>OV815995.1:7500000-8750000 GCA_929113495.1 Andrena minutula | reverse complement strand
TTTCACCTGCAATAGTTCGTTTATCAGAATTCAAGTACACAGATAAAGCCGTAAGGTGAAACTAGTCGCGAACGCCTGTAAATACCTTTGTCTGCGAGCAATGTACGCTGGGCAGGATCGAATACTAAGCAATAAAAGAAAGAGTCCTCTTTGTTTAAATAGCTTAGTAAAGATTCTGTTTCGTTTAATAAAGTTACACAGCATTTGCCCCTTATGTGCGTCGCAGGCATTGTCTCCACCTGGCGCGACAGAAACAGCTCCCTGTGCTTCATTTGATGACGTTGCTTAGAACTTAAATCTGTAACCCCTCCAGCACCTACCACAGTCTCTTCCATCCCTGCGTATAAAGAATCTCAATTAAACCATGCCTCCGCCAATCAGAATTGTCGAATAGATATCAAAAGAAGCTCGAATAAAACAAATAATTCACACGAGGTGAGGAAAGTAAAAGAAAAAACTACTACGGCGCATGTGATGCGACAGATTCTGAGAGATTTCATTGATCCAACAATTATACGTGGCGCGATACTGAAAGCATAATATAGCGATATTTGAAAAAATATGACTGTTCGTGACTTCAATTAGCAAGTTCAGCATAAATACTTTTTATCAACAGAATACTAACATTCTCATCGCATAGAAATCTTCCCTAAGGGCCTTTAAACTTGTTCATGCAGTTTCGGTCTTTCATTACATTCTTTTTTCCTTTTCTTCAACATAGACAAATTAAACGTAAACGAAACGCAGGAATGTGGCAGAATCAATTAAAACTTACAACACTGAACTAAAAAAATATCAGCAAGAGCGGGCAACATAAAAAAAAGTAGAAGGAAATGAAAACAATCTTAATATAATACCTATCGTAACAGAAATGAAATTAATTTTTGAAGAAATGTAAATTGTTTAGAGAAGCCTCAGATTACTAAAGAATCATCATGTTATGCGGCGGGATTTTATCGAATGCTAGGATGAATGATTAGGATTATCTAATGAAACTATTTCAATGAACATGAATGTAACATCTACGCATAAAAAAAAATTGCGTAGATGGTTAAAATGATCTTCCAAGAGAGGAGAAAAGTTACAGCGAATGGAAAAATAAATCATACGGAAGAATGAGAATGATCATCAAAATGTACGGGTTCGTTAAGTCTCCCATTTATCAAGAAACAATTAAACCCCCTTCTACATAACTCGAAAGAAGAGGTTATAGTTAAAACCCAAATTTATTGTCTCTTTGGCCTTACAGTGAATCCAACCTAGGCTTACGGCATTCACCAAGATTACAAAGATGTTTATAAATCCCGCCGCTAGATCATTAGCCTTATATCATCACTGGCTTCTATACGGGACTAATGAGACAATCAGAAGGCGCGCATTACGTGGTGCTTACCGATGAATCCCTGTACAAATAATTTAAAGCTCGTGAGAGAAATGCTGGCTATCTTTAAACATTACAATCCCTACGTGTCTGAGACGCAGTCCCATACAATGCGGGTTTACAATGGATGGAAATGATTTATATTCCTTAGAGCGTAGAGCATCGAGTACATCTTTTACATATGAAATCGCTCAAGCTTTACGATGGAAAATGTAGCTTGTACAGATAAGATTCATCCGTAAGGAGCACCTTCTGATCGACTGCTCACTCACCATGAGGCTCTTGGGCCTCTGATAACGGGGCCTTCAGCCAGCCCCCCTTCCCGCCCCCTTTGATCATCATTTTGGGCCCAATCCCATCTTTACTAGTCATTTCCTTAGTAGTATCTGGATTCTCCAGTTTTTGACTCTGCGTGTTCGCAGGGGATTCTGATCTCTGCTGCTCCGCGCTTGCCACTGCAATTTGTACCATAGAACCCACTCTACCATTTCTCATTTTCACCTTGCCTCTTTCTTTCTTTAATAACAATCTTAACAACATGCTCTTATACATTTACAGTTGGTAAAAAAGAGAACTCAAAACTGTGGATGCATAACATATTTCTTAACTCTATTGGCTAATTAGATTCGAGTTTAACTTCAGATTACGTGTGAGCAATACAAATGTTCAAATAGCAAACGTGATGTAAAATAGAATTTTGATTCTGTCAACCAATTCCAGACGCGTTTCTATTTACAACTGCATTATACTTTAATGGTTCCGAGCGCCGCGAGATTACTTTCAAACATATCTAATTCATAATCCTAGATCCGTGTTCTCTCCTACTCGCGACGCAAAACTCTCTCTTGCGAGGGGCTCAAGAAAATGGCGCATGATGCTCCAGGAAACGGAAATCGTGAAAACAGAGAGGGGTATGCTTTGCAGCATGTATCTGAAAACCACCCTGTCGTAGTCGAAGCTGAATTAGACTAATACAGAGGGAAGTATAACGAATCTCTATCGATTTCTGGGATTCCCAGAAAGCCGAAGATTCTTTTCATTACGAAGAGTCATCGAGAGAAAAGGGGGGTAAACCGGATCCCCCTGCCTCCGACGGGGGAAAACATCCAATCTTCGTCTAGCGTGCTGGCCGTAACCGTTTTCGTACGTTCGACGCATAAAAATATCGACTCCCGGCAAGACAAAGGTGGGTATATTTTTTTCGGTGAAATTCGAGGTACAGAAGAGCAAGGTACAAAAATGGTGGAGGGGGATGGGGAGAACCCGATTCGAAGCAAATACCGGCGGACGGACATAGAGCCCACGAGCAGAGAGAAATAGGGGGAGGAAGAGCCGGGAAAGGGGGAGGGTTGGGAGGGAAGGGACAGAAGTAAAGAGAGAAACAGAACGAGAGAGAGAAAGTGTACATCGCGTGTACGTACGTGCATATACATATACGTGTGTATATATATATATATAAGTACATACACGCGAGCGTGCATGTAGGAAAGAAGGGAAGGGTGGGCAAGAGAAGTACGGGGGGAGGAGGAGAGTAAATGCTTAAAACGAAGATGGCTAGTGGGGCCCACTACCACCACACTTCACCATTTTCGCTTAGAACATACGTGGCCCGGGTACATGTGTGCGCCGTTCCTCCTGTTTTCTCTCTGCCCGTTATTCGTCTATATGTCCTTGTGTGTGTATGCGCGCTCCTATCGGTGTTCTTACGAGCCCTCTGTGTGTCCGAGTACACGTAACACACATATACCCGACCAACCCCTGCGTCAGTCATTCATTTAGTTCAGGGTGGCGGGAGGGTAGGTGGGGTGGGAAGGTGGTACGAGGGGGGTGGCTCTCTCGGGTGAGAGAGGTAGAAAGAGGGGGAGGTGGTGGGCTAGCGGGTGCACCACCCCCAACCCACCCCCGGCAGATCGATACAACCCCCATTCCACCCCTCTGCCACCCCCCAACTTTACTTATTATACATTCCCACCCCCAAATCCCCGCGTCTCATTATCTTTGCCACTGCAAAGGAAAAATCGAGAAAGGTTCACAGAGAGACAGAGAATGAGAGAGAGGGAGAGAGAGAGAGAGAGAGAGAGAGAGAGAGAGAGGGGGGAGGAGAGATACACGTATATGTATACGCGTTTATTGAGATACGTAAAACCAAGAGAATATTTTTTCCCTCTTCGGAGATGCGTTACTATTCCTGTGTACGATGATAAAACATATTGAAGTGTGCCGCCTTTCACGCGACGCCAGTTCCACCGACGGGGTCTTTGAACTCCTATTCGAAAATTGCAGATACACTCGCGCAACGTTGCGAACAGAGGGAGAGAACGATGAAGCTTCTTCGATTCTATTTGGAATTGTAAAATGCAAGGCGTCTCTGGAGAAGGAATGCTCAGTTCCCTATGCTTGGCTCGCGCTTCATCCGTGATTTCCCACCTTAAAGCTACCGTTTTTCGCGAATAGTAAACGCGGTTACGCGCGCGTTGCATGCCCGCGCGCTCGCTCGTACGCGCGACTTTACTGATTAATTTTCTCCCCGATCGTCGATTCTACGGAATGTGTGTCTATAAAATAGAGTAATGCAATCAGTCAAGTTTATAAAAGATTTTTAGATACAAACGATTGGAAGAAGATCCTTGCGTGGTACGCGAGAGGAGTTTCGGTTCTTCTTCCATCCGCGGATGACTATCGATCTGTACGCTAGCGCGAGAATAACATAAATGACATTGCTCTAATGCGTGTAATATATTAATATTACTATTTCAATCGTCTGAACGCTAGTTAATTGTATTACAGAGCGGCTAGAGCGCCGGTTTTTCGTGAAAATCGATGCAATTGAATTTATCTCGCGCGACTTCTGCAAGTACGCGTGTATAGATATATATATAAAAAAATATGTAAAATAAACCTTTCTGAGTACTTATTCGTTACCAGACTGGACAGCAAATTGAATAGCAAGGCAAGCCTTGGTGATAGAACTCTACGATTCTTGGCTTTCAGAGAAGTATGTGGAACATAGTTTGCGGAACAATGCGAATTTCACTTACATTGATGTTTGTCAGCGAGCATGATTAGCGTAGATGGTAAATCCCTCCGCCTGAAGAAGCACATGACTTTTGCTTCGACGTTTCCACTTGCCGTCTAAAAGATCAAGCAGGATGTATTTAAGAATCAAAGTCAATTATTCATTGTATTCGTAAAAGCAGCATTATATCTGAATAATTAATACATAAAACACTATATAATATATAATAATGCATATAGCTTAATGGAGATTTGAATTGGAAATCACAGAACATTGGAGAATTTTTATTTAAATCGAATTTAAAAAAAAACAAAGATTGTATATTTTCAGTAGTTTAATACAAAACGCTTAAAATACATAATTTTCTTACCTTATTTAATTCTTCTATCCTCCTAATCTGGTAGGGAGACGTGGAAGATGTTTCAAAATACACATAATCTACAAATTAAAACAGAAACAATCTATTTAATGGACTTGTGAGCATTCGGTGCAAAAACTGCTTTAATTACATTTCGAATATAAGGCATCAATAATATGGATGCACGCATGACTGAGTATTTACAACTCAGAAGAAGAATTTTCATTACTACAGTACTATTATAGCCATGTACTATTCCTCAGAATAGGAAAAGTAAACTATTATAATAAAAAAAGCTATAGGAAATGAAGATAAAGCCTTATCTACGATTACGAAGAAAAAAAATAGAACGGCTACGATACAACGTAGCTTTTAAATTCTTCCTAGTCGGCTGTTAATGCCAACAAAACTCTATGCGGACATAAAGCTTCGGATTTATCGGTGTCTCTCCACGCAACAGCTTAGAAGCAGAGAGGCCTGAATGCTTTTATACAAATTAATGTTTCCGTGGACCATTGGCGCGTTCGCGAAAACGTCCGACGGATCCATCCGGAAGGGATCGTTTGGAGTAAGAAAAACATAGACGTACAATGTATATGTACATATGTAAAGGCAGAAAGAGGAGACGGACGAAGCGTTCGGGGATATCGAATTTTAATCATTGGACTCATTGTGCAAAAACTTAGCACGACCTGGGCGAAGGGCAAGAGAGAGAGAGAGAGAGAGAGAGAGAAAGAGAGTGAGAGGGAAGAATGGGGGGGAGCAGAAGGAAAGCAGCAGACGTACTACGCGTATAGGACGCCGCGGGACGGAGAGAGACAGATGTGGGGTGCGAGGGGGGATGGGCAGGGGGGAAAAAAGGAGACCGAGCGGGGAGGAAGAAGGGAAATCTAGATGAAGAGAGGAAAGAGTCGAGGGGCAGAGCGCGGGTAAAACGGTAGATACAGGGAAGGAGAGGGGGGGGGGAGGGGACGCCATCGCGATCACCATTTGCAAACATTAATTTCTCCGGGGTTAATTAAAGCCGCGCTCGAGACCCGACGCGTGGCCATCAGCCGGCGGAATGTGTGCGCGGGTTACTTTACCTCCCACCCGGTACATGTTGGCCGTCATGTTGCTGGCGTCCTGTGTGGCCCCGAGAGCGAAATTAGCGTTCTCGTGGTTACCGTGGTTCTCGTGGTATTCGGCCGGCATCGGCATCAAGGCTTTTCGTCCTCCGACTACGCGAATCCTATTAGCCGACACTTCCCACTTGTCCACGGCGGTCAACACTGCGCGGTGTCACTCCATCGTGTTTGTTTGTCCCCTTGATCGACCGAGAGGAGAAAAGATCCGCGCTCCTCGCTTCTCTATTATGGCCCCGTGGCTCTCGGCACTGCACCCCGTTCCCGCCTACAACGATACTCACGGTATACCGGGCCGATGCTCGCGGATGCATATAAGAGAGTCCGCAGTCCCTTCGATTCGCCCGCACTTCGCCGATTCTCCGGGCTCACGTGTCCGTTACCGTGACGAGCATCGTCCAGTGGCCGTTGCCTCCGTTCATACGGGACACACCGCCATTTTCCATTTACGCGAGCGGGCTACATATACGACCGAGCGATATATACCGCTACTGCCTGCTCCCCTCTACCGGAGCTCTTGCTTCAACTCGCTCTTTCTCCTCCGGAACCCGCGTGCATTCGAAACTCCGCCGGGCGGGCATACGATGCCCGATTCTCCGGCCGCGTTCCTCGCCTCGTTCCGGCCGGCCGTGCGGATCTATTCGCCCGATTCTCGGACGGAAAACGCGCGATCGGGACGACACAACCCGGTCACCGAATACCACAAAACAAGGCCACGGGTCGGATACTACTAAGACCTGACGATTGCGCGGTCTGGAGAGCGTCTGCGTTACTGTGGCGGGCAAGGCGACATGGGGGGGGGGGGGGGGGAGGGGGAAACGCAAGGACGATGGTTGCCAATTTTTCCGCGCAATCGCACGGGCGACCGGGAAATTCGAATTTCTAACGCGACCGTTGGCGCTGATTGCGAGGTACCGTTATGCTCGCGATACGAACGCTTATGCTGCAGAGAGAAAAAAAATAGGAGACACTTTAACTTTGCTGTCGTGTAATGAAAATTGTATACCTTAGTTACATTTATTAAACACGTATAAATTCGCTTAGAGTTTAAACGTATGTACTTACAGTGACAATGACGATAAATGAAAAGCTCTCGGTGTAGTATATGAAATATTTATATATTTACGAAATTAGTCTTTCTATACAATTGCTTACGCTGCAGTCACATTTCATCTGTTTCAATTGATAAAAAAGATGTATGCAAATGAATAATTATAAATTACTCACTAGTTTGTAGAGCCTGTGTGAGCTTGCCTTTCGCGTAAAACGTTTGGTAATGCGTCTGACTAATAATAATAAATAGCGGCGAATATGTCGATTTGATGGGGGAGAGCGCGTAACGCAAAGTTATATTCATATGTACACAGTAATAGTAGTAATAATAGTATTAATAATACATTATTCCGTGAAAATGTTTTATAATTTAGTATTCTTTCGTTTCGTCTTTGCAATTTAGGTAATCATTTAAGGCACACTCCACGGTCTTTTACCAAGCAATTCTTTTCTGTTTCGTTCATTAATATTATATAAATAAATGTATACTGTTGTGGATGCTATTAACCTAGGTTTTATTATCATATTACTATTCATAGGAATAATTATTTATACTAAATATAGGTAATAATCTGTTCTGTACATAATTCTATGTCTTTCTTATGAATCTTTTTAAATGGATAGTCGTATCATTTTATTAATGATAATAATGACAGTAACATTAATAAGAATAACAAGATAATGCATAAATGAGATGCACAAGATGAGAGCCACGCTCTTTCCTTTCATTGCGGATACCCGAATCATGAGTAGTAAAAAAAGGAATAATCAAGAATAGAGAATGAAGAAGAAAATCGACGGTGTCGGAGTGTCAACGCGCTGACGCGTTTTAAATAGCCGAAAGAATCGCGCGGGAATATGATTCTCGGCGATCAAACGAGAAACAATGATCATACGGAGAATAAACGATTACGCGATTACATGCGTGTCCACCATGTAATACATAGAAGAGTCTCGATTACAATTATAATTGCGTGATACTACTCATGATTTAATTTAATATTAATATAAAATACCTATGTCAACTTCCGACAGTTTATGCATTTTTTTTTATGTACAAGTATAGCGACCGGACTTTGCCCTTCCGGCCGCGTGTTTCTACTTACTATGATACTATTGTTTATGGATAAAAAAATACTAATATATCGCATTGTCGTTGCACGGGCAGTGTTTGCGCATGTTTTGTCCATTCATAAGGCACCAGCTTTTTAGGATCCTGAGATTCAACCCGCATGCTTCGACAGATTTAGAGGCATATCTGAGGAGAGAGCGAGGTGAGAGATGTTAGTGCTGCGTACGATATTTGGTAAAGAGAGGGAGACATTTCCTGAGCTCATACCTGAAGGAGGTGTAAGAGTTTGTTCCCTGTAGTCTTTGTAGTGATGAACTGGCGGAGATGGAGGGTGAGGCGGCGGCGGTGCGTACAATGGCATAGGAGGTGGATAATGGACGGGTGACGGATAGTGCATCCACAAGGGTGCTCTGTATGGTCCAGGAGGTAACATCGGCACACCGTACAGTGGGTGCTGAAGAGGCGTGTTCGTAGCGCCAATGTATGGATCCACTCGTACCCTCGGGTACGAGTTGCTCGATGAGTATTTCACAGGTTGTCTGTCGTCCGGCTTCAATAGATTTCGGAGAAAGCCTTGCTCGTGGCTCGGCTTGTCCTCCCCCAAGATGCTCGTTATGCTGTACGACGACAATTGTTTCGGCGAAGGAGTGGGGACGCTTGTCGTGCAGACAGGTTGCGGCGTGGCGCGCCTCTTGGACGCCTGGTCTTCCAACGAGACTCTCTCCAATTCCCGCAAGATACGCTTGCGAGGCGAGACGACATTGGGATCTAGAAGCCGCGCCAATTTGTCGATGACTACGTTCAACACCTTCCCGGCCGACGCGCCGTTCGCTTTGCGCGCCGGCTTGGCGTAATTCGTCACCGATTCTGGAACAAGCAGGAGAGAAGTAGCATCTAACGGGCGTCTACGCTTCCTTGCGATCAAGCGGGGATGCGCGCACAGACGGTTTCTCGGATTTCTATAATAGAAAAAATTAAACTCCGTGGATATCCTACGCCTGGGGTTCGCTTGCTTCCAACAGTGGTCTCTTTGCCAGGGGCTCGATTGAACCGACGAATTGTCATCGGACACTGCAAACGTAAGCGTTGGATTATGATCGTCGAGTCGAGCCTAAGGATATCGTTCTTTGACTTACCGCTAAGAGACGTGGAGCTCTCTTGCCTATTTGGAGTTGTGCTAGCTGGCGGCCAGAAAGTTTTCTTTGGGACCGGGAACCACGTGGTTCTTTCGCCGTCCCTGCGATGGGACAGCTCCAGAATGAATTTTCCATCTTTGAAAAATTTTAACCGTCCACCAGGCGTCGGCAGTAAATTGCTATCGATGCGTGCCTCCGAATTGTGAGTCGGCTGGGGGCTTGAATTTTTACCGTTTGCCTTGGTAAGGGTCGAGTGCAACGTAGGAGGATCACGCGAGCACATTTCTGTTGCGCCCCTCACGTGACCTGCGTGAGCATGACATTCTGCTGACTTCTCGCGCATGCTGACACTTTATCGATATCCATTTTTCTCCGCTTGACCTTTCATACTTCTGCTTCTCGGCGTCAATCGAGGGGAAGAGGCAGGACCTTCGCGCAGGCCCTTCCCTTAAAGCTGCGAACGACAATCGACGGAGGCTCGCTAGAGTACTCTCATCTCATGGTTTAAAGGAAGCATCTTTTAACGAAACAATTCGACGAGCGCTTAAGACGCAACCGAGCGACGAGTCGGTTGTGAGAAGGAGGTTGCTCGACGATGGCGTCGAGGAGCGATCGGACTACACAGATCTCGTTCGGGACGAAGGAAGTCGACAACAGCGTGGGAACGCAATCATATCTGTGCGGTGCGTTCGAAGCTGTCAAACTGACTTGCTGCCAAGGGGATTGGCAGCGAGAGCAGAGCTTCGCAGAGAAATTTGAACTGATGCTTTTTTCTTATCCCCGAAAAAGACCGTCGAAATAATTCGCCGATTAATATGCACGGGCGAGACGGCGGAGCGTCGAACGGCAAAGCACTGTATCATTGGTTCGACAGCAACGTTTTCCGCGAGATTCCAAAAGGAATTTGATATACATGAGTGGCAGTCGCTAGACACCCACCCACCCACGCACTGCCGCCTTCTGCGACGAGTTCTATTCCATCTCGAAGAAGCGGCTGGTCGCGTTAACGAACGCTTTCAAATAGAAATGCCCTGGATTATCCGCGAATTATTGTGGCTCGCCGCGCGACTTGGCTTTCTAAGCGCGAGATATTCACGGGCCAAACACGGGACGGGCGCTCTGTGGTGGAAAACACGGTTCAGCCGACACATGTGTTTCACTTCACCCGCGAAAGGTTTGCGTGTCCACGGCGGTCGGGTTTATTCGTTCGACGACCCTTTAGAACGTGCGTCCACCATCGTTTTCCTCGTGATTTTCGATCTTCGGATGTGGAAAAAAAAACAAGAATTTCTCGCCTTCGTGTATCCTTCTCGTCGACAACACTGTGGCGGTTCGCGGTCCGCGCGTTCCTCCGTTCCTCGGTCCAACTCCCACGATCGGGCCTGCAACACTTCCTTCGAAACGGCCAGCTTACGGCCAATCCACTTTACGTGCCGAGCATTACGAAAATATATGTATTTCAGCCCGACGCGCGGCCACGCTCGCTTGCGAAATTACAAATATTCAATAACGAGTCAGAAATAAAAGAAACAGCCTTATCCGTTATTTGTCGAATAAAGGCAATGGCGCGCACCGCACAGGCGCAAGAAGCGCGCGCTTGGGGCTTCGTTGCAGGGACCACGGAAAATCCAAAAAAGAAAACTGAATTTTTTTAGCTTTAACGTCTTCTTAGTTTGTACATTTTGCTATCAGATTTTTGTTAAGAAGTTCGGTAAACTTGAAGCATAGAAAGTTCGATCTTTAATACGGTATTTATACGAAAATTTAAAATTAATATTTAATTATATTAAATTGCTTTTAATGATTCGTGCATTTTAGTGTTGCACTCTTAAAAAGAGCATCGTTTAAACGTTTTTATAGTGGACCGAGAAACCAGGTTGCGCACGGGGCCCCGAAACGCTTGACCCGCCACTGCATAAAGGTGATCCCGGTTATCTTTAAACAGATGAAAGTTTATTCGATGGATAAATATAGCGTTTCCTGTTCATTCCATACGCTATTTACTCCGTATTATCTATTTTGTATCCTTACTCGAAACTTTAAATGTCTTGCGCAAGAAGGATAACTGTTCGTTATAAACAACGATAAAATGTTGCGACTGAAACGACGCGCTCTTAATAAGTTCCCTTATATCTCCGTTACGATAAGTAATTACGTAATCCTGCAATTTTAAAAATTTGCATTCGCCTCGTGGATCGAATTCCACTTACACCTAAATTGCCCGTGATTTTTATTAAAGTAGGTTTTCCTATATGCGACTGAACACCACGTCAAGAATTTCAGTCGATTTTCTCGAAAATGAAGCATGATATAAAAAAAAGTTACTCTTCCTTTTCTACTTATAAGAAGTGAATAAGTCAACAAAAAGGAGTAAAATTTTTTGATATAACGCTTCATTTTCGAGAAAATCGACTTTGAAATTCTCGACGATACCTCCAGTCGCGTATAGGGAAACCTACCCTAATGAAAATCACGGGCGATTCGGGCGTAAGTGGAATTCGCCCATGGTCATTTGTATTTTGCTCGCTTCCGATGGACCAATCAGAGTGGCGTCTCGTACGGATGAAGTTTGGCGCGAAATATGTTTGATCGCTGGCCTGAAAAGCTATTTACAAATTGTGATTCACATTTCCTTCGATCCAAAAGAATAATTCTTGATGAAGATTCTAGAACAATATCAAGAACTCATCGAGCGCGACCCGGCCGAGATTTCCTATTTCTGGAAAATCGCGCAAACTTTTTTTTATTTGCTGTGTGCCCTGAGTGGATACATCTGCAGTATTTTATTCTACATAATATGGGTATAAGCAGCTTTACTGCTGTTTCCTCCGATATTCCGCCAGCGAATTCAATTGCGCTATTATAAAATTCCAAGGAACATGCTTTCGTCGGCAACTGTCCACTATGGGCAAGATCAGTTCGCGTAGTTGCGACGGATTTGGATTCCCAAGACTACAAGAATATAAGCTACGAGGACTGGTGGAAGCACGTTATCACTGATTACGATTACACGACTAAATGCGAAATATATTTCCTATCCTGCTTCTTATCGTGCATACTCGGAGTCGTGGGGTTCGCTTTGTTCCTGATGTGTGGAAAAGGTGGACACGATACGGCGATGCGAGTAATTTATAGCTCGGCTCGTTAATCGTTAATGTAAACGCAAAGCCATGGATCTTATATCGATGCGCAGATACGAAGCTCCGTGGAGAATAGTGCCTCCTGCTATCCTTTCTAATTTCATAGTCGCTGCGATAACAACATATACGACTTTGAACGTGGAAGCGGGGTACAAGGAATTCAGTAACAGCGTGAAAGAAGTTTTTCTTGAACTACGCGATAAATACAAACTACCCGACACAAGGTGCGAGTCCCGAGCGGCTGTAGTTTCCGACTATCGTTCTGATAAAAGTCTGCTTACAGCGAATGTGAAATCATACAGATGTACGTGCAGATGTACAACTTCCACGAGCATAATGTCTGCAATTTATTTTCCTGGCTGCAGGTGGTATTTAACACGTTTCTGTCGAATGCTTCTGTAACAAGATAGGGTACTGAATTGTGCGTTAAACATGTTTCAGGCTTTTTCGGGAATCATGATGTGGAGTTGGATATCAGGCTTCGTGATAGTAGCACTGAGAGTAGTAGTAGTCAACGACTTCAGAATTTGTAAAGTAACCATCTACGAAGTTCCGCAGAAGCATATCTTGGACAAGAGTAACACGGGCACACTGGAAGAGAGCAATCAGAACATAGAGAAAGAGAAAGAGTCGTAAATATTGTTATTATAAAGCAACAGAGAAAAGATTTTCATAGAATGAAATATGTAAAGTAAGCGATTGTTGTAAGAATATTTTATTACAATTGTAACAAGTATGATTGTGAATGTATATTAATATCAATATAAACGTGCGAGCTATTGCTAATGTTAAGCACGATCATCGTAAAGCCATTAAAATAATGCAAATTCTATTTATAATCGATCTAAGTATAACACGAATGTATAAATCAGTATATTCTGCATTAATATCTTGGAATAAAAGCTTCGAAGAAAACACATCGTCAACATGATGCTCCTAAGTTTTGCAACGTCATGGTTAATATATTCCCAGTAATTTACTTCGCTAATAAAAGATTTCTTATACAGTATATCTTTATCTCAATCAGTCTAATATAACATTCTCTCAATTTCCTATGATCTGAATTATAGTCATCTTACAAATTTGAATCCTTTAATTACTTCTCTGGACTGATACCATTGGTAAGGAGCATTCGAAACGTTCTCGTTCGATTTACTTACAAACCGAACGTCCATATCTCTGTCGCCACTGGCCTCGGACACTTCATTATACACTTTAACTATCTCTATACAATTACAGCTCGTTTGAATTTTATCGTTATGGCGTAGCTTAATTACAAAATTGTTGGAAGCCTTCACAGCAGGCATATATTGTGGCTTGGGTAGAAAGAACTCCGACACAGAGTTGCTATCGCTTTTTTGTATTAGTACAAAAGTGTTGGTAGGATTCAACGGCGAGGCTATCGCGTCCTGAAATTCTGAACATTCTAACATCGACCTAGAAAAATTTATCTTGTAATATTTCGGGTCACATAAGAATCATTGTGCAGGGAATTATTTGTACCAACCTCATTAAGCTTAACAGAGGTTTCCTAGAGATATGTTTGCACTCGAAGTGTTCCCGACTACTAAGAATGTCGGACGGAAACTCCAATCTGATGTGCAGCTTCGGCGTTATTATGGTGGCGCCGATAATTATAGCGATCTCTTTGACTTTACAGCCTGCGAGATGGAACTGCGAGTTCAAGTGCTCCGATGTACTTTTGAAGGAGGTCAATAAGGATTTTATCGTAGATGAATTCCTGTCGGTTGGTTTCACATTCGTTTGTAGTTGGGTCAACGACTCGTACGTAAATGGGATTTGTTGCTTTTGGTAGAGAATATATTTTAAAAGCTCGGTCACGAGTTTCACGCAAGTGTTGCTCGTCAAAGGCTCGTCCAATGTCACGTTAATATTCATTTTGACTGATCTCTTCGAAGACGCTTGTAAACAAACCGACTCATAACCTAAATCTTTCGTCAAACTGTTTTATTGCGAGTGTACAGACAGATAGCCATTTGTGAAAAGAAGACGTCACGGTGTATTCCTTGCACTGTTAAAACTAATATTATTTACAGAATTCAATTTAAACTTTTCCTATTCGTGATTATGAAGACTCCGCGCATTCGCATATGACGCGGCTAAGTAATACAATGCCGCCAACTTTTACACCGTGACGCTTGGGCTTTGGCCTCGAATTTCCTTTCGCAAAGTTAGCTAGTCTGATAGATGATCACACGATGCAAAAACATCGATCTAAAAACACAAGCTTACACGGTCATTGACTATTTCACACAGTAGCTTCGCCATTATCCCCTCTGCAATACTTCGTGACTATCAAAGGAAGATCCCGAACCCGGAAATTCGAAAAATTCTGAAACTCTGTGAATATGAAGGGAATTCCCTTCTGATTACAACGGAATTTTTGTTTGCTGCCCAAATTCACTGTAAGGTTGGTGGAATTGACCGCTAAAAATCCGTTTACTTTCCGATTTTGTGTTATAAATCGAGAAGTGTAAAATAATTTTTTTGCCAAATGATAGATCTAATTAAAAGAAGTAACTTTTGTCTTGAAACATTTTTCTACCCTGCATAGTTCGCGAGTTATAACACAAAATCGGAAAATAGCCGAATTTTCAGGGGTTAATTTCACCACCTTCGAGTGAGTTTGGGCAGCAAACAAAAATTGCGTTGTAATCAGGAGGAAATCCCCTACATATTCCCAAAGTTTCAGAATATTTTGAATTTTCGATTTTGGTATCTTCCCTTCTATGATCTAGGTAAGAACCAATAGCACGGCTCTGCCTCCCACCACATTCACAAAACATTTTAGAAGGGATGTTGGCAAAGTCTTAGACCATATATACTCATAGACACGGCCCGCTCTATATGCATCCACGAGCCGAAGTGAAGCCAAGATAACGGGCAAAAGTGACGTCACTTGTGGGCAAAAGATAATTCAAAATGGTGGTTACTGCACATTGCATCAGGTCTAAGGTTAGATCGATCCATCTTCAAATAAAATAATTATGATTATATCCCAACACTATACCTATTTTTTCTTACTACTACATTTAACCACATGAGCATTTCCGGAAATATTTTTAAATTGCTTTGAATATAAGAGCTTCCATTATTTTGCCCACATGTGACGTCACGTAGATGATTTTATCTTTGCGTCAAGGCAGTTATCTGGAGCCGCGTCTATGAGTATATATGGTCTAAGGGCAAAGTAGATTCGACCTGCCTGAAGTTAGCTCAATCACACCGTGCATCTGTGGTAGTAGGAGCGATGTTTTTTAGCCGGGTGAACTGAAGCCCTCCTACGTTCAAATCGTTTACGCTCGAAAGTAGTTATCCCCGAGTAATTAGCGAAAATGGCGGAAGTAAAGTCACGTCGCGTCGCGCAAACAGAGGATTTATCAAACGTCGAGTTTGAAACCAGCGAAGATGTGGAGGTCATCCCGACATTCGATAATATGGGGCTTAGAGATGAGTTGCTGCGAGGAATTTACGCTTACGGTAATAGAGAATCCAATCTTTCTTCGTAGCACGTAAACATAACCTATGCACGTGTTTCCCGCTTGACACAATAACCGCTTTCCCACATTTACGCACAGCCTGTAAATAGTATAAATAAATCCATGCGTTACAGGTTTCGAGAAACCGTCAGCTATTCAGCAACGATCCATCAAACCGATAATGAAAGGACGCGACGTGATCGCGCAAGCTCAATCCGGTACAGGAAAAACGGCGACGTTCTCCATCGCCATATTACAGTCCCTAGACACGCAAGTCAGAGAAACACAAGTATTGGTACTGTCTCCTACGAGAGAACTGGCGACGCAGATACAGAAAGTTATTCTAGCGTTAGGAGACTTCATGAACGTCCAGTGTCATGCATGTATCGGGGGCACTAATCTCGGCGAGGATATTAGAAAGCTGGATTACGGACAGCACGTTGTGTCTGGCACGCCTGGCAGAGTATTTGGTAATTTGATTATATTAGTTTATAGCCACTTTGCACAGCAAATGCTATTATTTTTTTTTTTATGTAAAATGGCCCATTGATTTTGAAAATATGGTCCAAAAAATTTTCTGTGGATACGTTTTTAAGATATTGACAGGGGAATTTTTTACTTGTCTGCCAAAAATGTGTCCCATTTAATTGCGAATATTTCTTTATTAGAATGTCCGATTTGGTTGAAAATTATATCAAATTAAAGATTTGTGTACTTTTCGGATTCCGGACCAAATCGGACAAATCGGACATTTCGGACTTTCGAGATATTGGTGATTAAGTGGGACCACTTTTTGACAAACAAGTAAAAAAAAGTCCACCTATTGAAATTTTGAAAACGTATCTATAGAATTTTTTTTGAAGAAAAAAATAGTGGCATCTGCTGCGCAAATTTTTTTTCTAAACTGGTGTTACTGAAGCTAGTAACGCAAGTGTAGAAAGAGAAGAAACGCTTCTATGGTGCTTTCAGACATGATAAAGAGGAGAGTTCTAAGGACCAGGGCTATAAAAATGTTGGTTCTCGACGAGTCAGACGAGATGTTAAACAAGGGTTTCAAGGAACAAATTTACGATGTATATAGATACCTGCCACCCGCGACGCAAGTTGTGCTGGTGTCCGCAACATTGCCGCACGAGATTCTTGAAATGACGAGTAAATTTATGACGGATCCTGTTCGCATTCTCGTCAAGCGGTAGGTTCGACTCTACAGATTCAAAGACGCCTGGAACTTTCTCTGTATTAATACTAATTAATACAATCACTTGCAGTGATGAATTGACGCTGGAAGGAATCAAGCAGTTCTTCGTGGCTGTGGAAAGGGAGGAATGGAAGTTCGATACGCTATGCGACTTGTACGATACGCTGACCATAACGCAAGCTGTGATCTTCTGTAATACCAAGCGTAAGGTGGACTGGTTGACTGAGAAAATGAGGGAAGCTAATTTCACAGTTTGTTCCATGCACGGCGATATGCCTCAAAAAGAAAGGGACAACATAATGAAAGAATTCAGATCTGGACAAAGGTACGTTCTTTTATAAGCGTGATAATGTTCTATGTTTTATTTCTGTATTTTCACGCTTTCTTTCTGTTTACAGCCGTGTTTTAATCACGACCGATGTTTGGGCGAGAGGGATAGACGTGCAGCAAGTGTCTCTCGTAATCAATTACGATCTTCCGAACAACCGTGAGTTATATATTCATAGAATAGGTCGTTCAGGACGATTCGGAAGGAAAGGTGTCTCTATCAATTTCGTTAAAACCGACGACATAAGGATCCTCCGTGACATTGAACAATATTATTCAACACAGATTGACGAGATGCCTATGAATGTAGCCGACTTAATATAATCTTAAGGCCCACTATTGTATTAAACCGGAATTTATGTAAAAAGAAAGTATTTTTATTCCGTTCCACGGAATTGCGTTTTCCATACTCTTCTTTGTGGTTACCAGTAACGAAGGAGCTCTGAAAGTGACGTTATTCTCGTGATCAGAAGAATATGTCACGTTCAAAGATTGTCAAACAATTTTCACTTGTACCTTTGTAGTTTCAAAAGTACTGCGATAGAATGTAACAGTAAAGATATAAAAAAATCTATCGATTTTGTAAAATGTAATTAACTTTTGACGGAGCTATAAGAATAAAAGAACAGTCTCAAAATTAAACAGAAGTTTATCTTATTATATTACGATTCCTAATACCGTAATTAATCAGACGTAATAAACTTGTTTTATATAATATTCGTCATTAAATTACGTTTCATTGTTTCTCTACAATTACTTTTTCGTTGGAAAAAGCAGCAGAGATACTTGAGGAAGTGGTATATGCTTCCCAGCTGAGTTGAAATAATCAATAACTGGCTCTCTGATTTAGATGGCAGCATAGCACTGTTTTGACTTGGTGCCTTGCAAACATTATTTGCAATTCGCACAGTGCAGTTCCCCTTGTTTTATACAGAAAAGATTGCTTAATATTCGGAGCACTGATTAAATTCATGTCACTGTATAAAGTACTCTCTACCAGTTTGTACAGTGATGAGTATAACGGTGCACTCAGTGTCAATATTTAATAATAAATGCACAGGCCACAAACAGAGCAACATGTGTTTTCATAAGATTAGATGCTTTAGTGGTAAATTTTGGGGGAAACACGGTGTTAAGTGAGCATTTGTCATCTAACATGTGGTTAGATAAAAATTAAGAAACATGGAGACGCAAGAGGAGTGTGCAGTTCGAAGGGGTCAGCCAGTTCGCCGCTACCAAAATGATTACAAACCTGACGGACACATGTCAGCCCGTAAGCAATGATATTTCCTACGAACACTTATTTACTCATACTACAAGTTCCCCCTACGATGCCCTTTTATTCAGCAATGATGGTAAATCAGCCGCAGTATCTGAACGTTGGGAGACCTAGCATTCGCATAGCTGTGTACTCGACGACTGGAGTTTTCCTAACAATGGACATCGAACAGAATTCCACTGCGCAACAAGTCCTCTCGCTGATACAATCCGAAGGGGAGCTTGGACTATCCAGAGCCCCATCCTTCACCGGACAAACAGTGTTCGCTTTGTGGCTGTGCTCTCCAAGGCTAGAAGTTCAGCTGCGCCCAAGCCACAAGCCTATAGAACTGGCAGCGAAGTGGAATCGCTTAGTGAGAAAGTACAGTTCTAGAGCGGAGGAGACTGACGAAGAACCTTTGCTGTGTCTACGAAGGAACGTGTTCCTTTCTAGGTCAGACGAGGAGCAAATAAAAGAGGCTAAAGTATTGGAATTACTGTACGCAGAAGCTAGGAACAACGTGTTGCAAGGTGAGAAGCTTTATTAAAGCTTCGATCAATCTATATTACTTTCAAGTAGTACTTTAACGTGTGTTTGCAGGTCGTTATCCATGCGAAGGTCAAGCACGATACGCCAGTTTAGGAGCATTGCAAGCACGCATCGAACTAGGGCCATACAATCCCCAGAGCCACACGCTGGCATTTTTCAGGAGGCATCGTGGTCGATTTTTGCCACATCACTACACGTCCCCCAGTTTATTGCTGGGACTAGGTCTCGGACTAGGTTTGGTAGGGGGAAAAGGAGCACCAGAGGCACGCCTCCTCGAACAGTACAAACGAATACCTAATCATACAGGGACTAACACGAACCCGAGGAAGCTGATCAGAAAGTACCTAGAGTTCTGTTGGAGTTTACCATGCTACGGTGCAGCCTTTTTCCAAGGGCAAATCGAGCGTCCCGTTAGGGGTTTGGCATCGTGGATCACGAACCGCGATATGCATGTCCTTATAGCTATCAATTCATCCGGAGTTTACGTTGTCGACGACATGCAATGCGTAAGGGATCTGACTTCCTACGGTGACTTCAATTATTACGCTGGTACACTATAAATAACTTTTGCGCAGAGCTTATTGCTGGGACTGAGGTACTCAGAGCTCAGCTGGGAAATGGCGAAGCCTTCCGACGAGGGCAACTTGGACTGTCTGCCTTGTCTATTCCTACAGTTCCCTGTACGAGAGAATGGAGCGCGCGTTTACAAAATTCTACAAGTATTCTCGAGACAAGTATGATCGAGGACCGGTAACGCCAGTGCTGGATTTACCCTATAGGCCAACGAGGCTGAAGCCTAGGGCCCCGTTTAACCGGGGGCCCCTTATTCTAAATATTATCTTCGAAAAATTAGCATTTTTGTTATATTATCTTTATTAACTTGTATCGTTAATGTTTATTTATGTTAATGTTATGTTTAGTTTTGATATGCAATGTTAATTTTGAAATTAACTTCTTATTTAGATTATACGAGTATTATTATAAAAAAAATCAAATCAGCGTCATTTTATTTTTTACATTTAACCGAGTGCCCACCAAATATTCAGCCTAGGGCCCCTTGAAAGGTAAATCCGGCTCTGGGTAACGCTGTAACCGGGGACTGACAATTGCGAACTCCTTTATTCCCAGGCAATAATGATGGACACGTTAATTTCTGGGTTCGCGGAGGAGCATCGCCGCCGCGGAGCCAACGGCGACGTCGCCAACGTCGATCGTCTGACGGATCACTCGTTAGGATCCACCACCGGAAGCTTCACCAATAAGCTCAGCAAATTCACATTGGCCACTTTCGACGACGAAGGTAGTTTCAGTGGAATGCACAACCGTCTGAGAATTTAAGAAACATTTACTCGAGATTAATTACAGGTCGATGTATCGGGCAAATGGGCTCTTGGTCTTTCCAATAGATCGATCGTTTTCATCACCTTCAATTCTAATTTTCTCGAAGCACAACGAGATACGGGTTCTGCTCCAAGTGATTCACCAGCATCTTGAACCGCACGGGAACTAAATTGCTGTGACGCTCTAATCTGGTCTCTAAAGTCTGCAGCATAAAGTTGATCTCATCCATCTCCCCTAATATCTTCTCTTCTTCCTCACGGCTCATGTCCTCGGTCTGCACAAAGTGTCCGCGTTTGAATACCACTTTGTACAAGCGTACGCGCAATAAAATGAATTTTACATATATCGAACCTGCGTGAGCAGTGCCTGCTTCTTCGCCAGCTCTTGCGAGTACTCTTCGTATTTCCGCAGAAGCTTGTTCGCTCTGGCCACGAGCACTTGCTTGTAATCATCCAAACACTCCTGCCGCACCACGTACGCGTAGCCCTTGGATATATCGGGTGGATTGCCAATGCGCGCCAAATACGGTTTCAAATAGTCCGCGTGTTCGGTGAGGTCCCTTTGACTCTGCTTGTGCGTTCGTTCGCTCTGCGTTCCACAGGATCAGATAGATTAATTCACGAACTCGATGGATAAATCTGTGATTATTACTGTCTTACGGTTAGTAGCTTAGTCAGGGAGTCTGACGTCCTGTGCGTATCGTATGAAGATATTAACAGCTCCGGCGATAAATATTCTGCATTCCTTGTTGCCAGAAAAGCGGCCACCTCCCCTTCGGTGTCTCTAACGATAGCTACCGATCGATCCTCCTCCTTTAGTTGCTGTTCCAGCTCGTACAGTAACTCGAGAGCAACATCCGGCTCGTCCGAAGGCTGTAAAAGAGAAGAAAGAATTATAGATATCCTTACTTATCGGAAATGGGTAAAGGATATACTCACGCTGTATCCTTGTGTCATCGAGGAATTCAGAACCAGTCGGTCTCCCCTTTCCGCTAACGGTGGCTTCACGTACATTCTCGTAGCTCTGGAATACTCTCCCGGACCGTAATGGTACATCAGACGTATTTCGTTCTCTCCAGCAGCGAACTCGCGGATCGCTATGTTCTTACAGGCTCTCACTCTTTCGTCCCTGTTGAACTTTTCAGTGATTTTCTGGAAGCCAAGCGTCACGGTTACCCTCGGCCAGTAAGCATTTCGCGAGATATCGGATTCTACCTTACCCAGATGAAACGGAAGTGTATGTCGTGCGACACGCGGATGCTCTTTTCTAGGGAGAACTCGACGTGCCTGTTTCCAACAGCGATCGAAAGCAGCCTCGTCATTGTTAAAACACACTGAGTTGTTCAATGGTAAATCCATCGCTTACCGATAGTAGAGGAAGTCGTCGCGATCGACGAAGTGCTGCGTCAAGAAGTGCGGGTGCAGCTCGAGTCGCGAGAGGCCGTCGTAGCGGCCGACGTAGTAGAAATCTATAATTCGCTCGCTGAAGACCGTATTGTCGTCGTTGGAGAAATATCGATGTTCTGTAAGTATTATCTATTAACGTGAAGGTAGAAAGCTTTGCAACCGATCGTACCTTTGCATCGATCCGGTCGCCCTCTCTCGTAGTAATCCACGATCAATTCCTCGGTTAAATTCTTCCTGGATTCCACGAGGCAATCCGATCTGTTAGTGTAAGTCTCATATACTTTAATACTAGTCGTGTAATCGTAATCATCGTAAACAGTGATTCTCTTCACCAAACCATCCGTTTGAACATACGGCGCGTAGATTTCGACTTTGGCTTTTTTATAAAATAGCGTCTTCGTACCGTTGGGATAGCGTTTCTCGAAATCTGTAACGCGGCGTGAAAATGTATCGGCGTGTTGAAAAATTTTCTATCTGTGAAGATTGCACGAACCTTCGTCGTCAATGTTTATTTGGTCTACATACGAGCAAGGCATGTCTAAATGCTTCTCTTGCTGTATGGCGGAGTCCTCGTCGATCTCCTCCCCTGCTCCTCTCATTGTCCACGGTTCTCCGGGAAGCAAGTGCTCCCATAGTTCCACTTTCGTTAAATCCCATACGATGTTTGCGCAGGAGCTTAAGGGCGGTTGCATGTTCACCCAATAATTCTGGTCGTTCCATATACTCTCCACGCCCAGGTACAGTTGATCGGCGTTATCGTCCGTCGGTGTGTAAGGGACGCCAGTCGAGGGTTCGATAAAAAGTGGCCCAGAAATCTCTTGGTCCCTTAGCCCGCCTAGCTCCGGCAAAATCGCTACCCAAGCATGTATTCTGTGCCCCCAATATTCGTCCGTCGGAGTTTGCTCCAATTCCTGGATTCAGACATTCTTTTCAAGCTAGGACTATAGAGAACGCCAGACCGCGTAAAGTGAATTGTGAATTATAATTACTTCGATTAATTTCTGCTCTTCTTCTTCCCGCCTTCGCAACCTCTCCTGCGCCTTCCTTTGCTCCTCCTGCTCCAATTCTACCAGAAACTGACTCGTGTATTCCGTGGGCGGTTTCAATTTGTACTTGGAAATCACTGGCTTTACCGGCGGAGGAGGTGGCGGTTTCGGTTGCGACAAAAGTGGATAGGGTATTCGTCTCAAATCGCACAAACTTTGTTCCTTGGACGCGTAGCCGCTTACCACGAACGCGTTGTACCCTTGCCCCAGTAGCAAGCTCGCCAGAAAAGTGGCGCACTCGAAGCAGTGGCCTCTTTGGAACTTTTGCATCCATGTCGGCGAATGCAGCTGTTTTGGCTGTGAACAGAATGAAAATAGTAAATGTAATAATTTCATACCGACCGAGCTGATTGCGTCTACGGAATCGACGTTATCATAAGAGGACCTCGTGCGTGTCGTGATCGACAGTCGGTAAAGAAGGAACTACAAAGAGAAAGGAGATTATACCGACGCATCCCTCGAATTTACTAACGAAATCTGTTTTAACGGCAGCGAATAAATTATGAAGGGACCTTCCCTGTACCGTTAGCTTCCCGTGAAAACGCAGAAGTAATAATAATAACAATACCAGAGTAAATACGTCGCACACATAGCCGCTAATCGTCCGCACGGGCCGAGTACACATCGAAGCATGCCGGCGAGCACGTGGCAGCCCATGCGTATTCTCGGTCCCTGACCTACGTCACCGTATTATGATCTACGCGTAGAATTTACTGCATCGTGCCGCGGGAATCGTCGACCGTCATAGAAAGAGAAAGACACGTCGCACCCAAACAAAACGAAAGGGGAACAGTGGAGCACGAAAACAAGCGCACGGACGCACATCAATCCGGCGATCCATGAACCCCGCGACATTTCACCGCGGCACGTCGGTCCGCGAAAAGAATCGCGGCACCGCGGTATTCGAGGTATCCCCTCGTTTCTGGGGAAAATTTCTAAGGGCCGCTGGGTGATTGGAATTGGCCGAAGGGGGGAGGGGGATCGCCTCGCCCTTTAGCGTCTTGGAACGGGGTGGAGGAGGCAGGCAGTCTTTTTTGCGAGATCGCGTAGCCTGGGCCAGGGTAGGGCGGAGATGGTCAGTGGGTGGTGCGGCTATCCCTCGACCCCTTCACCCACTTCCGCCCCCTCTGTCCACCCGACCTAACTTCACCCTATCCTCTGACCCCCCTCCCTCCTCTCCTCCTCCCTCCCGCGCCCACCGTCGCCCCTCGGTCCCGCTTCCTCGACCATTGGCGTGGCCCCCCTCCCCGCCGCTCCTCTCACCCGCGCACCGCCCGTCCTCTACGCCGCTCTCTCCCCCCCCCCTCCTTCCCTCGGTCTCTCGCCTAGCCCCCGCGCGTCACCCTCGTTCCGCGCGACCCCTTCGACCGGCACCCACGTGGGACGCAAGACGAGGGTGTGAGGTAGCAGACAACGCGGAGATACCGCCGCCGCGGCAGCTGCGCTCAGTGTCTCTCAACCATGAACTTACGTCGCGCGGCGATAATTTACAGCCCGCCAGGCGAGTTACGTGGCCGCTTCTCGCCGGCGCGCGAATATCGGCCGAGATATACGGCACGGCCGGCCGCGATAAATACACATCCCTGCAGGATTTAACGTCCAGTTGCCGAGGAAATAACGAGGGCAACGAAACGTTTTCGGGCAATTTCCTTCTTTAATCGACGATCGAAGTTTTTCTTCCGCTCGCGTGACCGGCTTGCAGATGTTCACGAAGTGGCACGACAGCCCCCGAGGGGAGGGGGAGAGAGAGAGAGAGAGGTTCTCGAGGCGGTCCCTCGCCTCGACGCCTCGAGCATTAACGTTATCCGATGGTATTCGTAATCGGGCTCTCGGTCGGTCGGCCGGTCCCTCGCCGACGAAAATGAAAAGACGAGGTTGATTCCCGCTGCGAAAGGAGGAGTGGAAGACTCGGCCCCGCCGCGTAGCCGTTTAAAGCGGACGGAGCGATGTCAACCGAACGATCTCTTTATCGAACCTACCGATTCCGCGGGACTACGGCAGCGTCCGTGCTCGTTTCGCAAAGAAGACTTTATCGCCTACCAGATACCCCCGGATCGCGGGGCCGTGTTTACCGAAACGTAACCATATGCCGGGCTCGCGGACCGTTGCGGCGGCGAGCGAAGCGATTCTCAACGATACCCCGGCGGAGTTTCCACCGAGGAGGAGGCTCGGATCGCTGTTATTTACCGCTCCAGTCGTATTAAGAGCTAACGACTCCTAGACAGCGTGGATTCTTACCGACTTAGCATCTGGATAATATCCAAGCACCGCACGATCCTTGGCCCGGGGCCAGAGTTTGCGAAAAATTCGGGAAACAGAATCCCGTCGATCCCCGTCGTTCTCCTCCGTTGTATCGATCACTTGGACGGGTAGAGGGGCGAGGAGAGGAGCGCCGGTGATCGACGAGGAAACGTCGAAGGGACCAAAAATCCTTTAATTCCGTCGACCGAGCGCGCCACCCCGATAATTCCCCTCCCACCTCCCCGCATCGAGCCGAACCTAGCCGCCCCTCGATGAGGCGGCGTTCACGGAAGAGGAACGGAGCGGACGTGATTTACGCCGAGACGATGCTCGTGGGTATCAGTCGCAGGGTACATGATCAAAGCGCGACGGTCGAAAGCGCGGATCGAAGCGCTGATTGGGCGGCTACGAGCGGGGTGCCGCGAGATAGCGCTTTTCGGGACGCCTCGATGTCGTGCTCGCCGCTGCTGGCCGCCGTATCGAGGACGTTATCCGTGGACGCGACCGGCGTGCTATGTGTGCCCCTCCCCCCCCGCCGTGTACGTGCACGGCGACCAACGAGCCGCGGCGGCGGTGTGCGCGTGGCCCCCACACAGCGGCGGACACTTCTGGCGTGTGCGTGTGTGCGCGCGCGTTGGTAGAGACGGAACGACCGAGGGCGAAGGAAAGGAGGAGGGATGAAGAGCGGCAGGGAGGGAGAGAGAGAGAGAGAGAGGGAGACAGGGAGAGTGGACAGAGGGTACTGGGAAGCGAGAGAGAGAGCGAGACAGGGGACGAGGCCTAAATCAGGGGCGATCGCACCGAGCGACGTCGCTATCTCTCTGAATATGCGAACCACTATTTGGCGTCCGCGGCGCGTACGTACCTAGTACCCGGTATTACTAGATACTAGATAGTACCTGGGTCCCGCCGACTGTACAGGGCGAGCCACGTCGCTCGTTCGCCCTGATTATTCCCCTCGCTAATAGAGCCATCTGCGACGCCGGGTCTTTCTTTCCGTCTCGTCGTGGATTCGCACCCTTGGCGTGGAAATTAACCAGCGGAGGCTCGCGGGAGGTTTATCGATCCGGCTGGATTAATCGCTAGCGTCTCTCGCCGAGCTTTAAGACGATCGCGGAGGGCGTAGGGGGGGAAAAGGAGCGGAGGGAAATTCAAGCCGATCGCCTCGCAGATCCTCCAAATGACCGGGGGCAAAAAACAGAGGAAGACAAATTTAGGTCGGTCCGCTAACGAGGAAAATAATCAGGGTGGACAAGCCGCGTGGCTCGCCCTGTACGCCTCCGTTGGCGGCGCCTCTGTGTGGGTGCCAGGCGGAGCGGCGTCCTACACCAACACGCGTGTCCACCCTGGTTCACACCTACGCGGTTTACACGGCCCTGCGAGCCGTATCCACGGCGGCGGCCGCGGGTGCCCAGGCCGTGTACGCGCGGTGTTCGAAAAGCTGCGGGGAGGTGGGGTGGGGAAGAGGGAGGAGAGGGAGGGCGGAGCGAAGCCGCGCGGTCGGAAGTAAGGGGTCGGCTTCCGGGGGACCTTTTATCGCGGCGCTCGCGATTAAGCGCGCCCAAAGCCTCGTCGGAGCCCGCTCGGCGAATATTTGCCCGTCGCCGGAGGAGAATATCCGACCGGCAAATATCAGGGAATATTTATTTGCCGCGGCTCAAGAGCGACAGATTTATTTATCGGGCCGGCTCGCGCGCGTCCGAGAAAAATCAGAATTGCAAACGAGCCGATCGAACCCCGTCGATATTAAAACATTTACGGCCACCCTAGATCGCGAGGAGGTGTGGGTGCCGGCGACGCGGTTTTTGGATGATTACTCTGATAATTACCTTCAGCTGGGAGCATAGGGTGGGTAGGGGGCACTGGCACCCTCCGAAGAAGGGGTTTTGTAAAAAGAAAAGGAAACTGGATTTTATTATTTAACCCGCATCCCTCCCTCGTGTCAATTCCACACAGTTTTTCTGTGATAAATTATTCTGTTTATTATTTGTGACTCTTGTAAACAAGAATATGTCCGGCAGATCGTTTTATTTTATGCGAAAGTTGTGAAAAATCTAAGCTATGAATGTTAACTCCTCAATTTGAATAAAAAAATATCGAAAAATAATTACCTTGACATTTCATCGATCTTATCCTACCACTGTGTCAATTTGACACCGAGGGACAGATTCGGTTCGTGAAATGAACGGATGAGGGTTAAATAAATCCTTGTAATCATCTAAATAATGAACTTTAGTGAATTTGCATTAAAAATATTTTCATCCCTTCAATTCGGCTCCCCTCAAACTCGGCGCCACTGATTACGCCTTAGAGTACAATAAAAGGTCTGTTACGATGAAATGGAATGGTAAGGGTACGAAGAGTCCTGCGGAGATGTGAATTTAAATTCCTCCGCAGATAAGGGATGCGGCGGTAGAAGTCGGTACACCTGAACGCGCGGCGTGATAAAGCCGCGCGTCACTTATGGGATGACCTAATAGAAAAGGCGCGCGGCGATTCTATTTAATCGCGAACGCGGACGGCTTCGCTCCAATTCGGCCTGGTTATGTATAGACCTCTGGTTGCGTAATCCGCGATATTCGCGGTCCGCGAGGATCGCGATGCGTCGGTGGGGGGCACCGAGCGTTCCGTTGGACCGCGACACGGTATCGGCCGCGCGCGGCTCGATTTATAGGCGTATTTTCCACGCGAGGATGGGTTTGCCCGATGTCACCGAAATCTCGACCAGTCGCTCGTTACGGGATCCGTTCCGTTGGGGAGAGTCGTAGGAGTTTCGATCAGTTATTTCCATCCTTGTTAGGCAAACGTATTTGCATATTAATATTAATCGTTGAAGCAATAATAGGAGCATTCCTAACTAAAGCGAGAAATTTGTTAACCCTTCCTGGTCACACTGGGTCCAATGGACCTGCTTTTTAACTTTGGAGCTTGATATTGGTAAGTTCCTGGATTTGAAATTCCGCCGACCTGACGTTTTACGGAAATTTGAGGTTTCCTCTTCCGGTAGAGACTGCCAGTTTTGGAATCAGAAAGTTCGTTGGTGAGTGGCAGTCACTACAAAAATATCGGTTTTGAGCGTGGGTTCAATGGACCCATGTGTGACCAACGCGTAAATTTTATAAAAAAAAAAATGAAAAATCTTTATTCTACTCTAATTTGAGAAATTTACTTCAATAAAATGTAATGTGTATGGCTGTGACAATATTTTTCCCCCCAAGTTATATGTCTGTATAAATCTGTATAAATTACTAAATTACTTTCTTATGAATGAAAATAATAATAAGAATCAGTATAATATTAATAAGTAATATTACTTTTTTACTCCAGAATGGGCCGTCTTCAAATCTCAAATTAAATACCTTTTTTGAAACGCACAGACTGAAACTATATTTTTCTAAAAGGACTATATCTTTTTAATATCAGCCACAATCTGTACGAAAATTAATTGAAAAATAAAAAAAGGTACGATTGTTTAGTGTGCTAGTAGAAATTTTAGTAGACACACTTATATTCAAGCAACAGTTATAACTTATAAATTATAACATAAAACACATTGCTTGACTAACACAGGTGCTTTATTAGGGACGTTCAGATGCGATAGGTATGGGTCAGAAGTGTGCGGGAGATTTGAGTCGATCCACACATCCCTACTTTCTTTTTAATGAGCTGCTTTAGCTACTATTTTTTACAGGTCTACAATGACTCTTGTTTATAAAAGAAAGACTGAGAGAAATAGATAGAGAGAGAGAGAGACAAAGACTCTTGAGTAAATATCGCATAAAAAAATATTACGTTTAAGTCCTCCGAATAATTTAGTTTTTTTAATTTCGGTGCTGACTTGAGTAGTTTTGAAAATCAACATTAAAAATTTAATTAACTAACTTTCAATTCGTTTATCTTTATTTTGTTATGCCTTTAGAGCTTTTATTTGATTTATTTACTTCATTACTTTTACACGTATACATATATTTTCACTTTGTAAGTAATAAATACATACATACATATATAAAAGTCAACAAAAATTAAACAACCCATCTATCCCCATTACCTGACTCAAACCTTCCCAAAATAATTACTTTCAGAACATTATTAATTGTAAAGATTTCTTTGGAATAATGAAATGAAATGATGATGGAACATTGATGGTAAAACCTTACTAATTCACATTTAAATCGCGTTTCTCTTTCATTTTGGTAAATATTAGAGATCAATTGAAATCTGACCCAAGCCTACCCACTCTCCCCTACCTGTCGCGATGCCGTCCGCGACACGGCGGAACAGGTTTCCAGCGGTTTCTCGATAATCGTTGCTCGCTGTGTCCTTCCGCCCCTCCTGCGGGCATCGTGGACTCCCCGACGTCGGGGTAACCTACGCTCGTGGACGAAGGAGAACTCCGCTTTAATTGGAGTGACGTTGTCATGTAAGCGAGCGCTTCGATCGGGGGGAGTGGAAAATTTATTTCGAGCGAATTCCGTCGATCCTCGTCGCGGTAATCGCGACTATTTACGTAACAGCTGTTCCGAATACTTTCCCCCGCGCGCGAGAGCCGGGGAGGCAAAGTTCGTAACTTCGTCGGCCAACTGAACGGATTATACCCGCTGATTGTGCGGAGCGAAGAGCGGAAGTACACGGGCACGAGCCCAGTTTTAAACTTCATAGAGGCGCCCGTCCATTCGTTTTCGTGGCCCCCTGACGAAACCCGACTCCGCCGCGCGGAGCTGCGGGGCGACGAGCCTCTCTCCAGTGCATTACAAAGTAAATCAGCATAACCGCTCAACAAGTTAGGGGCGCGTTAGTCGCGTCTTTAAATCCCTCCCGCCGGCGAATCGTATTACACGGCAACAGGATGACTCTTGTTTCTGTGCAAAGATTAACCATCGCGACATTATTACTTACGACCTTATACATTATTATATGCATTACGCAGGCATTTAGGAAACTGCCTATGCTGAGATGACACATAGGTGGCGCCCAAAGTTTGCTGTATAAAGAATTTAGAAGAGAAAAACTTCGGGGAGCAGCTTTGGGGGAATCGGCTAAAGCAGCTGACCAGCACGTGGATCCGAAGATCGTGGGTTCGAGTCCCATTACCCGAGGTTTTTTTCTATTTTTCCGTCTCCTATAATTATTACACCGCAACAGAATGACGTTCCAGTAGAAGCTCTTATCCCAGAGGTGCGTGAATATTCGACTGTGGGTCAACATAGACCCAAAGTTTCATACCCGGGCCCCTTAATCGACCATAACGAAGGAAGAGGAGAGTAGTAGTGTAGTGTTTCATCATCATTTCGAAAGCGCTTGGCGCTCGAAAAGTCGGACGAAGGCAGAGTCCACGAAAATCCGATAATCAATACCCAGCGGGCGGTATCGATCATCGCGGAACGCGCCATGCCGCCGCGTTCTCAAAGGCGCGACGCGCGTCACACGATAATCCCGGGGAACTGGCTACGCGTCGTAAAAGTGTTTATGAGTCCGGATTAATGTTTGGCGAGCCGTCTACGTAGGGCCCCCGGTGGCCCCGTTGCACGATCGTTGCCGATAATACAGACGCGCACAGGCGATGGATAAAGCGCGCGAGCGCGCGCTAGCAGCGTTTCACTTGCGGCGAGTAGAGCTCATCGTGCTTTAACGAGGCATACACGTGTTCTGACGTCGCCGCTATAAAGTAAAGTACATACGTATACGGACACGCGTGCCCTCCCCCCCTCCTATCATATGTGCAAACACGCGCGCGCGCGTCCATGTACGTGCAAACGCAGCCACGCTGCAAGCCCTAGAGCCGGTTTTCAATGAGCGAGCGCCGGAAGAAGAGGGAGAAACAGCGTAACGCAGAAAGAGAAACGAGAAAGGGATGACTGGGTGGGTGGGGGCGGGGAGCGAACCGAGTGAGAAAGAGAGAGGGAGCGAGGAAGAGGACGGGAGGCAAGAATGGACGAGAGCGGGAGGAATATAAACCCTTATCGAAATCGTGATTCACCCCACATTCTCCGGAGACCCCCTAACCTATTAACATCCATATCACAATAACAGATACACGTGTACGCCGAGCTGTATTCCCACACGGTGCCCTCGTCCACGCTTGCATTTCTAATTGCCCGCGATTCCTACGCGCGATGGAAAATACTGGTGACTCAAGGGATCGGGAATAATGAGGAGGGTTGTAATTAAAATTGGGAATTGAAAATCTTGAATTGCTCCAAGTCGATCAGGTGTTTTAAGGCGCGAAAAGACGCCAATGCCAGCGAAGGTGACCGGAGTAATTCTTTTAGCATTTTGGGTAACTCGTGGTGGTTCGTTGGATGAGTTAAAGGAGGACACGGAGGTCCAGTGATTAATGGGAGATATCGTCGAGGTGGCTAATTGGCGACTGAATAGCGAAACGGAAGCGGTGGAGTGTTATTGTTTGGAGAGTCCTCGTTGCCGGCGCGTAAACGACGTTTCAGATTCTTTCTCTAATCCTCGCGGGCCGCGGACGGCTACTTTGGTTCACGGCTGTTCGTTTATGGAGCAAGTTTCCCCCCGTTAAAAGGAACTTTAAGCACTTTCGAGAGAGTGACGGTTAAATAAGGTGGAGGGCCGTTAAGGATCGTCAGGTTGGACCTTATGAAGCACCGTGAATACTTGTGAATGAAATCAACGCTCTGTCCTCTCGCTCTCTCTCCCTCGTTACTCCCTCTCTCTTTCCCCGGCCGTTGAAAGTGAAAAGGATGCATTGGAACGGGCGGGACAAAGAAAGAAACAGGGGGGAAGGAAGCGTGCGCGGTTCTCTCGATGACGCAAAGCGTATCTGCTACGTGCTACTGTTCCGCTCTTCCCCCGCGAGCCGCGCAAAAGTGAAAACGGAAAGCGCGTTTCAATCCTCGCGACTCGGTTGCCGGCATAACAAGGGACATTCCGGCGCTTCGATCCGGAGGCATCATCCGAGGCTCGTTAACATATCCCCGGAAAGATAATCGCGCGACGTGCTCGTTGTTGCTTTACCTCGTGTTAGCTCGCGATACACTTCACTCTGACGCCGAGCACTGGTCAGAGCTGGCCGAAGGATATTCTTCCGCGTGGCTGTACGTTTCGTTGGGAATTATACAGGGTATCTGGAGCCGCGATCGCCATTAAAGGATCCAGGCACGGAACGATCCCGTATCGTCGCGGCTCGGGTAGTGTAGGGGGATCACGGGCGAGACGGTGTACGTGTGTGCGTGTATCATCAGCGAGGTTGGATGGCCCTGCGGACTCGCGCCGGCGGAGAAATGGAAGCCGGTTTTCGGGCGGACACCCAGTGCATCGAGATAGATAGGTAGATAGACGTCCGGATAGATGCATGCCACGGCAGCCTAGCAAGGGATGCCGAGAGGTAGCGCAAAGCGGGCGGGGGGTGAGGGGGTCGGGTTGGTCGCGGTGAGACGCGAGACGAGGGTGGAACGGGGGGGAGGAAGAGGCTAGAGGACGAGGTGGATGAGGATGAGGCGGAGGAGGAGGAGGAGGAGGAGGAGGTGGATGAGGAGGTGGAGTAGAAAGGGGTCGATGGTGGGTGGGTGGGTGGTTGGGCGACGGTGGTGGTTCTCTCGCTGATTACGTCGCAGGATGGCCAGGAGAGAGAAACGCCGGAGAGGATGCTGGTACGCCGTCGGTCGCGGTGGTGCGCGGAGGAGGCCGGTTTGCTGGATAGAGGCGAATATATCCGCAATGTCCTACCACCAACCCTATACCCGTACTATCTTCGTCCTCCCGCTGGTCCTCTCTACCCACCCGCCCCCCCGCGTCCTCCACCACCGTTTCCCTCCTCGTCCTAGCCGCGGTGGCTCGGCATCGCGGCGTCCTCGTCCCACCTCCGGCGTGCTGGTCTCTACCGTCCGTAACCGACTCCCCCTTTCCCTCAGACGGCAGCAGCCTCCCGGGTGGCAGGGCCCTAAGCTAAACTAAGCTACGCCAGGATAGGATAGCGCGCCAGGGAGGATAGGATGGGATAGGATGGCTGGATGGTGCCCACCTACCCTCGCGCGCACACAACCACCGCGGGACGTCGACGAGGAGAACGGCGACGTCGACGACGACGACGAGGAGGACTACGACGACGACGACGACGGCGGCGACGACGGCAACGGGGACGACGGGAACGGCGACGATCCCTCGTGCAGAAGCTACCCCACACCCGCCCCGTGTTTTCTCCGTCTCCGTTCCCCCCGTATCCGTCCGGCTATCCACCTCCTCGTCCCACCCTCCATTCTCGCTAACCGTCTCTCGCGCCAACGCTCCCGCGTCCCGTTCCATCGTCCCTCGGTCTCGCTTCCTACCAGCCAGTAACACCCACGGACCCCCCGGGGGGTTAGTTAGGGGTGGTATATTGACGGCCGGCGTCGCGAGGACGCCTATACTTAGTGTGCCGGCGAACCGACGCGTTTCCAGCTAGGCGTCCCTTCCCCCCCCCCCCCCCGTCGTCCCACCCTCGCCGCGCTCTCTCCACCCGTCCGCCACCCTTCACGACCGACCCACCCTCCCCCGACTCTCCTGCCCGTCGACGACCCATTCTACACCCTCTGCTGCCACCTTCCACGAACCTTCCGCCCTCCCCCCTCCCGCCCCCTCTGGTCGCCCTGGCTCTCTCCCTCGGTCCATCCTTCGTCCACCACCCCTAGGAACCATCGCCGGCGAACACCCCCACGGTTCCTCGACCTTCCTCTACCTCGACCCTACGTGTATCCGTAGGGCCTTCTAGGTGTAAAGGGGCTAGGACACGTCTCCCGCGAGTGAAAGACCGAGCGGCTCGACCGGATAGACCATCCTGCAACCTGGTCCGAAATTACCCGCCTGTCTTGCGGAGGAGAAGAAACAAGAGCAGGCGGGTAGAAGGGGGGGGGGAGAGGCCCTGACGAGAGACGAGACGAGGGAAACGGATAGCGGCGGCCAGGTTGCAACGTGGACGACGAAATCGATGCCTCCGGGCACTGGGAGAGCTTCGTGACGCACCTGATGCGAGAGAACAGGGGGACGAACGACGAAGGGAAACGAGCCTCCGCGAGGGGGAGAAAAAGAGGGAGGCAGGGGTCGATTAGGGAGCGACCGAGCGAAATTATGTATACGTCGAAGATGATGGCGACGATGCACGCGATGAGCTCCCCGAGCGGCAAGGCCCCCGATGGGGGACGAGCGAGGTGGAGGAGACTTTCTTTGTCGGGAGTCCCCGCCGAAAAATCAACCTCTCCGCCACCGTCGGCGACCAGGGTCGAGAAACTCGCGGCCTTGATTGCCGCTAATTATCCTTAACCGATCAGTTTCAGTGTCGAAAATCGATACCTACAGTTTGACAGGCTGCTATTTTCTTTTAAATGCGAAAATTAACGATCGGCTTGGTCAACGACAACCAAATGTAATAAATTTTAATGTCTCGATTTATTTCTTTGATTCAGATAAGCGTAGAAGGCGGAATTTGTGGCACAACCAACTTTCAACGATTATAGCGAGGGAGGATGCTTTTTTTAAATAAAATTTCTTTTAATACTTTTAAACAGTAATCTTTCCTTTATAACAAATCTCATTTTTCTAGCTTTTCAGTTTCACATAGAAAAAAATCATAAAGACTGCTTACTTTTCGGGTAAAAAAAGTACTATGCCCCCCTAAAGCTATTTTTACAATTCCCTATGGAGGTTACCCTTAAAAAATTCACGATTTCGGGTCACCCGCCACCTCCGTCGAGACGGCGAGCCCCGAAGTCGAGCGCGCAAACATTCGGATTGTTTTCCCGCCCGCGAGGACGATATATAATACACGGAGGATCGTTTTCAACGAGCGAAGCGTTCCTTACCGACGTCCTCGAGAGTTAGTCACCTCGAGCACCCTTAATTCGATTACTCGTCGATCCTGCGAACGCTCGCTCCTTCCTCGCTCGTCTCCGCCCCTCTCCCCCTGCGCATCCATCCCCCCTTTAACTGCCTTTCTGTGTACCAAATCGAACAGGCGCCATCAATTTCAGGTAAGTGCACCGGGGAAGGCATTCCACGCCACTGATTTCACAATAAACCTCTTTGTTTCGTCCATCCCCCCCGGTGCATCGGTAATCGTTATCAGTAAGGGGGCAACGCCAGTTCTTTATCCGGTTAACTTCGCCCGGTCTGCGAGATTATTGCGCGCCCCGGGGTACAGGTGTAACTGCGCCGCCCATCAGTTTGGATAATTACGCGACGTGGCAAGTTCAGCGCACTCCGCTAGTGGCGACTAATACGGTAAGTACTGGATGTCGGGAGAAGTTCCCCGACTTTCCGACCTTCCTCTTCTCCAGGCTCGGGGTCAATCGTTCCTCGCAAGGTCGCGACCCGAACCACCGCTTTTTCGATAAAACCGAATTTAATGGAGAGCCTTAAAGCCTTAAACTCTTAAATCCTGAAATATTAACCGTGGCGTTAATCACCGATCGATTCATGTTCCTGCCAAGCAGAGCGTAACGACTATCGATGACCGTAGAATTTCGAAAAAGAAAAGAGAAAGAAAAGGGTCGAAACACGGGGAAGGGAAGGCGCGCAAGTGCCCCGCGATATAAAGTTTTTACGCTCACGACTTCGTCCTCGAGCGGATTAAAGAGTTCGGGAAGGAGTTCGCAATCGCCGTCGAAACGGTTCACTGGGATGGTTCTGGCTCGCAGGGTGGGGTACGCTCGGCTGGCCGCGCACCCAACTTTATGAGAGTAACGTCACCGACGCCTCGTTAAGCGCGTAGTCGTAGTGGCGTGACGTCACACAGCGCCGTCCTCCGCGACGCGTGAGCGTTGCGATATGCGCGCAGCGCACGGACAGCGCCCGTAAACGTCGACTTTATGCCGTCAATTTCAAGCTCGTAGCCGCGTGTCTTGCGGGAGTCGACGGCACTGCCGCTCGTCGATCGCCCGACGAAATTTCACGACGTACGCCCAACCTTCATTGATCTTCGTGTCCCTCGAAGCGCGCGAGAATATGCGTGGACACGAGGAAGACGCTTTGGAACACGCCAGTTCACTGGAGTTCGCACAAACTCGATGGCGATACAAGTCGCGCGTGGCCAGTTACTGTTTACGACTTTTACGATTCGACTCGTACGCGATAATTCTCCGATGCAAATGCGCCGGAGAAACGCCGAGGAAATGAGAACCGTCGAAGCAACCAACGTATCCTATTTCAGCGTTTTGTACACTGCTCAATGGGATTACTAGAAACTGAATGAGAAGTGGCATTACGCTCCGCACGGACCCCAAGCGAGGCTCCTTATTTTCCCGCGTGTTTCGTTTTTCCTCTTCGCAGCGTCCTTGTGCCGGCGCTCGAAACTTGTTTACCTTCACGGCTGGATGATTTGCCCCACTTCCGTATTTCGCTTCCACTGGTCCACGTGCACGCGTGGTCAGCGGAATAGAGACGGCGAAACGGTCCGAGTCGGTCGGCCGTTAACGTAAACAAGTCGCGAGCTTCGAGGACAGTCGGGTCGAAAAGAGGCGTGGGAAAATAAATATGCTGGGTCTTATGCAGCGCGTATCTCACCTCTAATTCGGTTCTCCTGAATTCCATCGACGAATTAAGGAAGAATTAAATTAGGAGACGCTGTGGACAGCCTCTGTCGAGTGTTACTGGCTCGATATATGTAGCTGGCGAAATTACGATCTTCATTGGCTTGTAGTGACTAACTATTTATATGTGTAGCTTAGCCTTTTGTTATGACGATACCAAGATCGATCCAGTTTGCGGACCTCCTCCCGCGTTTTCTAACAATTTTTCGTTCGGGGACGAAAGTTATAGATAATAATGCGTGAGGATTCGTAGCAATGAACATCGATAAACGCCAAATATGAAATTCTATGGGACGAGAAGGATTTGACACGAGCCGAGGAACGTCCCCGTAGCATGGTCGATATTCTACAATTTCCCCGCGTTTTAATCCGCGTCTGTCTCGGTCCGCACACCCAAACACTTGCACGCGCGAGGGAAATTGAATGCGCGCAAAAGCGTTAATGCAATTACGCAATAACGGGACAAGATTATCGTATCGCCGTGTCGCGGCGAACGTCGATCCAGTCGCTTAACAAGGTTATGTTCTCGTTAAGCGTCTCTGCGGCGCAACTTTCGCGAAACTTGAGAGATCCGGCGATTCGGTCCCCTGTACCCCCACCGCGTCGTCGCTGTCGTGTCGCGCGTCGTTACGTACACAACGAGGGGCCGGCCGAGCGCAGAAAAAGAACGAGAATGAGGAGACGAAGAAGGGAATCGAACGCGAGTCGTCGAGCGGCGGGATGCGTGCGCGATAATTGCCGCTCGGTGTTTGTCATCACGTTTGAGGTTAACGATGTCACTTTCTCGGTCGCTGGAACGAAGGTTAAACGAGACAACGGCCGAGGGGAGGGACAGATAAAGCGAGGCTTTATCATAAGTACAGCGAAACAGCAGCGACGTTACGTGCCCGTTAACTCGGCTATCGGGATGCCGGAGATTAAGCGTATCCGAAATCGCGGCACCGAAGAACGCGACGTCCCGTACGATTTAAAGCGAGCGACCGTGCGACGGTCGATCACTTTTGGCGCATTCGCAATTACTTATCGCCGGGCGACGGTAAATAACGGCTCCCTAGATACGCGACGCGATTATTCTCCGTGGGACGGCTTTTGTTTCACGCGCTTGATATCTCCGTTTCTTTTGTCCCTGTCCTTCCTTCCTTCCCGGCGCGGACGTGATTCAGCCCGAAAGCTGAGGAGGGGTCGCGGGCGCCGGGCTGGACGCGATCGGTAAGTCGGGTCGATAAATCAGCGCCGCGAGCGAGGCTGACGAATCTGGAAAGTTTCCGTGGACGAACACGGGGAGTCACGCGAGCGCGGTGATCGCGGGGACTCGCCGACGGTTTCCTGATACATACGTTCTGATCGATCGCGAGGAAGAGGTGGGATAAAGCGGCACACGTGTCGGATCTCACGTACGCGGATCGTTTCCGCGCGCGGGATAATGTTTTTTTCCTGGCCGCTCGTGTTTGCCCGGATAAACGGGCAGATCCCCGTCGCGGTCCGCCAACTTCGCAGCGCGTCGCGAACAGACGCCCGGAGTTTGCGGCGGCTCGAATTATCGGTCGGCGACAGTGCCGAGTTTGTCGAAAAGCAGGGCCGTACGAAGGGGCCGGGCGGCTCGCGTTTCGCCTGCTCGCGCGTAACGGGGCACTAACGAGCACGTGCGCCACCATAGGCGGCGTAGGTGCGCGCGAACGAACGAAAAACCACGCGCGGGGCTCGTTGGAGCGTGCAGGGGAACCGTTCTCTTCCACCAGCTTGTAATTTTCTCCCCGCGCGAAGGAGCGGCTTCCTCGTAAATTTATAAACACCTACCTAGCGCGGCGAATAAATCGGAGGCCGTTGATTTATCACCGTAACCGCGGCAATTATAATCTATTTAGGGGATTACAATGTAACGAGTGCGAACATCGCCTGTTAATGAGTATTCGATGGGCATGATTTACCGCGACGCTGCGGCTGTCTACAGCAGCGGCATCCGACCGTGTGTTCTTAAGGGATGTTACATACCTCGGGTCGATAAATCCATGTATCTACCTATCCGTTCACTTATCCCCGCACCTAATAAGACAAAACAGCGTCCGCGTTCGAGAATCCTAGATCCCCGTGCAAACAGCCGCGGACCGTAGAGCCGACCATGGATCTCCGCCGCTCCCATGGAAACGCTGACGAGGAAAATTCGAGTTAAGGTTCCGCGGCCGGCGATAGAGGATCCCGTTCCTCTACCTGGAAACTTTGCGAAAACTCTCCGTCTACTCGTTCAAGGTTGCCATAATCCCCCGTTTAACGTTCGTTTCTTTTTCTTGTTCCTCTGTGTTTTTTTTTTCTTCCACCGAGCCGCCCGGTGCCTTTTTCTTTCTCTAGTCCGTGACCTCGTTCGTTCCCCGACGTAAATCCGTCACAGAGAGCCGCGATGTCCGCGCTTCGTTTGGGGACACCTTTTTTTCTCCCCTCTCGCCCTCTCTCGCTCGCTCCTCGCCTATCCGACCGCTATCTCTCTCTCCCTCGTGTCGTCGCCGTTCCCCTCCCCCCTCCGACGCCCGCCCCTCCCCCTCCCCCCCCCCCCCCGCTGTGTCCCTCTCGCGAGAGTGCGTTCGATCGACCTGAATTTTTTTCCTCGCTCGAATCGGGAGCCCTGAGAGCAATTTCTCGACTCGTCGCGGGGTGGTCGTCGCCGAGGAAAACCCCGAGGAAAATCGTCCGATCGATCTGCCTTCGGTCTTCAGGTCCGAAACGAACCGGAGCGTGAGAGAGGGACAGAGACGGGGGGGATACAGTAGTGGCGCGAGTGGGAGAGAGATAGAGAGAGGACGAGAGAAAGAGAGAGAGAGAGAGGACTAGGTGCCAAGGGAGAGTATACGAGCGCGTAAGAGAGGGACAGAGAAAGAGACAGAGAGAGAGAGAGAGAGAGAGAGAGTGATCGCTGGTACTTGCCGGGGGGTCGGTGGGAGGGGTTCGAGGAAGCGAGGCCGCGAGGTGAGGGTGGGCGGGAGGGGGGCAGAGGAAGGCGAGAGAGGCGAACACAAGTATGTGCAACGCGAGCCCCGCGTATATAGCGGTGCCCGCTCCACTGTGTACGTGCGCGGGTGGGCGACCGTATCCTTAGGGCGCGCTCACATCGCGCGACATTTAAAATGGCCCGTTTCCCGACGTCTGCGGAAATTACCATCGATTCGCGGGGGGGGGAGGTGGCGATAAATATCCTCGGTATACGGGGAGGTAACCCGTGCTACCTTCGATTTTAAATTCCTTCGAAACTCAAAGAAGCCGCCGATCGTCCGAGCGATAATTACAAATTTCTTAATCGTTGTAAATGGAGGTAGGGAGGCGTGGCTTTTTCGAGGGAGTTGCAAGAATTTTGAAGAGAGGTCGATGAATCGGAGACCCTTGATTTCTCGGTTGTTTTTGAGGGAAGAAATTTGTGGGGCTGTCTGTAGAAGATCGTGAATTACGGGGATTTCGACGAGTCTCCAGTGAGATATTGGTTTCCGCGGGAGTTTATCGCGCCGCGGCGGGCGCGCCTGTGTGAGGCCGCCTTTAAGCCGGTAGGGTGGACAGGATGAGGTACACGTACCACCACACCGAAATCTTACGAGCCTGCCTCTGCTAACTACCTCCTATCTGCCCTGCCCGAGGCCCTGAAAACGTTCTACGTTACGCCTCGCGGGGACCCATTTCGCGCGAGCCTCGTGCACAGGGGCGTGCGTCGATTTTCCGGTACCCTGCGCTTCGATCAAATTTTCGCCCTCCCTGAATCCCGCTACATGGCCTTCGCAGGCCATTAAAACACCCTTCGCGCCACCTGTCCCCGAATTAATAAGTATCCGCCAGATTCCAGAAACCCGTTTAAAAAGCAAAGCCACGCTGAATGGTGATTTTATCATTCTAAGTTTAGAATCTGGATAAAGATTCGCGTCATTCTGAATCCCAAAACAGAAACTTTGTATATATCGCGTTGCGCTGTATTTTCTAATTCCATCGCTTGATGAATAGAAGACGCCACGGAGGAAAAGGAATGTTCAGCGACCCAGGCTAGGAACAATGCTGTCGCGGGCAGCGATTAAGCGATCGACGGGGCAAGCGGGAGAGGCCGATTTCGAAAACGCGGTGCGTTTCGTTGGTTGCCGCAATGCAGCAGCAAGGGGAACGCGAACAGCCGGCCTCTCTCGCAATGTCGAAAGAATTTCCTGCCGCGCGACGAGCCCGCCGTTTCGGGGAGGAAGCCAGGGGCGCAGCGATTCTCCTCGCGACCCCGATCACCGATTTCTCCTGTTTTTCTACGCGGGAACCGGCGCGCTGGATCGTGAACCTCGCGCCGCGCTCCCCTCTCGGCGTCACAAATCCATCGCCGAGAAAACAGTCGCGCCGGCGATCGGGAATGAGAAACGCTCGGCTCGAAAACAATCGCACTGGTGAATCATTCGATCCCTATAGGGGCACTGCGAACGATTAAGACTATCGATTTGTAAACACAACCCGCCTCCGTCTTCCCAGGCTTGTTTTCCTGGCGAGTGCACTGCTCCGCTGAATTAGTTTACTGCTAGACTATTTAATCAATTCGAAAGGAAAGCCGTGGTTGATGAGTGATTGCTTGTCACTCTTTGAGGGGTCATTCCGGTTAAATGGGTTGAAAAATTGATTTTTTTAGACATTTTTCGAAAATACGAATCTTGAAGAATGTACTGTTATATTTACATGGAAATATTCTGGTTATCTTGGCTTCTACAGAGGCATTTTGTAAGGATTGCAGAGGGTCGGCCTCTATAGATGAATACTTTGAACGCGTTTTTTTCGAAACGTCATTTTTTCACATTGTAAAGAGAAAATCGCAAAATCTATCGAACCGATTTTTTTTATAAATTTTTCTGCTTATTCTGCACACCTATGACTCTCGCAGGGACTACAACCAAGTATTGTCATTGAGTTTAATCTACTTTTAAAATCGAAAGTAGTACAAGAATGAAGTTGAAAAATATTTTTCTTGCATTTTGCCCGTCATTTTGCTAATTTTGAAGATAAATCGCTAATTATAGTCTGAGCGATAGCAACGTCATACTGATCAAGAATCTCTTTGGATTTTTGGGTTCAAATATGTCTAACATCTAAAATCGCCTTCACGAGCGAGGCATGAATTTTTAAACATGTCATAAACACCGCTTTGAAAAGCATTTGAAAAGCAATAATTTTATTACTTGAAATGTCGGTTAATTAATAGAAAAATAGTTTATTCCATTACTATAATTATTTGCGTCGCAATAAATACCTGAAAATCGCTGAATGACCTCTTAAAATAAAGTATCTTACGTTATTATACGTAAATGTACTCTATACTTTTGACTAACAATAAAATATTCGAAAACACTTCATTTCGCAATTAATAATATTACGTGAAACGTAACGCAATATTATTTTACCTAGTTGCCAAAGGCACCCAATTTTGATCATCTCAAACTAATACCTTATCTTCTGTCAGTTCCTGTCACCTCAGCATTTACTGACAAAGCTTTCCCTGCCACGAATGTGAAGTAGCGATATTAAAAAGTGGGATATTAAAAAAGATTTATTTATATATTGTAATATGAATATTGAGTGCAATAATACTCCTGAGGTGCTAAAAAATAATAAAAACTTGCTCTGTAATGCTAAAATCAATAAAAAAATATATTTGAAAGAAATAAAAACTAAAAAGCTTAAAATATACTTCTAGTTTCCTTAAATTTTTACGCTATTTCCCTATAAAAAAGTCAACCCTCTCGACCACCGTGCACGCGACACCAGGTCCAAGTGTTCTGTATCCCCTCGCGCACACGTGACAGTATCCAACACTTTGGGCTTCAGACCGATCCACACGTGGAGCGGGACGAATATCCAGTGAAAGTGCCATTAAACGTAGACGGCAGTTATTTCGCACCTGGCCCGAGATACGCGCGTTCGGAATCGCCCGAGTAACGCGTTCCTAAACGATCTTTACCGTGCTTTGTACGGCGGACGGTCACCTACATAGTATCGTTGTAGTACGCTCGGTATCGTGAATGAATCTGCAAGACTTTCTACGGGCAGCGTGGTTAATTGATCAATTAGCGAGTTAGTATCTATTACGCGATAGCGAAACGGCCCAAGGAGCGTGAAATGGGGGAGGACAAAGAAAACAGTGGCATAAACAGATGAATGGGCTGGCCGGGATGTATACACAGTGATGTAAAAGCGTGACTCAGCTCGGGTATTATTAAGCGTAACCTAGGTCGTTAGATCGTACACGGAATCTCTGCTTCTGGCACGTACAATGCACGCTCCAGGCGCGTGTATTGGTATCGGCCGCGCGCGGCTGCCTGGACGGGGCCACGGAACTTTGGCGTAATTTCTGGGTCTATAAACGCGTATTTATAGCGTCGCCCGCTTATTCTTCACGGGGAACTGGCCAATCGATAATTGCTCGTCGCCGAGCAGGAAACGCCACCGTGACGAACGCTCGGTGGACGCCTCTCGGAAGCTCGCTCGCTCGGTTATTCACTGGTCTTCAGGGTTAAGAGCACCGGAGCATCGAGAGAATAAGAATTAAGAAGAATAAGAAAAAACGGGATGGAAAACGGGAGTCGAGGGCCACTGTCGGAATTAAAATAAAGCCCCGTGAAAACGGCTGGCGATTACCATCGACGATCGGGGGACCGGGGCGCGGGATGAGATTTTTTTTATTTCCGAATTTCAGCCGGCGACGAAGGAGGACGTGGAAATGGCGGCGGGAGAAAGGGGGACGGCTGGTAGACATTCGGGAATTGCGATCCGAGGGAAACGCCTGGGGCGACGTGATTTCTCGTTGAACTCGGCCAGAGTCTCTCCTTTCATCCGATGCGCGCGGCCGAAAAGCGTGCGAACGATTTCTGAAACCTTTTAGCTCCGGAGCGCGAATGACGGGCAAAGAGACCGGCGAAGGAAAAGAGTGGAGCGGACAGAGGGAAGCTTGGATCACACCGTCGCCTTCCCCCTGTTCACCTCCATAAAGCGGGGCCTTTTTAACGCTGCAGGAACGATCGGACGCTTCACGGTGCGGGTAGAGCTTGCACGCGGGAGATTTTGCACGCGCGAGCATCCGACGGGAATGAATCCTCGCGTCTCCGCGACATTGATCCGCGAGGAAGGAACCCCCGCCGAGCGAGATTACGGACGCTCTTCTTTCTCCGAGGGGGTTGCCTGGCACTAACCAGCAAGCTACCACTCGACCGTGCCCCGGGAACTTCTCTGTACCGTCGTCCGTCCCAAGTTCGTTTCGGGGTACTTAGGGAAAGTCGGGGTATACAGAAGCGGGTTACGTATATAGTCGCAACTTCGGGCACGATCGGGAACGGTGAAATCATGATCGATGGAGGTACCAAGGACCTGGGAGTCCCCTAAACGACCGTAATCGTTCATCTGTGAACGTCCATTGTGCGCCGAGACCCGCCACTTTTTGCCACTGCCACGTCCGAGAAACGACTTAACGCCGCCCCGGCAAAGGTTAACCGGGGCCCCGTAGCTTTCCGTGAAGTCTGGATTCCACCTGGACACGGAGCCGGGCCCGAGGAGAATCCCCGGTCGCGGCGATTATTCCCGAGCGAGGATTAGCGGCGGCAGCGATAACGACGATTAGATTCCTCGGTGGAGGGGGGCCCGTTCGGTTTGGAAATATACCCCCGCGGCGATGGCGAATGATTAGGTACGATACGCGGCGGCGGATAATGAACGTTTCGTGACCAGAAACGGCCGCTGGCTCTCTCGGGCGAAAATCGAATTTCGGGGCGGCACCGCCGCTGGAATTTCTTGGATGGAAGGGAACACGGGGGTCCCGGTCGTTCCGACGATTACAATAAACGCCGCGTCCATCACGGTCCGCCGGCGAAAATCAATGAACGATGCCCCGGCCCGCGAAACAATGGCACCCGAATTTCGGTTGCCTTCGACCGCTCCGGCTCTGGATTAGACCCGGCGGACGCCGTCACGCGAGGGAGGGGGGAGCCGCGGCGATGTGCCCCGGTGGACTTTGGCGCGGGGCTCTTCGTTTTCGGAGGAGTTTTTCCGACCGCTTGCCGTGGAACCGTTTCGCTTCGAACGCGGCCAGCGGCGAAGGTATTGATGGAAGGTGAGGCGATCGATCCGATACGCTGTACGGGGTGTACCGTTTGTAAACGGATTTCGGGTAGGGACGTCGAGATTGCCCGCGCCTCGGTATTCAGATGAATCGCTGCTACGTTTCGCCGAGGCCTGGGCACGGCGCGGCGCGAATATGCTGCCATTTGTCGCGGTATGGACGCAGGGATGCGGTAATCTGGGATATTCATTCTCGATGGCGATGTTGCTGAAATGAGGCGATGTGAGGGGAAAGAGAGGAATCCACAGTGGAAAATGATTTGTTTTCTGTTTTATGTGATTAGGAGAATATTGGAATATATTAGTGGTAGGGTAAACAAATCAGTAATTGACCGCATACCAGTGAATGATCATTAGGCAAAGAAATGTCAATTATAAATTTGAAAATTACTATATGTTTATAAATGCAGTGTAGTTGCACTTTTAATATCCCATATTTTTCGTTATGCGTATTATTTCTTAATAAATTCTTAATATAAGTATGCGGTCATTTACTGGACTTCTCATTCAATAATTCGGTCATTCACTGGTTGGTTTAACTTAATGCAATTTTAAAAAAATTGGGTTTGTCCGTTTGTTTTTCTCAATGCCTTAAATATCAGCTGGTAGAGAGTTTTCAGGACGCTGTGGGGTTAGTGGCGTTGCTCCGTTTCCTTTGGTACTTAAGCCTCCTTCAGATTAGTCAAATTACTTGACTTCAAGTCGATTGAATTCAAGTATGTTGACTTGAAGCTTGTGTTCAGTAGTGTCAGCTGCCTGAGAGTTACTTTCAAGATTACTTGAAGTAAGTAGATATTTAAAATGGCGTTAAAGGAGCTGGTCGCTATAAAATATATTTTTCATACATTTCTAAGAATTTATAAATCTTGCCATTACTTCATCTATTCTTACTTAGTCATTGTTTTATGATTATAACCTTATTTTACAAAAACAATAGGCAGTGAATTTACTTCAAGTGACTTCAAGTTCAGACTTGTAGGTGCGATCACATTTGTCAAGTTGTATTTCAAGGCAACTATGATGTAAAAAATAATTTTTCCCCCTCATTTAATCTACGACTCTCATATTTTTTAATTCAGCGCCAGATTTACACATTGCAAAAGATGAGGCGCCGACTTAAAAACTATCAGAGTCGTAGATTAAATAAAGGAAAAACTATTTCTCACTTTTCATTGCCTTTTTACTTTTTGAAGTCGGTTTTATTGAGTTACCATTTTCGTACTTCGGAATCTTTTCCCTTTTCACTGATAATTCCTCTACCACGCTCTAATAGTCTCTTTGTACAAATGTAAATTTTGATATGACGAAATTTGTAATTAAAAAATAATTGTAGAAGAAACCAATTTTCAGAAAAATTCACTAAATTTTCAAATTTTAATATTAAAGCCTAAAAACTTAAACAAATCTCCAAAGATTTACAGAAGTACTAGCGAAGAAAAAAATTTGCCTGAGGTGCTTACACCCCGCGTGGCCACGAGGGGTAAATTCAAGCGACTTGAAGTCATGTAACTTGGCTAATCTGAACGAGGCTCGACAGAAACGATACGATTTGCGGTGGAATAAAGAAAAGAGCAAGCACACTCCGCTCGTAAGCTCCTCGCCGAGGGATCGCCCAGATCCCAATCACCCAAACCAGTCCCTCAATCTTTCCGAACATCAGAAAGACAGTTGGCGGTAAAAGCAGGGCACCCGGTATAATTTCCACCGCGTTTAATTGTTCCCCGGCCGACCCGCTTATCCGCAACGCCGTGGGCGAGCGAAAAACGCGCGACCGATTCTCGGAAGGAGCCTCTCCCGTCTCCCCCCTCCCCGCTCCCCGCGTCTGGGGTTCCTGTGGGGGAGGAAACGACGGCGGTACAGGCAGAAACAGCGGGCAGGGGAGCGTAGAAAGGGCGCGGGGGGTGGCCGGGGGCGAGGAAGGAAGCCAGAAAATGCGGGGGCGTAGATTCGGCGCTCCTTAGGGGTTTTTCGAGCAGCCTCCGCGCGGCCAGGCTTAAACGGAATTGGAGCTAGGGACACGTTCCCCTTGTTATTTCCCCGGGAACGAGTTATGAAGAAGAAGGAGTCCCTCGCAATTTCAGATGCCACTTGCTTCGCTGGCCATCCCGATCGAACGTCGCCGCAATGGCCACACTGATTTACGAACTTAGATCCTCACCCAAGCCCGAGCGAGGATCCCAACGACAACACTTGCCGTTCAAAGGCTGAAGCGAGGACAGCGCTCTCCAAGCACTATTCAAGCACGGCAAGAAGAACCTCCCCGAGAAAACGGTACCCGTGGCGAAATAGGTGTCCCTTCACCGAGGAAAACAGTCCCGCTATTCTCTCAGTCCCCGCCAGCCGCGCCCTGATACATCCCCTTAATACCCAATCCTTTTCACAGCGATCGGCAGGCCCGCTCTTCCTCCGAGGATGAAACCAAAGCTCACAATGCCGATTGAGCACGGGAAATGCCGCGTCCGAGGAAGGAGGATGCCGCCGCGACAATAACCTCGAGTAATCCGAAAATTGCGGCCGCGCGAGGAGGCTGGTAGGCGCGTCGGGGCCGCGCGTCTGCTCGAGGGTGAAGCGCCCGTCGTCCTTCGACGAGCCCTGGAAGAGGCGGAATCCGAGGACGAGGGGTCGTTCCGCGGCTGCCGCTAGGTATTTTCGTTCCTCTTGGCTGCTGGGGAGGTCTGACGGGGGTCGGGCGGCGGGGGTTTTGAAGGGAGCAAGGAAAAGCGGAGCGAGCAAGGCAGAGCAAAGAGCAGAGGGGGGCGAGGGGGAGGGCGAGAGGGGGGCAACCCTCGAAGAGAGGAGGACGGTCACGTAGCGAGGGAAAAAACACGGTTTAATTCCAGCCGCGGAGGACAGCGGCCGCTTGGAAAAAGCGCGCCGATAAAACGTGCGCGGTGACCAAGGAGGATCCGAGGATAAAAGCCTCCGCGGTGTACAATAATGATTTCGGCCGGTTCGGGGTATCGTAAAAGTTTAATGCGCCGCTTTGCATACGCGGCCGCGCGCGAAAAGGGCGCGTTACGAGCAAGTCATTTCGGCCCCGGCTTCGCGGAGGCCGCATAAAGGGCGGACGTGATCCCCGCGACGCTGCGAAACGCTTTGGAAATTATACATTCGCGGCCGGACACGCTAAGAGTCGCCGTACGTTTCGCGGATTACGCGACGCTTAAGCCGCGATTTTTGTAACTCCGCGGATGGCCCGGCTGCGAGCCAGATGGCGGCACCATTTTGGACTGTAATTATTGCAGAAATACGCAGCTCGGAACAGGGAGCTACTTGGAGTTAGGGTAACGGTATCTAATATTGTTTGGCAAAAGTTAAATTGCTGTTAATTGAGTAACAGGGTGGATGTATCAGGAAATGAATATTTTTTATTAAGGCGGGTCAAATAAGTTATTGGAATAAGCAGCTAATTGATTAGAGAGTTCTTTTAATTTCTGGCTTCATATTCAAATAATTTTTGCAGCACGTGGAATCAATCGCGCTGGTAACATAATTTTATAATAGTGTTCATTTAATACACTTAAGTGATCATTTATTGGTGCGTCTACGTGATTGATATTTTTGTATGTAATTTGTTTCAAAGTAAAGAGAAGTTATTCATGTTTCGTGTAGTATAAGTTAGAATTGTTGGAACCTACAAATTTTTAATTAGGACTTAAAAAATGCGAGACATGCAAGAATCAGGTGCTGAGAAAATGGTACCTACTATCGCCTACTCAAGAAATATTGATTAATTCATGTATATATGAATTTTTAAAATTTATATCACATGTGTTTCTATTATTTCTTGCTACGTAAATTTTTCCTTTTTTTATTAGCATTAAGTTTAAGGAACCTGGGTGGTGTTAGGAGGTACATTCACCCAGAGATTTGCAAAATTTTACTTTAAATAAAACTTCGAATAACGAATAGAAGTTAAATAAATTATCCCTCATGTGGCGCATAAAGTTAACTGGGGTCAACAAACGAACGACGAATAATGTTTCTAACTTTCATTCGTTACTCAAAATTTTATTTAAATAAAAATTTTGCCCATCTCTGCATTCACTCTACTTGCTACTAGCATAACAAGAATTTTAAATCCCAACACGGTCAAAACGCAATATGAAAAGTCTCTTCCGATTCTAATCGGTTTATCACTTATATTATTTTATTTTTTTATTTAGGATAGATCGAAATGGAACCATCCTCAACGACTATCCTGAAGGTAAAAATGCCTGGAAGAGTGGAGTGTTGGAAAGTGCGAACAAAGGCGTATCGATCGCGCGAAGAGGATACAGAACACGTGAGGCGGTTCCGCGAGTGTCCGTGGGTTCACACGGTATATAAATACTACTCTTCTTTTAATATATGGCGGTTATGGTCGCTGGAAACCGCGGCCGCCGCGCATATTCATGGACGCGCGTCGCGTGAAGTGTGAAGTGTGAAGTCAAGGGAGAACGATTACGCGCGTCGGGCTTTATGCACGTCCCTCGCCGCGGCGCGGCGCGACGCCACGGCGGCCTTACAAAGAAATTGATGAAAAATGTAACGCGTTACGTAAGCCCCGTGGTAATTTACTGCCGGCTGCGATATGCATGCCATAATTGGGTCTCTATGAATTATATCGCGGCAGCGAGTCGCGTTTCGGAAGATTGCATGCTGAAATTCCGATCCTGCCTCCCAACGCGACGCTAAACAAATGAAATTTAAACTTAAACGCTACCAAACAAATTAATACAAATTTGAACTAAGTTGAAGAAATTAATACAAATATAAATTGCAAATTAAACTGAGAAACAACATCGGATACTTACTAAAAAAGAAACTCGCAAAAGAATTAAAAAGAAACGCCACCGCGCTAATTTTAAATCCCGCGAATTCAAGCAACACGTGACGCGAGGAGAAACAAAGAAGGCACGGTGTTAATTCGCCACCGGTGTGAGGAAACATTTATCCGAGTCCCGTGGACGGGAATAATCGTGTTTCGAATTCGGGTTTCGCAGGCGGGTCCCGCTATTACCATTATTATAAGTTGATGTGACGTGACGTAATGGGAGTTAGAGCCGTATGAATGGGCATAGAGCAACAAGTTGCCACTAAAAACTGGGAGTGAGTTCGTGAGTTGAGTTCTGCTCGTTACACCTCTATATGTAGTTCTTCCTTCCCTATACTATACGCCGAGCGCTATATACCCCCGGCCCCGTTATAAACCCTCCGGCTTTTAAAGTATTCTTTTTAAAGCGGAACTGTCCTAACAGACGTCACCGAGTCGTAATATTCCGCACGAGCGGACCACGTGACCGGCGGAGCGCGCCTTTCTTTCGCTCCCTTTCTCCACTTATCGGTTCGTTCCACCCGTGGCCTTTGTTTCTTTCGCCGCTCAATTACAGGCGGCCTTAAACAAATCGGGCACAATAATCGCCGGCGTCCGCTATCCCTCCTCCTCTGGCCCGCCCGTGAAATCTGGAATTATGGAGAGGCGCGCGGGCGTTCCGAGTGTTTACCTTTAAAGTCGTTCCCGCTCGGGCGCCGGGAGAGGGTTGCGAGGAGCCGAGAGGGAAGCAATAATGGGATAAAATAGCGGGCAAACGTGACAAATGTATCCTGACAGGCCAGAAAGATATATTCCCCTTGTCGCTCCACTCTTTTTGCCGGCATTTAATACACGATCCCTCTCTGTTGCTTACCGGCCCGGGACGACTCCCGACAGATCCTTATCGTTCGATTCTCTTCATCGAACTGGTCGCTTTATTACTATACCTTTCTCCCCTCCTACAAACTCCTCGCCTCTCTGTTTCTTCCTCCTTCGCCGCTACCGCTTCTCGTCGAATCGCAATGTAATTGGCGCAGCGTTCGAAAGAAACTTTCCGGGGCCATTTTTCTTTTAGCGTTCTTCGGTTCTTTTGGTTAGTTTTTAATTTGGAGCGACACCGTTAGGGATATGTAAATGACGGTGTGTAGCGTGGTGTTGAGATGTGGAATAAGTGGAACAGGATCAGAGTCGGGCATTATTCGAATAAATTTTTAGTAGGATAATGGTAATACAAATTTATACGAATAATCTTTGAATGAAAATTTCGAATATAATTAAGTTCTCGAAGGAATAAGTAATAAATTTTTATCGCGAATAAAAGTGGTCGAACTCTGAATAGCATTCCAAGTTCAGAGCAGGTTTTCAGTCGCGTGTACGGTAGCCGGGTGTTACACTTTCCCGAGTCCTTCACTTTGTCCCTACGACAATTCCAGGATGACGTCAACCCCCCAGGCAGCTTTGAAGTTCGACAAACATCGATAGCAGGCTGCCGACGATGCTCCTCTGTTATCCGTGGCCTCCCAAAAGCAAATACGCGGGGGGCTCTTTGATGTCTAGATGCTCGCTTATCATTTACCTCAGACATCGAGACTTTTCGAGTGGCCCCTGAACGATGTCCCGGGGCCCAGTCAGGTACAACGTTAGCCTATTCCAACGGCACACTTCCCGAAGCGGCTAAAGTCTCTGGGAGCGAAAAGTTCCCGAAGAAAGTGACGAGAATATTCTACTGGCTCACACGGGCACTTACACTCGACTGTCTCGAATGGAATTATCGCTGGGATCAAGTAAGAGCAAGTTCTGTGGGTCAGAAGTCAGTGACCTCGAAACAGTCGCTCAAGGTCGCGGGAGAGAAGTTACTGTGGAGGAGCGGGAAGCAAGATATCTATTGCTCCAAACTTTATTTAAAGGACATGTTCAAAGTTCCCGGCTACCCGCCCGTCGGAATAACTTCTGCTCTCTTGCGACCTTGGGTGGTTTGAAGGTCACAGGGCCTGAATCTCGTAGAACTTACACTTCTCGTTCTTTGCAGTGGTGATAAAAGGAACTTGGATCTTGGATTGATTATCCCGTGGCGGATTTAACGGGTGGCCGATGAACAGTTGCTGTCTGGGCCTCTGTCCAGATGGCCCCTCTAGGGGCCCATGTTAAAAAAAATTATGATTTTATCCAAACACTATAATCTTTTCTGTACTTCTACACTGGGCCTGTTTTTAGTGAACTATCTCCCCATTTTCTAGAAAAATGGGCCCTGCACAGAAGGCCCCCCAGAAGGCCCAACCTTTAAAACACGAGAATTAAAAAAGAAAAATTTTTCATGTACTACTGTAGTTGGCCTTTTTATTAAACTACCTCTTGATCCCCCCCCCCCCCCCAAATGGGCCTGTTCAGAAGGCCCCCAGGGCCCTACCTCTAAAAAGAGAAATTTAAAAAAGAAAAAATTTTCCTGTACTACTGCACTTGACCTTTTTATTAAACTATTTCTTCATTTTCCTGAAAAAATGGGCCCTGACCCAGAAGGACCCCCAAGGCTCTATCTTAAAAAAAAAAGAAAATTAAAATAGAACAATTTTTCCTGTACTATTATACTTGGTCTTTTTATTAATCTACCTCTTCATTTTCCCTAAAAATGGGCCCTGTCCAAAAGGCCCCCCGGACCCTATCTCCAAAAGAAGAAAAGTAAAAAATATAATTTTCCCTGTACTACTACACTTATCCTTTTTAGTAAACTACATCTGCCTTTTTCCGTAAAAATGGGCCCCTCAGAACGTTCGCCACGTGGGCCTTTTCCCTCAAACCCGTCACAGCTAATATCAATGTCCTCCTCCTAACTCTTAAATAACAATCAACTACAATCCTTTCCGATTAATTACGATTCATAGAATCGCTGGAACACAAAGCATTCTATAACACAGAGATTCGACGAGCGGAAGGGCAAGTGTTTGTTTGCAAGTCCCGTGGCCATCCCCGAAGCCGGCCCCGCGCATTGTGTCCCACCCTGTACATCTGTCCGCGTCGACCTCGTTGAAGCGCGCATTTACCCGTCATCAAGTTATCGCGGTTCGTCACGATGATAGAGCGCGTCCACCGAGTCAAACCCGATCCCATGCAATTTGTCAAGCGTAGACGAACTCTCCGCCGCCCCGTTGCCGGGTAAGCCTCGCGAAAAACCGATCGATCGAATTCCACGGCAGCTTCTTGCGCGGCGATTCCTTTCATCATCGCACCCGTGCTTCCATGGACCTTGGGCGTCGAGCGATCCCGTTCCACGATTTTGTCGCTCGAAGGACGCCGCTGAGGATCCAGGGAAATCGCCTCGCCGCGTTCTTGCGAGGATTCTTGGTAATCCGCAGTGTTGCGGGGACTTTCTACTGTGCCAGGTCGACGGCGATTTAATGCAAAGAGATATGGGATTCCTGAGTTTCGATGACAGAAGCAAGGGCTGCGTTGGGCGAAGTCGCTTGTGTCATGCCAGAAGAAGGCATCCACGAACTTTGATATTAAATACATTCTAAAGCCTTCACGCTTTAATGAATCAAGCTCAGTGCGCAAAATGTCGTAAAATACTCGCGCCAGGCTCGGAGGACACTCCTTGTTTTGCCAGTTTAAAGATCGTGGATGTGCGATACGTTGTTTTCATTCTGGGGCAGCGACGAGGTGGAGGTGCGCGGATAATTGGGGTACGAGAGAGAAAGAGGAAGAACGGTGATCGATCGCGGTTGAAAGACGGCGTGGCCGTATCCGAAATTGGAACGGCTTATCCCGCGAATCGAACGAGACTTTCGTCGTATCGAAATAGAATGTTTGGTTCGCGGGGACCGGGGCAGGGCCGCGTAGCCGTCTGGCACCGTGTTCGGGTATCCGCGACGTGGCTTGCGACGTCACGCGATCCATAGGAAAACGGGGCAGGAAGGCTTGACGGAACGTTGGTCCGAGGTATTGTTGACAATATTTTTTGGAATGGGTTCATTGAACTCGGTTAAATACTGCGTCTAATGCGCGCTACAAATGGCAGCTGATTCGGCTTCGATACTCGTCCCTCCTCCTCGCGCATTAGTTATAAATATTCCCAAACGACTCCCCTCTCTTCACGAAGAGCCTCGGTGCTTAGCAATATCCTTTAAAAGGTCACTGGCCGTTAGTGGGTCAGCCCGAATTGCTCCCAATGACGAAACGCGGGAGGCCGAAACGTAGGAGCGAGGCTGGACGATTTTTCTTCGGTTTCCGTTGAATCATCGTGGCTCGGCGAGCACCTCGCAAGCTTGGAACGCGGAACGGCTGTCGTGTCGGCGCGGACGGAGAGAGAACGGCGGAGGAGAGCGGGAGAGAGGAGGAGAGCGTTGGACGCGTATAACCGTCGAGGCGATAAAACGCCCACACGTATACCACCTTGGTAACTGTCGCCGGGGCAATTGAATTAATGCCAGCCTACAAATTGAAGCCGGTGTGGGATCCACGCTCCGGGAGAGGCTCCGTTGCTTCGATAATTGCTGGAAAGTGGCGCGCGCGGTTCGCGGGATCGCTGGCCACCGGCGCGACGCCACGGTTACGCGTCGATCCGGAATTCGAGATAGCAAGGCGATCGGGGACGATGCCGGTGCGCCAAGCCGAGTACGATTCATCGATCATCCGACCGTTCCTTCTGGGACACCGAGTGCACTCTAATTTCGATTTCCACTCGATTCCGCCGGCGATTTCAGAACCCGTGATTGCGGGAGATTCTGCTCGTGAGATAGCGAAACAGCGAAATAGATTTCGGGTGAGGATTGTCGTAAAGATCGCGCGGAACGCGAAATGGTAAATGCGGAGGAACGAGAGATCGGTGGGAGGGGACGGTTCCGAAAAATGTGGAGGACGGAAGGCGAATTCCGCGAGGTGAAAGGGACCCCTTTCGATCGCGAGGTCCATTTTCACCGAACTCGAGGCACTCCTCTGTTGAAGAAAGAGCAGGGAGGGGAAGAAAAAGTGGCGTGGGGATTATCGAAACTCGAGCTTCCTGTTTCGCAACCGCGCGACGAGGGCCGCGGTGACCGTCGAAATTCCACGGGGCCCCTCGGATACACCTCTTGCGAAACGCGCCGCTCGGAGCGAGCCTCTCGATGCTAGGCAAGTTCAAAATCCAAAGCATTTCTTAGGTTGTTGTCGCCTGAGGCCTTGTCGGCGGCCTTCGAAAGTGGCGTCCAGGGGAACGAGCACGTTTAACATGATTGCATGTGATTTTCCAGATTATATCGCTCGATGTCAATTAATTGAAAGCTACTCGAAAGCGTATTTGCAATTGTTACGCGTGGTTTGCTTTGAAAATAGAAAATATGACTGAATACTTCTTTTGATGAACTTATCGTTCATGATATAAAGTTAGAAGTTATTTTCGTAGTGTTTCCATTTTACCATTTTACTATTTTAGCATTTTACCATTCACCATTTACCATTTCCGCTAATAATTGCGACAAGATTGGAAGAGGCGACGAGGGGCAGGAAGAAGGAGGGATCCTGGCCAGCCCCGATGAAAATTACGGGGAGCTTTCGATCCGTCCTCTTTCGGGCTTCCCCTGTTGCAGTGGCGCGACGAGCCGACTTAGGGGTCTCGAAGAGAGATCCGTCGGGCGTTGGCGAAATGAAATCAGCCTTAATGAAAATTCCCCGTCCGCCAGCGGTAGCTCGCGGCGCTCTTGGATCCGTGGGATCGTGAGAAGCGGCGTCGCTGCTGCTCGCGAAATTTATGCGTCTTACGAATCGTAGTCGCGGGGCGACATACCTATGCAAAGCAGCAATCGAGTACCCCCGTTTCTTCAAGCGATAACCGCTTTTCCGACCATTTCACCGACACGATATCGCGTTATTAAGCGGATCTTTTTCCCTGAGATTTTTCCTACGCCCACGGTTCCACTTGATGTTTTATCTCCATGCTTTATGCTCCTGATTAGCCTGACGAGTGTTTCTTTAATTACAGTTAGTCATGAGATTGCAGCTTTTGGCTGTAGCGAGACCGAGTAGGGAGGGTGAGAATCAGATCGATAATTGCCAGTTTCGCGGGGAGCAGACGATATGACGGGCTCTCATGGTTTTGCCCCGTAGCCGTTTGTTTTACGGCTCGTCCCAATTCCTCGAGGAATTCGGCCTCGGCAAGTTCAAGAACTCGACTGCTGGGCGGCAGTTACCCTTCGCGAAACTCCACTCCACTCTGAAACTCCAATTGAATCTGCAACCTTTCGATAAGTTTGACCTCCGCGCCGCGATCCGTTTTTACGGCGGGCAGAGACGCGATTTCACAGTTCAGCCAACAGTGGGGGAGATGGTCTATGGGTCAGTGAAACTCGTTCTGCTTCGAAAAACACAGTTCTGTGGTGTTTAGAGGGAAGACGAATTGTTGTTTGGGGGCTGCCCCGCTTTACTAATGAAGGGGTTAGGGCTTGAAGGCTTGGAATGCTAGAACTGGGGTGTTGTGGTAGTTGCACTGAGTGCTTTATACTTTTGGAATTCAAGGGCATTGGAATTGAGAGAGACAGAAGTATTGGGATATTGGGATTCAAGGATACGAGAGTATTGGGGTATTGGGACTGAGGAATACAGAAGTATTGGGATATTTAGGTGTAGGGTAAAGCGGAACGGGTGGGAAAAACGGAACATCAATGTTTCAATGGGTCCAAACGGACTTCGTGTTGATACTCATTATTCAAGTAAAAATCCATGTGTATTTGATTAGGTATTTTCAGTAATTATGTTTTCTGGTAAAATGTGTTTCCTTATGTGTATAATTTATATTTTTGTTATATTTTATTTGTAATAGTAATACCTTAAACAAATATTTATAGTTTTTTACATAAATGAATACTTTTTGTACGTTTACATAGTCTTCAAGTGGGTGTTCCATTTTACCCCACCACTTGAGCGAGGCGAAGATTTAAATACCTCCGGTAAATCTCATTTTCCTTAATTACCAAATATTTTTCTTAACACAGGCTTTGATTTTCTTATAGTCTAAGGTCCACTTAAAACTCCTGCCGAAGTCCCGTGTATTTTTCCTTCCAATTTTATATTATCACCTTCCAAAGTTAATCATTCCATTTCACCCTACTCTCCCCTATATAAAAGTATTGAGACTAAGATATACAGAAGTATTAGAATCTTGGGACTGAGGTATACAAAAGTGTCTTTACACTGTCATTGAGGAATACAGAAGCATCGAGGCATTGCCATTAAGTACTTAAAAATGATTAAGCCTGTTTAACACAAAGATATCGACGCTGCCCAATACACCACAATCAAAGATTAACGTAGTCGATTTAGTTGCGACAAAGATTAACGTAACAATCACCTGGAACGCGTGATTAGGGTCAACGATCGCGTCGTGGACAGCTAGGGCCGGGGTTCCAGCGAGCGACGCGACAGAGCTCGCTGCTCGCTGTACGCCGCGGTTTCGAAACGCTCGGGCCCGAAGGTTACCGCTTTATTCGGCGTATTTCTGATAGGCGTGCCCCCGCTGTTCGAACGGCGGTTCGAAATCGGCGTGGAAACTGGGCAACCGTGCAATGACGTATACGCCGGTAACTGGCGGCTACTGGTTTATTAGGCATGACCCTACCGCAGCACGATCGTGTCTTATACGCGTCCTCTGTAATGGCTGGTCCAGCGCCTGTGCGCGCTGCTACACGCGCGTTCCACCGCGGACAAAATGTCCACAGGATTGCCAAAATCGATCGCCGCCAGCTGCAGCTAGCCTCGGCTGTCTTCAGCCTCTGATCCAGAAGATCGTCAACATCCAGCTAACCGTCAAGTATTACCTTCGGAATTAAGCGAATAGTGATACGCGATATTGGGTCCAATTGTTGATAATGCATATCGATATATATTTTTTCGTTCAATATCGATACATGAAATGTATTACTCAGAAAGTATCGATATTGGTAATTTCGATAATTTTTTTACATAATCATCGCGTTCAAATATTAAAGCTCAACGACGCTTTGGATACTGTGTGTAGTAAACACCCACAAATTTGGTTAAATAACAATTTTTGTAAAGTATTTTGAGATTCAAAGTGTTAAAATTATAACTAGTAATTTATTTTCTAAAAATATAAAGTAAAGTAGAATTGATATGTTAAGAAACATCTGGCAAATTCCACTTACGCCTAATTTGTCCGTGATTTTCATTAAGCAAGTGAATAAGTCGACAAACACCAATACAATTTTTTGAAACGAATGAAATTCACGGGGGATTTGAAAGTAAGTGGAATTCGCCCATGGAAGGTGCAAAAAATTATCGATACGTGGACCAAAAGTACCGACACGTGTAATTATTGGTGTTTGAAATATCGATAAAAATATCAATATTTTGACAGGCAAGCGAATGAAATGGAGCTTTGAAAAGAAAAGAAAATAAAGTCTACTACTTAATTCCTTGTACAAATATATATTCCGTAACTCCCAATTTCGTCACTAGGGAAGCTAGAAATATATTACACATCTATAATTCCATCACCCACGATTCTTTTCAAGAAACGAGCGACGCCCTTTCTCCGTTTTTTCAGCTCCCCGCGAAGCCCAGCTCCGCGCCAGCCGTCCCCGATCACTTTCACCGAGAAAACCGCGAAGGGGCCCCAGTTTCCCCATCGGCTGAGCCGAATCATCGAGCATGTTAATCGCGCAAAAACCAGCCCTGGCTATTAGCCCTTTTCTCGGCGATTTCCGGCAACGGTACAACGGCGACGCGGCCACTTTCACCGAAATCATCCGCGACGCTCGTTATGCCGCGATTATACGCCGCCAGGCCGCCTGGTTTCTTCCTCAGCATACTTCATTAGACCGCCACGTCCTGTTACGAATATGTTAGGCCGCATTAGTTCCGCGTACGCTTGAACCGCGATTAGAACGGGGCCTAACGGTCGCGCCGGAGGATGTGTACGGCTTGTGGAACGGATAGGTGTACCTAGCAGTAGCGGGTATCTCCGATACGCATGCTCAAACAGAGGATCGAAAAAGTGGACCGTGTTTTTCGCTCCGCGGGAGGAATGCTACGGGGACGAACTAGTTTCGAGGCTCTGCTTGTGATCTAGTATCGGGGGGACTTTGGTTTCTTAACTTTATGCACCTTGCGACTCAGAGATGGGCAAAATATTTATTTAAATAAAATTTCGAATATGGAATAAAAGTTAAAAAAGTCATTCGTACGTTAATCCTAGTTTTTAACTTTACTCGACACATAACGAATGATTTATTTATCTTCTATTCGTTATTCGGAATTTTATTTAAATAAAAATTTTACCCGTCTCTGCCTCGCGTCACTCTCAAGTGTCTAAACTGTATAAAGTGATGACCACCCGTCACCAGCTCCCGCGAGATCCCTTCGCGCATCCGCTTCCACCAGCTGTGCAGCGCTCGCTCCTTCGTCAAGGATCAGCGATTATCCTCGAGGAAGCAGCGGACCGATCGGCCGTCGCCTCGGAGTCGATACTCGCCGAGCGGGCGAGAGTTCGCACAAGAACGCGCCGGATATGCGGCAACTTGTGCCGGCCTCATCATGGCTCAGCGATTCGAAGACCGCGACGGTGCCTGGACGAAGAAGTTCGCCTGGGCCAGTATGAACGGAGGGAAGCACGGCGGACGGACGGGCGTCGTCGTTGTTCGTCGGTGTGAAGAACGAACGGGGAAGAAGTTAATGGCGGCGCGGACCGTGGCTGCCCCGGCTCGCAGGTATATCTTCATCGTGGATCGTCGGCTGGAAAGAAGTCGACCACACCTCAAACGCCGCTACGACGGTCGCGGCGGTCTGCCGCGCGCAAAAACAGCCGCGGGAGAGTGAACACCGATGGTTACCGGCCAGTTCGCCCGTCCCTTTGACGGATACGTCGGGCTCGAAGTCGTTATACCGGGTGTTCCGTAGTTGACGAAAGGAGGAAGTTTCAGTTGGAAAGCAAGCTGATAAAAGGTTGTGGAATATTGGGCTTGAAGAGCACAAGAGCCTTGGAGGAACATTGGCAGTTACTCGACATGTATTGAAGATGTTAAAGGACAACATTTTTATGCATTTTCACAATTGTAGAATCATAAATATTGCGGTGGTATAATAGGATGCCTCCAGCAATTTTTAAAGTGTTAATTAACACTAGAACTAACACACCAGTTAAAATAACTGGTTTTATAATTTTATTTTAAAGTTCCTAGTTTGTGTTACATTTTGTTTCCGCAATGATATAATGATTTTTGCAGCGATAACTAAAGAAATAATAAACTGAATTTTATTATTTTTTTTATTTATTCGAAATCAAAATAATTTTGTATCAGGGATACTTGTATTAAAATGATTGGTACTTGTCGAAGTGTATAAGAGTTCTACAATCTTTTTACCGAACCCAAATTATCCAGTTCTCTCGTTTTGTACAAGTCTTCACTAGTTTTTAGAATGTTTACTGCGCATTTATTATTACATATTTTTTAAAGACCAGTCGTTTTGTCTGCTTTTGGTAGAAATTGCTTCGCCTTAACTGGCGATAGTTCTAGCGTTAAGAGAAATAATATAAGAAATATAAAATACAGTGTATTGAACATAAAAAGAAACAAATTTAAGTGTCAATGTAAATTCATTTTGGTAAATCATTAGTTGTTAGTGTTATTTGCTATATGATTTAGGCTTGAAAAAGAAAAGCTAAAGAAAATTAAAAACAATATTAATTATACTACTCGGTATTAAATACCCCATTAAAAAACATTGTAAATAAATAAAATATAAAATATACCCAATAGAAATGGAGCTACTTTTCTTTAGCAATTAAAATCTTCAAACTTTTCCAGATCACTGAGGGTTGGTAGCTTTCTGCATAACTACTTAGGTCCCATTCTATGATTCTTAGCCAATGAGAAATTCAATATTGTCCATTAACCATATTAAACTTTAAACCATCCCAGACATCGAACCACCCGCGTTAAACAATTATTCCGAAGTGCCAACGAATGAAATTTCAAGGCACCACCCCGTCTAACGTGCAAAAAACAATCCACCGTCCAAGAGCGAAGACCAAACCCACCCCCGTCGACCACTCAGAGCATCGATACCGCTAGAACTTGCGAAAGAAACAATTCCAAGCCGCCGAATCAGAAAAATACCACGGCCACCGGAGCCGATTCGCGATCGATTGGAGCGTCCGTCGGTCGGAAGACAGTGGAAAGAAGACCCGTGACGCCCGGAGCAATTGCGAGGGGCGACAATTCCCATCGCGGCGAGCCTCGGCCACGGGCGAAAATTCGAGGGCGGAGGGCTTCGCGGAATTGAGATGCTTCCCAGAAGCGCCTCGATTTCGAAATATCCCTCGCGTGACCCTGTTTCGAGAAGGGTCAGCTTCTGGGATCGATCCTACCTAGGGGCTGGTCTTGTGCGACCAATGGACGCGAGTGGCCCCCGCCGGCCGCGCCGATATCGGCCTTAATCGATTGCGAGAACGATCGATTGGGGGTGGTCGCGGGCCACGACGGAATCCGCCACGCGTTTTTAATTAAACACCCCCTCGCCTGCCCCGGTCCGTCGAGCGCGGGTGGTCTCGCCGCCGGAGAGGCGGAGGAGCGCGTCCGTTGCCTGGAGGAAAATTGGCCGCTCCGCGGAAACGGACGCGAGAGGAGCACGGAGGATGTTGCCGGTCGGAAGGGAAACAAACTGCCGGGGCTCTGCTGTTAGGGAACCCCTTCGCTCCAGAGAGCCGCCGTTTATCGACGAAGCACGGAAACGTCCTCGCTCCGATAAGGAGCGCCCGCGAAGAAGCGGGGGAAGCCTGATGGGCGGGGAAGACGGCCGGGGGGGGGGGCAGGAAGACGGTCACGTTCTTCCTCGAGACTGGTTCCTTTCCACTGGTCTGAAAGCCACGGGGAAAGAACGGGAGCCTCGATAATCGATCGAACGGGGACGCGGTCCGAGCGAGGATCGGTGTCGCGATCGCGTACACTGTACACGCCGGATGAAAACGACCGCCGGCTCGTAATCTGTACTTTGGCCCCTACCGCCGCTGCATCTCGCGGAGAGAAATGGATGGTTGCGGAGAATTACTCGCGCCGCTCAATGTCTGCAGGTTCTGCGTCGCGAGGCTCGGAACGGAGGGAGAGAAGGAAAGAAAGTAGAGACGGTTATTGAAGCATGTCGCTTATCACTGGAGACTAGAACGTCCGCTATTACGTGCGCGTGGTTTCACTTTTTCTATTAAATTCTCCTACACTCCCGGAGGCGTTGCATGGAATACTCATAGCAGGCAGGCTTCTGCGTTTATAATTCTCCCTACACCTGCACTTCGGCAGGTCTGGTGGACTGTAGGAACGAAGGAGGGGAGGTCAGAGTGTTCCCGAGCGATCAGTTGGATTTGGAGTCGCGATATCCGAACGACGGTGGCTCGGCAGAGCGCGGAGATTTCCGTGGAACGGCTGAAAGCGAAGCCAGCCATCGTCGGCGAGCGGGTCGTTACTTCGTTTTCGTTTCAGTTAGCCGGGCACGATCGTCGGGCACGAAAGGAGCGAAACCTCGAAGCTCGACCCTGCTCCGGAGAGAGCTGGCGACGAACCTCGTGGCGCAAAAGCGAAACGGAAGAGAAGGAAAAGACAGAGGAAGAGAGAGAGAGAGAGAGGGAGAGGGAGAGCGAGGGAGACGGCGGTTATAGCCGGCCGCTTCCTCGGCGAGCGTGGTTCTCTCCTCGTGACCGGAAGCGGCAGGTCGAGCCCGGAACACGCCGATCTCGCCGATTCCCTCTTAACGGTATATATCGCTGCGATCGATCGTGGGGATCGATCCTGCGGTGTACGTGCTCTCCCCGGCGCGTTCCACGCTCCACAAACCTCTCTCTACCCATCTCTCTCTCTCTCTCTCTCTCTCCCTCGATCCCACCAATACATGCACACAGGCGAACCGGCCAGAGCCCAGATGCATCGGAGACGCGCTATCTTTACGCGTGTCGCGCTGCGCGAACACGGTCACGACAGGGAGCAGGGGATAGCCGGGGGCAGATGGATAGAGTAGGAAGAGGAAGGCCGAAGAGAAGGGCCGAGCAAGAGGAACTCGGGGGAGGACCCGAAGGGTAGAGGCGCAGAGGCGTGGAGGAAGATCGTGGCGCAAGAGAGGGGTCCAGAGAAGAACGGGGAGAAGCGAAGATCGAGACCCAAGAGGGTAGGACGTAGCGCTAGCGGCCTGGAGAAGTGGGAGTTTAGGGAGGATGAAGGGAGGAAGGGGGAGGCGGCGGGTTGGAAGGGAGGCGAGGCGCAACGGTGGTGCTTCGCACGCACGCACACACCGATAGGGATTTACGAGCGGTTTCGGGCAATCGCGAATAGAGATTAGGCCGGTAATTAACTATGGATCTGGTCGGCGGGCGAGTTCGCGAGCAGCCAAGCACACAGGAGAGAGCCGTGGAGTAGAGAGCCACCCACCCGCCTCAACCCATCTGCCCCCTCCGACCCCCCCGCACGCCGCTCTCCTCCCCCCCTCCCAACCCCCCCTATATACATAAGTGACCCCGGTTCGCGGAAGCCGTGCCGTGCTACACCGACGTCCACGCTACCCGCGCCACCGACAGAGACCGATATACGGGCGTTCGTGGCGGCGCAGAGAAGGAGGGACGGTGGCTTCGCGATCCTAACCCCCTTGGTTACATGGGGCCAACGCTATGTACCGAGCGACGAACGGAACGGAACGGACGGACGGACGGACAGACCGTCGGGCGAGCGGACGGACGGATGGACGGGACCGAGAGCGTCGTGTGTTCCGCGAGCGTAGTATATAATACATAAAGCCGCCGCGCGGTACCCCCCTTCCGCCGCCTCCCCCTCGCCCCTTAACACCCCCACGATCCTCCGCGATGTATATAGCATGCCGCGCGCGAGCGGCACGGTTGCCCGTCGCCGTGCACACACACACACACACACACAACCGCCGCGCTCCTATGTGCCGGCCCTCGGGTGGCGCGGTATGGGTACATGGGGCGATCTCGCGTGTACGAGGCGCCTATGTACCGATCCCCCGCGATCTATATACTTACCTACGCGTACACACTTCGAGGCCGGCGTACGTGGGATCGTGTGTGGGCTACCGTGGGCCTGCGGCGCGAGCGATGGATTATTCGCTAAATTATTTAAGACCCGAAGATGTCGCGTTTAGCGGAACGCTTCTTTCGTTTCGCGGGGCAGATTGATCCGAGCTGGGGTGTTCTAATGTCACCCGCGTCCTTGAGAACAGAGCCCGCTGTCGGGAGCTCCCTGAGTACAACACCGATACAATCACCAGCCCGTAATTGTCCGCCGAAACGCCGTCATTGAAATCTCTGCCGCTGCAGCTACCGCCCGCTGCTTCGATACCCGCGACGACGGTTTAATATTATAATATCGAAACAGCGCGCGGCTCGCGCGTGCACGCGCGACACGTAGGCGACACACGTACACAGCCACGGGGGCTCGGCCGGGGAACACGCGCACCCTCGCGAGGATCTGGGAAGTATGTACCCGCCGCTCTCTACCTATATCCCCCGCCCTCCTCCGCGTCCCTGTCCCTACCCGGTCAGATCGTGTACATTATGTACAGGCGGGCTATGTACTAGCTCGGTGGATGGTACATAGGGAGAGAGGAGCGCCCCAAAAGGCAGACGTGCCTGGCATCGACGAGGCCAGAGGCGCACCGCCGCCTCGATCTCCGTATCTCGGTAGATCGACGCCTAATGCCGCGGACACGGCGCGGGCGAGCGAGCAGAGAGATGCGGAGGAGAGATGCTGCGGCTGTTCGGGGCTGAGGAGAGAAGCCGAGCGGGGAGAGAGAGACAGGGGAGGGCTTATATGGGGGCCAGCCGCGGGAATATCCTTCGTCGTTCTGCGAATTAATCGCGCGACCCTCCGCCTCGGCCACCTCCCATCCTCCCCCCTCCGCGCGCTCCTCTCTGCCCACCCCAACCCCCGGCCTCCCCCCTTCGCCCGCGCCGCGACCTTTCCATCAACCTTCTATCCTCTTTGTGCGCCGCGCCACGAATACCGACGATCGTGATTCGTCCTTACTACGTCGCCCGTCGACGACGACCACCACGAGGGAGAGACGTCCTCATACCCCCGGCCAGCAACTTTGCCTCGGATCGGCGTTTTCCGCCAAGAAATTCGCCTCCGCCTGGAATTTACACTGGGGACCCCTGCTGGCTATCTCCTCCGCCCGTCTACGTTACTGAGCCGGCGAGTTTTTTTATATGCAGCCGGAGGGTGGCTAGGACGATGATACTGAATTAGAGCGGTGTTTCTCGGCCGTTCGGCATAACTGGCGGTTTAATTAACCGCCGGCGTGATCGATTCGAATTACCGCGCTGGCCTTGTGGATTCGGGGAATTCGCGATCGTTTGTGTGTTCCGTGGCTCGGAGGAGATGAGAAGGGGCGAATCCTCGCGAACGTTTCAATTTTTCCGTGTTTCCCTAGTTCGCGGGGCTGTTACCGCCGCAACTTCGGCCCTTGAAAGTTTCAGAACAGCCGTAGCCGGGCTCCCATTGTCGCGCTAAGAAATGGATCCGCGACGGTGCACGTTGTTTCGAGAGCTCGCTGGAAACTTGCCCCGTACTCGTTCATTCATGAGCTCTCTTTCCCTCCCTGCACCTCTCCCTCCCAACCGGGCGCCGCGCGCGCGTGCCCGCGCTCGATTCGCGGAAACTTCGCCGGAAGTTTCCACGGATGCTGGATTATCCGCACGATTGATCCCCTTCGAATAAACGCGCCGCGCTTATGCAAACTCGGCGCGGATCACCACTTTTGGCGTTTGCTGGGTGAACGATGGCTCGCGGGGCTTTGACGTGGGACGGTATTAGGAAATTCTGAGAGCTGTTTCTATTGGGAATAGAGTGGAACAGGGTCTCACTACCTTTTTTTGGTAAAGGTATCTAGAGAAAAAACGTTGAAAAAATATTAGTAAAAATTTCAGAATATAATTCTGATTTAATAATATTTAATTATCTTGATATATGTATTAAATATACTTGAAGATATTTAATATATTTAATTATATTAGTTGTGCTGGCATCTGGGTAACCAGATCCTTATTTACATTATTAATAAAATATGGCAATGTGACCATTTTAAGTGCTAAAAATCGTCAACTAAAAATAACCGCGGCTCACTTGGTTCTTGCAAGACTCTTGCACCTCTAGTTGGTAAGTAATTACTAGTCCACTGCTGCCCTCCTTAGTTAAACTGTCCTATCTAGCATTTTTTAATTTTTTTGAGATACCTATGTTGAAATATTTGAAGTTCCACACGTCTTTTACCTTTTAAGTAAAGTTAGAAAACTCTACGTGCTTCGTAAATATTTATAAACAGTCTAATGTATTTAACCTAACTGGTTTCCAAATGGTTAAAATATCTAATCTAAAACAATTAATTAATTGTTACGTTAATAATACATTACCTACCGGTATACCTACTATAAAAAAATTAAGCTGTTACGAAATAATGACAACATATTTTAAATTGAATGAAGGGAAATAATTACGGTACAAAGTAAATAATAAAACTTCAGTTTTCTCGTTTTTTTTCAAAATGCTAGATAGCACATTTTAACTAAAGAAGACAACGAACCTATATCGAAGAGTTTCTCGCACCCCTCGCTTCAATAAAATCGAAGATTATACCAAGAAGGTGAATGCTCGAAGAGAAGTCTCGCCCAGAAATAAAAGCAACGAGGTCCAAGAGGAATGCTAAAATTTGGCAGCTGCTAAGCCTCGAGCTAAGAACTGTAAAGTGGATTCGCGTTACGACTAATAAAGTAGGTGATGACTTCACTATGAATTCCTAATGCCTGATAACCCCGTGAGATCGAGGGATTCAGTGGGTCAGTATGCAGATTCGGAGCAAACACGATACCGCTCAAGGAAAGTGGCAAACGGTGACGTGATACGATCGTCGTGTGATTAACGATGAATACCGAGAGAAGAGCCCTCTTCTTTTCCCCATCTTTCTGCGGTATTCGAGCGTTTGGCCGGCGCGCGGTATGATTGAAAACTTTCGAGCTGGAGGAAAGTTCCGACGCGCTGCAGCGTTATAAATCGATGAGTAACACGTTATCGGGAAGTTGGTCGCTTAACTGTGGCTCCTTCTTTGAGTTCTACTTGTTGAAGGAGCACGGAGAGGAAAGTGATATGAATCGTCGGATTGCCGTGCTGGCTGGGAAAACTTTAAATCTACCATCCCCTTTAGCGGCCGGGACAGGCTTTAATAAAGATCGTTGTACAGGGTGCTTCAGCCGCGCGTTTTCACTGCTCGAGGGGGTGAATCGAAACAGAGATACAAGCCAAGGATGTGTCTGAATTGTGAGGCGGGATGAAAGCGAGATTCACTTTCCCTCTTTCTCTAATTTAAATCCAACCGGGCTAACGTTCCGGGAGATAACTGAACCTTTCTTTGCCGCAGTGTCGAGTGTTTTATCAAAAGCGAGTGTGCGTTTTAGGTTTTTGTGAAATATGTAAGAGTGTGTTCGATTTAAACGCACTTGTGCGTGTGGACTTAATTGGGCCTAAGCAGAAAGCTACTAACTCTTAATAATTAGAAACTGACATGAGTAAATTTAGTTTGAAGATTTTATTATTATTATTAATTATAATTTTATATTTTATAATTTTAATATATTCTAATTTTTAATAAAAAGTAGCTTCATTTCTATTGGGTGTAATTTATTTTTTGACATTATTTTATAATGTTTTATAATGGAATATTTAATAGTGAGTAGTATATTTAATATTACTTTTAATTTTCTGTAGTTTTGTATTTTAAGTCTAAATTGGAACTATGGCTTGGTAGTTTTAATAATTATATAATATAAGATTGTTCCATGGGTTGGTAATTATTTGTAAAATAAAGATTACAAAATTACGTGGATCTGTACTGCATTTAACTAATTTGTTGTCATTTTGAGGGTCGGTAGCTTCCTGCATAACTACTCCCAATTAAGAGGCCCGTGTAAAACAGGCACACGCCACTGTTTATGCTTTCAGAGGGTCATTTCAAATTTCATAAAAGTTATTTTCACAGGAAATGCGCTACGAAATTCTGCTTAATTCACTAGGCCCAATTGAGCCAGCATTTAATAGCGGCCATGAACTCGAACGAAGCGCAAAAGTTGGCTGTTGCAGCAATTAAGAAGCTCGTTAACAGAGAGCAGCGTGAAAGTATCTGAAAGCACGGCGCGAAGTTTGGGGAAGAGGTGGCCCAGTCTCGCCCAACAATAACAACTGCCAGCGCTGGGCGACCCAATTTTTTCGCGTGCCCGCAGACTCCTACTGTTCAAAGCTCCCGTAGCATACGTCGAGCATCCACTTTAATCTATTACGACTCCGGAGCCGCTAGTACACACGATCCTCCCCCCTCATTCATGCAACATCCTTTATTCCCATAATGATCCAGGCCCTCGAGCATTGACACATAAACTTGAAACGCAGCCGCGATGCATCCCATTGTGGGCCGCCCCGTTTACGAGCGCGGAATCGTTTCATTCATTCGCGTCCTCGGAGATTTAATGCGCGCCGTTCGCGTAAAGTGCGCGCGTTAAGTTGCGAGATTGATGAATCTGACACCTGTGGTCGCGACGCCTATATAATGATAATCTGTTGTCGGGCGCGCCTGTTACTACGAGTGTTATTGTCCTCGCGCTTTAGCGTTTACTTATCGTCACGAGTCCAAGCGCAAATTGGTATTCAACGCTACCAACTCTGTTCAGAAGGGGACAATCAATTGGTAACTTTGTGCACAAGTAGAGTGGTTTATATGTAAGGCAAACATATTTTTTATTGGTGCTATAGTAAGGTTTTGGAGGGTGAAAGCACCCCTTAGAAGAAATTTAGAATTTTCTTTTTCGTGGAATATCTCGAGAACGCTGAGATATTAGAAAGATGTTTAAACAAAAGTGGCATCTTTTTTTTATATTTACGAAACTGAGTACAGATAATTATAGGAAAATTTATATTTTTCAAGTTACTCCCATCACGAATCGTTAATACGATAATTGTTTTTACGCAATTTCGTAGATATAATAAAAAGACGCAACTTTTGTTTAAACTTCTTTTTGATATCTCTCATCGTTCTCCAGATATTTCACGAAAAAGAGAATTCTGTATTTTTTTAAAGGTACTGTGTAGTCGTTCCTGTCTAAAATGAAGCATTTCTGTTTCAATTCAATCCGAAGAAACCAATTGAAACTGAGACTTGTTTTTTGACATGAAGTTTATTAACATCATAAGTTTTAAAAAATGTGTTTGTTTAGTACAAATGGGATGTTTAGATGGATCATTAAAGAGGCTTTTTAAAAATGTTTCTTTTGTTTTGCAGTGATAACTCAAAAACGAAGGTTCCAAACGATTCAAATCAAATTCGAGCATGAACATAAAATGTGTAGTTTCAGACCGGACCTAAATTGAAGTTAATGAAATTAACGATTCGTTATGAAACGAAACTAAAACCCTATTGATGAGGTTTTACCATCCCCCAAGCCCCAAAATATGCGATCTTAGTGCATTCTCATAAAAAATAATAATTTTCATTAACTTCAATTTAAGTCCGGCCCGAAATTACACATGTTGTGAACATACTTCAGTTTGATTTTAATCGATTGAAACCTCCGTTTTTGAGTTATCACTGCGAAAAAAGAAATGTTTAAAAATCCTGTTTAATGATCCATCTAGAGCATATTTTTTACTAAAGAAACATGTTTTTCAAAGCTTATGATATTAATAAACTTCACGTCAAAGAACAAGTCTCAGTTTCAATTGGTTCCTTAGTAATTAATTGAAACAGAAATGCTGCATCTTAGACAGGAACGACTGCCTACTCTCAACGGATGATTTCACCCCCAAAACCTTACAATGACCCCAGAAAAAAGTAGTTTCGTCTTAATATCAACAACACAAAGTTGCACAATTTTCTGAATTTCCGGGGTGCCTAACATCCCTTATTGCCTAACTTCCTTTATCAAATTACCACCCCTTATCATTTAAATCCCCAAGTGATATCGCCCCGCCGAATCCATCTGTCGCTACGTAGCCCCTAACGTCAACATGTTCCTAGCGCTCCGACCGAGTATTCAGAGTTATCGTTGACGTTGGTTCGATCAGAGTTGATCGTCGGTAGTTTTTCGCGACGGGGCCCAGGCCTCCCGCCGTTAATCCCGACATCTCGAAGCAACAATTTAATCAACGTACCAATTTCATCAACCCTTGGGCGATATCGCGGTCGAGGACTACAGGAATGCCACATACGTGGCGCGAGGCGGAAGGGGTTGAACGCGGGGGGATGGCCGGCACGGGGGCCGCGCCGCAACAATTTCGTTAATGCTCGCCCACCCCCTGGCCGTCGAGCCACTGCCGATTCTTTATCGCGTGCGACTGCCTATCTTCGAATATGGCAGGAAGCCTTTTGGAACGCGGTGTATATCGTCACGTCGCATCGCGGAGCGCATATACATGCACATAGGAGAGGGAGGCGGGGGCCGGCGTGTACAACCCTGCTCGTTCCGCCCCAATACCGACACTCGATGTATAACACGTACGTGTGTGTGTGTGTGTGTGTTAACACAGCGAACACCGACGACGACGTCAGCCTCTCCGATAGGAAGTTTCGAAAGACGGTGCGCGCGCCCATTATCATCGCTCCCGCGCCCATTATGATCGCCGTCCGCGACCAATCCAGATTTTCGCCGCTCCACCGTGCCGCGCTATCGGGCTACTTTTTGCCGGGCCAGAAATCCGGGGAACGTACCCAGCGGCCGAGCAATCTGGCCAGCCGAGCGCTCGGGAATCGCTCGCCTGATCGACGACGATGGATTTCCTGCTCCGACTAGGTATCGATGGGCGACGCTTTAAGATCGAGTATTCCACGGCGAAGTTGAAGGTGGAAGTATTAATTTGCTTAGGTGACATGCAACCTGAGGGGCTCGGAGTTTTAGCAAATTAGACGAATTGTTTTTTATGATAGGTACCGTTAAGGAACTAGTTCTTGATCAGGCACTAATTTTTAATCAGTTCATGAAATAAATTGTTCTTTTCAGTTTATGTCCTTAAATAATTGTTTGAAATAATTACTAACATAGAAAAGAATAATTGAAACTAGTTCCTGACCTGATAAAAAATTAGTTCCCCTGTATTTTCAGATGATCAAAAACTAGTTCCTAATCACCTTATTATTCCCTAACCTTTTAAATACTTGAATTATACTTATATTTCAACTTTTTAAAATTTTTCCTTAAAGTGTAAACATTAATTCATCTTTTAGTATAAAAAAAGTCTATGGTTGAAAGTTTTATTAGGTTAAAAATAAATATTAAAGCGGGAAACTCCCTAAACTGATCAAAAACTAGTTCCTTAACGGTAGGTATGTACTATGAGGTTGGAAATTATTTTTATGCTTCTTATGTTTGGGGCATGTATTAATGAGTGTATAAATATTTGACGGAGATATTGAAAATTGCGAGATCTGTGTTGCCCCGTGAAAACGGACAATTCAGAGAAAAAATGCTTACACATCAGACGACTGTGGCACCGTATACATGTAGGTATATATTGTCCAAAAAATATTTCTTTTTTATAATTTACTAACTTTAGTATTTTATAAAAAAAATTTGTTAATTTTTTTTTTGGTGAAAATAATCACATTAATCTGGATTAGTCAGGCATAATGAGCTGAGGCACATTTCGCGATCCCAAAGTTTATCGTTCGAAAGTTTTTGGGCGACAGACAAACACACGAATATATTGAAATTTTTTGCTTTATATATTAAGATGGTATTAATAAACATTACCCAAAAGTACTAGGTCACAATTTATATTCATCTTCTAGTAATTAATTCGCAAAAATATACTTGACCCTCGAGCGATTTGACTGCCTATTTACTTAGTCCCCTTAATGATACGTAGTTCGAAACAGATGGAGTGCGGAGTTGAAGAAGAAAGGTGCGAGTGTCTATCAAAGCAGAATGACGATAGGAAGTGTACTTTGGGCATCGGTTCATTGTGCGTTTATGACCTCGAACGACTCCGCGTAACAGGTCATAAAGCTTCTTAAAAGCGGCGGTTACGCGAGATGGGAAAGATATGGCTCTTTAAAAAAAAGGGAAACGATTCTGACCCTGAAGGCCTGCTCAACAATCGCCGTTCTCCCGGCCAGTAAACGTTCCCGTGTCGCTAATCCATTAACGCGAGGTTACTTTGCAAGCAATAATTACTGGAACGCGAGATCGACGACTGGAAAACAAGGTCAAGAAGGTCAGACATATTTATAGACCTCCCCCATTGTTTTCGTGGCCCAAATCCACGGCAACCCTTCGCGGCGGGGCGAGCCTCAAGTTCGCCGGGGATCGTTGTAAAATATTTCCAGATACGCGGCAAGGTGCATCGCAGTGGCAAAGAGCGAGCATTCGTGTCAATTAATTAGAGTCGCTTACCAGTAATCGCGCGCGGAGGATGGCTCTGCGAATGCCGTACGAAAAGGAGACTAATTGGGACAAGATCGATGGCTGCAGTTTAAGATTAATTGCGCGTGACTCGCGCGATAGCCGTTTTAACGGCGCACGTACGCGCGCCGGTGCCGGGGAGTGATTGCACGCGCGCAGAACGGAAACGGCGGTCGCTCGACTTTTACAGCAATAACAGGTGCGAAGTGGGAGCCGTGCAATTAAGGCTCGCGAGCATTCGGCGTATGTCGCGGGCGGAGAGAGAGAGAGAGGGTAGCGAGGCGGGGGGAGATTGAGGGGAAGCCTTTTCGCGAGTTTGTTCCCGGTAAACAAATTACCATCCCCCTCTCCGAGCGTTCGTGAATCACGGTTCCGAGGTGGCGTGCATCCGGACGGAGCATTAATAAGTTTGAACGTTTCCGCGGGAAAACAGTGGACGCGTTTTCATGTGCACACATCCCGTTGGAAGCCAGAGGAACGCGAGCCGCGCCCGGTCACCGTCGAGGACTTCGAATGCCGGGACTTCTCGAGTTTCTAATGAGCACGTAAACCACGGGGAGCGGCTCGAGACCGTTCTTTCCCATCCCCAGGAACGCTCCGGCCCCCTATCAACCCCGAATCGCCGAAATACCGTGACCCCAAATAGTTGATCCCGCGGAAACTTTGGACCCCGCGATCGAGCCGAAGATTTCGGTGTGGAGCCTGTGGACTGCGTTCCTGCATTTGCGGAGATTTCAGCGGTAGGGAAGTAGGTGGGTGATGTTTTTACGATGAGGAAAGATAAAAGAATGTAGATGAGGAGTGAAAGGGTTGCGGAGGAAATTGTGAGCTGTGATGAATCTAGAGAAATCGAATGATATTTCGATGACGACGAAGAGGTATTTTCTAACAAATGAATCCATATTCCCCAGTTCAGGATTCACGTCAGATCGGTACAGAGGATCGGGATCGATCGAGCAATTGATACGCGAGTGTTGAAAGGTTCTACGAGGAGCAAGTACGTATCTACAGGGAATGGAACAGAGAGGGCCGAAAAGCGAGGAGGAGGGTATAGAACGCGGGAAAGGATTGTCCGCGGACGTTCTCATATAAAATGCAAGAGCCGAGGCGCGCTTCGGCGAATGTATTCGCGAGCGAGCAAGGGAGCAGGTCTGCCGAGCGAAGGTACCTTCATTTCGCCCTCCTAGGAGGAAAGCTTTGCCGCCAAAAACCACACCCACGTGCGCGTTCACGTTCACCAACACAGCCAGCGTGCGTGCTGGCTGGCTCCTGAAAAATTTCGCAGCCCTTCCTTCCGTCCTTCCCTCGTTTCGCCGGCGTCGTCGTCGTCGACGTCGTCGTCGTCGTCCCTCGATAACCCGGGTTAAAGCCATTTCCCAGCTAGTGCTTGCCCAGCGCCCGTGGTCTCTCATATACGCGCTATATATCCCAGCAGAGCGCGGTTCTCTCTGGGACACGGTTACGAAGCGGGCCGAGCTACCAGGCAGGCAGTCAGCCAGGCAGGCAGACAGGCAGGCAGGCAGGCAGGGGCAGGCAGGCAGAGGCAGGCAGAGGCAGGCAGCAGGCAGGCAGGCAACACGGGACTTTTGGGACGCGTTGTACATGGGTCGCGTCGCATCGTAGGTTCGCGATGGGTTGGATACATAAGGGGGAGGATAGGGGGAGCCTCTTTATGTAGCACATAGACGTTGCCTGGCGTTCGTTCGTTGCCGCTCGCTCGGCGTGTGACGCTCAAATTACCTCCGTCCTCCCTGCTTCGTCTCCCCCCTGTTCCCCCCTTTCCTCTTCACTTCGCCGCACCACGCCACTCCTCGCTTGGTCTCTACTCGCAGAGAGCCGCAGTCGCCCGCTGGTGTGCGGCTCACCCTCCTCCCCTTCCTTCTCTTCCTCCTCGTCCACCTCATCCACCTCATCCTCCAACGCCACCGCCACCTCCTCCTCCTCCTCTTCCTCCTCTACCACCCTGCTTCGCCATATACTGGCTCTCCCTCGCGCCAACCTCTGCCTTCTCCCCTCTGTCCAACGTCCTACCGCGCGCTTCTCCCCCGATCACCGTCGACGTTCGTTCCTCCACCTCCTCCCCACACCACCCCCTTTGCCCCCTTGCTGTGCTCCTCATCCTCCTCCACGATCCCGCCGCGCCGTTCCTCTCTGCTATCCGCCGAGCCGCGCGCGCGGTGCTCTCGCGCTGGTTCGCTCTCTCTGGCCACCGTTGTGCTCTCGCTCTGCGCGTTGCGCGCCCAGCCGCACGACCCACGGACGACGGCCACCGCTCTCTCTGTGCCACCCTGCACGACACACACGCTGTACACGCGGACGTGGACGCGGACGAGGAGAGAATCCCGGCGAGAGAAGCACAGAGGGAGAGAGAGAGAGAGAGAGAGAGAGAGGTAGGAGCAGCGGCTATAACGCCGCGCGCTAGAGAGCCGTGCGGCTCTCTGAAACGCGGCCAGCGCGGCAGACAGGCACCGCGGGTCACCGCCTTCCCTCGTCGTCGTCCACCGTTCTCCTTTCCTCCCCGACCCCCGCCTCCCCCTTATCATTCTCTTTCCCTCCGGTCTTCTGTCTTCGCCTTTCTCCCGCTTGTCCGGCTCTTTCTTCCTCGACGCCCGTTTCTCTCCTGACGAAGCCGCCGGAGCGCACGAAAGACGCGGACAGAAGGGACGAAGCGGAGAGACAGAGAGACAACGCGGGAGAGAAAGAGAGAGAGAGAGAGAGAGAGAGAGAGAGTAGCGTCGATGCTTCCGGCTTTGTCTTTCGCTGTCAGCCACCCGAGAGTCACACGGCCCTCTGGACTCGGGGTCCTCCTGCGCGGCGAACGTTGCTCCCCTTTCTCCTGCGCCAGCCCCTTTGTTATTAGTCCGCCGTGTACCACCCTAAATTCACTCGCGCTGCAAACGGACAAATTTCGCGGGGCAAAGAGGGGGTGGTGGCAGAGGGACGTAGGGGGGGGGGGGAGGCGACAGAGAGGCCGAGGGAGTGAAACGTGCGCGAGAAAACAGCGGAACAGCGAGGGGTCGCCGTGGCTGGGGGCCGGACGCTCGACTGCGGAGGGTGCGCGTGTCCTTCCCTCGGCTTTCTTCTCTATTTTTCCTTGCCCCGTGTTCCCGTAATTTACCGCTGTCTTGGGGGAGGAAGGGGGGGGGGGTACGTTCGTTACGTAATTACGAGCAGCGGCCGCCTCGTCCGCCCCGTAAATGGTTTATAAGGGAAAGCCGTGGGCGGCGATCGACGACGCTCGCGAGCAACGCGACGTGGCCTCGCGTATATACATTTACCGCGTATATACGCAGCGGCACGAACCGTGTACGAATTAGGATTCCTCGATCCAACTTCCCTCTGACCTGTATCTCAGTATAGTCGATTTTTATTAGAGCAAGCGAGTGAATTTTATCTCGCGATTGAAAGCTCGAAAAGAAAGCAATACCGTATCGGTATTGCCGCGACAAGGTATATCGTCCTGATCCACACATTTAGAGTACCGTTGCACGCTTTGAAACGACAGGTAACGATCGCGCTCCGTTCCCGCTGCCCGCTAGAAATTTCCGTGGCGGCGCAGCACGGTGACGCTCGCACGCGTCGCGTCGATCTTTAAATAATTCCGCGAGTCCGTCTTCGAAAACCGGGGGGACGGGTAGAGGGGAGGGAGCGGTCCGCCATCGGCGCCGAGAGGCAGATTCACGAGCGAAGTCCACGGAAAGGTGGAGCGCGAGAAGAAAGGAAGGAAGGAAGGAAGGAAAGGGTGGAGGAACAATAAAATGGGAAGAAGGCGAACGACGCTCGCTACCCGTGCCCCCTCTTCCTGCCGTTCGTTCGTCGTCGCCTACTACCTGCGTTTACGGGTGTGCTCGTCGTATAATTGCGCCCGCGGTGGTGCATATTCGCGCGCACGGACGAGCGAGTCTTTTTTTGTTCCCCCCGCGTGGGCTTTTGTGCAGCGAGAAAGCGGCAAGGGAAGGACAGGAAGACAGAAGGGAGTCGAGAAAGTAAATCGAGCGGATATATCGCGCGGCGCTAGAGCCGCCTGCCTCCCCCTCCTGCGCCCCTTCTCCACCAACCCCCTCCCCCCGTTTCCCCTCAGTCGCCGCTCGACCAAGTACTATTTTCTTCGCCGAGCCACGAACGCGAGCGCGAACCGAACCGATTGATCGTTTTCGCGAAGGCCGATATCTTGGCTAGCGCTACTCCATTGTCATGCCCGTGTTCTCAACTTGTATCCCTGACCGCGGCCGCTCCCTGTGCTCGCCCCTTAATCGGCACCTTGTTTGCGACGGAATACCAATTCCGTCTCGCAGCCACGCCGTCCCGTTAATTACATTCGCGAAACACGTCGGAGCCGCGCTCCGATACGCTTCAACCGTCTCTCTTTGTTCCCCCTCGTTGTTTTTTTTCGAAATTAAGGAATAAGAGAGAAAGAGAATTTACGCCGACATTTTCATCATTAGCGTCGATAATTTTCCCATGGCTTTACTGGGATGGTAATTAAACGTTGCGCGCGGCCCGCCGTTCTTTTAATACCTCGGCCATTACGAAATAATTTCAAGGGGATATATTGGCGCGCGTTAGGGTGCCTTTCTCTCTCTTTCTCACTCGCTCTCTCTCTCTATCTCTCTCTCTCTCGCTCCTCCCCACGCTCTATCCCTCTCTCGTGGGAAGTCTCGGACCACGAACACCAAGGAATCGATCGATCGATTCCGTGGCTGCTATCCCGGATAATAGCCAGCGCGCGGCACGGCCGACAAGCGAAAAGCGGAACAACCTAAATACCACGAAATGCGCGACCAAAGTATCCAGGGGACAAAAATTTATTCGGGGCAAAACAAGGGTGATTGGCTCGACCGTAACTTTCGCAAAATTGACGACTTATTATTATGAAAATATTCATACACTATTTATTTTTCGTGTTTGAAATAGAGTCCTCCAAAATTCACCTTCACCAACACGAATTTATGTTTGCTTTTCAAGAAGCCTCGATACAATATTTTCATATCTTTATATACGTAAGTAACAGAATTTATCTTGTCGTGAGAAGAAACAATGCGAAAGTAAATTAAGAATGCGCCGTAAGAAAGGTATCCGTTATCAATTACCTGACACCGAATCGCCGTCTATCACGTCCAGCCGCCCGTTCAGGCTCGTCCAAACGCCACGTCCTCCACCAGGATCCTCGTCCATAAATGGGTTAATAACGCAGAACCACGGGCGGAGGAATTTATTTGGGTCAGCGTGTGCGCGCGGTGTGTGGACGGTGTCGCGTGTGTGTACGCGGAGCGTCTTTTAATCGGGCATGCGGCTTAACAGCTGTAACAGATTTTGAGCAGGGTATTGTTTATCTCGTTACGAATACGTTGAACGCGCGAAGAAGCACCATTACCCACGGGACAATGAACGCGTACCTGCCTCTCTGTGTATCTCTCCACGGCTTCCCCCCCTAACCTTCCAGCCAAGCGACGCTTCTCGGTCCCTTCTCTCCCTCTCCCTCTCTCTCCCGTTCCACGCTCCGTTCGCCTCTCCCTTGCTCGCACTCCTCGCGCGCTCTCGCCATTCCAGTTATGTATTACCTAATGCGAGATGCTCGGCGAAACAAGTTTATCGCTGGCTGCCGCGTGACATCCAACGGATTCCTGAATACGCTCTTCCGATCGGGCGAGAAAGAGAGGGACGACGGGGGTTAGCGAATGAATTCCGTCTGGAAATTTAAGTAACGACCAAACCGGTCGGTCGGTCGGTCCTTCGCTTATCTGTCTCTCCGGCGCGAGCCAAAAAAACGAAGGAGCGAGGAGGAGGAGGAGGAGGAGGAGGAAGAAGGGTGACACCGCTGGTCACCGGCTGGCGAGGAGCGAGAGAGAGAAAAAGAGAAAGAGCGAGGGAGAGATAGAAACGTGGACGTCAAGTCCCGCGAGATGCGGCACTGGGTTGGTCGAAGGGGCGCGAGGGGTCTGTTCCCCGAAAATGCGCGATGAAATTTCCTCGCTTCAGGTCTCGTTTCCTTTTTTTCCGAGAATATCGATTTTCGAAAGTTACCTGCAGTACGCGTGCGCGCCACTAACGAGGGGAATGCCGTGATCCTCCGCGAGGCCTTTTTGAACGTAACCAGGGTTCGCGATGTAGAGGACGACGGGAGTAAACAAACTGCGCCACGCTCGCGACAACACCCTCTTCCCCCCGCCCCGTAAGGAAATCGAATTCAGGGAAACACGATGACATCGCGCCTCGTCGACCGTTGATTCCTTTGATATATCCGATACACACGGGTATCGATTACGTTTTCCACGGTCGCCCCGGCTATCGCGGCCCCGAGTCTTTCCTCGCTGGCGCGGGCACGAGACCACCTCCGTCGACTTCTCTCGCCCGTCGGAGGAGGAAAGAACGAGGCGCTATTTCGCTGCTCTCTCGGGGGGGGGGAAGGGGGAGAGAAAAAACGTCGTCCAGCAGCCGGGCTATAAATCCCATTTCTCCCACCTTACACCCCCCGCCGATCCTGCTGGGCCCCGGGTGGTGGTGCGCGCTGGTTTTCGAGGCGAGCCCCGGTGGCTTCCGTTCCTTGGGATCCGCGGAGAGTGAAAATCGAGGAGAAAGAGAGTCCCTGGACCCAGGCGCCGGGGGAGGGGGGGAGGGACGTTCGCGGTAAAAGGGTTCGGAAAAAGGTCGAGCACGACGAAGAAGAAGGCGGCGGAGAAACCGTGGCGAGGTCCCCGCGGATGAGGAACGAGCTGCTGGACGCGAGAAGGGGGTACGGGGGGAGGGGGAGGAGGATGGAGGAAGGTTCGTCCGTCGACGGGGCTCGATGCCGGATTTTTCCAGCGGGGCCACGGTAGAATGGATGTGGGTATAATGGAGGCGAGCACCGTGCCTTCGTTGCCCGATAAAAACTGCCGATGGAAAGGGGACGGACGGGGAGCATGGGAGGAGGGGGCGAGGGGGGAGGGGAAGCAGGGAGTCGCGGACGAAGGACGGATCAAGGGGGAAGAAGAGCGACGGAGAGGAGCGACGGAGAGAGCGAGGAGGACGGGAGAGCCGGCCGGCGGCTGTGGATCGTTGGAAAGACTCGACGCGAGACGAGGAGGCTTCGATACGCGTTATCGAGCACGGTCGCTCGAATTAAAATTTCTTCGCTGGCCGACGATGTCCTCGAACCGCTTCCTCTCCGCGCTCGCCGAGAACGCCCACAGCCGCGCCGACCGACCGTCCGACGAGAATTCGGAAACCGAGACCTTACTGCCGCGGCCCTCTCCCCCCCTCTTCTGCGGGCGATATGATGGATGGCACAAAGAACGAAATAAGATCGAAAAGGGGGGGAAAGGTTTCATTAACCACGAGCGCGGGATGCGCGGTTTAATAATATCGATTTTATGACACCGCAAACAGAGTAGGTGTAATGATACGGTTAACGATATTAGGTGTAGCTCGCAGGAAGAGAGAGGAATAACTTAACGACTTCACCGCCAGTTTAACCTCTTTGATTCGGCGATCATATATCCGCAAGTGTTCGCGAGGGACGCCGAAAATAATCGATTAATTCAACCGCGAACGTTGCGGTATTGTTTAGCGACCAACGAGGTTATGTTCGCGTTAGCAACGCCATACGCAACAATAAAATTGCCGATATAATACCTAACCTCAATAGCAGCAGTCTCTTACTTGTTTACCATAAGCCTTGTGACTTAAACCGAATCCAGGGGAGGATAGACGGGATTCTTAGAACTAAGAGGAAAAGCTTTCAGTAGCACGCACCTTGTAGATACATAAACGTTTCTTCGGATACCGGCGTCCTTTCGCTGCCTCGTTACCGTGCACACGAACGCTAGTCAAACTAGAGGCGACTGGGGTGGGGGGCTCGGAGGCACAGCCGCGTAAGAGACTCCACTTGCGAAGCGAAGGCGGCGTGCGTCGAAGCTCTCGGTGTTTACATGAATGGGCAAAGTTAAAGGTCGATGGAATGGGGGAAAAAAGAGAATCCATGTCCGGGACTGTTGATTGGCGTGTGCGATACAGTGGCGGACTCAGCGGCCAGACAAAGGCTCATCTTCGATTCCGCTCGAATATCAGTCCGGTCTGTTAGGTTTAATTTCGTTAATCAGGACGCGTCTCGATTGAACGAGCTTCGTGAGCGGAGCCGAAAGGAGAAAGGCATTCTCCCTGGTCGGTGGGTCGCGCTGCATCCGCGCCAAAACTCACGAAACGCGGCGGGAAAGAACGAAGGAAGCCCCCCCCGGCCGCTCGACCCCGGGTAGAGGCGAGTCGTATATAGCAGCGGCGAGGTGGGAAACTAGACCGTGACGAATCACGGTCGGCGGCGACTGCGCCGCTCTGACGTCACGTCGAAGGGCGAACCCGTCGTCGCAAGTGTTCGTGATTGGGCATCTTTTATCTTCGTCCACCCGACACGCTCGCAATTTCGGCGTGATAGCGCAACGGGGACGAATCGAATTAATACGATCGCCACTTCCGAAGCGTGACTGCGAGCGCGTGACTCGGGGCCGAGCGATCGCGATCGGCCCTCGATTTCTTTCGCGTCTCTTCCAGCTCGTTCCTGCCAGCCACCTCGATAACCGCGTTCGACTTATTTATACTCCTTGCCTCCCAGTCGCATTACAAGAAGATCGTTTATTAATCTGTGAAACTAGTTAGTATGTTCGATCATCTAAATTCTAAATCAACAGCCAAGAAGTACGCCGTTTAGGTGCGCAGCCGAAGCTGGCTGCGCGAGCAAAGGCTATAGAATTCGATCCTAAAAGCGCCGCCGAGCGGGTGCCAAGGGAGCGCGAGGTGCTTGGCCCTGGTACCGAGATCGCGGCACAGAAACGCTGCCCGCTGCTCGGAGGAACGCCAGCGTGCGATTTCGTCGTTTCGAGCCGCTTCCGGCGGTGATACGGCGATTTTAAACGGTGCCGTGGTGCGTGTCGACCGATATGCCAGCGCGCGCGCGCGGGGCAGACGTAACCGCGCGCAATTACGTCACGCGTATCGCCTCGCAAACCGATCGACGCGGCGCACAGTGGGTCTGGCGATGAAAAAAGTCCTTAAAATGAAAGTTGTATTTCTGGGTATTCATCGATCTATCCTGATAGCCAATGGATCAAAGTATCAAACCATGCAAATAGATATGTCATATTCCTGCTAATTACAAAGAAAATTTGATCTGAAGTAAAACTTTCGTATTCTAACTAACAGGTATCGTGTCAATTTTCTTACCAGAATTTCGATTTTTTTCTGAATTTCTGTAGATACCTATGTATAATTTTGTACCTGATGTATTTCGAATGTGTATAGTCTCAACTTATTTATGATGCAAATACTTTTCGAAAATACCTACTTCACCGTAATCCTACTGTACAACTCAAAATGGGGCTCTAGATAGCACTATTTGAACGCAGATTCCATCTATTGACAGCCCTGTAAAAATAACCTGCGTCTTTTTTAAAGTTTGGCTATTATTAATTCATAATCACAGGAGTGCGCTGTGTATGCGATTTCGCAGAAGCTCATAACACCGGCATTTCTTGCTATTTTTGCATACTTTCTACTTTATATTATTTTTTAAAAGTCTGAGTTTGTATGGGTGGTATTATTAAAAATATTAAATAACAAAAAACAATGTAAATAGAAATAAAGTATTGTTACCACAATCGTTACAGAGAAAACATATTTCATAATTATTTACTAATACTTATACAACATTAAGTTATTAAGAAGTAATATAAAAAGAAAGTAGGGTAAATCCGGGAGACGCGGTCGACCTAATATAAAGGGGCTCTTAAAACTAATATAGATATTACTTATTTTATCAGAGCAAACCTATATGTTCAGAATTGTATGCTGATTCAGAAAAAACTGGTTGATATTTGTTTTAAGACAATATTTACTGTAAATCGGGTTAAAAACTGAAGTCATGACATCTGACCACCTCCCCCGAGGTGCCGAGAGAAATGGTTTTCGTTGTTAGCAGAGATCTCGTGGAAAATTAACAAAGCATAAAGCCAAATTTTTAATTTGTTTACGCTAAACAAGTAAAGAACACATCAAAGAAAAAGTGAAATTAGCGATTAGCAAGGCAAATGAATACAAAAGTGAATAAATAAACTAAATAAACAAAAATAATAAAAAAATAAAAATAAAAAATCATAACTCGACCATCTCTCCTTTCTGCAGCGAGAGATGGTTTTCTCGTTAGCTTTAAGGGGAAAAGTTAATATGGCCAAATACTTTGCCCCAATATCTCTACAATCTTATTATCCCAAGTATTAACCGAAAATAAACTTAGAAGTATATTTTAAATACGATTCTGTACACCGCTGTTTGACAAACGCGGTTAAATGTAACTTCAATTTACCATTTAAGGCCTATAAATTCCAAAAACACAGAAGGAAGCGAAATGACGCTATTCAATCAACTATTTGGCTTCTACAGAAGTAATTGGTCTGCCCTTCAACGCGTTTTTACGTATGTATAGAGTTTGAAATATAGCGACCAACTCTCCTGCCCGACCGCGTCTCCCAGATTTACCCTATAGAAAAATATTGGAGAACCAACAACGTTATGAGATTTTTCCGCGATTCCTATGTAAACTGCCCTACTGCGCAGCGGACCGCGGGCGATTTCGCAAGCGCGAGCGATCGCGGCGACCTTACTGGTTCGCGCTCGTATTCCGTCCGAGGCTCCGTGTCCTTATACACCAAAGGACGCGCGCGAGTTTCTCGCACCATTTCGAGGCCTGTCGCGGCCGAGCCGAGCGGAGCCGCGCGTCACGTTCGCTCGTGAGTAAATTTATTCGCGCCCATTGTGCCGGCGTGCCTCTCCGCGGGAATACGTGGACGCGATCGACGATTAGCGAGCGCCTTTTCGCGAGCGTTTTGCAACGCGACCGTGCTCCCGCGAAAGAAATCACAGTTCTCCGACAGCGGTGCGCGTTAATAGCGACGCGATCCTCCGCTCGAGATCGTTCTTCCGTCGTGTATTTTTGTAAATAGAACGGCGTAGTTGGGCGGAACGTCTATAACCGCCCGCGGCACCGAAAGGTTTAATAATCGGCCGGCGTCCCTCGCCGGGAGAGGCCGGCGGAGTCTCGATTCGCAGAATTAACGATCGGCCGCGGTACAGGCGCGCGGTAACCTTAATTCAGCGTTAATGTTTTATGTTAATGTTCCAGCGGGACAGAATTAGCCGCGCGCTTGTTTGGTTACTCGGCGCTAAGCAGCTTACGTGGCGGCACGTCGAATTTCAGTTGTCCGCGCCGGTGCGGACCGCGCGCGCAGAGAGCTTCCCGTTGTGAAATTCTCGCTGGAAAAATGGTAAGGAAACGCGTAAATCTTGTCACACGGTCGGGCGAGTATCAAGAAATCCCGTGGGCGGGGGATTAAAGAGAGGAGCGGACGAGTTTCAGGATGCGACGTGGACGGGCGAGACGGCTGGTGACGCCGCGCGTCGGAAACGCGCTCAGATAAAGATAACCGCGCGCTATTAATGTCCCCCGGTCTCAATTAATGTCAATTAATACGTTCAGACTGGATCCATTTGCCGGTCGCCAATGAAGCCTGTTACGAGCAATTTTAATCGGTGCAATACCGACTCTTTTTCCCTGCTGGTTCCTTAACGGGTGGAAGCGAGACACCGATGGAATCTCGGTGTAACGATTTCGTTTCCAAACGTTTTTCATTGTTTCGACCAGGTTGTGTAACGGGCGGCCGCGGCTGGACGGTGAGATATCGGTTTGGCGCGTTAAAAATTTCACGGATATAGGGGACGCGCCAGCCGCCAATTACTAATTAGCAATTACGTAAAGCGAGAGCCGTTCCGCCGCAAATTCAGTGGAGGCATCAGCCCGGCCCACCCTAAAGTCGGTCCTTGGTCATTAGACCCCGGGCGAGCGCATTAACCTCGAACCCATTCCTGGCCCATCGGCTCTCTCGTGCGCCTCGCTTCCATACCCGTATATATACCCGGTAGACGGTGGCTACGATATAGCCCCGGTGCTCGCAATTCGGTGCGACGCATAACGAGCCACGACTTTACGGTAGTCTCCTTCGCCGCACGACTCGCTAATTCCTCGCTCGGCCGCGGTTAGCGACGTGGCTAGCCCACCGTACCCCAGCTGCACGCATGCACGCAACGCGTGTGCCCACGGTCCGCTGGATACACGCGTGCACGTACGCGATCGCGCGCAAACACACCGGATCCGGCCGACCCGACAACACACTAGAGCGCCAGGCTAATAAGAACAGACCCCGAGGATGGTGCCCTCGCGTTTCTACCCTTCAGATCGTCTTCGCATTCTATAGGTTGTCTGCGCGAAGCACGGTCCTTGTGGTTGATAAGGGTGAAAGAAGAACAGGCTGATTCGTAAATGTCTCAGGGGCGGTACAGGTTTTTCGTGAGTTACGATATCCTCTTGGTAAAGCAGATTCAGTCATCCTATCTTATGCCTTGATCTCATCCAGATCTTGAATCTTCTCAGAGTTGAGAAAAATTGGTAGTTGATATTTTACAATTAAGTTACAAAAGACAGTAATTAATCTTTTTCACGAAAAATATTAATTTGTTATTAAAACCGAACAAATCGAGGCTTTCTGTGGGGTAGCTTGTGGGAATAATAATATAAACAGATTAAAATAAGTATATTTCCTCTGAAGGTGGAGGGTGGCGATCCCAACCTCCAGCTCTCTGCATCCCCGCCTGAAATGCGTCGAGATACTTTAGGGAAATGAAGATAGGTCAGGACCCATCCCCACTCAGCTCCCGTTGGCACGTAGATGAACGCTAGCTGATGGACGTTATGCGTGCCCATCCCACGCGTACAAGCTACCGCCGCGCAGAGGGGTACGGAGTGGCGTAAGGAGCCCTACGCGTACGCTGCACCGACGTAGGCCGTGCGCGAACGACCGAAGGACCGCGAAACACGGCGAGGGTTAGAAGAAAGTGAGGGTAATATCTCTGGGACTTCTCCATGCGAGAGAACTCCGGCTGGCCCGACGCAGCGGCGTTCGTGGCACGGTATTCGAGTAGCGGGCTCTCTTTCTCACGCGCTGCTACCAGCGAGCAGCGGGTTCTCGCGGCGTGTGCAGCGGAGAGGCGTGCACACGCGCGAGCGCGCGAGAGAGAGTGTGAAATAACGCGAGCTGATGGCAAGAGGACAAAGGCTCCGCGCGACGCGGGTACTAGGGGCTAGGCAGGAACCAGAGCCGTGTGCTCAACCAGCGACCAGAGACACAGGGGGGAGGCGGCGGCGGCGAGGGGGAGGAAGGGGAACACAGTCGAGGGGGCTTCTTCTCCCTCGAAGTGGCGGGCGAGGGGAGAGGGAGGGTGACCGACCGAAGGGGGAAATCAGTAGGATGGGTCCGAGAAACGAGGGGAGTGAGAGAACCGAACGGAACGGAACGGGCTAGGGAGAGAGAGCGCAGCGCGGCGGGCGAAAGGGAACGAGAGTGTGAGAGAGAGAGAGAGTGAGAGAGAGATTGAGGGAGAGGGAGACGGAGAGCGCGAACGCGAACCCGCGGGTTCTATACCATTCGGTCGGTTCGGTGAGTCACGCATCGCGAGCTTCCTGCTGCCAGGCCTCTGTCTCCCCCCGACCCACCCCGCTAGCCCCCAGGTCCCCTCGTCGTTCGCGTCTCGCGCCACTGTTATCCTCTCCCCCCATCCGCCCCCCCTTGCCCAGGCTCCCGGCCGATCCCTTTTGTCTGACGTTCGTCCGACCGACCGACCGACCGACCGTTCGACCGTCACCCGCAGGGTTAAGGGTCTTCTAAAGAGGATGGTTCTCCCGTCTCCCTCCAACTCTCTGCCATCGCTCTCTTTCTCTCTCTTTCTCCCTGCCAGTTTCCTCCCTTGGTCTTCTCGCGCGCCGCGTCTCTTCTTCTTTGTCTACCTCTCGCCGCCCCGATAGGTGGGTTCGTTCGCTGAAAGATCCCGAAGGCAGACTCGCCTCACAAAAGAACGTCGCGTATATTTTTCGGCGGGATCGAAAACGCAGCCGCCGCGCGACTGCATCTGCCTGGCCGTGGACGGGCGGACCGCGCGAGAGAGAAAGAGGCGGGCGGACGCGGTTTAATGGCGCGGGCCAAATGTCAAGAGATGCCCTGGAAATCGATACTGCCCGTCATCGTCGCCATCGATCGTTCCGCGAACTAGTTTTTCCTCCAACGCGGCCGAGACGTCGCGTCGGGCGAAGCGATCTACCCACGGATGCCGGTTAATTGCACGGGAAAGCAAGCCTGCGCAGGTATAACGCTTGTACACAGGTGTTCCGCGGCGAAGCCGGTCTTCCTTCGCGGATCGCGCCGAAGAATCGGGAACCCTTCTTTCCGCTGCGTATCGCTGGAAAAGTTGGCCGAGCGTGTCCTCTATTTATCATCGACGCCGGCGACGCCTCCCGTACACCGATGCGTCCCGTCGGCCTCTCGAATGTATAATGAGCACTGGGTGGCTCGAATTCGATAAGAGTCGGTTAGGCGGTGCTTCGGAATGACGTATCGCCGCGCGAGATTAATAGTAGGCACGTACGCACACACGGAGGCGCGCACGCGATCGCGCAGTCGCTGACCGACACACCGGCGTGGCGCGGCGCGCAGCGGCTTCGTCGGGCGAATTCTTCCACGCGAATCTATCCCCGTTCGGAGCGTTGCGCGCCTTTCTTTCGTCCCACCGTGTGTAACAATCGCGTGCTACATTTCAGCGGGAGACATCCTCGAGACATCGAAGAACTTCGCTAAATCATGCTCGAGGTTAACAGCAACGAAATTCCTATCCTCCTCCGAAGATCGGTCCTTTATATCGTTACCAATCACGATTATTTGCATTTCTTTCTCGTCGCTGACCGAGTTCTAGATCGCATCGGAGAGAACGACAGCCTTTCCGAGGAACGCTCGACCCAGCCGCATGGAATTCCACGAACGATAACGATTCCCCGTCCCCCACACGGTATCCTTACGACGAAAAGGAAAGACGAGAGCCGTCGAGACACAGGAGGCAGCCGGTTGAACCGGGGATATTGACGAATACGTTTTTCCACGCCGCGTTCGAACACCTCGCCCGGCTTCTCCCCTCGGAATCATCGCGGGTCCCCTGCTCCGAGCGGACGGTCCGTAATACGCAGGATTTTTTGCGCCGCTTAGTCACTGCGCGCCGACCGATGACGGTTACGCCGGCGCGCTCGCGTGTGTGCGTGCAAATGGGCGCGCGCCCGCGCACAATGCGGCACGTAATGGACAAAAATCGAAATAATCAATGTTCAATTTTGATCTGGTTATCCTATATAACCATTAGTCCGTAAGTAAGGAATATGAATGTAAAATATAATACCCCAATAAACCAATACAGTATTAATAATTATCATATGTTTGTTATAACCTACAAACTAAAAAAAAAGTAGCGTCCGCGTGCATTCTTCATTCTTGTTGTGATTTTTTCTTAAAATAGTGTTTGTTATACCTTAAGTATGAATAATTTGAATAGAGGTAGTATGTATAATTTTAATTTCCAATTAAAAACTTTTTTTTTTAAAAAAAAAGGAGTTTCAGAAAGAACAATTCAAACTATCTTATAATTTTTATTCTTCTGTATCAAGAAGCTATTGATTGTATCACATGGCCACATAATCTTTTTCTGCTACAAACTGCTACATTGAATGTTATTTATCTGTTTGTTAGGGAAATCCATTCGTAATTACGATTTAGTTGAAGAAAAAATGAATAAAATTATGTATTACTTATTTCTATTATATACATATTTTATAGATATAAAATGTTTTTTAGTGCTTTGTTAATACAAATATTGCCTTTTATTATTTTATTATAATATATTAATATACCTTTTTTTATATTTACAATAATTTTGTAATAAAACTCAGTTTACTTCATTACAACAATTGTTCTAATTGTTAATATAAAAATATGAAGTATTATCACATTGTATTTATTCTTTTAATTTTGCCTCAAATCTCCATTTAAGTGCCGCGCCCCGCGAACGCACACGATCGCGCTCGCACGGCGATGCTCCGCGTGGCAAACGGTCGTTGTGGCGGTAGGTAGCAGTTAGTCGGGGAGCTTGGCGCGTCGATATATCCTGTGCCAAGGTCCGTCAATTGGGTAATCAAGAATCCTTCGCGTTTACGCTCCGGAAAGCCTGGCCCGATTTTAACTCGCTCGGTCGCGTGAACCGCTGCGATATCTCTGCGCCGAGTCGAACCTCCCAATACCCCGCGACGCCGCGTAGATTTTTCGTGGAACGCCAACAGTGGGTCTCGGTCGAGGGTTCGGCTGATAAGACGAAAAATCTTATCGAGAAGCTGGTCGTGCAAAGGCGAGATAGCGGCCGCGAGCTGCGGAGTAGAATGCGTCGAACAAAGAAATTCGCTGCGTCGAGAGAGGGAACCGAGGGTATCCGGTCAGACCAGGCAGCGAGGTTCGGGGAACGTAGATTCCCGTCGCGGCGCGATAGAACGGAGCGAGGAGGCATCGTGGTTCGGACGGGCGAGCCGCGAGCGACATATCCGGAGCGCGGGGGCAAAGGAACAGACCGCAGCCCGCGCGAACGTCGCTTCGTTGGTGTGTGTGCGCGCACAGTTCGACAAGCGAGGAAGGTTAGACTGTGCGCGTGCGTGAGAGCGCGGCGCGGCGCAGCTTTTACGGGCCCCTCGGGCCACACGATCGTCGATCGCCGTGGCATGCGGGTCCCGCGAGCGAAGCACGAGAGGTGGAAGTGTCGCACGCAGTGTGTGCCGACCAGCTGCTCTCCTCTCCTCACGATGTGCCAGGCCGCGTCGTCGTCGCCGTCGTCGTCGCTCCCTTTCCTTCCTCTCTTTTCCCCGGTTTTATCCTCGGTCGAGCTCGCTCCCTCCGACGCGCGGTGTGCGTGCGCGAACCCGAACCGTGCGCACAAAGGGGATATACGGGTGTGTGGCGCTCGCGAGGCCCCTCGGTGCAGTGGCCCAACACCACTGCACGGCAACGTCGAGCCACCGCGCGATACCTTCGTGGTGTTGGTTATCGTCGCGGTCGCTTCGGGGAGACTGAGCGCACGCACACATCGGCGCCTACTTACGGGGGAACGCGGCTATATGCGCGCCAAGTAGATACATCAGAGCTGGGCATTATTGGGGATAATTAGCGAATAAGTAGCTACACTGACAAGGGACGATCTCGAACCCGAAAATTTAAAGAATTCTAAAACTGAAAGTACCTATGCAGGGGATCTCCTCCTGATTACAATTCAATTTTTGTTTGCCACACAAATTCACTCTAAGGGTATAAAATTGACCCTTGAAGATCCGGTTATTTTCCAATTTAGTGTTGTAACTCGCGAACTGTAAATTAAGTTTTTTACCAAATGATGAATTTAATTAAAAAAAGTAATATTTATCTCGAAACATTTTTTCTATCTCTTACAGTTCCTGAGTTATATCACAAAATCGGAAATTAGCCGAATTTTGAGGAGTTAATTTCAACTCCTTCGAGTGAATTTTGGCAGCAAACAAAAATCGCGTTGTAATCAGGAGGAAATTCTCAATACATTCACAAAGTTTCAGAATTTTTTGAATTTCCGGGTTCGGGATGTTCCCTTGAGAGATACTTATGCGAATAGAATCGATTTATTCGAACAATTATTTGGGATAATTATTAATCGTCAAACGTAAGCGCACACCCACGACGAGATGTACCCACGGTGTAATTAACAACAGAATACATTTAATCGTACTCGATCTCACTTTTCATATATGAACAGGCAAGCAATTAACCGACGAAGGTGTTAAGGTCGCTAACGGGGGCCACTTAAATCTCTTGAAATGTTTATTTTAGGAAAAAGTTATTCCAATAATGCCCGACTCTGCGGCATACACCCTATATACGTACATAGATTGCAGGGTATGTACGCGCGCGGCGGGATACATAGGTGTATGTGCCTGGGCCTGGCCTATCCCTCGGGGTTCGCTTCTCCTCGCACGTACACGCGAAGCTCGAGCCAACGCGAGCGAGCGAGCGAACGAGCCAGCCAGCCAGCCAGCCGCGGCGAGGCACGGATGCGCCCTGCTTACGTATACACCGGTCCTTCTCTCTATCCTGCTCCCACCGACGGTCCCTCCTTTTCCCACGACCGAGCCCCGGCAATATAAGCCGAGTAATATTACCGCGGGAAGAGCGGTAAGGTAACAGAGAGCCGCTGCTACGGACCGTTCCTTTCGAGAATTTACGAGCACACCACGGGCACGGTCCGGGTGCCCGTCGACCCTCCCTCTTTCTCTCTCTCTCTTTCACTCTCTCCCTCTCTCCCTCTCTCGCCCTCTCCCTCTCGCTCCATATATACCCTCTGGTCGTCTCGCGTACACCCGTGGCTGCGAAACGGCACCGCGCACAGACCGTCAGCGTTTCCGTGCTATGCTCGGAACTCGCCCGGCTACGCGCCACGAACCGATGCATCCGCGTGAGCAGTTCAGCCGATCGCCAGACGATGGACATCCTTATTAGCCGCGAGTGGTTATTGATGGTAAAAGCCCCAGCGTCGCGCGCGCGCCTCGTTCCACGGGTATAATTGGACCGTTTGGTCGCGCAAAAGCGCCGCGAGCCACCGGCACCGCGTTTTGTTGCGTATCGTTGCGCCTCCGCTCGCGTAATCGCTCGGTTAATTGCACTAGACGCCGTAGCCGGCCGGCCGAGCTCCGGTTCCGGATATATAAATTTGGCCGGGGAATTGTAAGTCGGTGGGAGGAAAAGAGGGAGGCGGCCAGGTAGGGTAGGGTGGGGCTAAAAGTCCGGCGGATGAAAAGTCCCGAATTCAAAATCTCCATTCGCAAACAGACGATTGAATATTGCAGCATAACTATGTTGATGGGGAGGGTAAGAGGGAGGACGTAGAGGCGTCGTCGTTTTTGGGCGTTCGTGCGAGTCATACCTATGACGCCTTTTTCATTATGTATATCAAGAAGCAAAAAAGGACATTGTTTTTGTTGTGTTATTCGAAATAAACTATACCTAGTTTAACAGCGTATCAATTAAATGAATACGTTAAGATTGTATGTCCCTTTAGTAATGTCTGTATGTCATTGTTTATTTTTTAATGATAATATTTTCTAACCTACATATCGAAGAAACTATAGAAGTGCCATTTTGACAAAAAGTTCCTTACTTATATTTTTCTTTTTAGTTAAAAAAGTCATGTTAAAATACTAAAAAGTGTGGTTGCCTTTGTTGAAACAAACCAATTAGTAGAGTCATAAATTATCTATCTTTTTTCTGTTTTATTTTTCATTAAGATAATTTGTGTTAAAGAAATAAGGCCAAAGAGCTTAAAAGAAAGATATATCTTTATGTTGAGCCAAGATTATTGTGGCATATTTTGTTCAAGCTGAAACTCTGTCCTGTATTTTCATTTACACCGGATATCTCTAGATTGTTATTACTAAATTTGACATAGGTTTATACGAAAAACGTGACTTTCAGCCCCACCCTACTCTGCAAAGCGATTAGCCGGCTACGCGGCTATTGGTCGCCAGAGAGAGATCGACTTTGATTCGCGTGAGATTTGCCGGGGTACAAGGGTTAAAGTGGATACACTTTACGCCTCGGACAGATCGTTGCGAGCGGCCGGTCGAACGAAAATAATTCGGGCCCGTCGGTCGAGAGGGTTAAATTCCCCGAAGCGTCCGGACTTGTCAGCGCCACACGCGCGCATCCTGCCCGCTCGCCTCTACACGCGTGTATCTCACGCGAGAGGGCAGAAAAAGCATAACGGCGATATGGGATGGGAAGAGGAGCAACAAGAACGGCCCCGACCGGGCGAGGAAAAAAGGAGCGCGAGGAGACCTGAACGCGGCCGAGCCTAACTACGACAACGAGGACGACCACGACCGCGGCTACGGTGAATTCGATTTAAACCAGTTTTTACGTTATCGATTACTAGCTACAGGCCGATCGACATGTTGAAATTAGCGTCTCGTACCGCGCCACGGTAATCCATGACATTTTAAACGGGCAAGGTGGTGTTTAGAGCAGCCCGATTCCCGCCGATGACGCTCTTTCCTCGTCTCTGAACCGGCTGCTTTTTAAATTCCCGCTTCCCGCGAGCGTGCTCGCCGCGTTGCACGCGCGTACGCGCCGAGAAGGAAGACATCGACGAGACAGCGTACCCGCGATAAAGGAAGACGGGGGGACGAAGGAGGGGAGCAGAGGCGTGTACGCGACCCGTACGCGTAACGACGACGACGACGACAACGACGAGGACGAAACGCGACGCGGCGCGGCCCGTACTCGCGGACCCTCACATCCTGTCTATGACAGGATGGCTGATGGCTGGTTGGTCGGCTGGCTGGCCGGCTGGCCGGTCTGTCGGTCGAGTTGGCAGGGCCCTACCTAGCGATGGGCTTCAAGACGCCTCGAATCGTTTCGAGCGCACCACAAAAAATTCGAATATCGCTCGGACCTCGACGATTCTAAATATCCCAATGGCTAATGAGCGTTGGAAGCTTCGACGCGCATTTCGCTTCGCGAGACAGCACGTGCTCGCGCGTTGCAGACTGTTTTCAATTATCCACTTGTCGTCGTGGCATTGTGGGTTCGCCGAGATTATGAAAATGTTTGGCACATGAATGTCATGCGAAAGGATTCTCGTGTTACGTCACATATTGGAAACGATTCGACGTGTTTTGAGCCCATCGCTAGCCCTACCCACGGCCGCGCGCTTACATGTGCCCGGTCGAGCTGTTCGTGCCGCCGCGTGCGTCCTCCTCGCCTCGTCCCCTCCCGGTTGCCCCCTTTTACGCTTATTCCACGGCGGCCGTCTCACGGGGGCCTGTTACTCTCTCGGCCGGAGGAGTCTCGACGAGAGGCATTTTTTTTCCTCTTCTTTTCCTCCGACCAGCCGGCCATCGTCGCGGCCGCCGCCGTCGCCGGCGACGCTGCCGCGCCACGGTATCGAATCGTCTCGCCGCGGGGTACGGTATGGACGGGAGCGAGACGGCTGGAAGAAAAAGACCGCCGAGCGAAACGGAACGGCGATGTAGTGCGCGCGAGGGAGATAGATCGAGGGGGGATCGAGCGGACGGGATAGAGAAGGAGAAAAGGAGAGAGAGAGAGAGAGAAGGAAGGAGGATAGGGTGGGGCGGCGCTTTCCAATCGCGAAGCGAGGGACCTCGCGTTCCGACGACGATCGAAAAAGGTGAGACGTGCCGAAGGGGATATAGGCGCGGACAATGAAGCGCGCGAGAGAGACGCAGAGGGAAAACGGACGCCGCGGTAGCGCGCGAACCGAGAGAGAGGGAACGAGCGCGGGGCCAAACAGTCCGAGGCAGAAGGAAAAGCCCGCGCGAAGGGAAACAGGGAGAAGGAGAGAGAAAGACGGAGAGAGGGTGGTAGGGAGCAGCGGAGGCGAGAACGTGACGAGACACGACCGAAGGGGAACCGAGGGGAACACGCGCGGACGGTCGAGCGACGGCGACGACGATTTGGCAACGGCTTTTATGGCTTTCGTTGCGATCGGCTGGAAACGGCACGGTGGACGATGCCGCGGCCGGTGCTCGTATTTCGGAAACGAGGGCGGCGCATTCTGAAAACGAAGGGGACCGCGACGGGAACGTCCGTACGTGCCGCGGTAGGGACCCGCGGGTCTTTTCCTCGATGCGGCATCGCGATCACAATAACGGTAACGATCCGTCTTTGTGGCGCCCGCTAATGAGATACGTAGGGGAGCCGGGGTTGGTTGTGACATTTTTCAGTTTTTATATTTTATCTTTTTGTACATTCCATATTCAATACTATTTCTGACTTTCCCTTCAAGTACGTACGTTTCTCTACTGACACCCGCTATCACATGTAATTGAACGAAAACCATGACTTTGGAAAAAGCCATTTTGAAGGTCGAGACATGTGTTGTATCAACAAGCCCCGACTAGGGGCTAGTTGTGACAGGATTCAATTTTACGAAAAGAGGCTAATTATGAGTAATATAATTATATTTTCCATTACACTAAATATACAAGAAATATTATGAATAATCTATACATCATTTAGCAGAAAGCCACTGTTGTGGCGTTCTGTCCCCAAAAATCATTTAGCGATGAGCTACTACAATGGCTCGTGGTAACTAAAGGGTTAAATTAACAAATTAGTTACTAAAGACAATGTAACAACTTGCTTCTTTTCCTCTGTAACAACATGCACCTTTTCGTACGTAACAACATGCCCCTGATCTTGTGTAACAACTACTTAACCCCAGTTGACACCATTGTGTATAAAATGCTATAAGTTCATACCAGTTTGGTATATTTTTATGCACTTGTTACGAATCTGTAGCTAAAAGAACACTGATTCAACATAGTGATATTAATTTACATGCATTTACCTGTCTCTTCGGTAGAAAATATTAAAGTAGTAAGAGAAAATTTACTATTAGTACCAAAACACACAAAAAACTGTAATAACGTGGCAACGTATGAACCAACCACAAAAAAGCACCATACACTACCGTGTATGGTTGAAACTCATCAGCCACTTCATTTTCAAAGTGATAGTCCAAGCGACAAAAATTTAAACTGCTTTGTAGCAACCTGCCCTTATCGCATCTAACCCCGTTCTCCCCTACTCCCCGTGGAAAACTGCATTGAAATCGGTTTTCAGGAGCCGATCCGTGAGCCACCTGTAAACGTGACTAATTGCGGGAGTCGAGTGGTTTGCGGCAGCGAATATGATATAACTACAGGCGGGATGATCCTCCGCGGAGCGTGTAACTTGTATTATTGCAGACTCCGGGTGCTAATGTCGGTATTAGGGTCAATAGTACTACCGCACGCAAATTAAGTCCCGCCGCTGAATAGCTTTTTGCTGGCGAAACTTGTTTGTGCCTCTGTAACCGCGCGTATTCAAGCGCGAGCAACGGCTTAATTACGTGTTAATTGCGTTACAACGTTGTTGCGCGCGTAATTTGCGGGTACCTCTGGTTCGGGTTAAAATCTTCGTTTTGACGGGCGCATCGGTTGAAGGGGCTCGCAATTATGCGATTCGCCGACGAGCTTACAATTTGCTTCGCGCCACGGACTCCTCGCGGCCTCCCGTAATTAACGTGCCTCCATCCGCGGCGATTCTAGTTTAACGAAATTCTGTTTTTACCAGCTGCTTGAATCGATTTCACATCTCGCTCGGCCCAGACACCCGTGTGCGGGGGGAGGGGGTTCGGTTAGACGGCTTCGTTACACGCCCGAGGCGTGAAGCTTTGAGCGCGGCGGATGGCGAGGCGCGAGCGAAAAATATGGCGTCCACTTTTTAGCGCGAAACAAGTCGCGCGCGACGAGGGAAGGACCGAGCGACGCGGAGCGAGCGATCGAACGGGCCCTGATCGAGCCGGAGAGCATCCGGTTCTTTCGAGGCGACTCCGGGGATCGGTGGTGGGTCGGGGGCGCGCGCGAAATCCGACTCCCGAGCGGAGACGAGAGCGAGAGCGGCGCGGCGGAACGATGGCCCCCGTGCATTCAGACGTACCCACTACTACCTGCAGGGGAAACTGTAACTACCGGCAGACTGGAAGTATTAGGAGGGAGAGAGGCGGTGAAAGAGAGGAACGAGCGAGAGAGAAAGAGGAAGAGAACGGCAGGGAGGGGAGAGGGCGGCCGGGAGGGAGAGAGAATAAACTGGGTCAGTGTCGCGGAACTTGAAAACTTCGCTTCCGTAATGTGAGAGCGGCGCTGACTGCTGCCTGGAAGTCGCTTAAACTGCGTTTACGAGTCGGCGGTAGGTAAAACAGAAACACCTCGAGAGAGAGAGAACTCTGGGACCGAGTTATACCTAGTTATGTATATAGCCGGCTATATGTATGCGCGCAACACATATAGATATAGGGGGCAAGCGGTTCGAGAGAACCAGGGAAAGAGAGAAAGACGAGCGACCAGAACGAGACCGAGAAAGAGACAGGGGGGGAGGAGGGAAGAGAGATGGGGAGGTAGAGGGAGAGAGAGAAATGGAGTGAGTCAGTGGAAGACGTATACGAATGTACAAACTGTACACACCGGGCGCCGCTACACGGAGGGAGAACGAGGGGGGGGGGGGGGGGAGTCTCGTTTGTTATACCGGCGTTTCCACTGGCATGCTTCATTCTACACAAGTTTCCTCTCTCCACGTGCGCGCGCCGTGTTGTCGGTATTATATCTCGAAACGTTTCCCGCCACGGATTCAATGTCAACCGCTACGCGACGTCGAACGCGCGCTTAGGAGCCACGGGCGGAAGGTCTCGCAAGGTCACGCGACTCCGCGCGCCTTCCACGCGATTCCTTTCCTACGGAGAGAAAGTTTCGTCGCCGCGTGAATTTTCGTCGATACGTCCTGGGAGAGAGAGAGGAAAAAAAGGCCGCCGGGCTACGGCGAGTGGCTTCGAGGGGGCAGGTGGAGGGAGAGGGGGGCCGGAATTTCCATTCCCGCGAGACGGGTCGTCTCGTCCCGCGTGTTCCGCTTTAATAACCGAGATGTTCGACTCGGGGCGTGGACAGGGGGACGGGGGGGAAGATCGGAGGGAAGGGACCCAGGAGGAGCGCGCGATATACGAGGGATAAGAGGGAAGGGAAATGCGCGCCCACGTATAAACGCGTATATCGTGCACGTAAGCCTGAAAACACGGTGGCGTTAGCGCTTGTTGACGCAGATAAACCGACGGACGGCGTAACCGCCGTATTTATAGTCTTTCCTTGCTCGCGGCTCTTCGCTCTCTCTCTCTCTCTCTCTCTCTCTCCCCTTCTCCCCCTGTCTCGCTCTCTCTACTTTTTTTTCTCTCAGCAGGATAAATTTTTCTGGTCGAACGATCTCGCGCGGGGCAGTATGTACTATATACCTCTCGATGTTCGCGTAGATACGGTGACCGGGCGTTATCTGCGCGGCAGCGATAATCGCTAATTGCCGCCAGCGCTCGGTCTTTTCGATCCCGAGCCGTTACAGGGGTGTTCATTCTAGGCGCGCGGTGAGTCGAGAAAGTTGGATGAAACGCGATCGTCGGAGAGAGGACGGAGAAGCACGGGCGAGACCGCGCGAGGCAAAAAATTGGGGAGCGCGAAGCGACGGGTTAAAAAAAGGGGCGATGAGATCACGGTGCCTCGAGCTCGCGACTTCTCTCTCCCTCTTTCTCTTTCTCTTTTTTCTCTGTCCGTGCTTCGCAACCTTAGCTCGCGAACGGTCGTCGTGGAGCGCGGTGGGGTCTAAATAACCTCTGGTATATCGAACCGTGCCAGAGAATCCGCGAGAGCAGAGGAGGATCCCGCGAGCCGCCAGCCACGAAGGTCTCTCTCGCAACCGCGGTCTCGTTTTCTCGTTTAATAACCGACCCAGGAGGAGGCGGTGGGACTAGGGGGGGGGGGGGGAGGGCTAGGGCCAACGGTAGCTAGAGAGAGAGAGAGAGAAGAAACGTTCAGGCCACGGTTGGTGGAACAGGATACGTACCTCTGTACGTATCTACGTGTACAGGGTATAATGCTAAGAGTGTTACGGGCTAGTCTCCCCTAAACTATCAAAGATACGAGTTTTTTGTTTCCAATATCCTTTCGTATCTGCTAACTATAGAGTGTGACTCCAGTCATCGGTTCAGAACCACTCAATACGTTTGTCTTTGGCACTGCAGGCACACGACACTGCAGTAGAACCGCATTATCTGTCGCGTGTGGGTAGAAATTTGGAGCAGAGGAGCTGTTTCCATTACGCCTCTCGAAATCAGTGGAAATCTATATCGCCGGCCCTTGCATTAATACCTTGATCGCTAAACTCCCGCAGACCATCGACCATCGACCATCGTCGAACGTTACACGATTGCAGCGAGGCTACCTTCGCGCGTACACGTAAGCCCCGAAAGCGCGGCGGGCGAGAGACGCGGAGCGTTGCCTCCTGTCCTCCTCGTCCACCACCCTCGATTTACCTCGATCCGCCATCCCCCTGGCACCCTCGCCGACCCCCTCATCGCCGAGGTGCTAGGTAGAGCGTAGATCGAGGGAGTCGGACAGGGGGCATGAGGGGGTTCGGCGGAGGTAGGTCGAAGACGAGGGTGGCGCGGCTCGGCGCGGCGCGGTGGGACGCAGGGTGGCGATGGTGGAGTGGGTGGAGAAGGAGGATAGGGCAGGCCGTTATTTAGCCGGCCGCGCGCGCGTCCCTTCGCGACCCAACTCAGCCGCGCCGCCCTTCGCTCGCCCTCGAGCCTCGAGCGCCGCTGTTCTGCCGCCCCCTCATCGCTCACGCCCGACTCGACCACCCCACCGCCGAGTACCACCCCCCCTCCCTTCATTCCTCGACCCTCACCCTACTATCCGACAGCCACCTCTAGCTCCCACACCCTTCGTTTCGCCCTTCGCCCTTCTCCCTTCGCCCTTCCCCCCTCTCCCTTAGCCATCAACCTTCCCTCTCCCTCTTTGTTTCACCCGATCGTCCTCTTTCTCCTTCCACCTTTCTTTTTCTTTTTTTTTTGCCCTAGCCGTCCCTCGTCCCGTCCTCGTTCGTTTCGCCCGCGTTGCCCGTCTACCCGTCTCCCTCCGTTCCCGATTGCCCTCGTCTCTTCGGGACACGCGGCGGCGGCGGCGACTCACGGCTCTTCACGGTGCCCTGACTCGCTGCTGCCACCCCCCCCCCCCCTCCCCCTGCCCACCCCCTCGCCATTCCCTCGACGTCGTCCACGATCGTCGGTCCGCGTCCCTCGCGGTCACTTTTTCCATCGGTCCGTCTTCGTCTAGCCGTCGGCGGGTGCGCGCGTTCTAGCCACGAGGAAAACCTCTCGGCTCGTTCGTCCACGACGAGGCCCCCGACGCTGCCGGCTGTCCATCCGTCCGTCCGTCGTTCGCCGAAATCCCGTGCTAATTAAAGCCCGCCTCGATGCCCGTCGCCGACCGGGACGACAGAGGCGTCGCTCCTCTCTCTCTCTCTCTCTCTCTCTCTCACTCTCTCTCCCTCTCACCCTATCTCTCTCTGCCTCCTATATCCATCCCAGTTTCACTCATCGCTGCACGTCCAGCCGTCTCTATCGCTCCGTCAAGTTCTGCTGGCGGGTTCTCTCTTTCCGCTCGGCAGGGTCTCTCGGTTGGGTCGGGCCGCTCGTCTCGCGGCCACACCAAGGAGAAAATTAAGAAGGCTTCGAGAGGCCGGCTCGTTCGGTCCATTGTGCCCGCGCCGCGTACGGGAGAGCCCGTCCCCGCGTAACGGTACTCGCGGCAGACGACGACGACGACGACGACGATGCCTCTTCTCTCCTCTCCCCACCCCCCTTCTCTGTCTCACTCACTTCACCGTACGCGTCGCCCGTCGCCCTCTCGCTCTTCCCGCTCCGCGTCACAGCTGTCCCTCTTTGTGTGTACGCGCGCGTATCGCGCATCGCGGCGGCTGGCTCCGCTCGACTCTCGGCGCGACCGCTCGCCGCCCGTACAGGGTGTAGAAGAAGTAACGGCCTCACGAATATTTCACCCATTAACCTGTTCCTTATCCACCGATAGCGTCACGTCTAAATGCACATTCCACGCAGCTGCCCCCATTTCTCTCACCAATTAATTAAATACGGACAAACCATAGCCCCGATACTTTTACCTAGAAGGGTCGTAGAAATATGATAACCATTACCCACGACACTCCAGACCCTCCCGAAATCGTTAAGGGGCCTCCAGACCCTAATACACGTTGCAGCGAATCATTGATACATGCATCTTGCATCTTGCTCACCCTCCTTCCGTGGATCCTGTATCATGAAGCGTGTATCAATGTTTGAGATTTTCACTGCAACATATATCAGCGTCTGGAGGCTCATTTAGACCTCAATACCAGAAAGCGAGCAACCCGCGTCCTTCCAATAATCCCACCTCTCAGCCCGATTACTTTCCACACACCCTGTATAAACTCGCGATCGCGAACGCTAAGCCCGCGGCGCCCGCCCGAGATAAACCCCTCGCCGCCTTTTATCTAGATACATTCCTCGCGCCTCCCGTACGCGATCCTCGCGCGACCGCGGTTCCCTCCCTCCCCTGGCCCCCTATATCGTCGGGCTATCGTACGGGGCCGAGGGGGAGAGGGGAGGGGGGCCTCGCGTCTCGATGCGTATCCCGTCGCCCCTGTCGCCGGACGATGGCGACGACGACGATACGCGCTGGCCGCGCGACGCACGGATCGCGACGGCGATGGCCAGGAATTGCAGATACGCGGCCGCGCCGAGTTTATCTGCGCCGCGCGAGCTTTCGCTCTTCCTGTTACCCGGCCGCGATTCGATTAGAGCCGGCCTTCGTGGATTTTTCCGTTGGCCAGACCCCGCTTTAATTCGCTGCTCACCCACGGCGAGCGGCGCGCGAACCGTCACGGCTATCGAGGGTCTGGCTGGCTGGTCGTTACGCTCGGAGCCCCGCGTTCCCACGTACGTAACGCGCGACACGGAATACCATTAACGCTCGCCGCGTCGACGCTCGATGCCTTTGAAAAGCGATCCCCCTTCGACTCGTGATCGCATTCGGGGCTGTTCCCTCCCGGCGTCACGGGCGTGGAAGCGCGGCTTAAAACGCAACGGTTCGCGGCGAGTAGCCGTGGAATAGGAATCGTTCGATTCCCTTAGCAGAGATTGCCTGCCGTGGAAATCGGTTAGCCGCTGGAACGCTGCGCTCGAGGTTCGTCGAGCGATCCGAGGCCGGAGGCCCCTTTTCGCGCGCCTGAAAACCGTGGCGACGCGAGAAGGGCACCGCGGGTCGGGGCCAGGCGCATCCTGTTGCGGGCCGGGCTGCTTTTAACCGCGTCCCTTTCGCGCACGCCGGCCGCGGCAAAAGATTTCCAGAGGATTTCCGTTTCGAAAAACGACCGGCTGCGCGCATTCACGCCACTCCCCTCTGTCCCCTCTCTATGCCTCCCTCGTCGCCGGGCGGGCATTAAGCGGGCTCGAGCGTGGAATCGCGTACGAGGCCACTCGTCTTGTTTGGCCGGGGCACTTTTATACCTGCGCCCCCCCCCCTCCCACGGCCCCGCGCCGCCTGACCGCCTTAATTACTTCGGGGATCATTTCTGCCGTGGATTATTTACGCTGTTTATCGAAGCGTCACGGAACGACGCCGTACCTGGATCCTCAGGCCCCTCGCCCCGTTCACTGGCTCCGGAGGAGGCAACGCGTAAAAAAGGGAGATGCGAAGGGATAATTCGTGCCGCTTCTTCCGCTTCCGCGTCGTCGTTCGCGGAGAGAGGGGCACTCGTTTTCGGGCTCTCGTTCGCCTCGGCGAAAACTGGAACGAACGCGCTCTGTCCACGTCGCAGGCACGCTGTTCCAGAAGTCTGCATCGATCGGTGGCTCCAAGAACCCGTGAAAATAATCGCGTTGTGGTGATCGAGGGATCGTTTATAATTATATGTAGCTTATACCTAAGCAGTAAGGAATTCAACGACTCGTCGTTTGTCAATTGAGGAGTGATTTTTCAAAAGGGCATATTTTCACAGAGAATAAAATTGTCAATAATCGCAAGAAACTATGGTAACTGAGTTTATTAAAAAAATCTTTTTTTTATTAGTACACGTACATTTTATTTTTCCATTTGATATCGGTAATATTTAAATTTAGCGACTTTGTTATAATAGTTATTTAATAAAGTTTGGAAATAAGCTCTTTTAATGAAAACTATAACAAATAAGTCCCTTTGTATGAAGTCATTTGAAAATAAGCTCTTTTGTTACAAACACTTTTGGAAATAAGTACTTTTGTAATGTACACGTTACTTTGCCTGACTTTGTAAAAAAGTGGAATCAACTAAAGTTGAAAAGTTTCAAAATTGATAAATGGAGTAAATATGTTTATGATTAAAACAAACGTTTTGCCACGAATACGTCCAAAGATACCACGAGAGTGGGTACATTTTTAAACTACTTTAAGTAGTTTAAACTATTACTAATAGTTTAAGTTAATAGTACATTATTGGGTAAATCTATGGAATTAAGTTCCCTGTGTTTCGAATTTATCATAATTTCCTAGATGAGTATAGGAAATATGTTCGTTTTATTTCACAGTCAAAAATTAGTTCACTATATCATCAGAAAAGCTTGGAAATAAGACCTTGTGTATGAAACATGTGTTTTCACTTCAATTTTTCAGTAAGAAATAAATCTATTTTGTAGCGTTTTGTGCCACTGGAGAATGTAATTTAACATTATAAAGACAATACCATTAAAGTTTGCTTCAAGATCAAAAATAGAAATATGCGCCTTCGAAAAATCACTTCTCAATTTGTTTTCTTATTACGTTAAAATATAAACATAATTTTATTAATTTAATCAACAAAATTACTTATAAGTTAATGATTATTATTATAATATTAACAAATTTATTCATTCGTAACAAAATATTTTTATGAATAACTTTTGACATTTCAACAATATAAGTTATCAGAATAATTATTTTATCTAAAAACTACAGTTCTACTTTTATGATTAATATACTCAACAATAAACACAATTATTTTAATTATAATCAGATTAATAATTATAGCTCCAATATTCCCATTACTGATTTAACTTAATAAGAAAATCAATTAACAATCTAAACTTGCGAACAAAGAAAAGTATTGGGGCAGGGAATAATGAATTCGTGGCGGGACAATAGCCGCGGGGCAATAAAATTTGGCGCCCTTCGATATGTACATACAGCACCACTGCGCGCGCGCATGGTTGAAAGGCGGCTCGAGCAGTCAGTCAGTTTAATACGTAGGTTATTCACGCGGGACAGAACGCTCACGCGTGTCTCGTAAACACGACCTTGCGACTTGACTATTATTCGCGAATTCTCTCCTCGGACATTTCGGAAGCTTCGATCGTTCCCGAGCAAGTGGATCCGCATGGGTGGGGTGTAATTCGCGCCGTTGTAAATGTTAATTAGCGGAGGTATCTACACCGATGATCCCGTTTATGATGCCACTCGATTCCTACTTCCAGCGCAGAGAATCATTCCCCTTTCAGTGGTAAATACCACGAACTAAACCCTCGCTTTGTACACCTCGTTCGCGGCGATCTGTCGTCGCTTATCGTGGCAGGAATAAAACCGCACCGTCGATGTAAATTAACTCGACGACACGCCAGGAAACCCTCATCCGTCGTGTAATTGGCGAACACGATTGCGCGCCAGAAAGAGGGAGAGAGATATCGAGTGAGCATGGGCGACTTGAATGGGAAGGGTAGTGGGTGAAGCTGCATCGAGCCTGGGGAAAAAATTAATAGCCAGGAAGCGGAGCTTTCGACTCACAACATGTCGGCATTCGATGTGAAAAACAGTTTCGAGGGGTGCAAGCTGTCGGATCGGCCGAGAATTGGGTCTCTCTGTCCAGGAAACGATTGCTCCTCTGCTGGGCTTTGAACTTCGGGAGGCAACCCCGCGAACTTTATCAAATAATATCAACCCTTTCCCAACTTCTTTCCTCCTCGATCGAGTTACCATTTCTCCTCGATTCTCGGATTATTAAACTCTCTTATGCTCCAATCACACACGCATCCATTCCACAGCTTATCATTCCCAAATCATGACTCAACTAATTTCATTCGTTATCATCCGCAAGCCTCGGGAATTCGATCTCGCTGCACGCGCGCGGTAAATATCCCCTGGAGTTCTAAAGAGTTCTCACGAACGAAGGAGGCTCGCAGACCGGAAGCCCTCCGACCACGGAGGGAGCTGTTCTCCCCCAGAGCGTCGTCGCCGCGAAGAGGAACGTGGCCCTGAAGGAGACGGGGTACGGCGTTGCGCGTTTCTCTCGCGTGAAATTTAAAGGCGGTCGCCTCTGGTCTCTCGTGGTGCTCGCGAGAAGGGACTGGGCCCTCGATCGATCCGTGCCCGCATAGTCGCGGGAGCGTTGGCAGAAGCGGTTGTTTGTCGGTCGTGGCTGGCCACCGTGCCCGCCATCGACGTCTCCCCGCTTCCACCAAGCCTCTGGGAGAAACTTTTTATTACTGGATTTTCCGTATAATCTCGAATAATTAACGGCGCACCGCGGACTATACGCGATCTGGGCCGGTACCTCCCAGATTTACAGCGACTAACCAGGGACCCCGCGCAAGTGGCATATAAAATAGTGTCCCTGACGGCAGCGGCCATATGCGTTCCTCTGCGCTTTCTTGGTCCTAAACCTGCATACCTACCGAACACCCTTAGAACGTTAACGTGGAAAATGTGCGACGAATAAAATATGAGGAGCAAGATTGCCATTCTGTATTGCTTTGTAATTCCTGACGAATATATTCACGTGGTTACATGACTCACAGAAATATTAAAATATGATTACTTTAGAAGACTTTAGAGTATTTAGATTTTAGACCCCACTCGACTAAGGGTACGTTTATGTTGGAGCTGCGATAAACGATTAGAACGGCGATAAGAGCAAAGCGTCGAAATACATTATACTGATTTATAATAGAAGTGTTTCTATTGAAGCAACAAGCAGAGTAATGCTTACTATACCAACGATAAAAGCGTCGAAAAAGAAATATTTCTTTTTCTTTACTATTATCGCAGCTCCAACGTAAACGTGCCCTAAGACTCGAGTCACTCATCGCTTTATATTTCTGTAAGGAGTAAAATGCACAGTTGCTAGCTAGCCGTTAGACTGGTTTAGCAGCGGAGACGCCGCGATGGCAGGCCGACAAAGTCTCTCGTGCAAGAGGGTCCAGCCTCGCCAGACCCACGACTACCCTCTAACCATCCTCCTACCGCGCCCCCCCCCCCCTCCTCCGCCCCTCGACCCTTCGCCCTTCGATCCTTCCGAGAAGCAGCCGACGCTGCGTGCTCCCAGCGTCGTTTTCCCCGTCGTCGACTTAACGGCCGCACCTGCTACCGCCTCGTTTCGGCCGAGCACCGCGCGAATTTCTTCCCTTCGACGTGCCCTCCCGCTGGAGCGACCGTATTTCCGCTCTCGGCGGGCGCTTCCCCTTTCACAGACGCTGGAAATCCTCCCTGCGCCGGCCTCCGGGGAGGCTGCCTCCTAAGGTCGACGAACACTCGGCTCGAAAGCGTAATCGTGGAAAAAAATCCTTCCTCCCCCGTTCTCCCGTTCTCCTTTCGCTAATATCACGAGCCACTGCGGAGGATTGCTCTCGAACCGTGACGTTAGTGTCTCCGGACCAGCTCGCTTATATTTTCGCGGCGGATCGTCGCAATCCGCAATCGCTCCGGACGAATCACGTTGCACGGCGACCAGCGTCCACGATTATCGGAGGCGAGCGATGGAGAGGGAAGGGCGAAGGGCGCAACCCTTAATAAATCGAGAAGGACAGTCCAGTGTTGCGTAATCGGGACTTCTCCACTTTAATCCTTCTCTCTGCTATTCATAGACGCCGTCTGCCTCGCGAGTTCTCCCAGCCGAGATCCTAGTCGATTCCTCCCTTACACGCGAGCGCATTGCGTAAGAGGCGCGCAACTACCTGTGCGCTCCAGAGGCGTTATATTTAACCCTCGCGCAGGCTCTGCCGCGAGGTAGACGCTTGGAGCGACGCGGCTGCGATGCCTTTTTTCTCTCGCCGCTGGTACGCGCGCGGCGGTCTTCTAATTTTAGAAGTTCTGAATTATGTAATCCGCGTGTACGGAGACGCTGCGCGTAACGGGCAATCCGTCCGTGGGATCGCGCTCCTCCGTTCCGCCTAGAAGTGAGCGGCCGCTTTGTGCCCACGCGATCGAGATCGCTCGCCAATAGAATAAGCTAATTGGGCGAAACTGGGCGCTGGGTGGTTTATTCAGAGTCCGACCGAGTTCAGTGACGGAGTAAGTGGATGGGGGTGGACCGGGTCGAGGGTGGTTGAGTCGATTAACACTTCGATAATGATCGTACAGAGGATTTTCTTCGGTGTGTCTCTAGAAAAGTCCCCATGTTTCGGTGTAAAGGGTAGCGCAGTATAAAGGAAGCTCACTTTTAATGTATACTAGGGTAAAGGACCCAATTACTGACACCTAACCAATTACTGTTACCTTAAGCTATTTTACTTAAAATAACGAATAAATAAACGTTGTAAAGTGACACACAAAAAGAATTATGTATTTCAACCTATAATCTATACTATAGATTATAATCTATAGTTTGTTTATTCGTTATTTTAACTAAAATAGCTAAAGGTGACAGTAATTGGTCACGTGTCAGTAACTGGGTTCTTTACCCTATTCGTGAAATAATCTAAACTTGCAGTTTCTATGTAATATAATATAATATAATATAATATAATATAATAATATAATGTAATATAATAATAAAACGATATCGTCGATCTAAACTTTTACACTCGTGGATTCTTTTTCGCCTTCCATCGGTTTTTACAGAGTACGTAGACATAGGGTAAAGGACCCAATTACTGGCAGCCAACCCAATTACTGTCACCTTAAGCTATTTTACTTAAATGTTTATTTATTCGTTATTTTAAGCAAAATAGCTTAAGGTGACAGTAATTGGTTAGGTGTCAGTAATTGGGTCCTTTACCCTAGCTGCCCCGTTACCCAGTTTCACCCGGGAATTATTTATGACATTTCCAAAATAAAAAAGCCAAAAGAAATAGCCTATACTCTAATGTAGAACGTGTGTAATGCATATTTAAACTTTAATTGAGCTCCGTTCAGCCGTTCAGGCGTGAACGAAGGACAAACAAACAGACACCGTTTCACTTTTATATATTAGTAGGGATTAAATAGGTCCACCCCGCGAGCAGTTTAATCCACCACGCGTGTGTACAGAGCGTTGTCCCTTTATGTTTATTTGCAGGGTGTACCTCACTGCGAGGGGTGATTGGGCAAACAAACATGACGAAGGAGTAGAAATATCCGTGCCACGGCTCCCGCTGGAATTTCGAGGGGTGCTCGAATCGATTGCACCTTTCGAACGTTTAGTTGACCTTAAGGTCCGCCAAAGCATACGCGTTCCAATTACAATTTATCCCCTTTAAGAGCGAATAAATGAATAAAATCTCCGACAGTAACCGTTCTCCAGAAACGGCGTTCTCCTAACATCGGCCACCTTGTCCCTTGCCTATCGAAATTCAACGCAGTCCATCCAGTTATCCAGCGCGAAACGTGGAAGACCGCGGCTCGGCGTCTAACGGCGTCCAGCGAGCGGCTCCCCCCGCAATTCCGCCCGCGGCCAGCCTCGAATTCTTTTTCTACGAAGACCGACCTTTACATTCCTAATCGTGACCACGCGAAATTCTTCGCCGCGTCCTTTCGGCGTTACCTGGCTGAGAGCAGGCGTGTGGCCGCGCCATTTCCAGCCGCGCATGCCTTCTGGCCATCCTCATCTCCCGTGCCCTCTCTCTCTCTCTCTCCTTCTGTTCTCTATGTTCCTGCCAGAGGGGGGAGAGAGAAAGGGAGAGAAGCGGGGCGAGAGAGAGAGAGAGATGGAGAGAGAGAGAGAAGAGAGAGAAGAGAGAGTGCCTGCAGCCTCTGACGGGAAGGGCACGATCGGAAAATTAACGACCCCTCGAGCGTTAACTCCCGACTCCCGAGGTCGGTTCTCGGCCCGCTCGTTCGTTAAGTCCCTCTCCTCGAGTTCTCGCGACTCACGCCGCGTTTTCAGCTATCGCCCCGTCCCGACCCTTCCCCCTCTACCCCCCTCCCTGTGTCCCCCTTCTTCATCGTCTTCCCGTCTGTCCCGGGTACCTCCGGCGTTCACCGTTTCCCTTCTTCGTCTACCTTGGACGTCTCCTGTCGTCTCTCCTCCTCACCCTCCTCCCTCCCTCCCTCCTTCCCTCCTTTCCTTTTCCCCTCGCCCTAACCGACGCCAGCAGGCTCTAAACCCCTCGAGCCACGGATCGGAGATTGGCGGAGGGACCGGTCGATTATCTATAATCGATAGCAGCCTACACCATCGCCGGTGTATCGCCGCGGTGCATCGCGTCGACCTCGATGACGACTGACGTCCGTGTCGTTCGGTAACCGGCCATACGTTGGCACCGCGGCACTCTGGGGGCTGAGTGATAAACGTGGTAGCTGCCTGCCGGGGGGATCGAACGAGGAGCCGAGGTGTAGGGTACGCTTTCGGGCCTCGAATGTTGAACAGGGGTGATTTACTAACGAGCAGTAAGGGTATTTTCTGGAGACCTCTGGAGCCCGAGGTTTCACTGGATTCTCTCAGCCGCCGGAGCCGATTGCGAGAGCTGGTCGGCAGCTCTCGCCACGTCGCGAGTAAAGCACGGGGGTGATAAATTAATACTGCGGCTCACAAGGGAAGATGCTGAATTTGGAAATTCAAAAAATTCTGAAGCTTCGTGGATATGTAGGGGATTTTCTCCTGATTACAAGGAAATTTTTTTTTGCTACCCAAATTCACTCTAAGGGAGTGATTCGCCTTCCTTGAAATTACCCCTAATTGAAATTAACCCTCGAAGATACAGTAACTCACAATCTGTAAGAGAAAATACAAGTTTCAAGACAAAAGTTACTTCTTTTAATTAGATCTATCAAATTTTTAAACTTTAAACAATTAGAAAAAGTTATGAACAAAAATTTTAATGTTTTCTAAAATTCGTTTTTCTACGAGAAATCTGAAAATTACCATTCAACTTTTACCATTTGATAGATCTAATTAAAAGAAGTAACTTTTCTCTTGAAACTTTTATTCTATCTCTTACAGATTGCGAGTTACAAAATAAAATCTAAAAATAGCTGAATATTCGGGGGCTAATTTCACCCCTTTAGTGTGAATTTGGATGGTAAACATAAAATGCGTTGTAATCAGGAGGAAATCCTCTATATATCCACAAAGCTTCAGAATTTTTTGAATTTCCGGGTTCAGGATCTTCCCTCGCGAGTATCGCGAATATTTGAATATAAACGTTACAGGTTTATTACTTCAAAGCTAGCGCTCCAGGTCTTTCAGTCCCTCTGTTTACCACCCACTTTATGTACTCCGCTATCCTCGCTGTACACCTTCCATACGCTAATTACTCGGTCGCGCGACGATTACGCACCGGTGCCCGCAGGGATCGTCGTTGAGCGCCTCTTTGTTCGACGGGCGTTCTCTTTCGGCCCCGGTCGGATGGCTGCGCCCGCGACCATCTGGCGAGCCCGAGGATCGTCTTACGCTCGCGTGTTGGAAAAAGGTTCCGCGGGAATCGGTGCGGGTTCCGTGGCACGGCACGGCCGGCGGGGCGCGGGGGCGAGCGGGGCCGCGAGGGGCGGCGAGGTTACGGGAATCGGGTTGGTTCGGTTCGTTGGCTGCTCCGTTTTAATTCGTCGCTCGCCGCCCTCCAATTTCCTGCGCGCCAGGTAGCCCCCCGAAGCCCCGACGAAAATCGATGGGAAAAGCCCCGGAGATTTTCACGAAAACACGAGTCACCTCTGCCCCCACCCCCAGCCTCCCCCAGATGAGTAAATGAAAACGAAGGATCGCGTCCGCTCGCGTGAAGGATGTCGATCGACGTCGATACGGCCCGCGCGGAAATTGAGAGTCGCTCTTTGCCGTGGGCAAAGTTGCCTCTCGAGGAACGCGCGTGTTTAAGAGCGTTCGTTACATAGATGGGGGGGAGGCAGGGGGTAGGAGACGAATAACGGGATCGACGGGAGGGACGGAGAGGTTGAGAAGCTTCGCGAAGATCGCCTATCCGTGGCCGTCGAGCGGAGACGATCCGGAGAACTGTTTCCACGGGACACGGCGGAGTGGAAGGGGCCTGCGGTCCCCGCGAAATTTAATCGAGCCGTTGTCCCGGCTAATTCGTTCGAGGAAGCGCGGTGTCGTTTCGCCGCGGCAACTCGTGCTACGCGAGCCACCTGCTCGGACCCCGGGGCCAGCCGAGCAACTGCGACGCGAGGAGCAAGAACGATCGGCCGTCGAGGATCGTGCGGTTTCGCAACGACGCGATCGCTCGCGAGGAGAGCGAGTCCTTTCACGCTTCGTTTGAAGCTCAGAACGCGCTGACGTAGCGTGACGTTCCGTCGGCGCGCAGACGACGCCGACGCCTCGTTAACGCGCTGTCGTATCCCCTTTCGCGAGTCAAAACTGGGATGCTCCGACGTAATAGCGGGATATATACCGTCGCCTCCTCCCGTCCCCCTCCTCCCTCTCCGCACGAAGTCGAAGACAAAGGACGTTCAACGTGACCGCGAGCAGTCACCTCGCTCCACCCGTTCGCGAGGGGGACCGGGCGAAATGTGGCCGGTCTCGTACACGAGCGAGACAATCGCGAGGCAGACGGCGAAGCCTAATTTCCACAGCATTAAAACACTCGATAACCTCCTCACGCTCGCTGGAGCCTGATATTCATATATGCGCGGCGCACGGCTATTCAGCTTTTTACGCAACAAAGCGCACCGAGGCGATCCATTCTACGATTATTGCGCGGCGGCGGCGACGGGATGGGGGGGAGGAGGATCGAGGAGGAGGAGGAGGACGTGGAGGAGGAGGAGGAGGAAGGTGGAGGAGGGGAGTCGACCGGCTTCCGGAAACTATCTTTCGTATCCTCTTCATTCATAAACTCTTTCTCGGCCGCGTAATGGAATAGCCTGGTCGGCGGGCGCATAAACCGAACGTACCCGCTTCTGGTAGCGCAAAGTACATACGGGCGAAACTAAATCAGACGGGTAAATACACAGGCGAGTGAACTGGACCCGGGGTCTCTCGAAAACGCTTTCCCTTCCCCGAAAACCTTCACCGTTGACTCGATTATCGTCCGTCTGTCCGGCGAAGTCTGCGGCGACGACGGCCGTGGTAACAGGAGCGCAGAGGCAGCGAGGAGGCGAGCCGAGCCGTTCCACGTGTGCGCGCGGAGCCACACCGTGCGTCCTACGTACACGTGCACACGCCACCGGCTATTTTATGTGAGAAGTGTCGCGTACCGTAGCACACGTACGCTGCCGCACACCGACGCGATCGTAAACGTTCACGCGCGACACTACTTACATAAATGATGCCGGGGAAGAGCGAGGAGGACGGGAGAACACGGTGGGACAAGGATGGTGAATCGAGATTGGGAGAAGGATAGAGAGGGACGGGCGATACGCGGCTAGAAATGCACGAGGGGGACGAGGATAGCGATGCGCGGCGGAAAGGTGGATAGACGGAGAGGGAGAAAGAGTGACAGAGAGAGGGAGAGGCTGATAAAGAAGCTCTCGTACGTGGAGAGGAGAAATGCGCGACGTGTGACCACATCGGCCGTCGTCACTGGCGGCTTCCACGGCGGATCCTCGAAAGGGCAGAGGTGAAGCTCCACCGAGCTGTACACAAAACCGCTTCTCGTTGCAAAAGCGCGAGATTGGACGTCCACGGGCGTGTACGCGCGCCGTCGGGAGCTTTTTACGCGGGGCCGTGGCTTTTAAAGGGCCTTTCGATGTCGTTCCGCGACGTGACTGGATTTTGCGCGATCGAAGCTCGCCGTACGCCTGCTTTGAATACGGGCCGCGACGGGCAGACGGGGGCGGGGTGGCGGGAGGACGAATTAAAGGCGGTCAGCGCGGCGTGTAGGCAGCCGCGAGGCCGATCGCGGCGAATTAATAACGCGCAAACGAAGAGCAGCAGGAAAGGTGAACCAACCCGTTCCGATTCTTTCAAAAAGGAATCCTGGGTAACGGGAAACACCACTGTGACGGAGGAAAAGTGAGCTTATTTCGTACTTCTTAATTTTTTTCAGGAATAATTTACAGTTTTCATGTGAAATTTTTATTACCTATCTTTAAGTATATCTTAAGAGACTATAAAAAAAATAAGTGGATAAACATGCATTTTTAATATATTAATTAATCTTCTACACTCCTCACGCGCGCTATTAGGATGTGTAATTATGGAGCAGCAGGTCCGAAATCAAATATCATTTTTTTTTATAAACTATATGAGTGTAATTTCCATTCGAAAACAAGTTTTTTGAAATACACTCGAAAAACTGTCCATCTTATTCTCGGATTTTCAAAACTTTTCTTCTAAAGTGCACCGTTTTTACAAAAATAATTAGTTTAAGAAATCGGTACGTGCAACAGAAACTACACTCATATAGTTTGTAACAAAAAACTGAAATTTGATTTCGAACCAGCTGGTCCATAAATTACACATCCTACAAGCGCTCATAAGGAGTCTAGAAGATTAATTAATATACCTATTAAAATTTATGCGTGTTTTTCTGTTAATTTTTTTCATAGTCGTTTAAGACATTGTACTAAAAGTAGGTAATAAAAATTTAAATAAAAACTGTAAATTATTCCTGAAAAGAATCTTAACCGTTTCGGCCGTCACAGTGGTGTTTCCCCTTAAAGTGGACCGCGGATTTGACGTCAGGCATCGGAGAAAAACAGAACCTCGCGTGATCGCCGAGGAACGTTGAGCGCATCATGCAGGAAGCGGGGATCTCCCATTACGAAGATACATTACGCGCGCAACGGGGACGTTCTGTGCGAGGTCTCGCGCGGAGGGTGCCATCGAGGAATTCTCTATCCAGGGAGAGGTGGTCGGAGTGTCCACGATACCGAGACCCGGCCTCTGCTTTATTATTTATCGCTCGGTAGAGGCGATCCTAATCGATCCGCGCGAAGGAAATTACAGGGGGAGAGGCTGGCTGCGATATTCGATTACGGAGTGACCGCCTCGGTTCCTCGGAAAATGCAGCGTCCCTCCGACCGCGATTCTAATTACGCAGCGAGCGCTATTAGAGCTCGCGAGTAGAAAGCGCCGCGTTGGTCGCCATTACGCGAGACAGCATTCGCGATGGTCAACGAGCATTCGTAATTAGCGAACGGTTCGAGCCGCGGCTGTTCCAACGACGCGTCCACCTCTGCCCCTTCACGCGAACGAACTCGCGGCGTCTTTCGACAACAGTCGAACGGCACGAAAACACAATCTCCAGAGATTGTGGCGGCCGTTCTGGTCACCCAAATAGCGCGCCGCTAGCCACGCTCCGGGGTGTATTCTTGCCGCTGTTTTATTTCGAATCGGCGTTCCCAATCAACCGCTACGAACACCAGGGCAGAGAGGCAGGAGGAGAAGGAGGAGGGGGAGGGAGAGAGAAGCGGGGAGTGGCTGCCTATAATATTCGGTTATCGAGCGACCGCGGGGCTGGCTCCTCAGAAAATGCAGCGTCGTTCTGACCGCGATTCCGATCGCGAAGCGGCGTTAATGCGGCTTTGGGCGTCTCGCGGCCCTCCCCTCCCCCCTTCGCCGGCTCCCGCGGCCCCCAGAGCCCCCCAGAGCCACCCTCCCCCCCTCTGCCCCGGTTCCCTCGGACCCGCGTTTTTTTCCTCTCTTTTGCATGCGCCTCGCCGCGGCCTTCGAGAGTTCTCCACCGGGGCAACGGAACGAGATAGACGGAGAGAGGGACGGCGATACGGCGGCGACCGCGCCGCGGAGAAAGACAGAGGGGGAGGGACAGGGGACGACGGCTGGCTCGGTCCTGTGTGTGTGTGTACTTTATATGTGTGTGTGCGCGCACGGGGCCAAGCGAGATAAAGCGCGGCGCGGAAGGAGGGAACGAGACGCGTAGAGAAAAAAAGAGGCCGTGAGCTTCTGGCCTGGACGGTGAGCCGAGGTAAAAATCGCGAGAGCCGTCAATTAGGAACGCCGCTCGGGCCAGCCCCGTTCCCTTCGCGAACAAAGAGCGAGTCTTTCTCCCGCGGATACGCGGAGATCCAGCGGGCTCTCTCTCCGCGATGTGTTTCCTCGTCCGCACGAAAAGATATCGGCGAGATATCGCGCGGCCTCCGTACAACCGACGCCCGGAATTCGGTGCCAGGGGGCGGTCGGGGAGAGTCGTTTGTCGATGCTAAATTACGGCCGCCCGCCCGCCCCTCGGCCCCTCGCTCTGCCAGACCTCCCTCTCCTCCTCACTCCCCCGCTGACGCGCCAAGCCGCTCGGACGGCCAGCGGCTTATGACTGATTGCGAGATGATAGAGCGCGTGCACGCGCGTTTAACCGCGGAACGCTGGTAATTCCCGGCGACTTGAGTCGTCCAATTCATTGTTTATCCCGCGGTACCGTTTCTCGATGGCGTAACGAACGTGGTCAGTGTACCTACACGTACGTATGGATGTACATATGTATCGACGAGCGCGCGGGCGGCTCTCCTCCCCCAATGCGTCGGGGGACCCGTAAATATATTTTCCACGGGGAAAGGCGCGATACTCTTCTCGCTTACTGGGGAAGATATCGAGTAGGTGCCTTCGCACGGTGCATGCCGGGGAGTGGTATGGAGGACAGGAAAGTTTTCAACGTTTCGTCGGGCTCGTTTTCGCGTCGATTACGTGCGAGCGATTAATACGTTTTATTGTATGAATATTCGGGGGACAGTGGTAATCGCGTCGCGCGTGATATATCGCGCGCGATGCTTTTACATCGCCGTGAATAATGAATTACATGTAAACGGGGCGGCGAGGATCGCGATTAATTTTAACGCCCTGGCATTAATTAACCGACGAATCGGTGTGCAACTGTTACGCCGACGATTCAAAAGAAGCTAATTAATTTCTCTTGCCGGCCGTCGAAACGGGTCAAGCACGCGGGAAAACGAGCGATTTCTCGGAACGGCGATGTCGCGCGCGAGAACGCACACGCTCGCACGCTCGCTCGGCTTTGACGGGTGTCGATGGAAGTTTCGGGAACACCTCTGGCTCTTCCACGAGATCGACGAGGAGGCACCTCGACCGGAAGCCCATCGAAAATTCCGAGGCAACGAGGACCCAGGCTGCAGAGGCAGGGACGGGGCCTTTGGCTCTCGCATCTGCCAGATGAAACGCTACGTAATCGGGGATAATTGTTGCCGAGCTTCGCCTCTGCCGCGGTTATACTGCGTGGTTCAAGAACACTGGCAAATTGCAGCGTTATGGCTGGGGCCTAATCTAGCTTTTCCGTCGCTTTGGACGGAAATGATTTTTTCCGTCCTTTCGATTTAGATAATTATAAATAATTAACTTAAACTATAATTTTTTTACAGTGAATGAAATTTTTTTGGGGTTTTTGTTGAAGCCTGGTAAAGATCTTTAATATAGGTACGCCCCCTTCCGTAGTATAATAGTAATTACGGTGCTGGATAGAAGAAAACTTACAAGCTTTAAAATCGCATAAGCTTTTTAAAATTGGTCCAAACAACTTTTTTAGGAACTAGAAGCATTAGTTTGCTAAGTGACGTGTTTCAACGTTTTGAAAAAAATGCAATTGGTCGGAATAGCAAAAAAATAGTAAAGATTTATTTTACAACTTTTTTTGTGAACCTGTACTGAAAATTAAAAAATTCCATTGGTAAATTGAAATAAGTTTTACACATGCCTAAAATTTCATCAAAATCGGTTATCATTGCTCAGAGCTATAAACGCTTAAAGATCGAAGAATAATGTCGAAAATCGCGAAATTCCCGCGGATTTTTGAATTTTCATTACAGAGTCACAAAAAAGTTGAAAAACGACCTTTATTATCTTTTTTCCTATTCCGACCAATTGCATTTTTTTCAAAACAACGAAACACCTCTCTTAGCAAACTAATCCTTCTAGTTTCTCAAAAAAATCTCAAATCGTTTAAACCAATTTTACAAAAGTTATGCGATTTTAAATATTGTAAACTTTCCTTTGTCCGCCACTGTATATAGGTGATTTAAAAACAATTTACAAGTTTCACCGTTTTTTTTTTTTTAAAAATTTTACTTTTCTATTGGTTTCTATTGATTTAAATTTCCTCTTCCTACCAACTTTCCAACTTTAAGCAGGTGGCCAGCTCGCGCCCGCAAGATCAGGCCCCGTCAATGGCACCGCTATCGAACAAAGAACAAGTCCCATTCCAGTTACTTTACTAAACAAATCACTTTTCTCCCAACTCCTGCGCCATTAACCCTCGAACGACCGGTCCGAGCAATTGCGCTGGAGTCGGTGGTTGGGCCCGTAGCGTCAGTCCCACTATACCCAGGCGCTTCAAGCGTCGTTTACGCTGTAAAAGCAATTCACGTGATCGATAACCGGGATTTTCCTTATTACTGTTCGCAATTCCGTCGAGGGGCCTGACGCCTGTGTGAAAAAGGCCCCAGCCACCGCTGACCGAGGGTTAACGAGCCACCCTGTATAAAAAGAGAGAGGAAGTCGGTAACGACAGCATCCTCGTTCGCTGGCCGCTCGACGGGCGTTCGAAGAAAGTTCCCCCGGTTATCGGGCGCGGCGGGGACGGCGAGGACTCCGGCAGATACGAAAAACCGTATAAAAATCCACTTTTAAGATAGCGCCCGACAGGTTTTCCCCGATATAAGCGCGCGAGCGCGCGTAACGGGTAACCCGATAATTTATAGCGGCGCATGGAGGGCACCTGGTATAAGGTTCCCCCGTGGCCGGTCGCGCGAACACACGCACACGCGGAGCGAGCTCGCGCGCGCGCGCGAGCGAGCGAGCACATGCGTGCGGCCGAGCCACTGCTCCCCATATGCCCCGGCGTAATGACGAGCGCGCGTCCAGACGGAAGAGCGCTCAAATTTCCCGCGTGAACGACGCGCACCGACTCGCCGGGATACCTCGTCCTCAGACTTCCCTCCCGCTCCTCCTCCTTTTTCCATCCTTTTGCCCTCTTTTTACGCGCTGGTTAGGCCCGTGGAAAGTATTAGGTGCGGCATGCGCAAGCTGCAGCCCGCGTGCATCGATGCCGCAACGTGGAGGGGACTTTTCGTGGAAATTTTTCGTGGGTGGGAGATTGGCTATTATATTTCGAAAAACGAGATTAATGTAACCACGAGTGAAGTGTATAAAGAGGTTTGTAAAAAGAAAAGAAAGCTGGATTTCATTTTATATCTAAATAAATTTCTATAATCACTTAATGAATTTTATTGAATGTCCTTTAATAATATTTTTATCCCTTCAACTAGACTCCTCGCAAGATTAAATCCTGAGTGCTGCAATGAATGTAAGTACACCTAAATAAGTATCTTATTTCCGTGGAAGCTACTGTGGAATTTGATGAAGGACGGAAATCTGTCCCTCAAAACGAGAATTGCATGGAGGTGTTTAGCTGATAGCCGGTGCAGGAGGGGATGGAAGCGTTCGTCTTTGATTTGTGCAGGTGGGCTGGAGTGGCTATCGATCGGCGGCGATGGACAGGGTCGCGAATTCGTGGGGCCAAGCGGTAAATCGTGCATATAGAGGCCCTGTAGGAGCTCGGCCGAGATGAAATTTCTCACCATATGGCGGATGCCTACGGCCGCCATCTTCCCCCGGAACTCACCCTGCGCGACTCTTCTTCTCTATCGCTCTCTTTTTCTACCGTGGAGTGGGGACGCGGGGGAGAGGAGGAGGGGAAGGGGGGGTTGAGAGCGGGGGCCCCCGTAAGTCGCCCCGAGATTACGGGCTCTCGCTTTTAAGGCCGCCTGCTGCGAATCCGAAAGAGGCCAACGCGATGAAGCGCGCCTCGAGATAAACACGAAGGAACCTTCCAGACGGATGCCAGCGGGATTTATTCGTTCGGCGGGTAGGAGAAGAGGAAAAAAACGGCCGGGGCAAAAAGAGACGGGGGAACGCGAACCTGCCAATCACGCGCGCAGTTATTCCGCAGCCCTTAAAACGATGGCCGGCGCGAGGAGCGGCAAGAAAAAGGATCGGGGCCAGGGATTCGCGAGGTTTGCGCCGTGGCAGGTGTTTAAGCAAACCTCCGTAATTGATAATCCAGTAGAGCGATCGGAATAATCGGGGGGATAATTTTATCGCGCGATTTTGAAGAACAACTCGAGCTATTAGCTGTGTAGCAATAGTTAAACTATGGGATAATGTGCTCCTCTCCACTCTCGACTCTATAATTCCTACCACCTTCGCCCCTTTCGCTATGTTCCTTCCACCCTCTAAGGTGCAAATCCATGATGAGTAAAAAAAATCGTGTCTCACACGAAACTTTAATTTCATGAGACATTTATTCAATTAAGGTAGTTGACCCAGTCGTCGATAATCTGAATTAATATTGAGCTTTTATAAGGTTTTTGAACAATATTCTGTAAAAAATAAAATTACAAGTTAATATTTAAGTCTTTATCTACATATATCATCACAATATTATTCAAAAACCTTATAGAATATTTATTCTATTCTTTTTTAATTAATTTGCCATTGGTTTCGTGAAACTAACAAGTAGAAACTCGTGACACAAGGTTCGTGATATATTTTCAAAATCCCTTACGACTTTTCCATTATTTATATTTAGTTATTACTGAGAAAAGCCTGATGGAAAATCTCATCCTGGATTCGCATCTTAACAGACGTATAGTAGCAGCCGCGTCCCCCGCCAACAATAACCGACTGCATATAATCCCCGGTGTACCGAACTGGTTCTAGCATCCAGTGGATCCGAGTGGATCTAATAACCGCCCGCGAATTTCCGAACAGGGCCAAGGGTAATCCCTTAGTTTCATACGCATCATTGCCTCGCAACGTGGCTGTTAAGCCGTTAGAGGAGTGGCAGAGAAACGGCTGCCGTAGCCTCGCTAACTTTTAATTCAATTCCGTTACCGTGACGCCCCCGCGGCTGCCCGAGTCCTCCAACCCCCTCCACCCCCCCCCCCTCCTGCCCTCCCCCCGCAGGTACGGATAACCGACGACGCCGGGGACCGCAGACGAGAAAATCGCGGCGATTACACACCGTGACCGTTACCATTATACCGTCGACGAATGCCATTTATTAAAAGCTGGCTGCTCGCCCCGCTGGATTAAGCGAATCGCCGAGTGTTAAGGCGTATTATATGCTCGGCCAATTATATCTGTAATTCTGATCTTCCCCTGGCCGCAACATTGTGTGCGAGCCTCTTCCCCTCTCATTCTCTTTCTCTCTCTTCTCCTCCTTCTGCCTTCTTCTTCTTCTTCTCCTTCTTCTTCTTCCTCTTCGTCGTTTGCTTGCTTCTTCCTCGCGATCTCCGCTGGCCATTTGTATCGCCACGCGACCGCATCCTGAAGGTATTTTATAACTTCATCGGAATCGGGGGCAGCATGCCGCGCATAGCATCTCGAGGCACACGCTTCGCCTGGGATAATCATAGTGATCACTTTCGCTGGATGCTCGCCGCTGGTGGGGTTAATGCGTTCAATGCCATCGTCGAGCTTTATGCCTTTGATTTGGACGGTGAAAGGTAGAGAAATGCTGGCTGGCCGCGCGTCCTTGGCCTTTGCCGCGGGGATTTACGCCGTTGCGTGTGTTTAGACGCAGGCGATTTGGGATACGGCGGGGGATTAAAACGGCGGGAGCGATCGTAGAAAAAGTCTCGCGGCCGTGGTCGATGGGTTTTCGAAATACCCGAGGAGGCGGAGGAATATCCGTGCCCTAAATCACAGGGCCTGCCGATGCTCCACGGTCATCCTGGCTTAATTACTTCCAACCCCGCGCAGGTATTAACAGGAATGATTAACCCTTTCCAGGAAGGTCTTGCACCTTTTGTTTCGCCCAGCTGCACCTGCCCCAAGTGCTCCGATCACTTCTGTGCACGCCGAGGGAAAATGGCTTCTATCGATGCGTCGTGCTAAGTGGGTATTATATTAAAAATCGAAACGTGGGAGTGTGAAGTGACATAGGTAAAACTTTTGGACAATGGACAGCTAGATTTTATATTAACAATGCTCCAGATATATTCACACGTCTCCTACTACTGTTTTAATCTTCCTCGAATCAATCCTCCCAGTCAAACATCCCCGAAATACCGCTATCTCTCCGAAAAGGTCGCATTTCAAAATTAGGAATCCATGTGCCTTCCTCTCATACCATTAGCGTATTAAAATGTTTCCTCCAAAAATGTTTATCTCTCCCGTTGACATCACCCATCGGACGAGAGTCTAAAACCCGAGGATCCCGGGGAACCACCAGCTCTAATCAAATATCCCCGTTATTTTGAGAATTCCAGCCGGCTGAAGGCTACTGAATATTTCCTGCCGCGGTCAGAAGCGTATCAGCCGCGGCGAGCGACGAGAATAAACGCTCGGCGGGCACGGTTTTAGCCTCGTGGCGACGGGGGTCGATCGCGAGGGGGGCTGGTTGTTCGTCGATCGTGCCAGAGGGGTTCGTGTACCAGCTAGGCGAGGGAGGGACGGAGGGGGTTGGCCGCGATCGAAAATCCCCAACGACGTACACGTAGCCGCCATTTCCGTGAACGAGCCCCGTAATAATCGGCGCGAGATCGCTCGTGCAAACAGAGGGAGGGACGAGGGAGAGGGGTTGGCTGGCAGCCTTTGGACTGGGTCTGCGTGTCCGTTAGCCTTTCCGCGCGTATACGCGAGCGTGTACCCTCGGCGAACGGCTGGGGGCTAGCTGGGGTCGCGACGCGGCCCGACGGCGAAGGGGATGAAGCGACGGGGGGACGGTGGCTCGGCTGTAGGGGGAGTCGGAGGGGAACGGCTGGTTCGCCTCCATCGGTTTTCCCGTTACTTCGACCGAAGTCCTACCTAACTTATCTGCGCTTAAAGCCGCCCCTTTCGACGTCCCTTCGGGGGCCGCCTGCTGCGAGCCCGAAAATGACGTCGCCGCGTCGCGACGGGATCGGCGACGACCGCGTCGCCGGGGCCACCGTCCGTGGCCGCTCGCTGCTCCCGCTTGCGAACGAACAGAACGCTACTCCGGGGCCCTTCCAAGGGGGCTTTTCCCTTTGTCTCTGTTTATGGCCAGCAGCGAAGAGGATTGGGATTGATAGTACCGTAAATGAGCGGGGTAATTGATTTTATTTTAGTTGCTTAACGACCTCCGCCCGTGCACGTGCATTCTAACGATCAACGGGCTAATAAAATTAACAATGCCTGGCGTTACCCCTGACTGACCACAAGGAAGCTGTTCTCGCGGTTGACAGTGGTCGAAAATTCATAAAACCTGGCCAAAACAGTAGTTTCTAAAGTCACCTGCTATGGTTTCGCACCCCATCGCCGGTTTCATCACGTATCTGGATATTAAGGTAATTAATTAGCAACACTTAGCGGACAGTAAGTTTGTCATCATTCGCTACAGCTCATTCCAAAGTTGAGTATTGTCGGAGTGTTACTCTGTTAGTGAAATTGCTGGTGCTCATTGTGACTCTTAAGGGTTAATTCAGATGAGTGATGTCTTGCGACGATCGTGCGATATGATAATACTGCCGCAAAAAAAAATTGCGACACGTGTGAATTTATCTGTTCGTCTGAATTGACCCTTAAACTGTACTTAAAACTGTAGAACATCAATGAATTCAGTAGGTAGTGATAAGGGTGTACTTATCAGCGTAATCAGCGACCTCGAAAAACCTTAAGCAGTATATACCTACATTCATTTTCCTACAAACCAAAGGTTACCTTCATATTTCGGCCAGGTTTTCCGGATTCTCGAGCACAGTGCGACCCCGAAAAGTGGCATTCGCGGATGGTGGAATTTTCCCGGGCAGAGAAGAGTCTGTCAGGTAGACGCGGATCCAGCGACGAGAATAGAGGAAGGATGGAGGAAGGAAAGGGAGGAAGACCGCGGCACGTATACACGGGACACAATGCCAGTCTCTGCAGGAGGACGCGCCGATAACACGTACCGTCATTTCCTCGGCGCAGGTATCCGGATAATTTAGAATAAGAGAGCGGGGCCGGCACGGCACGGTCGCCCCTGACTATCCCTTGGCTCCCTCCGCCGCATCCCCCCACGCCCCCTCGCCCTGGTTCCGCCGTGGCTTTGGCGGAGGAGCCCTCCTCGGGCCGAAGAAGCGTCCTCGTCGGGGCGTGCCTTTAATAATGACGTAAAAAAGAAGAGAAGACGCGGCAATAAAGGAGAGACGACCTAGGCGAGGGTGTATCCCCGGCACAGCTGTCTCGCAGATTAACCCAACGACTCGCGGGGAAAGGGACAGAAACAGAGAGAGAGAGAGAGAGGGGGAGAAAGAGAGAGAGAGAGAGAGAGGGGTGTGGAGCGAGGCGGCGATGGAGAGAGACGCGAGAAAAGGGTGCGCGCGAGAGGAAAAGGGATGGAAGTAGCGACGAGGCGATACCACGGCGAGGAAAGGAAGGGCAGGGCGAAGGGGCCGCGGGTGGAAAAGGAAGAGAATCCCGAAACGGAGGGAGAGAAGGCGGAAAGAAGAACGCAGGCACCGACGGACGGGGGCGAAAGGGCGCTGCGGAGGAGGAAGGAGAAAGGAGGAAGGAGGAAGGAGCAAGGCCGATCCTGACTACCTAGAAACGGTCGGTGCTTCCACGACCGTGGCCCGCCGAAGATATATAACCTCCATATACCAGCGCGAATCGCCCTCAGGTACAGAAGCCACCGCGTTGTCGTGCCCTTCCCCTCCCCCCCACGTCCCTCCCTCGAGCCCGCTCTGGTCCTCCAGCTTGCCCAGCTTCTTCCACGCCGTGGCCGCGCTCCGATACCCCAGCATCCCCCGTTCTCGCCCCGCAGGCAAAGTCGCGCGCGACATCCGCGGCTTTCCCTCTGCATTTGCATGCACGCCCGATGGCAACGAACGCGGAGGGCCCCGTGTGCATCGAGCGAAATTGCGAAACGTGCAGGCACGAACACCCGACGGAGGTGGGAGGGCGGTGGGAGGCGAGCGTGTCGGCCGCCTCGCGGCAGGTGGGATTTTTCGTAACAGAGCCGGGTGTAGCGTTTCGCAGATCGCGGGGAATTAATCAGCGAGCGGTCCACCGTGGATGACTGACCCCCTTTCAGGGTGCGGACAAAGGGTGTCGCGCTGAAACAGAAGTAACACATTGTTTCTTTGTACTACCCACAGGCCGCGTGCGTTGCAGCTGAAAGCCTGGGGGACCAAGGAAAAATCGTCCCCCGCTGCCCGCGCGCGTCCCCCTGTTCGCCGGCGTGCATTCGCACGGCCCGTGTTTTCTGCGATCACGGGCCCGTGGTCACGTAGCTCGCGAAACGCGCCCGCACACGCCGCCACCGGATCCGGGAAACGGAAGTGGGCACACCTGATCCGAAGTGGCGTGCGAGGGGTGGCTGCCATTTTGAAACGCACGGCTAATCGAGTGGACGCGCGGCGATGCTACGAGTCCCGGGCTGGGGAACGACTTTGACCGTGCCGCCGGAATTTTACTGTCGATCCAGATCGATACTAATGATCCGCGAGGTTAAGTAGTGCGCTAACAGGAACATTGAAACATTTAAATGGCCACTCGTCCGGAATGTTCGATTGGGGGAGGGTCGACAAAAGGGCGGCAATGTCACGAGCAACCACGCCGAGCGATCCATTCGGCTGGGAGGGGGGCACACGCGGATAACTCCGTTTCACCATGACGTAATAACGATCTAATAAGAGCAACAGGCAGTACTCGGTGAATGCGGATGCTGCCGGGATTCGATTTGTTCTACTTGGTTTCACCGTGGACGGATAGCAGCGCGCAGGTATACGCTCCCCGGCCCGTCCTTCCTCCTCGCCCCCCTCTCTCCGCCCCCCCCCCTCTCCCTCGCCGCACACGGACAGGAGGAGTTGGAAAACACTCTCGACTTCTCCGGGGCAAACAATTTTTCACCCATCCCGCCCCGAGCCGGCGAGCGAATTATGCGAGCCGAGTGGACGCCGCTTAATCCTGTCCAGGACCCAGAGGAATCGAAAAGGGAAAACCGCCTTTTGCCGGGCCCCGCGTTCCAGCGACGTTATTGTTCGCGGGAACAGATCGCTGTCCGGGGGATGGCCGCGTCCTTTGCCATTTTCCTCGGTCGAGGGACGTTCACGTAGCGGCTCGTCCGAGGCACAAAGACTCGCGGCCCACCGTGTCGCCGGCGATGGAAAGCGTCCCCTCGATTTGTCAGGCTTCCAGCCGTCCCCCGACTGACGGCTTCGCGAACTTTCGCCGCTGCCGCAGGGGTCCCTGTCTACCCTGTGACCGTTTTAATTGCTACCCTCGCCGGCCGATCGTTTCCAGAAGACGCTCCGAGAAGCTCCTCCGCTTGGCTTTGGAGGCGTACCGCTAATGGGCATTGTTTAAAGCGGATAGGAAGTTTCCAAAACGCAAAGGCGTCGACTCGATTCTATCGAGTTTTATTAAGAAAATAGATTCGATGTTGTGAGAAGGTGATTAGTTAAGGTAAAGTGTGAATAGAGACAAGCGCCAGCAAGGCGAATAATTCCCATCGATCCGCTTCGAAGTGGAAGCACCGCGGACGGGGATGAAGTAGGGACGGGAGGACGCATCGGGTCGACTTTCATTCCTGCCGCGAAATTTAAATTTACACAGAGAGGCGGAAGGAGGGAGAGATTTCAATTAAAGCGTCCGGGGGACGTTACGGTGTCTTTGTTTCAGCGCGGTGAAAAAAGGGTGAGAAACGGGCCCTTAAATCGCGCGTGGAGACTTTAAACACAATCGTCCAGGGGGAAGTGGAAGGTGGGACAGAGACGGGATTCGTTGAATAAAGAGGAACGAGGAGCAGCGGGAGGAGTAGGAAACGATTTTTGCGGGAGAAGACCGATAAGTTTCCCTCGTGACCTACCACGATAATAATACCGTTCTCTGCTTTAAGCTTCCTTTTGAATAACCTGTAGGTCACCGTATAAAAAGGAAACTTGTTGCGTTTACTGATTGTACACGTATATATATATATATATATATACATACATACAGATATACAGATATAGCGGGACGGGTACGTACGGATCCCGCCTGTGTACGTGCATACGTGTGTGCAGAGAAGAAGCTGGGGGAATCGTTGCCGGCAGTTCGTCATAAAAACGGCAACCGAGTCGATTCGACCGCCCGGCGATGTAATAAAAGCGAGAAGACGCTCGTTAGCAGACGTGTCCGTGGATCGGCGGTCGAGGGCGACGATTTAATTAAAATAACTGCTCAGACGGGCAGATAGTTGGCAGAAGATATGATCGGTCTATTTAGCGGTCGGCGAGGAGTTAACTCGATAATTTGCGTTTTCGGCTGAGCAGCGATCGTTAAAGCATCTGGGCCGCCAGGAAACTGCTCCGGCGATGAATGGAATCGAGCCGTGGCAGACTGAATCTCAATGTAGCTATCGTCTCGCACTTGTTGCAACGCGTCGCACCCCAAGCAGAAAGATAGAATCGACCCACTTCTATAACTCGCCTCTCTCCCCGACATACACGGGCGCTACAACCGCGCTCCAAACATCCGTAAGGGATTTATGATAAAGCGAGGGTGGGGTCTGTCGAAGACTTTGAACCTATAATTCGGTATGTAGGTATCTACTTGTCTACGCGTGATCGGTACTCTTCTCCTCGGGCCATCGAGTACCGTAAACTGGGGGAACATTGGCAGCACGTGGTAACATTGGTATCTAGTTAATATCTATTAAAAAGGGAAGGGAACAAAATTTTTTGCATTTTCACACTTGTAGTACAATCACAAACGATGCAATGTTATAATAGGATACCTAAACCGAATTTAAAAATGTTAATTAAAAAAAGTACAAAAATTTAAAAAATGTAAAATAGAGTGCATTGAAAATAAAAAGAAACAAATTTAAGTGATAATGTAAGTTCAGATGTCGGAAAACTTGAATTTTTTAGTGCTTTTTATATATGATGATACTTAACATGTATTAAAGAAGGCTAAGGACAACAATTTTATGCATTTTTATAGTTGTAGTGCATTCACAAAAGATGCAATGTTATGATGGGACACCTAAAGCAAATCTAAAATTGTTAATTTTTATATTATATAGCAAAATGTACCAAAAACATGCCAATGTTCCCCCATTTTACGGTATGTTTCTTCGCCCCCTATCGCTCTTATGACAGACGCAATCTCGAATGGTAGCAAGGCGTCCGCAGATTTTTTTCCAGGTGGGGACAAATTTGGGATTATAGTAAAGAACAGTATACTCCTCTTGATTCTTTTATTAACCCATTATATAGTTTCAATTTAATTAAAACTTTAAAATCAAAATTTAAAAATATTCCCCTTTTTAGTATAATCTTAACAAAGATCAGTTCTGAAAAATAAGCGATTTTTTCAAAACCCAGGGAGGCCACTGCCCCGTTTGCACCCCCCTCCGGACGCTCATGAATGGTGGGTACCCATATACGACTGATACCGATTGAATTAATTAGTAATTATAAAGAGGAACATTTCGCGTCCCCATCAAGCATCGACCTCCCCCGATACCGAATCGCAATCGCTTCCAGCTGGACACAAAGGCCGCTGCGAATTAATCTGCCGCAAGCCACCCCCGCAGAGGCAATACATATTCCGGAAGGAATGGAGGAACGACAGAACTGCGCCACTCGAATCGCGGCCGCGCGAAATATCCTCGTGGCCCTCCCCACCTCCCCTTTCACCCCCGTTTCCGTCGTGAGCGACCACGCGCGGAGCCTTTCGCCGCGTTCCATCAAGATCTCCTATCGTTTCAGCCGGCGCGATACGTGCACGTATGCCCGATACCCGCGTAAATTGCAGGGGCCGCGTATCACGCCGGCCACGCCACGTTCGACGGTCTACTTTACGGCTGGACGAGCGAACAGAAATCGATTTCCTCGCCCACGGAACCTATCCGCTCCTCGAGATAGAACAAGTCCGAAAGTCGTGTATCGCCCGCCCGAACGTCCGTGGGTCTTACGATTTTCCATCCACCAACCCCCGCCCCATCACCCTCGGTCCACGGCTTGGCCGAATCCCTCCTGGCCTGGCTTTTTCCCATTTCCTTCGTCTCCTGCGCGTCCTTTTTCGTATTTCTTTCGATTTCTCGGCCCTCGTAACTCCTCCCGGTCAAACGGACCCTCCTCGTTACACCCTGATCTCCGGGCGTCCCCCCCGCGCCTCGCCTCGCAGCTATCCTCAATTATACCCACACCCCTCTTCGCCCACGTTTCCCGTCGCCCGGCAAACTTTCCTCCTCCAGCGCCGCGGCGTACAGTGTGCTTCTGCAAGTTTTCCAATTGATGCGGCGGAATGCTTCGCGTCATCGCTCCCTGTCGCGGTGTCGAGGAATCTGGGGGGGTGGTTGGGGGGAGTTTCTTAAGAGCGGGCAACTGCGATGAGCGATGGGATTGTTCGAAAACGTTTCGCGGGTGGTGGAGGGTGCGTTTGCGTTCGCAGGGACGTGGGATTTTAAGGGAATACACCGAATCCGTCGGTGTTGTTCGATCGAGGCCGCCTCTGGTACCTCGGCCGGCGTTCCTCGCGCGTGTCCTCCACTTGGCTTTTCCGCCACCCCGGCCCGGCACCGTTCATCCGAGCGAACACTAAAAATATCCACGGTGCAAGTATCGGCGGTGTTCGCGCGGTGCCTCGTCTCTTATCGATCTCCCTCGGCCCGATGGGTGCACAGGGAAAGGAGGCCTACGGGGCTGGATCGTGAGCGGGTCGCGCGATCCTCTTTGCGCGGCTGTTTTTCTCTCCCCGCGATCCATGAACAAAACGGTCGGATGGGTCTCGGCGATCGGTCGTCCTCTCGCTCCGTCCCTCTTTCAGATAAATACGTAGATAGATAGATAGGTAGGTAGGTAGGTAGGTAGGTAGGTAGGTAGGTAGGTAGGTAGGTAGGTAGGTGGGTAGGTAGGTAGGTAGGTAGGTAGGTAGGTAGGTAGGTAGGTAGGTAGGTGGGTAGGTAGGTAGGTAGGTAGGTAGGTAGGTAGGTAGGTATCCCGCTTTCTCTCCGTGGCGCGAGTTAACTCCTCGGGTCGTCCGAAGCCCGCGGTCGTTCGGTCGTGGCGTGCAGCTATGTATTTACACCAGGGTAGCTTCTCTCTCCTCTCCCCCGGGTGGTCACCTCTCTCACCCCCTCTCAGCCCTTCCTCTGACTCACTCTCTCTCTCCCTCTCTCTCTCTGTAACATTCTCTGCTGCTCTCTGTGTTCCCCGTTCGCTGAGACCCCGCTATCTAGTACATAGGGCCGAAGTGGTCGCGTTCTCGCTCGCTGCCCTTCCAACGCGTCTCCTCCTCCTCCCCCGTTAGCGGTGGTCCCTCGGACCGTCTCTCGTAGGGCGTGTAGGGTGGCTCGCCGGCGAGAACACGATGGGAACGCGGTGGCGAAGAGGACAGGGCGAAGGGGGCAAAGGGTGCACGGGGGCTATGCATCGGGAGAGCAAGGAAGCGGAGGTAGGGAGAGAGAGAGAGAGAGAGTGAGCTAGCGGGGATGGCAAAGGAGACAGGGTGAGAAAGAGAGAGAGAGAGAGAGAGAGAGAGAGAGATAGATAGATAGGAAGGGCGCAGGGGGGTTTAGGAGACAGCTGCAGGCCATGCGAGGGTCCGTCGACCAGGCCTGGCCGTTTACCGCGGAACACACAGCGACGAGAGAGAAAACGCGGTCCGCGAGAGGGACGGGACGATCGACGGGAGAAACGAGGGGGAGCGAGACGACCTACTTCGCCGTTCCCCGCGACCCGTCGCCCAGCCGCGCCGTTGCGAGCCCCGCGAGCCCCCCTCCCCCCGACCCCCGCTTCCCTCCTCCCCGCCCCGCTCCTCTCTCGATCCTCTATCGCCGCGATCCCTCGAGCGACCCTCGCTGTTCGCGTACAACGCGGCTCGCTTTCTCTCCCTCTCTCCCCCACGCTCTCCGTCTCTCTCCTTCTCGCCCTTTGCCACCGACCGCACACCACCCGCCGTTTCCCTTCTCGCTCCCCCTCCCCCCCCCCCCAGCACCACCGGCTCTGCCAGCTCACCATGGGTCTCTCTCGACCCGCAGTCTCAATCTCCTGTCCTCTCCCTCCGCGGCACGGCGCGGCGTCTCTCTGCTCGCGCGCCTCATCCCTCTCTCACCCCAGGATACCTCCGCCATCCGCCATCCGGCGACGGACCCGAACCCTTGGCGCCCCTTTGCTCTTAGCCGCGGATGCGAAAGCCGCGGCGTATATACACGGGGGGAGGGACGAGGCGAACCAGCTAGCGCACCAACGAACCAACGAACGGGCGAACCGGCAAGCTATAGCGAAGCTTCCACGTAGCTTCGAGCGGCTACGGCCAAGTTCCCGTAACTCGCGCTCCGGTAAATTTCCACGGAGACCCTCCTCATCCTCCTCCACCTCCTCCCCCTCCTCCTCCTCCTCCTCCTCCGCCGCCGCCACCGAAGTCTTCCTTCTTCCACCTTCCCCCGCACACCTTTGCTCTTTCCCTCCGCGCCTTCCTGTGTCCGCTACCACCCTCTACGCCACCCCCGCCGTTTCCTCGGTGCAGCTTTTGTGCCAACGGTGAAACCACCACCGGCAGCGATCTTCGCGTTTTCCTTCGACATGCACCCCGTCTCTTGCCACCCACTCCCTCTCTCTCTCTCTCTCTCTCCCTCACCCTCACGCTGCATCGTCTTCTTTCACGATGTTTGATCGCTCGTAGAACGTTCGTTTCCGAGCCCACCCCTTTCCGTTCGCTTTCTTCTTCTTCTTCCACCACCTATGCCAGCCCGTCGGCCAGCCGCTACCAGGATTTCCACTCCGCTGGCGATTACGTGGGTGTCCAGGTAGGTGTGAGATCGCAGAGATACGCGCGCGGCCGCTGAGCACGAGGTAACGGCCGCGTGGGCGTTCCACGGGGGGTTGGATCCTATCGATTACTCCCCCTTTTTCGACGGGCGAAACTTTCGAAAGGGCAGGCACGGACAGTGCCGCAAACGGGTTGGGGCTGCGTCCGTAGCCGGGGAAATAAGGGGAGATAATCGTGGGAGCGTCGAATCACTCTTTCGTCATTCGTTGCAACCCCCTGATATCCACTTTAGTCCGTGTATCTGTGTGCCCTCGGCATTCGATGCATCCCCACCGTGCTCGATAAATCCTTTACAATTAAATCGAAATAAGAGACACCCCTAGAGCCCACTAATTACCGCAGCGAGCGCGCTCTAAAACGCTTCTGAATGGCCGCCGCAACAGGGCACGCGACGTATCTTTCTCGTAGCGAGGGAGCCGCGCGGGGTGAAACCGATTCGCAAACTTTCCAAGAACAGCAAACAAAGTTGGGCGAAAGTATGCGGACAGCGATACAGAGAGAAAGAGGGAGGGCGGACTCGTTGCTCCCGCTATTACTTTCCCGTCCAGCAGAAGGAATCCCGCCGCGATTAAACCCTCCAAACCCCGCTAAGCGATGAACGCGCGTCCCCGAAAAATCACGTCCAACAACAGCCGGGCAAAAAGAAAATCTGGAAATGCTCGGCTTAAACCCCTGGCGTTAATCGCCGCCACCGCGGAGCGTCCATTAACCCATTGAAAACATCGGGACGGGGAGGGTAATCTGTTGGAGGTTTCGCTCGGAAAAGAAAAACACTGGCCGCGACAGGAGCGCAGGAAACGGGAAGCCCGGGCGAAACTCGGCGATGGGAAATCCACGTGGAACGGCGACGGGGGTGGTGGTAGCAGTCGGAGAGCGAGAGAGAGAGAGAGAGGGAGAGGAAAGAGAGACATCGGGAGGATACATTTATGAATTGCCCCATTCACGGAATGCGAATTCTCGCTCGTGCAAACTTTAGGGGTCAACGGGTCGGGAACTGTTAGGTAGTTCTCCCATTGCTGGTACATGCGCTCTCCCCGTTACTCCGTCCGTCCCTCTCTAGCCCGTTGCTATCTCGATACAGGGACGCGTCGATTCGCCTCTTTCGAAACTTCCAGCCCCAAGCGCGCGACTTTAATCCCCCACGGCGCGCATTACGATCGGCGCGGGCGAGATCGTTCCCGTTTTCTTTTCCGTTTCGCCAGCGGCCGGGTCGCCGACGATGACCGTCGGCCGTGCGTGGGAGGGTGAAAGCTTATCGCGGGGCATCTTCCACGGCTGCGACAGGGAGTGGGGATAATCGTGGCTGAGAAGCCGACTGTCGGCCAGCCGGCAACCAGAGGGGGAGAGCACCAGGCATTATTCACTTTGCGGGAGTCGCTTCTCCGCGGGCGTAATAATTTTCTTTTTTATGAATGAACTTCTACACGCGCTCCCCTCCGCTCCAGGGATGGCGGGCGAGTGCACGGGACACCGGCATTCGTCTTCGTCAAAGCTGGGGGCCTCTGGCGTTCTTGCCTCGCGGTTTTTGGCGGCTCTTGTGGGGCTGGAGGGGTCGCACTCGATCGACGAGTGGGCTCTGGATCGCGAATTTTGGTGGATGATGGGGTTAAGGGATATACACTGCCTTGGTATACACTGGATAGGTAGGTAGTTGAAGATGGGTGTTTTTGATAGGGATTGTATTATAGGTAAAGAGTAGTGTTCTACAAAGGTTGAAAGAACGCACGGTGGTAGAAAAGTCTGGAGAAAACCCTAATTTCTGAAGTCACCAGTTATGGTTTCAGACCTCATCATCGTTTCCATCACCTATCTGGGTACTAATTGCCAACAGTTAGAGGAAAGTAAGTTTGTCATCATTCGCTACAGCTGATACCAAAGTTGAGTAGGTATTGTCGGAGTGTTACTCTCTCTCTCTCTCTCTCTCTCTCTCTCTCTCTGTGAAATTGATGGTGCTCTTAAAACTGGTAGAATAACCATGGATTCAGTAGGTAGTGACAAGTACAGTCGTGTAGTATATTTTGGTAGAGATTTGAGACATGTAGCAATAGGGTGGAGAGAAAGTATATAAGCGAAACTTTAAATTTGAATTTTCAGTCGGCCTGCGTGCGGGATAGTTGTCTTTTGATTAACCAAACACAACTGTAAAAAAATTTTGGAAAAATATTCATGTCTGCAGGTTCCTTTTTCTTTTAAAAATGTAAAAAATTACATTGTGAATCTTGTTTTTTACATTTTTAAGAGGAAAGGGAACCTGCAGACATGAATATTTTTCCAAAATTTTTTACAGTTCTTTTTGGTTAATCGACTGACAACTATCCCGCACCCAGGCCAACTGAAAATTCAAATTTAAATTTTCGCGTATATATTGTCGCTCTGCCCTAATAGAGCAATGAAGGGGTGAAATTTCAATTAAAAAATTGCCGAAATTATATTTGGCTAGAGATAAAATTTACTTCCAGGCTTTTCCCAGCAAAATTTGTTCTTCTCATATTAAGAACAATGCTTCAGCTGTTGCGGCGTACAAACAACTTTTATCAATATTTGCCCTTTTTTAAGAAAATCTATTTTATGTTGTACGGTGCAGTGGCCTCAAATCCACAAAACGGGGCAGAAAGATGCAGATGACCTTTGATTTGTACAAAAATGAGTATACTGAAATTTTAGAGGTCGCTGATTACGAATGTTAAATCAAAATTGCAAAACAGACGAAGGACGAAGTTCATATATTAATGTTTCTATGTATAGTTTCTCTTAAGTAATAACCTTAGGTTTTTCTTATATGATTTGTAATATAATTGAACGGCAAAAGTGAGGTGATGCTGGTCGTGGATTTTGCCAGACAATAATTTTTTTTTGATGATTCAGACTCACTAGATATCAATTGCAATGGCACAAAAAATATAACGAAGATACTAACAATAAGTGACGTCTGAGTCTCCGTCATATTGAAACGACTTTAACATTAAAACAGTCTCTTTTTAAGAAGATTACAAATATTATTTGCAATTTTGACTTATCATTCATAATCAGCGACCTCGAAAACTCCAGAGACACCAAGTTCAGATTAAATCCGATGTTTTTCTAATATACGCGTCCGCCATATTCGCTCCGTTATTTTATTTATTGCAATTTTGACCACAAATTCGTAATCATCGACCTCGAAAACCTTAGTACCCTCATTTTTCTACAAATGAAAGACCACCCTCACGTTTTGGCCAGGTTTTCTCGATTTTCGACCACTGCGGGCCGCCCCGAATCCACGAGAATCCCCATCCGCCGATTTCGCGGCTCGTAAAAGTCCGACCGTATAAACACGTTGAGCTAGCTGCGCCACGATCGGATATGCCAACTATGTAGCTGTTTCCGCGAGCCATCGAGCGCCCGTTTCCGGAATCTCGATCCTGTTTGTTACAACCGCGGCGTCATTTGCCATTCGCTGCACGGCTGCTGATTACGGGAATAGGGCCGGGGGACACCTGTGACCGCCATGCCAGGTAGCTCTCGTCCACGGGCGTGCATTGTAATCTTTCTCCGCGCGACTTGGCCCAGGTGAAAAGCGGCTTTTATTCGTGCGACAAGGGGCAGCGGACGGTTCGACGACAAGTTAATCCGCGCGGCCGCCCGTCACCGTCAGTGCCGCTGCGCGCTCGTAAAAGCGAGAAACAAAGAAAGGGGAGCCGGAGTGATTTAAGAGGCCGAGTGGAATTATTAATTACACCCTGGCCCGGGGTGGTGGCGCGAAACGCTATAAAACGTCCACGTAACCGTACACCGTACCACCACTCCCCATTATACGGCCTATTAGCCATCGGCTGCCGTCTTTTATCCCTCTTATCCGCGATCTAACGAATCCATCATACCCGCTCCTCGAGAAGCGAATTACACCTCGGCGGTTTACAACGCGCGGTAGCGACTATTAGGAAGCCTCGGTGCTTGTCCAGCGAAATTCTCGCTTCAGGTTGAGTCTCGAGTGATCAGAGGTTGTCATGAAGTTTCCACGGGAGATAGGGAAGGGGGATCGGTGGGTAGATTCGCCCGTTAACGGCCCCGGAGAGTTTCGGGGGCGACGGAGACGTGTGAACGCGCTACCCTCGTAAATAACAAAGTCTCTGGTAGTCTTTTCTGCTCGCAAATGAGCACGATCGGGATCGCTGAACGCCTCGCACCGGGGGGACGATTGCGAAGTCGGCGCCAACTTCTGCGGGCTTCGAGACGTCCAGGATATGTACAGGGTGTTGAGAAAGGAAACGTGACGGGTGTCGCGGAGAAGCATAGTCGTCCGAGTGGGTGAAGAAGATTGCTGGGCGTGGAGTATTGCGAAATTTGCTATCTCTATACAGAGATAGACACTAAAGCTGATCGTCGTTCGATTCAAATAAGTGGTTAGAAGCCGAATTACGAGTTTGTAGATTCGATGGTGGACAATTTAAAGGCTTGAGAGACGTGCTCGACTTGCCTAAGAACTTTCTTCATTAATACTCCCGAATGAAACCGAGAGCCACCCTCGAAAACACTCCCTTCGACCGAATCTACCGCCCCCGCGGAGACGTATGACGCCGCGTTTATGCTGGCAAGGTCGCCGTTTTATAGCTACGGGAAAGATTGAAAAGCGTATTCGGGCTTCCCAGACGCTAACGACAGGACGGACCAGTTTTAACGTGACTGAACCTGGCCCCAGGGGCCGAAAGAAGCGTCGTAAAAGCCCCGGCGCTCGATAATAAGGCGCAGGAAGGGCTGCCTCGGTAATCCTTGCTCGGATAAACCTATAGTCGATTCCGTCTGGCTAATCCCGCGACCGTTTCTTGGAAAACTGCGGGCTAAGACCGCGCTAGGGGACCGCATTCGTCATTCGCCCGTGGCCCTGGTAAACAAGAGTCGAGTGCCCGAAAGAGACCGACGTATATACTTTACGACGTATATACCTTCGCCCTCCTTGTCCGGCCAACTGTCCAACAATCGCGGCCGTTAATCCTCCCCGAACGTCCTAATTAGCTCGGCCCAGTAATATTCATGGTACGCGGCCTTCCCTGCGTACTGCACCTTCGGTCGAGTTCCGGGAAGCCGAGCAGCCCTTTAGTTTTATTATCGCGATAATTAAAGGCTGGACACCTTTCTTCGATTCTGCTCTTCCCCGTGGTAATGGTTTTTGGTTTTGGCTATTGCTTATGGCCCAGGAAATCGATTCCATTCGAAAAAATCTTCTTCGTGGTGCATTAAGAAGAGTTAATAAGTTAGGGTTCTCGATATCGCTGACGTTAGACGTTATCCCTTCCGATGGGTACCGTAAATTGGGGAGAAGTTGGCAGTACGGGGTAAAATTGACATCTACGTAAAACTAGTAAAAAGGAAGAGGAACAAAATTGTATGCATTTTTATACTTGTAGTAGGTACAATCACAAAGGATGCAATGTTATAATAGGATACCTAAATCAAATTTAGAAATGATAATTAAAAAAATAAAAATATAAAAGAGAGTGTATTGCACGTAAAAAGAAACAAATTTAAGTGTTAATGCAAGTTCAGATGTGGTAAAAGTTTAGCTGTTAGTGCTATTTATATATAATGTGCCAATGATTTGGCATCCGAGGTAAAATTGAGCTAATTAACATGCATTAAGGAAGAAAAAGGATAACATTTTTTGCATTTTGACACTTGTAGTATATCCACAATAAATGCATTGTTATGATAGGATACTTAAAGCACATGTAAAAATGTTAATTTGTATATTATATAGCAAAATGTTTCCAAAACATGACAATGTTCCCCCAGTTTAGGGGTCGTCCTTAAATTATGTAAGGCTTCTTTTTTTGGGGGGGGGGGGTCGCGAATTTCTTACATTTTCTTACAAGGGGGAGGGGGGAGTCAGCTAGCGTGTTACATAAAATCTTTTAACCTAATTTTCAATAAATAAAAATTCCATCATTAATATCCCAGAAAAGTGGTTTTAGTTTAAAATTTCCCAAACCCGACTTAAATGAATTATATAAACCTTTAAAAGAATTTCAATAACTGAAGAAATTCAATGTAAAAAATATTACATAAGATGGGGGTTGCGATATCAAATCTTACGAATTCTTATACTGGGGGAGGGAGGGGGTAAGAAATCGCCAAAATTACGTAATTTAAGGACGCCCCTTACGGTGTCTATACTAGATAGGATAAAGGCACCAGTAGTAAACCACGTATCAGTATTTGACATTTATTCAGAAAAACATGAAAAATAAGGTTTTTCGAAGTGACTATCTGTTGAACAAAATACACTTAGAGAACTTAATTTTTTCATGTTTCTCTGAGCAAATGTCAACTACCGGTGCCTTTACCCTACCAAGATTTTAATCTTCGACTACCAATACGGTACTCTATACAGCATATGGTCTCCCGCCGCGATACCCACGCGAGCCTCGGTACTTGCACAAATCCCCAGCCACCTCCCCATCAACTATCGAGGTCCCCGTGCACTCTCGGGCCAGGAGATCGCGCGAGGCTCGCGTCCGCGCGTGCGCGATATCCCTCGGCCGTTCGCGAAATTAATCCAGGCCGTTTTCACCGGTGCCGTCAGGCGCACGCGCGCCTTTTTCGCGAAACGGTCGCGACCGTTACGTCCGCGGGGACGTGGAGCGTCACGTAGCGAACGCACACGTAAGCCCCGGCCCTCCTCGCGTGTGAAACACTCGCGCGTGTGTACCGCTCTCCCTCGCCTCTCCCTTCCCCAGTTCCCTCCTTCTTTCTCCGTCGCGCACATCCTTCCGCGGAAGGCCGAGCCGCGAGGGAAGCAGGTGAAAATTAATTGTACGGGTTACCGGCTCGAGTGGCGAAGGAGCACACGGCTCCGGCTTCGTCTTGTCGGTGCGCGGCGCGCAAAGTGCGCCTCGCCGCGTACCAGAGAGGACGTGTCGATCGATTTTGCCCCCCTTTCCCCCTCGGCCACCTCCTCGTCCACCTCCTCCCCTCCCCCCCCGTACCAACCCCTCGCCATCCCTCTCTCGTCTCCTCTCTCCTTTCTCTTTCACGCCTTCGTCCTTTCCCCTTTGCGCGACTCTCCGTTCGTTAATCGGCTGGCGTACGTCCGACCGTGTCCCTCTCTCTCTCTCTCTACCTCTCTCGCTCTCTCTCTCTCTCTTCTCTTTCTCTCGGTCCCCCTTTCTCTCCTATATACCCTCTGCCTCTGTCACTCGACCGTTCTCTCTTTGGAAGCACCGATATCGAGATCGATAAGGTGTATCCGGTGACGTCCGCTCCGCGCCCCGGCTATCTTCTCGATCTCGTGCGTTCGAAATATTTTCGTAACGCCGCTACACTCGATAACGGTACGCGACCCGGCCTTTCGTGCCCACCAATTTATCGATAAACACCGTCGCCGGCCGCCTTGTACAGGAGCGCGCGCGTACACGCTTTACAGAGATACGAGCTTCGATTACTATATAGGCCCTGCGTGCTGGAGGAGCGAGGGAAAGTTTCCACGGGTCTAGGCACGGTTGGCCGTAGACCCGTAATCCCAAGAATTCCGAAACACTTTTAATCCACGGGATCGGAGTGCCCGGCCGACACGGCGATGGGCCCCGTCGCGTTAATTACCCGTCGCCGATGCGGGAAACCGAGGCTACGGAGAACGGTGACGGGGAAAAGGACCGTGTCTACTTAATTTCGCCCGTTGGACGCACTCCTGCGTCATCCGTTACAGTCGGCAACGTGTAGATTCACCGATCCGCTGCGTCATCGGCCGTTACGGTGTTAAGAAAGGTTGGCGGCGAACTTCACGGACCCGTATTACTCACCGACGCCGATGGAAATTCGAAACCGGCTTTTTCCACCTTCTTCGCTACGAACTTCGCCGCTTTCCTCGGTCTCTCCGTCCTCGCTGACTCTCCGTAGATCCCATAGCGGATATCCCATTGCGCGCGGTTACATAAAACCCGCGCGGCCGTTCTCATGCGTTCCCCTTGAGCGTGCCCGCACGTCGCCGAGCCGATTATTTCGGGGCACGATTATTTCTGGAACGGCCGAAAAAATCCGTAGCATCCGTGGCACTCGCGCGAGTCTACCGCGGCCAGGTGATGCTTCTAATTGCAAGTACGCGAGCGGCTACCGCGAAACGGGGCTCGCATGGCCGTGGAAGGAGTTGCGAGCGATAATTGTCGAGTTCTATGAGGGGGGAGAGCGACTCGCTCGGTCGCGAAAAAGAAGCGGACGTGGGTGCCGACCGCGACGGTGTCCGCGAGCATTTTACCGCGGTAAATAGGCGCGGCGGCTGCGAGGCTGGTAAATTTATCCGCGAGTTACACCGCGGCGTTCCTCGCCAGCTCCGTAACTCCGCCGCCCCGTTCGCGTACGGATTTTAGGCCGCGCGCTCATAAATCCGCCTCACCCCTTGGGACCGCGCGCCGCTGCAAGGGGAGGAGGGTCGGATTTAAGGGTTTCGCCACGGGCTCGCTCAACCCTCCCCCCCCCCCCCTGCCCCCTGTACAGGGTGCTTCAGAGTGGTCGGTCGTGTGTCGAAAGAAGTTAGAGGATTCGTGTGAAGCGTTCGATTTCCTGTTTTTGATATTTCATGTGTCTTAATTTGGGGGAACGTTGATATGTTTTTGGTATAATAAATGCGAAAGTGTGTTTTAATGTTTTACTCCGATTTTTTTAACCGAACTGGACCAAATTTTGCATAATTACTCTGTAGAACTCTGCGGAAAATATAGACTACCAGGAAATCTGGACATCCCACCCATTCCCTCTTGTTTAATCCCCTTGACACTCTCTGACATTCAAAGTTTTATCTGGGCGAGGTCGGACACTTTAAGCTAGTATAATATAAAAATTAACATTTTTACGTTTGCTTTAACCCTTAACTGGTATACTATTTTTTTCAAACTGGAATACTAGGGTCCTGGCAGTCGCCAAATAAAAATGTCACGGAAATTTGTAAAGTCGAAACTAGAACAACCTCTATGAGTATTTAGTTCTTAGGTAATGTATAAAATAAGAGAAAGTGGAAATTTAAAGTATTATTACAAAGTTAATTAGAAATTCGGGTTACAAACTTAGACAACCAAAAGCTTTGCAGCGAACTCTGCGTGCCTGGGGTCATGAGTGACCCCAGGATACCAGTTAAGGGTTAAGTATCCTATCATAACATTCCTTCTTTTGTGATGGTATTACACGTGTCGCAATGAATAAAATTTTTGTCCCCTTACTTCTTTAATGCATGTTAAATACCTGTATAGTTGTCAATACATATATAAATAGCACTAAAAAGCTAAAGTTTTACGACATCTGAACTTACATTAACACTTAAAACTCTTTCTTTTTATATTCAATGCACTCTCTTTTACCTACGATTCTTTAATTATTTTAATTGACATCTTTAAATTTGGTTTAGATATCCTATTCTAACCATTTCCTTTTTGATAAAAGTTAAGTAGATGCCAATGTTCCCCAGTTTACGGTGCACAAGAATTCGAATCTGACAATTATATTTGAAGACGAAGGAAGCTGTCATCGTTTGTGGAATACGAATGAATAGATTGGGTATTCTTGTGAGGAATGCGTGGAACTTCGGAAGTTTACGATTCACTTTTCCTTTCCACGGCCGGGCGGAGTTTCCGACCAAGCTTGTTGGAGCGCCCTATACACCGCGAAGAAGCCGTGGCAGGGTAGGGAGGTTGGAAAAACGGCTAGCCCCGGAGCGAAGATCTCCGACTCGCGGGGAAATTAAACGAGCCCGTTCGTCGCGCGAAAAAATCGCGTCGCTCGTAAATTTCGACAAAGACCGGCCCTCTTCCTGTTCCCCCGCGGCAGCGCCTCTCCCCCTGCCTTGGAACACTCGGACCGGAAACGCGGGCTAGCGCGTCTCGAAGTCGCCCCGCGTGTTTGGGCAAACAAAGGAGACGCTCCACAAATCCCCGGCTTTCGGGGAAACTTTCGTCCTTCGTTGAAACGTTCCACCCGTCGCTGTCGACCCCGCGACGTCGCCGTCGCGAGGAACGAACAACAAGCGCCCGGTAGCGGTGACGGCTACGCGTCGACGTTGACGGTTGAGGAGAGGGTCTCGGAATGAGGGGGGTGTTTCGGTGGATAAGGGTGCAGAGGGGTAAGAGAGCGAGGGAGCGAGAGAGAGACGGGCGATTTGACGCGAAGGAAGCGACCGAGGGACGAAAGGATGAGGACGGCGACGTCGACGACGGCGATGACGATCAGGGCTAGGGGTAAGACAGGGGTTCGGGTGAGGGAGGGTGAGGAAGGGACGATAGGTAGCGCAGAGAAGCGGGAAAGAGAGGAATTGATCGCGAGGGTACGGAGGCGAGACGAAGCAGGACGACGACGAAGGCAAAGGCAAAGGCAAGACGCGCGGCATGGCAAAGCATGGCAAGGCAGGCAAGGCGAGCCCAAGGCATGGCATGGCATGGCAAGGAGAGGCGCGCAAGCTGGGCTGCGACGCTGGGACCCCGCGAGGGATGGCGGGGCGGGGGTGAGGGAGGGCCGAATGGCGCGGTGCCGCGCGGACGAGGGGAAGTCCGGGCGGGCGAGAGAGCGCGTGAGGGGCAAGGGGCGCGGAGGGGGCGAGCGCGCTCAGGCCCGAGGGAGAGACAGAGATGGACGACGGCGTCGCGAGTCCGCGGAAAGCCGGCGGTGGCGACCACCGCCGCAGTTGAGCGTCGCGATTCGTCGCGAGAGCATCGTACGTTGGGTAGTAGTTGGCGCGCCCCGTCGTGGTGATACGCTGCTGTGCGCGCACACGAACACGCACACGCACATACAGAGGCACGCACACACGTACGCGCTGAAAGGCAGACACCACCAACCACCGTGGAAACACTAACGGGGGAACAGTTAGCTGCGAACCGTGGAACCGGGCGGATCGACTGTGATCGAACGGCGATCAGCGGAGGTTCGACAGAGGAGCGACGCGCGGGTGCTCCCCTTCCCCTGCGCCCCAAAAAGCGGTTTTAAACGCGAGAGAAGCCAGCGGCGACGAGGACGACTCGCGCCGACACCGGCGGTTCAGTCGAGGTCGATCCACCGTCAGGTGAGGATCGCCGGTGTGTCACGATCCTATTCCACGGCTCTGTGTATCGGCAGTCTATTACGCGTGCGGCGATCGCGTCAGGACGGTATCGTGTACAGGCATATACGCGGGAGTTACCGTACACACGTGCTCGCCGATCGGCAAGTTGTGCTTCGTACCTGTCGCCCGCGGTCAGTGACGGAAACCAAGTGAAGACGCGCAGTGAGAATCGATGATCAGTGTCGGCCGAGGATTCTTGTGTGCCACGCGATCCACGATTACAATCGATCCCGGCTGGTGGCTACCCGGTGACACGCGACGAACAGAATCCTGCTAGATTCTAGTGTTTTGAACGAACTTCGAGATCGTTGGACTAGCGAACAGAATAAGGAAAGAAGCAGAGGTGAAAGAGAAATCTTTGGTAGCGGCCGAAAATTTGATACGGTGTTTCCGTGAATTAGTGCGCGCGCTACAGAACGTGTGCCGCGTTTGTCCTTGACGCCCGCGTCCTCTCGTCGAAGTTGCGTCGAGAGACTACTGTGTGTGCGTTTTTTTCTCTTTCGGTCTGGCACTCGTGTCTCCGTCTGTCGTACGGTGTGCCTTTGTCACTGAACGCAGACAGCGGGCGAGCAAGACGACCGGCTCGCAGAGGCACGCACACGGATCATCGCGTATCGGAGGGCTTCGCGTGGACAGCGGACTCAGAAGCGAAGAACGAAACGACCGGGCAACAGAAGCAGCTCGAGCCAGCGGCCAAGTGACGCGGCGCGAATAACGCGACTGCGAAAACTGATCCGACTGTCGGGCGCTGTATCTCTCTCTCCCGGACCGTGTGTGTCTACGCCCGTCTCCGTCGCACGCGGCATATTCCATCTTTCTCGCATCGCCACGTCTCTCCTCGTTCCCATCCAGTCGGCCACACACCGCTATTCCTCGTGGCAGAGCAATAATATCGTTTCCCGCGCGGACCGCGGATTGGCTGATGTGCCCGCGAAACGAAGAACAGAACAGCGAAGCAACGTGCCCCGTTTTACTCGCGCTAGCGCCGAGGACGAGTTCGGAGGAGAGTGAGCGCGCTCAACGGAGATAGAGAAAGAGAGAGAGCGAGAGAACGTGAGTAGTAGGAGGAGAGCGAAGGTAGAGAGGGGAGGGCAGCAGACGAGGAGGGGAACCGCCCGACCGAGTTGTTTCATTCATAAAAAAGTTCTTTATTACTCTCTGTGAGCGCATGTGCTATTCCACGGAGGAGGACCTCCCCCGACCGGCGTAACCACGTTTACACACGGTATTATTTACTACTGCGCGAGATACGAATCGCTGCCACACGCCGTGGCAACGGTACGGCGTACGGATCGCTGCCGCTTCGTGTTACCGTTGCCATCGTCTCGCCGTCAACCACTTCTGTCATCGTCCTCGACGTGCTGCGGCCACCAATTACTGTATCATCGGCCACCAATCGGGGACACCTACCCACCACGGGTATAGTCGGTTCATTGGATCGGATCGGGAGTCCACGGAGAAGCACCGTCGCAGCACTTTGGAGCTCGACCTCTCCTCTTTCTTTATCGAGCACGTCGTGCGTGCTGCGTCGTCCCCCGGACGTCTCGCGGACGAGCAATTGGAATTCCTCGCGTGTCCACACGCAGGCCCGATATAGTCGGATGGCGCGATCTGGAACGTGAACGTCGATCGATCGGCTTCTCGCGCGCGTCACAAGACCGCTCGCGAGCCACGGTGACGCGTCGCGACACGACCGCAGTCGGCCAACCAAGCGAGAGCGACGCTGTGCCCGAGACGAGGACGGGACAGTCGATAAAAAAAAGAAGAAAGAAGAAGCACCGTTGAAAAAGAGGACCGTGCTGGTCGGCGACAGGAGTGGATCGCCCCCCTCGACAAAAGCTGTGTGTGTGTCGCGCGCGTCCGTGAGAAAGGGGGAGATTCCCGGCAGGCCCGCTTGCACGTACACGCGTACGGGGAATTCAAGTTCGACCGGCGAAGCGAGGCAAAAAACCGGCCAACCTGGATCTAAGGACGACGAATCTGGACGTTTACGTCGACGACCAGCCTGACCATCGGTTGTTGGACGGTCGCGATAGGTCGCGGACCAGGGACCGCAAAGCCACCAAAATAGATCCGAAAGCGAGCGACGAGGGCGTCACGACGACGGAGGACGGCGGCTACGAGGATCGTCTGAGGGAAGGCGCGAAGGACAGTCGTCTCGCCGGCATGAGGGGCGAGTCGGCGCGACCGGGGAAGCGCCCTTTAAGGGCGCTCTCCGCATCCGAGAAGATGGAGGCGATACAGAGGGTCCACGAGGGGGAGAGCAAGGCGTCGGTGGCGAGGGACATCGGCGTGCCGGAGTCGACGTTGCGCGGCTGGTGCAAGTCCGAGCACAAGATCCGAGGGATGGCGAGGAACTCGTCGACGCCGGACAGCGAGGCGCACTCGCCGGCCTCGTCCTCTGGAGCGAACGTGACCGGGGCCGGTAACCTAGCCGGTGGCTCGGCGAATCTGTCCAGCGAAGACGAGGGGCCCTGCGCGAAGAAATCGAAGATAGATCAGCAGACGTCGGTAAGCAGCGCGGGCACGTCGTTCGTCGGTAGCGAGGTCTGCACCGACTCTGATGGTAAACAGGACGGGAAGCAGCCGAAGATCGATTACGTGGGCTTGATGACCAGCATGGCGGGCATGAGACCCGAGAATAGTTCGCTGCTGTTGCAACAGCTGGGCCTGCTCTCCGGCGCTACCGGCACGCTGGCCAAGAATCTGTTGAGCATGTCGCCGGCGTTATCGTCGCACGGTAGCGCGGTCGGCCTGGTCGAGAACGGCCTCCAATACACCAAGAGCAGCAGCGGCAACCCGTGCCTGGCGAACGCGGTCGCGAACAGCATGAACGGCACAGCTGGTAACAAGAGGCACAGTATCTCGGCGATCGCGCCGGCCCAGATGGACTCTGTAGTGTCCAAGTCGTGCACGAGGAAGAGCCTGCCGCCAGCGGCGGAGGCGCCGTCCACGCCGGTCCCGGCGTCCCCGCGGAAGACGAACGAGAACAGCGGCGGCCTACAACGGTCGTCGAAGCCGAAGAAGGATGGGAACATGAGCGGCAACAACAAGAAGGTGGACGAGGCGCTGTGGCTGTGGCTGACGCAGCAGCAACAGCTGCTCGGCCAGCAGTCGGCCAGCTTCAATCCGAGCATCAATCAGCAGGACGGCTCGTGGTTCTGGCAGTGGTACAAGCAGTGCAGCTTCCCGCTGATAACGCCGACGCCGACGCAGCTAGCGCCCAGCCCGGTCGCCAAGAAGTCGCCGAGCAAGGCGCGAGCGATGCTCGACAACGTGCTGTGCAACAACAACAACAACAACGAGAACGTGAAGCGCAGCCTGAACATGGACACGGAGGAGGAGGAGGTGGAGTCGGCCGGGGACGTGCCGGCCAGCACCGAGGAGGCGATCGAGCACGGCGAGAAGTTCTTCAAGTGGCTGGACAAGTGCTCGGAACCAGCGGTCACCAGGCTCCAGATCATACAGTTCAAATACCTGTTGGACAATCTGAAGGCGTGTAGGAAGAAGTCGCCGTCGTCTAGCGCGAAACAAAGCAGAAAGTAGGCGAACAGAGGGGACGGGGAAGCTGTGATGCTAAATATATATCCTTAGGGAGAGCGAGAGAGAGAGAAAGAGTGTGTGTTTAGCGCGACGGCGGCAGCGGAGTATCCGCCTAGCCTGGGCGAACGCTTCGAGGAGGATAGGTAGAGTGAGACTAAAGGAAGAGAGACAGCGGCGAGAGACAGTAAAAGTCCCAGCTCTGTCTCCTCCACGTACTATTAACGCGCGACACGCAGACGATCTCCTTTCGTCGAACTTTTTCATTTTCAACCCTCCCGGTTTCGTTTGTTTCTCGATCCTCTGTGATCCCCGCACGTCGCATTACTCGTGTTAACTGCGACTCGTGAGTGCTGTGTGCGTATGAGGTGAGAAAGAGTGAGAGAGAAAGCTTGGCACTGTGTGTCGAACCCCACCCCAACCCCTAGCCCCCCCCCCCCCTCGTTTTGTCCTTACAACTTCGTAATTTAAAAAAGAAAAGATCGATGGGCGATCATGTTTTCTTTTCTTTCTCCGGAAAAGAAAGCTGCCCTGCCCCCATTTCGTTCCGTTTTGTTTCCTTATTGTCTGAGTTACCTTGGGAGTCGGGCCAAATCAAAATAGGATCGTTAATGATCGCGATTTTCCTTATCGACAACCGTTGTACATAAGAGGATATACCAAATTCCGTGAATGGACTGTTGTGTAATTATAATAAAAGTTAAGATGTCCGTAGGAGAGGTATTAATTATCGGTCAACTCTATCATTCGTTAACGATAAGCGCGCGCGGGCGGGAAGCATCCTCGCGCGGTGATTATGAAAGCCGGGAAACGGGAAACGGTTCCTCCGACCTGGGCAGCCGTCGTTCGAGGATTCGAGGTCTCGATAGACCATTGCAGCTCGTTGTACCGATTAAGAAGTGTGTAGTCGGTGATCGAGGCTCGCGGCACCACGTTACCCATGGTCGGGAACCGATGGCACCTCGTTCTTTAGTCGCGTTTTACGTTCGATTGTCGCGCGAGCGTATATTTAAATGAAAAGAAGGAAAATAAATGGATGAAGAATGGCTTTACGATGTTTAATTGTGGACATGCGCGCTTTTTCCCAAACAGTTCTACCTCTCTTGTTCTGTTAGCGGGTTATTTACGTACGGTAAATAAGAATATTAAGGTTAAATGTGTGCACGCGACTCGCACGAAACTAAATGGTCCAAAAAAATGATAACGACGAAGATGAAAATACCGACGATGAAACGGCAAGACGCGACGTTTGTTATATCGATGAGAAATTATATATATTATATATATTTAAGAACCTTCGATCGCTTAGCTTTATCGCGATAAGATTCGTTCGTCTGGAAGGAAACAGAAACAATGTTCGACAAACACTTACCATAACGAGTGGGTTGTCCAGCGGCTCGTATCTGATGTAGTCGCTGACGAACTTTCCGCACCCCTGCCACGTGTACAGTTCCGGATATGGCGGCGTACTTCGTCTGATAGTCGTAGACACGAATTTCTGCACAAATGAAAGAAAGAAAAGAAAAAACGGGAAGCGATTTAAGCTACATAAAGACACTTTATATCTCGTCATTTGTTTGTTTTTCTTACTGTTCGACGGTGTTTCGCTGCAGCAAGATTAGCCTATTTTTAAATGTCCCCTTTGTTTCTACGTTGGATCGTGCCGCGGAACGAGCCCACTTACCAATCGAGCCCAAGCCACCTTCTTTTACCGATCGATCCCGAAAAATCTCGTAGACGTTTTGCCCTCCTGTCGCTCGGAACGTGTTGTTAGACGTAACGGACCGTTGACTCGCGAAACGATTGTTCCTATCGGTGCTCGGTACTTGGAAATGGAAGGCTAATCTTGCTCGGCGGCGGAACGTTAATTTATATAAAAGCGAAATACACACGTACACAACAGACACAAAACAGGAAACCAAAGTGAAGAAAGCGCTGTCGGGGCGGACAGCGCGTGTAAATAAGACTGTGACCGTGCACTTGCACGCGAAGTGCATACCATTGTATTGTAGAACGTTTGAAGCATGTACGAATAAATGTATAGCGAAGTTTATTTTTATTATTTAGGTCGTAGAAGAGAAGGCTCGAGTGTATTAGAAAGATTCCTATTACGCAGTTATATTTCCATTAGTTGAATTATAATGATGAGAGAAAGAGGGGAAGGGGGTAGCCGGAGACGAGAAGCTTAGAACTCTATTCAAAGACGACATTCCTCGTTACCTTTTAAACATACTATGAGAATAAACGGCGAGTTGAGAAAGGGGCACCTAGGACGACTCAGAGGAAAAAAAGCCACGAAATTTTAAATAGTAATACCGATAATTTTATTTATATCACATTTTAATTTTTATATGGAGATTAATAATGCCTTTGTACATTGAGTCGAGAAATATTTATCAAGTGAATACACCGAGAAAATAAAACACGAACGTATTCGCATATTTCTTAACTTATCCTTTTTTTTTATTACCGAAATGAGAGCGAGAGTCGTGGGAGTAACGAGAGACGAAACTTTTCCCCGCTGAAAGGAGACGCGAGATACTCGATCGTTCCGATCGATTCCGACCACCATCGGTTAAATTTCTGTAAAGGGAGTACGTTGTCGGGTAGAAGCGAAGAGGAGAACGTAGACACGCGTTGTAACGCGCAGAGAAGTGTGTAATTGTAAATATATCCGATGTTACTTACAAAATATTCGAGGACCTGTTGAACCGTCGACGAGCACGTTAAACAAGCACGTTCGAGCGAGATTAAAATACGCGAACGGTCTCCCGCGCGTAACCGCTTATCGTTACATTGGCACTCTCGAAAAATTACCGAAAAAAAAGCGCCGAAATGTGGACGGTCACCCGACCCTTCCACTTAACCTCGAATGTTTCCAAGCGTTTTTTAAAGCGGGACGAGTGTTTAAAAAGAGGACTGACTGTGTAAAATTGTAGTAGGCGAAAGAAATGACAAATCGAAGTAATGTCCGAGTCTTTCGATTAATATCTCTAATTTAATATTTAAAGACGATTTAATTTTAAAGAAACGAAAGATAAATAAAACACATTATTATTTAAAACGAATTAATGCATTGGTAATAATGAACTCATCACCACGATCCAGATTTACTTCCGACTCGACCGCTTAACCTCTACGCAGTATTGATTCCCGATCGGTGCGACGCATCGGTCGCGATACATATCGTGAATTAAGGGAAACATTTCCTGCGCGCGTTAATAACTGTTGTTTGAGCTATAGTTCGTGCGATTCACTTACTTGCACGCCGCACTCGTTCTCGCAGGCAAGCAGTAACGGTTTCCGGTCCGGATATTTCGCGCGAAACTGTCGTCGAAAGTTTTCGGCGTGCCAGGCCAGCACCTTCTCCTTGTCGCTGAGGGTACAGTAGCTGCTGGGAAGGGATTTCAGGTACAGTCCTTTTCTGAAGACGTCATCTGGCCAGCACAGTTTGATTATACACAGTTCTTGCTGCACTTCTTTTATCAACTCTTGTGTAATCCGTACAATCGCTTTGTCTTTCGAGTCCTTGTCCCCTAATTTCTCTGACTTGCGATCTTCCTCTAGCTCCGCGAGGGTTGTCAAACTTCCGTAACTTTCGAATCCCTCTTCACCGTCGGTCGCGTGCATGTCGGGCGATTAATACTTCGCGAACGATTTCAGACGAGAGAAAGAAATCGAGGCTGTAACTTTGTTCTATTTAGCACGGTCTCGGTGCTTATTTCCATGAGAGACTGTTGGGATTTAAAACGCAGTCTTTCGATAAGCGAGTGTTTATTACCATAGCAACGTAATTGGTGTCCCGGACAGTGATGCCAATTGTAGGTTTTCACCCACGACCGAGAGTACCCCCTCCTAGCATTTCTACCGCACCACATAAGCATACCCCTCACTTTTTCCGTGCGCACTGCCTGACCGACCACGGCAAATTTTACCGACTGACTGACATCCAAGCGCTTAGCTTGTAAACAAAACATTCAGTGTTCAAATTCGGTTACGTAGATTCTACTTTTCTCCTTTAATTATTCTCTAATTTGTCTCTCTATATTCTCAAAAGACTGAACACTTGAAACTGTTAATTTACAAAGCATTTTAGAAGCTTGATTTTGCTGCTAAAGATACGATCGCCTCCTTGTACCGCCCCACTACAAACAATTCGGTGGTTCGGTCTATGTCGAATATTTTCAATAACAGTGAGCCGAGGTAACAGCTTGCCGATGTTTAACGCGAGGTATGCTCCAATTCGTGTACACATTCGCGACTCTCCCAATGTCCTTAGATATAAACAATCGAGGCAGCTGGTTTTTTTCTGTTTTCCTAGAAGGCGCTGTCCCTGTACAACTCGTGTGTATATAAATTGACCAACGCGAACGCTTTCACTGTGCATTAATCCTTAGTCGAATCTATTAATTCTTTTCAACAATGAACGATTAATTCGCGAATCGGTCCGGTACCTTCTCGCGGAATTTCAAAGGTTATGAAACGTTGTTCTCCTATTGGGGCTGTTTTAACAAGCGTCACAGGTGGCAGCACGTATCGGACCGGTTCAGTTTTCAAATTTTGTTCAAGCATAACGTCCCACGTTTAACCTTTCGTGCGTAAATCGAAAGTAGTGTTGTTGATGAAAGAAGCGAATAGTGTTTTAGCGGTGTAGTTCGTAGGGGTGAATAACGATCGTTTCGTATGGCTTTGAATTTGGAAGAATCTTTACTCCGACATCTGTAAGTAGGAATGCAAATCGTAGGCGTGCTTGCAAGGATGGGGAACGTATCAACGATGGGTAAGTTTTCATTCGATTCGAATGTGATATTCCGTCTTTTGACACGTCGAGTAATTTAGTCGAGTGGCGAGTAATTTAGTAATTTATCATTGTTTTACTAAACTACTCGACGAAATTTTGGTGTCCACAGTAGAGTTGGTCGAGGCTTAGAGCATATAACATGGAGGAAGCATGCAATAGGCGAAAATGTAGACGGCGATAGAAAGAGAAAGTTATACGAGAGGGACACCCTCACTCTTTCTAACATAAAAAAAAAACCCGGTGCCAGAAAGAGATGGAGTGTCCCTCTCGTATATCCTTCTTTTTCTATCGCCTTCCTCCATGTTTGGGTGCGTTCCAGTTGGGCCAAAATCGCCCGCACGGTCGCGATATGTAATGGAAATCATGGGTGTTGCGGGCGATTTTTGCCCAACTGGAATGGAACGCACCCTTTATATGCTCTAAGGTTCGAGTAGCTTGAAATTCGGACCGAGTCGAGCTGAGTACTCGAAGAGAAAAACAAAAAAATCGCCTAGTCGGTACTCTTCGAGCCGCTCGAAAAAATTTGAGTACTCGATTTTTGGAGCTACTCGGTTTTTACACTCGCTTTTTTCGAGTACTCAAACAACTCTAGTCCACAGACGGTAAATTACTGAATTACTCGCTACTCGACTAAATTACTGAACCTGTTCGAATCAGCCTTTATCATGCAAAAAGTAAGACACAGCGATAAGCGTTACATTTTTATTAATAAAAATCTTGAGATACATACCACTGGTATAAAACATACGCATCATTTAAAACGAAAGTACATACAAGCTGCGAGAATAACGCTTTCACGATAATATATATATATATATACTTTATATATACATATATACTTTATTTATAAACTATAAATATAATAAATCAGGTTTTTGACGTCTCTTCATAATAACGCACTTAAGAAAAAAAGAAACCAATGGAACTGAAACGTATAGTTACATGAACAATGCTTGTATCGCTTAAGGGTGACTCGGTATCATTTTAACAAAATTTATGCGATTAGGTCTAAAACTGTTCGATTCCCGAAGTTCTTCACCAGTCGATTGACTTTCTCACATGTTGCATGTTTCTTGCTTCGAACGTAACAAGTCACTCAGTATTTAATCTCCCGCTCTCTGCAATTTCACGTCATGGATTCACTATGTTACAAAGTTGAGACAACGGTCGACTCGCGTGACCGGTAGCAGGGCCAGCCTCAGTTTGCATCGTTCGAATCTTGCCGCCATTTCTGAGCTGCCTCCCATCTCGTATCTGGCACTAATTGCGACTGCATGCCGCCCAGGACGTTGCTGGTTGCTTCTGTTGCCAAAATGATAGGTTTCACGACCGTCGGCGGTATTTGTCGCAGTACGCCTCCCACCGCGCCGGAGACTCCTTTCTGCTCGTGCTCCTCGCTGGCCACGCGCACCAGCTGATTCGCAGTTTCGCCCAATCCCTAAAAAGACATTCGCGTTTCACAGCGTGTACTTAGTATTAAGATCTTAGCACTAAGCTGGTCGAGCATGTTTCCTATGTAATTCACCTCTTTCACTAACATGTAAGCGTTAGTCATTCCCTCTCGAATGTCCAATGGTTGGCTGTATCTCTTTCTCCGTCCTTTTTGCCCTCTGTTCTTTTGCCTCACGCTGGGACCAGGGCTGACCATGTCGTAAGCTGTCTCAGCGGTGCTCTGTATGGCGTATAGCAATCTAGAAGTTAACTCTAGCGCCGCCATTACAGTGGAGGTAGTGAAACTGTTCGCGCCCCTTTGCAGCCCTCTAATGATTCTACCATCTTTCTGGTATTGCTCGATCGGCAACCAAAACAAGTCCCGTATCCCTTGGACTGTAAGAGAGAGCATTTGAACGTAAGATATTTTGCCACGTGTGTGTACTTTAAATTTGATGGAACGATTCTAAGCACATATACTTACACAATTGCACCAACGAGTGCATAGGACCTATCCCGCCAAGTAAACTCGGAAGCTGATTATTCTTTATGTCTTGCAACCACTCGGAGAGTAAAAATGTTATAAGCTTATCGAATCCCAGAAGTCCGTGTCGATGCGTTAATCTTTTCAGCGTTAACTCGGAGCAGTTCAATTGCGCCAGGCCCATTAGGAGGCCGGCCAATGGTCCGTGAGTGAGATCTACGCGCTTCCCATGATAATCTAATCTAACAAGGACTTCAGGGGAAAATATCACACTCCTGACACGAATCAAACAAACAAAACTTTAATACAATGCGCCATACGGGGAAGTCTCATACTCAGCTGGGTCTAGTAATTATAGATTTACTAGTACCGCGCTTGCGTGTGCTTACCTAAAATATATCGGCTGACAATCCTCCTGTACTTCCTGCGAAATTTTCGTCTTCGTTTTGCACTCCTTTATCATTAACTCGTCCTCCAGCAGTATTAACAAATTCGGGTCTATACTATCGTGCTGCGAGGTATTCGTTGACGTTGGAGCGTTAGGCACAGAATCATTCACACTCATGACAGGCGGATGATGAGTCGGCATCCCTTGCTTAGAGACCGGGGAGGACTGAGGGTTATTGGGCGTGTTAGAGCTCTCTTGCGTCTGCTTCGAACCGTCGTTCAGTTCATTGGCAAACTCTATCAAGAACAATAGGCTGTCTTGGTCTATGTTCAGGCGCAAGGGCAGTAGGCTGAGCTTTAAACAACATTCTTGAGCACTTAATTTCGGATCGGGCCTGACATGGACTGCTTTCATAGCGAACATGTTCGCGTGCGACTGCTTCGGCTTCGATTCGCTGCTGTACTGGTACAAGAACTTATTGATGTGCGAGGAGGCCAGTCTGTCTCTAATTTCTATCTCGCTCACTAGCAGTATCTGCCTCGCCGCTTCTGTCGTGTTCTCCGGGTAGAGCTCGTGTTGGAAGCGCACTTTGTTCAATTGAAACTCCATTAGAACGTCGTGCCGACGACCGGGCCCACCCAGAGCTTGCCATTCGGTCATCTCTTTGATCTTCGCACGCGGCGAATTTGGCACGCTCCCGAAATGCACTTCGTTCGGATTGGTCATTTTGAACGTCACCTCGTCACACCACGGAGATCTGCTCCTGCGAACACAGCGATCGTAGAATACAACGAGTCATTATCTTTCTTTATAGCTTCGATACATACCTCTCCTGACTTGCGTTATCATTGATAGTAACGTGCTTCTTGGTCGTCGACTGTGCCCTTCCGAAATCCTTCCCTCCATACATGTGCCAAACCAGCGTCATTTCGCAGATAGTGTACCTTAATATGGGGGCTGGGAAATGCCTAGGCGCTTTAAGCAGATCAGTTTTACCGAGGGGCACCGCGAAGTGGTTATCTATTATTTTCAAGGATTCTTGACACAGCCAGCGAACTTCCGGTACCCCGTGCCTTGGCATTATCCCTGTACCTGCTTCTTCTCCTAATATACAAAAGTCTTCGTTAACGTGCTCGGCCTCGGCGCTGCATTCCAGCTCGGTGCATTGCTCGGGGCCTTTGCAGATTTCAGGCGCTGCCTGCGACGGTGGGTGCGGCTCGTCAGGAAAGAAGAATACCTCCACTCGATGCTCTGTCATCAATGCTTTGCCATCCGTTTTTGCAGCCTTCCCTGTAGCAAAATCATTGTTAGCAACTATTATTCGTCCCGATGCTTCGATTCTAGATCACTCGGATTTACCGTTCACAGCCTCTTCCATTGCTTCCTCCATCAGTGTACTCACACGTTCGACTTGGCTCTTACTTAGCGTGTTGGTACTCTCGTCCCCGAGGAGACTCTCTTCGTCCCCGGAGCTCGGTACCGTGATACTTTCGGTACTGTCCGTGTTCGATATCAAGTCCCCATCGTTCACCACGTAAGTCAGCAGTTGTATAAGAGCACGACCAGAGTCCGAGCACGTCCGAACGTGTAGAACATTGTTGCTCGCTCTGAGATCCACTCTGGGCGCCCCGCCGCACATCTTGTCGTTCAACCTCAACGACAACTCGAACAACCCAACATCCATAACGCACACGTAATCACGCTTCAAGTTCACAGTCTTCCCGAGTTTGCTAGATATGAACAGAGCGATATCTTCGGCTATAAAACGCAGGGTCGAAGTGTTCGTCTTCGCGGCAATGTTGCTGGATACGCTGAAGTTGCCAAGAGTTACCATCGATCTCAGTGGCAGATGAACTGGCCTGAAAACGTATAAACTTCTTATTCCCGTGTTTCGCAAATATCGATCAAGTCTACTGAGACACAGACCTGTAGTCAATCGCGCAATCCCACAGATGTAAATGCAGTTCAGTTAATATCCCTGGCGGGGAGTGTCCAGAAACTGGATGGTCAGCCACGTTCAGGCAATCCGTCAGCTGGGTGAACCACGATGTACCAGTGGCGCGCATTCTGTGCCTGAGTGTGGCGTTTGATATGCCCACTGCCACTCTGAATGTCTGTCGAGAAAGGAAATGCGGTTATTGAATTCTCAAGGAGAGTTGCGTTTACTCGAAACAACTGTGAGTTGAACCTTTACACGATGGGTTTGGTGAGCAGCTTGTATTCGAATGGCAAGCATCATCATATCTTTGTCATTGTTATTTGTTCCCGTCACAGTTGCATCTGGTTCACTTTTATATATAGCCTTCTGACAGGGTCGCGGGGTGACGCTATTAATAGGTCTGAGTGAAGGTGGTTGCGACGGAGTCGTCATTAGCCCGCAATGGTCCAAAGACATTTCCTTGATCATAGCGCAGACGTAACTCAGGTTCACGTCCCCCTTGTACGCGGACACCGAGAATATCGTTGAGTCTTCCACTCGGATCACCAATTCCCCCTGTTGCCCGGGAATCACGTTGCGCATCGAGTCGCGAACGGGAGTGTACATGCAGAGAAGACCCTGGTCTATGGTAAAAATTAGCGCCAGTTCACTCTGACCATTTCTAGACAGCTTGTTCTGATGTTGCCTGTAACCTTTATCGGACGACGAATGAAATATCCCCTGCTCGTCCGAGTCTGATTCAGAATCGTACACGATTCCGCTCTTGCACGTGCTAAACCTGTGACACGCAAATCGTATTTCAAACTTTTATCGAGCATAAAGAATCACGCAGTTCGTTTGAAATGCTGCTTACCTAGGATAAGCAGACTCTTGCAACAAAGTGGACGCCAAGTCAAGGCCGACATGGCTCTCCATGTGCGTGCTGTACTTTGGCCTAGGCGCTGACGGAGTCCATAAAAAAAGATCGGTAATGAATCTATTATACAACAATTCGTAGATGTGCTTAGACGGTATCTGGACGGAGACGCATGGAAAGTTGATCTCCAGCTGAATCCTGGAGCCGCGCAAGCCTTCGTCCATGAATTCTAGCATTTCCTCTCGACTTCCTGGTATAATCAGTTCTTCGCCCTCTCTGTTTACACGACAAAACTTACATAGCGTAGTGTACAAAGCTATTCTTTATTCAATATCAAGAAATCCTATCGGGCAAACCTTTGTTGCGAATCGTCTTTGTCGCCTTGGCCATGGGGTCTGGAATGGGGCGTGTCGGATTCGTGTATAACGCGTTTCGAGCTGAACGGTGAGGGCTGATGCCTAGGCGCGTTCTCCAAAGCTTCGTCCAAGCTCGAATCCGGCTCCCCTTCCGAGCTGTCCTCCAGCTGGCCGCTTAAACGCTGCGGGTAGATCGTGACGACCACTCTGGCCCAGCCGAATCCCTCGCTAACTTGCTGACAGGACGCGTTGTTCTTCTCGTCGGCTGTAACTTTGCCTATGTTTATCGGTACGTCCGTCTCGGTCTCTGCGTACGAGAATAGCAACTTGCGACATTGAATCTCATGCTTCGTCACGGAGTGAGGCTGATTCTTCATGGTAGAGTGTATTTGTGCATCCATCAGCTCCAGAATCATGTAATCCGTTCTCACCGACCTCTTCCACCACGGCGCGCGATTCATGTCGTGCAGAGGTCTTAGATCTGGTATCGGGAACCTATTTTTTGGGGAACATTCTCTATTAGATAACATTTAGCTCCGGCACACTGCCCGGTGTTTCTGTGTCACGCGCTACCTTAATTTTATTGTACATTGGGACGAGGATACGTTTATGACTGCTGCAAAATCTGACGGAGTGGGACTCTCTACAGCTTGATAGAATAAGGTTTGTTGGTTCTAAAAGATGTACGAGTTAATAGCTCAAATTGGACAACGATAATCGACAAGTGCGCAGTGGAAGTTGAGAACTCACGATGTTTCTGTTGTTGGGCACGGGATTGCAGACGCATATAGGCTGCGGGTTAAGTAATGCACATATCCTGTCTACGAGAGTTATGTCCACCTCGCTTTTGCACGGTTCCAATTCAATGCTAAGAAAGCGGTGAGAAGATAATTACAAAATCAAAGTAGCCAACGGCCGTCCTTCGATATAAATTCATATGTATGAGACCTACTCGATTTCAGTGCACGGGTGCGCGCATTTCATTAACTGAGCGTGCCGGGCGGTATGAGCATCCTCCACGTACTTGAATTTCATCTTGAAGTCTGTTTTGTTAGTAAAGCCGAAGTTCGTCGAGTTCTCTTTTGGAAAAGTAAGCAGCTCCACGTGCTCCGTCGGGGCGCCGTTCGCGCCAGAACTATTCGAGTCGATTAGAGATTCTACGATTTCTAAGCTAGCTAAAGTCAACGTCCCAGATATCTCGGAGGACAACGAGGTAGTCTTCTCTCTGCCTTCCATCACTAACGGCGCGGCGAGTAATCTGTAATAAAACGATAGAGGGTCAGTTGGAGCTCCCAGATCTTTCGCGATCGTTGGTAGAATTGCGTACTGATCGCGCACACCTGATGTGGCTCAAGTGGCACGCGTTCGAAAGTATTTTGGACGCTTTATCGAAATCTTTATTCCCGTATCCGCCGGCTGCGAACAGTCCTAGCTGTTTAAAAAAATCATCCGCGGCGTTCTTCATCTGCCGTATACTGGAGCACGTTAGACCACTGCCTTCTACGCACGTAGTCAATATATCTTCGTGCAACAGGATCACGGCTACGGAGGACACTCTCACGTGAAAGTGAGAGGTCTCCGCGGAGGGGCTATTGTCCACGCTCTGTCTGTGCTTATGCTGCTTTGGCAAATTCGTCGACGAACGTTTCGAGCTAATACTACTAGTCGATATACTTTCATCCATGCTATTGTTATTGCTCATAACGGAATCGCTCATCGGAGAAGAGCCCGGCAGTCGCATCGGTAGAAACTCGTCCTCGTTGTCGGACTCGTCCAAGGACGCCGTTGACCAACCCTGCGTATGCCTCAGATCCTGTTAAACGACAAACATTTGTGACCGAATAGTTTTATCTTTAGTACAACTTGAAACATCGCTTTGTAAATTAGTGTCGCCTTACCATAGTGCGCAATACTTGAGCCGGATGTATTTGGTGAATAAGCTCCCGCTCCACCCGATTAAAATCACTAGTGGCCATAGGCTTCTCGGTGCAAGTCCTCGGCGCAACGTTGCTAACGTCTTCTAAATCCGGGGACGCGAGCCCGTGCCTTAATTCCAATAAAACGTGCATCTGCCGCGGGCTCAGAAACGAAGTGAAAGATCCCAGGGTTACTTCTAATTCTACCTGAAGTAATTAATTCTTCTTCACTTCGTGCCAGACGCATTATAATCCAACAGCATTACCGTTCACATTCCGAACGCACGGAATAATCGTCGATTACTATCAATTATTTAACTTTTACCTTTGGCCCTGAAACACCTTCTCCTTGTTTCAATTTTAGTCTTATTTCTTGTCTGCCTGCCAACTTAGCGAACATTATAGGATTCGATTGGCTTAAATTATTGATAACATTCCTCTCCGGAGGCGTCTGCATGTTCTGGACAGGGGATATTTGTGCAGAAGAAAATTGGCCGTCTAAGTTCTGCGGAGAAAAGAGTTTCACAAAAATTATTATCCTTGTTTCACCAATTCCTGCAGTAATTCTACTAAAGAAACGTTACTTTAGAATCTGGTGTAGAACCCCTGCTCGTTGTTATTATACTCCTAGAAAAGGTTCTTGCACAGGAAGGGAATTCGTCCATGGAGAAAGTCACTCCCTCTAAATAAAAGCGTTTCGTCGTGAATGCCGACACGACGTATCCTTTCGTCGGCTGACTAGGATCTAACGAAGTACTGCTCGGATCCAAGCCTGCTTCGTCTGAATATTCAAGGTTCTTTATACACATTTCTATCGCAACCCCCGTCGAAGAATCCAGCGGCACATGCTCCAGGCGTATAACAGTGTCTATAAACCTTACTTTCACCCTGCATAAAACTGAAATAAATACGACATTCTACAACATGTATATATTATCATACAAATAGCGATCTCGTCTGTGATTCCCCAAACCAGGACACGCCGCCCCGGAGTCCTTACTTGATTCTATCGTTTGTGCAAACAATTCCACTCCTTCCAACGGCTGGGCGTTTCCAGCATTCTTGGCGTCCTCTTGTAAGCATTCTTGTGCAAGCTGCATGCTGGAAGTCATGGAACTCCACATGGATTCGAACATAGAAGTTCCAGATTCCGCTCTCTGCCTAGGTTGGACCGTCAACCTGAGACCGGTTATTTCCACGTAGCTAGCTTCGCTGAGCAAAGCGGACCACGGTATGCCAACAGACATCTCCCCTACGAAACCGTCGACAAACTCAAACGGGAGATGCTGTTGCTCGCCCATCTCGTTAAGTGCCTATAGTCCGGAAAAGAAGATCTGTAGCTCAAAACATATATCTCTCTCCCGCCTTATTTCCATTTAAATCGTCCCATCGAACGATGGAACTGCATTCTTATAAAAGAGAGACTACAAGCTACGCGTCGATCTCGGAGAGCGCCTTGCCTCTACCATCCTCGATCGAACGCGAACAAAGAACAAAGGAAATGACGGTACCTGCACATCAAGGCTGACGTTGGTTACACGACCAATTCCATTGTAAAGATCAACAGTGAGCTGATCCAATGTCAGCTTCTCCTCTAGAATCTGGCCGAGGTACCTCTGCAGTAGGTACCTGCAGGCCCGCTTCTTGATCCCCTGGGACCAAGGGAAACACTCCAGCCAAGACATTTTGATCCACACGTTTGACAGCTCTAATCTATGAAAGGCATGGGATTTTTCGAAGGTCTGCCTCTCGTCATGCGTCCTTTGTGTTAGGCCTGTTACTCGGGCACCGTGTAAGAGAAGCAGCTTGTCCACGCGAATCCCATCGTCCCGACACGTGCCCAGTCCAGTGCAATGATCCTTAACATAATACGATGATTCGGACGTAACGGGGGTTCTAGCTGCGTAATGTTTTCCTTCGGGTGCACTACGGAGACGCAACACAAGCTCGCACACGCGCACACGCACGGCTGGCTGTCGGGCGCACACAAACGCGCGCGAAGGAACGCTGGTAGCTTCATTCACTGAAATCACTTTCGAAACAGTAAGCGCTGATACTTCTGTTTTCCAATGCTCCTTCACCTCCGCCGTGCCCGTTTCTAGTTTCCTATCGCCCGCGACGCAGCAATCCCGATAAACCGTGTCAATCTATTTATCCCCCGTTTATCAACAAGGTTTATTCATTTTTCCCCCCTTCTTCCATTTTCGGAGCAGCGAAGTAGCGCAGAATGCTCAGCGCTCAAGACTCTAACATGTATACTCTAGAGTTTCTTAAGCGACATCCCATTCGCCTTGATGCTACTCGAATTACAATGTTGCAAGATTAAGTTCTCGCTGCAGCATTAAGTGCAATAATTGCCTGCGATTTGCGTAGATAGAGATAAGAGATGCTAATGGTTTCTATCATCTCCGGAAATCTTGAATGTTTCGGGTTCAATGTTATTGGTTTAATGAAAAAAAAAAGTGGAATTTATATGCGATTTATGCTGATCGCGTTCTTTGTGTTATCATTCTTTCAGCCGCGCGTTTATCAATTTCGATGGCTTCGATCTGTTATCTAAATCCTGTGGAGATATTAATCGAGTTTCCGGTTATAGATCCTAGCGCATAAGTACTCGATGAATTTGCAGGAATCGAACATGATTTCATGGTCCTTCGATCCTGATCATTGTTCGCCCGAAGATTTTTTTCAAAAGTCAATGGGATCGGTGAGAAGAATACACCGGAAGGTTTACCACACTGGAGGTGTCGGTGTTCACGGCAGTTTCTGCGTATTTGCGTTTACTAATAGATTCAGATGTATCGTGCACGGGCGATCTGTCATAAAAATTGCCCAACGATTCGTTAGGATTTGATCGAGTGCGTCCGTGTCGTTTCTACTAATCGCATCGTGCAAACGGGAATTGCCCGTTGTCATCGGAAAAATGGCCCTAACCAACATTCTACTTCTCAGCCAGATATCCGGCTACATCGTAGCCCTTATCTTGTCACTTTGCATTATTATCCCGATGAGCCTCCACCAAGACGAATTTAGGTAGTTAAAAACAAGCAATAAGTGCCGTTAACATCTACATGCAACGTGACTTTTTGTTCGCAGAGGACACTGTCTGTTGTTCTCGACGGGAACTTGGCAGGAAACGGACGGTCAGTTTGTAGTAAATTGGGCTTCGCAGGCTTATTGTAATTACATCATATTCATCGGTTTGCTGTTGCTTCTGACGTCCACCGTACAAATCTATAGACTTTCTTTGCTGATGTATCGGGGCGAGGACAGCTCGTTCTTGTCGGCGTTCATAGACGTCGTCAGCTCTATATTTCTTACAACGATCACTCTGGTCGCAGCGATCATCGTTACGCTCGGCTTCATGACCTGGTGCCAGTGTATGACCAAAAGATTCCCGTCCTGCGAATTGGCGGCTGGCAACGATATCGATAAAGCCGACGGAATAGACACGTCCGGCTTTCACATCGAACTGGGCGCCGCTCAGTTCGGAACTTGGACCAGTTTGTCCATATGGGTCGGCCTCTCGGTCTTCGCGGTTCTCAAGCTGCTGCGCTACCATCAGTTAGAGAATATGAAAGTCTCTATGTATAGAGAAAGGCAGAGATTGATAGAGGCTGCCAGAAGCAACGAGATACAAGAGCCAAATTAGAACTTCCGATGTGTTGCGAAATGTTCGAATTACGTGATATAAACGGATAGTAGTATTATGGTTCTACTATCCTTATTCCTTGGAGAAACATTTCTGCTATATGGAATCGGTTTCCCAAAACGCACAGTTTGTAACTGATCTGATTAAGATAACATAGTAAGACCTATTCCTCCGTTGTTCGTTACCGTTGAGAAGGATAGAGGAATAGAGTAGTTGGGTTCGTCGAATGTAGAAGTTACATTGAAATGACATAGCTATTGTTCGAAGGGTATAAATTTGCTGGATAATTCTCAACTGTATACATATCAAGACTGGATAAAATTGCAATCTAGAATTTCCACGATTGGGATCGGAGTATGTTTTAAAATAGTGAACTCAACTTCTACGTTTTAACTAATTGTGTGTAATTTAAATGGCATTCGGAATTATCGAATGTGAAGTATTTTTATTGTATGATATTCTCTTTTATTTTGTACATACATGTAAGGATAGCGGCAGGTATAAAGGATAACACGTAAGATATTACATTGCAGTTAGTTTAGTTTTAATGGAAACAGTTGATTATATAAATTTTATAAGTATGCAAGCTATGGATATGTATAGTTAGCCAATGTATATAGACTAAACATTTCACGTTACAGATAATACCTAAGTATATTATAAAATTATATTTTGTAAATATGTATGTTATATATTCTCATAATATATCAGAATCGTAATAACGTGGCGAAGTTTATTGCGCTAAATAAGCTGAATAAATAAGGGGATGCTACGTTCGTATAAAAGTAATAATTGTCCATTCAAATTGGTATTTTGCATTTTCCAAGATAGTTTCTTCGGCTGCCCACGGGGCAGAGTATATGAGGTGCGTCGATTATTACGAATATGGCAATATCCATTGGTGCGCACTCGATTTCAAAAGTAGTCTCATTTATCGCTAATACTCCCTTGGGAGCGCAAGGACCACCTACAGTTCTTAATGGATAACATGTGCCATTATACTTCACTTCTCCCTCTTCCATGCATGGATTCTTTACGCACTCTGGTACAGGCTTATCTTTAGGGAGCACCACGTAATTCCCTGGTGCGCAAGGTCCTTTAGCGTAAGCTTCGTGGCAAGCGTTGCTTAAAGGGAAATATAAGAATGTGGGTTTGCAGTCGCATACCCATGTACTTATATTCCCATCCCCTGGATAAAGCAGCATGTTTTTGGGACATTCCCCTGGCACGAACACTGGAATGCGATCTGTTATCTGAAGAGAAGCGTAGATTAGGTTTATTACGATGCGACAGAGTTTAGTTTTCTTGAAATTACCGCTGCATTGTTGCCGCTAACATGGGATGTCTCTTCGTCGGTTGGGAATATAATATCTTGACACGATATATAATTCCATATCATCATTGTAACACCAAGAACTATCCACTTCATTTTTAGTTATACGGTATTACACAACAGAACCTTCGAAACAGATAACTGCGGAAGCAGATATTGGTTTTTCTTGAAAGAAGGTTATTCAAGCTTCAATTCCGTGTGAGCATTAACTTCAATCACTGAGGAGTGCTATCACTAGAATGTAAATCACTTTGTTTACTATAGTATCTTCCTTTGATTGACCTGATACGACCCTGAGATTTCAAGGCCAGTAGTTGGATAAAATAAAACTATTAAAGTCAGTAACCAATCGGTACCAAGTATGAACATTTCTCTCCCACTACTTGCAAGCACAGTTACTTGTTACACCTATTGACGGAATAGACATAAATAGAATATAAACTTGAAAACAATTTACAGGAAATACAATTTCTATTTTATTTCAACTCATCACAGTGCGTAACGATAAATTTAATTATTAAATTTACTTCCTACTTGTAGAATTGTCAACGATATACTAATAACAAAATGTAATATTAATGTACTGTTTCTTCAATCGTCATATTCTTTGTCATTGTATAAAGCATACGCTGATCTAACATCAGCCGCACTTGACATGAATGTGCTGTTTTTGATTTCTGGCCAAGCTTGAAGTTCCATGAAAAGATCATAGATCTGACTGGGGTTCAGGTCATTGAACTGTGTGAATATATTGTAATTCTTTTTTATTAAGTCGATACCACAGCCTGGCATTATTTTCCTGAAAGAATTTGTAAAAATTTGTAAGATTTGTAAAAACTCATCGAAGAACAAAATAAGGTACACTTACTCCATTGCGGGTATCACTCTGTACGATGGTTTATATAAATTATGCCGGACGAAGTGCCAGAAGTGTATCAAATCTTGTTTGTTCTTAAATAACGTAAAGAGATCAGGCTTCGGTTCCAATTTGACAACGTAAAGCAAGTTAATATCGTCCGTGTGAATATCCAATGCGTATTTCTTTCGTCTATTCGTCATCACTCTGTTTCTGTGCCACGGTACAAACGCTTTCCTCTCTAGCGAGCCGAAAAGTTTGTAATTAAATATCGTTTGGAACATTACGTTGCCTGAGGTCACTTTCCTGGGCTCTGCGAACCTCTGGAAAATAGAAATTAATAATTAAAAAGGTTGCCTTGAGTGCAGCGAATTATTGCAGTCAAAACTGCCTTCTAACAAAAGGTGCTGTTGTGATAAATGAATTTTTTATACCAACATGCCATATCGACGGTGATATCGCCATATAAAAAATTGCTCGTTCGTTCATCATGAAGGACGTTTGAAAGACTGTGCTCAATATTAAGTGCCTTATAAATTTCAACTTATTGGTTGCCCCAATTATTTGTACAGAACTTGGCTCCTCCCATTTTCTCCCTTTTACATCGCCGAATGGTCCAAACGCAGGGTCGTTACGTGTTTGAATGGAGTCTACGTTCATCATTTTTGATATATTATAAAGGTTTGAGTGTTCCACGCTTAATCGTTCAGGAAATTCATCGCGCAAGTTGTTTAATCGCTTAACGAACATCTCTTCTTTCTCATACAAGTGTATAAATGGTACACCAGCGTCGAGCAACTCCTTCGTTATCATACCGAAGCCTGGGTTCATTTCGTATACCCGATTGGCATTCTGTAACAGATCGTCCTTAATCAACGATACAAACTGCTTGGCTACGTGTTGGTTTATTAGATATAAATCTGTATTCTTAGTGGATATGGACAAGTATTTATGTGGAATGTTATTTCTCCACTCCAAACCAATGGTTTGTAGGTATCCATGAAGTAAGGTAGGAATTTGATTGCTCTCTCCCTTTTTATCCTCCAAGCTGCTTGTGTTATCCGCCGCAGCTGTTGTATGATTTACTTTCTTCATCGAATGAAGCGCAGCACTGTGGCGGGATTCATTTGTTCGAGGTATATAAGTACTACAGAAACCATTTAAATTGCGATATCTCATACTCGATTCCTCTTCATTTATTGTTGTCACCAACAATATGCAATTCACACTTTATTATTTACGAGCTATGTTTTTGAGGTTAGTTTCTTGAGCGACTCTTAAAAGCGACTAAACATATTTCGCAATGAATCCAATTTACTGTATTCATCTACGTTTTAATTAATAATACCAATCGTTTTAATCGATCGTAGCAATTTTTCTAAATATTCGAAGATATAAAAGAAAGTAGAATGTGCTGTTGAGAACTGTTTATAAAAAAATACCCTAACCCATCGTAAGTATATTTCTCAAATATCTTTCTTCAGCGTTCTTCTACCGTGAAAGCGCATTCGAAAAATTTAAACATCCGCATTTCGTGATGTAGAGCACTGCCCTCGCAATCTAATTATGAGGACAACGTTTTATTTTCTCACTGAATTGCATATTGATCCTTTAACCGAGATAACATCACGATTTTGTAAGTATCGTCGCTTCTTAACATTTCGTGCTTCGTATTTTCGAACTAGAAAGTACTGCTGTTAGTGGTAATTATGCCAATTAGCGATGTAAATATTTCAATTTCACGGTCATGGTGATGTGTGAGGTAACGTTCTAAAGAATTCTTTGAGTGTAAGTTGAAAGTGAGCCATTTCTAGGTTGTTATTTGCTTAATTTAATCATGCATGTGTGTTTTATAGATAAGCTAGATTCTAGAAGCTCATAGAACAGCTGTTGCATTTGTGTGGGAATAATAGTAAAGGAGAACGAGAATCTAGCGATTTCATATTGCGCGTTGCGTTTGAATCTAATCGTAAAAATAGTTTGAGCTTTTCATTTGTTTTAACAATTAGACAAAGCATACAACTTTGGAAAGATCTATTGTAACATTCTATATTGTCTTGAATTGCTTAATGTAACCTTGGGAAACACTTTCTAAAACTTTTTGTCAAAAGTTTCTTGTACTTTGATCTGTATTAACTCTGCGTATGCGTGTAACGTATTTAAAGCATTGGTAACGACAGACTTGGTGTCTGTAGTTTCAAAACAGGAGTAACAACGTCTGTTCATATTAGCAGGAAAATTTGAAAAATGGCTCAAAGCGCTTCGTTATTGTCACGGATAGTCGCCTCGTCGATATCTGCTACTGTGAGAGCAGGTAAAATAATAAGAGATGTTATGAGTCACGGCGGTCTGAACATAGTAGAAAAAGGCAAGAATGACTTACAAACTGAAGCGGATCGTTGTGCTCAAAGGTGTATCATTGCTTCGTTAAGTCGCCAGTTCCCGAATATCACCATTATCGGCGAAGAAGGTTCAACCGATTGTGATGTACCGATCGACTGGGTCGTGACAGAGGCAGATGAAGAAGTATTGAAATTGAAATTACCAGCGCACCTGGAAGATATTGATCCTAAAGATGTGTGCGTTTGGGTAGACCCGTTGGACGGTACATGTATATTTTATTTATTTCAATTTAGCTAACAAGGGAAGATCCCAAACTCAGATAGTCAAAAAATTCTGGAACTTTGTGAGTATGTAGGGTTTTTCCTCCTGATTACAACGCAATTTTTGTTTGCTCAAAAATTGACCCCTGAAGATCCGGTTATTTTCTGATTTTGTGTTATAACTCACAAACTGTAAAATAAGTTTTTTACCAAATGATGGATCTAATTAAAAGAAGTAACATTTGTCTTGAAACTGTTTTTCTATTTCTTACAATTCGCGAGTTATACCACAAAATCGGAAAATAGCCGAATTTCCAGGAGTTAATTTCAACCCCTTCAAGTGGATTTTGGCAGCAAACAAAAATCGCGTTGTAATCAGGAGAAAATCCTCTGCATATTCACAAAGTTTCAGATTTATTGAATTTCCGGGTTCGGGATCTTCCCTTGTAAGCGCGAACGATATTCGCGACTGTATTATCATATTAAAAAAACCTAAATATTTGATTTATCAATTGCATTAAAATGGAGTAATGATTTCAGGAACATCCGAGTACGCCCAGGGCCTCGTAGAGCATGTTACAGTTTTAGTAGGAGTGGCGATCGGGCAGAAAGCGGTCGGAGGTGTAATTCATCAACCGTATTATAAAAGTGTGGAGAGCGATATATTGGGGCGCACTCTTTGGGGTATTAACGGGGTGGGTTACGGTGGATTCACACCCATTGCACCCCCAAAAGGGAAAAGAATAATTGCAGCAACACGGTACGATTTAGTTCTGAAATATTTAAAGCTACGATTGCTCGCAGCGAGAAATGCTAAGTATACTGTACGCTTTCAGTTCGCATTCGAATGCTACCATTCAGGCAGCTATAGACGCCGTGCATCCGGACGAAGTTCTACGCGTTGGCGGCGCTGGGTACAAGGTAATACTTTTAATGGAAGGAAAAGCTCATGCTTACGTTTTCGCCAGCAAAGGTAGCAAAAGGTGGGACACCTGCGCCCCTGAAGCTGTCCTCCACGCCGTCGGTGGTACTTTAACCGATTCCCTCGGAGAGCAGTACGCGTACGATGCGGGAACTTCGTACCAAAATTCAAAAGGCATACTAGCTACTGCTCCCGGCGAAGATCACCAGTGGTACTTGAGCCACATACCGCAAGAAGTAAAGGAAAGATTAGAACAGTAATATAAATAATCTCCTTTTCATAAAAGAATTAATATATATATATTTCCGCGCGATACAAAGTACTTCAATAGCGCTAGACTAGAGCAGAAGGCTCTCGGACTTATCTGTTAAAAGTTTCAAGCTCCGCAAGGGCGGGGGAAATTAAATCACGTTCACGAACAGTATTTCTTGACAAAAGTTCAGGAGCTTTATTCCAACGAATAAACCCACTGCCTTTTCTGCCTGTATTTTAACATTACTGTAAATATAAAGGAAGAGTTGATGTTCGATTAGCAGTCTTCATCATTTCACGGACACTATAACTTTGATTTAAGTGCATCGCGTAATTCTCGGCGCAGAATCTTTCCCGATGCGGTTTTCGGGATGCTCTCGACGAACCTGATTCCGCCTCGGAGTCGTTTGTGACTCGATACTCGTTCTGCAACAACAATTATTAGTAGAGGACCGAGAGATCAATTTCTGTCACGCTGAACACATACCGTTCACAAATTTGGTAATGTCATCGACTGTTATGTCAGATCCGTCTTGTTTAACGACGAAAGCAGTTGGCAATTCTCCTGCTTCTTCGTTCGGCAACCCAATAACCGCGGCGTCTTTGATGCCGGCACAGGATAATAGTAATGCTTCTAACTCAGCTGGGGGAACTTGGAATCCTTTGTATTTAATGAGTTCTTTTAAACGGTCTACTATATAGAAATAGCCCTCCTCATCGTAGTATCCGACATCCCCAGTGTGCAACCAGCCGTTTTTATCGATCGTCGTGGCTGTAGCGCTATCATTGTTGCAATATCCTTTCATTATCAAGTCCCCTTTGAAGCATAATTCTCCTACACTGTTTGGCCCCAGAGGTTTACTCGATTCATCCCCATCAATCGGCATTACTTTTCCTAAATACAAAAGAAGGAGTATTAACGTAACATTCACGAAACAGAGACATTTAATACATACCTAAAGTCTCCGGAGCTAGTTTCCCTACACTATCGTATTTTTTAGAATTAATTGGTGATTTAATCACAGCTAATGTAGTTTCCGTTAATCCATACCCTTGCTTTATTTTCGGCGAGTTTAATCTGTTTACAACAGTTTTGATAATTTCTCTAGACAAAGGCGCTGCACCACACCTAATCAGACAGGCATATTGATAAGCCTATGATTTCTCATTATCTTAAACGTCCGGTTCAATGAAATCTACGAAAGTTCAAAGTCAAACTTACCAAATCTCTTTGATGCAGGACAAGTCGTAGTTATCTACAATCGGATGTTTTGCTAGGAAAACCATGAGCGGCGGTACGATAGTTAAATGCTCGATTCTATACTTTTCTATACAGCTCAGAAACAGCTTTTCGTCGAAGCGCGAAATAACGACAGCTTTATTCCCAAAAACGGATCTCATTAAGAGTACGCAGAAGGAATATGTGTGGAAGAACGGTAATAGAGCTAAAGTCGTTACGTTAGTGTTTGTAATATAAGGCGACGTGATTGCAAAGTGCCTTATCATAGTTAACATATTTTTGTTTGTTAACATAACGCCTTTTGGCAGTCCTGTGGTGCCGCTGGAGCATGAAATGAGCGTTACATGATCGTCTTCCACGGAACAGGCTTGGAAAGTTTTATCGTCAACGACGATATTCAATGTTAAGCTTTTTATACTCGGTAACTTATTATCCTTGGACTCTGTTAACATTAGTAGCTTCGGTGACCAAGATAACTGAGGAAAAACTTTGTCCATGTTCTTCGCTCCGATCGCCGACACAAAGATGATACTTGGCTTGGATATACTTAACGCGTGTTTCAGTTCCCTTTCCGTATAAAGTGGATTTAACGGGCAGATAGCAATGCCCAGGTAAAGCGCAGCGCACACTGGTATGCAAAATTCTAAATTGTTCTCGCTGCATATGGCTATACGGTCTCCTTTCTGTAATCCTTCTCTCTGAAACGCAACCGCCAGCTTTCGACTAATATTTAGAATTTCACCGTACGTTTGTTCCTCCTTTGTGACCGGCATTACCTGAAAATATTTCCATCAAAAACACAATCGTTCGCATGACTCGTTACAAAAATTTCAAGTCTCTTACCTGCGCCACCCAATGCTTATGGGCAGTGAATTGATTTAAAATTAATTGTCCTAGGGATATGTTCCTGAATTCTGAAATGGGATCAGGTGGCCCGTGTAAAATATTCTCCTCTTCCATATCGAGAATGTTTGTTTATTCAAAGCGTTACTGAAAGAAGCTTGTACGTTATTTTCCATTTTCACGAATACTGTGTCTATTATATCGATTCTATCGTTGATTATATGAAATAGAAGGAATGAGGCTTTGAAAAAGAACGACAACTTTTTTATTAATTATAAAAGGAGATGGTGGTTTTTAATGGAAGTGAATTTGAATGTAGAATAATTTTCAGTTAAAATTACGCGAAATTCTTAGTTACGATAGATGCGAAAAAGTGTTTAATTGTAACATACCAATTATATTTTCGCTCGATTACACCTCCCTCGTATTATATGCTTGCTGTATTTGTAGGTGCCGACAAAAGTGAGGGAAATGGCAAATTAAATAAAGCGACTATTTTATTTCCGTTATATACAATGTTTTCGCTCGTGAAATTACTGCAGCATACGACGTCGATAGGTGAACTGATGTTTAAAGTATTTATAAGTTATTATCTGCCTCAATTTCTGTTATCTTTTTCATTAAGTGTTTAGTAGATACATCTTTCAAAGATTACATTATTGATGGACCATTCCAGACTGCATATAAATGTGCAGGTGGCAGCACGCTGTGCGAAATGCAACACGTTCTTATTTCATTAAATAAATTATTGTTTATATATAGAATCCATCAAATTATCTCTGATAACCTTATACAATCTTGCATTAATGGCGCCGTCGATTAGATTAAACAGATATTCGCTCGCGAAACGATGCAAGTCATTTCCGAGGGAGCGTCACGGATTTTACTCGCGCGGCGATTTGAAATTGCCGCGCGAAGCGTTCGATGTGAATGCGCCAGTTAGTTCGCGTACTGCGAGGCGGGGTTTAAGGTGTTTTCTCGAATCTATATTCATCAGGTTAAATATGAGTCAACGGTGAAAACAGTTTGTGCTCGCTTGATTTACAAACAAATTTTGGAAACAAAGTTGATCAGACGATCCAGTATACAGCGTGCTGAGCAGGACGCTGAGCAGTGAACGATGGGTGTACCAGCATTTTTTCGGTGGTTGAGTAGGAAGTATCCTTCCGTGATTGTCGAGTGCATCGAGCAAAAGGTAGGTTAGATTGTTTATTTAGACGAGGGAGATTTTTTCCCCTTTCGATCTCCAACGCGGCTCGCGTGCGTATTAAAAGCGTACGGATCATTGTTGGAACCTTCTCGAGATTCTTGCTACGGTTTCGATCGCGTGGGAAATATTTTTTTTGTAACTCGTATTGTGTCCCTTCGCAGTGTTATTTACACTGCTGCGTTACACTGAGAACAAAGAGTTAAGCAATCTTCGGTTTAGCTTGTTTCGTTAAATATGCACATCTGAATTTCAAGTATTGCGTCTTTACAGTCCGTCACTACAAATGGCGTACAAGTTCCGGTGAATTCGGCTGACCCGAACCCGAACGGAGTAGAGTTCGATAACTTGTATCTCGACATGAACGGTATTATACACCCTTGCACTCATCCGGAGGATAAGTAAGTCTGGTAAAATACGCTCGTAAAGTGATTAGAAGATCGCTGAATAATGTTTTATTTTATCGTAGACCTGCGCCCAAAAATGAAGACGAAATGATGGAAGCTATTTTCGAATGCATCGATCGCTTATTCCGCATCGTGAGACCTAGGAAATTACTCTACATGGCGATCGATGGAGTTGTAAGTATTTCCGGAACACGTGCGATGAATTTTTAATCATGGGGTAGTGTTGTTTTTGGTAATATGTTTAATTGAAACTCGCAGGCACCTAGAGCTAAAATGAATCAGCAGAGATCGAGACGATTCAGAGCGTCGAAAGAGACGTGCGAGAAGATTAACGAGATACAGAGGATACGTTCTGAATTAGCTCTTAAAGGAGCTTCCTTACCACCGGAGAAGCCGAAAGAAGAGCATTTCGATAGCAATTGTATTACACCGGTTCGTAGATGCTCAGTTTCCTTGGCGAGGCTTATTTCTAGGGGACGATCCCTTTAATTATTTGATTTGATTGCAGGGTACACCGTTTATGGCAAGACTATCAAAATGTTTGCATTATTATATACACGATCGCTTAAACAATGACCCGGGTTGGAGAAACCTAAAAGTAATTCTGAGCGATGCGAATGTACCAGGTGAAGGGGAACATAAGATAATGGATTATATACGCAGACAGAGAGGTAAGTGTATGGCCGGATCGCTGAGACGTCGGCCGTACTCCTACGCAGAAGAATGTTGAAGCCGTTTTATACATGTTGGAATTTTTTGTTTACGTAACAGCGCAACCCGATCATGATCCTAACACACAACACGTTTTGTGTGGAGCAGACGCTGATTTGATTATGTTGGGTCTCGCCACACATGAACCTAATTTTACTATTATTCGCGAAGAGTTCAAGCCGAATAAACCTAGACCGTGCGATATATGCGGTCAGTTAGGGCACGAGATGAAAGAGTGCACAGGCGCGGAGCCTAATCAGAAAGAAGAAGACAATGCTTTTGGATCTGAATGCCAGTTCATATTTGTGCGGTTAAATGTACTCAGGGAATATTTAGAGAGGGAGTTGCAAATGCCTAATCTACCCTTTAAATACGATTTCGAGCGAGCTATCGACGATTGGGTGTTCATGTGTTTCTTCGTAGGAAACGATTTCCTACCCCATCTCCCGTCATTGGAGATTAGAGAAGGGGCGATCGATAGACTTGTTAATTTGTACAAAAAAGCAGTATATAAAACCGGAGTACGTAACATGTGTTAAAGATAAAGATATTGCTAAAGATCAAAAGAAGCTTGTGCATTATTCAATTAAATCGTAACACGTTGGCATTCATGCCAGCTTCGCAAGCAACGAAGCCTCGTTGTTTCACGTGCGAAAAAGAACATTAGTGTGCTCTTTTGGTAGAGACTGGTTCGATGAGAGCCGTGCAATAGTACGTAAGCTAAACGAATGGAGACACCTGGAATGCTGACAATTTTTCTATCGTTTATAGGGATTCTTGACAGATAGCGGGGACGTGAACTTGGACAGAGTTCAAATGATAATGTCCGAACTCGGCGATGTCGAGGATGAGATTTTCAAGAAGCGACAGCAGAACGAATTGGCGTTCAAGCAACGTGAGAAGGACAAAAAGAGACGGTTACAGGCAATCAGCAATTACAAGCCAAAATGGATTCCAGTTGGACAGTTTGCACCTACGGTAAGTATCGCGGTTGTTGTTGACGGTGAGAGAGCCGGTCGATGCTATATATTTGTTACAGCCTCTAGGTGGCCAAGTGAAGCCAGTGGAGAACGCGCGTTACGAGGCTTATCAGATGCGCGTCCAAGGTAGAAACTACAACACCTCTGCTGATCAGGCGAAGGGGAACGCCAACAAAGCTCTAGAGAGCATGATGCGCCCTGAGGTACGGTATATGTTTTACGTTTCCGTTTATGCATGTTGTGCCACGTTGTCATTCATGTACATCCAATGTGTTAGAATTCGTCCAAAAAGGGGGAGAAGCGCAAGCTCGACGAGTCTCAAGATACTGAATCAGAAGACGATCAAGCGCATGACGAAGTAAGGCTGTGGGAAGACGGCTTTAAAGATCGTTATTACGAATCGAAATTTGACGTGTCCTCTGATAACTTGCAATTCAGGTAAGCGACGTAAGCATTAAATGGAGCAAATTATCGTGGAGCAGGGACATTATTCTCTATTTATTTGTGTGTAGAAATAACGTGGCTCTGCAGTACGTGCGCGGTCTGTGCTGGGTTCTACGTTATTACTATCAAGGTTGCGCTTCATGGAAGTGGTACTTTCCGTATCACTATGCCCCGTTTGCTAGCGATTTCATCAACATCGGCGGCCTTTCTACGGAGTTCGAGAAAGGGACTATACCGGTGAGGGATAAGCCTGCGAAAATAAAACTGCAAATCGCCAAGGAAAGAAGCTTATTCTCTTTATTCTTTGTTTTTACAGTTTCGTCCATTGGAGCAATTGATGGGTGTGTTTCCAGCTGCCAGTTGTAAGCATGTTCCCGAGCCGTGGGCGAAGTTGATGAGTGATCCAGTAAGTATGACTCTGTTGCGTCACGGACGGAGTAGTTATAAATAGAAGTATCGATACTACTCGGGTATGAGTGGAAAAGAATCGATACCTTTTAATATTGATATTGAATTGATTATTATTTTTCGTAAAAATGTACTTCTGCATTATCCATGGTGCCTCCATTCCTGTAATTATTTCCTTTTACAATGTCAACCACTCCTAAAGTAATAAGAAACAACAGAAAAAAATGCGATTTTTTTGCGACTAAAAATCCCCGTTGCACGTTAGAAAATACGCCGACGGACAATTTTTCTCCCTGGCCTTTCATTATTTTAACGCGATTAACAATTTAAAAAAAAAGTAAAGAAATTACTTATTATGCATTGGCTTCGATTCAAATACTTTTCTTTCGATATACCAAAAATACTCGGTATCGAATCAAAAATATGGATACAAAATAGTATCGAAACCACCCTACATATACATTACGATACTTACCAAATTTTCTTTTCAATATTTTCAGAGATCGCCGATTATCGACTTCTACCCGGAAGACTTTAAGATAGACTTGAACGGAAAGAAGTTTGCTTGGCAAGGAGTGGCTCTGCTCCCTTTCGTCGACGAGAAGCGACTGTTCAAGGCTTTGGAGCCATATTATGACTCCCTTACAGACGCAGAAAGTAGGTTCACTTAAACAAAAACTTCTTAAAACACATAATCATGCCGCTCACCTCACATCTACGTTTGCTTTTCAGGAAAGCGAAACGTTTGCGGCGACAACCTACTGTACGTCGGCCTTGGCAACAGTGGCTACAATTTCCTAAAGGGACTTTACGTGAACCGTGTCGGAGTCGAGATAGAGACTCCGATATCCATTGATGGCATGCGTGGTACAGTGTTGCTGGCAGAGACTTTGGTGGGAGAGGGAGCTACTTTGCCCTCGCCCATAAACGGGCTGCCAGTCAGGAACAATAAGGTCTATTGGTACGTAAGAGATACATAGAATTTAGAAGCGATAGTATCTCCTCTTTATCACAAATGTCACGCGTTATTTCAATCGTTCTTTCTTCGCATCGCAGTATTAGCTACAGAGACCCAACATACGGCATCAATTTCATATTCCCCGCGAAGAAGTTGAAGGGTGCCAGAGAGCCGCCGCGGGTATTGAAGCCGCAGGACTTTGAACAGATGAACCGCAATAGTGGCAACTCCTGGAAACCGCAAATTGGTTTCACTCCCTCTACCCAGTCTGCTTCTTTGAGCGACGCGGGACGAAGAATACTTGGGTAAGTTACATGCGTATCTTTGACGTACTTCTCAGCTGCTTCGATATACTTACTACAATGTGTTACTTGTTTTGCAGACATTACACGAACCACAACAGAGTGCCACCACCGTACGCGCCCATGTCGCATTCTCAGAACGTCTACTCAGCGCATCACGGTGAGTCGCTCTATATCTCTATTCGCGTTGTGGAAGCTTGCTGTTTCGAACCCCTCGAAGACGGAGGATTGGTTAAAGAATTAATCGTACTGTTCCATAACACATTACGGAAAGTAATGAGAAAGTTCTCAGTTAACTCGAGTAATTCCTCAACACGTAGAAACACTTTCTCCCCAAGTTGCATACTTTTAATATTCCACTAGCCGTTTATTACTCCGCACTGCGAAGCTACGAGTCTATAAACTCCACACACGGAGTCCATCAATCAAGGGGTTAAAGCAGCCCGACGTTACGAAGAGCCCGAGAAACGTGCACGCCACGCGTTTCCACTGCAATGAGAAACAATGCAAACGACATTCGAGCGTACCGCGAAAGAGGGAAAGGGAGTGTGCGTTAGAAAGGAAGGAGCCTATCGCCTATATCAAGCTCCTTCCCAACGCGACTCGGAACCCTCTGTCTCTCAAACAATGCCGTGGTTATGAGGGCCAAATTAAAGCGCACGCGACTCGAGATTACCGATGACACGATTCCTCGTCGAATAAAAAACACGTAGGGGTTCTCATTGTTTCCGCGACCCCTGGCGCAAGTCACAGAGCGGTTCCACCCCCTTCGTTCTTCCCGTTCCTGTATACATATCCCGCGTTTTGTTTGTCGATCGACCCGAGGCGTCTTAGAAGTGGCCTCTTCCCGTTTTCAATAACTTCGCGTAGCATTCCTCAGCACTCTTACCTTCTTCGTTTTCAACTATAAAATCACTGCGAACGATACGCGTGCGGAACCCGTTGCGATTATGCGACAATAATGAAACGTGAATCGTCAGACTGCAGTTGGACCAATCCGGTTCGCTCCAATTAAGGGACGAGCGACTCGTTAGCAACCTTCGACTCGGAGCAAGACCTTTTTCCTAGCGATCCCGTGACAGGGTGAATTGATTCCGTTGGGTCCAACTAGGCTTCGGTGGGTGGGACAGGGGCAGATGGAAAGGGGCGCGGAGGAGGGAGGGGTGGGAACTGTCGCGGGGGTCAGAGGCGGCGGCTGGTCGGGCGCACCAGCCGTCAGGGGGCGTAGAGAGGGGGTTGCAGAAGGCCTAGGGGTTCCGGTCCCGGATTAGCTGCGAGGGTAGTTCGTCACGTAGAGCGTGACTCCGGCCGTTTCGTTGTTTGGCACGTCGAGGTACCAACGGTTCCACGGCTTTCGCCCAATTATAAAACAAACGCGGTGCACTCCCGTAATTATCCAATTAGCGGATGTTCCGCCTCTCGCCGCCCTTCATCGACCTTTCACCGTATCGTCTGTCCTCCCCTCCCCTTTCAAACCGCCCCCCGCTCGCCGCACCGGGATCCCCAAGCGTGTCTGGTGTCTGAGCGACAAAGGCTGAAAACGCGACTGAATCGCTTTGTGACGGGCGTCGCTCGTCGCGTTCCGCGTCGATCTCTCCCGCCAGACGACGAGGCCGCTGGGCTAGACGCTCCGTCGAATGGGTTCGACCCCTCGAATTAGAAAGTCCGCGCGGAATACCGCCGCGGCGATGCGTTCCGCAGCGATGAATTATTATCGCCGGCGCTTGACACCGTTAACTGTCCCCCACGGAGAGGCGTGACTGGGCCGCGTGGGTGCACACGCGCGAAGAAACGCGCGACTCCGCGTGCACGATCAGTAAAAACGAGACGCTGTCTCGCGGAGGCCCGCGCGCCGGGTGTGTGATTGATTTACCGAGGGGAGCGAACGCCAGGGACACGCGCGAGAGCTGCCCACCGCGGACCCTACCGCAGAGGTCCGCGTCGTCTGGCGAGAGGGTGTCGAGACTATTCCTCGGACCCCAGCCGCTTGGAGTATCAGCGAAGCGCGGGGACATCCCGAGTAGGACACCCCGCCAGCTCCGCGATGCGAAGACGAGTCAAGATCCTTCGATCATCGCTTCGCCGTCCAATTAATCCTACTAGACTGCTCCTCGACCTGGGTCCGAGGGGTGGAACACACGTATGAAGGTTTTAGAGCAGGCTAGCCTCGGTCCGAAGGGATGAAACGAGAGACCGTCGGCGCGGGTGGAGAGGGTTGGCCTGCCGTCCGCTCGTATCTTCGTCCAGATGACAGGTGCAGGGGCCCCCTCGTTAGACAAATTAAGCTTCGTTCCCTGGCCTTTCCCGTCTCGCGGAGCACCGCGTGCCTCCGCGCCCGTTCTCTCCACGGCTTTGTCCGTCCGTCTGTCTCTATCCCCGCGCCGTTCTACCCCTGCGCCCGGTGTCTCTGTCGGGAGCGCGGCTAGCTCGTTCGGGACTGCTTTCGAGTGGACTGCAAACACTCGTTGCAGCAGCGACGGCGGTGGCTCGGATCCGCGCTGAAACCGGGCGCAAGACGAGCCCCGCTGGCTGGCTTCCTGCCGATCTGCTGACCGGCTGCTAGCGATACCGCGGTGCTTGCGTTTTGGAAACATGAGGGGAAGATAAGATGGGGGGATAGGATCGATTTGGTGTAATAATTGCGCGCGAGTCGCGCGGTGAAATGAAGAAACAAGGGAGCGGAACCGTCAGCTCTAACAGTCTTGGAGACACCATTCCCCGTCAAACGGATAATGCTCTCTCCTCTATTCTTTCGTCTCCCTCTCGCTATTCGTCCAGCCGTGGAGGAGGAGGCTTTCAAGTCCCAGGCTAAAGAGATTCCACCAGCGGGCATCGAGTGTCTGAAGAGATCCGCGAGGACAAGTTCACCTATGCTCTCTCGAAGATGAATGGATCCTATAGATTAATGGGGAGGCTTGTATCGCAGGTAGACATACGCGGTATGAATAGGCGAGGGTGAACGAGCATTTAGAGAAGAAGCCTCTGTCCGTTCTCCTCTGTGTCTCTCCTACTCCCTCCCTGCCCGCCGTCGGGCCCCGCTTTGTTCGGCCCCGTCTTCGGAGCTCGAGGAGCTTTTTCCATGGAAAAACCGGTCGGCCTCGTTTCACCCTTCCGTGCACCGTAATTATCGCTGACGGTCGCGAATTTCCTCGCACGGTCCTCTCGAAGCATCCTCCCCCGTCCGATCGCTAGAAATCGTCTTCCTCGATGGGAAGAAGAGGACTTTCAGAGGAGGTGTGTCCGTTCCGCGTGCCGGAGCGCGTGAATTCGTCTTCTCGAGGCGGCCAAGGGCCCCGTGGGAAACGACTAATGGATGGATAATGACGCGTAATGGATGCGGCGGACATTACAGGTAATATCGCGTGAAAGCGGCTGGCATTTTCCGACAGCGACGGGGGTGGAGGGATGAGATCCGCTCGTAAATAGACGCGGGTGCACACCTCGGCGACGATGGATGGGAGACGAGAGGTAATTTCCAACCGGCGGATCGAGACTGAAGAAGCCGTTTTCGAGGCTTTCAGGAAGGACTGCCACCGTTTCGCCGTGCTCCTTCCATTGAGATACGGGATGGTTGACGTCGCTTCCGCTGTGTCCCGATCGCTTCGCTTTTTAAAATGTGTCAGCCGGTGGCAGAGGGAAGGTTTCGTTCAGTACGAAGAGGATTAGACTTTTAATAGGAAGAATAATAATAGGTAAGGATAAAGTATACGCTTGGAATAGTTAGAAGTTAGGTCTATGGTGCGACTGGCACACATGTAGCGGCACGTTAGTTTAAGTATTTGTATACTTCGGAAATGAGAAACATTGGGGAGTCGGTTTTGGCGGAGTTGGTTAGGCGACTGACCAGTACTCTTGAGGACCCCGCAGGTCTTGGGTTCGAATCCCGTCGTCCGAGGTTCGTTTTTTTTAATAAAACCTCGATACTAGTTCTCTAAATCCTCCAGAACTCGTCTCGCGGACATGTGTTATTCGATTGTTTCGATAGGGAAGTGATTCAGTGAACTCGAAGGATAAATTGGAACTCGATAAAGCTATAGTGTCTTCTGCTATATAGTGTCTGCTCTCGTTGAGCCTCCTCGATAGACGCGGTCTTGTATTGCGTGGTGTGGGTTTGACGGGCGTCACCGACAGCGCCGTGGCTAATTTCCTCGACATTGAACCGCATTGTGGTCTAAATCGGCCTTCCCGCCTTCAGAATGCCACCCCCTTGGAACCCCATCGGCGATCCACACCGTCGTCGTCGCTCTTTCTCTCGCTGCACGTTCGTTTGAAGCCTATTTAACGTGGCTGATCGCACCCGCCTCGTCGATACTGTCCCGTTCCTCTCGCCCCTTGCCAGTCGATCCGACATTTCGCTATAAAAACATCCCAGTGTTCCCTCAATAGCTACGAACCCGGATACCTGTTCTCTTACGGTGCCACGCTCGACGTTTCCCAACAGGGAACACATTAACACTCCTCCAGCGTCACTCGAAACTTCAAACTCTCCGACTATCAATGACGACAAACGCGTCGACCCGTCCCGCTTAAGGGGTTGAAAAATTCGCTCAGTCCAGGTGTCTCTCGACGCTCGTCGGCGAAAGAAGCCAGAAATTAGAAAAAAAGAGGAAGAAGAAAAATAGAGGAAAGAGGTGGAATGAAGGCTCGGGGGTGCTAGATTTAATCGCGCTATTTCTTCGCGAGAGAGAGAGAGGGAGTCCACTAGTCTGGGGGCCCTGAAAGTCGTGAATTCCCGAGGTGTCAGCGAGCCACCGCTCCTTCTGCCGCCGGTAAGAAATCGTGAAACGGGTTGAGGATGCGTGGAGTGCCGGACGGGGGTGGGCGAAGGCGGGGGAGGGTGAAAGAGAGAGGCTCGACGTCGAGAGGGATCCGCCCTCTCGTGAAGGGTCCAGCCAGTAGACAGTCTCACTAATTACGCCGCGCCTCATTAGCGTGGAAGCCTGGCAGTCGCTTAAGGACACGTACGACGACTCTTCTTCGGCTTCGTCAAAGATACGGATTTTTTCCTCTGTCTCTTGAGAACACCGAGGGTGGAAAGGAGGGGGTTCTTTGGGGGGGTAGGGTGGCCTTTGCTGCGACTCTGTCCTTCACTCTCGCCAACGGCACGGGGGAGAAGAAATATTAGCAATGAGAGAAATCCTCTTGTCGCCGCGACCAAGGGTTTCGAGGAAAGCCTGTTTATACGCTCGCACTCGCGGCACACGGCGAAGATCGAGGAGGTAAATAGGGTGTATCTATTCAGCGTTCAAAAATACGTCGAAAATGTAGAATGAATTTTTTTCGCGCGAGGCTTCGTTTTCGAGATAATCGATCTTGAAGTGAGTGCAAGCTGGCTTCGTGACTAGGGGGGCGCGCATGACGTTGACTTTCGGCTCGGTTATCTAAAAAACGAAGCCTCGTACGAGAAAGCTTCATTCTACCTTTTCTATCCATTTTTGAAGGCCGAATCGGGTACGCATAGTTTTTGCGTGATTCTAGCAAACGCTAAGCGGATAGAGACGAGAGTTGCCTTTACGTCGACGCGAGACGATTCCAACTCCTTTATAACATCCTTGCTCCGTGATGTCCGATTGAATTGGACCAACTAAACTCGTTAAGGGAGACTGTCGGGATCGCTTTGATTATCAATTCCTCGGTTGACCAGCTCTCGTCGGGAGCGTCTATCGTTCCCCGGCTCGGCCGATTCTCGGCGAGCGTGAAACTCTATTAGAGCGGGCAGCGTCGGTACTGGTACCGTTTCGATTTGTCCCTCGCGAGGGAGCGAGAGAGAAGGGTTCGTGCGATTTCTAGTGGCTAATAGAAAGGCCCTTCTGCCCTACGGCCACCGCGGACCCGAAGGGTGCCAAGGGTCGATTCGTTTGGACTTTTACTTAAAGCCAAACCGACCCCAGCCCCCCTTCGTGGGATCGATATTATCGGCTCCCTTTTTAATTGGAACCTTGGTGTCTGGCTAGTTGCGTCTAATACCACTTTAAGGGTGCCGTAACCCCTTTGAATTTAAATTAAAATAACTTATTGCCGCGAGCGAGGAGCGATTAAATCGTAAATAGCTAGCCTAGGTACGATCCAGCAAAATGTTTCCTTCTCCTATTTCTACCTTCCGCCCCTCGCGTTCTCGTTACGTTGACTTCCGGGACTAGTTTAAGAGTCGAGGACCCGTCACGTCTGTTCACATTACGTCCCCATGAGCTAGCACGAAACCAGCCTCCGCGAACGGCCGTTCAGAGGAACACACCTACGACCAGGATTTTCCTTTCTTCAGCCGTGGCCGTCTTTAGGGATCAGCTGAATGGCTGTTTCTACCCTGGCCCTTTCACGTAATGCCGCATAGAAGTAAATGGTGCGCATATCCTAGACTTCGCGGTAGTCTATGAAAAGGTATTCTCCGTGTTTACGTCCCGGGGATCATTGATACACCTGTGCGCCAACCTCTAATTCTCTTCTACTTAGCCCTACCTGCGCCCTTGTCCCATCGATGTTTAACCGAAAGTGGGACTTGAATTCGCATCTACATTCTTCTTCCTCTCCACATTACCCGCGCCAATCCTCAGTTACATTGAACGCTCGAATATTCCTCACTGCGCCCCGCGATTTCTTCATTTCAAAAGTCACGGAGCTCCGTCATGAATCGTCAAAGCACGAAGTTTCGTTCTCGACAGAGATTCTGAAGGAGCAGAGGAAGATGGGCCAATGGGGCTCGAAAGGAGAGAAACATCCCCGTGTCCCTTGACCCTTGGAAGGCGGGGTGCGCGAACGGGTGTCGTTAAAATGGAAACTCGGCGTCGCCGTGGGATTCTATCTGCTCTCTCGTCGTTCTTTCTGCACCCCCTGTTGGAGCTCGCGCTCCTTTTCCTTTCTTCGCTTTCGTTCCAATTAACCTTGAAGCCACGAAGCGGCTAGGAGGCTCGCCGCAGGATGCGAGGGAGAGCCCCGGCCTGCATAAAGGGGGCAGTCGAATGAGATTAATTCAGAAATGACGACGAGTTCTTGCCTCCCTGCCAGGAACGCACGTTTACACGATGGATGTACACGAGGAGGGCCCAGGATGGAATATGGATGGCTCCTTGAATATCTCCGCGCTTACGACTCCCTACCTTATTCTCCTCTTATTCTGTTTTCACTTTCTCCTCCTTCACCTGCTCCTCCCTTAATTTATTAGGTCGGCGAAGAAGTCCAGTGAAAATATTAAACACGTTATCACTTTTTGGCTGTCCATAGTGTTAATCTCTGACACTTTATTCTTCTTTAAAAAATGGCCCTTTATTTCCTTCTTTTTCTTAACAAGAAAATTCGTTGCCCTTCTTCGAAGACTATTCTCCGAACAACTTAAATCCTCCACTATCCCCAGAGTGGCACATCCTCTCGCAGATCCTCCTCCACCCTCGCCACCCCGAACACAGACACACACTCTTATTCTCAGTGGACCATCCAGCAACGTTTAACCCCCATTATCTCCCATTTATCGTCGTCCACCGATCCAGAGAATTTTCTTTTCCCAGGGCTCGCCGGTTCTTGCTCCCCGGATGTAATTCTACATTCGCCATTTCTGGGTCACGCGATTAACGCGCGTTTTGTAACGTCCTCTCGAGCTGCCCGAGAATTCGACGAATGGAAAACGTTTTCCGCGGTTCTCTTTCTCTCCCCCTCGCTCTCTGCCTCTCTTTTCGTCTTTCTGTGTATACATATAATTTTTCCCAAGCTCCAGAATCACGGGGCTCTGGTCGTTGGCGCTTTTTCTCCTTCTTTCGCTTTTCCATCCTACCTTGGCGCGATTCCCTCGCGCTCCACTGCCTCGAGAAGTCTCCCTCTCTCTCTGCTCGCTATTCTACTCGCGTTTGTAATATCAAGAAACCGCGGGAGCCCGAAATCCGACGTTAGTATCCTCGAAAACGCAGAGAAAAGGTGAGTTGAGGTGGCGAGGCTCGCCGGAGGGTGCGGTTTTCCACCTCATTTCCGCGCGAACCGAGGGAACAACCGATTCCAGATCGGAGAGAGAGAATTCACCCCCTCAAGACCTCCTTGGTCTCCCTTTCTCTCTCTGCTCCTCCTCGGGCGCTCTCCTCTCTCGGATTTTTCGTCCATTGTGCCCGCCGTTACAGTCAGGGCGAGGATCATCCGTCGAATCGGATTTTAGCAGGCGCCTTCGTACAGTTTTTTAGGCATCCCGCGGTTTCCTCGAGTGCCTTTCCTTCGGGCCGTGTAAACTCTTCTACGGTTCCCTCGAGATTATTGTGAACGGGATCGAGGAGCACGGGGAACACTGTGTCTGCTTGAAGAAGCTTGATGGGTTTGATATGCAGGTGGTATTGCTCCAGAGACAGTACTTGGAAACAATACTAATTAGGTGCTTGGCGGCTGCTTGTGCACTTACGAATGTGGTATGGGAGAACTGAAATCAAAATGGGGATAAGTTATGATGATGATCTAGGTTGGTAGAAGTTAAGAGAAGACGAGAAATTCTCTCCTCTCGCCATCTTCGATTGTCTGTTAGGGTGGAACGAAATATAGGGGCTAAATATTTTTTTATTATTCATGACTTCTAACAGTGGGCAAAAGTTGCCGTTTATAATGGTATTTAAGCTGTCAAAGTTTGAAAGTGATCAATCAATTTTTTGAGGTGCCGCAAGCCTTTTAAAAGTTAATATTTCAGTAAATATTAATATTTGAAGAGCTTGTGGCACGTCAAATAATTTGTTGATCACGTTCAAACGTTGGTAGCTTGAATACCATTATAAAAGGCAACTTTTGTCCACTATTAAAAGTCATGAATAATAAAAAAATATTTTGCCTCTATATTTCGCGTTCCACTCTACTGTCTGTGTCCTCCGCGCATGCGCATTGCAGGATGTGCAACTCCATTTTTAACAGGTTTTGAATAATGATGTGTAATATACGTAAAAAAATTCTATTCGTTTAGTGGACGTTTGATGCAAATCCGATAACAAATGAGCGATTCATTGCAAGTAAATGAAAATAGGAATATTAAAATTAATATTAATTTATAATAAAAATATTAGCAGGTAATAATATTGTTGTTATAGAATATTCTTTCGCCAAAAATAGAAATAAAAACTTATCAACTCAATAACAACTAAGTAAAAATATATATTTTTCAATTATCGTTCTCTGTTTAATGTAAAGTCAAAGCAATAATTTTATAAACAGTTTTTCTAATTTACTCCAACTTGGTAACGATGAAGCTGCACCCCTCTTACTACAAGCTCCTCAACTCCTAACTGCACCCACAATTAACTAGATTGCAAATGCTATTCTACTAACGTGCAACCCAGATCTCTTCCCACTGGAATGCGAAGTGGAGTTATTTTCTTTGAGTCCCTATATCGATTTCCTAAACACCGTCGGACAATCACGCAGCAAGCGAACATGTCTAGCGCCGAGGGCGGCTTGATATCCAAATTTCCGGCTTGACCGCGAAATTCGATCGCGCGCCCTGTCCGAGATTCCAGCGCGGCCCGTGAAGAGGATTCCGCTGGACCTCCAGGAGCGGGCCGCGGGTCCTCGTGAAATCGGATCCCCCCAGGGCGGAGAGGTGGGTCAACAAGACGACAGAACGAGACCGTTTCGAACAGAGGAACACGGGTCGAAAGTGGTGGCTGACGAAGATCCGAAACCCGATACGTTCCGCAGGAATCAAAACGCGTGTCATGGATCCGGGCCACTTAAGGGCACGCCTTAGGCGGCGGGCCTCGCACTTCCGATCGGGAATGAAAAGGAGGAAAGGCGCCACTTGACCCGAGGATTTAGTTTCTTCCAGGGATTTCGGGGGACACGCCTGCTACTATCAAACTACTCCTCTTAGACCTGATATTCGTATAAAATATGGAGCACGGTACCGATTAGTATTTCCGGAATTCAGTACTCCGCGTGGGATTGTGACATTTCATATTCGAAGCTACTTTCACAACTCGAAGCATCGTCCGCAACCTTCGGGGTGTTCCGACACTTCCACTTCGATCCTCATCGCCGCAAACACTAGCTACATCTGCAGCGAGAAAAACCTTGTAAAAAAGGGGTTCGATTCGGTTGGACGGAAGCCACGAGAACGCCGCCTAGCCGCGGCCTTCCCCGTCGCCTTCTCGCGCGGCCGCGTGCTCTCTCCGCCTACTCCAGGGCCCTCGAAGAGCCCTTGATTTCGCAATCCGTACGAAAGTCTCGCGGCACACAGAACGGCGACAGGGTGGGACAGGGGCGGTGGGGGAGCGGGGGGTGTGAGAGCAGAGAAGAGGAGGATGAAGCTGGAGGAGAGCGGGAGGGGAGAAATAAAGAAAGAGCGAAAGGGTGGTCGAGGGGGTGGCGATATCCCTCTTGGGTGTAGCATTTGAAGGAGACGACGGTTCCCTTTTGCAAGAGTAGATCCTGATGGGACAGGGAGAGCGGGGCCATATTTACAAGGAGGAGCGCGAGGGGCACCGAAGGTTGGCAAGACGAAGAGGTGGCTGGGAGCGGAGAGACGCGAGCGAAGAAGGGGGAGAAGGGGGCCCACGAGGAAGAGGACGATGGCAGTGAAGGATCCTCGACAGTTCTAGGATACTCCTTGCCGGGTATCCTGGGGTCCTCGGTGCACAAGGACCATCCTCTCTTCCTCTTTTCTCCGCTCCATCTTCCGCAACCACCGTCCCCCGTCGCACCCCCCGGTTCCTCGCTCCATCTCTCTTCTTCCCGAGCCAGATCCGTGCGTCGAGTCCTCCGTTCCCCTTCCGCGGAGGTATTCTGCGGTCGCGCGGCGCCCCCCGTGCCCCCGGCGCGCTTCCTTCGTCTTCTTCAGCTTGGCTACAAAGCCGAGTAGCCACCTTTTCGACGCTCTTCTCGCTTTTCACGGATCCACCGTGTCGCTCCCCACCCTGCCACTCTTCAGCCGCGATTCTCTCCACCCTCGCGTGCTCTCTCTCTCTCTCTCCTCTTCTCGCCTGACTCCTCCCGCCTCTCTCCTCGCCTCCCTCCTCGAGTGATCGTGTACAGGATTCGATATCACCTAATCACGATCCTCGAGCGACGGCAGCCTCTCGTGGCTGACTTTTTGCCGGCTGGAGGGCGCGAGAATTGTTTCAACGGCCACCGATCGTCAACCTGGTGCCCCGACCCTCCGCTCTCTCTAGACCGCGGCGACTAAGCACCCTCGCTGCTTTTAAATACATGATCGCGCGGGGTTAGCCTCGGCCACCGTTCCCTTTAAGTGGCTCGCAGTGGTGAGTTCGATTTCCAGCTGGACGCAACTGGTAGGCTAATCTACTCGACCCCCTTTCGACTCCAACAGCTCCTATGGAAATTGCTGGGTGTACATAGTTTAACAACGCTCGCCTTGAATCCTCCTAGCTTTCAACGCGTCTCCGCGCTTCCTCCGCCTCTGTTCCCCGAAAAGCATATCCGGTCGAAGTGAGCGGGGCTCGGCATCCACTCGACTCGCCTCCTAATCGTCGTCGATGCTCGGCTCCTCGATCTGAAAGGCTCGTGAGGCTGATCGTAAATACGCCCGTGGCGTGGTTACCGCGAGAGGGAAAAGAGGTATCGTGGATGTAAACGCGGGCATAGACGACGCGAGAGGCAAGCAGCAGAGGTAATGCGCCCAGTTGCTGAGGCAAGGGTCCTTGCTTTGACTCCAAACTCACCAGTATAACTGAATGCCTCTCTATAGGCCGAGTACGTGCTTCTAAGTGCATCCTGATTTTTCGAAGCTCTTTGATTATGCACTCACTCCCCGCCCTTCCCTCCGGCGCTCTCCCACCGCTTCTTGCGCTCCCCCTTTAGCCCTCTCGTCGCGATTCCACCGTTCCCTTTCGCCTCTTACGCCCTTTCTTCGGCCCGTCTTTACCACTCCTCCTGCACGCTCGATCTGCACGGGGAACCTGAGGAAACCCTCTCTCTCTCTCCTCGCTCGATACCGCGTTAATTACCACGCTTTTCGCTCCACCCGCGATGCTTCTCGCGCGAGCTTAACTTCGCTCGCCGTGGAAGATGCCTCGGCGTATTGATGCAGCGGGAATCGATTTCTCCTTCCACTTTCTCGGCTCGTTGCCTTCGTTCGGCCAGAAATCTGGACCATCGATTTAGCTGCACTCGGGGAGGGGAGGGTTATTGTTTTAGACGCGAGCTTCATTATGTCGCGATGGAAAACAAGCTTGATTAGGTCTAGAGAATTTTATTTCTGTCGTCACCGGTGTTTCGGAATGTTGGGAGAATGGGATCGGTGTCCCGTTCTCGAGGAATCGTGGATGGTTGTGCACGGGGCTTTTGGACGGCGCGGGACGCCCCGCGCGGCTGAATCTCTTCACAGGTGCACAAGTAGCCGTGTTGATTTATTTGATAAATGAGTAGTGGATAGGGCTTTAAGCGGGCGAGAGGGAGGGGGAGGGCTCTCCAGCGGAGAGTCCTACAACGCCGAGCGCACTACTCTTTCGCTCTTCTGCTCCCGTTCCATCCCTCCTTCCTTCTATTTTTCCTCTCGCTCTCGCCCAAGCCTCTTGCTCGCGCCTCAAATCAAACGTGGAGAACCAGTCGGACCCGGCGCAGCTTCCGAGGGCGAGACTCGAACGTTCAATGGGTCGCCTGCTTACGTCTCGCCCTGACAATACTCCTTCTTTCTTTCTGCTTCGACAACGCACGGTTGTTAGAAGATTCGGGAGAGCCTAAGCAACGACCGAGCAGTTGCGAGGTCTCCACTGCGCATGCGCGAACGGGAACTAAGTAGTTTCGAATCTCTATAGTCAAGGGGCTACCCCTAAAAAAGGGGTTTCGTAAACAGAAGAGAATACTGGATTTTATTCTTTAGACAAATTTTCATAACCCCTAATGAGTTTTATTAAATTCGCATTAAAAATATTTGTATCCCTTCAACTCGACTCCCCCCAAGATTAAACCCTAACTAGGAACACTATTCAATTGATGATGAATCGCGCAGAGGTCACAAAAATGTAAATTAAAGATGCTCCCAAAAGCTGGTCTGACCTTGAAAAATCAACAAAGGTGGAACAGGGGAGAGAATAAAAATGAGTTACATTAATTGAAAAATAAATAGCCACAAAAGGTATATACAATTTTCTTAAAAATATTGTAAGAAGTAAATAAGACAAAGAAAACAATTTCAATATACCTACGGAATTTACATACAACTTTAGAAAACTCAGAAATCTTCCTCTTCCACCTTCCCCCTCCAACCACCCCCCGCAAACCCATCGCACCTCCGCCCCACCAAAGTGAGCAAACCTCCGAATCCTCTAAAATCTGCCCAACGACGCTCGATCTTTCGCGATCGAGGCTTCCAACCTCCCCAAAAGACGACGTCGTTGGGTCCCTCCTCCCCCGCAACGAAAATAGACGAGAGAGCGGACGTGCACGCGAGACAACTCGGCTTAATCCGCAACGGCTGAGCAAGCAGGCCGCGAGGCAGCAGCAAGCTATGCAGAAATGCCGCTTTTTTTTTCTCTCCCCCCACCGCAGTCGCCGGAACGCTTTCGCCGGGCGAATTTCCGCCAGATATACCGTCTCCTTTCCCCCGCCGCGGAGAGACAGCGAAAATATTGACTCTGTCAGCCGGTGCGGCTCGCTCGGCGGAGAGAAGGTAGCAGCGGAGGCAGCCGGCCGAGGAAGCCAGTACAAATTAGGGGCGGATGTCGTATTGTTTCGGAACAATGTCAGAGGGATTAGCCAGTCCGTACACACGGGACGTCCGCGTGGAAACGTCCTCCACCCTCTGGCGCCGGGCGATTGCAATCGACGATTTATCCAGCGGAGGAGACCTGGAATAATAAAATGACGGAGGCTGCGGGAGTTCTCGGGGCTGCTCGCGGGTCGTCGCCGAGGGAGGGGGATGATCAGCGATTCCGTCGTTATCGGCGATGAATAATTAATGCCGTTAATGAATTAAAGATCGCCAGACGCTAAGGAAAGCGACGGGGACGGCTCGGCTGGCTCGTTAAATGTCGAGCTGCACCTTGGCTCGCATACCGGGGGCGTTATCGATCTCTCGATGTCATCTCGCGTCTCTGATGGGGAATTCTTGGCTGAGACGGTGGCTTCTGGGTGGAAGGAATATAGAGGTGAGGACGCGTGGTACCGTCGGGGGTGGGAATGCGGGGAGTGGATTCGGATAGGTGTTCTGCCTGTGTTCTCCAGGATACCGTGAAGGGTACCTTAGTAGGTGTTCCAGGTACCATTTACAATCCATTACGACGCTACGCGGAAAGCTTGTGCTTTGAGTCACAAAGGAAGCATCCCCTACGAAGCTTTACACAGACCCTTGGCACATATGTACCCAAGAAGAAGAGACTACTGCCTCGAATCACAGATTACTACTCCCTCCCCTTCGGGAAATTTCTGCCGGATCGGCGAAAAGAATTGGACCTCCGTCCAGGTCGATATTTAATAAACATCGGCTCGAGCCGGGGGGAGGAAGGGGGAGGGTTGACTCCGCGAATCTCTGGCTCTCTATCGCGGAGCCGGTGTGTTAAAGCCGGTGGCAAAGGCGTCAGATAAGGCACCATCGTTGATTGGATCACCGCGAGAAATCGATATCTCTCGGCCACCCCCCTCGTCCTCCGGCTCCTCCGGCTCCTACGGCACCTCCACCTCCTGCGGTTCTCCTTCTTCCTTCGCTACCCGGAGCCTCTGTCTCGGTCGTTCCTCGAGGGGGTACGCGGCAGCGCTCTCCTCCTCCCTCTTTCCGTTCCTCCTCCTGGCCGCCGTGGCTGCCTCCAATTTCCCCGTGACGGGCTCCTGGAGGATTCTCGAGTGCCCTCTCATCGCCCTCTGGGCCATCCAGCCGAGCTCTGTCCGGCAGTCTCCATGCCAACACCCGCTCGATAAATTTATTGGTCGCCTCTGACACGAGTGCTTCTGCATACTTCTTCCTTCATCCCTCTCGGCTCGATGTCTCTTGCTCTCTGCTCGCTGGCTGTCCCCCTCTGGCTCCCCCCGTTTTTTCCCCCGACCCCTCGCCTGACGATAATTCCTCGACGATGCTCCGTCGCGGGATCAACCTCCGAAATGTCGCGCGACGGCTTTGGTCACCGCGTTTCCGAATATCTGTAATATCCACTGATTCCTGGGGGATGATTATTTTCCTCGTTGGGTTCTGTACGTTGGATAGGTTTCTCTTGTCTAGGAGATCGTTTCGTAAGCTTCTTCTGTCTGACAGTGGAACCTTCGCGGAGACTCGTTACCTTAGGGTTACTCGAATGATTTGTGTACATCGACTGGTCACCCTTAACGGATTAAGATTCCAACCATTAAGAATCTCCCCCCACCGCGTCTCCTCCAAAGCTTCTAAACCTCCTATCACCACCTTAGCACACTTTCTTATCCTCCAATTCATTCCCCAGCTTCGAAACCTTACCCCGACGACCGGCCGCGAAACGTCCATTAATTACCATCGAACGATACAAACCGTCGTCTCGGGAAGGAGCGGGAGGGCGCGCAATTAAACGCCCAAGCGAATTACCAGAGAGAAGCCCAGTGCAGGCTACTCCGGCCCGCTATTGGAACTCCTCCCCGCCCCCCCGTCCCTCCTCTGTAACGCGCGCCGGCGGGGAGGAGGGGCTCGAATCAATCCAGTTCCCCCTTGGCGAAATTGTAAATAAATTAGGAGCTGCACGATCGCGAGAGTCAACACGTTGCTCGGGCGCGCGCGATCCACCCACCCCCTCCCGCTCTTCGCCCCTCGGTGCGTTCGTACGTGCGCACCCCCGCTGCGTGGCGCCCACACACGCGTGCGCGGCCGCGGCGCGAGGGAGAGCGGCGACTTGTGGGCGTGCGTACAGCGCGAGTCGAACGGAGACGGGCGTACGGCGAGGGTGAGGCCTGCTCCGCGGAGCTGCCGGGGTGAACGGGGGTGGAGGGCACACGGACGAGGGAACCAACACACCGGCGTTGCGTTTATTAACGCACGTTGCACGGTGGGGTTTGCTGGCACAGCATCGGCTGTGCGGCAACCAGCCAGGCAGGGTCAAGTGTTTCCCTCTATCCTCCTTCGATCCTCGCCCTCTGCCGTGCTCCCCTACCCGGCGAACCCTTTTCCCCCCTTCGCCGCGCCCCGGCCCACCGCCCCCCGCGCGCCCCGACGCGCCGGGGCGAAGCTGGAAATACCCCAGCCCCGGCGAACGAAAACGCCGAGCCGGCCACGCTTGCTCGCCGCGCGGATGGATCTTTATTCCGCGATTGTTAATTCTGCGGGCGAACGATCGATCTTGCGACGCTCTCGCGCGCTTCGGCGCTCTCGCTCTGCTGGTAATTCGGAGCGTTTAAATCCACGGATTCGAAGACTTCTTTCTTAGGCTCTTCTATAAAGTAGAGGAAGAATCGTGATGGCATAAATGCGAGTCTGAGTAACATCCTCTATTCAGAGAATCTTGAATCCCCGTCACCGATTTCCGCCCCGTAGAAACGAACCCCTCTAGCCCGCGAGAGCATCGCGACATCGACGAGGGAGGCAGCGGCGACGTCGCTGCCGTCGCCCGGCCTCGTCGGCGCCCGGAGAGCTCGCTCGTATTTTCCTCTCGAGGGAATCAGCGGGTAAAGGGAACGGGGGTTGGGAAACGGAGCGCGGCTAGAGGGAGGAAGAAAGTAAAAGTCGGTGGTGGTATAAACGTGTCTCGTTTCGTTTCGTTTCGCCGGCTGGCTCGTCGAGGCGCTAGAAGGGCCGGCTTCGAGGGCCTCCATTACCGGTGAGTAAAAAGAGGAACAGGAAAATGGGTAAGAGAAGGAGCACGGGGTGGGAGAAACGGGGGGAGGGGGGAGGGATCTTGAGCTGCACCCAGGGCTCGTTTCTTCTTCTCTGCGGCGCAAAGGCGCGAATGAATGCTTGGTTGCGGCTAGGAGCACGAAGAATGAGGAGAAGGAAGGAGCCGGAGGAAAGAAGTTGAAGTCGAAGCGCGGGGAAGCTTTCGCGCAGCGGATGTCGAACCGGGGGGGACCAACGGCGGAGGAATTACCGGTTCGTTGGCTAACTGGCTTCATAGAAGAAAAACCTCTTTATACGTGGCGCACGCACGCAGCCTCTAACCGCGGCATGAAAAACGCGCCTTTAAGCCTCGAGTTCCATCGAATACACCCCCGAGTGCACGAGTGGCGCGCGGAACAAAGCCACCGGAAATCGCCCGAGTGGTGCTCCGGCTCGCTGGCGCCATCTTGTGCGAGGCAACCTCCGCGCGGAACGTACGTGCTCATTGTTCTTTTTTCGTCAAATAGTTGCGCCACTTTCGCACGCGAAACCGCAGACCCCCTTTTCTCGCGCTCTGCTCGGGGGTGGACGCTACGGCGTCGGATTGGGTATCGAGATCCGCTGGCTTTCATCGATTATAGATCGATGCTGATGCTTGAACATTGGGGAGTATCGAGTTCGAGGGAAACAGGGTTGAATTGGTACTTTGGTGTTTGGTCGGCTCGATATCGACGTTTGTGTTACTTTCAGAGAATTTGGTATTTGTATTGGTTGGGGGTCATCCTGAAATTATGAAAGACTTTTGGAGGGGGCGAGGAGGTCGTGAATTTCTTACGTTTTCTTAGGAAGGAGGAATCTGGTAGCGTTTTACGTACCTAATATTTTTTTAACCTAATTTTCGATAAATATAAATTCCACCATTAATGTTCCAGAGTTTTAGTTTAAATTTCCCGAAACCCAGTTAAATGAATTATTGTTGTTATTATTATTATTATTATTATTAATTTTACGGGGAATCCCCATGGTTTTCAAAACAATACAGATAGAAATAACAGAGTCTGAACAAAAAATGACTTAGCCAATAAAAATAGATAACTAAAATAGATAAATAGATAGGAATAGATAATTAAATAAACCTTTGAAAGAATTTTAATAACTGACAAAATTAAATGTAAAAAATATTAAGTGAGGGGGTTGGAATATCAAATCTTACGAATTTTTATATTGTGGGAGGGAGGAGGTAAGAACTCGCCAAAATTACCTTTACGTAATTTAAGGACGGCCCCTTGGTAGGAGTATTCCGAGGTTCGTATTTGTGAGGAAGAATAGTGGATGATTCTTGTAGGTTCTCTGAATTGAAAAGTACTTTATTCCATGACAGAATAATAATAGGTAGGGGAAGTAAGAGCAAATCCGGGACGTTAAGGATAAAAGCTCATAACTTTGACATTATTAATGTAAAAAGAAATGTAAATTAGGATTCATTAGAATAAACTCTTTATTAAATAATAGTATATATCCATTTTTTAATACAATAATACATACAAAAAATTACGATTTAAAACATGGTTCGTTTTTACGGTTTTACCCCATGGCCTGGGAAAAACCGGGTACCATACTAAAAACTCGCCCCAGCGCCTATAACAACGCAATTCGTCCAATTCTTCAGTCCCCCAACCAGTGCAGCCTTCGTGATCCCACTTACAGCACTGCACCCAACCTTCATTCAATTTGGATGAACCGTAGGATTCTTCGACATAAATGCAAATGTCTTCATCTCCACTGTTATCATTATCCTTCCGTATTTTCTTTAATTTTGTGGTTTTCTTTCTCTTTAGTTGTTGTCCTTTATTAAGATTTATATAGTTTAATGTTGATAACTTCCTCTTTTTCGTTTCTTTGTTATACACATTTTGTCCAAAACCGGGTACCCGATTTTACCCCGTACAGTTTTGCCCCAGCATACAATTTTATAAATATTACGAATTATCAACAATACCAGGGCGAAGTACAAATAAACTGTCTTAGTTATTTCCACTATAATATGCAACAATGAACATAATTCACACAAAAAAGTACTTACCTGACCACTGTCAAAAGTGTCGAAGTTTCTTAACTAAATTAAATCAGAGCCTTCAAAAACACACAAGTCGACCTTAAATTTTCCGGCTGCAACGACGCGGGAAAAATTAAGGCCGTATTAAAAATAATAGCACGTCCCGGATTTACCCAGATACCTGGTTTTGTCCCAATTTCCCCTACAAGCTATACACATGAAATTTATTTATTCATCTTGCCAGATATATACCTCGAGCGATTCCAATTTCATTTTATTTCACCGAAGAAAACCCCTCCACTAGCACACATCTCATTGCTAGAGTCCAGAACTCGTCAGCCTTGACCCTCCCGTCTCTCCTTTTTCTTTTTAAATATCGAAATCGCCATCCGCGTTCCTCTTGCACAAACATTATTCCTCTCGAGCAGTCCCTCCAATCTTATATGCTTAGGTGGGTGTAGGTAAACATTGTACAGCACGTGTAAGTAAAAGGTAAGCTAAATAAGCGTCCTCTCCTTTCTCTCCGCCTCTCTCTCCCTCTCTCGTTCCTTTTTTCGTGCTCGGATACACGCCAGCAGGAGCGTGCACGAAGTGTCTCTTACCGGCACCGGTGCCTTTTCATTCGAGTTAGTCGGTTGGTTTCGCCTCTCGAGGAAACCGCGGCTAAAGGGTTTCGATTTCCGTGCCGCGCCCCGTGCAAGTCTTTTTCACTCGGCCGCGACGGTGGAAGGAAAATTTCTGCTCGGCCTCCACAGCTCGCCGACTCGCTCGACCGCCACCCTTTAATTCCTAATCCCTCGGAACGGAAATACGGAGCGACGGCTGCCTCCTCTGACCTCCTCCGCCGTGAAACACCTCGAGCTTGCAGCGCCAGCCCCTCCGCAGCACCGAGGGACACGGAATTTATCGCCTTATTGAAATCCCCGGCGCTCCACGCTCTCGGCGTCTCGAATTTTATTGGAATCTGATGTCTGACGAGTACAGAATCCTCCTCCGTATTCTACTGAAATCTTCCGCGGCAGAAGCAGACTCTAAATCTTACCGTGATCTACATAGTTCTTACTGTAAAACTCTACTCAAAATCTTCGCCAGTATCAAGTCTACATCCCCCATATTTTCTAGAATCTCTGGCGCAGAGATCGGGCCTCCCAGTTTCGCCTAAATCTCCAGTGATCCGTAAAAGTCGACTGGGTTTCGCGAAAATTCAGCCCCGAATTTGCTGGGAATTTTAGATACCTCGAGTTCTGCTCTCCGCTTCCTGGAAACCACCCCTAAATGAGCTGCGTGGAAGAAGTTGGTCGGAAGTTGGCAGGAATCTTCCGCCCGTGGAGGAAGACGGATGGAAAACGGCTATGCGAAGGGAAAAATTGCGGCTGGGTGAGGGGAACGTCGGGGAACGAGGGGGGGGGGGTTGGACGGGAAAGTGTAATTTCAGTTTGAAACAGGAACGGGGAGAGGCCGACCCACATCGAGGCTTCGAGTGTTTGTATTGCTGACGCGGCGATCCAATCCAATCCAATACCCATGGCGGATGGGCAACACACAGCGCGTACACTACCTAACGTATGAGCGAATCTCTCCCGTCTGCTTTCCAATACAATCACGCAGGCTTCGCGCCGACCAGGCGGAGCTTTCATTTTGTAATTAATTGTCCGCCATTTTCACATCGGGGGAAAATGATTTTTTTCCACGCCGCGACTTTTCAATTAAACCGTCAACCCCCGTGCCCCTCGCCACTGGCGCGCGCCACCGAGGGCGACGATATCGAACAGCGCTCGGGGTGCGACGTTGCAAAGTGTAAAGAATCGGTTTGGTTAGAAATTATAAGCGACGCGGTGTATTTTTGGCGATAGATATTCGCTAGATAGAAGTCAGCGGCCCCTCAGGTGCAAAATAAAAATAAGAGAAAAACAGTTACGTGCGAAACTACCCTCCAGCGTCCAGACACCCAGCGCGAATAATTCAAGCTTAGATGCCGCTGCAGGGGTTTGGCGTTTTCCACCCGGCAGAGTCGATCAGCTCCCATAAAAACAGAAGAAATTACTAGCTGCGTGCGCGGTGGGTCCGACTAATTAAATACCTGAGCGTGGCGAGGCTTCCGACCCCCAGAGATGGGGTTGCAGCGGCGACCAGGACCGCGTGCGTGCCCGGTTCGACGGCTATTATCATAAACGCAACAATAACGAGGGATGATCCGACGTGTAAACTGTTAAACCCCCCCACCCTCCCAGCCCCTTGCGCCCTTTTTTCGGCGAGGGCGAGGATTACCGTGGGGGCCCCTCGAGCGGAGCTGGAATCCGGCGGGGTGGATGTTATTGTTGCCGCGGAGAAGCGAGAGGAAGCGGCTCGGCAACGCCACGCTCTCTGGAATAGAGACGGCTGGACTCTATAACTGGTAGAGACGGGGCTCACGGGGACCACCCCTTCGAACCCTCGACGATATTGACGGTGTTTGCCGCCTCCCATTACGGGCTCGATTGAACCGAACTATACGATTATCATGCGTCACTGATAGTCTCTCTATGCCGCGCCGGGGGTGAGCTACTGGCACCGGGAACGCTCTTGCGGGACTTTAACCCTTCAATGCTGATTCCTTTGGGCGGTCTAAGACACTCGGTTCTTTGCTACTGGGTGTTATTAATTAACCATTGCACAACAAGTGCTGGGTCATTTTGATCCAACTCTGACAAAGTTGATCATGATGTTACATTTCTGTGGGTAATGACAAAATATAGTAGGTATAAGATGCATAAATTGCAGTATTATTTGCAAAAATCATACAGGAGATACACCTATATTTTATGTATCAAATGTACGTAAACAATTGTTTTTTTTTATGTATTTCTTTATTACCTACTAGTTTTAGAACTCGGCTTCGTCAGAAATTTAGATTCTGCTTTTATAAAAGAATTTTTTTTTTTAATTTTCTTTTTGGAAATGAAATTCTTCTGCGGCACATTTCGTGATCCCAGAGTTTATCGTTCGAAAGTTTTTAGGCGATAGATGAACACACAAACATATTGAAGCTTTCTGCTTTATATATTAAGATTTGTGTGAGATTATGTATACAGTGGCGTGCAACAGTATTCGGCCACCCTTTAAAACAGAATAACTTGTTTAAAATTGGTCCAAACGAATTGTGTTTTTTTAGAAGCTTGAAGGATTAGTTTGCTAAGTGGCGTGTTTCGTTGTTTTGAAAAAAATTGCAACTGGACGGAATAGCGAAAAAAGTATTGAAGTTCATTTTTCAACTTTTTTTATCCAAACCCGTAATGAAAATGTAAAAAATATTTTTATTCATGCTTAAAGTTTCATCGAAATCGGTTAACGCAGATATGAGCTACAAACAGTAAAAGTTGGTGAATATTTCACACATTTCGGCAGTTTCCGGCCGAATATTCAATTTTTCGTGAAACCCGCGTACCATAGAAATGTTGCTATGTGTATATCTCGCTATTGTATATATCAACGAAAATATACAATAGCGAGTCCTTTTAACCCCAATAGACAATTCTCAGCGAATCCTAAAGATCTAGGATTCCCACTACAAAGAAGCACAGCCGTGTTTATACACTGAAGCGTAATTACGAGTGGTGGAATTGCCCATTCACCGGGGTGGCCCTAAGCCGGGAGAAAGTGTGGTAATCGAGACTCGATAAACCAAGAAACAAGGTCAAACAGAGGCGCGAAGTCAGGCTGGCGCACACGTCACCGCGCGACCAATCCGACCGTGCGCGATCCCGTACTGTTTTTAAGTAGAACAAGTGGATCGATGGTCCCACTCGGATAAATCCGTTGACGCCAGACAACGGCAGCCCGTTGCGCGCGCGGGGAATACATGAATACGGGATTCACGAGGAAAACGGTTCATTACCGTCTCCGCGAACTTTCAGGCCCCCCGCCCCGCAGACTCGAAGGACCCGCCGCGTACCTTCTGCGCGAGGTAAGCTCGTAATCAATTCAATTAAAATTGATTTCCACTCGTCGCGACACATCAAACAAGCCCCAGGGGGGGAGCGGTGACCCCCGTCCCCCGTCCTGCCCCCTTAGTATTCCCGTGAAAAGCACGATCCTCGCGATTCGAAATCGAGCTTATAAATATTCAACGGTAGCGAAAGACGGGGGAGAGTGGTCGCGCAGCCAGCAAAGGGGGGGGGGGGGGGGCGCGCGAGGGGGGCAATCGTTTTGTTCTTTTGTCAGCGTCGTTCATTACACGGTATTCACTCGATTCTCCGGTGGTGTTTGCGTGGGCGTAGGAGGGAGGATTTCCTGAGAGGCGGGGGCGGGCGGGGAGGCAGAGGACGCCGGTGATTTCTCTGTGCGTCGATGCGTCTGGTCCGCGGGGGCACGCGCCTCGTGCCACCGGGCCGCGTTGCCCTTTCGAAAATCCGTTATTAGCATCCAAGCCTCCCATTATGACGTTTCGCGATGCTGACAAACACTTGGCCCCTTCGCTCGCCTGCACGCGCGTTTACATATCGTTCGAAGGGGGGGACACGCGCCGCCACGCTCCGCGTCCCATTCACCTACGCGAATATCGCGTGCCCCCGCCGAGAAACGTCGCCTTCCGAGCGTCAGCGCTGGTGACGAACCAAGGTGTTCGACTTGTGCACCGATGCGTTCACAAAAATTGAAATTCTGGGCTGGAGGTTTGTGTTTTTGGATGCCCTCGACATCTCGCTTGGTATTGGACGATTCACCTTCTATATATGTATCGCTTGAAATAATAATCTAAGAAAAGATTCGTTTTCGATAATTAATTTGCCTTCTCGAACCATGCAATTGCGTGTGAACAATCTTTTTGTATCTCGAATATGTCAGGCAGTAACCAACTGTTTATACTAATAAAGTATAATTTTCGTATAAATAAATCATAAATAAATAATAATAATAATAATTCTGTAGATACTAATGAAGGGGGTGTTTGATTTTTCCAGGCTATCAGAGCGCCGATTATCAGGGAGGATACGAGAGCGCTGGCTCGAGTCAGGCAGCGTCGTCGGGGCCCTGGGCGAGGGGGTACGGCGTTCCCCACAATAATTATCAGCGTTACCAGCACCCGGAGTACCAGCAACAACGCAACAATTACAGCACTCAATCATACGGACGGAACAACTACCAGAATCCGCAGTACAACAACTATCATCAGCAGCGGGTAAGTGTCTCACACCCTTCGATATTAATAATACCACCTCAATAAATTGCTCTACATCCATCGTGTTACCGAGAAGCCACATTTTGCTGCTTGAATAAACACTGTAACGAACCGAGTCACTTGTCAAACTTAAGGGTACCCTTCCATCAGATCGCTCCAGAAATAAATTATTTTTACGATTTTATTTAACAAACAAAAGTAAACGTCGTGGGGTTGAAACATTTTTTGGACTGTATTTGTACAGCACTGTGAATTTTGACGCCAAATTTTTACTGAGAATTCTTCAGACGATGTACTACCAAAATTCATATATAAAATTTTTAAATTTTAAATTTTAATGGGAGGGTATCCCTAAACTAAAGATCACTTCGATCCCGAGGATACTTTAGCAATCTTAAACCTTAATTAATCTTGCAAAAGATTTTCAAAATCGATCGCCTAGCTTTCCCCCACTTTTCACTTCACACAGCTTAAAATCAACCACCATCAATATCCCACAAAAAACACTTAGAAGCATTCTTGAATCAGCGTAACCGTAAAGTCACATTCGAAGCACTAGAGCTCGAAGAAGTCCCCTTGGTGGCAGCGGGTCCACCGATTAATCACGACGTTCCTTCTGGTGTTCTAGAATTATTCGTCCAATTATCAAGGGAACGGTAACGGAAGCGGTGGTGGAAACAGGGGTGGGTGGAGACGGTAGACGCTAAAACGCTTACAGCGTTCGACTAAACTTCGCCATCGCCGCGTGGCCGAGTTCATAAGGTCAGGTTCATGGGTATATCCGCGGCTACTTAAAATCGATGAAACATTAGGACCAGGCAAAATTGTCTCGTTGCGAGCAATAAATGACCGGCACTGTTCTCTTTCTTTCCGTGCTTGTCCGTCGCGCCTCCGTACGTAAACCTGCTCGCCCATGCGCGAGCCGCCCGTCGCGCTGCAATCGAATTAAAACGTGCAATACATCGACTAAGTCCGTCACGATCGACTTTCCCTTCGCGCTTCGAATCCCGCGACCCTCGTTACTCTTCGCGCCGCAAATTCCACATCTTTCTCCTAAAAGCAAAACTTAACGGTAATGGTAACGCGAAAGACGCATAGCGCGACCAGTGCTGGCAGTTATTACTTACTAATTAGCGACGTAAGAGTGTATGAAATGTAATTTTATACGGACCTCGATGTAGACGAGAGAAAGTGTTGTATAATATTAAACGGCCCCGCGAGGGGTTGCTCCGCGGACCGCGGCAGCAACCGTCGAGCGAGCACAGTCTGTTAACGGGGAAAAAAAAAATTTTAATTGTATATTCGTATATTCCGTAGCGGCTGGATATCGCGCGCTTGTACTTTCCACTAGCGCGAGCATCGCCGATGAACGTAATGTAGGTCTCCCGATCGAAATAATTATCGTTCGTCGTCGTCTCGTTCGAGCCACGCTCGCCGTCCCTTCTTCTCTCCGACGCGAGCAGCTCCGAGGTGTGGCGGCCTTTTCTTTTATTTCCTATTATTACCATTGAATAGAGGTTTCAGTTCGGTATAAATCGATGCATTCGAGCGTACCGCCGGTACGAGGATTCGATCTTTTACTTTTGGTTAAGGTGTTCCCGGCGCGCGATCGGCTCCAGCGTCGATTGTAATGGAGAATCATGTATCGGAGAGTGTCGATCAACGATATTTACCCTTGGATGGCATCGTTGGTCTCTTGTGATTGAAATGATCGAGGCTTTGCCAGTGGAAAGAGTACGAGTGATGAATTTTAAGAGAAATAAATTTTATTCTCGCCCCTGTGACGTGGAATCAACGATTTAATTGCGTGGGGCGTGGACATGATAACCAGCATGAACAATTATAATTTAATATCCTGGCATGATTTTTAAATGATTTACGAAGATATTTTTGCTTCGTGTTCGATGTACCTACTCTTTCATGGCAAGGCCTCGATTATTGTACCTTCACCTATGAAGTGTATACATATCGTCAGTGTGCAGCCGATCGAAGGGGACACGCATGTATTATTTTCATATGAGCAATTCACGCGTCGCACGTGGACATTTTTGTATTGTATGCACTTGAGACAAATATAATTTAATTGGTTCTACGTCCGTCTCACGGCTGAATCCTCGCCAAAAGATCCTCTCAGCGCCTGATCCTCACGATGTAGCCTGGAAATCTTCTGACGCAACCTTCGTTGCGTGGGTAGAATTAGGTAGAAGCTAGCCAGGCAAGTCTGATCCCATTTGCTCCAGCGAGCCCTTTGTGAGTTCCCAAATGAGTTTGAATATTTTAGGGAGCGTTCCAACACACTTCCTGATTATTTGTGCTGGTATTGTATTGGTATCTAGAATAGTACGATTTTATTCGTCCCACATCCCTCGACTGGGTGAATCTCCTTGACCAAGCAAAACGTCCTACTAACACCTAGGTCCCGGCGACGCGGGCCGGGGAGGCTTTGTTCCCGGCGGCGAACAATGCGAACATTTTGGGAAATTGGAAAACGTAATCGCGACGAACGGCGCGGCACGGTATCGCGGTTGAAGCCAGGCGGTCTAGGGTACATCTGGTACCGGTCTACCAGAGCGGGCGAGCATTGAACCAGCGAGTACCACTCGAGAAAACAATAGCGAGCAGCGCTCTTGTTCTCTGCCCCTCTCTGTCTCTCTTTCGCCCTCTCCTCCCTTTGGCTCCTCTATCGTCACCCTGAAATCTGGATGCCCAGGTCGCTGGAATCGTTCCGCAACCGACCAAGACGCTCGGTTTCCTTGGCCAGCCAGAAATGGCGAGACCGCGTCGCTCTCGAACAAACTCGTCGATTTAATCCAACTCTCGAAGAGAGTGAATGTCTACGGGTATGTTTTGATTCAGTGGGGAGAAATATCGTTTACTTGGTTCTGAAATGGACCAGGTTCATGTTCACAGCTTTACGTGGCAGTTAAGACTCGTTCACATTAGGCAAGTTTTAGCTCAAGGCAAGGCTTGAAACCTGAAAGAAACCTGGAAGGATATTTCGAGTCAAGTAAATAACAGGTTCGCATTGGGAATATGGTTTCGAGTTACTGGAATTTAAGTGACTTGAGGTCAGGTAACTTGACTAATGTGAACGAAGCCTTAGTGGCACTAACAATAAGTGAACATTGACAGTAACAGCATTGAACTGATACGTGTACCTTTAGGTTCTTGGTCGTATTTAAGGGGAAATCCTATTTTTGGGGTTAAAACATAGCAAAATTTGGGATTTTTTTTTAAGAAACTAATGATTCAATTTATCTGAAATTTGGACCATGTTTTTATGAATCTTTGACGCAGTTGCAGTTTCTTTAAAATCAATTTTTAATCATGAATATAGGAGTTCAAATATATCATGAATATAGGAGTTACGCATCACGCATGGTCGGCCAAAATTCGTCGTCCGCTTTGTGCATGATATTTACTTTCATGATTCGTTTCATTCAAAATGAAACGGGGCTTCACTTTATACATACGTAGCTTCAGTTTTGTGAACCAGAATAAAACAAAAAAATTATCGAGGAGAGTGATCAATTTTCAAATCAAAAGGTCTGAACCTTTAATTCTTACTATCCATATTTACGTCAATTTTCATATGCAACAAAAGGAGTATATAACTTATCGATATTCTGGTCCATTCCCAGATTTCCCAGATTTTCAAATTGTGTTATATATTTAGCCCCCAGAATAGAGAAATTTTAGAAGAAATACGATGGAACTAAAGTTAAACTTGGATCGCAAGATGCAGACCGCGAAAAATACCCGAGCAAGGTTGAAACAGATGGGTAAAAAATGATTTGAAATAAAAATTCGCGTACGAAATTTTTATTTGAAATAATTTTTTGCCCATTTCTGATTGAAACTGATAGACGTTCTGAGTTGAATCGTGCGCATGTCGCTCGATGGAGATCATGCCCATCGACGTGCATTGTGCTCGACGGCCCATTTAATTCGCGTTGCCCGCATAAAATTATCCGGTCTCTCGTTGAGCGATCCAAGCCGATATTTCCTATCGCCCGCATGGCTGAGTGTAAACAACCCTTCCGTTCCCTCGGACCCTCTTCCCACACTGCTACCGTGGCGTGTTCATTCCCGACCCCGTTCTAAAGATTCTAACGTCGCAGTTTCCAAGCTGGCAATCTCGGGCAGCACAATTCTGTCTCAGCGATTAGAAATATATTAGTAATCGCCTCAAATATTAAAATCAATAGCTTGCCAGCCGCCATAAGCAATTCCCAGCTAAACTGAATTTCAATTCCATGTTAGAACGCGAGATCAATCGATTCCTCTCGCTCCCTCAGCTCCGCTAACAAGTGAGGGCGCGAGCGTTGCGATCGAATTTGAAGCACCCGCGACCTTTCAACCCCCTATGCCGCTGCCTAACAAGAGCCCGAGTTCTCTCAAGCACGCGGAGCTCGCCGCCGCAGTATTCTTTTAGAGGAAGATTTTCAGACTCGCCGCTGGAGGAAAACTCCTCGGGCGAGTGGGCCCCGGGCTCGGTTATTGCGTCTGCACGCGATTACGGACGATCGAGCGCGCCGTGCGTGCCGCGCATACTCTTCTGCACGGCGAAGTGCTCCTTTCTGTGAAGCACCGCGGCGTTATCTCGGCTTCCTTGTTGTCCCTTTGATGAAATAAAGCACTATCCGCGCCGAGATCTACCCCGGCGGTGGTAGTCGCGGTCCCGTCTCTCTACGTATCTACACGCGCGCACACCACTCTCTCTCTCTCTCTCCTTCTCCGCTCCTCTCTTTTCGGTCTCGAGTTCTCTCGACGGCGCAGGACACAATGGTGGGCCCTTACATCTTCATCGAGTACGAGTCGTCGCTTGCGTGTAATGCGTTCACTCCGCTCTCCATACGGGTACGCGTCCGACCGTTTCCTATCGCCATCTGGATTCGGCCGCGTCCCTTTTCGTCCTCCGCGTACAGCAAATTCAAATTGAACCGATTTAGCTACACTCTCGACATTTCCAGTCCCAACGATCGCTCCTCGTGCACCGTCGCTCGAGAGTCCCGTCCCGAAACTCCGCTCTTTTTTCCACGGCATTTGTTGCTTTTCCCGTCCAATACACCGCTCGCTTCCAGACTCGTAATAGGTTTCGCCGCTTTGTAACAATTTCCCGTTGTTCCGTCCGCTGTAATCCCCGGCGAGGAGCGACACGCTCGGGGGAAAAATCCCCGAATCGCTGTTTCATTGCTGTGTTTTATTTGCCGTTTCTTTTTTTTTAACGTAACACCCGAACGGGTACGAGTCGCGACGAGTAGCGCGGATCGTCGCGCGTCGCTGCAGAGGGCCGATGTAAAACGCGTTTGTGTCGGCGGACGCGGATTCCAATGGTACGCGCACTCGCGCGATCCGGGCGAGTTTTAAAAAATAAGAGAGAGAGAGGGGAGATGTAAAGAGGAGCGAGGGATGCTGCAGCGAGGGAAGGAGGAAGGGAGAGGGGCCCCGAAACAGAGAAAGAAGAAACTTTGGTGCACGGTAACTGGAGGCAGTCCGTTGGGTGGTTGAATCGTGGAGTGGAAGGCAGTGAGAGCCCTTGTACGCCCATGGAGAAGAAGGTCCAGGTGCGCCCTCACCTCACACGACTCTGCTCCACGGCACATCCGAGTTCTCTTCCTCCCCCCCGCCCGCCTCGTCTTCGCCTTCCTTTCTTTCTCCCATCCGTCTCCTCTCCGCTTCCTCCCTCCTTTTTCATCCCCCGTGGCACGTCGCTCGCGGCGGCCGCGGCGCAGGGCCACGCATCGCAGCCGTAAAAACGCAGCAACTCGTGTTAATGTACGGCCGCGGCGTACGTTGCGATGCATTGTGTGCGCGAGCGCGCGCGTCTCTCTCTCTCTCTCTGCCCCCTCGTATGTACATGGGCGCGGGCACCTAAAGGTAAAGAATAGGGACTGAAGTACCACGGCGTGCAAAATGGATGGCGGATGTAAATGCCAAGTAGCCAAGTGTACGGCGGCCCTCTCTCTCTCCCGTTCGGCAGCCGTACCCTCTCGCTCTTCAACCGACCGGGGCCCTCTACGCGCGGCCCTCGTCGCGCGATCTCCTCTCCCGTTACGCCGCGTCGACTGTGCCGCCTGCGTTTGATAAGTACGCATCGGGCCCGAGTGTCTGCCGTCGCTTGTGCCGCGCGAAACCACGCGGAAAGATCAAGCAGCTGTGCCGACCACGGATTTTTCTGCACGCTCCAGACCATTCTTTGCCGACGAGGACGTCCGACGGAAGCTTCAGCTGCGGCTCAAAGAAAATTCGAGAGCGTCTTGTGCAGTTTGCCGCGCAATGCTTTGGGCGTCGCGGTGGGCACGTGCTAGCTCGGCGTCTTCGGCTGTGGCTGATTCTAGGGTTAAGCCGGATGATGGGTAGAAAGAAAGGAGTTGGAGGGGGTTTTGATGTAGTCTTATTGGTGCTTTTTAATTATGGAGTGGCAACGGAATGGGCTACAAGAGGGTGGCGTTGCACGTGAGCACGCTCGATGTTTATATGCAATTAGTTTAAGGGGACTGGGCAGTCAGATCGCTCGAAAATCAAGTATTTTTTGCGAATTAATTATAAGGGGATGGACACAAATTATGATTAGTACTTTTGGGTAATGTTTATTAATACTAGAAACAGTAAACAAAAAATTATTTGAAGTAGGCGTTTTTTCTGGAGTCGCTGTAATTTTGCAGTGATTCTGGTCGTGAGGAATTTAGTTGTGAAATATCCTCTGAAACTGATACTTTGCCCCGGCCCCCATTCCGCCCTGAACCTATTGAAAAATAAAAAAAAAACAAAATTATGAAAATGGTGGCTGCAAAGCGGGAAATTTTAAAGAAACATTTTTCGCTAGGGAAAAGAGCCATTCTATTTTTTTTGTGTCAAAACACAAGTTTTCACAGACTTATGCGTAGGTGCAGGTCGTAACTAGACATGTTTGATATATGCTGAATTTTTTTAAAATCTATGTGTACCTCCGTTTTTTCGCAATCATTGCAAAACGAAGAGGAAATACGATTCCGAGAAAATGCAAAAAAAACATGAACCAAACGGCATTTTACTTGGGAAGGGTGGTACCTTCGAAAAATGCAACAAAAAATTGAGTTTCTGACTGCCTAGTCCCCTTAAAGTAACCGGCCTTGCCCGGGTAAAACTTCGATTATCACGGAGTGTCAAGAGGGTGAAATAAGGGGAAGGAGTGGGATGTCCAGATTTCATAGCAGTCTATATTTTCCGCAGGATTCTAGAGAGTGATTATGCCAAATTTGGTTGAGATCCGCAAAGTCCAAACATATTTTCGCGTTTATTGTATCAATAGGATTGGTAGGATTAACGTTCTGGGGGAATATTTATTATCACGAGGATCGTGAGCGAAGGGGGTCGTGCGGGGTAACGCGATCGCGCGTCCAAGTGAGTCGTGGGTGGTCGGTTCTGGCGACGGGTCCCTGGGAAGGTGAGCCCTCGGGGTGACGTGCACCTCGTTACCGCGTCGGTGGAGACGGGCTCAGACACCGGGATGACGCAGCACCGGCTCCTGGTTACCTCTAGCCATTGTTCTCCCCGCATTTCTTCTGAGCTCGTGCTCAAGTGCTCGATCGCTACCCTCCCTCGATGCCCGGATCCCTCCGCGTGCTTTTAGCCCTGTGCGGCCGCCGCGTCTTTCATGTCTAAACGGGATCCGTAATTTTACTTGCCTCGCCGTCGATAGAGACGCTGCGCTGTCGCCCTCTCACTGCAAACGGAAGGCTTTAATTTGACCGTGATCTTTGACGAAGCAGACGCCGCTCGAGTAGCTCGCGAGGGGCGGCTGAATTTCCCGATCGAACGGCCCGCTTCACGATAAAACACAGCGCTTGAGGGTGACCTGAGGTCTCGAGCCCTTAGGGATTTATTATACACGTATTTTACATTTTTGGAGAATCAGCTTTACGGTAGCTACACTGCCACGCAATTTTACGCTATTAATCATGCATAATCCATAGTAATTGTGGTGGGTGTACTTGAGAAGTCCCCAGATTTCGGGACAGTGGCGGATTTAAGAAAAAAGACCTCCGTGGTAAACATTCCGAGGGGCCATTTTTCGGGAAAATGAGGAGGTAGGATAAACGCACCAATAAATGAACACTTAAGGCTAATGAATGAACACTTTTATAAAATTATGTTTGCAACACGATTGATTCCATTTGTTGCAAAAATTGTTTGGATATGAAGCAAGAAACTAGAAAAAGTCTCTAATTAATTAGTTGCTTATTTGAATAACTTATTTTACTTATTTTAATAAAAAATGTCTATTCACTGGTACGTGTTCCGTTACTGGTACATCCACCCTAGTTTACTAAAAACGGGCTAAGTTTAGTGGTACAGAAAAAATATAGTTTGGTTAAAATCTAAATATTTTTTTAAGGGTGGGTTTTTGGAGGAGTCTTCTGGGCAGGGACCCAAAAGGCAACAGCTCAGGGCTACTTTATTCTGAGCGTTCTAAAGAAAACTTGAAGTTCGAGGCGCTGGCAATCAACCGGTTAAAGTTCCATACCATTTGATTCCTCAAGCTTTACAATTTACAGTTTCGTTACTATCTTCGTTAACCCTTATCTGTCCCTCGGTGTCAAATTTGGTAAAAAATCGACGAAATGACAAGATAAACAGTTATTTCTCGACATTTCTTTATTGAAATCGATGAGTTAACACTTACATAATATATTTTTCACAACTTTCGCATAAAATAAACCGATCTCCAGGACATACTTCTTATTTACAAGAATTACAAATAACACAACAGTGTAACTTATCGCGAAAAAACTGTGTCAAATTGTCAGGATTATGAGAGTTAAAAAAGGGGCGAGCAAAAGACTGGAAACACGTATGTAGCTCCGCCGAAGTAGCCACGGCTACTTCGCTAAAGCCCCGGATGCCAATCGCAGATTACAAAAGTCCCGATCCCCTGCCGAAATCTCCTCGCTCGTTTCCTCACCAGTGGACGGAATGCTTACGAGAAAGGAACAGCCGTAAGTTCCGGGGGAGCCGGTAGTCGAGTGAGCAGTCCGATGCGAAAGAAAGGCGAAAGGTGACGAGATGCGACCCCCCGCGAGGTTTCCCGCGCGGGGCACCCGCCTGTCGATAATGTCCCGCGCCAGTTACCGACAAGGCCCTCCACCTGAGTCTCGAACCGATCCCGCGGTCGGCCCCCCGTGCGAGCGCCGGCCCCCTGCCCGCGCCACGTCGACTCCTTGACTCCGCTCCGTCCAGTCTCGCGGAAATAACGATACGCTGGCACGAAAGGCGAAAAGGGGAGGGGTGTGGGGGGAGGGGGGGGGGGCCCGCCACCGGCGGCGCGTCCTCGTCACCCAGCCGTGGGGCGCAACAACGTCGTCGGGCCCAGAGGAGACCGGGGCGCGCGCGGGTCGCCGCTGGTGGCCTCGCCGTGTGTGGGAACCTCCGATCTCGCGATTTTCCTTCGCCCGCCTGGAACATAGCCCCGGAACCTCTTGAGAGTTCATCGAATAGGTTAGCCCCCGGTAGGGCATATGCGCGCGCGGGCTCGCGGCGCATAATTTTCTACAAAAGCTCGTGCGTCGCCCGTGCACCCCGCGTCTGCCTTCTGCTCGATAAACAATATACCATCGTGTACGCGCCAACGGGCCGACGAGTGGCCTCTCTTTCTCTCCTCTCCTCCCCCCTCCCTCAGATCCACTCCCCCGGCCCGCGCGTACAATGCCAGACGTCTTATGACATTTTCCGTGCACGACCGTTGTGTGCCGTCGAGTGCTTAAGTGCTCGTTACGTACGCGCCGCGTCCACCCATTGTCCGCCGTCGCAGCAACTGTTTTTCGGGCGTCGGTTAAGTGTGTCCGTGGCTCGTTGGGCCCCGTAGTCACAGCTTGCTCTCCCTGCACAATTAATAACGGCCCGGCGTGCCTCGCGGCGCGTCTGCTCGCGGTTCCTCGGTATCCCTCGTCGATCCACGCTTACCTTCGCACGACGCCAGCTCCGAGCCACGAGGGACGGTGAAGCTCCTTCGACCAGGATCGCGGGAGGGGGCGCTGGGTAAGTGCGTAGTATCTACAAGCTGTATGCGTGTATACTAATAGCGGATAAGTTTGCGTTAGATTTTCAGTGGCCTTTTTCACAAAACGTCCTTTTAATTTTCTGCCTATAATTCACGTGGTCGAGGGATTATGAATATGGTAATTCTGTTATGTTACGGGCAGAGTAAGCACGTTTGCTTTTTTAGAAGTGTATATTTAGCTTCTCAGGCCAGAGGGCGTATTATATTAGAATATTTCTGTGAAGGTTCGTTAACAGAGCGTACGCCGCATAAGTAATCAGTCGCCCTCGTGCAAATTACCCTTATTACCGTCGGGTAACGAGCGGCTCGAGCCTCCGCGCGACGTCCGGTCGTCGTTTCTTCACTCTTTTCGAGTAATAATTCGAGGGGATCGAAAGGGGGCGCGAAAAAGAAAGTCTCGGTCAGTAGGTGGAAAGCTGGCCGACGATTTTCCATCGTCTTGGAGCGATTTACTTCTGGAGGTCAGCCTCCGCGTGGGCGTGGCGGTGGGCGTGGCCGGGGAGCGGGTAGGGTAGGCCGGGGGCGGGGCTATCCCCTCCACGGTTCCCGACCCGCGATTTTTGCTCCCCGGGACGCACACGCGTGCTCTACGCCCGTGGAATGTCTTTGCTGCTCGTGTGTGCGTCGTACTTCGCTCGGACGTGGGTCGCAGACAGCAGACCCTGCCGAGTTTTCTTCCACCGATCGCGAGTTAAACGATTTCTTATGCCGCGACATTGAACTGCCGGCGGCGACGAGCGAGAAACCACGGGTCGTGTTTTTTCTGCTCTCTAATTATTCCGCTTGTACAGGGTGAGTCACTGTATTTCTTATACCGCAAACAATGGCAGAAGAAATCATGGTTCTTAATGGGACAAACGAGGCTGTATAATTTTCAGTGAATATTCAAGTGATCTCAAGGTTGAGATATTGTTATTGCGGTTATTGAAGACACTTTCTTTAGTATTTAATTTATTTGCGAAGAGGAATATGCTAGGTATGCAAAGTATGGTGACTCGTCCTGAAATATTTATGACATTTTTGGTCAAATAAGGTAGGTACTTTTCTTGTCCCTGTGGTGCAGAAGTTTTTAAGATTCTAGGATCCATTCAATGTGACAATTTCTGGTCTTACTGCTGCTGGATGATACTTGTGTTATGGTTTTGTTTGTGACTTGTTTTACAATTTTTAAGCTCCCTTAAGTTTCCCTTAGAATTCGGTAGACATCTGCGTGGCGCGATTGGTAGATACGCTTACTTTAGATACGCCAGGGTGACCGAGTTTACATGCTGGATGTAGTTGGATGACACTCGGCTGAAGATTTTTCCAAGTGGCGCGAGTATTTGCATGCCATGAGATCCGGAGAAATATGTGCTTTGTAAACGTTCGGTAGGACTCTCCTGTTACAAAAGTAGCTGGCAGATCTCGGAGCAGATTTACCAGATTTGCGAAACTTTGCAATTTACCTTTGCCTCTCCTTCGCTGTTGGAATATTACTGAACTTAAAATCGGGTGTGTAGAGTACATAACGAACGAATTCCTGAAGTGTGATTAGAAAGGTGTGAGGACTTTGAAAATAGTAGACGAATAACAGAAGATCCATTCTCTAATTTTGTAACCATCATCCTCCACTTATCTGCATAATGTTCGCGAACCTTTTCCTAGCATTCAGTTTCTATATTCTCTACACTCAGATAGATCGGGAATATGAAAGTTTTCTCAAGTCCCACAAAAGCTGAAGTCCATTGCTATTAGTATTCAGACTAATAATTCCAGAAAAATTCCCAATTCCGTTTGTTCCGATAATTCCACAAATTCCAAATTCGATTCCTTCCGATAATTAAAAAAATTCCAAATTGGATTCTTTCCTATAATTGCACAAATTCCAAATTCAGTATCTTCCGATAAATCCAACAATTCCAAATTCGATTCCCTCCGATAATTCCAAAAATTCCAAAAACAATTCCCTCCGATAATTCTAAATTCGATACCTTCTCAATTACCTCAGTTCCCATTCTACCAAACTCGGCAGGCGTAACCCCCACACGGTTGAATAATCGTTGGGAGTTTGGTCGCGTGCTCCGCACGACTTACGTGCGAATATCGCGAATTCCCTGGCGTTTGGCGCGGATGGCAAAGGCATCCCGGCGTAGCAATTACCTGCAGATCGGAGGGAGTCAAGTAGCAATATCTGGACCCGTTATCCAGTTCGGTTATCCCGGCTGGAATGCTTTGTGTCGCGGGCAATCTGCATTTCTCTACCTGTTCGAATGGCTGTCTATGAGATGTGCGCGCGCGCGCGGCATGATTCCAAATGAAATCGACTCTTTGTCCCGCGGCCTGGAAATTTCCAATTCAATAACGGCATGGGAGACGCAGAGAAACCGCCAGGATGGTCGTCGATACCATTCGAATATCACGCAAAAGCGCAAAAACAATTTCCTCTGTATTATAAAACGGAAGCGATCTGAACGCCCCGAGAATAATTATAATCGTGAATTTAGTTTGAAGGATTAAAACTCGGACTTATGGAGTCCGTACTTTCCAAATCGATGTATCGATGCTCGGAAACTTCCACCGAACGCCAACCCATGAATGACGAATGCAAGGCGCTTGCCCCAGCAACCCCTCGCAATGCATTAGAATCGGTAGCAGGCCATCAAGGGAAAACTGGAGGAAGACATTAGCATCGCCGCTAAGGACACCCTTTGCCTCGGTTTCGCGTCTTAGATCGAGACAGCCCCATGTTTTCGCCGGGCCTGTATTCATGAACGGGGTGCCGGCGTTGGGGCGTTCCACTTCCTTTTCCTTCATGAATTTACAATCGACCGGAGGAATCGCGGAGGACGAGGCCTGCGCGTGCCATTCCGTCAGGCACCGAACCCTCCAAGCGACAGCGGATCGAGCATCCGTCGCGCCGTCGAAAACTTGTCACGCGTGTAGCGGTAGCTCTCTACTCGCCCACAGAGGGCATTTCTAGCGAGCACGCTTTCTCGCAAGTGCTCCAACTACAGCTTCGTATATAAGGCATTAGAGCAATAATGAACCAACCCATATTTTTTTTTTAAATTGAATTAGTAGCAATAACGTATTACAAAAGGTTCTACTAACCATGTAAAAAAGAAAAAAAAAAATTTTAATGTGGGTTGGTTCGTTGTTGCTCTGACTGCCTCATACATACCTGTTTCGTTCTATCTTCTAAGATCCTCGAGTCTAAAGATAATAAGTCGTGTACTTCTTTACAATAGGTTCTACTAAACTAACCATATAAAATAGAAAAAAAAAAATTAATGTGGGTTGGTCCGTTGTTGCTCTGACTGCCTCATACATACCTGTTTCGTTCTATCTTCTAAGATCCTCAAGTCTAAGGATAATAAGTCGCGCACTTCTTTGCTTCTTCTCCTTTTCTATCCAACCTTCACTTCCATACCCACCCCTACCATTTTTACCACCTTTTTCACTGCTCATAGAATCTCTAGGATCAAAACAAAAATTCCTACAACCAACCCCTTTAGAACCCAAAATCCAAGTTTCCCTCTGGGTGACTCAGAAATCACGTTCGCCGCCTCAGAAGCTGACTACCCAGGCCAACAATCACTATCAGTAATCCATAAAGGCAGTCTTCGACGTTGATTCCACAGACCTCCGCGCTTAATTCCCCTCGTTGATAGCAGGAGTCTTTCCGAGCCAGGAAAACCTAGGAAACCAATGGCTCCGGTAATCGTATCAAGCATCGGCAGCAACAAATCCGTGGCTGGTGGTAATAAGGGCGCCAGGCCATGGGACAAAGGGAGGAATAAAGAGAAAGAGAGAGAGACTGTGCTGAGGGGGTGGATGGACAACGGGGGAGAAGGGGGTTAGACGGGGGGCTGGTGGCCCAGCCACGTGCTGCTGTCACCGGCACAGATTATATTATATAGGAATGGCAGCGAATAGGTGTAGATATAAGCGTGGAGCGGCAGTTAATAAATATGATAATGGCGGTCGAAGCGAGAGAATGGGAGGGGTGTGTGGGGCGCGATATGGGATACCAGTGTATAAGAGTGACCACCAGAAGCGGAGGCCTGTCAGCGTCAGGACCTCTCGTATGTCACGCCACGCACGTACCCACACACGTGCACACACCTATTCGCAGGAAATTGCGTCGAGGGTGTGAAGGGCGGACGAGCTTTTTTTCTCTTTATAATCGCTAGCGTGCTGCGGGGCCTAGTCTTGTCAATCGTGAATAAATTACAAGTGTTTCTTTCCGTGGACAGTAGGCACTTATATTTTCAGCAAGTACAGTTGCGTTGGGAGGTTGTTTCTGATCGCTGGTAATTAAGTTTGTTGTTCACTAAACTGTGGAATTCTGTGGGCCCTACTTTGCTACACTTGAAACCTCCAACATGCATCTGTAATTCTTCTACATCATTGTTAACCCTTCGTTGCATACTGTTGCAATTATGCAACATATTTTTTATTTTTTGTTTTTGTTCAAAGTATCATGTAGTGTGACGTAATTATTTTATCATGAATAGTAACTATATATCATAATGTATATTCTTTAATTCTGCGGTCTTTAAGTAATTATAATTGTAATGGCGGAAAAGTGGAAAAATAAACAATAATTTTTTTTTATTCTTTTTCCCCTATAATTGTCACTTGTACTTGTCCAAAAATGTATTTTCTTCCAAAATCGAAGAAGCTATGCAACAAAGGATTAATTCTAACGATGACACCATCGTCTAAGTCGCTAATCAGACTCCACCCGCAAAACCCAGTAGCCCATCGAACGCGAGGAACCGTTAATCCCCAGAAGTCCCCTGTTCCTCCACAAAATTTCACAACATCGCGACATACCAATGTCCCGTGGCATAGCCAGCAAAGCCAGAAAGCGCGAGCCGCGTGGAATAAGGGAAGCCCACCGGCGCCCCTCGCCTTTCATTAATCTCACTTCCGCCGCTAAAGTCGGAAACAGTTTTCCAGCGGGCAGGCCTTCCCTTTTGACCCGTTAAATTGCGTTCCCCGGTCGCGTGTCTTGCCTTGCCCGTCGCGCGTACCTGCCCCTGCTTCCACAGGAGCAATTAGTCACGGTGCTCTTGATAAATCGCCGGAATCCTGGCTCACCCCCTGCTCGCTCCGGGGTTAAGTCCCCCCTTCAGAGCCTCTGATATCCAATAACAGCGTTTCGGATGCTGGCTGGCCCTCTCCTCTACCTGCCTCCACGGGCATTAACCTTCATCTATCGGAGGAGATCGGCTTACCTTTAATAATCGTCGCTACACCGTCGCGTTTTCTAAGGGGGTTAGGACGTTACGGGGCCAGGGGCACGCGTGGGGTGTTTCCATGGCGCTTCGGATCACTGGGAGAGGCTGGTATCGCGAATCCACCGGCGAGATGTGTAATGAAACATTCTTAGCCTTTGATGCAGAGGAGCATCCTACTCTCGATCATTCAGCACCCCGCCCGGGGTGAGTTCCGTAGGTACAGCTGGATATCGTGGACCCGATTCCTTCGACCGTTACCTGGTGCAAAGTATAATACAAGAAGTATACTAAGACCGTGACCCATCGGCGAGTTCTGACTCGATCTAACCCCCAACCCAGCGGACCTACCCCCTTCAGGTGTAATCTTTTGTTGAAGCTCCCAGGGGGGTGGAAGCGAAGGGGAACGATGAAGGAAAGGAACAATAGGGGTAGAAGCTTCGATCGAATCCACGTCTCCCGCTGATTTTCCTTCGAATAAGTATCGTTTTATTAATATCTCTGTCGTTATTTACAAAACTTTGTAATAATCTCTAATTTCTTCACCGTCACACGCTACTCGCTATTCGTCAATCATTATACTTTGACGTATCTCTGCTCGTATCTCTCTCGTATATGTGTGCATGTGTGTGAGATCCAGTGTGCCCCCCCTGTCCCGCGTTACATTAATGTCGATAAATCGTTTCGCTAAATCGTTTACAGTAGAACCAGCTGGCGCTGCTCGCCCCCGACGGGGCATCCGGGCGCGTTCATGCATCCCTCTCCGCCTAAAAACCGCCGTGCACGCATCCTATTTACATCGTATCGGATTCACCGGCTGTGACCCCGTTATCACCGGGCCCGCCTATTCTTCCCGTCGCCTCGCCGCCGGTGTCCTTTCTCCGCGCGGCGCGTTCCCGCGGAAAAGAGCCGCGAGAGCTCGATCGATTCTCTCTGCTCTCGGGCGCCGTGAACGGCGAACCGAGGCCGGAATTTTTTTCGAGGGGCCTCTGGCTTCGAGGCGCGAAACGCCCCTGGATAAATATACATCTCTCTAACTATGTACACACAGCGCGCCCGCGACACGGATATATCTCTCGCGCGCGGAAAAGTCGCAGTTCAATGGGAACGGGACCAGCGCCGCCCGGTCGATTAATCCGTTTCGACGTTTTCAAGCGTCGCCGCGCGATCTCCTTTCGCGTCTGGCCCCCTTTTCACTCCGTGCTCCTCTTTCTCCGCGAGACCGTGCTCCGGGGAAGAATGCCGGCACTTCTCTCCTGGCCGCGTTTCGGTGCTGCGAGGCAGCCGATTGGTGGCAACCCGGCGGCTGGCTGGCTCTCCTTTCGCGTCGCCTTGCGTGCTGGAATCTGGAGACCGTTGTGCTGGCGAATGAGTGGAGACTGACTCGGTGGCACGGAGCGAAAGGGAGTCGGTATTTGGAGGAGGAACCTCCGCACGCCTCTGGTCGATTTGGTTATCGATGATAGGTAGTGGTGTGTCTTTTTGATGCTCGCAATCCATCGCTTTGGATGGACTTGGAAGCTATCGGTTCTTAGGTCTACTTATGCAGAGCAAGCTGGTAGTGTCGGGGTACGGGTCAACCGAGCAGCAAGGAACTGTGCGTAGGACTGAATGCAAGTTCTCTGGATGAACTAGTTTCGGGGCTTAGTAAGGACTTTGAAGAACGTCGTTGTTTACTATACGATTTTTTTTAATTACAACGCACCTCGCTGCTGCTCGGTGTACCTGTGGTTAGTGGCAGTGTCGGGTGTTAATGAATCGCTTTATGATTTCTGGTAAGCGTGAGCGAGGAAGCTGGATACTCCTGCATAGTAGAGCTTCGATAGTTGTCACTGAATTCTTTTGTTGGATGGTTACTTGGCAGAACGAGATTGAAATTTTAAGAGTGTCAATTCTTATGTTTGCTCTGATCTATCCCAACTATCGAAGCTCTAACTTAACTAAAACTGTCTTCCAGAATCATTCCTAAATTTCTACTTCAATCTCAGCCTCCCCGCTGCACGTCGACTAGGATTCTGTCTTGGAATCCTCATCAATCGCGTGACTCAGTTCCGACACCTCGTTCCCCTCAGTGTTCTACAGTTTTGTGAAGTATCCCGCGCTCGAGGCTCGCTGGCGTCGAGCATTAACATATCCCCGCAGCTTTTCCACGCGCCGTTAACGAATCAGAGGCTAACTCGAAGCGACCTGAACGCTTTGCAACCGGAGATCCCGCGGGAACGAACTTGCTTGTTGACGAAAACGGACCCCCAACAGTTGTCACCTGTTTCGCGGCTCGGAAACGCGGCGAAATTCATCGGAGCAGTGGAAGTTAGCCTCGAATCGCGCCAGCCCCGGCGGGGGAGAGCTCATTCACGGGAAATTCGACGCCTTTCTCTGTGAGCGAGCGACGAGCCTCGATGGGGCGCATTGTTGCAGCGGGCAACATTGTCGACGCGTCTCGGGTGACGGGGTTTTCGGTGAAACCGAGTCACGCGATCGAACACACAGGTGTACGGTTTCTCGCAATTGGAATCGACGGGCTTCGAGTGGACCCGGCCAGATTATTCGCGCGCCTGCGATCCACTTCGACGGCCTCGTTGTGCCTATGGTAGCGACAGGCACTGAAGGTGTGTGTGGGCGTGACGAAACTGTCCTTCCCCGTTTTTATAGAACACTGACACGCTAACGCTCTAACCCTTCGCCGTTTTAAATCGAGTCTGAAACGATCGGGGCCCTTAATTCGGAAATTCTTCATGAACAATTCCTTCGACCTGAATTCGATTGCACAGTGTCGGTTGCATTTGGGGAAATTAGGCTTTTAATCACGCCACACTGTTATTATGCAGTACTTGCTTTCTGTAGGAAGATTCACTGTACTGATATTGTTTAGTGAAATGTATATTGAAAGATCCCTGCTCCCTAAGTCTGTAGTAGTTGAGGGTGTCTGTGGTGTACTTCTAATAGCGTAGACGCTCCAAGAATGTGCGAATTAAAATCCCCGATCGTTTCATTTCCCCGCCCCTGTCTCGATAGAGTATATAACAGATAGTTGAGTCCTTTTCGCGAAGTTATCGTCCGTCAATCATCGGATCGCAGCTGGACGAGTAAGAGGCTCGTCAGAGAAGTCACGAGCTCACGATTGGGTTTCGTTTCATAGTAATTATACGTCCGTCCATAGGAAACGCGACTTTCACGCGTAATTCCGCTAGGCTCTCGATATGACCTTCTTTCGGCTTCCATCGGGTAATTGGGTTCCTCTTGCCACGTGGACTCGAGTAGCGAGTGGACTCGCTTTCGAATCGTCTCGAATGCTACTCGAGCTCCCATGCTCTTCCGCGTTCCCATAGACCGCGAAGGGGCCCGGTCCTTGGAGGTTCCCGAGCTCCTACGCGTTCAAAGAGCGCGGAGGTCGCGTTCGCGTTAAAACGACTAACGAGAAAGATGTAAGTACTATCCATAGTCCCGTAGGTCCCGGTGTCTAAAAGCTCTACGATCCCAAGGCCCTTGGATCCCGCAGACTCGCTCCGAACTCGGCTCCGTCGAGATTTACAAGGCTTCGAAGAGAGCGTCGTCAAGTAACCGTCCCGCGGTCGTTGGTTTCCCTTCACGGATAGTCCCCAGAACACTACAGAGAATACTGCTGAATCGTTTGGCCAAGCTTCGCCTGCATACCCTATCCCCCGTACAAAGCTAGATACACTCTGTACAGTGCCCCGTCTCTCCCGAATCTTCTTAACAGTCTCTTCCCAGCACCGCACAATTTCACATCCCTCCAGCGACTGCTCTGCTCCCTCAGTCCTCCTTGGACCAACGAGCCCGTGTCCCTCCGCTGGGCCGTGTTGGGATGAGTCGCCAGAGATGTCGGCGCGAGGCGGGCCCGACGCGGCACTCTTCCTAGGGGCTGTCCTCCAGGGGGTACCAGGCGGCTGGCCCTGCGACGGAGTGGTTGGCCCCCGCCGCGGACGGCATGTACTACCAGGCCCGACTCTGGAACGGCAGGTAGGCTCCGCACTGAGGCTGCTGCTGCTGCTGCATGCTGGGCTGCCCGCCCGCCCTCGTGTACGAGCAGTGCTGGAGGCTGGACGTCATCACGTGGCTCACGCCGACCACAGAGGGATGGGACCCGTGGGGGTTCGTCACCGAGGAGGCCGCGTGATGGGAGCCGTGGGGACTGGACGCGGCCGTCATGTGAGGCGCTGGACTCGCCAGCGCCGCGCTCGGCCCGCCGCGGCTGCCCTCGTTTCCGCCGCCGCTCCCGCACGGCTTGCCGTCCTTCACCAGCACTGGCACCGCCACTCTTCGCGGCGAACTCGCGCTCTGCAACAGAAAAACGCACGGATTTATTCAACTATTATATACCTGTGCAGGGAGAGGGATTGGGATTAATGGGACTTTGGAGTCGGAAGACTTGGTAGGACACTTTTCTGTATTCTCGTCAGTATCTGTAGGAATTGAAGGGTGGAAGAGCGTTCTAGGTGGAGTCGCGTTAGTTCACGGATCTAATTGGATGTGGTTCTTGTGGTAGGTACACGCTCGAAATGGTGTTCCCATGTCTCGCCACTGTAACGAGATTCGTCGCATAGTTTCTAATTGGGCTAGGATGATAAGTTTAATGTAAGCGGTAGCTTTGACGACACACCATTAGCACGACGCGCTTAGACCTCCAAGGGCCCTTTTAATAAACCAGACACTGGCATCCTGTTTTTTGGACGCACTGAGTGAATAAGTCATCAGTTAAGCGTCTCGTTTAAAACAGTCCTACCTAAACAACGTTCAGCTAGCTACCTCTCCTTCTGGCCCATTGTTACTTTCAATTTTCATCTACGAAGACTGTAGGAATAGGTTTCGCAATCTTTATCTATTCAGGAGCCATGGAAAAAGAGCGATCAAACCCGCGATCTTACGGATCATCCTCGGTGTACTGGGCAGACGCCTAACCAACTCCACCAACGTCGATCCTCCCAGGTCTCTTATTCCGGGATCCCTGTTATTAAGTTTGCTGATCTCACAAGACCGCGAAGGTATTTAGTCGACGGACCCAGTCCAAGTCTACCCGATTCGAGCGTCCCTCGGACGTGGGACGACGCTGGTGCGTGGGCTCGGCCTCTAGGAGCTTCTGTGTTCCAAGCAAACACGTGGCCTCGACAGGCACAGGTACTCAAGCCCGCGCGATACCTCGTGATCGGCGCTCGAACTCTCTCTCCCTCCGTCTGTCTCCCATTACGAATAAACAGTACCAGCTACCGTGGACCAGGGCCACGGGGCTCTCCGTCGTGCCTTGTCAAGCGTCGAGCCGCCGCCGTTGCCCCCTCGCCCTCTCTTTCTGTCGGGGACTCGGTACAGCCGAGCGGGACCCCACGGCATGCCAAACAGAAGCCGAAGCAAGCTGGCCGAGTACCTGCCGGGACGACCACTCAGCTGTATCAACATTCGGTACACGACATTCCTCTTCGATCCTCCGCAGCAGCCACGCTTTAATAATATAATCGACGCTCGAAACTAACGCCCGTCCGTTCTTACCAGCAGCGCGACTTTCTCGTCTCTCACCGATCTCGAGCAGCTCGCGATCCGCGCTCTCGCGTTTCCCAGAGGAGCTCGGCTAGCCCGATGGTATATACCTGTCATCTTGGAAACCTCCGCGTGGGTTGGACTTTGGTGAACAGAATTCTAAATAGGCTCTAACGGTGCGCGTTGATGGAGATTTGTCGAGGGGACAAGGCTGCTGGGTGATTCTTCGACTTCTGGGATATCGAGTACCCCTTCACCCAGATCCAACGGAATCCTACACTGCTACTCTACTTATACTCCACCCCGTAGTATCTAAGTACCAGTGGAGTACTCAGGATTTAATCTTGGGGGAAGCCGAGTTGAAGGGATAAAAATATTTTTAATGCAAATTCAGTAAAATTCGTTAAGAAGTGTTAGGTTCGGAGTAGAATGTGTGGTATTGCAATTCTGAGGGGAACAAAATAAAGTATATAAAATAAAATTCATTAGGAGATTATAAAAATTTACTTAACACAAACGTACCAGAGCGTGCAAATGACCACTTTTGAGACTTTAATCATAAATTTTTTCTAATTAATACATGACAATTATTTTGTGTTTTATTGCCCCTGCTAAATTTTTTATTATTTATAATCAATTGGAAAAAATATAACGTTTATTTGAAGAGCGATCATTCGATCGTCGTCAGTAGAAACAAGTATATATAAAATGTCGGTAGGTTTAGTGTTAAAGAATAAAATCAGTTTTTCTTTTTTTTACAAAGCCTCTTCTTTCAGGAGTCCAGGGCCTCCTAAACCCTCTCTGGGTGCGCCACTGGTACCTACTATCTCCACACATCGTTCCCAGAAGCTTTCCCCAGCGAATTCTCCCCGCTCTAATTACAGCCCAGTCCCCGAAAGCCCAAAATTCTTGAGGGGGAGCAGGTCGGTTCGGCGGAGGTGGTTGATGTCCGATTCGATTCGAGTGGCCGACACGAATGTTGCGCCGCGCGCTCCGACGGCCGCGCAACATAAGTGTACGGCATGCCGTGCACTTCACGCTGACAAAGTGACGATTACGCTAAACGCATGACGGGCGGAGCGCGCGCGTCACGCGTCACGCCACTTTAGCCACTTGAGCCGCGCGTTAAGCGATTTCCGGCGAAAACGGCCGTGCTCAGGAACGGAGTAGCACGGGGTACGCGGATAATAAGCGCTCAGGAGCCGCGACCAAGCCGCTGCTGATCAGGCTCAATGTTGCCCGTGATTGGATTCTCGGGAAACGCATTTGTCCCCTCGATTTACCCCCCTTCGTTACGTTTTTCACCGGCGGGAGAGAAAATTGCTCGCCCGGGCGATATTCGGGTCGAGGACTCGACCGCGATTCAACCCCCCCAGGGGTGCAACTCGTCCGCGATTACCTTCTTTCCATTCGCCTGTGCCTAGCTTTTCGAAAAGACCTCAGGAATCATTCGCGCCTATCGCGCGATAGAGTGTCTGTCCACTAGGATAATTGTGAACTATTGACCGCTTGGAATGAATCCTTGTGACCCAATATAACCCGACATTAAATATGGTAGCTGGTTAATTAACAACTCCCGTCTGCGTTTTAAAAAGTACATTTTCGATGGCATTGAAGAGGCAGAGATGCCCACTTGCGGAGCTTCCGCCGACGGCGATCCTTTTCGAATTCAAAGGCGTCCTTCACGGGGCATTTAATTCCTTTAATATATGAGGAGGGACGCGGAACGAGGCCAGAGATATTTGCAAAATAAATTGTACTTGAAACGTCGCCGGGCGATGCTCGCTCTAGCTGCAGCCCCGGCATCGGATATCTAAATGCGCCGCGCGACTTCCGCGCGAATGCATCTCTCGGTGGAGAAACACTCGTCCTCCCGGCGTCCTCGTCGCCGACGGCGGCGTCGCCGTTGGAATTGATGTAATTAACTAAAAGCCGGGGCCTCCCCCGGTGGCACAGAGACCCCCGACGTACCGTGTCCCCTGCCCGGCCGCGCCGCGGTCTGCGTCTCGGCTCTTTACAGAAGCCTCGGCCGAACAAAGAACGCGAGAGAGAAGAGATATTAAAAGATTTCTGCCGGGACCTCTCGTTTCCGCGACGAATGGAATTCAATGGGCTTCCGTAAACGGGCAAGTGGTCTCTCCTCCTTTCTCTCCTTCCCTTTCTCTCCCATTCATTTTTCAATCTAATAACCGATGTTTTACCGCGGGTGTAATTACATTAGACGGTCTCTCGATAACCGCCAAACAGCTCTCTCGCGCCACCCTTCCTGGAACGCTGAAGGGAACTCGAATCTGGACTTAAATTGTACCGTGATTTTACGCAATTCGCGTTGAACAACCGATCCCCGGATCTTCCCCTGTATTTTCAAAATTCAAAGGGTGGAAAGAGCCTGCATTTTTCTAGAGGGTGAAGAAAGGCTGGAGCTCGCCTTCGGTAGTTTAACCACGACACAAATGGTCCGTTTAATTCGAAGGGAGGTTTAAGAAGAATTTCTGTAAAATGTGCCAGCACGCGGGGAACATCGGATCGCGATTCGAATTGAAAGTTTGAACGGAAGAGGCGAAAGATCGACAGCCTCTAGTCTCGATGGGAGGGTTAATCGATATCAATAGTAGTATTGGTAACCCCGATTCGCTTCCAGGTGTTGTGCATGACTGTACCTCACGGCAAGATGGCGACCGGTCCTCGAGCACCCGTTTCCGCGCTCCCCTGCAGGATACCTCCCCCCTCTCCGCCCCTCCCCGTCGTTCTTTCTCCTTCTCGCCCCCACCTCACCCCCTTCCCACCACCACCTCCTCCTCCTCCTCCTCTTCCTCCTCCTTTCATCCGTCCTTCTCCAGCGTTCGCTCGCTCGCGCCGCCACTTGAAATTTTTTACCGCCGCGAGGGGAGGAAATGGAATAAAACGAAAGAAAGGGGAAAAAAAGGGAGAAAATCGGAGCTCTGGCTGCCAACCCGTCCTCGTCGACGGCGACGTCGGCGACGAGGTTACTGCCGTCGCTTCGCCTCCTCGTCGACGAGGTATTTCGAGCGTTTCGGCGAGCCGAGACGATTAATTCCGTTAACTGTTAATCGGGGAACGAGGGACGGTGACTCCTTGGGAAGCGGGCTCTGTATTAACGTCTATGGCTCTTGCCTTCGAAGGTCTGGAGTACTGTTAACGGTTTATGGGGATCCGAATGTTCGTGTTTTGCGGTCAAGACTCTGGTTCGTTTCGAACTATTCCGGGCATCCTCTAGTAGACAGTTCTATCGTGTTCCGGGGGCTTGGAGAGTTTTAGAGATTGTTTTTTGGGTTCATTCGCGGGGAGCTTCGAGTCTCCTACATGCACTTCTCATGTTTGGAACCCTTTGGAATGGTGCCTTCCCTCCCATTTCGAAAAGTTCCTTCGAGTTAACCCTACATACTCTTAACCCTTCGCGGTGTGTACTACGAATCTTCCCATTTCGAAGATTCCTCCCTCGATTCACTCCTCTTCGTCTGATTCTTTCGAAATATTTACTACGTTTCCTCCCATTTTGGAAAATCCTCCAACTCTTTGGAATACTACCTACCCTCTCATTTTGAAAATTTTCCACGATTGACCATATATTCCTGAACCTATCGGAATATTTACTACGTTTCCTCTTATTTTGAACAGTTTTCCATTTCGAAAACTCTCAATCCAACCCTTCGGAATACTACCTACCCTCCTTTTTTAAAAAATTTCCACGTTTGACCTCATATTCCTGAACCTATCGAAATATGCACTACGTTCGCTCTTATTTTGAACAGTTTTCCATTTCGAAAACTCTGAATTCACCGCCTCCCCTATGTCGTGAATCCTTTGGAATACTACCTACCCTCCCATTTCTTATTATCTTAGTTTAGAAAACAGGCGTTAGACTGAACCTTGCCTTTCTGATAGTCTTGTCCATCTTTTCTTTTTTTGTTATTTTTTTAATAAAAACTATTAATAAAACTATTAATGATAATAATAATAATAATAATCATAATTCACGCTCAACATCCTGAAACCATCGGAATAGTACCTATCTACGTTCCCTCTCATTTCGAAAATTTCCCTCGTGTCCCGAACCCTTCAGAATTCTACCCACTCCCCATTTCGAAAAATTCCCTCGATCACCCCCAACGTGCCAAACCCATCAAAACACCACGCTTCCTCCGATTTCGAAACCCACCACTGCAAAACAAGCATCCCGAAGAAGAGAGGCAAGATCGCGCCCGGAGCATCGCTCTACATCCGAGTTCCGTGTTCGCGGGACCTGTCCGACGGGGCACACGGGGGTGTCCCATTGTGCGCGACAGCCTTAACAATGCTGTAACAACAGCCACGCCCGTCGATACCTACGCTACCTATTTCGCGTCGGTGCGTGCACGCGAGGCCCGGACCACCACGCAATTACACGTATCGCCGAGCCGATCGAGATAATGGAACGAAACTACGTGGCCGGAGGGACGGGGAGGGGTTACGGCAAACAAGCTACCCGAATTGAAATCGAGGACCTGCATAGAGGCCGAGGAACAGAGACGGGGCATCGATAGCTCCGCGGAGGAAAAGGGACGAATCGGAGCTCCACGGAGAAAGAAGGACACCGCAGCGTCGGAGACCCGTTGCTAAAGAAGGACGGAGGATCGCAGCTACGCGGGGACAGAAGGAGAAACGAGGAGCTGAAGGGAGCGAGAGTGAATGGGAGCAGAGTCCGGCAGGGGCCACGAAAAACTAACGAGTAAATTATGGGGCGGCTGCTCGTCCTGGCGTGGACGAATCGAGGGGCGAGGACGGTTTACAGATCGGGCCACCGGATAACTTTCAGCACCATTAATGTTCTATGGGTGTTTACGAGCCGCCGTTTGGCGGCGACAATCTTCAGCCAGCTCGGGGGGGACCGGTGACGTTCCTCGTCACGTGAAACATTCTCTAGAATCTAAATGCCGCGGGTCAATTAAGCGTGTATTAATTCACGAATAGAGGAGGGACTAAGTAAGTCCTTAATCTCCCAAACTCTCAATACCGATCCCCCGATGCCTCGATAAACATTCCGCCCACCACGCCTGTTGCTCCCGGGACTTCTTTCGACCCCGACATCGTTCCATTAATTCAAAGAAGCCAGGAGAATGACGGATCAATCACCCGGGAAAAGTGGCTCGGCGCGAAAATCGCGCCATCCCATCGAATTTCGATGACGCGCCCGAAAAAATGCCCGAAAAAGGCGATCCGCTTATACGGAAGCGCGGGGATCGCCTGTAAATCGAGTGTCGCGCCCGGCGTTTCGAAAAAAATCCTCGATCGGAAAACAGGCGACGCGAAAAGAGCGGCGAAAAAAGGCGATAACGAAGTGGTCATCGGATGGGATCAATTCCTCAAAATAAAAAAAAATAAAGAAAGAAAGAGAATCGAAGAGGAAAATTGCAGGTAGAACAGCTTCCGAGGAAACGTCAGTAGGGGGGAGGGAATTTTGCCGGAGCGTACGAGATGAGCCGCGACGAGACGAGATAGAGCAAATAATCGGTGGATGTTGACACGGGAATGATTCGCAGTGGCGCGGCGCTCGGTGATTTCCGCGCCGGGACTCGAACCGAACGATTTGCCCGCTAATGCACGCCTGGCAGAGGCGTCCGTGATCGCGCATATACTCGTCGCCGGCGTGTAATGTATTCAGAGGACGGATGGGTATCTGTGTGTATCGGGGACGATCGGGCGGCCTCTGACGTCTCTCTTTTGAATGTTATTCTTCCAGATGGGGAGGAGGCCGGAGGGGAGAGGGGCCCCGGATGGCGGAGAGGAGACGATTCGTATTCGTCAGTGCGTGCGACGCGATCGAGACAGGGCACGTTTCCGACTCGCAATTACGATATCTCGGGAATCTGCCGTGTCATTATTAGAATCGATGAAGAGAAAAGGAGAATGAGAGAGGAGGGAGAAAGGGCACCCCTCCGTTGGCGGATCGCTATCGGAGGAGCAGCCACGTGGTTACCTGGCCTTTATCCTCCAGGTTCAAGCTACATAGACTCGATTTGTCCTCGGCGATGAATAGTTTGCGAGTTTTAAGTGGGAGGGGTTAGACTGTTAGAGTTACGGAGGTAGATGGCACGGTTCGTTTGACAGATATTTTTTCAACTGTACGAGGATTTTGGTTTAAATTGTAGAGATTCTGATTGCGAATAAGCGCGATGGAAGGAGTGATGGAGTCGCTGCTGTTGGACGCCGGGTTCTCTATCTTGAAAACTGTATACTGTGTACTTGAAATATTCCACGGTATTGATTATTATTATTTAGTTAAACGGCACAATGTTTTAGTACACAAATCGTACAGGAACAAGTAAATATGTGGGGAAATATTTAGAATAATTTAGATACAAAATATATCGGTGTAGCACCTCTCGAACTTCTATTAAAGAAGTCTAATACAAAAGTATAATTGTTCGCTAATTGTAAGTTGACATCTTGTTTATAGGATCTTAGTTGTTAAGAGCGTGGCATTGAATAAGGGAAACGATCTTACTTTCATCAATTTTTGCCGAGTAAATCAGTCCAACAGATATGTCCGTTTAAATTTTAAAAAATGAATCCTCATTGCGAGTTCCAACCTCGCGATTTAACGTCTTCGATGAAAAACACTCGAGCAGCGAACATTTCGCCGCCGTCTCTGCTAACGAGTCCGCGGGCAAAGCTCAAACAAATTCTGTTGCCGACTGGTGGATAAAGGATCGCGAAAAGGGATGGAAAAAATAGGGGAAGCCGTGTGCCGGTCGCGAGAAACATGTGCTGGTAATTACGTGTTTAACAGCCGGGCGATCTCGCGTTCCGCGGAACGTTATCCCTGAGAAATTTAGGATGGAATAACGAAATGAATGCAGAATCGCTTCGAGCCGGTCGAGTGGCCCACTCGAAACGAAATACGATGTGGATGCGAGGATTCGCGCATGGCACCACCCACCGGAAGCCCCTACCCCTCCACATCGTCCGGGAACACATTTTTCATTTAAAAGCATTTCATTTCGAAACGCTCGATATTTTGTCGTCGTTGGCGCGCGCACGTGTCTCGCCCGTTTCGAAATCCCTCGCGAAAATCCGATCTATCGAGGGACACGCGTGTCATCGCTACTGCGGGGAGAGAACGAGCGCGACAAAAATTTAATCGAATCCCTCGCCCCTCTCTCTCTTCGTCAAAGCCATCCCGGATTCGTTTTCATAATTCTACGTTTCGTTAGCGACTATTTACCTGGTTTTGGGCGTTCTGTTCGGCCATCGCCTTCTCCTTCGCCTGCCTCTTGCACTTGTATCGATGGTTTTGAAACCAGATTTTCACCTGCAACACGAATCAGTCCCATGTGAAGGGTAATGCATACAGGAATCGCTGGGATCGTGGGTGGATGTAAGGTTTGATCAGTTAGTTGGGGCGCGAGCAGTTTGGACATTAAAAGCTAAAGTTTCACGAGCGCTCGATTAAAACGGGATTCGAGACCGTTCGGATTGAACCACCGCAGAGACCATCGGGCCCGGAATTCTCTTCCCCTCCGCCGTCCAAATAAAGACGACGGTGCGCGTTTTCGCTGCGCAAACTGTCGTCAGGTAGGAGCTCAAATATTTTTACAAGGGGGGCGAGCGCAAGCCTTTTGTCGCGTGTGGACGTTTTAAGTAACCTGGAACTATCCGCGGAGCCCCCTAAATCCATAATCCGCAGTTATTATAAGTCTGTTATTTCTTCGAGAGGGATTTAACGCCTCGTTCACTTCGGCCGAACGCTTCGGGGCCGATTTTTTACGCTTCGACGCTGAATCTCCACTGAATCGTGTCTCCTTAGTACCCTTGCGACAATTTACCTCGGACGTCTTTCCCCCGCTCTCCATTTAACGGTAGCGTTTCACTCCAAGTCGTTAACCGCGCTGCTTCCCGCTTCGAGGAGCATTACAAATCGTCGAGCGAAAGTAAACATTAAGAAGTGGCGAGCCTTTTCGACAGGACAGTGGGCTCCTCGGGAGAAATACTACCTCCAGGTACAATATATGCTAAGGAGCACGAGATCGTTGAGAAAAAGCCGCGTGCGTGTAACACTTGTGACGTTTCTTCGCGCGGAGAAAGGTCTCGCGACTTTAAGGGTATATGCCGGCGTCAAGTCTCTCCAAAAATAGGTCGTCTTTAGGATTTTATTTAAAAAACTGTAAACGTCATTGTGTTAAAAAACTTCAGACTTTATTTGTACATCATTGAAGATAATACAATTTTTTACGGAATTTATAATGCCTTGGAGAATTATGTGGAGTCAACAAACCAAGAAAATTGTTAAGATTTGTAAGTTTATAAGATTCTCCATGGAATCGTCTACGATCATAAATTTTCGACCAATCTTCTTTCTTTTACAAAGAATTTTCTGTGTAAAATTACCCATTTATTTAAGTTTGTGGTTCAAACATCTGCCAAAACATGATATTGCAATATTTTGCTAAGATCATAAAGGATTCCACGAACAATCTCATAAACTTTAAGAATTTTCTTACTTTGTTGATTTCAGATAATTCTACAAGGCGTTATAATTTAGGTAATTAACAGACAGCAGCATTAGATAAAATATGCAAACAATTTTAATTATTATGTTCAATGATACTTATACAAACACAACCTAAAAAGTTTTTTAACACAACAACCTTTACTTATTTTTTTTTAAATGAAATTCTAAAAATGACCTATTTTTTAAATAATTTGTTGAGAGGGTACCTTTAAGCGCGTTGGAAGCGTCTTCAGAAAATCCAGAAACATTGCACTTTAACGTTCGACACACTTTCAACCTTCCCGGGGAGAGAATGCTGGGTTCTCTGGAAGGGAAACCTTTCACCCTACAGAAACTTTGAGCTTCAAACTATCAGAACCATCTACATAGGTCCACCTCCATAATTAACATCCTCCAGAGCTCTCAACTAACAAATCACAGGAAACAATAGTTCCCTTTGGAAGCAGAGGGTGACCATCGTTCTTCCATCGACGCAATCAAAGAATACACTGCTACGAGACCTTTGATCCAGCTTTCTACGCCAGGAAGCAGCAGTTCCCTCGTGAACGATCGGCGAGATCGGAAGCTCGCTGTAGCGAGAGTTCCTTTCTGTGCGCGCGGATGAAAAGGAAATCGCCGCGGGCCGCGCCGGTTTTTCTGATGTTCCGTCGGAGGAGCTGTGGAGGGCCGCTCGAAACCGCTTTTACGGCAATTGAACGCGATTAGGGAAGCAGGCCGTGCGGACGGGATCGAGAGATCGGCATCTGCTTATGACAGCGGCGCGTTATAATCCGCATTGTGCGTCACGGGACGCTCGCAGGGGCGCGTCCCGATCGGAAACAATGGGGCCCGTTCTGCTGGCTGATTTAATCCTTAACACGCCCGTTTACCGGGGTATCGGTGTTAAGGTCGCCACGTTCCGGGAGCCGGTCGACCGTTCCCTGCCGCGGATCCAGCGAGCTCGAGAGAGCTCTGCGATTGGAGGCTGTGGGTGCACTTTTGGGCTCAACTATTGTGTAATGTACTGTTTTGCGGTGGGAGATTAGTGGAGTATCTGGAGTTTAGAGCGTAGTAGCTGGGGAATGATAGATTAGTGGAGTAGTTGCACTACTTAGGTTTCTACGGTGGAGATTATTTTTTATTTTTTATACTTTATAGTTATACCATTGCACAGTGAATTCTATATTGAATCGTAACTGTGGAGTAAGTAATTACGTGGAGATTCCTCGTGACAAGAGGATAAAGAATTTTTATTCTTATTATTTCGACTTTATTATTGATGGAAAATAAACGAGATAGTACATAATAATAATATAACACTTTGATGAAATAATAATTCTTCTGCACGACTACCTTTCTCTTTCTTCTATAACGTTCTCGTACGAGTTATCGAATAGAGTTTAATTCGCGAGTGAAAGAAACGACCGGCCGAGCGCTGCTAGGAGCGAGGACAAAAGACGAAATTAGAGGCATGTGTGAAAGCTGGGCCCTAAGCTCGATTTTTATCGCAGGAATCAAAGGCGCTCGTCCCCGACCTATATGTTGCTTGCCTGTAACCTCCTACTCGAGTGGCTGTAACCCGCTGCAATCCCCCCGTAGCCCTCTGTAACCCCCATTGTCGGAGTTATGCGCGCCGAGAATGCAACGAAAGCACTTTAAGGGGCCCCCGGTGCAGTAGACCGTGTCTCGAGTGCCCGCCACCGTCTGTCTAATTCTTTGAATATTAGCGGGATCGGCCACCCTCGAGAATTTCTTTCTCCACGATCGCGTCCGCCGCGTCGCGCGCGCTCCACGAATACCAATCGTTCTGCGCTAAACCACCGTGGTATTTAGTCTGCCTCCTAGTAACTCCTTTTATAAAATTCTGGAATATCTACTCTGTTTCACACCTCCGAAGTTTTCCAAAGCCATCCTCAAAGTTTCCAAATCCATCGAAGCCACCCCAGAAAAAGGCGGAGGGCAAAAATCGACTCAGCGATTCCATCTTCATCTCCCCGTTTCTCGATGGCACTTCGCCCACGCGAGCCCCGCTTGCGAGCGACGGTTGTGATTAGCTGGCTCTCTAACAGCTTCCTGGAAGGCAAGCCGCCGCGTCGTAAATCAACAGCGATCGAGGAGGACGATTGGCGAAAGTCGAGCCGCGGAGAGGAGCGGCTTTGAGATCGGGGCCCTTGGCGGCGCGACTTTGCGCGTGTGTTTTGTGGCGCGACCGATGCGTAGGGCTCGAGAGACCTTATCTAAAAGCCGCGAAGAGGGCACTAGACGAAGGGGAACCACTCCACCGCACGCCCCCGTTCGTTAATTCCTTTTCCACCGATAATCCACTCGTCGAAGCTGGCGCAGGAGTTTCGGGCGTGCGGCGACTTGGAGAGGTCTACAAACAGGCTGCCTCGGTTCTGCGTTCCTCCTGCCCTTAGCCTTCTTTCCCAGACGAATCCGGCAACGAATCGACTGGCGTCAACCTGTCACCGGGGCTGTCGTCTTCCGTCGTTCTCCTTCAGCATTCTCTTTCACTCGAGTAGCTGAATATTATCAGTTTCTAAGATTCACACACTCGGTAGAAAGTCTACCGATCACTGACGCTTTAACGCTGATTTGTGTCGAAGAATCATTGAAGTCTTAACCAGAACCGAGGAGGAAACGCAGGGATTTGGATCGTCGAGGTGGAGCAGCGCGTATCCATCGGACAAAGGGAATGGCACGGAGGTCGTATCGATACCTGAATCGCCACGGTGCCGGGAGCCTGCACCGGTCGAGGTATATACATAATGCGAGAGATACCACGACGGGATGAACCGTGGCAGGAGAGAGAATTGTTATTTCAAGGGAACGGGCCCGTCCGTCAGTTCGTTTGTCCGCCGCTCCCCGCAACCACGCGGTGTGTAAACAGAGAAAGTTGAACGAGATAGGGATGTATTGCTGGTGTGCACTCGCCGGGGCGAGGAGGAAAGAAATTCGAGGCGGATGTCGATTTCCGATGGAACAGACTTTCGCGGCTGGTCACTGGTCTCTTGGAAACTTGCCTGAATCTCTACTGGGTCTGTGAACTTTCCTTCCAGGCGGTTAATATTTGAGTATTGTCTTGATCTCTCTCTCTTAATTAAATATAAATTGTAGTGGTACGTGTCTAAGATTCACAAATTCCTTTATATTAAGGGGGATAAAGACGCAACGATAAAATAGACTGCACTTTGGGAATTTTTTCTGGAGAAATTAGGAAGGAAATTATTTTGAAACTTTTTATGGCTTTATATTTAATATTTGAAGATACGAAAGCAAATTTTTTTATGTTAGAAATGTGAATTGTAGATGTCGGTATTGAAGCATCTTGCTAAAGCGTCGAAAGTAGGTGGTTTCTTTAAATTTGTAGGGGTGATTTTGAGAAACTATTCGACCAATCAACTTGCCCTTGCACATACAACTAGATAATTCCAAAGTAATCTCGACGAACCCCTAGAATTACAAAAATTAATTTTAATAATTAAATTATGCATAATAGATCAAAAACTTATCTAAAAAATTCTACTTTTTCTCCTAAGCTCCACAATTTTTTCAATTTTCGACTTTGTTATTGTCTCTGAGGTTCATCGATGATATAATTTCATAAATAATAAGAACACTTTAGGTTTTTATTCTAGACCAGAATTAAAGGCACTAAAACCCCCACCATTTTGCAAATTATTTTTCGTGTCTTCAAATATTAAATATAAAGTCATAAAAATCTTCAAACTGATTTGCTTCATAATTTCCCCCGAAAAAATCCCAAAGGTCGGCCACTTAAATTCCTCAAAATTCTACGACGACAAGTTCCGACTTCAACCCCTCCGCGTCCGATCACCCATCGACTTCCATTAATACTTTCCCCCCGAATTAGAATCCCATTGTCATAAGAGTGCTCGAAAGCGGATGCAGGATGACTGACCTCGCCAAGTCACTGGTTCGTGGTATTCGAGTATCGGCAGCGAGGAGCTGAGAAGCGGAGGCACGTCGCGGACACGACGTGACCCTGTTTACCTTCTCCGTGGGCACGTCGAGGCCCCGCGCAAAAAGGCAGCAGGGCCCGCGGGGGTCCGTCCGAAGTTTACCCAACACCGTGGAAGGGGGGCTTAGCTTTAACTTCCGATTAACTGGCGGTTAACTGCCGTTCAGCCAGGTAAATGAAACGCCTACCGTGGCCGTTCATGCGGATCCACCAGAACGACCGATGGTTTTTCTTTGCAGCGGGAGCCCCTGCAAGCCCCGCAGACCTGTCGACACGTTCCTTCCGGGCTAATTGGCGGGAACCAGCTTTCACGGCTGATTTACGCCCCCGGGGCAATATTGACTCCTCGATTACTGCCTTCGTTGCAAATAAATGGGAAGCTTCGAGGCAAACCGATAAGCATCTAAATAAGTCTGAAGCTTCGGAGACCGACCTTTCAACTCCGATACATCACCCCTCTAAACGCTTCAATTAATCTCCACGAAGACCAACTCCCCCAGACCAATCAACGTTTCCAAAATTCGATGGTTTTTCAGAAACCGTTCACCCATCCTCGCGGTCCTTCAGCCCCAAAATTAATTAGTATGCCGAGTAGCCGGTAAATCCAAGCTAACTTCAAAACCAATTTAACCCCCAGTTCATGGCCCCGCGTCCGTCCTCCGAAATTCATAGAAACCCCCGTCCACCCCTCGATCCGTCAGCGAGGGAAATATTTTGATTAAACCTTTGGATATTTTAAAAAACTCGCCGGTTCTTCAGGGATCGCTCGCCCGAGAGCAATATCCACCTGTGCACGCGCGCGGGTCGCCCATCCCCCGGGGCCATTCGTCTCTGGTGACATTAATTAGTGTATCGAACGGCGATAAATTCGCGCGCGGGCAGTCGATCAAAGGGCGCGGACACGCGACATCCGGGAGGAGGCATCGAGTACCTGTTCGGCTTATGCTCGACAGTCCTGGAGGTCCGTGGTTGCCTACGTTGCAGGGGCGGCGGGGGTGGGATCGGTTAGAGTGGACGATTGATCGAGTTAACGGGTAACGTCGTTACCGCGCGTACACCGCGAGGGTTGGAGCGGAAGCCCGCCACCGTAGACCCTCCGCGCAGCCACAGTTCCTCGGGCAATTTCATCCGACGCCAACTTTCCACGGATTATCCGGCGGAAAGCCCTGTGGCTGCCTCCGGCCACCGTCTGTCGGCTTGAAAGAAAGACGCGTGTAATCGACGGGGATTGCCACTCGAGGTGTTCCGGCCGATTTCTAAACGCATCCGCCCTCCTCGGGCTACGCAAACGGGCTTCTCTTGGGGTGATTCAATTGCCGCTGTACACTCGGCTGAAAAACGTGGTTCGGGCTACTACTATCGGGGATAAGGTGCGGTGAGTGTTTATAGAGATGGTTTTAGTTTGTGGATATTTCGTGGACTTTGATGATTGGATTTTAAAACAATGCGGCGAGTGGCGATCCTCACTTATTTGGTTGATGTGCACAGGGTGGGAAGAATAAATTTCTTCGAGTAAATTAGAAACATCTGTTTGGAAAATTATTGCTTTGACTTAATATTAAAAAGAGAACACAATTACTTAGTGGTAGTTATTGAGTTGATAAGTTTTACTTTTATTTTTGGCGAAAAAAATATTCTAGAGTAAATATAATAAAGAATAATATAGTCATATTACCTTAATATAGATTAATATTAATATTTCTATTGTAGATTAATTATTGATTATTAATATTAATATTAATACTTCTATTGTAGATTAATTAATTATTGATATTAATATTAGTATTTTTTATTATTGATTAATATAAATATTAATATTTCTATTTTTATTTTTTTGCAATAAGTCCCTCATTTATTATCAGATTTGCATCAAACGTGCTCCAAACGATGTAGAATTTTTCTTTTACACGTTATAACCCAGAAACTATCAAAAATGGAGCTAAAAAGCCCTCCCGCTGCAAAGTCCTCAATTTTATTTCTCGTAAATTCCTCTCTGTACTAAAAAATATTCCAAAGAAAAGCTACACGGTATCAAAAGGACAAACAAGACCGCCCCTTATTCCTCTAGCTCTCCTTGGGACTATATTTCACGGGGAAGGTTGTGCTAGGTCACTGACGGGGTTTCAGGGTGCCAACTTCTTAAGAGTTGCTTCTGAGACACTCTTCAGTGGGCAGTGCAATGTTTTGATACGCAAGGGGAAGCATTGTTAGTAAAGGCTTCTGGTAACAGTGTCCTCTGCTTGAGTATGTGTGAAAAGTTTGGTTACTTAAGCAGCTGAAGACTTCTTTAACCGCATGTTAAGTAGAAGCGAGGAAGGATTTAGATAAGAATTCCTCATGAAACCTTTGGTTAGGGAAAAAGCTTGTATTTGCGCGGCGAGTAAAAGTGCTGGCAGAAAACTCGCCGGAAAAGGGATTACATTTGCGAGTATGTAGCCGCGCTCGCAGATGTTGTCTGTGGCAAAGCGACGGGGAGCCGCGACGATGAGCCTGCGAATACCCGGGGATCAGCCGACGTCAAATTATGATTAGGGCTGTTAATTGTCCCGTGTTGACCCTGCTGAGTGGTGGCCCGTGGGCAAACACGATTCCCGCCCTCCCTTTTGTTGTTTTAACTCAATACCGTCGGACGGGGATGACTTACCGATTACCAGTCCCCGGGATGTCTGGAAACCTTGGGGTCTTCGGCCCCGGCAAATAGAAATGACTTTCCAGTTTCTCTTTCTAACGAGCTGGCGAGCCAATTTCAACACCAGCTCTCCTTTCTCAACAAAGAACCAGCGGATGCTCGCTTTCGATTTGTTAGTTTCGCGGGGCTTGCCGAGCATTAAACAACGCGAGGAAAAGTTTTCAGAAGAAACGCGAAGACTGTACGGACCCGCGAACCCTCTCGCTCGTTGATCGCACTTCTCGTCTAATTTTTTCGTCGTTTCACCGTCGGACGGGGGATGATCCAATAGGGGCCACCCCGTGGATGTTTGCGGTTGAAATGTATGCACCCTCGCGAGGCCGTCTCGAAAGTGCAGCGGGGATCACAAAGAACGCCTCCTACGCGTTCTACAGGGCGAGGCATAAAAAGAAATTGGTGGCGTATTACGCGACTGCCGGGCCCGGGGCTGGCTCGAGTGTATTTACAATACACTCGTAGGCTGCCTCTTCGTCGCGATAATTGACGCAAACATCGTGGAAAACTCATGAGACACGCTGCTTGTATCGCTTTTTCATTTAGGTAGTCGCGACGGTGACGTCGCTCTGCGAGTGGAAGGAAGGAGCGTCCCGATACCTTTGCAATCCGAGGCAAACATTCAATTCAAAATTTGGAAAATAGCAAAACCAAGGAAATCAGATTTTTAATCTTCGAAAGAAGCTTTAAGCTTCTAAGCGCCGGTAGCTTCAGAGCTTTGAAGTCCCTACCTATTTTACAAAATTAATTACCCAGAAACCAATCAAGACTTTAGTGAATTAGACTGCCGGTTGCCTCGCAGCTCACAGGTGGACGCCTTGAGCACCTGATGGGGCGACGGATGGCACAAAGAACACCCGCGGAGGGGCGGTTCGATGACTTTTGCGGTGACCTGTAGGGAACGGTGGCCTACGGCGCGCGAAGACGAGGGAAAAAAGGAGAGGAATGCAATTACGACGGCCACACACTGCCGTGCACGGTGGAGCACGTAGGAGAGGCCGCAAAAGCCGACGACATATTCATGCGTGCGTTATTATGCGAGGGAGCCGGTGAGTGCACTCGAGAGATACGCGCACGCGTTCCACGACGTCCAATTAACCGCACGCATTTCGACACCCGAGGAATTTCACGCGGCTCCCGCGAATCCTCCAGGACGATCCTCGGGGAAACTGATAATGGTAATCGTTGCTTGGCGGAGGACGTGGCTTCCGGGGAGACACAATCGATGGAGGCAACGATAGAAAAACAAAGGAGTATCAAAAAATTCTAATTCACCCTTAAATTAAAAAATAAGTGGATCATGATTGTAAGCTAAGATCACAATTTCTATCCAAGATATCCTAAACCAGTATCTCCGCTCTAAGAACCACCCCTTTTCCCTCACAACCCCCGTCGCATCGACGGAAACAACCCCGCCATGCCAGCAATCAGAAAACCAAGGAGAAGACCAAATAGCTCGTACTTCCTCGCATTTATTCCCCGATTGCTATTTCCCAACCACCTCCCCTCCGAACCTAACCCACCATAAGGGATGGAGGGAGCTATAAAAAAGAGGCTGCAGACTTCGTCGGAGTGGTTTGAACGGGCAAACTTCACGGGTGACACTTTTTCCACGCGCGTCCCCCCTCGATCTTTGGGCCGATCCCTGGTCTCTCACCCTCCTCCCTCCCTCCTTCCTCCCCCTTCGACACATCATCCCCCTGCTCTACCGTGTCTCTTTGGCACGGGACACACAGATGCGTCCCTCCATTTTGCGCTCGCATTGTTACTCCAAGTGCAGTGCTCTCCCCATTGTTACAATGGCTGGCCACTCCTGGCATTGTTGTCGGTATTGTTATTATTATCGCTACTGTTACCGGTTGCGGCCGACCGGCGAATGGAGAAGAGTAGAGCCAGCTGCTTCGTCGAGTGCCGCATTAGAGGCAAATTACACTCCCTCTGGTCCGCCTCCTCCCTCTCTCTCTCTCTCTCTCTCTCTCTCTGGCTTTCTGTTTCCACACTCTCTGTTGCCTGCCGAGGCACCCTCGTCTCCCTCACCCCTTTCTACCCCCCTGGAAATTTCAAATGGTCGATCGGTATCGGTATCGAAGATGGCCATCGAACATCGTCCAACCACCCCTCTGCAGGTATTCGCTAGGAGGATGTCCTCCTTCCGTGGAGCTTCGGGGCTTTCGGCGCTAAGAGCGACTGGTCGCATGGATGGATCTCTTTGCAGGGTGGCTTGGTAGATTGCGCTGGGGGTGTTGATATACAGTAGAGTACAGAGTGTCTTCTGTGTAGCAACAGATGCATTCTTCTGTTGCGAACGTAGCGCTTACGTACACGTATACTTTCCTCTGTTCCATCGAGTTTCGAACGAGTTTCGAACGATTTAGTTTGGAGACAGAATTTATGCGCCAAAAAGGTATGGGTTCCATGAATTCTTAATAGTTGGAAATTCAGAAAATTATGCAACTTTGTGTGGAAATAGAGTAGTTCATTCGTAAGACAAAACTATTTTTTGTTGGTGCTATAGTGCGGTTTTAGGGGATGAAACCACCCCTTGAAAAAATGTAGAGTTTTCTTTAGCGTTGAATATCTCGAGAACGACGAGAGATATCTAAAAGAAGTTTAAATAAAACTTGCGGTTCTTTTTTATAACTACAAAACTGTGTGAAAATAATTCTCGAAAAATTCGTATTTTCCAAGTCCCTCCTACCAACCCTTAATTCGCTATTCTATCACTATTTAGTAAACCTAAAATATTCTTTATAATAAACCCGTGGTTAATGACTTTCTAAATTACCTTTTTTTTTGCGCAGTTTTTAGGGCGTCGGTAGCTAGACAGAGGCCATATCGCAAATATCGTCCATCGTTACACGGTGCCCGCTGAAAATCCGTTTACTTTCGAATAGCCTGCGTAAACATTCTACGCTGTGCCTGCGGATCGAGGGGAGGGGGTGTAATATTAGGTGGTTCTATATGCACGCTGAAAGGGGTGGAGGATCTGGCCGTGGAGTAAAGCTCGCTACAAATTTGCTCGTCGAAAGGAGGAGCCTTTAATACTGTTTGCGGAAGACTCGTGCGTTTAAGGGATTTCGTCCTCTCGTTGTGTAAATTGTCTTTCCACGCGCGTTACACAAGTCGATCGCCACGGTATATTTAACGTTCGAGTTTTATCATCGTCTTGGCAACATCCCCGCTGATAAAACACCTCCGGATAACGATGGCTGAGCGGCGTCGAAAACTTACATGAACTTCGTCGACCGACGTGCCGATACTTTGAGTGGCGCAAGGTTTCGAAAAATACCACTGTGAATCCGGAAACTTTCATACAAAGCGAATTCAAAGCACGGGTTCTTTTCAAACTAAACACTCGAGGACTATCGAGCGATGCTTTCGATGCTTTTCAAAAAATATCGACGTGGAAAAGTCAGTAGAAGGTGGAATACAATTTGAGCAGAATACTGTGTACTCCAACAATCATTCAACCATTGGTAGCTAAAGAGCACAGGTTGAAATTTTTTTTTGATATCGGTGTCGGTTCTCGAAACAGTTATGCGAACCGACACGAATTGCTTCGAGAACCGAGACCGGTATTAGAAGTGAAATAATCTTGAAAGAGTTAGGAGTGAAAAAGATTCTGCCTTAGGTGAAACGGTTTCAGTTGCGATTCTTCATTGTTTTATAACACTTATATTTATATCGGTTATATAGTAGAGTCGACTGAGTAGACTCTTGGAACCGATAGGTACATAGATTACTGTTATAAAACCAATAAATAACTATTATAGAACCGGTATGATATCGGTCCTGTAGAACCGTAAACGAAATTAATACAGTCAGAAATTTCGATTCCTTATAACAGTAATTTAGAATATCGGTTCTTTGTAATTGTTTCAGTCAGAACCGATATATAGAACAATTTGAAAGAGTTATTTTTCAGAAGCGTTTCAACCCCCGCTAAAAACCACCGTGCTTCTCACTAAAAATATAGAACCGCGACGATCCCACCAAAACGAGCCGTCTTGGAAAATTTTGCGAACTTCGGAAAACTTTCCCAGCCGCAAATCCGATGGGTGTGACTGCGAAGGCATATTCATCGCGACGAAAAACGTTTGACGGCTCGAAAAGGCGAGTCGGAAGGATCGGTTGGACAATCCGGCTGGCTGGAACAATACGTCGATCGTTATTGTTCGGCAGGAACAATGGAATCTCGCTTGTTGTTTCTTCTGTGGTGCGCGCAGGCCTCCACGAGCCTCCGCACTTCGGTGATTTTCATTAATCGCGATCTCTCGTTTCAGCCCCAGCTTCGGCTTTCTATTAATTATTTAACATTTTTTTTTTATCAGGCTCGCCGCGCGTTTGCACTTTAATTAATGTCTCCCTTCTTTTTTCCTCCACCTCCGCCTGCGCGGAGCTCGTCTAAATTCCCCTTGATTATTTCTTCGTTTTTTTTCCCCGCCCGCCTTTCCCGCCGCGCTTCTCCTTCCTTCTAATTAACTTCTCTCTCTCTTTCGCGGTTTTTAACGAGCTTTAAAGCTCGTTGTAACTCGACGCGGGCATAATTTGCAGCGGAGAGGCGGCTCCGCCGGCGATTAAATTGTTGCGATCAATTTCGAGCTTCGAATCGCTCGTTTAAATCCGTCCACGTGGCGGCCGATTAATTACAGACGACGACACGATGGCTTTCCTCTCGCGGCGCTCGGTCCTTTCGTTCCTCCTTTCTCCGGGACCGGTCGCGCCCGCCATTTTCGCCTCTCTCCCCTATTTAAACTACGAACTTCGCGCCGAGCAGCTGAACTCGAATGGAATCTCACTTTCACGCGTCCGTTGCGAGTCATTCGTCATTTTGAAATAGCTCGCGAGCTCTCCTGGCGTCCTGAACGTAATTCAAACGCAAAAGACTCGCGCTGGATAGACCCTCGTGGAAGATTTTCAAACGAAGTACACCCCACGCCCCAGAAAAATACATCCCTTGGAGAAGAGGAGGGTGGAAGGAAACGCGTCGACTTGGAACGCGATTCCCGCGATTCAGCTGCGAGGGATAATCGTGATAATGGGTTTGCCTACCACCGAATCCACCCTCGGAGCCCCGAAGAATACTATGGGAGGTCAATCCCGTGCAAACACGCGCTTCCACTGAAAAATCATCGACGCCGTCGGGGAGCCCGGCTCTCGTCACGAACCTTTGATACAACCTTCGCGAGTTTCGCAAAGTACAACCCCTGAAGAAAGTCTCTTTACCCTGATCCCCGCGAAGAATGATACGCTTTTAAAGCACTGGACGCCGGCAGCAACTAACTGCTCGCGATCGTAGATACCCGCGTCGCCGTTGCACCAGTCGCGTCGCCCGTCGTTGATCTCGAGCAGAAGGAAAATCGCTGCTCGTCGATCCTCGAGAGGCCTCGTTACCCCGGAACGGGGTCGATTTTGCAGCGACGTACCCCGGAAACGGTCGACACGGCACTTCGGCCCCGTCGATCGGGCAAACGATAGGCGGAAAATTCTTCTCTTTTTTCCCCCCCTCGGCACCCCCCCCCCTTTTCTTTTTGCTCCTTCTTTCGAAGTCTCTCGATCCTTTGCAAGCCCTCGAAAGCGTGCTCGCGTCGAACTCGAGGCTCGAGGGCCTCGAGGAGCCCGACCGCCCCCTCAGATCGGCGTGCATCTTCATCGTTCGTTACGTCGTTCGGCTCGTTAATTCGGTATCGATTCTCGATCGCGACGAGCCCCCGGTCCCGAGGAAGATGCCTCGAGGACCGTCGAATTCGCAACAGCCTTTTCCACCCGCCATGAAAATCCTCCCGTTTAATGGAACCTCCCCTCCTCGCCTCGGCATCGTGACCTCGGAGCATTTCACGAATCCTCGTAAATGGAGCCCTCGCGGTTCGTTTATTGAAAATTATGTCTGTTTCGAGAGGCAGTCGGCGGGTTGATCCGTGTACAAATTGATCGGGCGCAGTGGCTTCGCGAGAGCCAGGCTGCCTCTGAATGAGCTATAAGAGGAAATTCTCGGTTGTTTATGCATGGAGATGGATATCACTTGAATAACTCTAGTTCTGGATTTACCGTGCTGAAAATTCAGAAATCTATAGAAACCACATTCTGAAAGTTTGTGCTAACTCCGGCTACCAGCAGGACCGAGGCGAGGAGGGTTTAGCGCGTTTCCTGGAACTACGGGCTTTAAGTCCACTGTAAAGTAGGGCTGGGATTATTCGAATATTTTACAAGTATTCGAATGCTACGAATATACTTCGAATATTTGAGTATTCGAATGTTATTATTTGAATACTATTCGAATAGTATGGTGTGAAGTGGGTCAAAATCAGCTTACAAGATTTCATCCTGAAAAATGAACCTCAACAACTTGATTTATAATTCACACCATACTATTCGAATACATCAGTATTCGAATAGTATTCGAATAGTCAAATATTCGAATAGTATTCGAATAGTCAAATATTCGAATAGTATTCGAATAGTCAAATATTCGAATAGTATTCGAATACTTGGATATTTGAATTATATTCGCCAAATAATTGAACAACTGAAGTATTGGAATATTCGAATACTAAATAATTCGACAAATAGTCCCAGCCCTACTGTAAAGTCGTGAAAAATTGTCATTTTTTTAGGATTTATTTTTTAGTAAACGTAATGTCCAACGTAAATAATGTTTTGCCTACTTATTAATACACTTGTTGACAGTACAAAAAAAATCTATTTTAAAGTTACTTTTATTACTTTTATATTTTTTATTTAATATAGAAATGTAGTTTAATAAGTAGAAAAAAGTTTTATTCCATTAAGTAGTACTATACGTATTTTCCTTGAAATAAAATTCTGAAAATCGCTGAATTTATCGGCGCACTAAACGGAATGACCCGTTAAAAGGCCCCGTGGTTCACGGAAACATCATCGGAAACTTTGCTCTATGCGCAGATATTTATTATTATAAAATTTCTTTAAAAGACCCCGCGGTCTATGCACAGGTATCCCAAAAAGGTCATCGTAAATTTTGCGGGGCCCTGTGCCTGGATATTTATTATTATAAAATTCAGAAGTTCCGTAAACTGGGGTGACTTTGTCCGCCCGGACTTTGATTGCCCACTTTTCGGAAGAACTTTATTTTATTTTATTGTGAAGTAATTAGAATATATGGTGTTTTGTAATCGACAGCAATACTTTCTCGAAGGTTAAACGAAAAAAACAATAGCGAATTCAATCATATGGTAATTTTTCAGTCAGCGTAAAAAAGTGGGCAATGTCACCCTGGCGGGCAAAGTCACTCCAGTTTACGGTACAATATAATAATTTTTTTTACTCCTCGCACAGTTTTGGAACCCAGTCCCGCAGAATTTCACTCCGTCCCGTCTACCAGCAGAAGAATACCAATCCCAAAACCTCTAAACCACTCTTCATCCTCGGAACACCTTAGCTCTAGCCACGCGAAGCTTCGAAGCTATGTTCAGCCATGTTAGAAACGTGCCCCGAATCCGTCACGTCGAATCGACGCTAGAATCACGACGGAAGAGTGCTCGCGAGCATCGGTAATTACCAATCGCACCCAAGTAGCGGGAGTTTGCTCCACAAAGGTGACGACGACTCTCATCCCCCTGTCCTTCGGTCACGCTCCACTTCCCCCGACCTCTCCTCCCGGGATATATCGGTTTCCGGGCGGCGCGAGGGCACGTAAGATTCGCAGGGCTCTCGCATAATGATTCGTTAGCCTCCCCGTGCAGCCATCGTGGGCTACCTACAGAGCACGACTTCGTACGTAGACTTCGAGTGGCCGTAAGTGGATGGTACCGCAGGGTGGCGGGGTGCACACACACGAGCACGCACACGGGCGCCCGCGCCGTCACTGGGAGCTCGTTTGGTCCCCATTTGTCCCCAGAAGTTCAAGTGTCCGCGATCTACAGGGTGGCTCATGGCGAGCGTCGCGAGAGTCTGACGAGGTTGCTTTGAACGAAAAGTGGGTACCTATCGCGTGGGATGGGATATTTGGAAATAGTACCTACCATTCCAGCTTCAATTAACTACTTAAGTATAGTGAATTTATAAAGTTCACTATTCCCATCCCGCCGATGCCAGGCAAAAAAGAAAAGACCCCCGGCGACTGTTCTCTTCAACTATCCACAACTGTTAGAAACCACCCTTCGCGATATTCCATCAGATCTTTTTCACAGTCGTGTTGGAACATCCTGTACAAAGCGTCCACGTGTGCGTGTAGAATATACTATATAGAAGAACGATCGACTCCGGGTTGGACCCTCTCTCTTTCTCTCCCTTTCTCCATTCTTCTCACCCAGAGCTTCTCCTTCCGCGTCCCGCTTCCGCGACTGGCCTCCATGGCCGTCATTCACGGCTCGAGCGAGACCCGAGTGCTATCGAGGCTGAAACTCGTTATCGAAACTTATGCGCGGGGCGGGCCACGCGAAAATCCGCGGCTGATTGCAATCAGCCCTCTTCGCGGACTTCCGAACGGCCGAAGTCGCGGGGGGAGCCTCGACGACTTCCGGTGTAGGGTGCCCCGCGTCCTCTCCGCTTTCAACTGGTACCGTTTAAACGTCTACTCTCTCTCTCTCTCTCTCTCTCTACTCTCTTCGTCGCCCCCTCGGGGCACTTGGATCACCGAGATTGAAGATCCTCGGTGGATCCACGGTGGACTGAAAGGATTCTTGCTTTCGAGGATCGTTGTGGAGAAACGTATATACCACTAAATACGCTCGAGGGTTCCACCTCCCATGAAGATGGCAACACTCTGGCGTGAGCTTTCTATGGGTAACATATAGGTGACATGTGAATTTAGATTATTAACATTAAAACATTTATTGATGAAACAAGGTAGAGTGCGACTAAAAATCCGGCGGGTTAAAAGTCCCGAATGCAAAATCTCCATTCGTAAACAATCGATTGAATATAGTCACTAGTTAAGCGTTTTTTGGCTTTTGTGCGTTTCATACGACGTCTTTGTCATTTTGAATATCAAGAGGCGAAAAAAGTACGCCTTTTTTGCTGTGTTATTTGAAGTAAACCACAGTTTAACAGCGTATGAGGTGAATACGTTTGAGATTTTATGTTCCTTTAGTAATGTGTACATGACATTTGTATTTCTAAATGATAATATTTTCGAACCATTATGTCGGGGAAACTATAGAAGTACCATTGGGGCAAAAAGTCCCTTACTTGTACTCTTGACTTATATTTTTATTTTTTGTTAAACAAGTCATGTTAAAATACTAAAAAGAGTGGTTATCTTTTTTTAAGCAAACCAATTAGTAACGTCATAAATTAAAATAAAATAATTTGAGTTTAAGAAATAAAGCCAAAGTGCTGAAAAGAGAGTTATATTTTTATGTTGAGTTAAGATTATTTTGCAATATTTTGTTCAAGCTGAATCTGTGACCTGTATTTTCATTCTTTGGTTTAAAAAGAGATTACCATAGTATTTCCTTTCAATATTATATAGGTACCAAAAACTTGGTTTAATAATATTCGTTGATTTCACGAGGGCTTTTACTAATTTTGTTTTATGTTACACGAAAAGCTGGATAGCTGATTCAAATAAGTTTTTATGCCAAGCAAAGGACTGACACACATTTGAATTGACACACATTTTGTGATATAACTCAACAAAAAATACCACTATTAACCAACAACTTTGTAAATGTAAAGCATAATAGTTGTGGTTTCTTAAAAATAACACCGTATATCCCTAATTATTATTACTAAATTTTACATAGGCTTATATGAAAAACCTGATTCTCAGCCCCACCCAACCCTACAGATTTTAAAAGCTTAAATACCATTACAAAAGGCACCTTTTGCCAACTATTAGAAGCAATAAATAATAAAGAAAAAAATTGTGCCTCTATATTTCGTTCCACCAGTCGCACACGTGGCACGGAACTTATTAACACTAAAAGCATACAACATCCCATTAAATAGTTATCTACTCTTTCTTTCTTAAGGGTCAAAGAATCTCGAACGTAGCGCCCTACGTCCCAGATTCTCGAGGACTGTACTCCCCCGCGGGAATTGAACTTCGAAACAGGTGCTCCAAAAGCTGCAGCTACAACTCGATAGTTATCAACTTCTGAAGCCGGGAAACGTAGCGGCGGATGGACGCTAGTTGCCTGGACCAATTCCAAGCGTGACGAGCCTCCGTTTCACGCGACTCCTCGCGTCCGTCGTTATCAATAGAAACTCCATGCGAATGTGCAATGCAGATGCATCATCGCGGCAGATCGAATCGTGCATCTGGATGCGCGCCGAGCGGATTGAGCGGAGAGACGCGCGGCAGACGAAACGGCAGACTGAACGACGAGGGGGCCGGCGACCAGGATGCAACCAATGAGCTGCGCAACAATTATTTATTGTTGCCAGACTGCCGTATCGAGCCGGCCAGACCTGTCTGCCCAATGAAGAGATCGCTCGTTAAAATCTGATTCTGAACCCGGCCGTTTTAAATGGCCACCGTGGTCCTGGCTCGAATCGAGCAAACGAACGCCTATCCGGACGCGACGAGCGCGAAAAATCCGGCTGATTAAACGCATCGAGTATCGACGTGGCGCGCTTAACTCTTAAAAAAATCGGATACAGGAGGAAACGAATGTTGGTGAAATTTGAACTCGCGAATAGAATTTGGGTCCCCAAGAGGCTTACAACGAGGTATTTTGGGTTCCCAAGTCCCTCAGTGTTTGATCGAAGGTGGAAAGAGCACAGACAGTGGAGCAAGACGTTAATTTCTCAATATCAGGAGCGCTTTGGAATATTTCTCTCGTGGCCCCCGGAGGCAATTTGCTTCGACGAAACGCGGCCACGTCCTTCGCGGTTAATCGGTGCCGATCGACCGTACCTCGGCGAGAATATTTTCGGGTTCTTAAGACAATATTTGCGTGTCGCTCGGCTGGGATGGCTGGCGATCCGAGGCCTCCGTTTCTACCTGGTCGAATTCCATCTGCCGTGTCTCGAGCAAACAGCAGGCCTCGAGGACTATTATCGACGCACTGGGCATCGATCTTTCACGATTTGCTTAACACTCTCCGGGGCTAGATCCTTACGCGAGCGTGTCAAATTGCGCGGCTACCTAAAACCGGTGACATTTACATATCTCGAGGACGGAATGTTGGATCGTCGCGGAGCTGAGGACAGGATTCCTCGGTGGTGTTTTTCAATGAAAGATTCGCGGTAATCGAACGCCTGTTCCATAGCAACCGGCTCGACATTTCTGGCTATATAACAACTCCGAAGCAACCAACGCCCCTGAGGTCGATCGATCCGATTGGCCGAGAGACGTAGATACACCCACGCGTACACACACCACCTGCTCCCTGCAATTAATCTCCTCTCAGCAATTAATCCTCGTCATGCACGTCGACGTGTGCACGGTGCTCGAGTATGCACGCCCGTGTGTACGTACACCACCTCGAGCACCGTGTAACCCTGGAGGAAGCAGGTGGACCGATCCTGGATGATCGAAGGGAAATCGACGAGGATTACAACGTTGCTACAGTCTAATTAGTCGCGTTCGAACGTCGATGCCGATCCCACGCGCGGCGGTCACGATTAGAGGGAGCGCGTAGAGCCGCGGGAGAACGATTCGGAGAGATGATGGGGGTAGAAACGAGCCAGCTCGCCAATGTCCGCGCGTTTATTCGAAATGCGAGAGTAGAAGTTGCAGAGCAGAGGACGAAGGGTAGTTAAAATCAGAAGCTAGTATTCTCCTCTTGCCTCCCTACTCCGGCTCGGAATCGATAGTAGAATGGAACTCTGACGAGCTACTGGTGGGTAGTAAAATCACACCACCCCCGATAGCGTTATCGTCACAGCCCCAGATCTTCCATTATCACCCAACACTCCACAACAAAAATTCAATCGTCTTTGAATTGTGTCCACATTGGAAAGAACCGAAGTGTACCCACTGCCCTCGATACTCTGCGTGTGATCCCCACCAGGTCTCGCTTCCCACTTTCTCCCCCTCCTCGAACCCCCATAAATGATCGCAGCGATCAGTTGGAGCAGCTTGAAAGAAGCCGCAGTGGGACTGCTCGCGGTGGGACGTCTCGGCGTTGCGTGCCGACGGCGCGACAGTGGGGCAACCGTGTGTCGCACGTACCTGAGTGGGCGTGAGGTGTATCAGGGCGGCCAGGTTCTCCCGTTCGGGCGCGCTCAGGTATCTCTGCTGCTTGAACCGCCTCTCGAGTTCGTGAACCTGCTGCTGGGTGAACAGGACGCGACGCTTCCGTCTCTGCGGTAGGTGGGGGAACTGCATCGCGCCGACGCCCATGCCGACGCCGACGCCGACGCCGACGCCTACGCCCATTCCCATGCCCGACGACTTGGTCACGTCGCCCATCGACTGGCCCACCGAGCAGCCGGCCATGTTGGTCCCGGCGCCCGCCGCCGCGGCGCCCATCAGCCGCGTGACTGCAAAACATATTGGAGAAATTCGGAATAACATCGTCGCAATTGTACAGCGTCTCTTTCTTATAAGCAAATCTGTACCAAGCAGTAGCGAGAGTTTTGTTCGTGGGACAGCTAATGGGAAAAATCAGGGAATGTCACAAAATATCTTTAGGTGTTCAGAAAATTAAGTGTTTTGTTCCAGTGCAGAGTGGACGTTAGATGTTGTTAATGTTATCCTACGGAGGCATTTAAACTTCATAATCATTTGTTATTTCTCAGTTCTGTAGTCCCCGTTGCCACCAACAAATATGCTATAAATCGCAAAATTGCGAAAAATGGACATTCCTCGTTTTTACCCTTCGTTTTGGATCGCGTTTACAATCTCGGTTCGAGGTAATCGATGCGGAATAGGTGTTCCGATGGTTCTAGTTTCTCGAACAGAGGAAGTGCCACTGCTCGGTATACGAATAAGTGTCTCTCGAAAAATGGCTCTCATCTCTGATGCTGTATTAGCGCAATGGGGGATGTTTCAGTGAAAGTTAGGTTTACTTTGCGTTTCCACATGTCTTTGCGATTATCAAGCGTAGGATTAGAGAAGCATTTGCTTGGAATCGCACCCCTTGGTCTCCCACAGAAACAGCTTCGTCATCGATACCCCTGTGCCTTCTTCTTCTCCTCCGTACAACAAACACCTCATTGTCATCGTCATTACGAAAGCTTCAACCACCGCCACGGAAAGCAACCACCTCTCCACGAAGCGTCAGCCACCAGACTCTCCACTCTCCCAATCAGCATGTCCGCGTCTCCGACGGATGAGCATCCGCTTATTCCAGCCACCGTGCTGGGCCGCTCCTCGCGTGCACGCCGCGGCTACATTCTTCGCCGTGGAATATTTCGAATAATTCACCGCGAGGAATCCGTGGAGGATCTCCCCCCGAGGGGGGAGGATAAGGGCATGGCAGGAGCGAACCGCGAGGAAAAGTGGAATGGTGACGCGATCCTGAGGAGGGCGGACAGTGACCAGGCGAAAGGGAGAGAGGAAGAAGCGGTCGAGCCTCTGAATTCGAGCTACTGAAACCCCGACGAGCAGTCCATCCCTTGTCAGCTGGCGAAGGGCTGTCAAGAACGGCCACGTCGGGCCTGGACAAAAGGAGCGATTTAGCCGCGCCAAGTGCTACGTCATCGAGCACGGGAGGTCCGACGATGAAGTCCCGAATTATTATTATGCCTGTGAGAACGTACTTTGGCCTGTCAGCCTGGCCCCGCGGGGCGAGAAAGACACACCACTCGAGACCCCCGGGGCCAAACACTGGCGAATTCGTCTGCGCGAGCAAAGTCCGTGGGGACCCTTCCGTCTTTCCCGATTTTAATGAACGTGATTTTAAGGTTCGGGTTTAGATTCCAATTTGGATCGATTCCAACGTTGATCACCCCTATTTCTCATGGGTATGAGTAGAATTGGAAATAGGTGGAGTTGTGGGAGTGGTCTAAGTTGAAGTGGATCAGAAGCGAAACCCAAGAAAACAGGCAAACGTCCTCATAAGGACGAAGAACACCTTGAAGCAACCCAGTGAAATTCAACCGAGTTCATCGCACGCGTAGGTCCAACGATCAACTTCCTAGCCACCAGCGGTATCCTTCGACTTGGTGGAACGTCATCGCTGGCCCAGGACAATGGAAGCTGCCCGAGACTGACGGACGCAACGCGTCGGAGAACTTACACGAGCACGAGGGTGGATCCAGGGACCCAGCATCCACTGCTGGAACCTCATTAAAGAAATTGACGTTTCCTACCATCCACCTGGCCACCGGCGTCGAATCTCCCATTAGGAAGGACCCTGTAGAATCCTCGAGCCCATCGCCGCGCCTATCGACCCGATAATTATGCGGTATCACGAGTGATAGACAAACTTTTGTGCCCTATTCTTCTCCCATCAGCTTTGAGAGGGTCAAGCGGAACTGTCTTTTTATTCCCAGCCCATAAACCCGAGAAAAACGAGCAAAACCACCGTCGGAGGTGAACACTCTCTCATCCGATCCAGCAGCTTCCCTTTTGATACCCCATTTTTCGCCCGCCTCGCGAATCCGCCGAGAGCCGGGCCAGCTGAGAAATTGAATTTAGGGGAACGTGCTCGGCCAGCGTTGAATCCGCCTCGAGTGAAGCCGCGACGGCGAGGGTTCGAGCTTATTTGTTTAACTAAAATCTCCCGTGGTGTCCGGTAGCCACGCATTTTCGGAGCCCCGGGGAGATCGATACGCGAACGACGGTGACCAGGAGTGGCGCGTGCGGCGGACAGAAATCCAAGGAGACGAACGAGTCTGTTGACACAGGTCCGAAGGACGCGCGCTTTGTTGGCCGACAATCTCTTCGGGGCCTGGAACGCGAGTCTGTACAACCCTGCGCGCCCATGGAGATCGAGCTCGGTCTTGGAGACGATTCTCGGCTGATGAGATGGGAATTTTAGCCGTCTTTTCGAGGAAGTCTGGTGTTGATTGTTTAGCTTTGAGAGATTGAACTGCGGGTTGAGGAAGAACATGGTTAATAGGAGCGAGCAGAAGATAAGACACTGACACAGGGGAATCATCGCTTCCTCGGAATCTATCAAGGTTCCAAAGGCCCGCGGTGACTACCGTCTGAATTTATGAGCCGTCGCGAGGCAGCGACACGGAAGAACACCCCGCTGTGTACTCTGAAACACTACCCCGACGCTTCATCGATACCTAAATGGACCTAAGCACCGGATAGCTACGACTCTAGTTGACACGAGGCCGCTGGAAGAGGGACAGACGTGCCCCGTCGCGGTCGGAAAGGATGATCGCGTGCAGCTCGTGCGAGTGTATTTGCTCCTCGACGAACTACGTCGCTTCCTAGTGAAAGACTTCCGAGGATCCATACTCCTACTTTCCCACATCCTACGGACCCCGTACAAGATCTCCCATCAAGCTACCCAGAATCCTAGCGACACTTCTTAGCCCTCCAACGCCTGTTTTCCCATATTCCTATGTTCAAAATCGATTTTCTTGAAAACGAAGCGCGATATAAAAAAAAGTTACTCTTTCTTTTCGACTTATAACAAGTAAATAAGTCGAGAAAGAGGAATACAGTTTTTTGATATCGCGCTTCATTTTCGAGGAAATCAAGTTTGAAGTTCTAGACGCTGCCTTAACGATCGCAAAGACATCCCTTTCCGTTCTCCTGCGGGAAGCTGTTGCTAGCGGGGTCTAGTAACCTAGTTGGTACTAGGTGTTGCACTTTTCGCGAGACACCTGGGCGGCAGAGTGGCGGTACATATACTCACTGGCAAATCGTGGATCGTTGGTGGCCGGCGGGGCGGGCGCGTACCACGGGTGATGGGACCTCATGGGGTCGGTGACGGTGGCACCTCCACCGACCGCTGGCCCCGCGTGATGATACGGCGATAGTTCTGCCGTGCAGTACTGATACTGCGACGACGTGAGCTGCATGGTAGCGTAAGGATTGCCCATGGCGGTCATGCCGGCGCCGGGGGCGCTGCTTCCACCGGTGGCGTCGTTCGCCCCGGATACCGGTCCCGGCGTGCCGCCACCGGGCGTCGAAGCGCCGTGGAGCGGTGGGCTACCGCTGCTCGCGCTCGAGCTCCCTGTATTCCCGCCTACTCTTCCGCTGCACGCGTTCCCGTAAGGCGAGACCTGAGGATGAGTGACCACGCCGATGGCCAGCTCCAGCTTCCGGTAGGATTCGTCGATCGGCGAGAGGATGTCGGTGACGCTGAACGGTGTGGTGTGCGCGCCTGCAGCCGCTTGAACGTGAGACGAGTGCTGTTTGGGCGACAAGCTCATCGCCAGGTCGATACCGTTCAGATCCGACAGCAGGCTAGCCTGTTCGAGCTGAGTCTGCTGTTGCTGTTGCTGTTGCTGTTGCTGCTGCTGCTGGTGCTGATGATAGGTGGTGGCATTACCGTTTCCCTGGTTTCCGGCGTTGTTTCCGCCGCCGCCGGTGCCACCGCTCATGTCGGCGAGGCCCGCGCCGTCGAAGTACTTGAAGCTCGCTCTTCGCGGAATCCTGAGGCCGGCGCTAACCGCTAGGACACGACATGACGTGGCTGCCGTCGCTGACAACCGTAATGACGTTTTTAATGGGAGGGGATCGACGAGGTGGACCTCGTCTCCGCGGGGATTCGGGGCAGGCGAGACGCTTGGTCCGATGCTTCTGACGTTATATCTATGGTCCAGCAGCGTATGGAGGTTTCGCAGGGGTAGCCTGGTTCATATTTCCTTGGGACGCTCCACGATCCTCGGGAGTTTAATCGAGGACAGTCTTGGGTTTAAATGTCTAGGTTTGAGTAGGGGTCCATCGCTTCGCACAGCTCGGAGATTCCACTGTCACACTTTCGCTACACATTCGTCGGTGCACTGATCCTTCGATGACGCTCTTAAGGGAGACGAATAGTTTCTGGTTTAGCGAGCAACCTCTGATCACTTTGCTCTGGCCACACTTTGCTACACATCCGGTGGGACACTAAACGACCCTAGAAAGCTCCTCTAGCTGAGGGTTTTGGGTTCGGAAAATCTCTATGTGCGTAGATGGAGGGTCGCTGGACATCACTTGGCAGGATCTCGAGGATCCACTGTAGCACTTTGGTACGTAATCGTGTGGCACTGAACGATCCACGGGTTCGCGATCACTAGAACCCGTCGCGTCGGCTCGTCCCGATCACTGTACATCAAACGACGCGATGCGGCTCGCGGAACTCGTCCATCGCCTGGACGGAGGTGCTGGCTGGACGGGTCCAGCGGCGTCGCGACGTGGTCCGCCGCATTCCTCCGCGGAGGTGCACGGGGTCAGCTAGGTCCGCGGTGCCGCGAACGAGGTCAAAGACGCAGACGGACTCGACCCTGGTCGATGGTCAAGGGCCACCTCCGCAGCCTCGACTGCAACCTCGTCGAGGTCACTTGGAGCGATCCCCGTGACCGAAGGACAGACAACAGAAGCGCAGCGCAGCGCGCGATTGCTGTCTGCCGCGTGGATGGCAAACGAGGCGCGCCTCCACTCGGAAGGGTTTGTCGCGCGCACGTTTCAGAAGAAGCGCGGACCCTTGGTGGAGGACGAAGGAGCCCGGGCTGGGCTGAGACGGCACGACACGGAGCACGGCACGGGACACGGCAGGGCACGGCACGGCACAGCACGGCACGGCACGTCACGTCACGACACGGCACGACACGGCACGAGAGGACGAGAGGACCAGAAGACGGCGGGAAGACACGTGGTCGAGGAGAGTGGCCGGCCAGAGCCGGCCGGCGGCCGACTGAAATCACAGCCGGGGGGTCTTCGAGTCCTTGGACTCTGCCGATAGAGAGACGATGGTAGATGTACCACTCTACGGTTCGCCTCCACCTTCGTCGAGGATACACTCTCTCTCCGTAGGAGAGGAGAGCCCGTCTATGGATGGATGGCTTGGCTGGCTGGCTGGCTGACTCGCTGGATAGATGGATGGATGTATGGATGGATGGATGGATGGATGGATGGATGAATGAATGGAGAGGACTGTTGGGTACTCCTGGAGAGGTCCTCACGGCCGCTTAGACCCACTCGACCAGCGGCTCGGCCGGTCGCGATCGCGCTAGCTCGCTCGCTCGCTCGCTCGCTCGTCAGGGCTCGGGGCCCCACAGCCTCTCGCGGAGAACCCGTACGACGACACGATGAGTGGAGTGCCCACTACGGAGAAGTGCCTGCTACCAAGAGTCGTGATGAGATGTCCCCTTTTGCGTGTGAGAGAGCGGCTCCCACTCGGTCAGATAGGGGGGTCCAAGGGGATAGACCTAACCGACCTCCGGGTAGACCTAACGCTCCTGCCATTGGACGGGGCCTGCCAATCGCCGAGCGATCAGGCTCCCATTGGGTCGTGCTAGAGCGGCCGAGGCGCTCCGCGGAGGTTGCGCCGTGGTCGGCGCCGCGACGCCGTTGGCGAGGCAACCCGCCCTGCCGCACAGCGTCGGCCTATCGGGCGCCGATCCACGGCCAGGAGAGCCGCGGGGACAGGGGACCATCCTGCGGAGCTATTACTCTGCTCGCCTGCCTCATGGCCACCGAACCCTTCGCTACCGCCCATCGACCTCCCCGCTCTCCGACCCCTCCCCCCCCCCCTCCTCCTCTACCCCTGCTGGGGTGCGCGCCTGTCTCCGTCCTTCTCTGTGGCTCGCGGCTGAGGCTTTGTCCTTGGAAAAATTTACTCCAACGGCACACGCGCCCTGCTCCTCCGCGGGATCGTCTATCGTCAGCGTTCCGTCGACCTTACCGATCATCTTATCGCCGCGCCGCTCCGACCACCGATGTCGCGCGTCCCATGTTTCCCTCGTGACGCAGCGTCCTGCTGACTGGACCCCCCCCCCCCCCCACCCACCTCCCGACGTGCGGACCTCCACGTTTGGGGTGGCTGATCCAACGGGAGGCTGACATGCGGTCGAGTTTGGGGATTGCACCGGACTGTCGCGGTGCTTGACGATTCCTCCGCGATAGGTATATGTTCATTTGGCTTCTTTGACTTCTGCAGGGTTTTAGAAGGTAGTTTTGTGCTCGTTGATGGTTGATCTGGAGCTTGTACGCTGGTGCGCTAAGCTGGAAAACTTGGGGGTGGTTTTGGAAAGGAAGAAGTGGTAGCTTTAGGGAAGCTTGTTATGGGGGACTTTATGCTTTCTGTGAAATGTAATGTCGAAGTAAATGGGAAGTTATATACAGGGTGCTACTCTAGGGGGTGATTGTACGGGCGAAAATAAGACGAAAATTAAGAATGAGGAAATTGCGGTAAAGGCTTTGTTATCGAGGAAATTCACTTTGAATTTCAGCTAGATAGGGGTTAAACGCAATTTCGTCACTCTTGATTTTCGTCTTATTTTCGCCTGTGTAATCACCTCCTACAGTATCGACAATCAGTAGAATAAAGCCCTGTCAGTATCTCTCCTCTTTTCCACGCGAGATCTACGTCCTTTTATTAAATCTTCCAAATGTAGGGCAGTAAAACAAGGGAAATGGAGTATTAATGGAAATTAAAACGAAATATAGTAGATACATCCTCTCATTGATAGTATCAGAACCTATGTCCATATAATGGCCAATGTAAATTTTTGTCACACAGATCAAAGGCTCTGGAGTCCCTTACCTTACCTTTCCTGTCGCATGCAACGTTGACTGTAATTCATTTGCACTCTTACTAGCGCTTAGAATTGAAACTAAATGTAGTAAACGTTGCTATAAAGAACACAAAAATGTGAATCGATCACGATCCACGCTATGAACTTTCTAGCCAAAGTCACCACAAGTGTTTGTGGGAACTTGATTAATTTACATCGCGAAGGCATCGTTCCTACTTCTTCCTTCACTAACTTTCCAGACTCTAGTGACTAGGTTGAGTTAGTTCCCATAGTCGCCGTTGTTTAACGTAGAGAGCGCGCGAAAACCACTAATTTTTCTCGAAGTCGGTATTGCAGTTCGTGCGACACAAACTCCCATAAGATGTAAAATCCATAATCTACCAGCTTTACTACTTGGCTTCACCCGAAATTTAGATTCTGATTTTGTAAAAGAATTTTTTATGTATTTTTTGTGAAAACAGTCACATTCATCTGGAACACATTTCGTGACCCCAGAGTTTACCGTACGAAAGTTTTTAGGCGACAGACAAACACACAAACACTTTCTGCTTTATATATTAAGATAACTCGTCCGCATTAATATTCAAAGTCCTCGAAGTTTCATGAATAATCGTAAACCTGTAACATTATATATAGATTTACTAATAATTTATAATAAACTATCTTTTAAAACAAAACTAATTGAATAAATTTTTTAAAGTTTAATAAATTTAAATATCCTCCCAATAAAATAACTTATCTTAATAAAATTTATTCTTAAAATAAATTATAACATTCTGTAGGGTCTTCTCGTCCCTTACAAAAATCTAAGCATTTTTACTTATAATTTAAATTAACAACCTAAACCAGAGACAGTAAATATTTCAGCAACTCGTTCATTAATCATTCAAGCCTTCAATAAAAAGACTAATTATTATACTACCTTTATACAGTCAATATACTACAGCCATTTAAAACAATTCATTGGGCACAGCAAACTTCAAATTATGAAACAAAAAAACATGTTTTTGATAAACAGGTAAATATTTTGAACTTGCCGAATTCCTTTAGTTTATTAACTAAAAAATACACTTACTAAATCAGTTACTAATTTTATCATTATAATTTACGATTTACGATAACATTATTACAGGTTTCTACCTAGTCGGTAACGATAAAACGCATTATTGCGCGACATCCGTGAGACACTTTCCAAAGTAACTACAACATCCACCGAGCCTCGACTCCTGGGCCATGTTCATGGTTTTGAAATGGCGTGTCGTGTGTTGCGTGTATGCGGAATAGCAGCGAGTTATGCAAAAACCAGCAACATCAAAAGCAGCGGTACTGCGAGCAAGAACGTTTATCCATTTCATCGCCTCCGATTCCTCCTCGTTTAAGTGATATAATCACAGCCCGACAAACCCGTTAACCACAAACTCCTTGTGTTTATTACACTCTATTATATATCATTTCAATTTATTCACTCTGAAACCACTGTTATCCACGATTTCTCATTGATCCAGCTGAAGTGTATCAAGCTTAATACAAATTCTTTCCAGCTGCCGCTGTTACCTTATTGAAACCCCACGTTCCACTGGCGCAAAGCGCGAGAGACACCAACTTCTACTGCAAAAGTGAATACATTTCATTGCTTCTACCTATGAAAAATACATGCGCGACCTTTAGACTAAAGCTTTCGTTATGATCAGGACCGGCCGCTCAGCTATGGAAGTCCGTCACCAGCGTCAGCAACCCTGGAAGAAGACGAGGCAGAGCGAAGGGTATTCCGAGGGTGAAAGACCTGAACAGAGGTCAGAAGTTGGGCGATGGAAAGATAGCGATAATGTTCCCGGGATTGAATGCACCCATCATGCGAGGAGATTATGTAATTAAACAGCAAAAGCTTCCCGAGAATCCAGACAGGGAAAAGGAACTCCAGCAGCTAAGAAACCAGAGCTCCACCTACAAGCGGGTGAAGCTGTCGCCCCTGGAACGTGGTTGGAGTGGTGGCATAATGGGTGGAAGAAAAATCGGACCACCCGATCCTATCGATGAAGGTGCGAGTTACAATTGGTAGCTTTGTATGTATGCGTTGGTACGAATGGCTACAGCTTCTCTTATCCAACCGTTTCGTTGCAAATTCAGAGCCTTTCACTGGTTTCGAGACTTGGATATTAGAACACAAGCATAGATCTGTAATGACAAGTCACTTTGGTCGGACGAAGCGATACGGCGTGATCGTCGTGACTGGAAATGGAAACGGCCTAGCTGGGTTCGCGACAGCGACAGGCGGCGACAGTAGATCGTGCCTGAAAGCAGCTAGGAACAAAGCTGGGCAGAGATTAATGTATTTTGAAAGATACGAGGGTCACACTGGTAAATGATTTTATATTTTATATCAAGCGATGTTAGATGTAGTAGGTTTGAAGAATGAAAAATCCCTTTGTTTCAGTACTACATGATTTCTTTGCGCAATTTGGAAGCTCAAAGGTATTTGTCAAGCAAAAGGAGAAGGGCTACGGACTTGTGTGTCATCGTGCTATTAAAACGATATGCATGGCAATTGGTATAACGGATCTGCATGCTAAAGTTGAAGGATCTACAAATGTTCCACACATTATTAAGGCTTTTTTCATTGGTTTACTGCAACAGGTATGATTGTAGAAGCTACAATTTTTTTGGTAACAGAGAAAGGAGGATCGTTAAACTTTTAAAAAGAAGTTTAATCATTCCTGTTTAATTATTGCTATTTTCAAGCTCTCAACTGATTATAAGAATTGATAATTGTGTTTTCAGAAAACTTATCAACAAATGGCGAATGAAAAGCAATTACATCTGGTTGAACTAAAACCGGAGCACGATTATTTTCCAAAAGTAGTCGCCTCGCCAGATACAGTTAGGAAACGCGAGGAGGTCCTACCGACCGAGATTATGGACTATAAGCAGTACGTGATGGGCGGTAGAATCGTTCTAGATAAAAAGAAGCCTCCACCTTTTTACACGAAGCTACCATCGTATGCGATTCATCTGCGGAAGGTAGAACGTAAAAGGGACCACCATGAAACGAGAATTAGATTGAGGAGTGAGTATGGCGATCTGTGCAGCTTCCTCACTGAAAAGTATCCGGAAGCAAGAGCGGCAAAATGGAGGAAACACGACAAGCCAAAGGAAGAAGAAGTAGAAGAGTAGTTTATTAAAATATTACTATAGCGGTAATAATCTGTTTCCTTGAAATGTATTGTTGAAAATTGGTAAACACTGGCAAATGAATATTTGGTTAAACTTTGATAAATGGCTTATCGCATCACCAATAATTTCTGGAAGGGACCTGTAAAGTTCCACGATTCGTGTGACAAGACTTTATATTGCATGTAAGGTCGATTTTATGCACCAGCGACTGTGGCCGTGATGGAACCACCTGTTCTCATTCGAACACTGAAGTTTTAAGGATGGGGTTGGCCATTTTTCTCCTGGTGCGCCGCTTGCTGCTGAGACCTCTCTCCCGCCCCGGCCGGTTAGTCGTTCACCAGCTCTGTGGGCAGCTGGACCTAGGTCAGGAGAGTGGTTCAGCGAGCGGAAGTTCCCTGGCCTCTAGCAGCAGCAGCGTCCGGGGTTCGGGGGCGACGCGATGAACTCTGAAAGAAGAAGTTAATGCGGAGGGGGTGATTGTATCCCCTCCTGGATGGGCCCTCTACTATGGGGGCCTTGGAAGGAGCGGTACCAGTGCACCAGGGGGAAGGTGGCGAACGCATCGTTCTGTTTGGATCTCGCTTAAGTTCTTCCTCTCGTCATGCGGGACCTCTCCAGTCAGGAGACCACCGTGATGGTTTTAGTGGGTGCAAACCCCACATAACCTCGGCCTTCCCCCGAGGATGATATACAAAAGAATTTAGTAAATTTGTATTATATAATTAGAAAGAAATGAAGTCATTCAAATCGTGGAGCGCGTAAGACGCCCTCTAACAGTGCTATTATAACTAAAACGCCCCATTCAATGTATACAACCTTACAGAAATTTGATTATGAAATTTATTTACACCCTGCTAATGTAGGCCTTCCACATTACGCAACGATCTTAAGTAAAAATATTATATATTATGTATCATTTTCAACTGTAATTAAAATTGCTTCTCAAAACAGCAAACTGTGAACACCGTTGCTTGAGATACTTAAACAATAAATTACCATCTTCCGTAAGAATCTCAAATTTTCAGAATGCGAATAAATAAATATTACGAACTTGCATACATTGAATGGAACTCTATAGTTCGTAGTTGCCACCGCTAGATGGCTGCTACATTTAAAGTCCATGACTTTTGAATTATAACTTAATAACGAACCCAAATGTCCCTAGATCAAGTGCGTGAGTCAATTCTTTCCCTGCGCGTCGGCGCGGAAACACGCCGACGCCAGGGAATGATTGAATACTGTGGATGTGGAAAGTCTTGTCACAGCTATAGTTAATATCTAATTCACATGACACATCTGTGTGCATCTGTGTTCGAGGAGGAGTACATATCAAGGATGAAGAGACAAAGTACCCGTCTCTAAACTGTTCTAATATACACACTTATACGCTGCTCGCTGGGGAAAATCAAGTCTCTCGCTCATTGTCATGAGGAAGTTACAACACTTTAATATCCTCGATGATAAGTCCCGTACACATAACAATTCCTAGGAGCGATCGTATATTTACGCACGTCTTTTGTATGCCTTTTTTAATGACGAACACAATTCGAACGGAAATCCACGGTGATTTTCACTGATCCATATCCATGGTACGTATTTAATTTTTTTCCTTAATCTGTCTTTACATTGACCGTTGTCACAGTGGGCCTGTCAAATTGACAAAGAAGTGTTATTCGTTATATCCGATTAGTTAACACGAGTGACGAATACAGTTTGTAATCGTTGTTGCAAGTCGATGTAAATTTTGTGTTCCGGAACGAATGACATAGAAATTGCACGTTAGAAAGTGTTAAATGCGTGGTCCATTGTCTTTCTGCTTTCCAACAATATATATATATGTGTGTGTGTATATATATATATACACACACTCCGAAATTGTGTAAATAAAAATGTATCTATGTAATCTGTGTAATCTTTCCACATACGATTCAATACTACTCTCTGTAACATTAAATAAATACCTTTGTATATTACACAGATCGCAAAATCAATTCCTTAATTTTCATGTATATATTACAGATGCAACATATTTGCAATACAACGTTAAGAGCTTTTCACCACACAATGGCACCCGAAACTTACTTTCGATCAAATATTTATATCCTTATCCGTGTTACAGGCTTTACGTATGATGTCAGCAATTGTGCCAGGCACGCATAATGTAATTGATGCTAATCAACCCTACGATCACATAACCGAACGGCAGAAACTATTGGAAGATTTATTGGGCGCTGCGAAAAAGTGTCATATAAGATTCGGTGGGCGGACTGAATTAGCAACTGAATCAGAGATATCCGTAAAACAGCTGTGTCATATATTCGAGTTAATCTTTAGTCATGGATTACGTACAAATTGCATTGAGAGAATTAATTCAGCCCTAAGGTATCAAAGAGAATTGAAATTTACATAAATTAAGCTTCAAACTGTTTTTTATTATTTTAGTAATTACGGTCTTCGGATTAGCTTCCAATATCTATTTAACTGTGTAATACGAAACATTGTTTATCATTATATAATGTTACATATTTTACGTAATTACCATGATAGTAGCACTACTGTGCACAGAATCGTTAGTAATGTCTTCCGTTTTATTGGCTTTCATTTGTGTAAAATATCAGTATACTGATAAGAGTCTGGAAGATAATGCAGCGGGGTGACTAATACATTACTAATTCTACATTTCACTGTGTTAATTCGTGTCGCTTATACTTTTGTAGGCACGTGTCGGATATAGTGTCCGGTGGCGGTACGAAGTTGTACAGTATCTCGGAGGCAACGTTCTGGCCGTGTATAAAAGAACAACTACCATGGCACGAGCAGGAACGTTTTAGCGTATTGAAAAAGGTTCATACAGATTTCGGTCGTGGTAGAGCATGGCTGAGAGCCGTTTTAAACGAGCGTTCTTTAGAACGCCATTTACACGCTATACTAGATCCTTCGATATTATCTAGTTTTTATGAGGATTGGGCATTTTTACTGGATCAAGAGCGAAGCGCAGTACTGCCAAATGTAGCTGCAGGTATGGAGCTTCTATTGTGATTTTATGCTCTGGTACTTTATTCGTTAAGATGAATTAAATATGGTTTTAACTATTAGGACTTGGTAGCATTTTATTTGCAATTAGGATAGACAATGAGGAATTGGATAGTAATTCAAGAGGAAAAGAAACTGAGAGGCAGGAAGTTTCGCTATCCGAACCGATTATATCATTCGCGACACCAGGTAGTTATATATTATAATTATTATTATTAGCTTATTAGGGATGAAATAAGGGGGAAGGGGAGGGGTGTTCAAATTTCATGGTAGCCTGTATATGTTCCACAGGGTTTAGAGAGTAATAATGCGAAAGTTGGTCCAGATCGGTTAAAAAAATCTGGATAAAAAGTATCCTATATGTTATTCCCGGTTCTAGATTATGTGTACACAGAAATTCAGAAAGATCCGTTGCGTAGTGGCGACGTGATTGAGTAACAAACATCCAAACACACTTTCGTATTTATTACATTAGTAGACTTATTATTATTTATCCCACGGGTAAAGACCCTTTAGTTTACAAAGAACAATTCATAAAATAACATAATCTTTTGATTCATATGACGGGGAATTGTAGGAAATTAAGAATAACTTTTTACGTTATCGTAACGACGCTCGTGTTGTAATTAGGTCCTGTTTCAAAGCAGCAGAAACAGAGAAAGAAAGTACAGGCTCATATAATTTCCTTCGATAATGAGAGCGATGAGCAAGAGGCTGCTACAGAGACAAGTATCTCGGTCAGTGCGCCTCCGACCTGTCTCAATTCTCCTACAGGAGCATCGGTTAAAAACTCCACGTCACCTCCTTCGCCAATATCGGAGTGTCGAACGGAGTCTAGTACTGTTAACGAGCCAGTTAACAAAGAAATCTCGGAATGGGAAAAATGGTAGGCGACGATATACGTGCCATCTCGTTGAATCTAATATTTTCATCACTGCTGAAAATTTAATTACATTGTAATATTTCAATGTCTTCAGCGAATCCTTTGAAGAAGAGAAAGTGTTAACACCAGTTACAGATTCTGGTAACATGGGTGGACTGGTTCCTGTGTCGCCTTTAGACCAAACGTTAGACGATATGTTGATAGCATTGCCAAATTACATAGATGTGCGTGTAAGATATATTGAAATTCAGCTAACTAAATGATAATAGAAGAATCAAACTCTTAATCGATCCTATTTTACACAGGATCCATCCGAAGTTACGGAAGCTGCGGTAGAAGCCACTGAACCGTTCGCGGACTTGGATGGCCACGTAGATACGGAGAATCTAGACGCCGAGGCTTTGCGTGCGAAGCTTTTAGCTATGAGCGAAATATTAGAACAAGCCAAGGAAGACGCTATGACCAATAGATTGCAGCTGGCCCGTTTACAGAGGCAACATCAGAATTACCTCGAAAGGCACGAGTTGCAGATACAAACGTTAAATAGGTGAACGTTGTTACGATTACATTTATCTTGCAGTATAAAATAAGGGCATTACTAATTGCGTAATATAACGACGATGTTATAGGGAAAACGAATTGTTGAGGCAGCAATTACGCAAATATGTGACAGCAGTACAAATGTTGAGGAGAGATTCCGATTCCACTGCAGTCTCCGAGGAGGATCCGTCGTTGGATTACCATAACGAAGCTCAACAGTACGAGGAGAAGTTGATTCAAGTCGCGGACATGCATGCGGAACTAATGGAATTTAATGCTAGATTAACTCTCCAATTGACTAATAGGTGAAACTATTAAACGCCTAGTCGCTGTTAGTCTGCAAATTTTGTATTAACGTTTCGAAAACTTATAGGAATAGATTAGTTAAATTATTGCAAGCTGAATTGGAGTGCCTCCGGGGCCCGTTAAACGAGGACGATTTGCCAACAGACCCTCCGTGTCTTATTCATATATGGATTCCGTCTGCATTTCTTACTGGCCAACCTTCTGATATTCACCATGTCTACCAGGTAATTTAAATAATTTCCGACACAGGATTTTACGATATCCTTGAACCTGCGTAGTATAACAATATTATAAAAATTATTAGTACAATCATGTGCAGTTAGTATCGTTTTTCTCGTAGATATACGTACGCATCAGAGACACTGAATGGAATATATACAGACGATATGCGCAATTTTATGCCCTTTACAGAGAATTGAAAAAACACGATACAGTTGTTACCACGTTCGAATTTCCACCGAAGAAGACAATCGGCAATAAGGTATGCGCCGCAGAAAATGTTTGAGAAACATGACTGCACGTTACTTTACGTTCATATGATTTTTTCTTACTCTCAGGATGCCAAGTTTGTGGAAGAGAGACGACAGAAGTTGCAGCATTGGTTAAGACGAATTGTCGGGAGATTAGCGCAATGCTCCCCTGCATTCGCGTCCAGGCCAAGTAGACAGACACTCATATCCCTAATGCCTTTCTTCGGGTAATTTATTTAAAAGTACTACTTTAATGTTAGACGAACTGAAATTTCCTGAAAATTTACGAGATTGCCAGAGAATTATCGTAAACGTTAACGTACAGTTTTCTCAGTTGATTAAACCAAGCATTATCCTTTTCTAGTGATAACCCTAATACTGAGGAATCGAGGAAAAATAACTCTACAAGAAACACATTTTCTTCTTCCCCTCAATACATGGGTTTATAATTATTAACGTTTTTATAGACAATTTGTACATACATGAAGCCTTTTTAATTTAAATGTATAAAGTACTTATGTTGCTCTATGTTTGTTTATATAGAGCAATATATATGTATATGTATATATATTGTTGACAATTTGAAAGATCAGAAGCATATGCCTGTATGTATACAATCATTAATATACATTCGCACATATGCCGTTTATATGCGACAACATGTATAAAATTCATATGTAGTCGAAATAATTAAAAGTTGATCTTTTTTTACAAAAGTATGTATTATCTTTTTTACAAATGTCTATATATATATATTTGTTTAAAAATCTAATTCATGCTCAAGAAAGAAATTCTAATTATATTTCCGACTTTTCAATCAGATAAGAAAATATATTTTACACGCTATATTTGTTATATATATATATATATATAGTATGTATGTATATATATATACATATATACACACCATATACTTTATGATGAACATACTGCGAAATATTTTTTAATGTAGCTCATAAAATAAAAGGAACAGTTAATTGAAAGAAATACGTATGAAAGGTGATTATTTAACGTACACGTAGACGAAAGTAGCTTGAAAAAAGGAACTACAGCCCACGCAAAAGAAAAGCATAGTTGTACGTTGTTCATCATTAAAAATTGTACAATATCGAGTTGAGTCTCATTTTCTAAAAATTTTATTCATGTAAGGCGCCTTAACAGTAATATAAAAAGGTACACTTTTCCATTTATACTTTATGATAAAAATAAAAGTGCATATTGTTATTGGAACAAGTACATACAGTATTATGCTGGTAAATAATACAACTAATCGCATATAAGATTCACAGGTTTAACAAGTTTCGCTTAGGAGTCTCACTATGGAGAGGTAACGGTGAGAGAATGTTTTCTTTTTATTTTTAACGAACCAATCCTCGAATCAAGAACACATTCGCGCGTAAATCGCCGCGCTTCTTTTAAACAATAAATAGATACACGTTTCAACAAGAAATTTCGATCGTCCATTCGAGTCGACATATTTGTACTGAGCAATACAGACCGCGTTTCATTTACCTTTCCATATTGAGATATAAAAGTTTCTTGTAATAGCAAAGTTTATCGAGTCGTCGTCTAATCATGATTAATACCTTGACCGCCGTTTGTGGAACCATAATGCATTTTTGTTACAAAGGAACCAACGGTACGCACGTACATTATTATTGTTATATCATAGTATGCCCAGCAACGGCGCGACAGGAGGTTTATTACGCCGTTGCCGGAGGAAAGCAACGGAACCAGCGACGAATCTCGAGTAGTGTTAATGTTCCCCGTGTCGTCTCAGGGTCGAAGTCGCTTACGTTTACGTTCGACGCGTGTGTGCGTCGAGAAAAGTAAGACTGCCTGGCAGTCAATGTATTAATTGTAATTACATACGCTTCAAACGAATCTATGGAATCTATGTTATAGCGCATCGCAATCATAGCATCATAATCATAGTAAGTTTCGTAACGTAACGATACGCGATTACATTACTCATAAAATCGATTACAAATCAGACACATTCATCTCAAGACTGTTACCATACAATACAATGCCTTGCGTGAGGGGAGAGAAAAATAGTCGAACAAATCGTTTTTTTTCCAACGGGTTTTCATTGCTTCGATAAAAATTGCGGTGGATCCGTGATTAAGATCCGGTGGACACGAAAGTGAAATCAATTAAAATTTCTTAAGAAGAAATGAAGAGGAGACGTACAAAAGAGAGAACGAAAGCAAAGTCTAAGGTTGAAAGTAAATTATTTCTAAACGTGTGAATTATTAAAACTTCGTATATCAAATATAAATAATGTATAATAACGATAAAATATTCAAAAATAAGGCAATAATATTCTTTTACGTACTAACTCTTATATTTTAATTCGCCTTTATATTTTGAAGTTCGATAATGCACGAAAAATACAATGTATAACTTATCGCTTAAGGAGTATTTTTATTCCGTAGAAAATACGAGTTTATCTATACATATAACATTTCCACGAAAATTCATCGGATTGAAGAAAAGAGGAAATAAATCTCGATTACGAAGAGTTAAGATACTTTACAATACTGATACGCCCGGTGCTTACTCAAAAAGTGATAAATCATATTTATTAAATAAGCTGTATCGATATCTTGATTTGTGATTCACAGAGATGCGTGTAGATTATATATCGTTTAAATTGAATATTATATCGTCAAAGAAAAAAATTAAAAACAAAGATTTAAGCGAAGGACAATAATGAATAGAAGTAAAACATATTCTGTAAAAAAAAGGAATTAAAAGAAAATCTCGATGTTTGTGAAATTTCGATGAAAGGTTCAAAAACTTAGGAGAGATATTTAAAAGTAAGACGGATAACGTTTACTATGATTTTGATAATTGCATTGTGCCATTCGGAAAGAGGAGTCTAATCTCTGTTGACTATGGACAGCCCAGTGTGTGGTATTTCTTTTTTCTTTTATACACATGTTAAAAGTTCGCATTGATCCACAAGCTTTTCGTTCAACGAACTTTCGCGAGGCGCACTGAAAAGTATTCGTTAGCCTTAGTCACTACGTTCCGTACAAAGGTTTCATCGTAAACGGCTTTAAATTATTATTTACATTCACTAGCTCTCTTCGCTGACTAATTTTGATTTAGCCCCAGGACGTAATTAAGAGTCGGTAGATCCTTATCTATACGCTTATTGATTTTCGATGTACCGCTGCGAATCTGCCAGCACTGTGTTCATTGCGTTACATTGTAAGATACTCATCACTAATTAAATAGGTCGCATTGTACGATAAACTTCCAACAGGTCAATTAATTAGAAGCAAAATAAATAGAAGAAACATTCTTATATGTGAGATTACGCATTGAAAGATGCAAGATAATATACAATTCTTAGCAATTAAATTAATTTAACATCATATAGTACGAAAGAAGGTTCTGTATTTTCGTGTTTAGAATAAAAAAAAAATAATATTTCATATATTTATTATAAAACGATGGATAGAAGCTGCGTTTAACTTCACCAAATGTATAAAAAATTTCGAGATATTCAATTACCTACAACGAACGAGTTTCATGTAGTAAAATATTTTTCAGTATTCTGAGCATCTTACAAATTACGATGTACGTTCAACAATCCCCGTGTGTTGTTCCTTTTTTTTTTAAGATTCTGGTTTGTTGTCACGCGAGATATTACAACGATACGTCTGGACAGTCCCAGGGATAAATGAATTCGTAATTGACATAATCATTTTGCCATTCTGAAGCCTGCTCAGATTTAGATATGTAGAAAGAATGTACCGAACAGTAGTCACGTAAGGGTCCATCGTCTAGTAACGAATTATAAAGAGTATCCCTATATTGTTTCATAGGTAACCGGGGATGATTTGAGCCTAATTTAATTTGACTTTACAATTTAGGTATATCCGAATAACAAGTAACGTCTAGTTCAGCAGTCTTTGCACACATTCCTCTGTTTCGTGAAAATTGACAACAAAAGCCAACAATAATGATAACACATTATGCAAGTACACGAAGGTTAAAAAGTGGAGCCTTATGAGTGTAGTACAAAATAATGAGGCTAGCCTTTCTTTTATCTTTCCTCTAAAGTAATTTCCTTCTCTGCTTATTAGTAAAAGTATGAAACTTTTTATTCACTATGATTAATACAATGTGTTTGTTACGTTAAAACATTTTTTCCTTTCATCCTCCCTTAAGTGAAAATATGCCAACAGATGAAATATGCGATCGATGGAGTTTCTCATTTTTTTTCCGTTTTCTGTTTTCATTTTCTCTCTCTTTTTTGGAGCGCTCGTAAACGTTCGCGTATTCTTACAGCAACGAGATAACGTCATTTAGGTCCATAGCGAAAATAAATAAAAGAAAAATCTTCTTAAGCTAGTAGATAGCAGATTAGTTTTGTATTGTATACTTGTTAACTAGCCAGTGCATTTTTATATATAATCCTGACTCTCTGATTAACCTTCCTGTCTATTTAGCACACTTTGCCACGCATTCTAAGGCATGAACTTCCTAGTGAGCTGGATAAAAGAGAGCATAGACCAGTGTGCCAGGTACTTTATGTGTTAACATTTTTCACTGTTGTAGCTAGATACATTATAATATTAGAAAGTATATTACTATTGTATTTAAAAAACTGTTCTTCCCTGCTCTCGACCTTATACTTTATTAAGATCCTTATTCCTCAGACCGTAACTATAAAATCGTTTGCAAAACGTTCTGTATTAGAAAGCAGAAAATAAATTCAACTTCTTGAGTGGCTATGCCTGCATATACTAAATAATAAGTTAACCCATCGCACGAATAACTCTCCCAGACTTTTTTTCTACATAGAGTACCGTTAGTTCTTACCAAAATATGTCTGACAGTATTTGATATTCCTTTGATTATTCTTACCGCAAGAGAATTCAATAGAAACAAGAGCAACCGCCAACTGCGGAAATCGATATAACGAAATTTTCTCCTACAGACCCCGCGTTAAAAGTATTCTAAAGTGCTATGCACAAAAACAAGCTTCAAAACATACCGATTAATTACGTCTATGCGAAAATCAGTTTGCTTCGATAGTACGATAAGTTTCAACGTTATTCGTGGATGGCTTAATCAGGATTCTGATATTACAACACATGCATACTGTCATTTGTATTGAACGCAGATTATAAACCCTCTTTTTTTTTCTCACTACGATCCGCGTTTATACAAAAACCTACAGTCACACCAATACTGTGCCGAGTTAGGGAGCCATTTGTATGCACATCTGATACCACACTGGCTTAAAGCACATGCCGTCACGTGTTACCTCGATCAATGTTTAATTATACCACTCGCCATTATCTTTACTCTGTTACATTTCCACCTTGTATCATTAGGTTCACTCTATCATACATCCGTCAACCTGTCATTACATGCTGTATTGGTTGTACATATTCAGATAGTAAACTAACATAATACAAGTTAAACCAAAAATTTTGTAGCCCTATGGTATAATATATAGTTGTTAAACAATAATATATATATACTCTTGCGATTAACTTAAGTTCCATAAGTTGCTTTATGACACTGAACACTACAGCTGAACGAAGTGCTTGCTTTACTCTCCAAAGTAGAAACTTATTGTCTAAGAAGTTACGATAATAAAAAAAGAAAACGAAGCTATGCGAAGGTGCACGTTTGTACACGTAATACAAAATAAACTATCCATGACGATTAATTTATGCCTTTATCTTACATACGCGACATTAAAGAAAGGTCAAAGAATGTACGTGTATAAATCTAGAGAATATAATTCTAAATAATAATCGTAATCATAATCGTAATCATAACGTACCATAGGGATACACTATTTTCGAGCTCCTCATATGATAAGAATTTGAATATTTTCTTTTTTTATCGTACAAGTAAAATTCAAAACGATACACAATTCTAACAAATGCTTTTGTTTCTTGTTTCGCCGCGCTATGCAATCGAATTATTCGAATGGATGAAGATCTAATGAGAATATTATAGAGGGTACCGATGTACATATCCAGGCACACGTACCCATTTCGTATCCATATAATTTTGCTCTCTTCCTTCTTCCCCCAACAATCAAATTTAATACTTTTTCGACATTTTGAATATTTATCCCTGTATACAAAACTAAAGTCGTTTAGCACATTTTAGCACTAAATTTAGAATACACAATTTTTATTAGTCTTTTTCCCTGTAGAACACAATGTTCATTCCTAAATGTCGTTTCTTTTAGTTATCACAAATTATTGTTCCTCGTATTTATTATTGTTTCAAACATTAACGGAGCTCAGATGCTTTTCAATATTCTGTATCAATGCAATTATAACTTTCCTCCTTGTTTTTTCCCCCTCTCTCTCTCCCCCTTTCGTTTAATTACACAATCACGATGCCCGAACGTTGGGTCGCACTGGAGACGGGCTGGTTTTCGGTAACTTTTCTCTTTGTTGGTATATGCTTTCGTGTCAAAGTAAACCACTTTCTACCCATGAGGTCGTTGAAAAAAAATATATATATACCAATTGGGTTTATAAACATTACACCGTAAGGTAAAGAGCAGGACTATGGATTTGGAGGTGGTGTGGTTGGTGTTGTATGCGAAGAGGGTGATGCACTTGCAACCATCGTTGGACTGGCTGGCTGCTGTAATGGCAGGAACGCTGATCCCAAGCTAGGTTTTAACTGGAATGCTACACACGGCTTTGAGCAATAGTCTAGTTTGCTCAAGTCTATCATGGGTCGCCTATGCATAAAAATAGAATTGCTTCAATCACGTTGAAGTATTCGTACGAAAGCTCGTATCATACTTCAAAGGAGCTAATCGCGGTCAAGTATACGAGGGCCATTAAATTTAATTCATCGAATTCAAATCATGTTCCCTTTCACGTGACTTATGAAACGCTATGCGACATTGCTAGACATATTCTAGGCCGACAGCAGAACGTTTCAATTTTAAAGAATCGTGCAATGCAACAGAAATCGTTACCTGGCATCCTCCACAAATTTCAGATTGACTTTCTCACAGCCATCAGGTGGTTCCCTTGCTAGGAACCTATTAATGTGAGGAGAGGTGCCGAGACGTCCTTCTCTATCTTGTTCAGGGGTTGAACCACGACTTCCACCTTGAAGATAAATTAGAACACCTGAATTAGCAACGACGTAAAAATAGTACGCAAATATATTGCTTACATCGATTGAAAAACGAATATTGTTAACACATGCTATCAACTTAGGTCGTTTAATGCACACGTCTGAGAACGTACATTCACGTGAAACGTAAACACCTTCACACACCAAAATTAGACTTCATTCCACTTCGCTAATAATACACACGTGTATAAATCAATTTGCAAGTGTACTAGTACCTTTTATAATGTAGTATCGTATACGTGAAAAATAAGAACCAACATGCGATTACTACGAATCTAATATTTTAATCAACAAGTATAAGAAATTTTAGGGCAAGTTCTTCCATCGTGTAATTATATTATTATTATTATTATTCTAGTATTGAAAAATATGCTTACTGTAGTTTATTTCAGAATGATGTTTAATAATAATCAATGTTGGCTATGATATTAAAAACGATACGGTAAAGTAGAAACAATACGTGAAATATTTATATAAAACACAAAGTGTTTCATGCAAGCGTCAATGCGATAATAAAGAATATCATAAATATATTTGAATTTGTAAAAACAGATCGGTTTACCATGTAATGCCATAATGCGTACATTCAATTTGGCATTTATTATTCTATGAAAACACAAAATCGTTTGGTCATTATGGTACATTATGAAATCATAAAATAATTTCTCAATTGTCATTTTGAAGTCTTATAAAATATATATATTTTGGTATTTGAAGACAAAACGACTCATGCACATACGTCAGAATTAACATCTACATAAGTATTTATGTGCACATACAATATGTCTGTTTATCTAGATACACCGGATTATTTTGTAGGCAGTTAAAGGTGCAAAAAAATTGCTTGGTTCGAAGGGGGACATTACGCGTTACAAATAGCTTCGTTTTATATCAAAACGCAGAGAAATTTCACGGTGAATTTAATCCTTTCGAGCGTGATTCTCTACTTTTTTTTATTCATAATGTATGGCGTTTGCTGGGACGAATTCAACGGGGCGTAAAATAAACTCATTCAATGCCATAGGAGGTCGTAAATTAGTGAGGCCCCGACTAGTTAAGCGAACCTGAACCATGGATCACCGCTAAACGCTGCTCAGCCGTGCTACGAACATAAACTAGGCCACGAAGCTTTTAACTAAATATTTCAACCTCAGAACTCCTCCTAACAAACACTATCGCGCTATGAATAAACAAGTATAGCATTCTATATAAAAAAAAAATAAGTTAGCCTCGAGATCTCTATTAACTAAAAAATTAGTTTTTTGAATCTTCAGCTGCCTACGAAATATTCCCACGTATCCAGATAAAACAGTCATACGTGTATTTACGAAACAGTAAAATATTTGTCGATAGACATGTAAAATCCCATTAACAATCTGAATACGGGCACTCAGAGAAAAAAAAAAGAAAAATAAACGAAGACGAACAAGTTTGATTGAAAGAATTTCGTAAAAAACAAAAGGAACATTTCCGCAAATATGCGCCAACCTTGTAAGAGATCGCTAGGCGGACGGGAGGCATCCATAACACCAGGAATCAGCGGAGACTCAGAATTCCTAGATGGAGGGCCTGTCTCAACAGGCACACACCATAGTTAGTCTGTTATTTATAGTGTCACCAGTAACCAGAAATAGTTCACACACATATATGTATATATTTCTCATTAAAAGATACATGTAACTGTTCATATATTCCCAAAATTGCGGGAAAATATGAGGATCGTGCTACAAGTTTTACGCAAGTATTAAGCGCTGCTATCAATCGGCAATGTTCGAATCAATGTTACGATTTGAAAGTGTTCGCAACGTTTATGTAAAAATTTTGGCAGGTATACATGTAAGAACATTAGCAACTATCGTATACATCTGATCACTCTTAAGTAATATTAAATCGAAGCTACAGTTACCTGAAGAATAAGAACTGGAGGGAAGGTCTGTAGCTGGTGTCTGTGTGTTGACACTACGAGTAGCCCTCAGTAAGTCTGCTAGTGGCGCGCGATGCCCTTCCGGTGTTATTTGCTCCCGGTACCGTGCGTACTGTAACAAATGCCACGCATTTAAATTAAAATTCAATACTCGTGAGTAAATATTAACTTATTAAACGCAAAAGACAACTTACTTTGTCTTCCACTTGATGGTCGGGATCACTAGGGTTTGTTCCAGACTTCAGAACGAGTCCTTCGATTTCCTGATTCAATCCTTCGATAGAAGAACGCATTGGAGGCCTCATTGGTTTCATAGGGATATTCATGGGACTTGCCTTTGTACTCAAACTAAATTGGTTGTCTGGAGAAAGAATAAAAATAATATGTACATCAATCCCTGTGAAAAGCCTTTCGTACGGATTTATACTATTAAAAATGATCTTACGTATAGATGTCTGTGAAGCAATACTGGGTAAAAGTACATTGTGATCTGCAGGGAAGGCTGGCGGAGGTCCACCAGGCATTATGAGTCCAAACGCAGCTGTCCGTTCTCTACTGCTAGTGCCCTCCTTATTTGTACGCTGTAATCTATATTATTGTTTGTTTGTTAAAGTAAGTTGATACACGGATTATCCAGTATGTTTCGCAGAAGTTGTAGTATTAATTAATTACAAGGAACTGTAGATTATTACTATTTAACGAGAATTTGAACGATTATGAATCCAAATTGAATTCTCCAGGCTTATTTATAAAAAATGAAGAGAACGTAACGATGGGTACTACGAACCGATGCCTGAAATACTTTTCCAATTTCTCGTCTGTGGTAGTTTGTTCTGTAGGATGGCGGGTGTGTATTTTCCTCGGTTCGTTGGACCATTCTTCTGTCTATAAGAAAGCAGCTTCATGAATTCTACGCCAAATTTTCTACAGAAACTTCCAGGGATATCGCTCGTCTCGGGAACGAGACGAACTTACCTGTGTAGATTTGTCAACCAAAAGGAAGCTGGAATGAATGTAGCACGAATCGCGGGGCCATTGTCCTTTCAAATAGATAGTATCTAACGACGCCGCCCTCCGTATATTTTGGTTTCCACTTAGACTTTCGCTGCATCTTCCACTTAGTGTTTTTGATTTTGCTACATGTAACAGAAACATTGAATGGTGATTTGTGACTTTTTGTGAACTAGGATAGAAAATAGAATTAAACAAAGTAGAGTGTGTTATTGTCTGGGTACGAACCAGAACCGGTCTATGTAGAATGTATTCGGTTGCTGGGTAAAGTGGCGAGAAGTATGAAGAAAATTCGAACAGAAACGGAACGGATAGACGAAGGAGAAAGTAAAGAATTTAACAGTCGTTTGTCGTGGAACCGATCTTAGAAGCCTGTATTCGGTTGCTCAATCGATCGATCAGAACGATTATTAATCATAAAAGTACAAGAGAAAAGAAATAACTGCTTCGAAATATTCTTTCCTTTATACCATGTTAAAGCCCAAGGTTTTACGTAACTTAAAGCGATACATTCATATATTACATTGCTTTCATCGACTTGCAGAAATTAAAAACACACTACAGAGTGTACATTGATATTTCTTACCCTGCTTCAAGATTTCTGAACGAACTTTAACATACCGGCAAATTTACTACGCACACAGTCTACCAGCCACTTGAACTGATTCACAGAGACAAGTAAATAAATAAAACACAGTGACCATTTCTCCCGCGACTTGATTCAATCGCCGTAACTATAAACATTTACATTCATCTGTACGAATAACACGTATTGCACACTTAATAGTGACAAAGCGTTGAACTCAAAGACGAATTATGCGAGACTTTCCAACTGACAACCCAGATGTGGGGTGCAGGTGACAAGTACATATACGACAATACAATCGCAAACAAACGACAGGTGACAAAATTTCTGCAAAATGTACGAGGACCACGGTAAACATTCGAATGTTCGGACGGAAAAAATAAATTGGTAGAAAGGGATAAGGGAGGGGGAGGGGGCAAAGGAGTACGCGTCCTTAATCGAGGATTCGGGCGAAGAGATCGGGAAAACGTAAAATGACAGACACAAAAACAAAGAAGTCGATCGAAAGATAACAGTGTGTAGTGAGTGTAAGTACGCTGGCATACTACGAGCGACGTAAGGGGGGAGGGGGGGGGAGGAAGGGGGGAAGAGGGAGGGAGGAGGCGGAGGAGGTGGTGGAGGAGAGAGAGAGAGAGAGGAGGGTATGTAAACGCGACATGTATATACACAGAGGAGGGCATAAGCAGCATAATACCTTTGTAAGAGAGAGAGCCGGGGCTTCGTTGCCCCGAGGAAGAGGTCTCCGGCGAGATGCGGGCCCGCCACGCACTCGCGTTCGTCGGCGAGACGGTGGGACTGTTGCTGTTGCTCTTCCTGAGGCTGCTGCCCTGACGGCCTTGCCGTAGCAGCGAGCTCACGGGTAGAGTCGCGCGCATTGGGCCCTGCTTCGACGTCGAGCATGGCGAGGACTTTCGCATCCGCTGTGACCCGGACATTTTGTCATGTAGCAGACAGATGCCACACGGGGCCCCGTAGACGGTGTCGGCGTGCCCGGTACACTGTTCTGTCGAGAGTATGTTGTAGTAAGGACGGGGCGCCGCGGGCACCGTTCAGGGCACGAGGCCTCCGAGCACCCGCGACTTTGGTGTCGCGCACACGCGCCGACAGCAGCGGTAGTGGTAGGTGCCGACACCGAGAGGCAGCAGACAGACTTGGTGGATGGCTTTTAGGATGCTCGCGTTATCGGTGGCGGCGGGCGAGATATCATAAACTTTAGCGACGGCGCGACGAATACACCAGGAACGACAACGGGAACGGCGGCAGCGGCGGCGCGACGACAATGCCCTACGCGTCTTGTCATTTGCAATGTTCTGCTGCTGGCTCGGCACGCACGTCACGTGATCGCCCGTCCCGGCTGGTCATTGGTGCAACGCTAGCCCGTGCGGAGCGTCGTACTACGCTCACCCGTGGGGGCCGCGTTCCATTCACTAACACCGTAGCACCGTACCCAGCGTCCTGTCGCTCTCTCCCTCTGTCGTTCTTTGATCGTCTCTCTCTTCTTCGCGCTTGTGCAGTGACACTCAAATTCACCCTTTCTCGATCGTCCCGAGGTGCCCGATACTACCCGACGCGAAAGCTTGTTTATCGGCTTGCTCCTCGGCCCTCGCGTACCGCCTTTTCCTTCAGGCCACCGTGGATCGCGCGTATTCCAACGCGCCAGCAGGCCCGCCGATCGATCCCGCCGCTCAGCTTCTCACTAAATCCACGCTCCAAAAGGATGTTTTGGTGTCCCCCGTGTGTACGCGGAAACTGGTGCGCAACTCTGCCTTTATATACACCTGGCACGACACACGTATAGAACCAGTATGTAGCGTCTTACGTTTCACGTTATGTACGGAATGGAGGAGCAGCAAGCCGATGAATAGCGTGTGTGAATAAGTTTCGTGTACGGGGGCACGTACTAGCACAGGCGTAGTATCCGATCTTACGTTTTTCAGCCACGGCGCGTGCACGCTACGTTCATTCGATACTCTCGCTGGGAGAGATCTCGAGTAATCGGTTGAATTCCCTACGATCGAGTCAATATTACGCGCGGGCTTCATTTCGATTACGCTCGTCGCCCCGAATTTTTATCATCCTTCTGATCGCGCGACGAGCTGTTTTTTCTTGTATTCCCAGCTCTTCCAAATAAAACCGATCGAACAGATATTTAGCCACTAGTTTAATTCTTCCGAAAGGTTACTTTATTACACCTGGATATTAAGAAAAATAAAGATTTCATCGACAACCCTCTATCTGTCTCCTTTCTTCAAACTTATAGTCAGGCACAAAGAACTTTATTTCTATGAATTAAGCTCGTGTATTTATTTACAATATATCTTACATTACACCGTGTAATTTCATTACATTATTCCGTTAAATATTACTACTGGCAGCGACTGACTAGACTAAATGATATGAATCTTATGAACGTGAAAATGAAGTTCGATATCGAAATATTTCGATCAATTCTCTTTTGCGTGCTATAGTAGATGCGTAAAAGTAAGGGTATATTTGACGACATTTAATTGCATTTAACATTCTTCTCGACTTAGTTTAATTGCAGACACAGAAATGAAGTAAAAACAACCTCTGAAAATATCAATTTTTATAAAATAATACAATTTCTTCACATAAAAGTAAAACATGTTTTTTTTATCGAGTCTTATTTTAGGTTGAAATTTATATATAATTTTAATCGGTAAGTCGTGTGGAAACTTGTTTAATAAAGGCACTGGCATGCTTTTTTGCTAAAAGCTAATCAGATAATCCACTTATTATATCATGATTTATGCGTGTACACACGCATATAGGTATGTTAATACGCGCATATGTACACTCGCAAATCATTTTGTAAAGCAGTTTACAAGGAATGTTGTACATCAGTCCAAAAAAATATCTGTTATTTAAAATTACGAAACCTCGCAATGCATTTGTTAATACTGAAAGATAAAAATCAATTATGTCGAAATAAGCGGTTTACACTAAATTTGCATAAACTATTGAGAATTGTTGATCCTTTCTGAGTAGTTTCTAGCAGTTTTATTGGTAGAGAATATAGAATTACGGCGTGATTCTGTGAATTAAGAACTACCACAAACACGGAAAAACAGAAATATAATATTTCGAGATTGATGAACAAGAAATAATTAAGCATCGCACAACCCAGACATTTATACAAAATAACATTTTAATTACAACTTCTCGTGTTTCAGCTAGTAAAAGCAGTTGCGCGAAACATTGAAAGTATGCTCCGATTCTTACACTAATGCTTTTTAACTAACCATCATGAATTATTTATATAGATTAAGTAGTACGTTATCGTATAATAACCATTAAGCAAACGAGTCTCTAAGAATTAGGAAAATCTTATTTATAAATGCGGATATAGTATATGCGAAATTACATTTACGTATATGTACACTGTTAGTCACATAACAGATAGGACGCAAACACCAGAATAAATTTCGAGTTTCTAAAAATTTATAATCATTATTTAACTAAATGTTAGTTAAACTTCCCCTCTCCAGCTCCCAGATTTGCATGTTTAATGACAAGAAAGTCTGTAGCACAAATAAAATAAAAATGAATTATTATCTGTAACAATAGCAACAGTTTATACATAAATAAATGAATGTATATAGATTTATATATTCATTTATTTATATATATGTATGTACAATGTATTGTAATTTAAGAAATATTTATACAAACCAAGTGTATTATCATTTCAATGCGCAATAATGCTGGAAAAATATTAGCACTTGTTTTATTTTCATTTACTTATGTATGTACAATACACTAATCATTGTTTCGTGTTGGTTAATTAAAAAGTATACACTAGCAAAATTGAAAACGTAGTAAGACTGCAAAATACTTTTTATGATAAGCAACGCTCGATATATATACGCGACAAATAAGTTTAATTAAATGCAACACGTTCGAGTCAAATCCGTTAATTTTAATTAAAATTACTTTATTATATATCCATGATATTCTCATAAAAAGCATTTCGAAATATTTCTAGGTATAAAAAAGAAAAGAACATGAAAATAATTCTCATAATTTTAATGTCCACAAAATAAGATCTTTGCTTCGCCATAGGACAGCATTAGAATTCCACAGAATTACCACATATAAATTAACTAAGCACATCTGTTGATAAAAGGATAGCTACCACGTAAGAATACAAAAGAAATGTTTCGAATAAAATTCCTTTGGCCGCTTGTAGCGAAATTCATTATTTGTTGCAACGCATGCTTTTCACGCAATTTCAATGCGTGATTAATGCCTGAAATGTTTATGAAATACTTTTATCGAGGAGTAATAACATTAATAAATATGAAGCAATCCGTCTGTTCGAAAGGAATTAAATGTACAGAGAACAGAAATTTAATTATTGCAGAATTCATCGCATTCTAGTTAGAAAATATCTAGCGAGAAGAAACGGAGCTTTGTCAGTCGATAATTAAATTAAATACTCATCATAAAAATATTTTCTGATGCATGAATTCTCAAAGTCTATCGTTACATTTATGCACATACAGTTTCGTCTCGTTATAAATCCGACGCACGAGGGACAGGCCGAAACTCTAACGCAACGGTACGCTATTCGGCTCGCCTTTGTTCTTTGCCGCCTTCTGTCAGTGATAAGACGTCGTCGCTACTTCGACCGAAATTTAAGAAGTGGCGGGAGCTAGAAATGTACTTCTAACGAAACAGGGAACCCGGACACACAACGGGACAACGCTGTTTAATTTGATGAAATATGTAGATTCTCGTGATGATTGCTGTGAATTTAAAGTATCAGGCTATGGCAGTGGGAACCGTGTGTTATAGTACGTTGACAAATCAGTTAAGATAGTAACAAAATTGTTTAAAATGACTCGCTGACTTTAAGTAAATAAATTAAATTAATAGGCGCAATGACACGAAATACTATAAATTACATTATGCTAATCAAGTCTCTTCCATTTCAGGAGTACGACATGTGTCGTAAAATCTAACACATAAATAATCTTATATCACTTTTACACAAGTAATACACATACAGCTGTATCTGCAGTACTTATTAAACATAACTGATAGTTCTCTATACCAAGTTAATTTGATTCGCCTAAGTTTATAGCATTAAAAAAATTGCATAGAAAAACGACGTAAACATAGGCTGTATAGTTAAAATTATGTGTAAGATTATAACAACAAAAGGTTTACGAAAGCAAGTAATTTAAGCTACGTTAAACACATATTTGGTATATGTCTGAAATGTGAATCGTTCTCGGTGGACATAAGATAAATATATCTTAAGATCAATTGGCGTTTACCAATATCTGTACTTTTTTATACAATCATTCCCCAAATCTACAACTACCAAGTGATTGTCAGGTAGTATCGCGATACCTGAAGGACGACGTAGTTTCGAACTATGCGAATCAATTTCAGTTAAAATGTTACCTCCTCCTAGTTTCAACACTTGGATTATACTGCGCCCTTTATCAGTACGAGTACCAAGTATTCTACCTTCTGCATCGACAGCTAAACCTCCATAAGCGCCTTTCCCTGTACCATAGAAGAATTATTAATTGGTTTCAGTAAAACTTAATGCAGAACTGTGATGCATTATCGCAAACGTAAGGCATACCTTTGCCTTCTGAATATATTTCCTCCGAAAAGTCCCCCTTAGCAGAAAATACTTGTATACGGCTATCGGCAACTATAATCTCACCATTAGGTCCAACAGTAACGGAGCTAATTAGTTTGAACGTGCTTCTCTTTCCCACCTGCAATGCGCGACAAATATAATAATAACTATATAAAGGATTGCAATAATTACTATTAAATTAAGAGAACATAACCGTCCAACCTGAAAGAGAATTTTGCCATCGGAGTCAAACACGAAAACACAGCTTTGCCCATTGTCAGCCACAAGTATATGCCCGTAGCTTCTATCTACCGCAACATCGATCGGTTCCTGGGCAGAGAAAGCATTAACACGATTAACGAATAAATAAAAAAGCAGCATCGTCTTTATATAACCGCGCCAATAAAAAATACTAACTTGAAATGCGTTGTGAGAGAAAGATTTAATCGTGTCACCTAAACAACTCATTTCTGTTACTCTCCGTGTTCTCCAATTAACGACGACGAGGCCTTGCTGCGAGATACTGATTCCTGTACAACTACGGCCATCGAGACCTTCGTTACTTACGTGCCTTTGAAATTCTAAATCACAATTGAGCACCTAACGATACAATATTATCCATACAAAATTCGAATACTTCGATAATTTGCGATCTTGCAGAAGTTATAGTTTCAAACGCACTGTACCTTTATACGCGAGTTGCCGGTGTCTAAAATGTATATCATGCCGTCGTCATCAACAGCGACTCCGACCGGTTGATGGAACTCGTCTTTGCTATTCCCTCGCCTTCCATATATTTTAATAGGTTCGTTATGCTCGGTCGCGTCGAAAAATACAGGATAATCTTTAATAGGCCGCTCGAAAACTGACAACTTTAAGACGTAACGGTTCGCGGATGGAGGTCGGAATAGTACTTCGTATGTACCATTATCCAAATCTATGATTTCGGTATCAACGCTGGAACTTTGATTTTCCGAGTGGATACTGTCGGCTATGGTTAATTCCGCGGTGATAAGATCTCCCCCGACGTTTCTAGGATGCCCATGGTAATCGACAGTCTCTACTATTACGATCGCTTGTAATTTAACTATTGCAGGGTCTTTCAGCCTGGCTGTGCATAGACCTATTAGAAAATCCACGCATATAGTTAATGTTCTCCTTTCATTACTATAATGTTATACAAAATATAAAGCAATAACGCTTGAATAAAGGTGAATAACAATTTTGAAGCAAGTACTTTACTGTATTATCAATCCTCAGGGTACCTGGCAATGTTGTACTAGAACGTACTCTCCCCAAGCTATTAACAGCTTCCTCTAATTGAAGAAGAGCATTATTGTGATTAAATTCAAACGTGATAAAGGCGTTTTCTTTAGGTTCGCTAAGTGCTGATGCCGCGTCGAGTTGGTCGGATAAACTACCAATCCTCTGTGTAATATTTCGTACTTCAACCTTGGAGAAAGATTAGGAAGATTAGCAGAAAGATTCAGCAAGTACACAATGTATGTTTCTTTCGATTAAAGTCAAATTATACTTGATATTGTAAGCCCTCGCATTCTCGTTGTACTTTATTCTTCTCGGCTTCTATCAGAGCATGCTGTTCCTCCAGCACATGCTTCTTATCTCTCGCAGCAGCAGTAACAGCTGCCTGCAACTCCGAACGCCTCCTTTCGATTTTCGCAGTAATTTCGGCAAATTCATTATCCACGGCGCTCAAACACCTTTCCGTAGAAGCGTCTAAACGCTGCAATTCTGTGCTTACGGAGTCTTGTGCCTGTGTCAACTGAAACCAACGATTTCATTCTAAACACAATAACAAGCACGTTTACAGTTTCCAACGATTCCAATTCCTTCGAGAGACGTAGTAGATTTGTACCTTGGATATACACTCGTTAGCTTTGTACAGTAAAATCTCCGACATTCTCTTTATCGCGATGCTGAAAGGTATGATAGTGTGCTCCGAACATCCTGGCGAGGTGCCCGCGTGGTTGCCACCCGTGCATACCGTACAAAACACTGTATCGCACGTTTCGCAAAATAGTAATTCTTGGTTTATGTGAACCGAACACTTTGGGATGACCTGGCAATAATACAAAAATAATTTCATGTTATGCCGGACGCTGTGATTAACAAGATTACGCGAGAAGCATCCTTTCGAACCTCTCGTCTTTGTCTGGCCATGAGATCGAGAAGCTGGTTCACGAGGAAGCTAGGTGGTAAAGCAGGAACCCCGCCACGAGGGATCGTTATTAGCTCTCTGCAAATGGGACATCGAAAGGCACCAGTTTCGCGAGTATGAGATGCTGCGATTCTCGTCAAGCAATGTAAACACACCTACAACAATGAATATACATGTAAACTGCTTAATTATTGGATTCACTTTTAGTAATAACTAATACTTACAGTGTGGGAGCATGGTAACAATTTAGGAGTATGCTCTCCGCCGTCATAAACACAAAGACACGTGCCACATGTTAAAAAACTTTCGTTAAAATCTTCATAGTTTATACTGACTGTCTCCACGAGCATAGAGCTCATGCTGACCATCCTCTCCCCTAGCCGTGTCCTGAAAGGAATAAAAATAAAACATCACATAAGATTCTGCTTTTCTTAATACAATTCCTTCAGCTTTTTAATAAATGTGATAGAATATTTTTTTATGTAAATGCAACTCGTGAGAAGCATAGAAATAAATTAATAATATCGTTCAGAAAAATAGGTATGTTTTTTATTTCTCCATACACATTTTACGTTACAAACAACAACTACCACTCAACATTGATTACAGCGATGTTTTCAAAAATACGTTCGTGCGATGGTTCGTTTCATTCGTCGTTTAATTATTGCGATAGTGTTGCATTTTTTTTATATAGTCACGAGAATAAACATCGTGTGTGTACAGTGTATCGGAAGAGCATAATCGATCTTCGAATCCCGATATAGTGGACGCATTTTGACGTTCATAATCCGCTTGGACCCCAGAGCGTGACAACTGAACGGACGCTGAAAATACTCCGCGATTCTTAATAATAATTATTTAAATAATCAACTCACTGTATAGCCAAACGCAGCGCCTCCATAATGGAGTTAGCCCTGTTCTCGTGCTTTTCAGAAATGTATACATCCGTCACATTTGCACACGTTTCAGCGGGGTATCGGCACGAGTTTGGAACACACGTACCTCCCTTCTTTCGCATAAATCATGATCGCGAGGCGAGCCGGCCGAAACTAACGGGTTCATCCGACAGCCTTTGTCTAAATTACATTTCTCAATTCCCACAGTGAATTCAAACGTCGACCGGATACTAAGGCACGGCAACCAAAACACTGGATCCTAACGCGCTACGTAAACGACGAACTTTCTACGTAAAATCCTTTTTTTCACATCCGCGATATCTCCGCGCGGAGTTACGCGATGCATTTTCTTTTGAATTAGTAGGTATCGGTTACTCAGGTGCAATGGGGGAGGATAAGCCCGCAAGAGAATCCTAGTCGCGAAGCGCGACACTTTTCTCACAGTTCTTCGTGGAGGTCCACCGAGCACAAAGCATATGCCGACAGGAACACTTCGTCGGTGTTTCTTTTCTAATGCCTATTGTGTTTGGCACGGGAACAGTCGCTAGGCCGGGCCCGTGTGCTTCAGACGGCTCGCGGCGCAGAATTCTCGCATCGCGCTCAGAATCGGGCGGGTAGAAACGATCCTGATTCGTTTAAGTCTCCATACTCCACTCTCGCGATTGTTTGCCGTCGGAAGTCTCGGATGTCATTTTTCGAGTGTCCTATCCCGTTACGCGCCGCTATCACTCGCGATACACTAAGCGACGGCGGTGCCCGTCCGTCCCTTTAACGCGCAAGTTGCGACAAAATCGAAATCCGTGGCGGCTATGTCGCATCTCTCCCAAAACAAAACACAGCCACGGATCACGGGACGGACCGCATCAGCTGCGGAGCGCAGCGACTCGTGTTTTACAGCTGCGCACGTTCTCGCCTGCATCCGTAGCCGGCACCACTACCAGGGACGAACTGATAGGTGTACTGTATGCGGGTGCCCGCGGCTACCATTCACCGACGGTGCATCCACTTTCTTTGTCCGTTTACCATTCTCCCGTTAAATTACTTTCGACCAATACGCACATTCGTCCCCACCCTCCCCTCCACGAGTCACTTAAAACCTACAAGTTCGAACAGCCAATTCGTCTGCGGCGCGACGATGTTTACAATCGGGCCGGACAGATAAGCAGAATTTTTTCCGTACGAACATCATGAATAGATAACGCGGTGGAACGCGTCATATTGGGCGATTTTATCGCGCCGTGGCTTGTACTGGATGAATAACGGTAATGGCTGTAATGGGAGAATAGGAGAGGGTGCTTGTTTGGTCGGGTGAAGCGAATTTCAAAAGCACGCTTGGCCAGGCGCAGCGCGCAACAGAATGCGCAACAGTTCTGGGCAAAGTTGGATAGTACGTCCCTGAGTATTGGCGCACCGTCAAGCGTTTACTGCGGGAGCGAGAGGGAGTGTATAGGAGAGAGCGGTGATAAAGAAAGAGAGATAAACCGCGTCTGCCGAAGGGTAAGGAGACGCGCCAGCACCAACGGCGGGTTACAAAGACGGAGAAATGCCTGGTATGCTTGCGCGAGGTACACGGCCATATAGACGACTGAATTGTCTACTGCGCAGTCGCCCGTTAAAAGGTGTAGCGCTCGACGTGTGTATGGTTCTGCTTACTTCCATGCACTTGCCGCAGCCGGCCCCTCGGACAGCTGTATTATTTTCTACAGTCACGAATTTCTTGTTTCGTTAACCCTTTCTCATCTGCATGCAACGTTACGTTCACCTCGCGATACGCGGCGCCTCCGTTCTCCTAACCAACCCATAGACAATCTCTTTCGTGTGCTAACGTCAAGTTCATCTTACCTCCATACGTATTTTAACGGAGCTGAAACTGTTGGAAAATTATCTCGTCTGTAGCTACTTTTCCAATTAGTAAGTTAAATTTAAATCCGATGCTCATTGCCCGAGCTATAGAATAATAGTACAGCATTATATAACAGTCTCACGAAATACGGAAATTGAATCTAGTGAAAGATACGCTGGAATATCAGTAAGCTAACATAGCCGCGTCCCGAGCCGTTGTATGAAGTATAAATACATACTTTTATCGCCATTTTTATCAACCCCTAAAACGCGAGTCACGTACCGTCCTCGGAACTGTGTAAACGTTATTACAACGTGTGTGTGTGCGTGTGGCTATTAGAGAAGCTTGTCACATACTTACATGAACGGACAGCAGCTCATGAAGTCTTCCCTTGGTAAATTCAGATGATAATTTATGTATTTTTATACGGGCAGTGTATCGGCGCGATACCTATATTGTTTATGGCGTCCCAAGGATCATACGCAGCCGTGATATGCACACTAACAAAGCGGCATGATGCGGAGATCGGGTGCAGCGGTGTCCACGATATTGTCGGGGCTGTTTACAGCTGCATTTTCCACTGGATCACGCTGAAACGTCGAGCGCCTGATTATTGGTCGCAGACCCCGTGTATCGACGCATAATAAAAGCTGATCTCTTCGCTCTCTGTTATAAACAGCGTGCAGCGGTGGTGCGTAGATGTGCGCACGTTCGATGTATGTAAACAGACCTGTTCCCTCGAGTATTATTTAACGATCGTTGTCGCAGTACGAGAGTGTAAACAATAGGCTCGACGAATACGAGAGCATCCCCGATGCATGTCATGAACCGAAACCGTATCCGTGTCGCGCACACAACCACACCGAAAGGCACGGTGTGTTTATAAGTGCGTTAACCCTCGGTGAATTTTACGGTGAATAAATATCGCGATTTGCACACGCGATTTTTAATCTGCTACGCAACGGTCCCTGGCTATATTGCTATATTATTCCGTTAATGCGACCTGTGGTGGAACGATACGTGGCTCGATCGTTATGTACGTTTCCAGCACAGAGATTCGACGAAGGCAGTGACAGCTCGGCCCTAGCTACTTTCTCGCGTCGCGGATACACAAAAGGTTTACATCACTCTCTTAATACAATCCCCCGTGTACTGTTTCCATCGCGCTCGTATTTCGCCCGTGCTGGCTGCTCTAGAGTGACACCGTCCAGAAGACGAGGGACAAGGACGGTGATATCGATTTCAGGCGATGCACATTAAGCTCCAGCAGGTGGCACGGGCCACCAGCAGCCGTCTTTCACGGCGACGCCGTTTTTCCTCGGAAGATCGCACGGGCGGCCAGGGGCGACGGGAATTTCGCGAGGGACACGAGAAGCAGGGGGATGAAAACACACCCTCGAAACTGTCCTTGCCGCGAGTGCGCGTGCGCGCCCCTATTTAGGTCACACGTCGCTTCGCAGATAAATACACCGAGTCGTATACATTGCGGGGCTCTGCTTGCTCTATTGCGCCAGAGACGCTGCTGTCCCCTGCCGAATTCTGGGGAATATCGTCGCTTTAAATCGGCGGTCCCCGTTTCTAGTCGCAACGCCAGCGGAATGCCGCCGATCGATTGCGGGATAGACGAGGTTTTTAAACGTTGACGAGGTCGGGGTAGCAGTGCGCATCCTTGGCCTCGATGTTGGCAATCTTTGAATAAGTGCTACCAGTGGTGTAGCCAGAAGGGTTTGGCGAGTAATTCTTCCGACCATAGATTTAACATTTTAATTTTTAACATCCTACGCTTCGCGGTGATATTGGTTCGGAGTAAATTGTTCGCAATTTTTCCTCCAGGACGCGTTACAACGCGCGGCGTCCTTCTTACGTTCCAAATGATATTCGATGCCAGCAACTGGAGCATGCGCCATTAAATTCGGGTCATTCGGCACTTGATGGAAATCGTGACTGAAGATTCCTGCGCCCATTATTCTGACTCTAAGATTTCTTTTGTTCTAGCGTTCTGTATTTTTATTGAATTCGATTAAACCACGAATGGATTGAAAAATAGAAATGTCAGGTGTTGATTTTGATATCTTCTTCTACAATTATTATTGCACACGGGTGGGATTTTAAATTTGAGATTTTTACATTCGGCTGGTTTTATAAAGAGATAGAATGGAATTTAATAACTGTCCGCTGTTTCCACTCATCACACCCAACCGGAGCTGTGTTCATAACAGGTCCTGCTTTTTTTAATGTCACGCTCCACGTAAATGTTCTATCTAATTTGACGCATTAGATACGTGTGACATTAATTCGTGTATACGAGACGTAAAATTGGTGTCACCTTAAAGCACATTTGCATAAGCGTAGGACGCGCCGTGGTGTGTGCAACCAAACATAAATGACGTTACGTACGTCTAATTTGAAAAATGAAACGAGAAAACTGTTCCTTCTGTAAGCTGAAACCTGTAAACGACACGGTGCATTTTTATCGGTCATTAGACACAGGCACGTTCGTTTGGTGTTTCATTTTAGCAATTCTTTTAGTGTCGTTTTTTAACCGACTTCAAAAAGAATGAGATTCTCAGTTCGATGTTTTTATATGTATTATGTTTGTCCGCGAATTTCTCCGTAACTACTCGACTGATTTTCGTGAAACTTATTGCATTTAGTTTAGCTTCAATCAACTTAGGTCGTGGAGAAAGAATTATCAAAATTGGTTAAGTAGTTTTGAAATTGCACCAAAAATAAGAACTCTGTTTCATAATTATTGGAATCTTCCGTTTCTTGTAAACGGTTCTATTTTCACGAGCAGCTGCTTTTGTAGGCCTGACCATATTTTTTAAAATAAATGTAGTTATACCACTTAATTACTGAAAAAAAATTAAAAAGAATAAAACCGACTTCAAAAAAATAAAAATCCACTGAAAAGTGAAAATAATTTTTTTTCTTATTTAATCTATGACTCACACTTGTCGTCGCTAGATTTACACAATGCAAATGATGAGGCAAATAAGGAAAAGAACTTATTTTTCACTTTTCAGTGTATTTTTTTGAAGCCGGTTTTAATTTTTTAACATTTTATATTACTTTAATGCTCTCTCCAATTTGCGAGCATTGCGAGAGGGTATAATTGGCATGTTTTGCCAGTGGCAGATTTAACAGAGCGGCCAATGAACATTAAGATTGAGCATGAAATTAAAAAAAAAATTATGATTTTATCCAAAGTATTTTTTTTTTCTGTATTATTACACCGAACCTGTTTTTGGTAAATAACCTCTTCATTTTTCCGAAAAATGGGTCCCTCAGAACGTTTGCCACCTGGGCCATTTTTCTTGAATCCGCCACTGTGTTTTGCTAATCAATTTATTTATTTTGCCTATTCCATAGGCAATTATTACACTACACGATTAAAAGCCCCGCTTATGTGGCGCAATATTTTCATTAAATGCCTAAATAGTACAGCATGGTGGAGGTACAAACATCGAACACGTTCTTGAGTGGTGAAGTCACACAATAAATCATTTTATTTATCAAAATTGAAGATCATTCGAGGAATCAATGAAACCCCAAATTACATTCAACTACATCTTCTTCGTCTACCGACTCCCCTCCTCGATATATTTATTTATCCACTCGTTGTAACTGTAGACCCGGGTGAAGACATCCGGACGTCCTCTCGCGCACGGTATTCCCCAGGAAACTACTCCGATCTGCTCGTTGTCAGCGACCAAAGGACCACCAGAATCGCCCTATGCCAATATTAACGAGTTAAGAACGAAAACATTCGCAACCCCCTTCGACAAGGGGGAAACCAAACTTCCATCTACACTCCGCATTCACGAATCAAACAACTCCGCTTGAACGAAGTACAATAATGCGTTCGATCCTGTTGAATGAAAGAGTTAAGGGCACGACACATTCCGCGTGCTCAAATTAATCCCTTTCAACTACACGTATAGCGAAGCTGAATGGTGCTCAGTGTTACGCCCGGTTTTCGCTACGGACTACAAATAAGAAGAAGAAGAAAAAAGGTGCCGCTTTAGCTGAGGGATCCTTTGACGCGAAAGGGCCCTCCTCTCCCCGAGTGCTCGACTAGACGTGAATGCACTTACGTGACAAGCGCCTTCGCCCCTCTTGTTAAGTGTACAGATATTGTCGTTGGTGACACGAAAGCTGGCGTTTAAACATTCTCTCTGATCGATCACGCTCAGCTGAATGTGATGCAACTCGTTCGGCGTATCCCCGGGATACTTCGCGTGATCCAGCGTGTGATTCGCATTGGAGTTCAACCAGAGGTGCATGGAAACATAAACATGAACGTTAAATAAAGAAGGATTGCGAAAGGTTGCTAGTGCAACGCGTGGGGGATGGTACTTACGCTGGTGGTCCCCCAACCGGATAGCACGGCTGGATAGTCGATTTTACTGAAGTTCTCGTTGGGTAGAGAGACGGGCTTCACTTTGTCTCCGAAGACGATGTCTTTGCTCAACTTGATCAGCCCGATGTCGTTTCTGATCAGCGCGGAGCTGTATCTCGGGTGGGCGATTACTCTCTCGGATTGGTATTCGTCGCCGCCGTCGTCCAGAATGTTTGTACCCAACACAACGGCTATTCCTGTGTCGTTGAAGCTAGGATCGATAATGTCGGATATAGAAACTGAAAAATGGGTGATACTAAGTGATAAGCCCTTATTTTTTAATTTCAAGTTTCTTTTGCTCTCGTTGAATGGCGGATTTTAGAAAAAGGCTCAGGTGGAAAAATGTCTTGAGGGGCTCATTTTTAGAGGAAAATGGAGAGGTAATTTACTAAAAACGGGCCAAGTGTAATGGTACGAAAAAAAATATAGTGTTTTGATTCCTATACCTAATCATAATTTTTTTTAATGCCATATTTTTGTTTGTATTTTGTTCAACTATGGTCAATAGAAATTTGTGTATGCAAAAATTTTGTTCAAAAATATTCCACTTGCAAAACACCGTCAGCACTTGAAGTTTGGAGAGTCTCGAAACCCCACAAAGTTTCAGATTCGAGATTTTAAAAATCAGGTTTGAACCCATTCCTTAATTGAAACCAACCTGGACAAACAGTGAGCGGCGGTTAATATCCATCTCTTGTTCAGCACGGATCCTCCGCAGAAATGGCGATTCTTGTATCGAAGGGATGCTTGATAAGGGTACTGTCCATCCTCAGCCAAGGTGCCGCCAACGATTTTCGGAATTTCGTTTATACTTGCCGCTGCATTCGTTAATTTCAATTAATATACTTACACGTAATATTTAACAATTCAGCTGACAATGGAGCATCCCGAACCCGGAAATTCAAAAAATTCTGAAACTTTGTGAATATGTAGGGAATTTCCTCCTTATTACAACGCAATTTTTGTTTGCTGCTCAAATTCACTCTAAGGAGATAAAATTGACCCCTGAAAATCCGGTTATTTTCCGATTTTGTGTTATAACTCGTGGATTGTAAAATTTTTTTTTACAAAATATTAGATCTAATTAAAAGACGTAACTTTTGTCTTGAAACTTTTTTTCTATCTCTTAAAGTTTGCGAGTTATAACACAAAATCGAAAAATAGCGGAATTTTCAGGGGTGAATTTCACCCCCTTCGATTGAATTTAGACAGAAAACAAAAATTGTGTTGTAATCAGGAGGAAATCCCCTACATATTCACAAAATTCCAGAATTTTTTGAATTTTTTTCCCTTGTGAGTCATATCCTCGAAATTGAACATTTCTTTAGCCCTTCGCGGTTCCACAGAGTTTTAACAGCCTTCGCAGACAAAGAACGAATAGATAATTACCAGAAGCCTCGAGCACTGCCACAATGGCAAGAACACAAAGAGCCGAAATCATTCTGAAACTTTCAACTTTTCAGTGCTGACTACGACTGAAATAATCAATCTGACATACTCGAGACTTCTAAAGGGTATTTATACCAACTATGCTCTCGATGTCCGTGGGAATTAAATGTGCACCTGGTCACTATTTAAATTTGGGTCAGATATTACCTACTAAAAAGAGTGATTGCGATGTATCTCACGTGCGCCACGATAGATGGATAGAAAAGCCGTGGCCGTACCCTTATCGTTTAAGAGGAAAACGATTCTAGACTAACAATTAATAGACGCCCGATTACTTTCAAGGGAAGATTCCGCAATGCGGGCACGCGCGGTGCGAAACACTGGCTTCTGAATAATTAAGGCATGCCATGCCGAGGAACGCTCTGACTCAACGATATCAGAGGGAATTAAAGATCAGAGTAATATCTACAAATCGTTCAATTCGCGAATGAGTAAATGACTACTTAGCTTGCCCGATTCGCGTCTCCGCGTTGATCAATGGCACAAAGGGGATTATTCGGGGGAAGGGGGGGGGGGGAGGGCCTCATTAAACGACGACGCATGGTAGTTTAAGAAGACACAAAGCTGCACAATTTATTTCATGATGACATGACTCACCCTGATTATGCCCCATTCAGAGACGGTGGCTGGGTGATTGGCCTCATTCAAATTGTATCTATAGCAGCGCCGAGGGTCTAATTCGGTCGTCATACTCGAGCGCACTGCGCTTTCTGATATCGCTCTTAAATATCGCCATTGAAGATCGCGATAAACGTCACATTAGAGTGGCTCTTATTTTCGATTTTTGAATTTTCTTCGGGGCAACCTCCAGAATAGTTCCAAATAATTAAAAAAAAATCCCTGTAAAGTTTGAGCTCGATCGGATAACGAGAAAGGGTGCCCCTGGCCCTTAAACATTTAATTCATTATTTAACAGCTCGCGAAGTCGATTTTATATAACATCTTCCGAGTTATTGATTAAATAAAAAAATATGTCAAACAAAAGTTGTAGATCCAGACAATGAGCATCGTTTTTGTTGTATTACTTTTTTTCGTGCGACAAATGGTTTTCGAAAAAAAAATCCGAAAAAATAAAAAAAAAATTTCAAATTTGGAAAGTATAAATATTTCTAGAACACTTTTTATTTACGAAGGTGAACAAAAAAATGGAATTTTTATTTTCGAAGACTATTTTTTTAACATTTAAGGGGGGACATATACCGAAATATGCAAAAAAGATAAAAATTTTATTTTTGCTTATGTTCAGTGTTTGATATGTCACGAATGTTTCCACGATAGATAGAAAGAAGAGACGACTTAATAGAAAACATATAATGTTTAATTGTAATTGACGAATAAGACTGTTATCAACGCGTGTCGATTGCTGGTCCATTGAATCCGATGTTCGTTAATCTGTGGAATAAATGGGGGCCGGAAGATCCAGCGTGGGGCGAGACGAGAAGCAAGAAAGAACAATCGAGGCGTACAACTTGAACTTTCTTTATTTAAATGAATCAGAGGCAATATGAGCCGTCGGTGCAGCGTTCGCTTGTAACAACGTCAAAGTGAATTTCGTCATTCACTGTTTCCCTTCCGTTGACTCTCAGCCAGTATCAACGGGAATTTATCTGAGAAGCGCGAGTGCTATTCCAATTAATCGCAGGAAACTTGGACGGCGACAAGCGCGCGAGTTTCGGCGACCGCTCATATTCCCTCGTGCCGTGTACGTATAAAATATTCATGTTCTCACAACCAGAAGTAGTTAATAGTCAGAAAAAAAGTATACCGCATCTCCCGTACATACAGTAAATAAATAAACATAGAAAAAAGGGGAAAAAAGGAAAAGAAGAAGCTCGGTCATCAACACTAATCTCTATCCGCCTTTCGCGCCTTTCGTCGAGCATCAACTAACTCTATATATACTTATATAAATCGTCCGCACCCTTATGTATGTAAGTATTCATCGTTTACAAAAGCTACTGTTTCAGTATCACTTGCCGTTGGCCACGCTCTAACGCACGCACGTATTTTTAAGTAACCGTGTGAAAGTAAGTGTGCCCGATATAATGAAATTTCGTAACTCGCGCGGATCGCTGGCTTGCCTTAATCTGCGTACGCCTTAACGTGTATTTATAAGTAATCACCTTGCACCATATATCGAACCGATAAAACTTTATGATTGTCTAATATTCTGGATAACTATAGAATATACATGTACAAACTAGGCTTTACAATTCGAATTCGGGGCTGCGTGCCCGGCGGCACGGTCGGGGCGGTCGAGTATCGCTTGATCCTCTTTCTCACACGGCGCATTCTTTCGCAAAACCCGGTTACACGTAACGCCAATAGTACTAAAAAATATAAATATTCTCGTTTTCTCCGTTTCAAATCATAGAATCATAGTTTAATTGCTAGGAAGTACGTACAAAATCAAATGCCAGCACCCCGTTCAAGACGGCGCGACGGGAAACATTGATGGTATTCGTATCGTTCGAACGTAAATAAGAAATACTTTCCAATTGCCGAAATACGTATCGAGAACAAGGAAGCGAATTCGGCGAATATAGCTTTTACTTCGGAGACGCCTTAACATACGAGGACACATACATGTACGCTTGTTCAAATGAATGTTAAAAAAGAAAGAAGGTAGGTGTGTAACGGAGCACTGCAGATCGTATGTAAGTTGCGCAAATGTGGAAGATGGAGATGAAATTCGTTAGAAAACTTGCTGGCAGCCAGTTTCTATCCCCCTGATCTCTCGTTAATGTCTATGAAACATTTGAGGACGTCGAAAATACTTTCGTGAGTAACGTATTTTAAATGCATGTTAGCTCAGCTCGAACATCCGTCTGTTCCATTGCGACTCGATGCTCGGATCAGTCAAGATAAAATAAATAAGAGCGTGTAATACCGTTTTCTATATCCATGCAAATTTATTCATAGGCTTCTCCTGCGTCCGATAAAGTGACCGAGATTACCGGATGAAATTGCCTCGCAGTGACATTCGTTTCGTGTAAATGCTACAGACAGTATGTGTACACAGAGGTTTTAATATCCAGGGTTGGAAATTAATTTAAAAGGTCAGTAACTTAAAGTCATAATATCACATGGTGCTGCCATCCAATATTGTAGCTGCAGAGAAGTGTGTACAGAAAGATGGCTATGTTATAGTCTAGGCCGCAGAACTCCGTCACTTATTCGCTATGAAATATTTAAGTATATTATTCGGTTTTGGTTTACTGGTGGTCGGCCATGAGCGAGTGACTTCCCTCTGTATGTCGATGGGTAGAGACTTAAGGACCGCCGCGTCGATTTTCGGGGACAGTTGCATGGGCGAGGAAGGGCTCAGTCTAAGATCCGCCATTTCGTTGCTCGGAGATTCCCTGCGCCCGCTCAGCCATACTTCCAGCCTGGTCTTTTTTGGTAGAGGCTCTATCTCGTTCAGTAGGTCATCGTCCGCGCACTGGCTGTTGCCGCCTACCGGTTTCGAGATCGGGGACGAGGTGGTGCTCATCGCCGAACCGTCGTTACTGTCCTGATTTATGCTCATCGGCGAACCGAGACTGACATCCGAAATACCTTCCTCCGAACTTATGTCCAAGACAGATTGAACGGCGACTTGCTTTCGCAGGAAAGAGGTAATACTATTCCTCCCGGAAGATCTCTCCTCGAACTTCGTGAACGCGACTCCCAGAAGCGTCAAATGGAATGGTTTAGAGACGTCGACAGTGCGATGGAACAGCTTCATCGCCAGGGCCAGCATTTTAGCATGATCGTAAACACCAGACTTCGTGGAAGGCAGCAGATGTTTCGGCAAAGCGCACTGCCTGGTCTCCCTCTTACCCGAGGTCGGCTTATTGAAATCGTGCTTTCTCACTGTTATTCTCATAGCGAGCGGGATCCTTCCGTCCTCCATCGCCAGCTCCGTCAATCTTCTCAAAAGCGCCCCAAACCGCGCTTCCACTTCAGCCACCAAAGAAACACTCTTGAAGCCGTCCTCCAAACCTATAGATTGCTTCTTCCCCGTGGGCTTCACAACAGTCTCGTCGATGCCTTCGGCGTTGTCCTTCAACTTTCTCGCCAAGTCAATGCCGATCTTCATCTCCAAATTCTCCAACGGTGTTTTACGCACATCGTCCACGGTCTTTATGTTGCTGGACATTAACAACTGCGTGGTCTTCTGGCCCACGCCCGGTATCTTGGACACAGATCCTATCGTGGACAGCAACATCGGCCCGCTGCACGGGAATATTACCGCCTGCTGGTTCGGTTTGTGCAACGATCCCACCAACTTTGCTAGAAGCTTGTTGTGCGCTATGCCAGCACTGCACGTCACTCGTAACTCTTTGTAAATCCGTTTCCTTATTTCGGCAGCGATTTTTGATGCGACGATCAATCGAGCGTGGCAGCCGCAGGGACATTCCTCTTCGGACGGGCCGAATACCTCGCCGACTGGACCCTCATCCTCCATAGATATACTTATATTTAGCTCGGGGTCATTTCCGGAATTCATATATTTCTGGACGATCGATGTCACGTCCATGAAGTTATCGTCGAAGCCCAATCTCTCGACCAACGGCGTAAACTGATGTAAGACCTCCAGTATCTTGGTGGAAAAGTGACGATAGTTTGTCAGATCTTCACCGTTCACCAAGGCCAGCCCCGGACACAGCTGCAAGGCTTCTTGCACAGACATACACTTTTTAATCCCATATTCCCGCGCTAAGTAATTGCTGGTTACCACCATATTCTTTTGCTGCACTCCCAACGGCTTGCCTTCTAGCTCCGGATGCCGTAGCATCTCCACTTGAGCGTAAAAGCAGTCGACATCTACGTGAATTATAATCCTTGGATGTCGTATAATTGCATCAAAATCAATGGTATCCATTGAGGTCGGTTTATAAATAATGTAATATAGCGTTATACATAGACTCTTTATTATATAAGCTGTTTCCCTTAATGTATTAACATACTATAATCTGTAACAATAACACACAGGATTAATAACAACATTGGTTGAATAATATCAAGTAAGTGATGTAGATTTGTGCGTGAAGGTATGAACGTGAAAGTATCGGGTAGTAGAGTTTATTCATTACCTTTCTAAGAGAACAGATTTAGTTAGAAATGTGTTGTTAAACGTGCCATTTTAATTTCATCGGTGACACATATTAACAAAGCATAACTTTCGCCCTGCCGTCGGCAGATATTTTAATAATGATTTTTACAAATCGTGAATTTATGTACTTGTTGATATGTTCAACTATGGGCACATATCTAAAAAATAGGTTAAGTTAAATATACAAAGCATACAAACAGTATGCTACCTCCGACTTGGATATCGGAGTTCATAACCGTAAAATAGATCGTGACTTTTGTTACGGATCGAATAAAGCTAATGCATGTTTGATAAATGATTTCTTCTCCTTGTCGATTGCTCTAACTTTCTCCATATTACAAAGTAAGGTTACCATTATTTAGCACCCGTTCGGGGAAGTATGTTCTCGCACAACCGTGGGAGAGTATTCTCGCTCAGATGTATTTTAATTCTCCAGAAATCCGTTAGACTATTAGATACAGATTAAAAATCTAGCTGTAACTATTAACAACACGAACGTTTCACTCGAGAAATCCGCGCCAACTCTTCGTAAGTTTCATCGGAGATATATGTTTCCTACGGCTGACGAGTTTCGCTGGTAGCACGAAACGAAATTATCGTAAAAACTAAACGGAAACTTGCGTATAAACTGTAATGCGACTAATTTATTTTTCACATGGTAGCCATGTTTTTGAATTGTCATAGATATCTTTGTATGTACATATTGTAATTAAACACTAAATTTCGGTGGATTACTAACGTTTTAAGATAGATGCACGCATAGTTATTTTACGATGTGAGTACACTTTTCCACTAGAAGATAAATTGGGTGCGTTCCGATTCGCGGATTGAGCGCATGAAATTGGTGGCATCGTATTGGTGGCGTCGTACGATTTCCTAGAATTTCTCTCACTTGCGGTGCATAAGGCGCACAGAAACTGCAGGAACTCGGAGTTGCGGCAAGTCCTGCGCGCCTCATGCACCGTAAGTGAGAGAAATTCTAGGGAATCGTACGATGCCACCGATTTCCTGCGCTCAATGCGTGAATTGGAACAGACCCAGCATATACGCGCGTCGGGGTTGGTTTCCATCGCATTCGTGTGTGACTTAGCCAATCATATTTAAGATAATCTAGGGAAATTATCTAATTTAAGTAGTTGCAGTGTAAGATAAACTGAATTATTATACTAGACGCGATCCAATCGTATTGTAGAGAAGCTAGTGGAAATGTATCTTAGATACCGCTCAGATAATCTTCTAGAAAGATGAGCTCTCCGAACACTTTTACAGGTTTCATGTAGCACAGTGTGTTCATTTTTCCAATGTACGACAGCGTTCGTTATTGTATTATGCGTTTAAATAGACCGGAGGGATCGATTACAAATATGTAACGATTAGTTTACATTTTGAACCGTGAGCTATTCAACGATACATCGCGTAGTGTTCGTATAATTATTGAGAATTTTTTGCTAGTTAGAAGTCCTTTGTTAAAACACTTGCTGGACGTTCTCAATCTAATAGATGAAACATAACCAGTAAATGCATCAAAGATTTTTCTCGTGTAGACTCGTTAGAAATTTAAAGAGATAAGGAAGATTAAAATTCACGACATTGATGTGAAATGTGAGTATTTTGTTTACCGCTTTCTTTCTTTTCCCGAGCATCACGCCGCAAGAAGGCTTGCCACGGTCTCGTAAATCCAGCGAAATTACATAAATTCAAGTTGGCCTGCGAATCAAGTGCCAGCGGCCATCTTGGAAAATCCTTTTTCGCATTTCGAACGAATGAAGTGTGAAATAACGATAATTGGCTCAGCTTGCGCGGCTTAACTGAAAAATTCTCAGAAGAATTGAGCTTTCCATTGAGAGCTAGATTTTTTCAGACGCGATCTCAAAATTAGAACGATAGGAATCAATTTCGCGCCACTGAGCCGTACATATTATTCAATAGCTTGCGTTTAAGAGGAAGAAAAATATAGGGACGAGTTGCGATACAAACAAATCGAATAAGAAAGGGGGTAGGAGAATTTTTCTGTCGAAAGTTGGAAATATTATAGACAAAACGGCTTCGCAAAAAAAATCGTCTAAGAAGATGGCGGAGACCAAAGAATTAGAGGTGAGTGAAGTATTAAAAGTGGTGCAGTGCAGTTAGATATACGTGCGAAATCTCGTAGAAAAAGTCGGCAGCTCTGCGTTCTGAATCTGTCGTGGTTATATCCGGGTTATCAGCGATTTGCGATTCGCCTCAGTGAATTATATTACTAGACGCTTAAATATACTGCTATGCAAGATTTCACGTCGCTCTGGTTATGATTGTTTTCATTTACCCGAGAAACATTACAGATTGATTGATAAAACTTTTTCTTTGGTCAAATCGTGCTTGCGAGTATGCCCTATCTACCGAATAATGCTTACGCAAGCCGGAAGTATCTCCGTAATTATAGGTAACCTCAACTCTTTCTTTATTTCGATCAAAACATTTTCAAATTCTCACCTTTATCACCGTCTATTCCAATGTCATCAGTACGCCGTTCAGTGAATAAATATCGATTGCAATCGTAAGCAGAAACTCTATTTCGCTGCTGTATTGTATGCCTCTGTCTTCATACCATATGGGCATTCATGGGAAAATTGTTGATTTTGCTAGAATGGAAAACTTGAAGTATGATTTTTATGCCTGGTATTTTCAATTCCATTTTGCATTCCCACACGATTGTGCTTGTGGACACCAATACGATATACATATATACATATATACATAGAAAAGATGTTTATCAATTGATTGATACTAATAATGAATCATAATATTGACTCTGTGCTAAATAATAGCTTTTATTTCGTTTTGTAACCGGATATATTGCCCGATTGTTATTAAGGTAACAATTTTAGGATAAGTGCACGTTTAAGATTTTCCGATACATGAATATTGTGTAATTTTTGTGATTGCAGAATATGGTATTGAGTTTTCGAGTATCTGAACTTCAGATGCTTCTTGGTTTTGCTGGTAGAAATAAATCGGGTAGAAAAAACGAGTTACAAGCACGTGCACTAGAATTGTTACGTTTGAGATCCAATCCCGTACAGCTCAAAATACGTGAACTATATAAAACCATACAGTGAGTATCAATATCAATGCAGGTGTATGTCTAAATTATTTTAAACCATAACGATCCTAGCTACCGTCGTCCAGAAGTTTTAAATGTTTCGTTTCTTTGTTTGTTCGACTAAAGACTTAAAAAACAGACATGTCTTTCCCCATGTATCTACTATGGCATATTATTATACTTTAAGTATTATACACATTAGTAGACTTCGGACTTGACGAGACACAAGCTTTACCATTTCTTTTAAACTTTTGTTTAGAGCTGATCAGCTGGTGGCGCACCAAATGTATGGTCAAACAGGTGGTTCTGGGGAACCACAGATTGATCAAAACATGCATTCCAGAAATTATTACACAAGGTAACGAAGCAAAGCAGAATAATATAACTGATAAACTTTCATGCGAGTAGTCTATCTTTAATTCCGTACCGAAACCTGTTATAATAACATCGCCTTATCTTTGATTAATGCGAAGGCAAGCTATCAGTCAGCAGCAACAATCACAGTCCGCAGTTTCCAGTGGTAAAGACCTGCCACCGGCGCACCAGGCATCCTTACCTCAAGCACCTAGAACGAATCCAGTATATCAGTCCACAGGGTATACTAGCGTAACGCCACAGGTGAGTTTCAAAGGTTCCATGTAGAGTACCGATAGATTATTATACGCCGATGAGATATTTCCTAAATGTACCTGGTTTCAGCAGACCACAAGCACAGCATATAATCCATATCCCTACCCCCAGAAAGTTATACCACCTCAGTTGCAAATACAGCCTAGGAGTCAGTACCCCGTTCATCCAGATGTTAGATTAAAAAAGCTGCCATTTTTCGATTTACTGGGTGAATTATTGAAGCCGTCTAGTTTAATGCCTCAAGGGTCTATGAGATTACAAGAGAACACATTTATGTTTCATTTAACTCCGCAACAATCGACCGACATAGCTAGTTCGCGAGATTGTCGTGCGGGAAGTAAAATTGATTATACTGTACAGGTGCGTTCAATTGATTGTCCGTTGATTTCACGAAAGCCTTTGTAATTTAATCTCCGAACGTTACAGGTACAATTGCGATTTTGTTTACAAGAAACATCGTGCGAACAAGAAGACTGTTTCCCGCCTAGTATTGCCGTGAAAGTTAACGGAAAATTATGTCCTCTACCTGTACGTAAATGAAAAGTATACTTTTGCTTCCTGAGATTGAAATTACCACGAAGCGTTCGAGTTTTACGTACGGTGTTGATTTTTATTCAATTTTTTTTATAGAATCCAATACCCACGAATAAGCCAGGAGTAGAACCAAAGAGGCCGCCGCGGCCTGTGAATATTAGTCCATTAGTTAAGTTATCTCCCACTGTAGGAAATCAAATTCACGTCACGTGGTCGGCCGACTACGGCAGACGGTACGCAATCGCGATATATTTAGTTAGAAAACTTTCCAGTACAGAATTATTATCAAGATTAAAGAGTAGAGGAGTTCGACATTCGGATTACACGAGAGGCTTGAGTAAGTAACCATGGCTGTTTAAAATTCCGATTACCTTTGGAAATAATTATTATCGATATCATCTTATTCGTAGTTAAGGAAAAGCTTAACGAGGACGCAGACAGCGAGATAGCGACCACCTCTCTCAGAGTGTCGTTAGCTTGCCCGTTAGGGAAGATGCGGATGATCACGCCGTGCCGGGCATCCACGTGTTTGCATTTACAATGTTTCGACGCGTCGTTGTTCCTTCAAATGAACGAAAGGAAACCGACGTGGAACTGCCCTGTTTGTGATAAACCAGCGTTATACGACACACTTGTGATCGACGGATACTTTCAAGAGGTACTGAACTCTAAGAAACTACTGCCGGATGTGAACGAAATCCAGCTGCTCCAAGATGGCTCATGGGAGAATTTAGTTCTGAAGAAAGAGAAAGACAAGGACAAGACTGAAACGAACGTGATTGTGAACACGCAGGAGCGTAAAATTGATGTGGACACCGTAGACTTAGGTGAGATTCCATTTCATTCCGTTGTACGCACATGTGTTTAAGAATAAACGTGATAGTAAAATGTTTGTATCGATATAATTCGCTGCGTCGTAGTAATAGAAGCTTTGGTGTTTCGTAGTTTCGCGATATTATATATATATATTTATACATAACATGCTATTATACGATTGTTTAGATGAAACCAATCCAACACCTCCGAAGGAAAAGAAACGAGCCGTTGTTATTGACCTAATATCAGATAGCGATGACGATGACGAACATACCACACCCACGCAAAGTACAAAGAAAGTAGCTAGCGGTACACCCTCGCCGAAAAAATCACAAGCTAGCTCTATTAGTAGTACAAGTGAATCCCCAGAGTTGATGATAATTGATTTAGAATAAGATTCTTTTTTACGCGTAATTGCTACCGCAAGATTGCCAAAATTTTTAAACGATTAAGACCCGAACGGAACGAAGGGAAACTAAAAGTTTGTTAGTTCTACGATTGTCGAATTAAAGAGCTACTAAATGACTAGTATTATATAAGTGAATTCATCATGTTTTTACTTTTGGTACTTAAATGTGGGCAGAAATGAACAAAAGGGTACGCTGATTTCCTTCGATTATATGTAATAGTTCAGCATTCCTTTCTATCGTTACTACGTGTACAGTTGATTATATCATTTCCATTCACTAAAACGAAAGAAAAATTTAGAGCGTTAATGTAAAGTTAGAAAACAAATATTTTACTACATTTTTTTAGTATCGCGACATGATCGATGTGTAAGGTCATCCAGAATAATAAATTTACGTTTGTTTTATAGTGTAAGCCTCTTATTAACCTTGATATGAAAATGAACGAACAGAGCGTAAGATGTAAATGAATTCTTCTCTATCAGGATTACCATTAAATCTAAATATTTTTCCAAAATGTCGATGCTTTATTGAAGTTTCCTAGTTGATCAGGGTTAATGAAACTGCTTAGATTATATTTATTGCTGGCATACTATCGCATAAAAGTCGAGTTTTCCGTAGTCGTAAGAAATGAAATGGGGAACGTCTACACGAAGAGGATATCAACAGTGTGAAACTTTTGTAATGCCGTTTTTATATGTAAATGACACGGTTCAATGCGCCCCAGAGTTTATTCTTTTTGTATAATAGGCTCCTCTAAATTTGGATACATGAATTTGCGCAGTGATATTCCAGAGAGTTGTTGGTCCACAGGTTCCCTTGTATCGTACAAGCTCGGAGCTTGGAATATTATACCAAGTGTCCCTCCGGTACACGCTATTGTAAAAACCCAAAGGAAAAGTCTGTCCAGAACCATGGCTACGAATTTCCAATCTTCTATAACCTGGAAGAACAGAAGATAAATTCAATGAGAGAAGCAAGCATTGCGTTAGAATAACATTGGTCTACAAGTTATTGTTGTAACTAGGGAGAATAGCATCGAAACGTTAAGTTAAATAAATTGTTAAGAGGAGGGAAGTATCAAAAGTAAAACAAATGATTCTCGGAAGCATTATAGAAATTAACTCACTTCATTATCTCTATCTGCGTCTTTTATGTGTTGGGCAATGAAGCGCACACCCTTAAGGGCTGATATGACGTCCGGGGACAAGTGTCTTGGCATCGTGTTTTCGCTGTCGGTAACTGGAATAATATTGTTGCTGGATATTTCACGAAGTATTGCGTGACATTTGTTTCGTGGAATAACGTGTCACGCTACGTGCACTCACTAATCCGTCTCGTGGCACGTGTCGTGTCATAATAGATGAAATAAATAAAATTTTGTATGATCCGTATTGCGTCGCACGCAGACAGAATTGATTTACCTGATGCGTGGGGAATGTGCCGTGCATCGTCCTCTCTTATATTCTTGTATTGCGAGGTGACGCTTTCAAATCCATCTGGACTGCCTTTTAATTCAAGAGGATAGTCTATAACACTGCCATGAAAATTATTATAAGTCACAGTTTTCTAGTGTCCCGCGATCTACAGTTTGGAAGCTCAATAGATACAGAACTGATTACCTAAAGTCTATTTCATTGGTATATCCGCTATCCATGTACGCGTCGTCGTATTCTGGAGTTGAATACGGCGTTCGACGCATCATCAGCATCCTCGGCATCCAATTCAAAAACACTTGCCTGACCCACGGCGACATATTGTGAGTGGACGGGGATCTGTGCAACAAAGTTTCGTATAGTTTGGTACTGTATTGTTAGCCCATAGTTTGATAAGAAATTCTGATAGCTAATACTCTATTGCGATTCTAGATTCCAGCTGCAGCAAGTGTCTCAGAACTCACCGGAAATGTACATTTAAAACGCAGACTGTAATCCATATTGATAAAGTGACGAGGATCATAGTAAACAGCAAGTATTTTCCCAGAAGAGGTATGGCCAGCGACGTGGGTGGTATAATTTCGGCCAATAATAAAAAGAACACCGTCAACGAGAGTAGAATGGAAGAACACAGCGATACCTGCGTAAAGTGATATTTTTATGAGAATCTGTGTATCGTTTTTCTCAGTATTTACTAACTTTCTCGCCCGAGTCACTTGGCAGGTAGAATACGAGCACCGTGAGGAACGTAATGCCCACGCAAGGAATGATGAGGTTCACCGTGTAAAACAGCGTTTTCCTTCGCATCGTGATGTTGAATGTGATGTCTGCGGAATGTATGAAGATATAATTATATTAAATGCGTAGGCTTCACCGACTGATAGTTAAATCGACCGATTCTATTCCTTTGGAGAAATTGATTTACCGGAATATGGTTCCGTGCAACACGGGTAATATTCCTCGTTTCTGGATGCCGGGACTTCGAGAATATCCCATTCCACTGACGAGTAGAAGTCGCTAAGGTCTATCCCCAGCGCGACCAAGTTGCTGCCAGGCTCTTGTTTCATGTGCTTCAGATCCACCTACGCGCAAAAGTCTTTACAAAGCATATTTTCCAAAGACGATACTTAGAACGACTTGTTTGCGATTTAATCCGCTCGGAGAAATTGTCATCGTTCAAGCATTCATTTCGGAGTTATAACCTGAGCGCCGTTGTACGTCCACGAGCCGAATTTCATGATGCAGGATTGCTCGTCGAACGGGAAGTATTCGACGTTGATCTCGCAGGACGATTTATAGATCGCTGGTGGCTTCCAAGACACCTCGCCGGTGAACTTCACCGTGGCCTTTGTCATGAGCGTTACTTCGTAATTCCCATCGGCGCTGCGAAACGAATGTACCATTGTTTGTAATTGCTTTCAACATCTTTTTCTCAACATCAATTATTTTCTTTAAAAATGTTATGTTTCTTTGTAAAATTCATCTGTGTCAATTTTTGCAATTAGTCAAAGTTATTCGTAATATTTCCCGGGCATTTACTTATTGTACAGCACGATGTCTGGCAACCAAATATTTTCAGAAGGCACGTAAAGCATTTCCACGCCGCCGTATTCCTCTGGATCCCATCGCAATTTGTAGTCGAACCATTTCTGCAAATAATGCAAAAGCGAAGCAATGAAAACGCTTAGACGTACCGCTTTAATTTTTTAATTTTCTAGTCTAATTCATACAGATATTCGATATAGAACGCATCGCAATATACTTTACCTGTTCCACCCAGACGTTAGTAGTCATCACCTGGTTCTTCAAATTCTGTCAATTTTTAAAAAAAAATCAGTGAATATTAATGTCAGCGACACAGTAATTCAAAATGAAGTAAGATTCTTCTTTTTATTTTATTCACCATTTCGATGAGTTGCGACAGCTTTAGGCCGAGCAAAACCGTTAAGGTTTCCGTGTTATTGATGACAGGGCGTATAAGCCTGTTATAATTCGCCAGCAAGTCATCGTACAGTCTCATGGTATCCGGATTCGCCTCGAAAGTTCTTTTTCCCGCGGCACCTGAGCACGCACAACCTTTGTGAAAAACCCCAACCCTTACCCGAAAAAAAAACAACTAGGTTCGTTGTGTTTAAACAAGCAAACAAAACAATCTAATAAACTACCCTCGGGACGCTAAGAAACTGGATTCCCAAGTTGCTACGATGCAAAGAACGAAGGGCTTACCGTATACAATGCTGAGAGTGTAAAAAAGAACACCGAACGCCCACATTTTAAACGTAACTATTTATTTACAAGCTTGTACGGAGACGAGATGGCCGCGACCACTCCCAGTAAAAGGTGGCGAGCTTTCACCTGCTGGCACCATGCACAGTGGTTTTTAACTGTACATCACTGACCGTAAAAACGAAACGGACAACTCGCCGAATGATCTTCTCACTTCGAAAAAGTGGGAAACACAATTAGCAGAGCGCGAGGGTTTTGCATCCCACTGGACCAAAATCGATATCCGAAGTTAGCGCCATCGTGCCCGCACTAGCCTTCGTCGATGTCCGCTTGGTGTGAACTGTGTCGCGCGTGCGCGGCAACAGTGCGCGCAGTCACAGTTTCAAACAAATTGGTGCGCGTGCGTTTCACGTCCCGCGATCTTAGGCGTTAATTTCGTTTTTTTAGTGGTTTAAAACGCGAGGGTAGATTTCAAAGTGCTATCGGAAGGTAACTGAAGTGGTCTTTAACGCTTTGTGCGATAGTAGTTTGATTGGGACGTGGGTATATGGTTGGATTCATCGATCGAACGAGATTGATTTTTCGCAAGCAATCGGGTGTCGACAACCAGACGGGGCTGTTTCTTTCTTGACAGCTGGCGCACTCTGTGGCGGGTTTCGTAAACTATTTGAACTTCGAATACTCTGCATCGTCGCAATGTTCCTGAAAATAAATCTATTTACGAGCGTGGCCACGGCGAAATGGTATCGTATATTGTGTTAATATTTAATTAGTTTCATTAAGATAAGACTACTTCGAGTAAATCTGAAGTATAGATTTTGTTCTTATTTTTATATTATTCTGGCTTGATTTAAACGCGTCGGAAGTAATTAGGAAGTTGAAATTATTAAAAGCATTGCCACTGATGATACGGGAAAGCGGATTATATAAAAGTTTAATTTAAAGTGAGAAATATAGAACTGGATTGAAATTTTTTGTGGGGTTATTAATAACAAAAATTAGTTCTATTTTGCATTTAACGCGACAAGTGGAGTGTAGGTTATCCAAGTAATCCATTACTTTGTGGACTTTAGAGGTTATGAAATAAAAATAGTTAAATCCACTTACATACCTTTCTCTGTGATCATCAATAGTCTTTCGCCATGATATTATATTCTCCCCTTCAAATCAACTATTTTACATCGCTTAAATCAGAGCTGCTGTATAAGAGTTTATTGAACCTCTACAAGTTTTCTTATTTATCGAGCGAAAGCGATATATAGCTGCAGAGGAGAAACTGACCGCTCAAAGACAACCCACTTAACGCTTTACTTATGAAAGAATAATTAGAAGCGAACCGCTTTAATCGATAATGCGTGCGAAAGGGTGGAACTTTGATAACGATATACGGAGGGTAGTACAAGACGCGATACGTTTCAGCCTTCTAAACGATAAATATTATAAGTACAAAAAGTAATTCATCGTCCACGAAACGCAGCGCCTTGTCTGACCCCACGCATGCCTCGATCACTTAACACACATTTCTCATTCGTTGTTTCCAAATACACTAACAACTATCATCGATATTCTTCCATTATACAGTGGGGTATCCTGTAACGAACAGTTTTTCTTATTAAATCTAAACGCTTAAAATGAATGAATATGTTATTCTAACAGGCCGAAACGTTCATTAATGTTAAATATTTTAGTTATTGCTTTATTTTTAGTAGTCATTCTCACTCTAGCTGATTTTTTTAGCTTAGGAAATAAGACAAAAAACAAAAAAAAGGGTATAGTGATTTGTTAAAAAAATTTCTTTCCTTATATTTCAGACTCTTTAAATAAAGATAAAGTCATAGATTAAAAAGAAATGTACATTTATTTGCTTCAGAATTATTATTCTATACGATAATAATTGCTGTTACTAAATTTGCTTCTTCATAAAAATTCTTTTTTGACGGGTGATGATGTGGGGACTGTTATAGTCATCCAAAATAGAACATTTCTGTTTGAAACATTTTTTTTCTGTCCGTTGTAGTTTGAGAGTTATATGCGAAAAAGTGGAAGTGCTTATTTGACTTTGAGCTTAATTTTTATCGCCTTAAAGGATGATAGGATCCGAATGAAATACACTATTATTCTTGTATTGAATCACTCTATAATCCCACAAAGTTGCATTCCAATCGGTGAGTGCGGGTTCCCGGGTTCCCTTGTTAATTCAACAGCTACAATTTATTAAAAAAATGTCAGCGCTATATTTCAAACAACTATAAGATCCACAATTTTTAAAATTCTGAAAAATCCTTTGAGACACGTTTACACGTCGCTAAAAACTGTAACATATCCAAGTTTCACCAAAATTCGAAATGTTACTCGGAAAATTATCCGATGTCGAATAAAGTAGTTTCAAGTCACTTGAATTCCAGCGACTTGACTAATCCGAACGAGGTTTAAAAGCGTGCCGGTGGCGTGTCACATGTTTTGCATGGTTCACAGCTACGATCGATCCCCGAGCTACATTCCCTATACGATTATCGATCAAAGGGGCACGTAAACAGGCACAGTGGTCGCGCTGGCGCGCACACTCTGCGGCTTGAGCCACTTAGCGTATGTTTGTTTAGTACCTTTTACGACTATATCGTCAGGGGGTGAGGGTGGGGGGGCATGTGTTGGGTTACGAAGGAGCAGCCAGTGTCTGGCGCATGGCTGAGGGTTGGGTGGCGCGGCGCCGTGCTTCGAGAGGGTCATTTATAACTGTTATCGTGAGACTTACTAGCCCACTTACTACCTCCACTGTCTATCCGCCACCACCACCCCCGCGCGCACACCTCTTCTGTTCCGCTCTCTAAGAAACGCGAGCGAGCTGCAGCGGTCCAGCGATCCCGCCGGTCATTCTATCGCGGCCTTTTTATCCCCCAGCCGTTCTGTATCGCGTCAGTAGACAGCCCTTTGAGTAACGACGCCTCTGAAACCGATAGATTCAGAGAGAACCGCGTGTTTTCCGCGTCCATCCCTCGCCACTTTTGGCGCCGCTCGACCAACGGAATTTAGAGATCGTCTTTGGTTTTCGCTACTCTCTCTATCGCTCGAATTACTGCTGTATGGAGAAGCTGACTGCAAATTTTTCCTACCCGTGACGTCACTGGCACATGTGCCACTTGACATCGGGGATTTAGGTGTATTTAAATTATCTTGTTTTACTTCTTAATTTCTATTTCTGTAATAAGTGCACATGTCTGTAAATATTATTGTTATTATTAGGTTATAAAGACGTCAAATTTGATAAAAGAAGAAAAAAGATATTAGAAGAAAATTTTAGCATAAGAAGCTTTCAAATATTGTATAATATTTTATAATTTTCTCCTTTTGTTATCATTTTAATTTTGAAATCAGTGGCGCCCTCTGCGCTGAGCCTTGGGTCAGCTTCCCCATAGGTACCTACCTTGAAAATTTAACATCTTTCAGATTGCATTCTTGCTGATAGCTTCGTCCCGAGGGGGATGATTCTGGGGTTGGTTTGGAAAAGGCACTTCAGTGGTTTTGGACTTGCGTTTACCATAGGGACTTGGAAAATCTTGCGTGAGAATAATTTAGTATCAAAATCGTAGAGGTTTCTGGGAATCGAGAGTAGAGGGTGCATTGATGATTGCATTTCACGAATTTGGTCTCATCGACAGGTCTGTTTTGTTCGTCGCGGCAAATTCTGACGGAAGTTCGTAAATCATAGAATGGGGATCTTTCTAGTTGGTCGTGGTCGTAGTCGGTGGCAAGCTCGAGCTGAGCGCACTTCATAGCGGCGAAACTATGGGGAAGCCGGAGAAAGTTGTTTCACGTAAAACATATAATTGCCGCGGCGCCAATTACAATTCTGTTTTCATTAGCTTTGGGGACTTGTAACTATAATAGCCGTGCACACAGTTCTAATCCTTTGTTCTAGGAAAGCCACTTTGAACGGCCAACTGACTGAACTGAACCGCGAACTTTGGGCGCACAGTGTTTACGCGATGGTAATATGGCGGCATTACATAAATCTGTGTGATAACTGGGGGCAAACTTTCATCTTTAATAGTAGTGTACGCGAGTCTCATTTCATTGTAGGATTGAGGTAGTCAGAGATACTTCAAATTTATTTTGTATAGGTACTCGTAAATAGTTTCTGGGTTTGGCACATTCAGATGCAAAAGGGCGAAGTAGGATATTATTTTATATGTACTGCTCGACACGAATATATAGGGGAGAGCTGGGACAAATATTTTTTACAGATATAAAAATTAAAATTATGCCTTAGGATGTTTCTTGGTCTATCATTTGAGCCCTAATTTATTGCAGCACATTTTTTGACGATAAAGTTTGTGGCTTTGAATAGTGACTTGTTTACTGATTCTCAAATTTGAAACAATAGCCATCTTCTACTATTTACTTTACATGATTTTCTTTTAATTTTTCGCGTGATCGATCGGTAGAAAATAATGTCGAGTAGTATAAGTCTTTACTAATGCAGTCGTTATTAAACAAACTTGCCCCTGATTTTCACTTCTAGTAGTCGAAAGTTAGATACATCCGACGCGCCAAAATTTCACTCTCCTTTCAAGTCTTCACTTCACACTCCCCTTCCAGGATTAGTTTCAAAGAAACATAGCTACCCTAAAGTCGAATTTCCACCAATTTCATGTTCAACACGTGAACATTTTACACAGAGTTATGCAAATCCAAAACGAAAAGGGGATCAAATGATTCTACAGAATTCATCATAATCGCTACTTCCCTATAAGAATAACTAAGTGGCGTTATGTAACTTGTTGGTCCCTTCCTGAGGCAGCACCTAAAATCTCAAATTTGCATGCAGCCGAATGCGTTAATACGAAATCACTACTCAACTCCGTCTACCGCGGCGTGCTGAATATTTTAAACTTCCTAGCATGGAGTCTTAAGCCACGGTAACAGTCCGTGGAATTAAACATTTCAGTCCCGCGCGTCATTTCGTAGCTCCTTGGTGAATTTTCCAATGGGAATTTTATTTATTAAAGGGGGACGCGGTAGGGCACGGAGACGTTGTCGCGACGGTGTTACAGCCGACGGGTTTGTCCTTTCACCAGGGACATTACTCATTCCGTTTTTGCTCGTCGTTCACGGGGGAGCACTTAATCCTAATATGGAGATATGTCGCGCCGTCCGCAAGCCGGCGATTAATGCGAATAAATTGATTTCTGGCGTAGGTGTTACGGGGACCGTTTGCCGCGAGAGCCTGGAAGCCACGCCAAGTGGCGGAAACACGGGAATTCCATCTGGATTTACTAAGATCACCGCCATTTAATGTGGAGCTCTATAAATCCCTTAAAAGCTGGCGGCCCCGCAAGAAGGCGGCGCATTACAATTTTCCACGGCGGAGGGCGGCGAGCGTCTGGAGGAGGCGCGGGGACAAATCTGCAAATGCGGGGCTTCAGGTGCCAAATGCTTTCGCCGTATAATGTGAGTAACTGCCTCGCCTGTTTCCACTGTCCTACATTCGGCCGCGATCTATGCGAATCGCAGGGGTAACTTGAGGGCGAAAGGGCGCGCAAGAACCGCGAGATATACGGCGGTGGTAGATAGGAACTTTGAAGATCATATTTTACGCGTCGGTATAAGTTATCTGCCATATTGGCGTTATTGATGTGTACTAAGAAATCTCAATGGGGATGAAAATAACATAAATACTAGGTAGGGGAGAGTAGGGGAATTACGAGCACTTATGGGGGTCTTCTAGTGTAACGAAGCATTTTCTTTGCGTTTTTTCCGAATTTTTTATGGGGAGCTAATAAAAGTTATTGCTACCCAGTTTATTTCTACATACTTGTCTATATTTCGATTACATTTTCAATTTTTTTTAGCACGAAAAGATTAAAATTAACTCAAGTCGACCATTTTATAGTTACTTGCACGGGTATTAGACGGCTAAAATGAACGGTTCCTGTTGGGTTGGATTGAGGGACGACTAATAATTCCTACCATTTGCACGTTTCACAATACTTTATTGTGGATATTACACGCATTTTAAGACCATGAAACCCGGAAAATATTAAAAATTAAAGGATTTATAAAGCGCCAAAGTGGGCGCTGCGCAATGCACGCGTTAAAAAAAGATTTTATTTAAAATTAAGTAACCTAACTTTTAAAAAATGATGCTTCATTAGATAGTATAATTTTAATGCACTATAGACTCAAAATATTCAAGCGTAAGATTATAAGAGAAGCAACGAAAACATTTCACGACCCTTATCTCCGAGCTTCCGCGCAGCTTCCCGTCGCGACTGTTTCCTTATTACTAAACCTAGCTAATTACATCATGTAACAATATCTCTGGAGGACAAGACAATCTAAACCAGCAAATATCCCTGTGTTCGGGTTTACCCCGCGTTCGCAAATCCCCTACTCCCCCTTACATTTCCCCAACCTTCGCTGGGACGTCTTGCAATTTACATCAAACCGTATCATTCCAAACCGCAACCACTTCCTAAATTCACCCACCTACTAAATTCTTTCCAAAGCACCCGCAACCATAACGTAATTATATCACTCGCCCCCGAAGCGTCAAATTTGCCATCAAGTCGCTCTCCGTAACCTCAAACACCCTCCACTTGGCGGGCAAACTTGCGAGGGGCGCGGGAGTCGGAGAACGTTACTTCCGTTCCCTGCGGAGGGGCCAAGCGCGACTTTTAATCCACTTCCCTGGAAGCGTTATCCCAATCAGTTTCGCGGACCTCGCCCGTGCTTCTTGTTTATAATCAGGATTATTATTGGGGGGGGAGGGAGGTTGCAACGTGTTAAACGTCGATGCTTGCTTATGATTTCCATAATTCAGCGTACTTCGTACGTAGCCCGGCCGCTAAAGAGCCAATATCGAGCAAAGTAGGTGTGTACTTTAATTACTAGAGATAATTACGTCGTCACCGGCTTCAGTGAGGTATGGAGGTTTACTATGATAACAGAGTATCCAATATCCTGCTGTGTTACTACGTACCGAGCGCGACACACCGCGGCCCCGCGTGTACATGTGTCCCGCACGTACGCACCCCCACCCCCGTTCGTGCCCCCTCCGACGTATTTACCGGGCTATGCACGCCAGCACATGCCAGGCGGTCGCGTTTGACCTCCATCCGTTATTAATATAATTATCCTCCCGATTATTGTCTTACGGTGGCTGCATTTAACTGCGGGCGTAGCGGGGCCGATAGCCACGGGGCCGTTTTACTGCCGCTCCACTTGGGGATGAGTATCATTTCCGGACTCAAAGAGGGGGCCAACCCCCCCGGACATCCATAACGATCGGCTGGATAGCCCGCTTTGGATTCTCGCGGGAGATTTTTGCTCGTAGCGCGTTGCTCTTGCAGAGCACGGGGTCTGATCATAGAAGCGTGGATACTACTTAATTCGCGTAGTATTTACTTTGCTGAAGGTCCGGTTTTTGTAGCTTCGAAGAGGTTCTACTGTTTTGCGATTGTGATATTATAGAAGCCGTTGTGTATGGTTTTCTAGAGTCAGAGTGTCCGGTTTTTGTAACACTCCTAGGATCCAGAGGGTGCAAGGGTTTTGGGAGTCTGGGGGTTGAAGGATTTAAGGGCGTGGAGGCTGAAAGATCCTGAAGCTCTAAAGCCCCATTGTCCAAGAATCCAAAGTTTCCATGTCGCTATCATGGAATCTCACGAGCTGAGTTCACCCCCGCAAGACATAGTAAATTCAAAGTCCTCCGGCTGAAGTTCCTCGGGACTAGAATCATTTCACAGGTTGCCACTTCGATATCTTCTGTAGCGGCGATTTACACGGATCGCACACTTATAATCCTTATAATTACGAAGCTAAGTAAGTGATACAGACATAAATCGATTAACTAACATAGAGTAAGAACACCCTCGTTATTCGAACCAATACCTGGACGGGTTTCCGCGTATTCGCGCATTGTAACGACAGCGCGAAAGCCACGGGGGTAGCGCGCCGGAATAATTTATTTAGCTCGAGCAATGTAATAATGGCGGGGTCGCGCCGAGTGCAAACTGCAGAACGCGTTCATTACTACTTTAGTCGAAAGTGTATGGCGTGGACAAACCGTAGGTCAGAGGGATGGGGCGCGCGGCGTGTGGGTGGCGACACGTATATACAGGGTGGTTAGCATCGTACTGGATCGGCGAGTCGCAATGTGCGGTTCACCAGACGGCGATATTACCAACGTTAGGTACATACTGCCAATCCACCCCTCCGAAATCCTCGCCGGTGGGGTTTGTCGACTGGGTGGGCCATAATTTTCGATGCCTGTTACCCGCCTCCCGCTACTTTTTATCGCCTGGATATACACAACCGCGGCGCCGCTCTGCGCGAAGCTCGCAAGCTTTTTCGGGAGAGCTAGGAGACGGGATCAATAGGAAAGGTGTAAGGGCGATTGTTAGTCACACGCGCGGGAGAAACCTAGTCCCATGGGACGGTTTTGAAAATTGCAGAGGCGATCGCAACGCTCACCGAGGATTGCCCCTTTCAACTTCGCGGTGAATTTAATTTTCGCGGGGATTATTACCCGTCATTGAGATAACGCTCGTTCCTTTCGACGCCTCCAACTTCGCGGAAGATGATATTTTTAATCGTTAAGGTGTTAAATCGTTAAGATTTTTTTTAAAATACTATTGTTAATATTTCATTAAACTCTTTTGGGACATAAGGAGGCACGGTGTGATTCGCGCCCCAAAAGAAAATTTTCATTCCATGTTTACATATTCAAATTCTTAACCCACAGTTACCTCGACGAATTTCACTAAACAAGGGGGATCTAGGGAACGCGTGACGTAATTCAAAGGGATTTTCATCCGGGGAACTTCAACGGAGAATAAACACGGTTTAACAGCTGGATAGAAATGCATCACGGGACCGTTGTTCTGAGTGTCGTGGCAGCGAGTATATCAGAGGCACGTCTAAAAACGGGCTATCGCATTTCTGCGGATTTCCCTCTAATCACATCCGGTAACTTAAGAGCCGTGCTGTAATTCTTCCTGTCTCGGCGGCGGTTCCGCGCAACGGTCCCGCCACGGGCGAAACGGAACGGAGGGGGTCGAAACTGAAAAAATAGATTTATTCTTCTTTGCCCGCGTGTCCCGCGGACTCTCCTCTTTCCTCGTAGATCTTCCGCTTTTATCCTTCCTATACCGTGGCCCAGAAATACTGTCGGCTTCCCACCGAGCGCTATTTATAACTTCGACTCATTTTCCCTCATCGCGCGGAACAGCGGGCCCCGGGGTAAATAATTGTTTTTAACCCAAGCTTTATCGCTACAGCCCCCCCTTGCGCGCCTCGTAAACGGGTACAAATCGCCGCGACGCGTAAAGACGCACCGTGGCAAATGAATTTATGGACCAGGGGGAGGAAAGTTTGGGAACTTCGTGTGCACAGAGTTAAATACGCGGAGACCGTTTATTAACGACCGTGGGTGTTTGAGGAAGTCACGACCGCTTTGGTTTCGCGGTAACTTTGCACCGTTTCCGGGCTGCCTCGATACGTGGCGCGTTGAAGATTAGGTAATTGCGTTTGAGCGGTGGAATTTTTTTTTGGGGCTTGGTGCAAGCTCTGGCTTACAATTAGTTATTATAATTAGGTGGTGTGACTCGCAGGAATTTGATTTTTAAAGTTGAAGAGTCATCAAGAGTTTGTAAACCTCAAATTAACTCGAAAGGTTAATTAGCTACTACTTAGTTATTTATTCTTCTAATTTAGGGGAATCTTATTCTTTGGGCTAAAAACATAGCAAAATTTGGGATTTTTTTTAAGTAACCAGTGATGAGATTCATCTGAAATTTGGACCATGTTTTGACGCATCTTTGAGGAAGCTGCAGTTCTTTTTTTATTAATTTTTAACCATAAATATTGATATAGATATAAAATAGATATGTATGAAAAATGAAACGGCATTTTATTTTGTACGTATGTAGCTTGAAATTGATGAACCAGTGAAAAACAAAATATTTATTGAGCAGTGAGTTTTCAAACTGAAAGGTATGACCCTCCAATTTTTGCAATCCAATTTTGCGGCAATTTTTTAATGTAACAAAAGAAGTATAGAATTTATATCGAAGGTAAATATCACGCATACCAGCGAACGACGAGTTTTCCGTGGCGTGATACATAACTCTTATATTTATTATTAAAAACAAATAAAAAAAACTGCAACTTCTTCAAGGATGCATAAAAACGTGGTCCAAATTTTAGATGAATCGAAATACTAGTTTCTTAAGGAAAAAATTCAAAATTTTGCTAATATTGTTAGCCCATAAAATAGGATTCCTCTCTTAATTCGATTTTATCCGGCAACATTCTGTCAACTTCGTTCCGGCGATGTAGGTGCCTTCTTTTTAAAACGTTCGATCACCGATGCGGGTACATTTGCCTGACAATGGCTCCTTGAAAATAAATCTAGACCGTCGAATGTCTGGAGCGGCTCGAACAGCGCGCCACGGGTATTAACGATGTAAACGATAATGTAGAACATTGTGCTGTGATTCTGCTCCGTGTTCATTTGCATGGAGCTTAATGCCAGCGCCGATCGTTGTTTTACTGCAGACAATGAATTTCAAATCAATTTATGCGACTGCGATCGCAACCTTCGTGTAACTCATTGACTCTCGGCCATAAACCATCGATGTTTATCGGGCTAATTACGCCAAGTATCACGTGTGAATTCTCCATTAACTAATATTCATTTGTACATCGACCACTCGATGATACTTTGCAAATCAGCGCTTCATCCTTTTAATCACTCTGTCGCATTCTACATACATAAATCGTTCTCGTGCTCTACGAACTCGTTTCAGGTGCTTGTAAGCTAGTTAAATAATAATTATTTTTCTGCCAGTCAAGGAAAAATGGCACTATATTTTTTCCTCGCAAAAATGTCATCAATTTATCTATAATCTTTGATACTCCTTTCGCAAGATTTACCCAAAGAATTTTTAATACCTATAAACTAGAGATGTATCGACTAGGGTTTTGGCCGACCACAAAAGTGGCCGGATAGTCGGCTTAACCGACTAGTTAGTCGGTTTTTTCTAGTAGAAAAATGATAAAACTTGTTAGAAAAAAGAGAGAAAAATAGTTAAATACCTATTCACAAAAAGGGAGCCGATCAATCGACCTTTTTTGCCGATTAGCCGACTACAAAAGTGGCCGGATAGTCGGCTTAACCGATTAGTCGGCCACTAGTCAGCACATCTCTACTACAAACACAAGAATTCTCATTCGAAGCTTCTGCGATGCTACCTACTTCCCCGAGCCTTTCCAAGTCTCTTCCAGCGTCACACACGAAAACGAGCAGATACAAGAAATCTCGCCACAAATTGCCGAGCTTCCTTCGCATTAGCATCGGGACTTTTGGGCTTCGACCTCGGCTTGGTGTACACGCGAGCTCTGCGGCAAAGGGGAACGCCGGAAAAGAGTGAGCGGGAAAAAGCCAGAGGGGCAAGTAGGTGCCGCGCTCTGCCGGAAGTGGATGAATTGGCTCAAAGGGCCGATATGGTCTGAAAGCCCGAAAGAGGAGGATCCGGCACTCAGGGCGACATAGATTATTCATGTAATTCTGCACTCACTTTGCCCAGCGATCGATCAGTCACGGAACGATGCTCATCTGAATAATGAAATTCGAGGATTCCTTGGGCCGATGACACGGCCACGTCGACTCTCAGACTCTTCGACTTTTATACGTATCCGAATGCACCAGTCGTGATCCAAGAAGGATTGCGCCCGTGCCACGGCTTTGTGGCACGTCCCGCGCAAAACGACGCTTAAGAAACTTACCCTTGTAGGGATGTAATATTTACTCGGGAGGAGGAGCGAGCAAAGTTCTGCGGAAAAGGGATGCTTCGCGCGACATACACGCGCATATAAACTGTCGCAAGCCATGGATTTTTTTATCATGGAAGGATCCAAGATCTTTCAGTTATTTTATAAAGGCTCCTATTAAAGCTCTCAAACTTTCGAGATTGGCGAAAATAATTCTTCCAATAATTCCCTCTCGGTTTCTCAATAATTCCGCTTAGGATAATTTCATTTCCGCAATTGCACGTGTATGTCTCTACGTATAACGTTAGGAGACTCGAGATTCCTGAGATAGCACACGCTAGTCAAGAGGAATTACCATGCAATTCATATCAATTACCTCCGCTGATTGGCGAATTACCAGTACTTACGGGGGACATTTCCAGATCGCAATAGAACCCGCGGAGAAATTACTCGAGGGAGACGAACGATCCCTACAGAAGTGATATCCAAGCAATCTGATATATTATCGGCCGTACCCGCCTCGATTTTTGTGATCGATGGGGTCGTTTACATATTAAACGCGCAATTTATGTGCACGCCTGTATTTCTGACTTGATATCGCGATATACCAGTCACCCCATAATTCGCGCGCAGGTGTTTTTGATTCTTGTGGCATGAATATCGCCCCGTCCCGTTCCTGTGCGCACGCGCGTCTACGCTGCAGGTAGCCGCGAGTTTACAGGTACCCCGGTTTATGCTTTTTCTACTTGCGTATATTGGATTTTATTCTGGCGTATTTATATCGTTGTACGTTGCCGCCTGAGCTCTAAACACGATAAAAACGTTTTACGTTGCGAGCCTGATGTAGCTGGGTCGCGCGGATACGTGTAAGGGGCTAGCAAACAAACAAGATATCAAGTAAGATATCGTACATTATACGGATCGTAATGTTTGAAATTGCTGCTACGGAGGAAAGGGAGATAGTTGAATAATTTTTTGTATTTTTTAAAGATTTTAATACTCGAGTAGAGAGGCGGGATTGTTTAACGGTTTGGGTGAAGTTGTCGGAGATCAATTGGAAAGAAAAACAAAGCAAAACGAGTTGTTTTATCCCATAAAAGAAAAATTTAAAAAAGGGAAAAGCATCAGTTAATAAAGAAGAAAAAGGAAATTTCTTTCTTTTCAAGACTAAACTTTTAATAGAGACTTCAGTTACCAATGATACAAATTAATCTCCTCATTCATTTTGAGCGAAAGTGAATCTCAAATTTCGCCTTATCGATAGTCAACCGTTAGAACCAGTTCAAGGAAACATCCCAGGGAAGATTCTTAACCGAAACGAATCGAACTGAACGGGGTCGGTTGGTCGAAGCATGTTTGGTTCGACTCGGTCAGCCGTGCGTTCCCAATTCCAAACTCTTTTCGAACAAGTGTCGGCTCGAGGTCTGAACTATTTCTGGACCAAGCGTGAGACTAGCTTAAGCAAGTTGCAGAGGGACGCTGTCTTTCCTACGCTACTGGGGGGAATGGAAACGGAGCTGGAACCTAGTTTCTTCTACCAAAAGGACTCATTTGCGAGATGTACGTACGTGGCTGGATGCAATATTCTTCGATTTCATCCATCACGAACATATTCCTTCTTCCCAAGCCCAGTCCTGCAAAGTCATTATCCTTTCAAAACACCTATCTTACCATTCAAAAACACAATACTATACTCCATTCCTGAATCCCACAATCTATAACAGAATACTAATGACGATCTTTGGTTCGCACAATCGCTGCGACAAATTTCTTCCACCCAAATCTAATATCCAACCGTGGCTCGCATCTACCCCACACATCGCATGTTTTATTACACCGATTCCTCGGTAGCCCGTTTCCGCCGTGCGCCATGCAGAGACACATCGTTGTCAGAAAATGAAAAGACGACCGGGCACGTTTCGTCTCGTCCCCGCGGAAGCAGCCAGAAAAATCGGTCTATCGGTGTCGGGACGCGCGCGTTTGTCCCCGCGGATGCAGGTGTACAGGACGCGCGACTGTATTTCATACTCGCCGCGAAGAAGGATCGGTATCATTTATACGATCGACGCGGCTCGATCGATCCTGCTCACCGTGGCTTTTCACTTTCCGGTGCTTCGAACGCGCGGCGTTACTGGATTCCCTTTGTTAGCCGGCCGGAGTCAAAGAAAATTTCGCGAACGTCCAGCCGAGTAACCGGCGCAATCGTGCGAACGTTGCTAACAAAAGCGGCGAGCCTCGAACCTTGTTAAGGCGCAACGTCAAAGTAGCACCAGCGGGGGCAAAGTTAATTTTCGGCCGGGGGAGAGCGGGCGACGCTGATGGGAATTGTTGGAACGTATACGGATAAAGTAACCGTATCGACGGGATACAGCCGGAATGATAGAGCCATTTCCTTGGGAAACGGCATTACCGCTGACGAGAAGAGGCGAATACGCGATATCGAGGCCGCGATGGGCGGGAGTGGATCGTATAACGTGCGCGTTTTATAAACGATGATTGGAAATTCGAGGACGTTAATGCATGGAATTTGGATACCGTTGCTAGGCGGGGGGGCGGTGCGTCGAGAAGTTCGTTGTAACACTTTTGCTTTTGGTATTTGAGGTTCATTAGTAGCGGCTGTTATTAAGGGATGATTCTATTTTTGATCGCCGAAAAGGGAAGCTATTTTTAAAGATTATTTTCTGAATAAATACAACATATAATGAAATAAATCTTTTTGGAATTTATTAAGCTACTCTTGTAGTAGTAAATAAGTTTAATTTTTGCCTTTGGGCCTAAAAATGGGGTTACATGTGTTCTCTGTGTGTAAGTGTTTGTGTCTGGGACTGTTAACTCAAGATTGTGCTCTTATTTAACTTCTTCCTTCATCTTGTTCTTCTTTTCTTCTCCTTTTTTCTAGAACCATACTCTTATATTACACAAACAAATTTAGAAAGATTTTTTTAATTTGTTGCAAATGTATTTTTATAGCGTCAATGCGACACCTACAAAAGAGAGGTATGTATGTTTGTGGCGTAGGTGATTTCCCGGCTCAGGCTTATCTGAACCAAACAATTTAAAAAGATTCTTAATCTGTATGATTGTCGCTATCACCCGGTAGCTCAATTAAAACTTTCCAATTCAAGTAACCTATCCTAAACGCTTACAACTGCTCTCTTCTAAGGTGGGTCTATCATTCTGGTACACACCTTATTAACAACTCACTTCGACTACCCCCACCAGATCCCTTCCCCTTCGCCACGCTGCAAATAAACAAATGCAAGTGCCCACAGAATTAATTCCTCCTCCGTACTTAACCGTATCCGAATGCAGCAGTTTTTACGGATAAGGCGGGACTTGGAGCGCGGAACATACCCGCCTGGGAGGCCCCTTAGACGGATCAGCTTTGTAATTAAAAGATTAAAAGCGGATGTAACCGAGAAAGCTTATTCCTTCACGCGAAATCCCCGAGTGGCCTGCGTACCTTACCAACCTGTTCACCTTATACCCATCGGTATGATAAGTCCTCCCATCGCGGCGTAATAACCATTTGCCCGACTTCTGGCCAGTGTCCACTTCCCAAGGACGAACCAGCAACAAGGCTTTACAGCCGGAGTTCCCTTGGGGGAGCCTCGAGATTCCTCTGGCATCCCCCTGCACCCTGTCTGCGAGGCTTACGCGCTGTACAAGGCGCAGAGGAAAAATGTCCCCGCGTTTCAGACGCGATTTCTGTTTCTACCCGATAGCCTCCGTAAGTCCGTTCAGCTCGACGTCACGACGCCCGCGGACGCTTTAGAAACACCAGGCACAATGGCGCCCACCCCCAACGCTTTTGTCCTCCCCCGTTCCTTCGAGCGTAATTATTCCGACTCCCTCGCTTTAAGCGCGGAATGAATCGCGTTGAAAGACGTAAGTCGGTATCGGTGTACCCGCCTTAAGGGCGTGCTACTGTTTAAGCGGAGGAGTGAAATTTGACGCGAGCAGACTACGCCCGCCGTAAACACGCTATTCCGAATCCTTTTGTGCCAATTCCATGGTAGCTTAATTACCGTTTGCGATCGTCTGCTTTCGTAAGCAGCGATTTCGTTGGTACAATGTCTTCGGGCGGTGTTATCCGTGCCCTTTGCCTTCGACTATAGGGCCCTACTTATTTACCAGTGAACACCGTGCCTCGATAAACGCGCGGTACTAGACTTCCTCGGTGAGTTTATAGATAAGTCCCGTTACACCCTGCTTTCCCTTCCCCTTTCCGTTTAAATTTCTCCATTGACTCGAAAATGGTACACGTTCCTTGTAACGGCGACCTTTTACCTCCTTAAAAATAATGTTCATATGTACCAAAATCTTCGGCGAAGATTAAAGAGTATTTGTTTCGTTCAGCTTTGTTTTGTTAACGCGTTATTTAACGCGCAGCTCGTAGCTGGTGGAAGAAACACAGTAGAGGTCGTAAGAGCACTTGATAGGGGATAAAGTGTATTAAACTGACGTGGGTCAGCAGGTCTCTCACGTATTTTTTATAGTTTCTCGATACTAACACGCTAAGAGGTCAGACACGATTTAGCAAACACATTTGACGGCTTGTACCCTCGAGGGTATCGCTTCACGGACCATTCAAGGTCGCCCCGAGTACCTTACAACGATCTTCTCACTCTCGAGACGTCAGATTCATCTTCCTCCAAGCCCATTCTACTCCAGGACTCTAAAGCTGCCTTCTACTTCCACCCAAGCTTGCGCACACGGCCCTGAAACCCCGGCAGCACCTGGTAGCACCGGGCCACGGCTGCAGAATGTTTTTTTCCCTTCTAAAGACCCGTCAAAACCGCGGGGCAGGGCTGTCGCTCGGCCGACTGTGTAAGTGACAACAGAGCGACGGGCATTAATCTTTCGCGCTATCCAGCTGATGAAGTGGCAATTTCCTCCTGATAGTAAGAGGAAATAGGGTCTGCAGACCAGTTGATCAAACCCTGAACAGTAACCTCTCGGCTCCTCTCCTCTGTTTCCCTTCCACCGTCCGCCTCAGTTATCCAATGGCTATACTGCATCCAGCAATCGATGGTGCAGTGTATGCACCCCCGACCCATCGCGCCTTCCATCCACACCCTCGGCCCCTCTAGCCCAGCAACAGAGTCAGGATGGTGTACAGCCGCGGAATGGAAAGTGCTCCTCGAGTGGATTCGGCTCTCTGTCTGTCTGCACCCCCGCGCCCTCCCCCCACCGAGTTCGGTTAAGACGCCGCGCCAAGCTCATCCACTGAAAGAAGATGATCGTTTAGAAGCTACTCGGGCGCCGGCTAATGGTTGCCTTTTATTAGCGTCGATTGGCATTAAGCGGAACCCCGCTGTCGGGCCACACCGTGGAACAGGGACGCGCCAGCGGAGTGGAAAAATAACCGAGCCTCTGCTGGTGGGAGGGTGAATCGAAGAGGGTGTCGCGGAATTTACGGTCGCGCCCTGGGAAACTGGGCAAGGGTTTGTGCTAATAGTAATACGATTTTATAGCTCGTCCATACGATAACTCATGGCTTCTTTGGAAGAATTGGAAAAGCCACTTGGAATCTGAATGTCGTTAAGAGGGACGAGGAGGTCGGTGCTTTCGTCCAGTGAGCCTGGGTCTGTAGTAGTGTTATCAGTTTTTAAGAAACTCGTAATTTTCAAGAAGCAACGTCTGTTTATATTCGACTGGAAGGAGGGAAGAAACGACGTTGGTGGATGTTGGAATTAATCCACTGTTCCATCCCCCGCTGTGGTAGACTTTCCTCTGGACGCGGGAATCTGATCACGGGGGTGTCGCGTAGGCATATTTCAAATTCTAAAGTTGGTATCAAATATATTGGCCGGTGAATTCGGTTTCGCGAGCAGCGATCGAGGAGAAATCAGCCACCACTATCTGACGATCGCTGATTTGTCAGTTGGAGTTGCATGGTACGGTGGGGTAAAGGGAACGCTGCTCGGCTCCGCCTGAACCTAGCCGGTTGGCTGTTATTTATTCTTAACGTAATAGTTGTGTGCGTTGCGAAGCTATGCGTAGACCAATACAAGATGAAGCTATCGAGGACGAATCGATGTTCTGACCAATAAAGTTTCTGAATTTTTTCGTTGCTAACGCACACCTATTCTGATGTGTGTATTTCTACGCTGACATCTCGGTTTGGCCTACACGTCAGAATCTTGGCACTATCCCCACCACTTCTGGCTCACTCTTGTTCTGTGAAGGCGAGAGCGAGATGGAACGAGAGTGAATCAGAAAACGTTGAGAAAAGGAGCACCGAGGCAAACAAACGGTGTGGTGGGAGAATACCCCTCCGAAACTCACCGGCCAATATATATGATACCGACTTTAGTTACGTAGCCACCTCGACCGGGGTTTCGTTGGGCTATCCGCGCGATCAGTTAAGGGATAATGGGAGTTCGGTGGAATATAGAGACAGGGGTCAGAGCTTCTGTGTCCCCTCTTGTACCCTGGCTGCACGGGGACGATAATTTCGAAAGCTTTCAAACGGGATTCTTCTTCGGGGGAAGATCGATGAAAGTAAAACACCGCGAAGAGAGGAGCGTCGATTTTTTCAACCCCCTCCTGCTTTTCCTTCTTCCTTCCTTCCTTCCTTCCTTCCTGTCCACGAGGTACGTGTCGGTCGGTGCTTAAAGAACAATATTTTCACTGGATCTATATAACCGGAGGAATACGTTTATCGAATTCCCGGCTCCATTCTCCTGTTCATTCGTTTGAAGTTTCCTCGCCGTCTGCCGAGAACTCTGTACACCGGGGTCGGTATAAAGGCCGCGGAAAAATAACTTACCTCCCGTGCTTCCTTGGACCAGCGAGAACACTGGTCGACCGAACGTACACCGCTCGGCTCTTTCCGCTAAAGAGGTATCCACTCGCCCTCTCCGCGTTAAGCCTTCGGGTTACTATGCCGCCCCCAATTATGTGGCCACTTCGCGGCTCTATTATCCTCGATTGTTCTCCTCGGAAGAACGTTATCCACCTCCGCGGCACGGATGAGAACGTCATATTTTTATAATGCTCTTTATTAAGACGACGGCTCCTCGGATCCCTTCCGCCGCGGATATCGCTGTGTTGGGCTACCACCACCGTAAACGCGGCTTTAAAGGTATCATTTGGCGAATAGAGGCTCGCCGGTTCCAGCGGAGGCGGGGTGGAATAGCTTGTGCGCTGGTGGTTGAAAGAAACTTTACAGTTCTAGAATAGATCCTCTTACTCGACTATACTTAGGTACTGCTACGGTTCCTTCTCAAATCAAGGTATCTTCATTCTTCCACGTAAAGCACCCACGCGCGGAGTGGAGAGTCTGGAGTCTACCCCGACATGATCTCTTTGGTTCACAAAGTGATCATGTCGAGGTAGACTGCAGACTCTCCACTCCGCGAGGCGATCCTTGCGAGCAATCCTCGGTAGAATTGTATTTAAAGGAGTCGCCACAACGTGGAATAACTTTATTCAATCGCATTAAAATAAACTATATTTAATTAACAGCTAAAATTTGCCTACTAATCAATCGCACAAAATTAATTTTCCGTGCCATCGCGACTTAGCTCCCTACTTAGTTCTTCCCAATATGCAGTTTCTCCTTACCCCCCGCCTTTTAATAATTTAAAAATGGAACATTGCACGCGAACCCACCAGCGCCGCGCTCCTCGGAGAAGACAAGTAGGAGAAACAGGGAGGTCTTTCGTCGCCGGACCCCCGGAATCCACGATTTAGGAGCGCGGTGGAAAAAGCTCGCCTGCGTGGACTGCACCGTTGGGGTCGCAGGGGCGGCTGGCGTTCATACCCGCGGATACTAAATTACACAGCGTGCTGGTGCACGCGCGTGTGTACATGCCGGCACGAGCATCGAGTAACATTTTCCCCCGAGTGCATTTACAAACGGATATTACATCGAACTGGCAGAAAAACGACCGCGGCTACAACGCCGGATTAAAAGCTATCGCTCGTCAGTGTCGATGAACTCATTTTTCCAGACGCCACCGCACCCTCCCCCCTCCTCCAAGCTTGCGCTTTTTTTGGGATAAATATTTGAATGCGTCGGGTACCTAGCTGTGCAACTGTACCATCAACCGATGCACGCAACTATTCAATTTAAGTAATGGTTCGCGGTAAGCTGACGTTCGGTCGCTTTCCCGTTTTTCGAGGATCCCTCGCAAACCCCCGCTGCCCTCTTCGTTGCTGTAGAACACACGACCGCGGGTCTTTATAAGCGCGCAGCGCGCCGATTGATGCGCTGGGTGGTGTTTTTTTTTATTTATACTGCGATCGAGCAGCGACTGGTTGGGTAATATCGCGGATGCGCCGAATTTTTACATTTTTGATTCCCCGGTCACGGTGGAGTGTTTTTTTTTTTTAATTTAGAATTCGATGGGCTTCCTTGCGCGATATCGACCGGGCTTCTATTTGAATTCTATGGAGAGCATTTACATATTTGCGAGCGAGCGCGGGGATTATATTTTTAACGGGGAAAGGCGGGACCGAGGGATCGATTGTGTTTCGGTGGAGCAGGGACAAAGTGTTGTGATAGCGATGCATGTGGGATGTCTCTCCCTGGTTCGTGTCGACGGGTAAGCTAGTTCTCGAGCTGGTGGAACCCTGGTGAAAATGTGGTGCTTTGGTGGGGGGGGATACAGGGGTTTATAGTGGATGTAAGAACATGTGGTTCGATTTAAAATGGAGGGTGCAGTTGAATACATTTATGTAATATTCAGGGTGAGTCGGGGATACTTCGACCACTTTGTGGAAAATAATCATAGTATTGCTGTTTTTCTGATATTTATCGATTTGGGCGAAGCAATACTCAGGTAATTTAGGGTAGGTATACTTACATAAATTATACTTTGTGATAAATTAAAAAAATTTGTTTTCATTTTCAAATTAAACCTTGACAAACTAAACCTCGTGCTTTTATACTTTTATTTTGCTTAGGTATGCGCCATAAATTGTTTCTTCTAATTTTTCTTTTCTTTTTCTTTTCTTTCCTAGTTTCAATTTTAGTTTTCATTACTTACAATTAGTTATGTTTAGGCTTCTAACAGTCTTTTACTGCAGCCTTGTCTTTTACATTGCTATGCTCTATATATAACTGCTCTTTGTATAATTACCAAGTAATAACGACGAATAATATAAAAATAAATAATGTATTAATTCGTGCTGAACACGCTCGCGAAAAAAAACGGGGGGTTTAAAAAATTACCCAGTCATCAATAAATTTAACCCATAACCACAAGCCCAAACGACTGGAAATCAGCCAATAACCACAAATAAAACTTGGGTACCAAAAAGCAAAAAATAAAAAATATATATAAAAAAACGTTTTAAGTTAAACGATTTATAAAACGCACTAAAAATTAAAAAACAATTCTTTTCTTGTACTACTTACAATTTCGATAATGTTTTCTCACTTTAAATAAAATCATATAACAAAATATGAATCAATTTCGTCAATTTCATACAGTGCCACGATTTTATTTAAATTCAGAAAACACCGTCGAAATTGTAGTACAAGAAAGAAATTATTATTAAAGTTTTTATTGCATTTTCTAAATCCTTTAACTTACAAAGTTTTTGTATATATTTTTTCTTCACCAAGTAGCTACTCTGCGCTATTACCAGTGATTAAAATTCTTTTTTCACCAGCAGCATAATCAAAACACTAATATTTCTCACCCGGCCTTTACTAGATATCTCCACGCCACAATTACCATCTCTCATCCTCCGCTTAACAAACAACCCCAACCCACCCCGTCCGCAAACATACCAAAGGATACCCCCCTGACCCACGAATCCAACTACCACCATGCTTGATCACCGAATCCCCAAGTTACCGCCCCCTCAACCCTTCCGCGATCGACGTGTCGCGAGGGGTATCGTCGCAATCGCGGACCCTTCGTCTCTTGGATAATAAATTGCGCCCGCGGGGCCACGCCGCAGACACGCGTGCTGGCAAGCGGATCGACTAACGTATCGCGAGGGGTAACGGCGTTACAACAGGTATCGCGAGGGCGGCTCCCCCCCGGTGTCGCTTCGTTTCCGTGCCGGCTGAACGACGATCCAGCGAGCAGTTTTGCCCTGGTCGCGTTTCAATAGAGGGGTGGGCCTCCCGCCTATAGATTCCCGGAGGTCGCGGGGGCGGTCGCGGCGAAGCCGCAGACTCGTGCTCGTTAATTGCGATCTTTTTATTCCCACTTGTCCCGCGGGCGCGTCTTCGTCGCTCCAGCGACACCCTCCGTCACGTCCGCTTCACCACCCCCTCCCCGCCCTCTGTCTCGCCCACGGTTTTTGTTCTCCACCCAGGAGGACACGGACGCGGCATTCGGAGGAGCGACGGCGGAGGCTTCCCGCGGCAAGTGGTATGTGAAAGACCACGCGTCCGCGGTCGTCGAAAAAAAGCGCCCCGTTCGTTAGGGATTCTGAGCGTTCAACGAGTTGAAACGAAATTAATGCTCTCCTCGCCGACGAGGGGTGCAGCGGCGCGCGCTTATCGGCATCGAGTCGTGTCGCACGGACACAGCGCGTGCACATTGTAGCTTCTGTTTCTCGCTTCACCCTCCTCCCCCGCTCAATCCTCCATTTTTTTTCTCTCTCTCTATCCTGGTTTCTCTTTTTTCCACGCCAAGGATCTCGCTTTTCCCGTTTTGTTCCCGCGTCTTTTTCCTCTTTTTCCAGCCCCCCCCCTCATCCAGCTCCCTCCTGGCCCGAGGATCTGCCCGCTTCCTGAAATACGATTCTCCACGGCTGTATTATACCTGTACTTATTGCGAGCGTGGAAACGTAGTGCAGTGTTACTTCTTTCAGATTGCTTCACTTGAACTTTTAGTAGCGTGCAATGTCTGTTTATAATCCCGAGGGCGGGGGAGGGGGGCAGAGAAATTGTGCGTACGTATCGACGATTTGCAGGGGAACCCTAGATGAAGGAGGGATTCTGAATATACCAGGGGGGTTTGAGAATCTTACGAGCTGAAAAATATCGAGCGATCGTTGCCCGTGGAAAACGTTGAGTGGAAAGGTCAGCGATATTTCGGACTCACCTTTCTGATTTTAAATTGAGCTTTGTAACTCAGAATTTACAGGTTTCTTGACTACTGTTAATGAATTTTTCTTGGATATATTTACTCATAGACTATGCTGGAGCAGTGTGAATTATTCTTGGATATCTTGAATCGAAATTGGCTAGAAAGAAGCGGTTTAATATTGAGGGGCCCAGAGGAAAACAAACACATGACAACGTTTCATGATTTTAGGGAAAAGCAAGTTGAAGGAAAAATTATTTTCATAGGCAATGCGGTACGAAATTATAATTATTTTAAACGGTACGTGAGTTAGATGGTAAATGAAAGCTATTATCAAATTTTAGCGGAATAATGAACTATTTTTTTATTTATTTATTTCGTTGATATGGGGATAACAACGGTAAACTTTACCATTTTGTTTCTCAACAAACTACGTGCATTTTGAAGCATTTAATTATCTTAAATAATTGGTGCTGGGGTCGTTTTTCCTATGCTTGCCTGGCTATACCCTTTAATATAATAATAATAATAATAATAATAATAATAATAATAATAAATCCTCTTTATTACACTTGCAATTACTAATGGGCGAGACTCATCAATCTGGAGCTTTTAAGTCTAACCTGAAGACTAATGACAAAGTACAATAATAATAGAATATAATTCTTTTCCTTTCGGTGAAACGTGCATGCTATTATATTCAGAGGTGGTGGAATTACACTACATTGCAGCAACGAATTAATGATACAAAAGAAGGAAAATTTATGCATATGCGTGATGCGCCTGTTTTCCACTGAGCCCCTCAATTATAAATCCTGAAATCTCGATGTCAGCCGCGAACAAGGGGTGAATTCACTAAGTTCAACAAAAGCGCCCTCCAGGTCACAGTCTATCCGAATTCTTCTATTTTGCCCGCCCACCCTTTGTCGCGCGAGTGTCATCCCTTTCTTCGCCCACTGGCTGAACGTCGGCGGGCTGAAAGTCGCGTGGGAAATTTATTTCCGTTATAAATATCGGTGATTAATCGCGGCCGCGAATACACCCTGCGGATTCGAGTGGCGTAGTCGTCTGATCTATCTCGGCGGAGCCGAAAGAAGAGAAAGGGCCGCCGGATTACCAGCGTATGATCGACGCAGCCAGCTCACTCTCGTTCCCGAGCCAGCCAGCAAAAAGCGCCCAGCCAATAGCAACAAAATAAAATATCTTATTTCGCCGCGCAACGCCATTAACAACTACAAACAATCGAACTCGCAATCAAATCCCCCGATATCCAAGGAATTTTACCCGCAACCCCCAAAGCAAACACTCGTTAATGCCATCAAATTTCTGCAATTCAAATATTTTTCCGCGCGCGTCGGCATTCAACAATTTGTCGCGCCCGCTGAAATCTCGAAATTATTCGCGGAGCATCGAGGGGGACAGGCGGAATTAGTATTACGAGATTTATCGATGCTTTAACAATTTAATATGTAGGAATTTCCGTCGAGGACGCATCGATCCGCGATATATTCGCCCGGCACCCCCTGCCCGCCCGGCTAATTTATTCCCCCGTCGAAATAAAATTCGCTCGGCGGTGGCGCGTTTTATACGTGTAAATTGTTTTACGATCCCGTCGCTTGTATTTCATCCCCGTTCTTGTTTTCAACGGGCGAAAGAGCGATGAAGGCCTTTGTTAATGAAACCGACATCTTGATTAGTTATTTGCCCCTCCGCCGCCCCCCCCCCCTTTCCCTACCCTCCTGTCGGTCGATCGGTTATACGCCGGCCCCGCGGAATTTATCGGCCAGCCACGTAATATAAATCAAAATCGGACAACGGCTTAAACGTTGCTGAAAATCGCTCGCCCCCATTACGCTGCAGAATTTATCTTGGCCATCGGTGTTTACATTTAATAAGGAAATTTAATGCTCCCCCCGCCGTCGACGAAATTTTAATGGGACACCGTCGAACGCGCCCGCTACGTCGTTCTTCTAAATTACGCGCGGCGAAATTAATGCGACGCGCCGGAAAAAGTATCGCGAGTAATTCGCGCGAATTTACCTTCTGGTGGTCGAAGGTTGCCCCGATGCTCGGGCGCATCGTATATTAATTTGCCGCCGCATAAAATCAACGGCGTTTTCAGCCGGCCGCGGACGGTCCCGGGCAGGCTCTCCGCGATTCTTGGCGATCAATTATCATTACCGGCGTCATTAATAATGGGAAACGAACGGGGGCCAGTCCGACAGGAGACAGGCACCGGCTGCCGGACCGTTGTCCCGCGTGGAAACTTATCGCCGCTGAACACTTCTGACGTGTTCAACGCGACATCCCCGCGACAGCCACTGGTGTCACGAATGCGTGCCTCTCCTGTCGCAAACTTTCCGCTCCTTGAACGACGTTAATGTCCTCCGCCGAGGTTTAATGAGAACGCGGGCGGAACGCGCAGGGCAGGAAGTTTGAACGATGTACTCTCACCCCCGCATCGGATTCGATTTTTAATGTATCAGCGTTTCGGATTTCATGTTTTTTAAGTAGATACGTTTTGGGCTGTTTGGGGAAGCAAAAGTAGGGGCCTCTGGTGTATTATTTGCGGTTATTGATTTTGTGTAGGTATTCTAGGATCTGCGGTAGGGGAGACTGGGGTTGGTTGTGTCAGGGGGTAGGTTGACTAATTGTTGACAATTTTGCAGCGATATTTATTGCAGAAAGAAGTTACTTTTACTATGCCATGAATTTATGTCTGATCCCGCGATCGCACGATTTTTAAAAATTATAAGGCGTTTATCGAAAAATTGATTATGTTTAAAGTAAATATTTTTTCTTAAAGATTTTATGTTTTTACTCTTTATATAGTTACAATTTAAATAAATGTTAAGGAACCTATTTTAAAGTTCGTTTATTAGACGATCTATTGACGTAATATATTTGCTTATACATAAATAATTTTTATTATAAATGTCTATTTTACAAGCTTCTATTCTCGAAATCTTGTAAGCTAATTTTGACTCACTTCCACGTATCCCATCGACATTCATAGTAAAAACATTTTTTAATCACAGGCTTTTATTAAAATGTACTAACATGGAAGAAAATAATTTTGATTCACACTATGAATTGAGGAATTAGACGGCAATCAAGTGGAAAAAAGCTCGTGCGACAATAGTGCTCCAGCAGAGTGCGAAAAACTATTATATGAAAATACGTCGAGCACTATAAATATTTATATAAAAAGCACAATTTTCAATATTTCCACCCCACGCTTTTATTTTTAGTTATATAAAGGGAATTCTTCTAAGGCAGTCATTTAGCCCGGTATCAAAATTATTTTCTCCCTTTCTAGTACATTTTATTAAAAGCTTGCTTTCAAAAAAATCCTTTTTACCACGAATTATTTTCATAGGCAGTAATTTAGGCCGGTATCAAAAGTATTTTTTCTCTTTTCAGTGAATTTTAAAGCTTATGTTTAAAAAAACATTTTTTTACTATTTTTCCTGTCTTCTCCGCGTGGCACTCGTTACGCGTCGCACTCTGTTTTACTCTCAGAGCTGTCAGTCTTTGGCATTTTGACGCGCGTTTCGTCACGGGATGGTACAAAGTCGAAGTGAAATATTAACTGAGTGAAATTCACAGGATATCACTGTTCCTCTTTAAAGCTAGAATGCCACATCGCGAAGCGAAGCAATCAATTTTATCAGACGCGAAGCATCGCGCACTGTCTCCAGGGTGTACAGTTGCATCCGCTGTAAGCTGTGCCGGGAAAAGAAGGAAAACAGAGTGGACTTTTCTCGTCGATGGGGCAGGATTGACGATCGCGGCAACGCCTTAGTTACTCGCCTAGTTCGATGCCTCGGCTACGTTGCGCAACCTTCTCCGACTTCTCTCTTCTACCTGGCCTTCAGCAATAATTATAGGTCGCCGGGGCGGTGGCGCCACGAGGGCCATTTACCTGTCAAAGTAATCAATGTGCCCCTGGAAAAAATCGGCCAAACAAATTGCACTACAGGGAGATGCTGGCGTCCCTTTTTTTCCGCAGGGCTTTTGAAAAATAGTGACTGCCGGGCGATTGTTTCCGTCTGATGAAAAGGACCTTTCATAAACATCCTCCCCCTGAATTCCTCGGTTCGCGCCGCTCATCGCGGCAAAATATTATGGAATTATTCTGCCTCGCTTGGAATCGTTATTCACTTTCGAAATTAAGCGATCGATCGTGGAACGGCTCTACAGAAGGTAGCTGCTTTCCATAAAATATTGAAAAGCGACAATCTTCTTAAGGAGCCTCAAGCTGTTACCCAATTCACCTCCAATCTGTGGCAAAAAAAGCGGCAGATTTTCGCGCAGAGCTTCCGCCACGTTTTCCTTAATCGCCAGGAGAGCCAGCCACTGATTAGCGAAACGGAATCCTACAATCCACCATGCACGCGTCGACCGTCAAAAGCGAGGATCCCCGCGCTCCCCATTCGCCATCCAGCCGTTCTTTCGTCCGCTGCTTTACCGTATTTTAGTCTGTATGCCCGTTGCGCTGGTAACGGCGCCGCGGATAATGCCGGAGCTAAAGTAATAATGCTGATGCATGCTAATGGAGAGCGCGATAGTAACGATGGGGAACTGGAAAAGTACTGTGTCATACGGGGCAAGGTTCTCGCGCGAGCAAATTGATTCGCGCGATATGTTGCCACGCAGTCTGCATTACGTGCTCCATACCATCCCTTTCCCTGTACCCTGGTAAAGGGAAATTCCTCAAGTTTTTCCGATGAAATAAACTATTCCCCGTCGAGTCTACGCGATATCTCGCGCCACGAGGCGTTATCCGGTTGATCCATTACGATCAGGCAAAAAATAAAAGACCTAGGCGTAGCCGTTTAAAATGTACATCCATCCGCGCGCTTTTTAACGCTTTTCCATCGTTCTGTATGCCTTTCGGTGTGATCAGAGCGCTGCTGGCGTTTCGCTTCATTCTATTTTGTGATCTCTCTTTCCGCGGAAATTTCGGGTGATTGTTACTGGATCGTGTTACTTTACGGTGGGATAGGTTTCGTTGCGTATGGAGGATTTTTAAATTGGATGTATGAGTGGGTTGCTAATGAACTGCGAGCTTGTGAGTAGGGGAGAGTGGGGAAAAATGAACGGTTACCTTTGGAGTGTGATACTGAAAATTTAGCTGCTAGACTGTTTATTTGCTCTACCACTTCTTCCGCCTCTGCCCTCGCTCAATCTTATACAGATTTAACAAGCAAACTCTCAGATATTCATATCCAAGCAGAAACGAGAGTCCCATTTGATGTACTGTAATTCGAAGTGGAGAAATATTTTTATCCGCCGTTTAATATGTCCCGTGTTCGTGGAATCAAGCAAAGGAATCTTCTGGTCTTTATACAGCGCAGCTGTTGTTTGACTGTTCCCCGTAGCTTCGGAATTGAATAATCTGATGGAACGCTTTCATTTGGACGGGTGGGTCTCGTTAACGGACTGCCGTTCATCGACGTGGCATCATTTATCTCATTGATCCGAGCGGGCTGATCCAGCCTGGCTGTTTGACGAAGCCAATGGCGGAATCGTAATGTGTCCCGATCTTCGTACGTGCGGTTGATATTCGCTGGGAAAAATATTTCAACGTGACGCACCGGGGATATATCATTCTTAATCCATTCCCATCGACGTGGATAATACACGTTCCTCGAGCGTGCCCTGTCATCCGGATGCGGAACAGCCCGCCCAGTTTAATATATCCCTGTAACGTTTCGGCGCACGCAAAAATCCGGGCAGCATCCCGGCGTATTGTCGGCGGAAAGTAACGGCTGTTACGCCGCGCCGTCGTCCCTGCGATGCCACTGAATTCTGATCTCACTGTATTACTTTCGTAAATAACAGTTACGACTGTTAATGGTCTGCTGAGTCCAGCAGTAGGTAGTGTCAACGAGATCAACTGATTCAAGTTCAAGTGTTTCGAATTTGTAGTTCAAGTTCGTGGTACAGGGGCGTCGAAGTTTCTGTCGAGTGTTGATTCATTCGCGACTGGTTAATAGAATCTGGAGACAAGCGAGGAAGTCTTCCAAAAATGTTTACTAGGACAATTTTTTTCCACTGAAAATATTTTTTAATTGAAAAATCTTTATATGTATGCTGAAATACATATCTACTTTAATGTAATAATTGTGAAAATTTCATTCGAAAAATAAGAAGATTTCATATGTAACAGCGATTTTCTCAAAATGGTACCTATTTGACAAAACGGTAACGAATATTTCTCGGGAACAAATGGACCGATTCAATTGAAATGTGGAGCAGAGGATTTTTGATAGGATTATTTAGGTTTTGTAGTAGGATTTTTTTTAAACCTTACAGTTGATTTTTTATCGTTTATAAACGGATAGTTTTTTACTACAAAATCACACATCCGTATTCAAATAGCCGCCATTTTTCGGAAGAATAGATATTTTTAAAATCGGCTACGATAAAAACTAGATTCTTTTATGTATTTTACTAGAAAATTTTAGTTTTCTCATTTCGGATAAAAACTTCAGTAGATATAGTTACTGCGGAAGCTGCTCTGAACAAACTGTATCACAGAAATTTCCATTACACATTCAATCTTTTTCGTTTTTTAATTAAATTTTCACAATTATTAAATTAAAGTATATTTATTAAGAAGCATATAAAGATTTTTGAATTGCAAAATATATTCAGTGAAAGAAACCTTGTCAAATTCACCCTGTTTTTTCTAGTCATAGGGGTGTATTGCCCCTTAATAAATAATTGATGCTGACAGCTTTAGATGCTAGCAGCAAACTAGTTTCAAACAGTGGCCATAGATTCCGCGCGAAGCAACGTTTTGCAATTCGACCGAGCGACGTGACAACGGTTGCCACTAAGTTGCAAGCGGGGCAGTTAATAAGTACAAGACAATCCCCGCGCCCGAACGTTTCTTCGATCTCGACACGCGTCGCCGGCATTTATTAACAGCACATCTCGCGATCTCGAGGATCCTCCGTCGGATAGATAATTCAAAGATAGAAGCGGTAAGCCCGCGATTATGGAAGTAGTAACAGATTACACATTCCGGGCGAGCTTTGTTGGATGGCGGAAGCGATAAGATCAGCGCGATTCCCGCGGCAAAGTCGGGTGTAGCAAGGCGGGGGGCGGACTTATAGCAGAAATACTTTCATAGGATCTCGAAACTCTGGAGCACGGCAAGTTTAAGTCTTCCCGAGGTGAAATTCAACGGATCCAGTGATATAAGTAGAATTTATGTCAGCCCGCGCGGCTTGGCACCGAAGAACGAAACCGGGGAACGAGCTCCGCGCGTAACGTAGCCCAACAGGGGATTAGAATTTTCATTAAGAACAAATCCACCGACCGGCATAGGTACTTAACAATCGAAAAACGGTGAAAGTAGCCGCGTAAATTTAGCGGCATCCCTGGAGCGCTAATTAGACCCGGGCCCACCCTGTAAATCAATTTCCTCGTAGGTGGGTAGGACGTTGAATGGAAAATCGATACGAAGGAAAATCATATTTACCTGCCCCCGGGGCTAAGTTAAAAAACGATACCGCTCTGTGTAACTTTGCCTCGCGCAAAGAGGGGTGATTAGGCGGCGGTCTAAGGGGCAACCGCGGGCCCGCGGACGGGGGGCAAGGGGGAGGGCGGGGGGAGGGCCGTCGGTGGGCGGCTTACGTGATCAGAATTAATCGCGGTTATTTATTGGACGAATAAATTTTCCGTCGATCGGCGGATCTCGCGCGTCAGCCGCGCGCATTTCGACGCAGCTGCGCCACTAAAAATGAGGGAATACAGGGGCGGGAGGGCGGTCGAAACGGGACGATAACGTAGCCAAGGAGAAACATTAATTTCATTCAACCGGTTGAACGTGCCCGGCCGCGATTTCCTTTTCGTACGGTGCCGTGTCGTTAGCATTCCGTTAGGATGAATGGCTCCCGACGTCGAGTCCACGGTCGGATTCAAGCTGCGCCGCGAAAAGAGGCGCGAGCTCAAAGGGGGTCAGCAATTAATGTGTCTGGATTCAGAGTGTGTAATGGAGCCGTTAAGCCTTCTATCTGCTAATGAAAAGCTTCCTGGGCCGACGTGCCGTCATACCGCGATTATTTCGACGACGGGACGCCTATGGGAGTACCCGTCTTCTTTGTCACCGCGGTGATCAATGCTCGGTCGCTGGCGGTGGAGGAGGGAACGGTTTGGGCGACAGGGGGAGCTTCCGCAGCCGAAATTCGCACTTGCTTACGTTCACTTTGGAGATATACCGAAGAACGATGGATTTGAACGATGTTCGTTAAGGTTCATCTACACGACGATACTTTTGTGTCTAGATCAACTGTGTATAACACTAAAAAAAAATTCCGGAAGATTGGAATCTGCTTAGACCAGTCTGCGATATTAAATTTTACCTATCTAAGTTGCAGCAACTTAGAGTTAGAGTGAAGACACTACAACTAGCTCTAGCTAGACACAAAAGACACTTGATCTAGACACAAAAGTGTTGTCGTGCAGATGTAACCTTAAAGCTGAAGGTTGGGTGCAGTTTAGTGGAGGCAACGAGTCACGCGGCAAATTTTAATCAAACAAAAATACTCGCGATGCGTTCGAACCCATCGCTACGTTCCGCGCATAGCGTCCAATGTTCGGAGCATGCAAGGCATTAGCCACGGAAACGAGGGTGGGAAGAGTTCTCGTTAGGACGAGTGGTGGATGCCACGCCATATCGATTTTTCATTCGATTCTAAAATATCAGGTTTAAGGGTCCTCGTGATATACCGCAATGTTCATTTGCATTCTCGGGGGGAATCGGTTCGAGATGATTACTTAATTCCATACGCCGCGTATTTTACTTAGTGATTACAGCGGGGGCTCCCGGTTTCAATAAATCGCGGCGGACTTGCAGCGCGCCGCGAAATAGGATCCTCGAGATGGCGCGCGGCTTGTCACGCCGGTCAGGGCGATCAGTAATACGAATCACAGTGACACATTTCCGCGGCGAGAACCGGCCACGTGCACACGCCTCGGCGAACAACAACGCTGATTTACTTACGCGCGTTAACGCGCGAGTTTTCGCCAAGCGAGAATATTTATTGCCGCGCGCCGGCTAACCGTAGGGATTGAATTATAATGCTCCACATCCTTGGCCGTGTCACCGTACCCCTCCTCCATTTGTGTACTTTGGCCACCTTGTCGAAGATACTGCCGCTGTTCAGCCTTACAACGAACACTCAACATTGCAAATATTATCTCTATTTCAGCTCTTTAGAGAAAACAATATGGACGAAAATCTTCCTCGAACAAATTATGCGGTTTTAGATAGAGGGAAGGGTGACATTATGGTCCTCTGCTGGTAATTCGAGCCCCTTGTGATTTTCGTATTATAAACAAAAATATCTAGCGGCTAATAACGTTACCTACTACACCTTACTAAGCTATATACGCAGAAAAAAACATATGACACTAGGTGGAGCATAGTCGTCGCTAATAGTAAGCATAGATAACATAACCTGAAAAAAGAAAGTGTTTCGTCGTCCCACAAAGAAGTATTTCTTGTAGGTTAAGAAAGTTAAAGGTTGTGTGTCGGGATATATTTGATAAAAGGTACTCAAAATCGATATTTATAAGTAAGGTCACTTAATCTTTGATATTTTCAAATATAAACTTCAAGTTTCCAAAACTATCAGTGTTGATATATTATGGCCCCCCATAATAGAGAGTAATATGGCCCCCAGGTAATGAGCCCTAAAACTCATCCTCCGATATTCAGACATCGAATTTCCTCATAAAGCTTCTGATAACACCGATGCAATATGCATGTTTTGTGGCGGACGTTATGTCATGGACTAACGTGGCGAAATATGGATTAAATGCATCATATGCGAATTATGGACTCATAGCGAGTGGACATTGTGCGCAAAAAGTGAAATATGCATGCGTCTTTCTCGTATAAATAATAAAATATTCTTTATTCATTCATTTTTTATCTCTGATGTTGTCAAAGTATTATGTTTTATAATTTTTGTAAGGGGCCATATTACCCTCATTTTTGTAAGAGCGCCGAAAATGACATTTTTTCATAATATATGTTAAATTAAATTAAATTGTTTTTCTTTTGCTTCCACGTTTTATCACACATAACCTTATTACTTTACTACATTTTAAGCATAAATTTAAAGCAATTTACATTAGGTATAGAAAAAAGCTGTATTATACGTAATTTCAAGGTGCAGAATAATTAACTGCTTTTTGAGATTAAATGACAAAAATTACCGCATTCCTGGAGAAATTACCAGCAAAACACTAGACTGGAGAAATGTCACTGAACCTAGAGTCTCGAGGAGAAAATGGCACTGTTGGCAATCCTGCATTTCAAAGAACTAGGAGACTCCAAGATTCCCAAGTCTCAAATCTTATTTCAAAACCACGACCCTGTCATAAACCCAGCCCATGTACCTTCCTCTTAACATCTTTATACCGAATATTCTACTTGTAATTCATCTTGAATGTTATTGGGCGGTCCCTTGGATATGCCTGATGAAAACTCCTTCACCGGCCAATCGACGTACCATCGCAGGCTGAATAACACCAGGCCGACGAAAATATTTCTTTACGCTGGAATATTCATTAATAGGGCCGTGGGAACAGTGCACCTTGGAAGGTTTAATGAGAGGCCGGATGTTTTTACGTTTTTACAGCTCTTTACAATACCGTCGTGGCGGGGGTTGCGCGAGCCTGCTCGTTAGTGCTGGCTCGTATTTGTTACGAATTTATAGTCCCGTTAATTACTGTCACTGTGCCCCTTATTATGACGGTGTCCTGTGTCCCTGAATCGGCGGGCTTCGTTGAATTAAGATATTAAGTCCGTTTCGGCAGAACCCCGCGAGAGGAAGGGTCTGGAGCCTGAATACGGTTATTCAAAATTTAAACCGTGTCGCCGTAACGAACCTTCGTTTCACGTGTGCTATTTTGTTTAAATATAACACGGGCCGCGTTTGCTCTGGCTAATAATTCCCACGCGCAACCTTTCAGCGAATCATTTTAGCAGGGTACGTCCCGCTGCCGGTGCTGTATTAGAGAATCATGGTATTCTTCGACAATTATGGTAATTACATTCCTCGCTAAAAATACAGGATTCATAGAGCTTGGGTAAAGTAGAAAGCAGATGGAAGGTGTTTTCCGGTAAGCTTGGAAATTAAATTGTATTGTTGGATGCAAAAATGGCCTCAGGGCACCAGGACCCTTTTTTCGTATAAAACGCATGATTAGAATCCTTATTTTTTCTACATATGCCCTCTAAATTTCATTGCCGTATCTTTAAAATTGACAGAGCTATGATAAATTTTAAATAAATAATACAAAATAATGTTAAAAAACAACATTTCTTTCTATAATTCTCCATTTTATACATCACTATGTATAATGTAGTGACATTATGTTTTGCTAATTAACAATAGCAATTAACTCTTAAAACTTACTCTTGTTATTTTGCAACGTCACACATCTGACTTTAAGGGTCGTGAATATTTTTTAATTTTTTATTTTCCCGAATCCGAGTTAAATGAATTATATAAACCTTTGAAAGAATCTTAATAAATGAAAAATTAAATGTAAAAACTATTACATAAGGGGGGGGGGGTAGAATATAAAATCTTACGAATTCTTATACTGGAGGAGGGAGGGGGTAAGAATTCGCCAAAATTAACATTACGTAATTTAAGGACGGCCCCTTAGTTATTTTTCTCTCTCTCGTCTTATATGTTTCCTTTCGTAACGTCTACTGTGCAATAAAGAATTATTATCATAAAAAATATCTTTGGCACTGAGGCCCTTCTCGCCTCCACCGATACAATTCTAATCCTCGATTCTTAATACAAGCTCCACGAATTGCGGCCATCTATTTTTCCCGCGTTCTCGGCGGTAGTGTTGCACTCATTAGTCGCCGCCGTGGAAGCAGAAACCAGGAAATTGCAATTTTATAGCTTTAATCACTAGCTGACCGACCGACCTTTGGTTCCGCGGCGTAAATGGTCGCGCATTGTGATCGTAAATCCCATTTAGCAACTTTCTCGCCTAAGGTAAACAGGGAATAGGGAGCAAGCTATCGATTGGCCATCGCGATTTCATCCAGGGCCCAGCCGCGAAATATTTGCTCCCCGAACAACGCAGCCGCACCGTTTCCCATCGTTATTTCTATCGGCGCGTCCACCAGCTACAACCACGCGAATGCAGGGCTTAACGAGTCGCCTTATCGACTTAATATAATTTATAATTTCCGACAAGGATCGCCCCGGACGTGATTCGAGGGTATTCCGCCGTTTGAACGATTACGTAACCGGTTTTCACGGAGCCACAGAGATTCGCACGCGATATGGGCCCTACGCATGCGTAATTGGATAATGCGCGAGGATTTTTTCGAATAAAAGCGAGACAGCCGGCGAACGCTCGTCGTTCATCGCTTCTCGGTACGCTTGTCCATAAACACGCATTCCAGCCCGTCGTCGCCGCGTTCGTCACGCGATTCCCGATAACATGATTTCTGCCTGTTAATTAACGGATTACCGTCAGTCCGAACGAGATTTCGCGACTCGGACGAGGCGTATCGGGGCGTACGAGACTTTGAAACGGGAGGTATGAAAGCTCGGTTAAACTGCTCTTTTCGTCCGCAGCTTGAAAGGGAATTGGCTGGTCTTAATTGGTATTCTAATTGGCGACTCATCTTCCATAACTAATGGTGGATTCTTCCAAGCTTCTTTCGCTTTGGATCAGCATTCGGGATACATCGACACTTTAACTTAACAGAAATAAGAACTTATTAATTCAATAACTACTACTTATTTTGTGAAAATATATACATTTCAATTAGTGTTCTCCTTTTAATGTCTTGTCATAGCAATAATTTTATAAACAGTTTTTACCAGTTTACTCGAGACTGGTGAAGATGGAGTTTCACCCCTCTTGCTGCAAGGTCGTCAATTTAATTCTTTATTTGTGACGTATTTCACGTAGAATCTCCACCCCTCCGTTTATACTACCGGCTCCGGGACACCCTGAATATTTCCACCCTTCTACGAACCTTCCACACCTTGCTAACTCTCCTCAGCCAGTATCGCCTCAGCCACGAAGTGTCTGGGTTAGTCTGGTCTGACTCACGCCTCGTTCCACTAGCCCCGTCGCGTTTACCGTACAAATTCACGAACTGGCAAAAGACACTCGGGAGTCCAGAAGCGCAGAATAAGTTGTAAGCAATCTAGGAGGGTCTACGACTAATCCCGAAGCCCCGGGGACCCCCGAAAAGCCCTCCCGCCGTTAAACGAAGATCCCACGAAGCTTCTATTGCACTCGCGTACGTTTCGTTTAATTCGCGCACGAGTGGGCGAGCGCGCCGGAGGGCGGCGCGGCCAAGTCATCTCGTCATTCCTTCGCACGTCAGTTCGCACAATACTTCTCCAGCTCCGCTGTGTGTCGCGCACGCGAATAAAAAACGCGTGGTAACTGCCTCAACTGGCTACACTACGTGCCACTCCGGGCGGCTTTTAAAACACGCCAGCGCGGCTGGCGTTTCTCAGTCGCTGCGAATGCTCGCCCAGCAATATAATTTGCATTTGTTCCCACTTGCCCCGCTGCTTCCCCTCCATAGCCACTGCCCGTTCACCTTTCTTTCGCAAAAACTTCGTTCCGTGCCCGTGCAAGATTCCTCGCGGAGATTTCCTTGGCGACAGCCGCTCGAGTTACTTACTCGCTGCTATCACACGCGGTCGACGAATGCCTCCTGCGTTCCAGCGACGTTACAGATTTCGAATTTCAATGCGCGCGGCCGTCATTCGAGATAAATTCTATGGGGCTGGCGGGGGCGGTGTAACGCGACACGATGTAACACGGCACACGTCCAATGCTCGCTCCCGTTTCTACGTTTCCGCGCTCTGTAATTACGTTCCCGTAGTCATTACGTTAATTACGCCCACGAATTTGCGTATACACGATGACGGCGACAGCAGAGGCGAAGAGTAGAATGAGTGGAAAAAAGCGCGCGCATGCACATTGTGTGATTACTATTACCGCGTTTATCTATTGGCTCAAGTATCGATTTGATACTGCCGGTTGGTTAGGTACTATTTATTTGGCGCCGGACGTTTGAGAGGAGCTTTGTTATCCCTTCTTCGCACGTCGAGGGAAGTAGCACATTTATTAGAGAAATTGTTTAGAAAATGGTAAGCGTTAGGGTGGGCATTATTTTTCAACTTCCGATTTTTTTTCGTTGATACTTGGCGAGAAAATGATATGTGCGAAATTTCGAAGTGATTGGACAACGGGAATCCGTGCCTTTGTAAAAAATTAGAAATTTTTCGCGGAGTGGACGGGTCGATTGAAACGCGTTCTACGTTGGAAGTTAGGGTATCGTGCATCTCGATGCGATTATGTCCAAGCGCCCGAGTAACCGAGTTTAGAAACAGCAACGGTGACTACGTTCGCAAATGATATTGAATTTTGGCTGTACGACGCGCTGTAGGGATGGCGAAGAGGAGCCTTTGAGGGCGACGCTGATTCGATCGTCGACCCTAAAATCCCAGCAGACACCGACAGGCAAGTGTATTACCCATATACATCACCGTTCTTAATATTTTCACGAGGAATCGGCCGAGTTATAAAGTTACAAATTCCCTTGGACTTAGATTTCCGAGAGGGTGCTTTCAGACGTTCAACACCAGTCCGCCCCTCCTTGCAGAAGCCTTCGCCTTTCTGACTCAACCAATTCTGCGATATGATTTTTTCCGAACGCCCCCTTCGCCCTTCGTTTCATTACGAGAGGCACTCGCGTTTCTTTCTTCACTCTTGAAATATGAAAAAAACTGTGCTTCCCTTTGGCCCCTGATTCATTTTTCTTTGGGCAGCTGCCACACCATTTCCAAGGTTCCAAGGAACCGGCGACTTGTTTTCTGTATTTCTTGTGGCACGATATCTATTTGCTTGTGTGATTTTAGTGTTGCCGGCAATCTTTTGAATTTTGAAGTTCTCAGAGGCTGTGTTAGAAATTGGGAGTTGGGGCGAAAATGTGGGCGAATGTGGAGGAAATATAGCGAGAACTATTCTTTTAACACGTTCCGTGTCACCAAAAATAGTTGACCGTCCCAGGTGGCGAAAATAGATTATTCTACAAAGTGTACCCGTTTATGCTACTTTTGATATTTTATAACACTTCAAACAAAAATATATTTTTTTTATTAGAAATAAGGCATGACGTGGCATCCAACATGATTTTTTAGGATATTTTAGACAACCAGTTCATAATTTCATTATAATAGTAACGAAAATGAATGAAACAATTGATGAAGAAAGTGTACGAAATAAAAAAAAGAATAAACAATTAAAAATTCCGTCGAACACCGCGCAAGGAGTCGCAAAATCGTTCAATGCACACAAAAAACTAAAAAATTCCACCGTTTTATATTTTTTTCACAGTGTTTACACCTCAAAATTATATATCGCAAAATATTGAATAAAAAAGTAGAATAAAAATATTGATAAGAAGTAGAATTCGACAAAAAAAAATGCAACTAACCTTGCTAAATACTAAAAACAGCTGTAGAATGCTGAATAATGGTTCAAATTCGTAACGACGGAATATTTATGCAAAAAGAAAACAGGATACCCGCAAAGTTCTACTTTCCCTTCCACATTTATTAAAAATTATAACTAATATATGTCAGGTTCCCCGCACCTACACAACTACCCAAGCTTATATTTAATTTTCACCCTCGAAGTTTCCATTTTCCACAACTCACTTAAGCCTCATGTTGCATATCCCATTTCCTGCCGCCCCGATACCGTCGATCAGGTGGTTGATACTCTCGAACAAACACGCGAGCCATAAAGGTGCGCAGGCCCAAGATGATCCTCAGTCTCGTTGCAATTTTTCCCCGAGCGCGCACTGCACTCCATCCGCCGGTAATATCTTCCCCGACGATCTAGCACCCACACGCCCTGGTTTCGTCTGTGCCCCACCACCCTACCAGCGTCACCCGGCGCATTCTGTTTCCTTAAAGCTTCAATTTATATAGTTTACAGTCTAGACCGGTCTAGTCGTTAGTTCCGTACCGACCCGCTCCCGTTTGTATTACTGTCGTATATACATATATATACTCGAGCCCCGATCCTCCGCCCTTTATGTACCCGCGCCATACGCGCGTTAAAGGCTGCCTGCGCGTACGTACACGCGGATACAAGAGCCGGAGCTGGCGAGCCGGCGAGCACATCCACCTCCCGTCGTATTCCGAGTCACGGTCCTGATTAGCCTAATAGAAAACACAAACACGGGGCCTTAATGTATACCGTCGATATATCATCCTTACATCCAACCCGCTCTGCAATCTCCCGACTACGTCCAGCTCCTCCACATCCAGAATGGCCTTCCGCTCTGCGGAAAAAAACCGCCGAAACTGGGTTAATACAGGATGAGACGTCCTTTCCTACCATTGACACGTATGGAGCCACGTGCTCTCCTCCAGGTGGGGGAAAAAGTATCGACTGCGGAATAGCCGCGGGAGAAAACAGGGCGAGCGCACCGCGAGCCTTACCACCCCCGGAGCCGCGCACCGTAACGGAAAGGGGTAGAACGAGTTGTTGGAATAATTTTTCATATTTCACGGCCTCTATCTGCTCGGAGTGTGCCACAGCACTCGAGTACCCAAAAACGCACGCTCGCAATCCAAATGGCTGTCGCGTTGATCGATTACTTCTACGGCGGGCGTTATCGCGCGTTTGACGGGGCCGGAGTTTTCGCGCCAATAAGTTTTTAGAAATCGCTGCTAGCGGGAGGACCATCGGGGCAAGGGTGGTTTAGGGGGCAAGAGTACGCGCATTTAGCCGCCGATAACATTTGAAACGGCATAATTCACGCCTCCATCTATTATCGTAGCAGTTCCTTCGGGATTCGTATTTACGATACGAGCGTGCAGGTGGGCACAATGGGGCCGGCCCGGGCCATTGTGACCAATTCTCTTTAGCTCGGTAACGTCGAAATAATTTCATACCTTCGGAGAGGAGTAAATTGTTACAACGTTGCATTATCCGTCCGCGAGGATTATTATATCCCACTATGCCTACCCGGCCAGCTCTTCCACCTTTTCTTTCCCCTGTCCTTTTGTTTTCGGCCGCGGCCATTGTTTCAGCACAATGCGCTGTATATTCCTGAAAAGTACGTAATGAATTTTTATTTCTTCGATATTACTCAGTTCCTCGGGGTGGGTCGGACCGTCGCCGACGCCCGTGGCGGCGGGGAAGGGAGGCTGCGTTTCAACGGGGGCGAACAATTTATCATTCTGAAAAATCACGTAATGATGCTTTTATGCGCCGCGTCATAATAAAGAACCGCGGAGCATAATGCGGAATCGCGGGCGCGGAACAAAACAAATAAGGAACCTACTGGCAGACGGCATTAGTCTGCGTTATTGAATAAAACTGCGAGCGCGCAAGGGAATATTACACCGAGTAGAAGTTCGCCCTCGAACGCGGGTAGAATGGAAAAATACGGGACAGAACTCTCGCGGAATTACACGTTCGCCGGCGATTACTCGGACGTCGCATCAACTCCACCGTGTTTCAGGACTTTGTCAACCGAGGAGTTTATTAATTGCAAATTGAAGGGGCGCATTTTATTTCCACGATCTTCCGGAGAGATTAGAACCGGCGGTTGCTTAATAATCTCCAGTGCTTCGTGAAAATTTCAACCCTCCACTTCGCCCTCAGTCATCACTTTCAGAAGTTCATCACGCGCACGTTCGCCGAGCAGCAAACAGAGCGGGCATAAAACGCAGGTTTAAAGGGCCAGCAGCGTCGCTGCTTACTATTATTCGCGTGCAGGGCGGGGTCGTAATTTTGCAAAACCCATGTCCCTTTGACGCTGCCAGCGGGAAGGGACAACTGCTCGAAAACGGTCGCAGGTTTCTCTGCCTACCACTTCAGACGCTTAGGCTAATAACAGAGCGCGGAACGGCGGCGAAGGAAATGAAACTACCGGAGCTGTCCCGGCGACAGAGGACGGCTGGAGATTTAGCTGGCAACCGGGCTACGTCCCCCGTCCTGTTTTTACGCGGCCCACGAGCTTGTAAATGGACCATTATTTTGACGCGACGCGGAAGCCTCGGACGTGGTATTGCCTCATCAACGTCCCTCGAACGTGATCGCGCCAGATTATTACAAGCGGGCCCCGGGTTCTTTCCTGGCCCTGTTTTCGCCCGCCGGATAGATATGCGCATGAAGGATGAACGGGCGGGAGTCCATTTTCAATTCGGCAAGCCGCGCGATGCTCGCGACGATAGGGGAACAAATGAGAGGAAAATTGACGAGCGGGCTAGGTCGACGGTGGATGCAGCTGGAATTCCAAAGGACCCGATCGATCAATCACTGCCACGATCCTGGGGAACAAGAGTGTGCTCGATGGCCGCGCATTATTACAACGAACGACGCCCGCCGATACTTTTCTTACTATTCAAATATTCCGCGAATAATTTTACCATAAATTTGTGAACTTGGCGTCGAACGGCCATCGGGCGAATTGGCTCCGGTTGCTCGGCAAACATTGAACTATTTGATATAAAATACTTATGCTGGCTCTGCCATGCAATTTTCGAAGAGTGCTGGAAAACACTGGACCCACCTCCCCCTCAACCCTCTTTCTCTATTTTCTTACGCTGTCGCGCGTGCAACCCCCTTCGCCCGCCTCCCTCCGCACCGCATCGACGAATTTCCGTAGACGTACACCCACAATTCAAGACCCACGGTCCGACTCGCCGCGCGCACCAATCTCTACCTTCGCTGGATGAAATTTAAGGCGCGCCCGCAATTCCGTGGATTTTTTGGTCGTGATCGTTGGAGCGCGAGAAACGAAGTTTCGTGAAATACGCTACCCGGTCGCTCTGATTGCGATACGCGCGCACCAAGCCACCAGAAACCTCTGCTCGCAGTCCCCTCGTTTGTTGAGTGGGACGTTTAAAGTCGACCAACGTTGATTTACTTTAACAATCTTGCGAGACGGGGGCGGTTATGCTGGACTCGGGGTGGTTTCTTTTGACCAAGGGTGTTCGTTTATTTCGGTGTTGCGCGGTGTGCTGCGAAAGTGGAGGGAGAAATGTAGGGGATGCTGTAAAATGGTAACTGGGTGATAGTGGTTCTATAAATGTTTTGGAGATAAAGACAGCGGTAGTTTTGTATGCGCTTTGGAAATCTTGAGGCACGGGATCTTAATCAGATTTCCTTGGCCCTGTGTCACCACCATCGCCACTGCTCCAACGTCCCTTAAGGGGAGGTTCCGGTGTAGAGAACAAAAAATTGGTGATCTTTAGGAATTAATTAAAGGAAAACTACTATATATAATAAATTGGGACTTTTTGCATTGTATTGAGGGTGTCTTATATTATAGAAATATATTTTTTGTTTTATAATTAATCATTGCAGACAGCCCTGGGGAGCCGTTAAAGTCAAGGCGTCAAAAAATTGATCCAAATTGGTGGGACCTGTATCTCCAAAAGCTATTATCTAATTCGACTGAAACCTTTTTCATTTTGAAGATTATTCTTCTGGCTAGGGGGAGGGGGGATTAGAAAAAATTACAAAAATTACATTTTTTTTTAGAAAATAACGACACTTCAAGTTTGAAATCACTTTTCCCTGTATTTTTTGTCCTTTCAACGCCTTTGAAAATTTTAAATTTTCAATTTTTTGGCAGTTTTTTCTAGTTCCCCCCTTAGCCAGAAGTATATTCTTCAAAATAAAAAAAGTTTCAGTCGAATCGGATAATAACTTTTGGAGATACAGGTCCCACCGTTTTAAGAACATTGTTTCGAGAAAAACGCGTTTAAAGTTTTACGTGAGCGCCGAGTGGCCGGGTGTTATCTATGCAATTGATAACTTCGGGAATTTTATGAATTTCAACAGATCCTTTTAAACACGTATCCCCAAAAGGTTGAACATTAGAAAAATTAAATAAAAAAAAATCGTCTTTTAGACCGGAACCTCCCCTTAAAGGATCCTATACAATTTCGCGGTGAGCGCATTTCATCGCATTCCCGGTTCTCGATTCTAAACCAGTCTGCGTTTCGGTAGAAGTTACTTCTAAGTAGCGCCTAAGTCGCTTGCGTTCGCGATCTTCATGCGTCAACGAAACACATCTCATCTACACGCCGGGACCGCGGTGGTAACTTTGAGCTCAATGAGATACCCATTCGTGACGATCCCAAGTTCCCCGGAAATGCTCGGAAAATTTCTCCCCCTCCAGCCCGTTTCCAGCTCCGTCCTAAACAAGCAGTAACAACGGATTTCACGTGCTCGCTTAATCGTTGCTTCCAGATGTACCTAAATGCTCGGGGCGTGAGCCTGGACAATGCTCAAACGAGCAGTTGTTGCGGGTTCTCACAAGGGACCACTCCGAATCCGGAAATTCAAAAAATTTTGAAACTTTGTGAATATGTAGAGGATTTCATGTAAGGAGGAAATTAAACCCTGAAAATTTGGCTATTTTTCGATTTTATTTTGTAACTCGCAATCTGTAAGAGATAGAAAGAAAGTTTCAAAACAAAAGTTACCCCTTTTAATTAGGTTTATCAAATGGTAAAGGTTTTACCAATTGTTTAAACAACTAGAAAAGTTATAAACAAAAATATCAATGTTTTCAAAAATTCTTTTTTCACGTGAAATCTGAATTTGTGGTATAAATAATTATGGAACAGCATAGTCCATTTTTTTCATACAAATTCAACGTCGTTAACCCCTTTAGAGTGAATTTGGGTAGCAAAGAAAAATTGCGTTGTAATTCCCTGATTATTTAGGAATTTCCCTACATGTTTGCGAAGTTTCAGAATTTTTTAAATTTCTGGCTTCAGGATCTTCCCTTGTCAGTGGGAGGGCGGTAGTCATGGCCGCTGGCAACGCATGCTTTCCCGATTTCACGGTGATTTATGGCGGAGCAGGTATTTTCATGTCGAAGTGCATCGGCGAATATGGACGCTTAATAAAAACACACAGAGTAAGCGCATTGGTGAAATTAAGCTTTGCCAGGCGGATAGCGGATCCATTTGTGCCCGCACTAAATATTAAACTACATTGGTTGCTTATTATTGGTGCTCAATCCGCTCGCTTGGTTTATGTTTATAAATTTAGCAGCTAATGTTATATGAGTAGGTAATCTATCTGCACCGAGGGACCGATTTTTTTGGTTTTCTTACTCGGTACCTAGAGTTTCCAAAAAGGAGACTCCAATCGGAAAATTGTTCATCGGAAATAAAAACTAATTAGGTTGAATAAAATAAAAAATGGGTGTTTAACTTTTTATTCTTTATATATAATAAAATAAAAGTTTTGTTTATTTAATTTATTTGTTTATATTTATATTCAGTTGCTTTGCTAATCATCAGTCGGTGGTTCTCTTTTTCTTCGGTGTGTTCTTTACTTGCTTAACCTAAACAAATAAAATTTCAATAAATCTGTAGTTATAAATAATCTTCCCTTCTTCTTTACTATTTCTTCTTGACCAGTTTTTCTGAATCAACATAAAATTCTAAACATATTAGGTTTATTCTGATAAAATAAATAATATCAACATTAGTTTTAATAACCATTTTATGTTAACCGGTGAGCGAACTGTCCTCCACTTACTGTAGCAACTTCGAACTCAATTAGTTTTACTTTTGCAAGAAGATAAGCTATTCTACAATACCCGATCAGATTATATTATAGAATTTCAGTGCGTGGTGTGTATGAATGAAATTATCGGTAAAATCGGCTCCTGCATTCAATGTTTGGTTAAGGTATTCGGTGTCCAAGGGTTAACTAGAGGGCGCGTAAGAATATTCGGCGGTGGGTAGGTCTCCGTCATGAAGTAAATTAGCGGACGCCTGGCAAAGAGCTAAATGTACCCCATTGGCGTAATTTTAAATTCATGGCCAGCTGCCAATAAAAATTGGGGGGTGAAGCCGTGAGAGCGAGGCAGAGGGGTCCTAGTGGAATAGGTCCGGCCACGGGAAAACTTTCGTCATTCCCGTCTCTTTTCCTCTCGCGTCTTGCTCCTGTTTTCATCTCGGTGTGCAAGTAGCTTTCGTTAGTCCAGCTCCTAGGTTGCTTGTTCCGCGAGATGTTTGTGGACGCACAGTGCATGGGCGGAAACGACTGCGCCCCCTCCGGGGGTGTGAAACATTTTATGGATGCAGTCGTTTTTTCGTACCAACGATCTTCTTGCTTGATTTTCTTGGAAGATGCTAGATACGGGCCAGGAACTTCACGAGGAAGAAATTTGTTATTCGTTCAGAGTTTATTAAGAATGGCCTTTGCACCCTCGTCTACTCCTCTTCCTCATCGACAGCGTCTCCAGAGCTTCTCGACGCATATCAAGCTTCTCAAAGCAGATTCGCTGTTTGCATTAAAAATCATTATTCGAAAAATATCTCCTTCCCGTGAGGTTGCACAACTCGATCCGTACACAGTGATTACAACACAGTTCTATTTATACGCTCGCTCTCTCGCTTTATTTTTCGATCGCCGGCGGTGCCCGCTCAGTTTTCTCAAGTAGCATCTGATTTTTCTTCGCCAGTTGCACTCCCTCCGGCTGTCTCCTCTTACAGCTTGATTATTATCGTTCGCTCCTTTGTGCAGCGCGAGCTGGCACCAGGCAAATAAATCAAACCACCTTTTAGCCTTTCAATCCCTTCTTCTTCTCCGCCCGTTTGCTACTGTCACGAAATTTTTCCTCTACTTCCGTGCCGCATCCTTCGTCTTTGAAACTTCAAACGCTTAACAGCTTTCTCTTAATCGACCCGTTTATTTTCCAACCGCAAGGGCACTACGAGGGCACGATTGGGAAGTGCTTAAATTAAGATCAAACACTCTGAATTTTCTACCATCAATTCCGTGATAAAGGAGCCTATGCCGCTATCATCACCATCAATAACGGAACGAGCCTCTGCGGAGCGCGGATCCCAGTTAAGATCGCCTAATTGAACGTGGAAATGGAGCGGGGGCGTGTTGTACTTAACGAAGTTCCCGGCCGACAGATTCGTGGGGTCTTTTTTCCCCCGCGTGGAAGGCTCGTGCAGCCCCTTTTGGAAAGTTGGGTGGTAATGCGATTAAGAGGAATTACGAGGAATATTAATGAAAAATTGGCACGGTCCGGGCTTTCCGCGCTTTGGAGCACGAATTTCAATGTAACGAGGCGCCGAAGGGGGGAGGAGATATGAGGGGGCGAGGCGGGCGGGCGCGGTGTAAAAGTTACGAACGAGTTGCGGCGGAAGGCGCAAAAGAGCCGCGTGTATACATTTCCCGCGAATTCCTAAGCAAGCCAATTTGGCCTCCTGCAGTGCGGGTCGCCGCGCGATCGGCGCTGTTGCGTCCAAATGGCACTTTGCATTTGTAATGCGCGCCCTGCCCGCAAAAATATGCCCCGCCGTGTCGTATTTCTCCCGTTTAAAAAAGGAGGCCAACGCGCCGCGCCCGTGAAGTTACTCGTAACCTTAATTAACCGTCGTTACCGCCCGATAAATGAATAAAATTTCGCGCAATGGGGGAAGACTGCCAGATCACCGAGGGTTGTGTAATTTGCATAGCATTATGATTGCTAGAATTGCGTAGATGGCTTTCGCCTGGCTGTGTGATTATATGGAGGGTTCAGAAGCCAATCAGTGTAAGTCAAACTCTCCCTGAAAATAAGCCACGTAGTTCAGAAACCTCTTGTGAAAACTTTCAGATGATAAATCAATTAAGTCACTATTTTCATACGTCAGGAATAAATGACGGTTGTACTTATATTCGCCAAGGAATACTAGCCAAAAATATGCACCTAAGTCTTTAAATGCATTTCCAAAAAATCGTTCTTTTTTTACCTCCTGACTGCGAATAATCCCTTAAACTGATTGCCTTCTGAATCCTCCATATAGTCTCCTGCTAACGTCTGTTACACACAGGCTTATACTACTTCGCTCTTTTCCTGCTTTTGAAACTCTTCGAACTTTATATCTTTCTCTCTGTTTCATAGTCCTTCCGTCCACCTCTTTTTTATCTTTCCATAATACAAAATTTGTTTTACGCTCTCTTCCGTTGCCGTTTCGTTACTTGGCCCTTCAGTACTCTACTACACGCTCTTCATCATCCTGCTCTTTCCATTTCTTTTCCCATTTCAAGTCCCGTCAACTTCCCCTCTAAAAGTCTCGAGAAACCTATCCGAAGTACTCCACGCGCTATCATATTTGCACAATATTAACAGGACTATAATTCCAGGTAAGATCAGACTGCTTCGATGCCGTGCGTTTACATTTTACATAATCGCGCACGAAATCCGACGGCCAGGACAGTGGGGGCGCAAATAATCAGGGCGGATGCATAAATTAACGGGGCCCCGTAGTTTGACGGTCCTAAGAAGATTAGGACTCGTGGGATTAAAAGGATTAAAGGCTCGGTGTCAGACGATATTTCGAAACGGGCGCGAGCCCATTCTTAGAGTTAAATGCAATTTCAGCGATATTAAGCATCGGGCGGCGCGAAATGAGGCAGCGTGTCGCCTACACGGAGACGCGGGCGAAGCGTTGAATTACAAATGGCCCCTTGAAATGCTCGCGATTAATGCTTTAATTATATTCCTCAATTAGGATCGCGGAGCGTCCGTACGGTCGCCCCTACTTTCCCGGAATTCGCTGCAACGAGCATTAATAAACAGTTATAAAACGAATTAGGGGTGGGGCAGCTGTGAGAGCATGGTTGAACGCATTAATTACCCCTCAATCAGAATAATCGAGAAGCAGAAGTTTCGAATACGTTAACGTCTGCTAATAATAGAAATCGTATACGAGTTACGCGATTATCCGAATAATCAAGAATTCCACTCAATTAAAGCGTGTTACAACCGTTCCCTTGACCCTGTTATTCCACTGTTCCGAACGTCCAATTGTCTCTGTCACTTTAATACTGGCGCAACGCTTGCCCCACAGTGCGCAAGGTACAGTTTAATCTATCCAAATACTGTGTTATGTGGTCCACTTTAAAGGAGGATATCATACATTCCGTTTACCCTGGCGACTTTGTATACCGAACTAGCGTAAACGGCATATAAATGATCATGTGATTGCATTTATTTCCTCTCTACTTATTTCCTAGATCATGGTTGAGTGCAGCAGAGGCTGCAAAGCGTACTGTGGAGTGTGGCAAAAAGATGGCTTGATTTTTGCGCGAAAAAATTTGATTTAAAAATCTGGACTTCAACTTTAAATAGTCGTCATTTTGTTTTCAATTAATATTTTGGAAATTTCCTCTGGGAATCGGAGTATACATTAATATACTAACGAAATCTTTTTTGTTGTTTGATCTTAGCTAATCTGGTTCCGAATGGCAGTGCTCATCCCAAAATAAATTTTTAAAAAGGCTTCTTGGATGTTGCTTGTAATTTTATTATAAACGTAAATATTTTTCTACAAAAAATTACCAAATGTTCTTTAAATGTTGCTCTTATAAGTGCAAAAAGTTCTGTAAAATAATATGCTTCCCCTTTTTCAAAGAAATTCCTAAAAACATGGCAATATTTGAGAATTTTTTGAGAAACTATTTTGAAGAAGCCGCAGATTTTTTTTATTAATTTTCAACAATAAATACAGGAGTTATATTATTATTAATTAATTTGCAATAAGAGCAATTGTTGAAAAATGAGATCAATTCTTAAAACATTAATGAATGGAGTCTTAAATTTTACTCAACCTATTTGCCTGGCTAATTTTCAGTGAACTCAAACTTCCTATAAAATTCTACGGTTCGCTTCATTCATGGCACTTGGGCGATACAGTTCGCCGTTTCCACTTACAGGCTGCCCAGCATTGTTATTATTAATCGACGGCGCGTGGAAGCTATTGAGAGCGAAGTCGAAGCACGATTCCGAAATGGTCAGAACGTTGCCCTTGCGAGACGGAAGGAGCCCCGATGAAACTTCGCGTTCGTTGATCGATGGGAAAGTTCCGTGATGGCGGGGTGGCTGCGCCGACGGTTAGAATTTCCGTTGGCCTTTTTTCCGCGTGTGCCAGTGCACCGCCGTGGATAGGAGAAGGTTGGATGAATAGGTCGATGTCGGTGCAAATCGAATGGCGAACGGATCACGCGGCATGAATAAACGTAGATGCGCGATAGAGGAGCAGAACAAAGCTGCGGAGGCACAGCGGCGTAGCCAGGGCCGAGCTCTGCGCGGAAAAAAGTCGTTTAATTAACGTTTCGGAGGGTTCGTTAGTCGAAAAGCACTTTTGGAAGAACGCGGGGCTGTGCATCGCACTTAAAAATGCTCAACTTTAGCAGCAATTTAATCGATTACGATTCTGAACGCCCCTTTCAATTTACTTAGCCGACAGGCAAATGATCACAAAGTGAAGTACAGAGGAACGTTGGAATATTCTTCATCCGACTGTTTCACTGCAAGAGTCCTCGGAGGTATTTACTTCCAAGGGGAAGTAATCATCTCATGATTAATCACACATGTGTTAAGTATCCCCCCGGTTAACAACTTAAGCCTCCCCAAGTCAACCCCAAAGAAGCATACCACTGATAATCCCTTATCGCGAGGGAACTTCAGCCGAAATCTGTGTGTGCATCAAGGTGCTCCACGTGTCCCCGTTCTGGTTACGATACTGGGGTAGGTGTGAGCTTGTGAAAAAAACGGGGGAAGGAATTGAAAGGACGAGAAAATGGCAAACCAGGCCATGGTTGTGCTGCAGCGGGTAGGAGAAAAGAGCTCGCCCGCGCACACTGCCCCGGGGCCATTCCCTAGATGTCACGGAATTGTTTGGAGTCACGCGTGCTGCATATTGGCAGAGGCGTCGGCTGCTAGCCGGCCGAGTAAAATATAGCTGCAAATTGGAGCTGGCGCACAATGAGCCACGGTTTAACAATGCGTTTGATTTGAATCGAAACGTCATGAAAATAATCACGAATCGAGGCGCAGGATGAAGGCGGAGGAGGGGTGTGGGGGCACTCCAATTAATGGCCACCGACCTGTACACCGTTCACGTTCGCGTTGTCTACCTCTGTCTCCGTCCCCTTTCGTCCCCTTCTCCCTTATCTCCGCCGTTATCTGCCCCTCTGCCTTTCCTCCTCCACTCGCGCCGTGCAGACGACGAATTTATCGGAGGTAGCCGTGCAGAATACCCCATGCATCGGCCCCAACCGAATGCCCCGGCCGCTTTTTGTCCGAAAGGCAAACACGGAAAATGAAGCGCTCGTCCAACTGCGTTCAACTATACCGAAACGAAAATTCTGCTTGCGTCTTGCCCCTCCGTTCCTGCTGGTGGCTCAGCTTTCACCTTTCCGCAGCTAGTGGGCGGTTGGGAGGCCACCTCTACGGTTTACGAGTGGTGGGAACGGTCGTCGTTTCGAGTAAACTCGAGTCTGTGTCGAAACTTTTTAGTAGGCCTCTGTAGGAGTTCGGAGGTGCGAGTGTGACACCACAGATGGCGCCCCTAAGTAGAATCCGAACCATAGAGGTCGCGCATAGAGTTAGGTTAGGTTGGAACACAGTGTTTAAACTGAACTTCGCGATGTAACCGTGACCTCCCCTTTGCGATTGTCTCGTTCTTCTTTCTTTTCTCTTGCTTGCTTATATGTATTTGTTGGTGCGATAAAGTCGCGTGATAATAAAAATAATCTCGGGGAGTTAGCGTTGGGGGAATCGGCTAAGGCGGGTGGCCACTGCGCAGTGGATCCGAAGATCGTGGGTTCGAGTCCCACCGCCCGAGGTTTCCGTTTTTTCCTACACCTCTGACAGTCGATCGATACTTTTCAGTTATAGGATGGGCTGGGTCCATAGATTCCGTCCTTAATCCATTAAAGCATATTATTAATCCTTTAATCCAAAACACATTTCTTTTCGTCCACTTCACTCATCGACAGTGTCCAACTGGCACAAAGCTCGCCCCTTCCCCATTCCTTTCTCCGCTTTCGGTAAAAATTTCTCGTCAGAATTATGCAAGGTGCTGCAACCTGCACCCTCGAGCTCGCTCTGTAATGAGTCCCAAGTCGCTCAAGACGGATACCTGGAGGAGCTAACCGGGGCGAAGAGCAATCGAGTTTGCCCTGGACACGGAGTCGTTTGTAATCGTCGAGAGATCCTCGATTGCCGGTTCGATGGGGGGGCCAGCCTTAAAAAAAGCACCGCCGCTCGGTCAGTAGACGAAGGAGGAGTGGTGGGAGCGGAATAATTGGATCCTGGTGGAAAGGACTCGACGAGTATAGTGTTATAACGATCGTAAACCAGGGACAGTGGGAGGAGAGAGATGTACGCGGTTGATTCAAAGCCGACAACTGGAAAATTCGGTTCCCCACGCGACCTTCCAGCCACCCCTCCCCTCCCCGGTTTATTCTCCCATTTCGATTCGAATTTTCTTCCTTAATCGGCACCAATTAACGCATCAGCCCGCCTCGTTACGCGCCGCTCCAGCGCTGCAGTCGGATAGTTTCACTTTGTTCTACATGCAACGAATATCTCCCCGGTGATCCGAGAGATCCCGACCCAGGGGTTTTTTAAAGCGCGAGCCTCGAAGAAGGAAGCGGGAATAAGCGGATTGCAGCGTGGCGAGAGTTTAAGCCGCGTAGGATCAGTGTCTTGTAAGCCGACCGGACTCCATTTTTGTTTCACTGTTCATAGTGTTCATCGCTCGACTCTCGTCATGCTCTTCCTTCACTAGCGGCGCCAGCGTCTACCAGCCGTAAAATTGTCCCGGAACGAGCCTGTCGACACGTCAGGGGGGAGGGGAACAGTCGCTGGGAACCCCCGTTCCACGAAGGTGAAGCCAGCGACGATTCTTGGCCGAGATTCCCATCAGAATAAGAGGACACGCGAAACAGGGGCTTGATTAGCGGTGAGGCCCTACCAACGCTGGTCCCGGCACATTTATTCCTAAGCCCGACAGGCAGTTAGGTGTATCGGGACGGTAAGCTGACCGGGCCACCTGACTTCGAGGAGGCAAGCAGGACGTAAAAGCGAACGGTTCTGATCCCGAAGTCGAGCTGAAACTGTGCGGAAAATAATTGGATTATCGTTGCAATCAGTCTCACTGACAACTCCGCGATATCGCCACGGGGAAGAAAGGGGTGTTCCGCGGAAAAAGGCGATTTCCATTCTTTGATCGTGTCGCGACTTTGTCGAGGCTTGTTAATTGGCAGAAGTTTGCAAGCGATTCTACGCGGTGGAAGAAAGTAGCGCGGATGGAGAACTGTGAAGTTCGGAATGAGGGTAGATCTTTCTCGGGCGATATTACAAATTGAAGTTCAGCTGGTTGATTTCTGTTTTCCTCGGGGTATACTTGCCATGTCGGAAGCAATAGAGGCGGGATTGCAGAGGAAAAAGGGCAGGATTAAGGGAGAGAAACTCTCCTGGCTGACGATTCGAAAGGATTTAAAGATCCTCTTAATTCGCCGTAAAACGCGGGGAACGAAGTTACTTCCTTTCTTGATGTCAAACCCTTCAATCCCGAACTGATTGGGGAGCAATGGGAGCGACGGAATGACAAGGGAAACGAAATAAATGATGCTTAAAGGCGCTCGACAGTTTTTATTGTGATCTTTGTGTCGATCCTGCGCTTTGTTTGCGACGGAACTGGTACATTGGGAAAACTTCTTTGACAACGTTGGCTACGTAAATCTAATTAGTAAAGTTTGGTAGGAGGACGATTGCACAGCTTGAGATCAACAATATTTTGATACAAAGTTAACACATATTAGTTGTTTATATTGCGGAGAATAGCAGGGGCGGGTTTTGAGATTTGGCGCCCCTAGGCTAACAAGCGTCTGCCACACTTTTCGCGAAATATCAGTAAAAAGAGTCGAGATAATTTCAAAATTAATTCAGTATGGCTACTCAGATGCGAGTTTTTGCTAATTCACTATATAAAAAAGGTGACATGTTTTTAAAAATGTCTGAAGCCTCCGTGTTTAAACATTTCCAATTTCTTTCGACCGAAATTTTCCGCCCCTCAAAATTTGTCGCTTCTCCAAATCTGGTGCCTCTCAAAATTGGTCGCATCTCAAAATTTTCCGCTCCTCAAAATTGGTCGTTCCCCATAATTTGAACTAATAACAGCTTTTTTGTATTATTTTTTTAACACTTATGAATCAATCTTCTTCCATCAACCATGTTCGAATTCTTTTAAAAGGTTCATAGAGATCTCTGAAGTACGCGATAAGCAAAATGATTACCTAAACACAACAACGGTGAATTATGGACCCGAGTGTTTTTCCATAGCTGAACGAATTTGTTGTAACATGGGCGTGACAGAGTTTCGTGGCTGGTTTCAAGCAGAAATAGAGTGGCCTTGGGTCGACTAGAATCCGCCTCGTTTGTCGAGTCGACTTTGCCCAACGTTCAAGCAAATCTCGCCTCCCTTGTCAATTTCCACGCGAACAGCGAGAAAGTTGTTTCGAAGAAGGAGGCGTGAAATGATTGGATTAAAGCAGGATTGAGACGGCAATCTCCACGGTCTGCCCTAATGGCAAAGGACGAACCTGTGATCCTGATTTCGCAAAGTGAGTTTACCAGTGGATGAGGAGAAGTTTCAAAAACTCTAGAGCCTGAAATATAGCCTCCCTCTAAAATGAACGTTCCCGGGGGTCGCAATGTTTTCCAACTCGCCCCTCGAAGAAAAGAAGAAGACAGATCTGAAACAGAGTAACAGATGTAACGTCCACTTAAAATCAATGTTAGAAGATCCCTGTGTCACGATGTGTAACGTTAAGACCACTCCGATTTCGATGGACGACCAGCGACGAGTGACTTGCACGTCCCTTCGTTATCCGCGTCGTTTTTCGCAAAACGACCATCGATACCTCGCCCAGCTCCGAGTCACATAATAGTCAAGGGTGCTCGAGGCCCGCGCAAAAACGAAAGCCGTCGAGGATCGAGCGGAAAATAATTGGATTCCACCGGGGCGAGCGCGGCGCCGTAATAATCGTGAAGAGAAAGGAGGCTCGGTCGAAGGGGAAACGATCAGAAGCGCGAATGGCCCCAGCGGTGGGGGATCGTGTGTTCGAAAACGGCCCTTTAGCCATTCATTATCTTTCTTTGCTGGCCATATGTGCCATTGACTATCGATATAATCGTCAACAGCTCCGCGACTCGACTCCCTGTTCTTAAATCCTACTAACCAGTTCGCGCAATAAAAACATCTCGCATACAGTTTCATATCGTCGGGAGTGTTAAAAATTCACGCCGCTAAGCGTCGAGGAGGGAGGACGTAAATAATTGAACTTAGCCGGGACGGAATCGGTGGCCACCGCTCAGTGTTATAACGATCGAGGGAAAAAAGGAACGGCGAGAAGGAAAAACTGGTAGCCGGTCTTGATTTCAGGCCGACGACGTTGTCGAGGGCGATCGGGATAGACAGGGGCAGGGAGGAAAAGAGAAACGGAGGAGAAGAAAGGCCCGAGGCGGTTCGGAACGTTGAATGCAAGTCAGTCGACTGTTCGGTCTCGTTCGAGGATCACCAGTGGTTGCTTTTTTTAACCACCTGTCCATTCCCCCCTCGCTCTGTTTCTCTCCAACGTCGTCGCTTCTCCTCTGCCGCGCGCTATTCTAGAATGCGTTTTTTTCCCCGCGTGCCTCTCCACCCTGTCAAATTAGTTGATTTTCCCGCGGCGGTGGCGCCGCGGAAATCGTTCCATTACCATTCCGTTTCATTCCCTTCGAAATCCAGCCGAGGGGGACGCTCCCCCCTCGACGCATTACGCGAAACACCGGCTGCTATCGAGATACATTCTCCCTTCAAGGTCCCAAGAAATCGCTGTCGTTTCAATTTACGCGGACGCCATTCATATTTATAAAGCGCTGCGATCGATTAGCGCCATCGTCGCGTTCCAGGCACTTGTTGACGACTTTGATTAGTCAAGCGGTATCTTTGAATTGATCGTGCTTCGATTTACCGGGCTATTTTCTCAGGTATTCGCAGATTATCGTTGCTTGGTGTCGTTTGGACTACCGTGAGCTAGATAAGCTTGAAATGCGTGCTGGAAACTTGTACCTGTGCGTTGGTATTCACACATTCAGTGGAACAGGGTTTTAAGGAATGCTGAGTGTATTGCTTAAGGGGACTAGGCAGTTGGATTTGGTAAAATTGTAACTTTTGGGGGGAATTAATTACAAGGAAATGATTAATGTAATGTTTATTAAGACTATTTATCTGTAGATATTTTTTTTGATTATATATATTTACATGTATATGACAGCGCTTCAGGCGTCTGATGTGTTGGCATTTTTTCTGTGATTTTGCAGTGATTGCAAAAAATGGAGCTTCGGATCGACTTGAAGTTTTTACATTATGTTCAAAATATATTTCTTTCTACACTGAGCCTCGTCATTGAAGTATACAACTCTAAATAAGTAGTTTCCGAGAAAAAATACAGACCCCAAAAACCGACATTTATCATAAAAATCACCTTCTCTTAGGCGCTATTTTAATAATTATGGTTTAATTATTTTCTCGTGGTTCTTCAAACCGTTGTGTCTTTATTTTTAAATTCAATATCAGGGAGAACCAAAGACACTTTTTCTAAAACACTATATAATCAACCTCGTGTGATGCTTTCTATAAAATAGATATGTAGACAAAAAAATATTTTATTACTCTACGTGATAGTAATAAATATTTTATAAAAGGAAAAGTCTGTACCTTCTTGCTTTTCTCCCCTCGTAATTAATTCGCAGAAAACACTTGTCCTCCAAGCGATCTGACCGCCTAATCCCCGTAACTCACACCAAGCAAACATAGGGGTACATATCGACCAGAGTTGGGCGTTATTCGAATAAAAAGTGATTGAAATAACGTTTTGAATAAGGATACTTCATTCATTCATTCGTCGACTAAAAAGGTACGCAGACTTATCCTTATTCAAGGCGCCATGGATGAATGTGGTTATTCAAGGGGATTCATTCAATTGTTATTCTAGAAGGTCGACTAACCGACGAAAGCCCTTGCGACCCGACCCGCGCGCGGTCACCTAGGTACCTGTCAGATTTTACAGAATCTGAATTTGTTTATTTTTCATCGTATCAATATGAAAGTGACACCAATGGATTCCTGGCGTTCTCCCGATTAATTGGACAAAAAATAATTTAAATCGGACTATTTTTAACGAAAAGGGCTTTGAATTCTGCAAATAAATTTCTCACGTAAAATCCTTAATTATGGTCCGAATTATATCATTTTTGGGGCCATTTTCATCGGGAAGACACGAGGAATCGATTGGTAATACTTTTATCAACATTTATCAAAAACGTGGAGATTTGATGTGGCCCGTCGGTTTTATTGCCCTCGGGTGTCAACGAGCGGTCTACTGGGCCCCAAAGGTCCTCGCTCGCAGCGAGAAAGCAAAACAGTGGGGTGGCTAGGTCTTTCCCCGATAATCCGAGCCCAAAGGCTTCTCAACAATCGAAAGATTGTACAATCATATTCTTTCTGATGCTTTCGCCTACAATTATTATGTTGAGTTAATTAACAAAAAACCTCAGTTTGCCAACGAATATTCAATGTTGGGTCTACTATTATTATGGTGGGTTAATTAACAAAGAAACTACAGTTTGCCAACGAATATTCAATGTTGGGCCTACAATTACTATCGTTGGATAATTAACAAAAAATTTACAGCGATGATTAAATGTCGTCTTACAAACGTCAAAAAATTTGCTACATGCAGAAACGTATTATTATATTCCAAGTTGTGATTTTTCTCTTCTTATTCGTCTTAAGGGGACATTCTACTCTCTCGACCGAAAAATCGGCCACTTTTCGGTAATGGTGTCTATCTCCTGCGAGGTGGAGCACCGCTATACACCGTACAATCTTACATATAACAGATGTTTACATATCTGTTAATTAGTATGAATTTTAAAAACTTTGCATGTGAAAGGTGTAGGTATTCAAATGAATTTAAAAAAAAAAAAAAAATAGTATCAATAGTGAGATTTGAACCGATGACCTCGCGCTTGCTAGTCGGGAGCGCTTCGTACTGCTCCACGCTATTTGTTGATTATTCATATTTTTCAAATGTATATAAGTAAACTCCACATTTTTCAAAGTCGTTTTTCTCGAATTTGGATTGGAAGCGCGCCTTACTGCTTCGGGAAATTAAAGTCCAAGTGAAGACCTTCACGTACACTAAGTATAAACAATTTCTGAGTTTGTCAGACCTGAAGGTCCCCTTGTCAGTGACTCCAAGATCACCCTGTAGACCGCTTGTTGACACCCGAGGGCAATAAAACCGACGGGCCACATCAAATCCCCATGTTTTTGATAAGTGTTGATAAAAGTATTACCAATCGATTCCTCGTGTCTTCCCGATGAAAATGGCCCCAAAAATGATATAATTCGGACCATAATTAAGGATTTTACGTGAGAAATTTATTTGCAGAATTCAAAGCCCGTTTCGTTAAAAATAGTCCGATTTAAATTATTTTCTGTCCAGTTAATCGGGAGAACGCCAGGAATCCATTGGTGTTACTTTCATATTGATACGATGAAAAATAAACAAATTCAGATTCTGTAAAATCTGACAGGTACCTAGGTGACCGCGCGCGGGTCGGGTCGCAAGGGCTTTCGTCGGTTAGTCGAACTTCTAGAATAAGAATAGAATGACGTTGAACCACCGGTTATTCACAATTCATGAATAAGTCCCTTGAATGATCATTCATTATTCAAGTTTTGAATAATGAATAACCGTAAGTCCCTTTTATCTGAATGTCATTCAGATATTATCTTTGCCCAACTCTGATATCGACGCGTAAACACTGTGATGCAAAACTTTCGGCATGAACACACGTTGCTACTCGGAGTGTTAAACAGATGATGGTTAAGTAGATTTCAGAGTTCGGCATTAACTAAATAAAACATTATTTAAATAACAGATCAAATAAAAGTTACTTTAACTTTAGATTCTTTGACGAATAACGTTAATTTTTTATTCGACGAATAAAGTTGAATTTTTTATTCGTCGAGCGTTTCAACTTGAGATTCAAATAAAAATTTCAACTTCCACATCAATTTTTTTCAACGTCGAATAACGCGGCTCCCGTTAATCCAGATCAACTTTATTCATCCCAAAACAAATAATTTTTAACCCTTATTCGTTATTCGAAATTTTATTTAGATAAAAATTTTGCCCATCTCTGTTGCATTCCATAAACTAGAATTATGAAAGATTTCCTAATAAGTCATCATCCGTACATCGACCGAGCTTCTTCTTCAACCCGAGAAGCCGAGAAGAAGTGCCATCCCCCCCCTTTCCCAGGCGACACGTTCGCAATTTTCAACTGAATGGGCCGCGCCTCGTCCGCCGCTCGCCGTTCGCGTGTCACCCATAATTAATCGCATTCATCGGCAGTTTTTTATGCGGGGTCGCCGCGACCCCGTCGGATTCCGCACAATACACGCGAATGGCGGACGACTCAACGGCTATATTATCGCAACAATGAACCACCGCTCGCCCCTTTTATTACAATAGATAATGAGTTTGATATAGGAGGCCACCTTCCTCTTTCCAAATCCCCGGCTGGATTTTCTGCCGCGGCCGGGAGCAGAAAGGAAAAGAAACTTATGGCCGCCGTGAATACCAGCTGCGGAAGCTCGGGAGGTGGAGGGTGGTTTAGGTTCGGGGTGCTTGTATCGCGGTTGATGTAACCGTGCCGGCATTCATAAGGATTACAAGAGTTTTAATGTTCCTTCTGAGCCGATGAAAAATCCGCACGCGCCCTTTCACACGGGCTCCCAGGGGCGCGACGAAGTCGCTCGAAAATGGCAACGCAACTTCGTCCCTCGACCTCTATTCCTCGTCCCCGCGAACCATTACCCCCGCGCTGCTGATGGCGTCATGGGTCTCGAGCCCATCGCATGTAACGTGTAATTTCTCGAACGTCTCCCTCGCCGCGTCCCCGGAGTAATGCGTGTCTGCCGCGAGTAAAAAAGTAAGCAGAAGGTTGTTCATTAGAGAGGGTCGCGTTCGAAGGAAAGAAAGGTGGGGGCCGGATGGCGGCGGAGGGGGGAAGAAAAGGGTAGATTGGTTATTCCATTATGCGTGGCTCATTAGGGAGCTGGATATAACTCACGGGCGAACGAAAATTACGGCCCTCGAGACGCTGGCCGGGGAGATGAAAAGTCGAGGAGGCAGTTCCTCAGATTCCGCGACGCCGATGAATATTTCATACGTTTCGGGAGTCAGCGCGACGCCCATTCGTTCACCTGTCCTGCGTCCCTTCAGTTGCGTCGCGCGACCACTGGAATTAAGGTGTCTCTCTGCCGCGTTATTTACACGTCGGTTAGTATTAATGGCGACGAGTCGATTGGCGGCGCAGGGGTTTCGTTTTACGGCAGATAAATTATTGATACGCCCCGAAGGTCGGAGATGCTCGTTAATCGCAGCCGCTGCCACTGTTTGCAGCCTTTCGCGATGCTAGGGGCGAGGGATTTTGATTCATAACTTTAGCTTCGGGGGGGTTGCGTCGTTCATTTCATTCTTTCGAGGAGCAGGCACATTCGAATACCCTTTCGCTTGAACCTTCCCTCAGATTGCAGCTTAAGGCGTTATGCCTATCTGTACAGTCTGGAAGCATAAGTATTTAAAGTTCTTGTAGCTTTTTTTTGTAATGCAATATCTATATACATAATGGAATTATAAGTGGTTTTTTATTACGGTGGACACTGTAGCTTTCACCTGGTTCGTCAGAAATAAACAATTCGACCAAATTTATTTAGTATATTCGATTATCTAGTCCTTAATCGTGGTATTTTCATTTTCGTTGCGTAGTTTTTATTTTACACATGAAAAATAATGAATAATGAGCTGTGAGAAACTGCCATTTGGTAGCAAATTAATTTTTCGAGATAATGAACGATTAAGAATCAGATAATCTAATATATTAACTAAATTTCCGAGATTTTTTATGTCAGATAAACCAGGTAAAAATTAGAATAGTCACCGCAAACTACAGAAAAAAATCGCTGTCGGGAGATCGCTCATATTTCTCCACCCCAATTTTAAAAGCTAACTTCTTCACCCCCTAGGTATGAATGTTTCCCGATAAAAAAGAAACCTGTGAAATATTTTTTCGAGAGATATAATCTACCCAAACCTCATCAAAATCGGCGTATAACAGTTGATGTCCCTTATTAATAATTAATCTCCCACCCTTCTAGCATTTCCCATCAAACTCGAGGCGCGCACATGCTACCACCCAGGTGACAAATATTTCACCCCATCGATAGGGGGTTAATCAAGCTTGATCCCCATTAGAAACTTCACACTCAGGCGTCACAGTTCCCCCATTGTCGAATGGGGCACGAAGTCGCGTTCAGCCTCTAAACTACCGGGCGCCACGTGAATCATAAGTTTACCCGAGCCGCGTCGATTCCTCGATACCAACCGTGTGCCGTTAGATCGCGGGCGGCAGGGTCGCGCCACGTATCAAACGCGGATCGATCGTGGGGCGCATCGTTTGATAGCAGGGTCCGCGGCGATGGAAAAAGGAGGAGCGCGCCAGTTAAAGCAAACGGATCACCGCTGGAACCGTGACGCTGGTTGCTGGACAGCCGAGGTAAACAGAGGTCGAAGCGCAAAGTAACCGACGCGGGGGTGGGCGGGATGCCTCTGTTTGATCAAGTTACCGGTGAAGTCGCGATAACGAGCCCCGCGGCGGTGTTATCGTCGCGTTTATACATGCATCAGCGTGTACCTTGAATGCACACCAAATTGTTCGTTATATTAATCCGCGGAAGTCCGACGCTGGCGCAGCTCGCTCTGCCGTCCCCGCCGACCCCTCCGCGGCGATTGTTTAACCCGTGTTGCTGGGCCTGTTCCCCGTTGTTTGCCAGCTTGTGTTTCGGCTACTGTGTTCTTGCCCGTGATCCTCCGCGGCGACGCCCCGCCGCCCCTCGGGCATTACAGTTACACGCCACGGGTAATGCGTTTAATCCCGATATGCTGGCTCATTATAATCCCGAGACTGACCAATAACGATACTCCGTTAAATGACCAACGATTTCATGGACCGCGGGCGCGCCTCTCCGCGGCGCATTATCGCGTCACACGCACACGGTTACACGGCCCCTGTCCCGCTCTGGGATTAGACCTGCCGGGTATTGGCCCTCCGCTGCCGTGGTTGTCCGTCATGTCCACGGGATTATGCAGCGATCGTGATTTCGTGTCCGAATGCTTTCGTAGGGGGCAAGATGAGTATTAGGGGCGCGCTTTGGCGCGAGGCATGCTGCCTAGTGTTGTTGGCTCGAAGGAGCGTGGCGGGGACGTGGACGCTGGGATATGTAGTAGTTGAAGTAGATCTCGCTTAACATGGAGCGACATGTCTTGCTTTGTTTTCAAGGTAAACATTCGGAGACTGTCGGGTATTTAATACTCTCGATGTATTCCAAAAAATATTGTAGTATATACGTTGATTATAAAAGTAGATTGTAAAAATTTCGACGCAGATAAAAATAAAGGGGCGCTATGTTAAGCTGATCCGTGCCAATGACATACAAAATTTTTTAATATTTGTATTTTTGCCTACTTTTTTCAAGTTAGAGCCCAATAGTTGTACTTCCCGAAGTTTCGCTGCACTGAATTTGGATTTAATAGAAAGCTAAAGTCTTATTGTTTAGGATACTTGGAATTGTTTGCTGGATTCTGTGATTTTTCAAAATAATGCTTTTTAAAAATGAGTATAGGTACATAAGAACAAAAAATAATCAGATGGTACTTTCCCTTTTGCTTTAGCACGAGCAAATATCAGAGTTATGGTTTGGAAATCGTTACTTAACATCATGCAGTAACAAGATTTGAGTAAAATAATCGAAAAATGAGAATTTATGGAAAAATCCTCTGACAAGCTTAAGACGGAAATAAACCATATTTTTTCTCATTTCAAATCGGAAATGAAACGAAGATGGACTCAAAGAAAAATGTATTTTTTATTCCTGTTAATACTATTATTTATGCCTTATATTAATTGGATAAGCCTAAGAGCATCTTTGCAACCCACTGAAGAGAAAAAATAATTTTGTCAACCCAGCTCGTCAAAATACCTCTGTGCACATCGTAGAAACACGCCGATGCCAATTAAGTTACTAAAATCATTCGTTTAGAAGTCTAGACACTATATTCTAGATTAGATCACTCAGAAGCGTGAGCAGGATCAGGAGAATGATTAATTGATTCAATACCACGAGGCTCGATTCCATCATTACAAAAGTCACTGTCACACGGTGGGCCGATTAAGCATCGAGCCCCTATCAATCTTTATCTCAACCTAACCGCGAAGCAATTTCAGATTCTTCTTAGCATCGCCTCGAGGGGTCCACTTTCGTCGGAGGTTCGTATGCATATGAACTATCCCTATCTCCATCTCGAACGACGCTGATTGAACATGAGCTCGTTTCCTCGATAAAGGGCGCGCGTGTCGTACAAGACGGTTCGCTTAATGCACCCATAAATAAAGCGACGAATGATCCGCACGCGATAAGTCCAACGTTTTACTCCCGGCGACCGCCCCGAGCTTTTAATTTCATCCCCCTCCGGCGGGCAGTGCCGCGTGCCCGCGGATAGTTATTTATTTCGAAACGGCCCGTGCCCGTCGCCGCGGAAAATTATGTCTGGAGGGGGCACGCGATGCCCGCGGAAAAACTACGGACATATTTTAATGTACAGGCTACGTGTCGTGAAATGCGGGCGTAACTTGAGAAGTAAATTCACCATGACGGAAATAATAATGAAAGTTCGTATAAATGGCTCTCCTGCCCCCACTCTCCCTGTCTGACCTTGTTCAAGAGTTACCGTCGGTTTTGGGTTTCGATGATTTTCGTTGCGAACTGTGCCGGTTGCAGAGTTCAGCCCAAAGTTCTTCGCTTGAAACACGCTGGGAAGTTCCGAGCGGATCGATGTGTCAACGATGAGCCGTTTAAAGGCCTGCATTCAAAGCCAAGGCGCGCTCACTTTTCAGTGGTTTCACTTTCTTTGAAGCGCAGCTTGGTTGTAAAGGGAATTGCTAAATGAACGGCGATTAAGATTAGATGGATGAAACGTTAATGTTATTCTCTCGCGCGCTGAATCCGCTTTCCGAGTTGCACTCTTGGTCCATCGACCAGCCCGCGCAAAGATGACTTGTATTTCTCTTTGCAAATAGTCCACGTTCTCCGCGTCACTGGAATATTGTGAAAATAACGTAAAACCCGCGCGATGAATGTTTTATCAACGTTGATATTTTCCTCACTTTTTGGTTTATTCTCGGCGGGATGAATTTTGTGTACGCTCGCTGGAAAATATGGGAAACACTAGACAATAACAGCTTTCGTTGGGGTATAGTGCATGTGTTAAAAGTTGGAGTATGGATTCAATGGAATCGTAAAATGGAATCAGAGAAACGTTATGTGAGTATTAGAAATACTTCAATGATATTTACGCGTGGACGATTTCACGGAGTGGAATTAATCGAAATCGAACGAAATGGTTTTACGCTCGTAATTGGGATTACTTCTTCTAAATGGCGGATGTATCGTTATCGAACTAATTGTAAGTGGATCGAGATAAAAGCATTTCGATAAAAGTCCCGATTCCACCAGGGGATCTCGAATGTAGTGTTTTTCAGCGCCACTAGAGGTCTAATCTTCCTAACTCTTTCTCGCAAGTCCCAAGCTCCAGTCTCGTTCGTATATATACAAGTTCCAAGTGTAGTCCTCGCGGTCCCATGCATCTAGCACCTCATCTTTACGGTTACCTCCAGCATCCACCGATTTCCGCGAACGCAACGTCTCCTCTCTTCTTCTACACGCAACAGAAAAAGATAGAATTCTGATAAATAAAATCGAGGTTTTGTTGGTCCGATAATAATCTCGGATATCATTTCAACGTCAGCTTTGTAATTAAAATGAGTAAAAACTTTGCGTGCTCTTCTGGTGTAATTGGGGGAGATTATTTCGATGCATATTTAAAAAATACCCTTAATCCTGATAATAATTACAAATATTAATTAACAGCAAAGACCCGGTCCCTCACAAGAAGAAGAATTCATTAAAAATGAAATATCATCCGCATAGACGGAGAGGCAGATTATATTCCCCTAACACTGTGTTGTTGTTTTTTATCAACTTTACTAGGGAATTTGCGTTTCATTTCATACGAAAGAGGAACGTGCAACATTGTATATCTCTGGTAAATGGACGCGTGATTTTTTCTAACCAGTGATACCTGAATCCGACGAGATGTTTCGCCTCAGCCCTGCGCTTTTCTTTTTGTAGTCGCATAATTCCAATGCCTGCAGCATCAACGATTCATTAAAAATTCATTACATGCATCTCTACAAAGCGAATACGCTCCGTGACCATCAAATACTTGGGATTTACGATTGGAATGGTAAAAGCCACGCATGTTATTTCTTTTTCGAAATCCAACCGCTCGAATGGTCGGCATTTGGCGATGTAATCCGATTTACGGCAGTTTCTGATTATCAACGCGATGCAGCGTATAATCGCGTAGAAAACAAATGCCAATGATACGATGAAATGCATTCCCCTCTCAATATTTTCCGGTTCTGCTCTCCGATTTCCAAATGAAAGTAATAATAATTCATTCTGCGAAAGGAATCGCTGCTTTTAAAACGTCCAATAATGAAAAACGCTGGGAAATTATCGCACAGGATCAGGTTGGAAAGGAACACCGTCGTGTTCTTTCAAACAGAAATGCCATAGCGTAATTATGGGAGAGATGCCACACTCTCGGTCTTTCGACACAAGAGATGTTCAAAATTAAAAATTTGCAGTTTTTTTCAAACACGAATTTCTTAAAAACTGAGGGTGATGGAGACAAACATATTGCGGATTATTTTTGAGCACACAAAAACCTATAAGAAACAGCTACTGAATATTACAAGTCCAAATTGCTGTCGAACAGTATAATTACCCTATTTGTTCGATCCAGAGTTGAGCATTCCTGAAATGATCTTCAAAACTATGTACCTAAGCCAATTACCTAGATAATGAATCCCCCAGAATGTACAAAGTTCCAAATTCTACTCCACAAGTATTATCCTCGATCGCTTCGCACAACAGATCCTCTTTCCATCTGCCACATCCTCATCCCATCTACGTTAGTCCAATAGACCTCGGCCGGTTACAAAAATAACGAAAGCTGGTCCGTCGCTTTTCCTCGTAACTCGTTATCCCAGCAGAATTTTCCCCAACACTGATTCGAGGATGGTAGACGCGGTCGAGAATTTCGCAACGCGGTAAAGCACGGATAACGCGGCGTGTCCCTTTTACATTTAACAAAATATATGCCCCAGTTTACGGATCCACGACCCGCATAGTTTTCGTCCGGCGACCCCATTTCCCGTCCCCCTTTCCATTCTTTTCCCTTGCAGCCTCTGCAGCCGGTTTTCGGGCGCATTTTTTGCTGGTCTTTGTCGGTGGCAGAGCGACGCAGCTCGTTCGTTCCCCCGTCCCGTGTCCGCGGGCCCCGCCTGTGCACAGAGCCGACCGGATGTACGTAACGCGGCACACGCGTAGCTAATTTTACTGCCGGTGTCAGGTAATTAGAGATACGTCCGTTCGAACGTGATTTAAATGGGAACTGTCAAACCACGGGGAATAAACGAGAGGCTCGATTAAAAGAATCGCCGGCGGCCGTGTTTCCCGCGACGCGACGCGTCTGTGGATATCGCGCGTCCCCCGCGCGATTTAAATCGCACGCGCGTGAGCTCGTACGCGACGGACGCCTCGTACTCGAAGAGCGATACTTATCGCCCCGCCCTTGGAATATTTTCCCAGAGAGTTTGCAACGGGAAGCCGTGAGCCCTCGAGGCGCTCGCTTGACAAATCCCGCTACTTTCTCTCGCGGGCGATGTTTTACCCGTTAGGAAATACTCGAGTACCGGGATTTATGGGTGGCCGGGCGGGTTCTGGAAAGACTCGGGTAACAACCGGGGTTGCTTTACAACTCCGTTAGCCTCCCTTCCCGGAGCGCTTGTCCGCACCTTTCAAAATCTGCTAAATAGTAGCGGGTCGCATCGAGCGTAAGAACGTGTCTCGGCGAATACGAGCGACAGATATTTTTGGTCGGTTTCCGGTTACGTTATGGTACAGCCAACGGCAACAGGATTATGTAAAATCGGAGGAAAACAGATTGCTCCCTTCCCTCTTGGTGGTCCCGCAAAGTCCACGCAATTTCGCTCTTCCTCCTCCGCTGGCTACATTCTCGCGTATCATCCCCTCGTTAAATTAATCTTAATCAGTTCCCTCTAAACAATTCCCCTGATAGCAAAGACAGGATCTCGCGGTGTAGACACGCGGCGGGGATGGGGGCTACACTCGAAATTGCATCGGTCGAGGAGCCGCGAAGATAGAGGAGACAGGACGTGGTGGAGGGGTAAAAAAAAAATTGGAAGAGCGAGGAACTCCATCGGAATCGATACTGGCACGATCAACCGCTCAAACGGCTCGAATTCTTGCCGCCGATTTCGAGCGGGCCAGCCAGCGTTCCCAGTCAGCGGGGGGATAGGGGGTGGTAGTCATAGAGAACGGGGGGAACGAGATGCGCCGTTTCTTTCAGCGTGCGCGGAATCCGATAAGACGTCTCTAAGAATCCGGGCTACGTAGAGCGGTGTGTACGCGCGCCAGCCAAGAAAACGCCCTTTCCCGCGCCCTCCGGCCACCTAGCCACCCCCTCTGGCGAAAAGAGAAAAGAGATTCGGGACGGTTTTGGTGGGAATCTGCTGTGGAAAAGACATTCGACTCTTGTCTCTCTTTTTCTCTTTCTCTGTCTCTCTTTCTTTCTCTCTGTACGTGTTGTAGGTATACTGACACAGGGGGGCGAAGGTAGGAAGGGGGGCTTGATGGTGGTAGAGGAACGAAGCAGCGGAAAGACCTCGGCAAGAGGGCGAGGAAGAAGAAGAGGAAAGAAGCTCAGTCAGCCAGCCAACAGGGGTGGATTCACGTACACGGGCCGCTTACACGCGTGTGTGCGTATATTAAACGTACCGCTATCTCGCCATCTACACGTACCTCGACCGGCTTTCGAGGATCCTTTAAAGTCAACATTCTTCTCTTTATAAGCCCCTCTCATCCCCTGTTGCCCGATGAAAATGCTTCCTTTCGACGGTAACCGATTTCGAGATCCCATCCCGATGCCCGTTTCGCCGTGCTCTCCCCCACCGGTATTTTCATAAAGGCTCTGGAGGGGAGGGTCCGGCCTGACACTGGGGAACTGTTGCCTTTCGTAATTGTCCGTTTTGCTTCGTCCACACTGGCCCGTGACCATTCTTCCCCTTCCTTCTGAGGATTTAAATTATACGACTTATGTAATGCGTGACGAGACTTTGATTATTATTATATAACAGATCGGCGGAAATCTAGGGGCTTGCACGCGTGTACCAAAGGGTTTGCCACCCGTTAATAATAATAGTAAACCTTTTGCGGGTGTAGCGCGATAATTAGTGGGGCGTCCCGAGGGATACGCTCCCTGGGTAGCTTTCAAATGATTTACGCTACCGTTGCTTAGATAACTCCTTAATTAGAGATTCCAGCAGGGCCACCGCTTTTTGGGTAAACGCGCAAAGTGTTTTGTAGAGCGTGGGAGCGGGTCCGGGGATGAATTTATCACGCGGAGAGGTGTATCTGATGTTTACACTGCACTTGAGCGTGGCTCGAGTATCTCGGTACACTTCCTCGAATCGGTGCGCCAGCTTCCCACGGCACTTTCGGCCGAACCCGGCCACAATCGCGGATTTTGGGGTGACTTTTTCGGGACCCTTCCGACTGATGTCCAGGAGGAAAGTATTCCCGGGATTTTTGATCGTATTGGAGGCGTCCCGGTGCACTGTGTGCATTCGAAACAGCTGCTCTCTCATCACCACACGGCACACAGGCTACGGGCGAAGTCACAAGATCGGTAAACACCGTACTTTCCACGCAAAACCGTGGCTTGTCCAGCAAGCCGCATTCGATCGGCCCCTGTTCCGCTGTTGGCTGAAGCTCGGTCGCCGAGTGCTCGCGTGTACCGAGCAGCAAAGCTAATCGCTATCGCATCGTGATTGGCGAATGTGGGACGCAACCATTTCGCCGCATCGGCGTCGAATTTCTTCGATATTTCCGTGGATTGCCCGCGTACCGAGGCGAGGAAGAAAGGGAGCCGAGTGGCGTTTAACCTCGAGTCACCGGGGAACGCGAGCTATTTTAACGAAGTATTTATCTTCGCGATCGCGTGTGCCCCGTTCGCGTCGATCGAGCGATTGCGCCAGCCGCGACGCGTTCCTCTCGTGGATAAAGCTCGTGCCCCTGCGTTCTATGCGCTCACAGTCACTTGAATTACGGGCGAAAGAGGTTTCGCGTGTCCCGCAGCTAGGGGGAGGAGATTAAGTAGACTTAATTGGAAATAACTCCGACGTGCTGCTGTCGACAGCTCGATTTTCACGTTAAACAGGTTCACGGCGTTTCGAGGCTCGCGATCGGCGAGGGGATTCGCGCTTTCGGTGGACGAGCGGGCTTCTTTGCATCTGGGGTGCAGCGGGGACGATGGTATACTAAAATCCAAATGGCTCTGCACGGAATTGGAGGTGGTAATGAGGCCTAGGCATTTCTCCCTGGTAGGTTAATCTATATTACTGGTAGGGCTATGTATTTTTTTATTATATACGGAATGTTATTCGAAGAGTTTCCGCGTTATTGATATAACATTTAACGGTTGTAAATTTGACAACTGTTTCCCCGTTAACTATCGCTGCTTGAATTATAGTCATGCCATAGCCACCCGTTTATAGTTTCTAAAAATTTTTGGTTTTCCGATTTCCGAAGAACCGCATCGTCCAGAAACTGTCAACCATGTAAGCGGAAATTTTTGAAGTGCAAACTTACTAATCCACTACAGCTTGTATCTAAATCTGCTTTAAATAAATTTCGACGAAGATATTCGTATAACTTAAATATCCAATAAAAAGTCTTGAAAAATTCAAAAACATTCATCAAGTAGTTTGCTTTCAATAAATTTCCAAAGCTACCATGACTTTTGGGACCATTACTCTGTTGTCCCCCTCAATAATTTACGCACTAACAATGAGAAGAAAACCCCGAAACGACTTTGTTTCTCGTCGCTGGAGCTTTTAAGATGATTTCGATGTTCCAAGGGCAATTTACCATTCTATAAGTCATGCAGCCTTGACTCCGGAAAAAACAAAGTTCCAACAAGGGGGTGTTTGTGAAGGTGCCCCGGGCGATTTAATACAATTCCCTTCAGCAGAAGGAAGCGTCTCCACCCTTTGCTTCGACGTACGGAATACAAACTCGTGGCTTTTCTTTCCCTCATTTCTTATTAAGGCGTAAGCTAGGTCGGTTACGGGAGACACCACAGAGAGAGGGAGAGAGAGGGAGCAAAGTGTTCGCGAATAAGTGAACGCGATCCCACTCGCGGAATGAAATCTAAAAGCTTGTCTCCTCGTAAACATTCACGTGGATGGCCCCGTGCCACTGAGGCGAGGAAAATAAAAGAATGATATTCCACGTTGGAGGAGCACAGAAGGTTTCACTTTTATCTGCACGAGTATGGCGGCTTTCTTGCCGTCGTTGACGCCGTTCTCTCCTCGGCCAGGATGGATATAACCCCGCTGGCTGCCTCGATCGTTGCGATTCACGTCGTGGATCCCTCGTTTTCCACGGGACCTGCACACGCTACGCGCCCCTGCTTTCGTTCTCCCTTTTTTTTTTTTTATCGCGAGACGTGTGAACGAGAGAACGATGATATTTAACGTGGCTCGAGAAACCGCTCACGTCCACGAACCCGTTAGAATTGGAAAATATCGTTCAACTTTCGCTTCGATACATCCTCATCAGCGTGCCGATGATAGAGATAGATCTTCAATCGAGAATGCACTTTCGTTGCTGAAACATTCCACGTCTCCGCGGAACGCGCGACGTGCCTCCGCAGCGAAATCCATTGGTACGTACTCGTTAAACGGATACGCGTGCGTCGATTCGGTAAAAATGGGTCACCGGGAAAGGTTGCGTCTTGCTTTCAGCTATTTATAAACCCCGCATACGCTCGGCGGGGCTGTGCTTGCGCGGGCAATTATCCGACGTCTGGGACTGGCGATTTTTCTCGCGGAAGCGGCTATCCCATCCGACTTCCTCGACCGGGCCATAGCGGGCCATTGCTAGCGATAGAACTCTATCCTCTTACCCCGACGGTCGATGGCCGAGCTCATCGAAGTCACTCGGCTCCTTGATCGGCCCGAAGTGATCCCCGTCTTACCAATAATACAACTATTCCCCTTATCTTGCCAGACGAGGGTCGAAGCCGTTCTAGCCGCTCGATAAAGGGACCAGGCTAACTCGACACCGTCGAAACAATTGTTCCGGAAGATTAACATAAAGCGAGACAGGCCTCGGCGGGCGGGGCAAAAAGGATTTTCAATTCGAGTAATGAAAGCACTCGATACTAGATAAATAGACGTCAAAGCGCGCAGCCAGGCGAGCTAGATGAAAACGGCGAGGTGGACGTACGTTCCTCCTGTAACCGGATGTCAAAGGCGTCTCCTTGGATCTATTGATACATTTCAAGATGAGCTGGGACGTTCCTGGAGATCTTGTAGAGATAGGGGACAGTCATTTTTAGGGATAGCAACGTCTTAGAATTCGACCTCGATGCCAGACTTGCATTCACGCGGACTCTACTTCGCGATTGGACTATTCATCCCTTATATTCATTTCTTATATTCGTTTTTGATGATTGTTTATTATTAAAAACTATAAGCGCCGAGTAATCTTTGGCCAGTAGCGGGCCAGAAGTGGAAATTCAATATTCTATGCGGGACGCAGTATTAAATACTTAAATATAGGGGAGAGTTGTCTATATTGTACCACTTAAGACATTTTACGTTATATTTCATATTTGGTACTAATTTGTACGTAAATGACTATTGGATATTGTAGCCTGATCTTTTAGGTATCTGCTATTATACACTTAACCTTTTGTTCCGAACAAATTAATTTCTTATTAATCTTTTTGTTACATATTGTAAAAGGTACGATTTAGGCAACCGTTCTCCTAAATCGTACCCATCGGTTTCCAAAATCGTACCTCCACTGAAAATAGTGTCAATAACAAATAGAGAAGAAAATATTCTACATAAAGTAATGACTATTAAATAGTTACATGTATATATGGATCACACACAGGCCGCAATAACATATGTACATGATATCTGTGTATAACCTATATACCATACGAATTCTCAAATCCCACTGGTACGATTGTAGTAGTACGATTCAGTAAACATGAGCAATTTCTTTATAAATATGAATTTAATCTCTATGGACAATATAATGTGTACTTAAAATGAATGTAAAACATTCTACATGATTCAAAATACAGGATAAAACTGCATTGTTTAATTATTATCAGCTAAAATAAACTGCTAAAAAGTTGCATCAATCATACCTGATTTATTTTAATGTTTATAGCACGCATAAAATAGGGTGTAAGCTCAAAAGGTTTTGTTTCTATTTCTCACTTCCGATTTACTTAATATTTTTATCCTCAGATGTCATTTATATTCATTAATTGACGAAATTGACGAAAAACGATTTAGGTACGATATAGACAACCCTCTTCTACAAATCAAAGAATTTTAATTTCGGGGTTGAATTTGCAATTGCTAACATAGATTTACAATAGAAACAATTGCGGGCCGCAAGTCAGTGGCTGGAGTGCCAAACATGCTCCGCAAGTTGCCCCTCGCTGATCTACACCACTTACTGCTTCATAATATACGTTCTTCCACCCCGAGCTCCCTCCACCTTTCAAATCAATTACTCGTTCGAGGGTCGCTTCTTATCCAAGGGCTGCAAGCTATCCGACGCGTTTTACACCAGGGGATCCGTTAACAACATCCGAAGTGGCATTAGTAACCGATTTTCCGTTTCATCGCGCCACGCGAGACCGTCCCGTCTATCCCCTTATCAACGATCGCCATTCCCATCGCGGAAACTGTCTTATCGCCCCGTAACCGTCGCACTTTCCCTCGCGCGAAGGGGTCACCTTGCCCGGGCGCCCCCTGCGACACGCCTCCCCCTCGGTCGGTGCATATCCTCCGGAGTACACGGACGTAACACGAGCGTAAAGTTGGCTGACACTCGCATTACAGATAGGACTTTGCATTCGGATGGCAACCGTACAGAGAACTATGTCGCGAGTTTCCTCTCGTTGAATGCGCCTCGGGGCTTCCAAGGTATCAGCTGGAACTAGTTCCATTATGCGGCGCGTCGCTCACCCACCCAACTTTTAGGAATTAAACGGACGGCACCCCCCCTCAATTGTGATTGATCCCATACGCGCCTCCGATGACTCCGGCAAACATCAATTATCGGTGTGCACGGGGACGCGTGCCGGTGTGCACCCGTTTGTCGCCCCGCGACCGGAAGTTTCCCGACGACGGGGGAGGGGATCAAATTTGCTCGCCGTTCGGAAACTATTTTCAGATACAATATGAATCGACGAGATTTATATTTCGCCCCCGGCGGACCCGCGAGTAGTGGGGGGCAGTTTTATTCGCCGCAAATCTCGGCCGCGCGGGCGGCAAGCATTACGCGATAAACAACGAAACTGTGGAGCAACTGGTAATATCGTGTGATTACGTGCCGCGCACTTCGGGGAGCGACGTGTTGACGGTACACGCGGGGAGAATTGAGGACCTTGTAGTGCGAGGGGTGCTGATCCATCTTTACCAACTTTTTGTAAAATTATTACTTTGATTTAATATTAAAAAGAGATTGGTAATTGACAAATATATATTTTTATGAATTGGTAAGTATTTATTTCTATTTTTGGCTAATTTTTCAAATCTGGAGTAGGGTAGACCGGGGCGAATCGGATCACTTTGTGTTTGACGATAAAAAAACAATAGTTAAGCATTAAAAAACTAATTTTTTATTATATATTCGTAACCAGTACACCCTTGGCTTCAACTTGAATATATAAAAATTGAAACTAAACATAAAATTTTTCATTTATAAACAAAAAACGAAAAAGTGAGGAATATCCGATTTGCCCCGAAACTTGGGGCGAATTGGACCACCCAGAAATTTCTGAAAAACCTGAAATTTTCATACCAAAATCTTTATAATCAACTAAAATAAATCTAATTTAATGACAATGATGTCAAGTGATACTATTTAGCACACAAATCGGAAGGATATTGCCGTTTTTTGCCGCCTCTATTAGTACAATTATCGTGGCACCACTCTTCTCAGACAATCTTCTGAAAATGGACGAATAAATTTTTGACCGCAGTAAATACAATGCCATCTTCTTAAAACCATTAATTTATTTATTTTTTGCGTCATTTTTTTAGATTTAATTTATATCACAGCTTCCTTTATTTTTTTTGGACACCATGATCCCTGATTGCGCTTTTTATGTACCTACGAACTATCTGTATATAAACAATCATCATATTTATAATTATAGAAGTACGTAAATGAAAAAAAAGGAGTGATCCGATTCGCCCCATATAACGTGATCCGATTAGCCCCATATATAAGTATTTCAAAGATTGTAGATTACATAAACATATTATGATATAATAGTCTAAAATACATCAAATACTAAACTTGGACACCGTGAAAACTAATAACAATAAGCACATTTGAATTTTCAAGCTTGCTTTTTATTTTAAATACGAAGTTGCAGATTACGTAGGTTAGATACGGACAAAAATTGTAACATTCGCACGCAACCATCTCATTGAAAACGTATGCCAGCTCTAAGCAATGACTTAAAACAATTGACGAACTATTGTAGTAGGTGCGGGGGAGAGGGACGAGGTACTACGAACGATCGGAATGATCATTTCTATCGCGATGTAAGAAATATGGACTAAATTCTTATTTTGATCCGATTCGCCCTGTGATTCGATTCGCCCCGGTCTACCCTATTTGTACTGCGCAAAATAGTAATGGATGCAGGTTCAAAATTTGCAATAAATCGCTCATTTGTTATCGGATTTGCATCAGACGTCCACCAAACGATGTAGATTTTTTTACATACATTGCAGGTCATAACTCAAAAACTGTCAAAAATGGAGCTGCACCCCTCCTCCTACAAAGTCCTCTGTCATAGATTGGGGAGAAAAAAAATTTGACGCCTGTGGACGGATTATTGAATTCGCTTCAGCCTCGTTCAGTTTAGTCAAGTTACTTCATGGGTCGCTTTGTCGACCCATCACACAAGGTTCCCTTCTTAATCTCGCCGAGGAAACATTTAGGGACACTTGGTTGATACTTTCGATGCTTCTCAGAAAATCTTGTTCAAATCCCTCGGCGTGGAAACACGCCGACGCCATATTCTTGATTGCAAGGGTTGAAGCTTGGCGATTGTTAGCTTCTAGCCGGTTGATAATGGACGAAGCATCGGCTTCCACTTGCTTTCATCTGAATGGGTTAGATTTTACATAGTTACCAATTATTACTCCATCTTCGTCCCCTCAGCATTGTTTTGCGATGCAATCGGTTTGAGTTTCGCGTCTCGGTGCATTGCGTCGAACTTCCTTCAGGGATAAATACAGTAGCGATCGCGGAATAATAAAGTGGCGAAAGGGGTGCGATGGAGAAGTTGGAGGGCGGAGGGGCGAGGGGAAGGGGCTCAATGAGAGGGAGAGAAAAAGGAAGCATTCTATTCTTCCAGTTTACGAGTTCACGGGAAATACCTTGGATGGTACTTCCATCTTGCTTCCTCCTCTTTACGCCCGTGTCTCCTCGTTCCGTTTTATCGGCCAGATGTATCTGTTGCATGGAGATGCCCGTAAAAGATACCGACAATGGCCAGGGCACTTTGATGGAATACAAAATGTAATTACGTAATCACGGCGACGGGGCTGGCACTTCGAATTCATTACGCCACCACGTGTTATCGTGTTTTACTGAAAAGCGCAGAGGTTATTAATAACGCGCAGCGATTTTTGGAGGACGCAGACGATGCTCAAAGCGGTAAACGGAAGAGTCCCATTCACATGCTCTACATTTTTTGTAATCTCCTTTGCCTGCGGACAACTCTGATTGCTTTATTTTCGGGAATATGAAGAGATTAAAGAAAACGTTATTTAATTTCTAAAAGTCGAAAAGGAAGTTAGGCAACCCGAGAATTCAGAAAATTATGCAACTTTGTGTGCAAGTAGAGCAATTCAACACAGATGTATTTATTGTTGGTACCATTAGGGGATGAAATGTGAAATCACCCCTTGGAGAAAATGTATTATATCTCGAGAACGGTGAGAAATATCGAAAAGAAGTTTAAACAAAAGTTGCATATCCTTTTTATACCTACAAAGTTGCGTAGAAATAATTATCGAAAAATCCATTCTTCTCAAGCCACCCCACCACCTTAATTCGAAAAGGAACACTTGCCACTTCTAGCTCCTTCTGAGTACAACAAAGCGTCACATATTTACGCAGCAGAAGAAAATAATAGAAACCAATAGGATCCAAAATTGACGTCCAACACCACCCAAAACACTCTGCTCCAGCTGAAGAGCTGGAGCAGAAGGACTTGAGCCGAAGGGCTCAAATAAAAAACACTTTGGAAGTCTCACCTATTTAAAAAATACTCAGCCAAAGTCGAATCATCACAGTCCCATCTTCATTAAGAAGTACCAAACACGAAGAATTAGCCAGCCTATTAGCCAGTTGAAAAATGATGGGCGAGTAGAATTGTCTATCGACACGAGTCAGCTATGTGCGTGGAAGCACCAAGCACCCCCTTTCAAAATCCACACCGCTCCGCATTCTTGTTCCCGTGGTCGACGAGGCATAGCTGTCACGAATAACAGCTCGTTCGGTATACTTTATAACCCCCGCGCGTGTCGGCGCTGGTACGTCGTTATGCGCCTCCCTTTCCGAACCCGTAATCATCACCTACCATCTATTCCCGCGGCGCCGGGGCGCTGCTGTTGCAGCGGGAACCTGCAGGTCGAACCTTTTGCTGGTGGAAGGGACACCCATCGGTTACCACGGAACATCCCGACAATAAATACACCCGCTTCCACCGCCTCTGCCCTCGCTATGGAGTTGTTCTTCCCCAGCAGCGACCTCCCATTCACCCCATCCGTCTTCTTCTCCTTATTCCCCCTCGTTAACGCTCGAGGATGCCGTGGAAAGGGTCCGCTGAAGAGACCTACGCAGTCAAAAATCAGCTTCACACAGAAATTTCGCGAAACATGCCGTTTAAATAAACATTCCACTTCCTCTTAATAATCGTCCATATAGGGGGTTCTTGGTAGCGTGAGGTTTAGCTTCATAGGATTAAATATCGAGGACTACGTTGCCTCGAGTATACTCAGAGGATTAAAGACGCCTTTGGTCACTATTTAGAATTCATTTAAAAAAATATTCCTACCCGTGTAAGGCCACCTCTGTGTACGGGGCTTCGTTCCCAAGGAAGGCGTTAGAATTTCCTCAGGATCGTTCGGAAGGATATCGGTGACGCAAGGCCAGCAGCATCCCCGGCAGCCACTACTAATGAGCGCGAGGTAAGAAACTTCAACGCCTAGATCCGTCGAACGAGCAATTTACGATAATATCGGTGGGACTCCGGTTGCCGGTGCTGCCTAATGGAATTTCGTGAAGGCGGGTTATCGTCAAAGATCACGCCTCACGGTTCGCCGCTGATATTGAGTGGAACGCCGCTAATTGCGGGATCGTTTACGTGTTACGCGGTCAGATCTGTTCCGTTTGATAGGCTAAATGCCTGCTCGCTGAAACGTCGTCCAGATCGTGCGTCCCCTATTCTGGCTTTCAAGGAATGGCCCCGCTGCGGATGAACGCTTGTCAGACATGGGCCCTCCCCTCCTCTGATATTCCTGGTAGAATGGTAACGATGGTTCGTTGATTGCCGTCATCGATCCACAGTCAGTATCTCCTACGGTATCGAGCGTGTAATTTCGACGGGCCACGATCCACCGTCGTCTCCTGCTTTTGACAGGCCTCCCGGTCAGCGTCCATTTCTCGCCCGCGGTGCGCGTGGAGCGCGTAATCGGTCAATCAGCGCAACGCGGATCACTCGGCGCGAGAAAAACCGAGCCACCGTCTCCATTTACACCCACCCGCCCACGCTTAACAGTCCGGCTGTTAGGGAAGCGCGGTGCTCCGGGCGAGTTCAGCTCGCAGCGAAGCTCATTCGCAGCTCCCCGACGCTAAGGATCCGATTACAGTACCACGCTCCCGGCTGCATCCCTCCCGCCAGCCTCCCGATTTAAATTTACCATCAACTTGCAAATTGTTCCAATTCCACTGGATCCGCGGGAATGAAAACATCGCGTTGGTCGAGTTACATAGAAATTCGCTCTATTACACCATTCGACAGCTCGGGGATCGCCGAGCACACTGCTAACGATCGGTGGATCGTCCTCGCTCCGGTAGAGAACGCTCCACCGGACGGACATTTTTCCGCCCGCGTTGCAAAGAGGTGCACGTGAATACAGGTATCCAAGGTGGAACAAGAGAAAGGGGAGGGTGCTAGTGAAAGGCAGGGGGTTTCATTTTTCCCGCGCGCCAAAATTTACATCTCCAGCAGAAGCATTTAATCAGCTGGCGCCCAGGGCGGAATGGAATTTAGTGGTGCTTTAAAAGGGCGCTGGAGGGACTGCGAGGGGGTGGGTGGCAACCCCCCCGGTTGTCGGTGAGTTGAATGACGAAGAGAAGAGGGAACGGCTCGCGACTGTGCGGGTGCTCGGCCACGGGATATTCGAGGCCGCCGGTAGCCAATGCCACTCAACAGCTTTGTTGAATTTCACGCCATTTGAGTAAATGGGGGAGTCCGATCAAACAGTCCCGATATTTTGTAGACCTACCCTCGCGCCGCTGCGTAACGCCGCGCAACGCCAATGACAGCGGCATCAATGCCACCAGCAACAGCATCAGCGACACAATGTGCCACCCCTGTTGACGTTTCCCCTATCCGCCGACCCCGTCCTGTAACGAGGCGCGCTTACGACCTGGTCGAGCGCTTTTTTTCAATGGGAACGGGTTTCGATTTGCAGAAGCCGGCGAGTGCCAACAGCTCCTGGGGTATTAGCCCCTAGTGGTTAATCGTTTCCGTAAAACACTGCTTCGGACGTTATACCCCGAAGCGTTCTGATGGATTCCTTTGGAGATCGTGGGGCCTCTAAGTAGCATTAGGTAAATCGCCTCGAATTGATGCTCATTCAGTTTCAAGGCTTTGTCCTGAAAGGAATTATCTTCGTCGTGATGTCCATGTTCGTAATGGACACAGGGAATAGGTAGGGGAGAGATGCTGTAAAAGGGACAGTTTTATTTGGCGTCCATTTCTGATAATAGCATGATAGGTATTTAAAGCACAAGCTCGTTTATTAATGCTATTGGAAGTATGTTTGTTGGCCTTCAATTCAATTATATGTATTGCAAACTCATTAATAATAACAGAAAATAACAAAATCTTTTATTTTTAATAAGTCGAAATCGAGTTTGGATGTGGCTGCTTTGACTAATAACAGCTTCCTTTGTTCAATAATAATTCATTTAACATTGTTTTACTAGAATAAATATTTTCATACCACCGCGCCGCCGAAGTTGTCAAATTGTGTAAATCCTAGCGGATCCAATTTTTGGCCGGAATAAAAAAGCCGAAGTTATTCTCAATTGACATGAATTTATACCGTCGATGTAATAAAAAAATAAGAAAAACTGTAAAATTGACAAAGTTATAGGACTTTAACAAAAAAGTTACAATTTTGACAGAAAAATTCCGAAATTTCCATGCAAAACAAAAGCTGGTTTAATTTAATTTCTGCATAAATGTTTTTCATTCATCGACGATATATATTCATGCCAATTAAAAAAACCTCGGCTTTTGTATTTCGGGCAGAAATTGGATCCGCTAGAATGTACACATTTTGACAACTCCCGGAGCACGGCGCTACGAAAATAGTTATACGAATAAAACAATATTATATTATTTATTATTGAACAAAAAAGAATTCTCTTATTGTCTGAATATACAGTAAAACACCCTTAAACTTCTATAAAGATCCTCTTTATATTTGCCGCCACAATAATTCTTAAAAAATCACCCCTTTAATCCCGTGGTGGTTTTCCAATTCTATAAAATGCTTCCTAAAGATCTCTGAGGTACCTATGTCACCTGCTGCTTAGAATTCTTCCACAATTGGGCCACGCCAGTCACAATGGCCAGTATATACCGTCTGAGCCAATCTGCGTTCGATGCATTGACAAATAACGGGGGGGGCGCGATATCGCGGATAAACGCGAGCGATTGATAGCTTCCCTCGACCCCGTTTTCCCTCCCCTACTACCCCTCGCCCCGTTTTCCTTTCTCTTAGCCCTCTCCTGCTCGCTCCTCCTCCGGACGGTTCGTTTTCTTCGGCGACGGAAGCTCGTTATTGCAATAAACGGGGGCGAGGGTGGCGCGCGAGCGTGACGCTGATCGAAGGCCGATTTACGATCGGCCGGTGATTAATACTCGCCTCGTGAGCCCCGCTCGAGCACCTACACAACAGTTTTGTACCGCCGACGGATACGTAATATCCGCCCCCACCTACGTGACACATTATACGTCGCCGGGCGTGATTTAAATAACGAGGATAATGTTGAATAATTACGGGGCATAATTGCCGGTATTGTTCCACTGATAACATGATAGAGGCGAATCGTGCTCTCCGGCCCCCCTCTCGTTCCGTATGCTTTGAATCGTTTCGTCACTCGGTGTGTCGTTATAACGTTATCCTATTTAGTTCACGTGGGCACGCCAGGCGGCTCAGTGCCGGTGACGTTAAAGGCGATCGTTTTCGATAGCATCAGCCCGGAAACCGATTAATTTATCGTCCAGGAGTCGCTGCTTAACTTGGCGCGTCTATTCTCTGATTTGTGGTTCTTCGTCGTAGATTAAATATTCTTTAATTTCACCGCGTGTCGGCTTCCTGGTAGCTGGAGCCTCGAAGGGAATGCTCGGGCTAATTACCGGCGATCGTTACACAGATCTCGCGGTGGATTTAGATATCATCTAGCGTCGAGTAAAGCTATGGTATACAGTAATAATTTGACTACTGCTGGACTTGAAATCGGGATCATAAATTGCGTCGCAATTACAATGGTATAGATAAACTCATCGAAGTTTAATTATCAAATCATTCCATTTCTATGATTATTTCTTCGTTATGTGGACACGCATTCCATGCGGTAGTCGTGGCCAGGGTTAGAGGAATTACGAACGAGTGAAATGGTCCCCTTGTACACAGACTAGCTTTACAGTTCCTTGCGCGCGTGTTTGTTAGGGTACACCTCTTGAAGAAAATTATTTTGGGGGATTCTTTTGGTCCCACACTCCACAATTGTGACACCTGTTGGGAAAATGATCTGGAAACAATTTCAAGCTGATTGATCAATTTTGAAAATTTTGAATTTTTTAAAACTTGACGTAATAACTTATTTTCAGTCTTAGAACTGCTTTTCTTCTGTAAAATGGAGCGTTTTAATGAAAGTAGAAATGTTTAATATCTCCATCGTTTATGGATACATGAACCAAAACGCCAGACAAAAGTTGCAGTATATAAAGAGGCCAATATAATGGTAGGAAATATATATTTTCCAATGTCACTCTTTCGAGTTTGGGAGGTCACCGATGTTTTCTTATTAACAATCGTATATACTGTGTATGTATTCTTAAACAGAAAAACATACAAATCCAACGATATATCATAATGTAAATTAATGTGAAGTTTTAAAAAATTCAAAATTTTCCAAGTTAGTGCGCCCCGTTTTCCCATGGTCCAATCGGCCCGAATTTTTTTCCAGATCATTTTCCCAACAAGTGTCAAAATTATGGGGGTGAGATTAAAAAAATCTGATGGTCGAAAAATAAGATCTACCTTAGTGTTCATACAAGACTCTTAGAAATAAGTTTCAGTTTGCAGCATTCACAAAATGGAAGAGAAAGCATACCTACAATTATCATACATCAAAGTTAAATTACTGATTCTCTGTTCATTTTTACACGTGCCACGCCTTCCCAAATTCAACACCCATTTCTTTCGAGTTTCTAGCAAGCCATAGAACCAGGAGCTTCCACAGAAATCGTCCGGTGCAGTAGCCCGATACCCCGAAGAATACCTGCCGCGGTACCCTCCCAACTAACGAGCCATCAGAGGCATCCTCACAAAACACCGATCTCTCGTTCGACGAGACGATGAATATTAAACTCCATCGGATTCCATGGCACGGAAGGGAAAGCAGTTCGATTCCAGCCGCCGGTTTCCGATAAATCAGGAAAATTACCGACCATTCCTCGCCTCGCCTCTGCTGGCCGAAACTTCACGTGGGCCGTAAACCAGCTAATAATAATCTGTCAAAACGGTCAGAGAAAGGAACACGAATAGCTTCCTTATCTGGCCATCGACTGTAAATCGACAGAGGTCCTCTCTACGCGTCGTTCGCGTCGGGCGCTGAACGACGCACTCAAGATTCCTTAATTAAATGATCTCACGGTTACATTACTAATAGCCGGGCAGGCCGTTCGAATCGATGGACCAGCTGATAATTATCCTCGAAGATGTTATAGCATGGGAATAGGGGCCACGGGAAGCGTTTTACTTATTGCTCGTCAGAGAGCCGCCCGTCGAAATCGATGGGACACGAACTGCTAAGCCGCTTTACACTCTACTCATTACAAAGGATAATAGCTGGCAGCCTCTCGAGCCAGTCAAAGCACGAATTATGGGTTATCTTGTGGAATCACTGATGCGATTACGCTTCGCCGCCAACTAACTCAACGCGATATATCTGCTGCCGGGGATCGACGGGGTGTCAGGCGTGCTTTTGGCCGAGGAATCCTGAGCTCGAACTGTTGCGAATATCTGATCAGCCTGATAACAGAAAAGGGGGGCGCGCTTTAGACTTGGGCTTCTATTCGATGGTTTTACATATAATACCTTGCTGCCCGCTGCTTCTGAAGCAAGCTTATTAAACTCTTTTAATTTTCCAAATTGGTTTTGAATATTTGAATGGTACAGTCTTCCCGGTGATAGATATGAAATAAAATCCTTATCCTTACTAATATATAAAAGTGAAACGTTGTCTTTTTGTTTGTCCTTCTTTCACGCCTAAACGGCTGAACGGATTTCAATGAAAATTTGAATACTCATTACATACGTCCTGGATTAAATTATAGGCTATTTATTTTTTAGGCTTTGTTATTTTGGAAACATCGTAAATAATTCCCGGGTGAAACCGGGTAACGGGTGGGCTAGTATGAAATAAAATTGATTTTATAAGTTCGCGGAAAGTGGTAGAGGAGCGGTTTTATAAAATGGACAATTTTATTTACCGAATTTTCCCAGGTCAAATCGCACGAAAACATAGGTGAATTTATGATTTTTTCTAAAAAACAGTATACAATGTATGGGTTTAAAACTTTTTGCACTCTATTCTGCTACAAATGTAGAGTATAAAACAATTTTTTTATTTCATTTTAGCCCACCCCTGTCTCTGATATGCATTGCACGCTGCAATGTTGTAAAAAAACTGGCCTGGACTATCGTCGCGATAACTATAGACAGGATATTCCTCAGTTACACATGTGTGCTTATCGCGCTACCCTCAGGCAGTGTCAAGAAACAACTGGGCGATGATTGCCACGTGTTTAAACGATAGAGTCGTGAAACATGTTTTTTCGCACAAAAATGTTTCATAAAAAAAATTGAGCGTTAGCTGGTGGCTTTATCAGTTAGGAAATCAATGCTACTTTTATCAAGGACTGTGAGACATGTTGCTTCTGATACGTTCGTTAGAGCATGTCAAAGACATGGTCATTTAATCTTGAAACCTCTTAGCTACGAAGCAAGTTTCCACTAGAAACGATCATTCCACCGAATAATCTTCATTACCGCGAAGTCGTCTCGATCTTCCACATAACGAAGTTGTCAGAAAAATATAAAAAAAACATTCTAATCTTCCAGCATTTCCACTAACGCTCCAGAATTTTCGATCAAGCTGAGAATCTGTGCTCACGCTGTTCTTCTAGTCCACCGAGTCGCTGGCCTTCGTGGATCCTATCGGTTTATCGGTACCGCGCGATAGCCTTAAACAGGTTCAGGGAGCAGTTCGATTAGCATATTACCACCTGTCTTATTTCTTAACGTCTCGCTCCGTCCGGGAGCATTATTAACGGGCGTAAGCTTCCAACCCGCGGAATGCAACAGCGCGTTATCTGTCGCGATAAGGCGAGGCATCGTTTATTTCACTCCGTACAAGCTTCGCGAAATTTATTACGGTCCCGGTTGCATCGCGATGGGAAAGGATTCCGTGACGTCAAGAACGCCGCGCCACTGCGTAACAGAAAGGAGCCAGGGTACCGCTGGTTTTGTTTACCTTCCGAGCGGCGTGCCTTCGATGAACCTGTGCATTAAAAAAAGGCGGAGTTCCTGGTCGGCGGGGCCGGTGCTACTTTCGGGAAATTACGAAAGCCCGCCCGAAGCGATAGAATTTTGATTAAGCGTGCCGGCATGCCCGCCCTACCGACGTATCCTGTATAACCTTGCTTGATTATTGAACAACCACTCCGGGCAGCCAGCGCCCACGATCGCGGAGAATAAGCTCGCGAAAATAACTCTTTTTCGACGTCCGCGAAAGAGGTGATTAGTCTTGGCCCGTCGCTCCACTTTGCGTCGGCCCATCGATCACGCAGCGCGTGCAACAAATATTCTAATGGTCCCGCTGTCTAGCGAATCGCTTCTCAGGGATTAATAGTGCGTCGAATATCGTCGGCGAATGACGATCTTCGGATCGTCTTGTCGGGCGAACGCAAGCAGGATCAGGGAGTTGAAAATATTAGGCACTTTGAATAGAACAGGGGATGATATGGAAAATGAAAGATGAGTGGAAGGAACTTCAGAAGTATTCAGCAATAAATATGTATGTATACTCGAGGAAGTAAAGCTACCTAAGTAATCCAATCCAGCGAACGTGTGACTCCAAATTTGAAACTTTTTAGCTTACAAGGTAACGTTCCCAACCTGAAAATTCTGATCTCAATGAAACTTCGTGTGAACGTAGAGTATATTGGAATACGCGAGGAGGATTTTCCTTTTTTTTCTATAATAAAAAACCGAAAACGTGGTAACTTTAAAGGTTGATTTGATCCCTTCAAAGTAAATGTTCACAAGAAAAAGATATTTAATAATTAAAATCGTTATTTTCGGGATGGGAACTGATGCCCAAGGGGAAGTGTAAGAAACCTGGGTAATCCCAATCCGAAGTTCGGCATGAGTTGCATACACGCCCCTAATTATCGCTGAATACGGCCAATAAATTGCGCTCGTACAGGCTGGAAGCGATTCGACGGTGATCAAGGGAATCGAACATAATTCCTGTTCGGGTCGTTCCTCCGCAAGGTCGCCTATCTGGTGCCGTTTGTAAGCCGAGCCCCTGCAGGAACGTCAGCCTATCACTCCACTCTGGGTACCACAAGCGATACTCTTAAGATTCCTTAATTAAACGATCTGACAGCTACATTACTAAGATCCGCGTTATCGAGGGATCGATCTACCGCGCAGCAAAAAGGACCAACCGTTCCAGCGCATCCTCTCCGCGTCCCTTCCATCTGCAGCCCTTTGTTTTTTCGCTTTCGTGAATCGACTGCCCGACCGGCGAGCAATTTCCGTTCCGAGAGGCCTGTCATCCTTGCCTAGGCTGCCCCTTCAGTCCCACCGCGACTGTCCAAGCAGCAGCCGGCCCTTTTGACGGAGTTTATTGAACCGCGGCTCCTTCGTGGTATGTACTGGTGAAATTACACGCCACGCAGGAGGAAGGATAAACATGTAGAATTAACGATTTGTATGAGAAATGACACGTGAATCGGTTTCAACTTGTTAGACCGCCGACTCGGGGCGTCCGACTAATGTAAATTCCCTATGTCCTCGTTTTCAAATGAGATTCCAGCGGTGCTGAGGTTTGAAAAGTGGACGTTGTACCTTTGCTAGCCTTGTCAGCTGGACGAAGTGACGTGGCTGGTAAATCGATGGGAATTTAGTAGTGATATAGGCGATCGCAGTGCGTTCGCGATATGAGATACGTTGTTCTGCTCTTTAACGTAATGGCTACCGGTCTGATGGCGATTAAGCGGAGAGTAGGTACTAAGAGGATTAAACTTCAGGTAGGGGAGAGGTGGGATGAAAGGGAGCGGATAGTAAAAAAAACTAAATAACCATTTGAGTTTTTAATTAGTAACATTAGATAGTTCGGTTATCTGATTATGGCAGTACATGGTCATATATTGCTCGACACTATTTTTTGCCTATTATATGATTATGTATAGGTACATTAATTTAAATATAAATGCTTAAGAAAAGGAATCTTATATAATCTTTTTAAAAATCATGTAAGAAGTAAATGAGACAGAGGAAACTATTTGAATACACGGAATTTACATACAACTTTTGAAAACTTATAACGAGGGTTAATTTATTGCGACACATTTTTTTATAAAGTTTGTCACTTTGAATAGTAACTAGTTTACTAATTCTTCAATTTATCTTCGCTATCTTCTTCTATCTGAGAATTGATAATTTAAAACAAACAACACGGGTCCCGACGGGGTCCTAAATTTTTCCTAACCATTTTAGCCGTCCCAGGTCCAGCCTGAACGACGTATTCACTCAGTAAATTGCTATCATCTCCGCGTACTTTGCATCGAGTGTCCCACGGTGGCATCGCGATAACGAGCAAGAACGGCTTAATAGACCGCCCCGGCTCAGCGGCGCGGAATATTTCTCGCGTCGTTCCGTTAATTATGAGAAATTAATTCCTTTTTGCCCGCGCCGATGCGCGGACCCGGGCCGAATTGTCCGCGGGACGATTAACTTTCGCCGATTGCGTTACACGGCTGGGCGGGGGAGGGGCTGCCAATTGTCACGGTAATGCGAATATCGTCGGCGATTTTATTTCGTCCCTGGTACGATTCCAAATCGAAAACGTGTCGCTGAAATGCAGTTAGCGGGAGCTGGGATTCAGTTCGGTTTTCACTTTGCCGTATCCGAAACAATGGAGTGCCGCGCGAGGACGAAAAAAAAGGAGCGAAAAAAGAGAAAGAAACATACACGTACATAGGTGTGAGGAATATAAAAATCGTTTGGCCACCGTGTGTTGGTCAATATCCCCAGCCACCGTTCCAGGTGTATGGTAACTGGCAGATTCATTGTTTCGACATTTTTCATCGCATATTTTAATTGACGCCCCAGAATCGGCACAGTACAATAAATTCGTTTATTGTCTCGCCACCGAGCTTCCGCGCGATACAAGTGGTGGGGGTGGTAGACGTTTTGTTTGCGCTTGATAAAATCGCTGATGGAATGAGACAATCGTGCTCGAATACTTGCCGGGCTCCACTGGCGAGTTCCGCTAGCCTGGAGTGCCACTTGGGGCATGGAAGAATACAAGAGGCAAGAGTAGCACTGGCTTGTTCTGTTCGTGTGGGTCCAGGCTAGAGACGAGCACGCCCAATGCCTGTTTTCCACGCCACGGGACTCTACCTAAACTGGCGAAAATCGGGAGAAGTGCGCGCTTGCACGTAGGGACGTGGCATTATGGGCACGAAGTGGTTTTCGGTTCCAGTCTAGACCCCCCTTAGAGATGCATGTGATGCTTGTGATTGTGTTTTAAGAAATACCAAATTTTAAGTAGTATTACTTAGCAAATTTTAACTATAAAATTATTCATATTGATTAATTGAGAGCTGTTGAATTGACGAAATTTTGTATGTAGATAATACTTCACATAAGATTTATTTACAACTACAATTTGTATACCAAGGGCTAGTCCAGCTTGAATAAATAATAATAATGATGCAAGAGTTCTTCTATGGGTTGGTAATTTTTTGCAAAATAAATATAGCAATATTATGACATCCGTACCGTGTTTAACTAATTTTTTGTCATTTCAAGGGTTGGTAGGTTTCTGCATAACTTGTCATTCGCCCGTTCGCTCCACCCACCACTCTTTCGCAAACACAAAACAGGCTTGTACGAGCATCCTCTCCTACACATACAACACAGAAACTCAGAGAAGCAGCCTCGCCTGACCATTCGATATCGTTCCACCTGCAGCTGCAATTGCGGGCCGTGCTCGCAGCTCGTTCCGAGGGAAACTTTGATTTAACGTATCAAAGGGAATCGATATCGCCACATTGGCAGGGAAAAAAATCCTCGATCGAGAAAGTTATTACAGATAAAAGTGTATTACGACTTTAACTTACGACCGCCAGGGGCGGCGTGTTTTTCGCAAGTTTTTCGCAAGTTTTCAATCGACGTTGACTTACCGCGGGCTGCCAGGGGGTGAGTGGAATACATCGGAATCGGCCACTTGGCTGATTCCTGGCGGAAATCGCGAGATCTTTCCGGGTATTAAATCGAAGCACGTCCCTTATCACGCGACCATATTCACCGATCCTCCACGGCGGGCGCATCTGCCGAGCCAGCTAGTTTCGCACGAAAACAGATCCGCGACACTATTTTCGAACTCCATTCTCCTGGTCCCGCTCCCGTGATCCCGCTATCTCCCAGGGATGCGAGCCATATCGCGGATGCACATACGACTGCACCTTACCCGCCGTGTCTTTCGTCGGCGCGAATTCGAAACGCGTAAACAATTCTTTCCCATCGACGAAACACCCTCCCCCCGATCGTCTGGCTTCGGGTTGACTCGTATCACTGGTACCACGCTTCGCCACGCTTTCGAGATAACAGAAACTCTACCTCCCTCTTTGAAAGCGCCGGGATTTTCACTTTGTACTGCGAACATACTGCACCCAGTGCAATTAACTTCAATCTCAATCTGCGTCGTCTTTGCGACATTAATTCCACGCGCCAAGTACCCGCGAGGCATCGTAATTTCGATAATTACGCCATCGTTAAACGCGGGACGTTTACGAGCCTCGTTCTCCTTCCTCTTTCCCTCGCAGCCCGCTCGGTTTTCAATAACTCCGTCTCGATAGGAAAGTGATTAAAACAGCACGCAAGCCAATAATCTCGAACACGTGTAGCCATGTAATTACCAGCTGGACGTAAATCACTGCTGCCGCGTCAGCGCCATTTCGTGGGTTAAACACACAAACCGCGGCCCCCTAAAAAGTCGAGGTCGTAGGGAGGCATCCTCACCGATAATCACGCGTAATATTACGTCTGTATAGCCACGAAGAAGACCGAGGGTCTCGTTGGGGCAACGAGACCGCTGCCCCTCCCGGTTTCCTCCGAATGCCCCGGAGGGGCTGTTGCGCACCCCGATCGCCGTGGTCCCCGTGTTCTAGGGGCCCCCGAGTCGGCTTTAACGCACGCGATTCCACCGAGGTTGATCTGGCCCCGCCTGGAAACCGGTCTGACGACCGCGTGTAAACATAATTGTCCGGTGATTGGCGGGCCGACGCGAGGTGTTTTAGGGTTGCACAGGCGGTCGTTTAGGGTCCAGACGTTCCCCTGGGGGTAACGCAACGCGCTGCTCGCGTGTATCTTTAATATATTTTATGCAGCGAGGGGGATAAAGCTTGCAGTGCCGCGGCGGAAATATGCACGCCCACTTTTTCGCCAAGGGTCCCGTGTCCCGGCGCTCTTCGCCCTCTGGGCAACCCTCCGCGAGGATCCGCGCGTTCGATCCCCGGCTCTCGATAAAATAACAGAATAATCCTCTGGTATATCGCTGGGACGCTGCGCCATCGCCCGTCGGGCCATTCAATTCGACGGAATCTCGTATCATCTGATGTAGAGTTAATCCCTCGAGTGGAACAGTGACTGAGCCACCGTGAGAGCTGCCGGCTCTCGGGGGGCGGCGAGCCCCCGTCGTTGGGAGCGCCGCAGCGCCGAAGGGCGAAAGAGAGGAATGGTGGAACAAGGTGGATAGGGGCGGCGGGGTGGTCTCAATAACGTCACCGCTCGGGCTTCCTTCGCCTAATGAGCCGAAAAGTTCATCCGAACCTGGGAAGGGGTGCGCACTGAGGGCCGATTTAGAGGACCGGTCAGTGGCTTCGGATTACGCGGGGCTCCGAGCGACGGCCGTGATCTGAGGTTTCGGTGATCCTCGTTCGGTGATGTGTAGCTTGGAATGCACTGTATCATCTTCTACTCGTTCGCGTTTAGGCGACACGTGGGGTGGAAAGGGGGTGGGGGATGGAGTGGAGGAGGAAGCGGAGAGAGGAAACTGTCGGTGTACCTTTTGTATCGAGGAGACGTTTAAAGGGTTATGCGTAGTCAGCTGGCGAAAAAGAACGCGATTTTCGGGAATTTTTTGTGGAATATCTACTGTATATTTTTTTACAGCTATTCGCTTATTTCGAAAGTGCATATATGTAGCAACTTTCGGTAATTTTGTTATAGAAAAACATTAAAAAATGAAGGAATAACTGCCATTCTTGCGGAAGCTGTTTTGATAAAGGCGAGCACGATTTCTCTGAGACGGAGCATCTAAAATTCAAAATTCAAAAAGATTCTGTTAATATACGGTTGAATTCAGTAGATGAACAAAGGGTTTATTAAATAGTTGATTTTTGAAAATAGCGGTCGGTTAAATCAAAACCACGATTTCTCGATATCTGAATTGTTTGTTTTTCGTTAATTAAATATAGAGTTTTTGTTAAAATAAAACATCCGTTGTTCATCTACTAACCTTTCGTATGTAACAGAACTCTGCAAAAGTGTAGGCCAATCGGTACAGCGGTTTATAAAATATCCTGCTCGTCGATATGAAAACAGCTTCTGCGAGAATGATTATTCGTTCATTTTTTAATATTTTTCTATCACAAAATTACTAAGAGTCGCTGCATATATGTACTTTCAAAATAAGCGAATAGTTGTAAAAAAATATACAGCAGATATTCCACAAAAATTCCCGAAAATTTCGCCAGCTAACTAAGTAGGCATAACTCCTTATTAAATAAGGGGTTACGACGAGTATCTTCTAAATAAAAATAGAGGGTGATTTTCTAATGCCTATGTATCTTTCAAAATTGAAAACAGTATCTACAGACGGAAATTGTTAATATTTACGAGATCCGTTATTGTAACATTTTTCACCGTTTCCCCTCTATTTATTACCATTTCCATTGTATTTAATTGTACTGGAATATTAGGACAGTGGCATGTATCTGAATTAAAACATACCGTTTGTCCGTAGTCGTATAACAGGATTGGCGAGTTTAAATAATTTTCATCGGCCCAGCGTACGGCCGCCACTCACGACCGCGCTGATAAAACAATAGTACCTAGATCGTTTATATGCCCGCGTTAAAATAATGTTTATTCCAGCAAAAATATTCATGCGAGTGCCCACGGGGGATAATAGTACGTAAAGGGACAAGGAAAAAGGTACACTTGATTATATCGCGTCGCCAGCTTTCATATTTCACTGTTATTTTTCATTTCTGGGGCGGCACGAGCGGCGCTGCCACGTTCGCGCGATACCAGGGTATCTTTTAATTTTCCCGAGTCGACTTCGCGGGATATCGAGGGAATTTTCGCGCGTAACCCAATCGAACTCGCGTTCCTCAGCGATCGTGGAAGCTAGGCTGGAACGATGCCTGCCGTTTCTCACAGCGAAAAAGATGGAGGTATAAAATCGCATGGTCCCTTTACTCGTTTAGATGTATCCTTGAAACCCCGATCCTTCGTTCTAACGAGAGGAACTTCGCGTGAAGTTCTTACAAAAGTAACCGCGACGGTTGCTAATAATACGTGAACCAGCATTGGCAGATTCAGCTGCACCGAATCTCGTATCATCTTGATATACACTTAATCCCTCGAGTGGAACAGTGACTGAGCCACCGATTCCCTTGAATTGCGAGCAAAGACCGTGTGACGGAGCAGGGCCGATGGCTGGGGCGGATGGGACAGAGAAGGAGCGAGGGAGGAAGGTGAAATCGGTAAGGGAGACCGAGGAACGGAGATGGAGGACGGAATGGAAGGGCCAGCGAGAGAGAAGGCGGGGGAGGGTAGGGACCGTGAAAGAGGAAAGGGAGAAGGAAATGGGTGAATGGAAGGTTGGAGGGAGAGAAAGGGATGGAGATCCTCCAATAACAGTCGACCTCGTATTTCCTTCCATCCGGGGGCCGAAGGAAACTCACGTCGCTGAAACGGAATCTCAATCCCGGGCGGAGACCTGCCGGCTGATATTTGCACCGACGATATACGCGAAGATTGTTTAACGATAGGGGGAGGGAAAGGCTCGTATGCATGCAGCTCGCTAAATGCGTTATGCTGCGGATCAGGCTGGTGGCATGGCTCTTAACTGGATTTATTCGAACGTAAGGGAGCCGAGAGGGGTCGCGTATTCCCTCGAAATCCTGGGGATCCTTACGCCGTGACCTGGTACTGGGATTCCTTTTTTTGGGGGATAGTATCCTCGGCGAACATACTGCGCGGATTAGAATTTTAATTCTGAGGTACTGTGTACTATCGGGGGAAACGTAGGAAGTGAAAGTGATACGGAGAATCTGATGTGACGTGGTTTTAAATATATTTCAGTTTTGCAATTGGTAAAACACTTATGGAAGGGTGAAACTTTTTTTTAAGAAAGTATTAATGTTATAGCAACTGTCGTTTTTTTTATCAATTATGTATGTCACATCTTTGGCTATAATACTTACTTTTGGAATGTAAAAATATTAATCGTATAATACAGTTACAACGGCTGCATCCAAATGTGTCATTCGACACAATGATTTGCGGTACCCATTCCCAATTTAACAGATTTGATCTGAAAGCATAAAGCAAATTAGTTTCTTAAAATATATTAACAAATGCTGTTTTTGACAGGGCCGATTTAATAAAAGTTAATTTTTAAAGAAATAGCAGCACTCTAAATGAAACTTTCCAATTTCGGACATGCATTCTTGCTTTTTTTATGTAATAAAAAACTATGAATCAAATAAAAAATCCATATATGTATATATATATATATATCTATTTATTCGTGTAATAAGTAATTTATTCGAGAGCTAATTTGTACGAAAGGTTGATACAGGCCATAGAATAAAGCTTGACACAGTAGAGAATCACATGGCAGCTTATTTGATTGATCGATATTTAGAGCTGGTTCATTGTATCAGATTACTCAATATCGGTTACTGATAACACGCGGAGCTCACGAGGAGCCATTGTGGCCGTCAAATATTTACCGGTATACCCGCGGGCGAAACTTGGAACGGAGTTTCTTTTTGTCTAGAAATAAGTTCTTCGTGGAGTAAACTAGGAGTCGTAAGCACCCTCTGGGGTGCCCATATCTCGCGAGGTTAAGCAGGCGTAACGGTTAATTAGCTCTTACGTTGGCCACTCTTGATCCAGAAGATCAACAGGGGGGCTAAGAAAAATCTCACTGACGAACGTCTATTGCGTCCGTGGTGCGCTTGCACTGTTTATTGGACACTTTTAGCACTCAATATTCTTGCGACTTAGCAGTAGGTACAAAATACTTTGAAAAATGTAGTATAGAGTATTGGATCCACAGAAAGAGTTGTAAAAAGGCTATCTCTTTATGGATAAAGTACATAGTGTTTCCTTTCGTTTCCTTTCAAAGTGTTTAATATGTTCCTTTCTCAAAAAATAAATCCTTGGTAAAATCCTAGAATGTTGAGTTTTTGATAAAAATGGCTTTTGGGACTTATGAGTGATATAGACCTACAACTTGTAAAAATTATTTGACAATTAGTTTCTCCACAATTAAGGCTATCTAATTTAATCAATGATACTTAATAGTAAGAGTCAGAACTCCATTGATAATTCAAGGCCACTAAAGAGTTATTCTCTACCAAACCAGTTGGTTACGTCCACCATTACACATGTCCAGTGTAGAACGAAGGTGGCACGACCCAAAAGTAGGTCGGCTGATTGCGTTTCGTCAACAGTCTCATTGATACACCACACGAAATAATAAAAAGAACGTCACTCGAAGCTGTCTCCGAATCTCCAGATCCCCACCCCAAAATTCGTTTTAATTTTGACAATTAGTGTTTTCTACAAAGCCTCTTAAAAAAACTTTCGAGATTCGTTTCGTGCGGTTCTCCCTCCTCCTGGCAGTGCTTGAATTTCTTCCGAGGCAAGTGCAACCGTTAATTAACCCGAGCGATCTTCCGTCCCGCGTCGCTTAGCATCGCATCAGAGTGAAACGTTATATAAGAATTAAACCCTTGATCCCCACTAACACTTTAAATCTAACGCGACATCCATCTCGTAAACTATAATTCTAACACACCAGACCCCTCGTTTCACTTCTCCCTCGTCAAAAATGAATATCCCTTGCTCCACCACTCCAAACATTCCAAATCAAACCTCCCAACCCTAATCAAGCTAACCCACCCCCAAAAGTAACACAAATTAACTTCCCTCATTCTCGCAACACCTCAAACTCCAAATAATAATCCACCATCAAACAATAACACTCCTCTCTCTCCCTCCCCAAAAAAATGATTTCTATTTCAGTCCCCAGTTTAACGCTTCACTCTCGAGGCACTTGCTTAAACAGGCGGAACAAGATTAATTGTCCTCAACAACGCGCTCGATTCGTTCCGCGAACGGGCTGGCGCGCACGAAACCACTGGATGACGTCTTCTTTGCGGTGTCAGACACGGGACGTGGATCGTCGATCAGAGACGCTCGACGTCTTTCGATCACGGCAATTGGGGGGAACTGGTGCGTGTCACTCGGATTCCGATCGTCGGCTGCACAGCGTTAATGCCTCTGTCTACATAGCCCAGGATCGGTCTAAGCGCATTAGGCGAGCGCCGTGAATCGTATATAAGAGTAACCCACCCCCGAGCCAATCAAGCAATCTGGCTCACACCTATCCACCCACCGATCAACGCCGTATTTTCTCCCCCGATCGCCGGATTAATTTGTTTCGTGGCGGGGCCGTTTCCACGCTGGGAAGAAGAAAGGCGTGTAGGTCGCCGGCAGGCCCGGGATTATTAACGTCGGTGAAAAATTCCGACGGGGATTCGAAACTCGTTCGCCAACCCTCTATAATCGTTTCTCTCCGACGAGATCTCTTAAAAAGAATCGATGCCTCGTGCTGTACAGTAGTGGATACCCTCCTTGAGGAAGTTTGTCTATCGCGATTGGATGCCTTCGATTCAATTTCCCTTTGCTCACTTTCAAGTATGTTTCTTGGTAAAGGATGTGCTGGGGAACTCACCTCGATGACTTTAAACTTTTCCACCCTTAGATTCTTCGATGGAACTTTCCTCGATTTTACTAAAGCGAGGGGTTACTAAACAAGAGATCTCGCCCTCGTATTCTATGGAAAGTATCGAAAGCATCGGTGGAAAATTTTAATTAATTAAACAATCGCTGCTCGAACAAATCTGTCTGCTTAATTTCTGCCATTAATCTTGATGAATGAACGCTTTGCACAGCATATTTCTCTCCCCCCTGTCGTAAACGTTTGGCGGTTGCCGAGCAATTGCCTTCGACACGGAAACAAGATTTCCATTCGCGGTCGGGTTGAATATGGGCAATCAGAATGCGTCGGTGTGCGGGCCGCGCACACAGGCCGCGTTTACAACAATGGGAGATCATGCGTGGAGAATGTTCGTACCTTCTTACGAGCAGTTTGAAGGACTCTGTCGCTCGTGCTCCTGCTGCGGTCCATGAGCCGCACAATAGGGACAATGACATGCATTCTCATAAACTCACCAACGACGGGACCGCAGGATACCGCGCAGAGTGTGTCTCCCCCTCCGACTTACTGCCGAAACGTATTCCTGGAAAGCGGAGGAAAGGAATTTTTCGACCTTTACCATCGCGATCGGGGCGCTTTTCTTTCTACACACCCGGGAGAACTTCTGACTCTTCATTGTTGGGGGAGCGTTTCTGTCCTTTCGACGAAGATCAAATTTATGGGAGCCCTTAATCGATAGAATTCATTCGAAGGGGAAGTTGTGGAATCGTTTTAATCGAGGCATGTAGCAGTTCCGTTTGGGAATCAAGCTTCTAATAGACGGAATGTCTTCTACTTTCCGGAAGCGAGTCAGAGGAAGTCAGTCTGCGTGGCATATTTCCCGCACGCCCTGTAAAGTGCACCTTAATTACATCAGAAAACGGTAGGCTGGAGAAAGAGGGGGGTCCAAGTTGCGACGATGGTGGTCCACTTTTCCCGATGCACTCGACTTTTATTGCAACGATTTTGAAGCAATCTTTTTCTGCCCGTTCGGCGGAGCGGCGGGAAAAAGAGCAGAGCGGGCCATTCGCATTGCTAGGGACAAGAAAGCCCTGCCGCGCGCTGTTACCCGAACGAATAAACGACCGTTCGGTCGGACGTGGCTCTCCGAGTATATATCATCGTGCTGCTCTGCCCACGGATCATCCCGGCTCTCTTAATTCTTTATGTATGTATTCAATTATATTTGAATAATTGGCCACCCCGGCTAGTCGCGGATTAAGCAAACGAACGTTTTATGCGACGCTCGTGCATAAACGAGAGGACATGCTCGCTCGTCGAGTAATCCTTGCCGAGCCTTCGTTCAACATTCAAAGGAAATAGTTGTCGAACACAGCGGGATGTAGATGATTAAACGGTGCTTCTGTTTAAACTGCATTAATGATCGTTGAATTTGATCGGCGATGCAATATCGAGCGTTGCGATTGCTATATTTCTGTTATCCCTCTGTATTTTTTATTGCACTCTGCCGGATGTCTCCGGGGCGGCTACGAAACGTCAATAGCGATAATATCAATATCTCTCCTTGGCGGAGATAGAGTAGACGCGAGCTCATAAGCCCCGACAAGCAAATCTCACGAGAGCACCTGCTGGGTTGACACTCCAGGCGAGGGTGGCTCACTCTCTCGATCCCCTGTGTGTGGGTTAGATCGTTCTTCTTTATAATCTTCAAACCTTCGCGGCATACTCGCGGCGAATTGTGTTCGTTTTTATTCACGGCAGGAATATCAGTCAAGGTAAAAGTCCCTGTGGCTGGACAGGTCCTGAATTTTTGATAATATTAAATTTGAAAACGATATTCACGAAGCTGAGGAAGAAAAATAATTATCCTTGGATGTTCTTTGTACTAAAAAATTATTGAAACAGTTCGAAAATATGATGTATTATTTTTTATCTGTAGAAAAAATACGCTACGGAAATGAAAAAGCTACGATTATGGAGTAGATAATCTAATATATTAACTAAATTTTTTATTTCTGGTGAACCAGGTCACAGCTACAGGGGTCACAATAAAGTGCATTAATAAAAAAATGCTGCCGGGAGATCGCGTAAAATTTTATTATTCATTTAGATATCGCATTGCAAAAAAAGTTACAAGAACTTTAAAATATATACATTCGAATATGCAACCGTTTATTACAAAAAGTCTTCAAGTTTTTTTGAAAAAAAATTCCAGAAATACTTAAATTTTCAGCTTCACTATGATTATAGAAATCTCGAAAATGATACGTTGTCGAAAGAAGCTACTATCAACCCACCGAATACAAGTTCCATATTACTTCTGGATTACGTAAATCTTAACCGAAGAATAATACATAAAAAATTCGTTGAAATCTTCAAGACTGCAAAATTTCCGAACGACAGTTAGTCGCTAATAACTATCACACAAGTAATGCCAGAGAACATACAGATAAAAGAATATAAATAGAATAACGCGAGAAGCTCGCGATTATTGCGAGGCATACCTATTTCGCGAACGCTGTCACCCAGTTGATCAGCCAGTTGAGCGTGCGTGGTGAAAATATTCACTCCGGCCCTTATCGATATGTGCACGCTACACACTCGAGGCAAGGAGGATATCGCGGCCGTCTCTGTCGTCGATGCACTCGCCGTGGCGTAGTACATGCATTCTCATATGCAGCGACAAGCAAATCTCGGTGTACACGTCGGGACGGCTGGGTGTCTTCGTGGCACTCTTCTATGCAGAACGTACGTGCCCGGGATCTCGAGTTGCCGCTGGGAAACGCGAGGCATCTCGCCCACTGATCACGACATTTCGTGACTGTGACACGTGTAATCCGAACGACGATTTATTTATACATACTTCATTCGCTGGGTACGCTCGCTCCGGTTCCCTTCGCGCCTGCGACGAACATGTCAGGCCATGAATAAAAACGAGACACTCGGACGCGTGATTCCCGCGGAATCGAAGCAACTCTCCTGACGTTCAGGCGCTCCTACCTGAAAATTTCATTTATTTCCGCCTCGAAGAAGTAAGTACGTACCTACTCAAAGCATCGGGCTAATTTAATAAGAAATTAGAGACGAGCACAACTGCATCGCCACTCGGGGGCGAATATCAATCGTATAGGTAATTACCTCCAACTCCGCCGCATAGAAAAGCTATAAAAGTGCTGGAGGGATCCGGTTCGATGCGGAGAAGAGCCACGAATCTTACAACTTTCCCCGTTACGAGCGATCTTTAATCGAGGTCAGATTTCCTAAATAGGGCAGTCCACTCTGGGAAGAGTAACGCAGGGAAACTTGGTCCCTGAGGGGGTTAATGAAAATACATGGCTCCAATAAGACGAAACAATCGCTCATCCACCCCATTCATCAGAACCACCGCGATGAACTTAACTTTCCGAGCCGGTAGCTCCGCAAGCTTCAGTCTGCCGCGATCATTTTGTCGAATAATTCTGCGGGGAATGAGCCTTTATCGCGGGCGTTTACAATGCCACGTCGATTCCTATTCGTCGTATTAGTAACGATAGCGCGTATGATGGGATAAAACATTTCAGACGGACAGACATTGCGAAACAGATATCGATGCAAATTGGACACACGTTCCGCATTAGCGCCATTTTCATCGCGCACGTAGTGGCATGGAAAATTCTGCATTGCCGGCGTCTGGATACACCGCTGTGTCAAGTAGACGATGGACTCGGTGAAATATATACCTAGATAGATTTGCTCGCGATATTGTGGGGTTCGAAAGTTTAGCAATCGATTCAGTTTAGAACTTCATGAATTATTTGGAGCAGCTCGACGCGACTCCCAGTTAGCTCGGGTTAGTGAAGTGTCTGTATCTTGCATTAAACATGTCCTCTTATGATTGACGGGCGTTTGAAGACTCCGGTGATAGGCTGTAGGATGTAATTTCCGGTTGGAATCAGGGGTTGATACCGGTTTCGGTTCCCGAAAGGAAGCGAAATAATCTTGAAACGGGTAGGAGTGAAAAAAGTTCTGAGTTACACCTGTTTTAGTCCCACTTTTACAGAACCGACATTATATTTATTCGATAACGATTAAGAGGGAAATTAAGTAGTGAATTTGGATGGAAGAACGTACTGCGATTGCTGTATTTCAGAATACCTTTCGGTATAGGAATATCGTGTTTTTCTGGAGTTCTTTCACTTGACTGAGATTCTGTTACCCTTTCCCCCATCAGGAATATTGGAACCATGTAGAAAGTTCGAGTCGATTTCAGGAGGTATCCACTTTATTTTCAGAGAAGAAACCCAATACATCACAACTTCGCCATTGTCATTGCTGAGTCTCGCCTCCTCGCCATTGTCATATTAATTCTAATGCTGCAATAAAGTCATTTAATAATATGACTAATAATCTCTACCCACAATCACCCAAAAGGAGTGTCTTTCCTGTAAGACTCCACCAACGAAAGCAAGTCTGCTTTCAGTAATTACAGTCAGTAACGAAGCAATTGAAGATTTCATTACCCCACAAATCCAGCGCAAACTTCAAAGTGTACACGATCCGTTTGTCCCCCAACATCGTTCCCAACGCGCGCAGCCCTTCCACCCCTCGCAGCTCTCTTCTGCCCTCGCGATCAGAGGACCCTGGAGCATCGGAAGTGCTCGCAGTGGAGGCGAGGCGGATGGATCCTCTGGTGGAAGCCGCGACAAGGAAAATCTCGCGCTGCTGGAGGCGGTTGGTTTGGCCGAGGGCCCATCGCTCTCTCCGCGCTCGGCGCCGCGTCTCTGCGCTCGCCGGACGGCTCGTGGCGGCTCGGCAGGACTCGGGATCCGCCGGGCGCGCTCCCGTCGGCGAAGCGGCGCGCGCCTCGTGTCTCGCGGAACGCGTCTCTCAGTGATTACCGTGCAGTCCTTGGGACACGACCTCTGGCTTCCTGTCCTGCCTCCCGACGGGGGTTGACCGTGCGCGCGCGCGCGCGACGTACACGCACACACGGCCCGCGACCGCTGGCAAGCTCGCCCCGCGCGAAACCGCTTCCTTCTATCCGGTCGTCCTTCGCCGGACGAGCAGCTACTAAAACGCGTAATCGCGCGGACAATCGTGGGAATGTCCTTCGGTTGACGATACGATAGTGTCTTTTGTGGTACCGTCTTCTCAACATTTCCTTTTCTTTTTCCCCGTTGTTTCTCGTATTGTTCGCCTCTGCCATTCGGCTCCTTTAGGAGCACCCTGGCTAGCCAGACAGGGAGGCGAGGGTGTCGTGCGAGCGCGTAGGCGACACGCGTGTGGAACGGCGATCAGGGGGGTTGCCGTTGGCGCAGTGATATCGCGCTGTCTCGAGGGGATAATGGATTGCTCGCGCGGCGAGGGACGATGGACAATAGCCCCGAGTGCCGTGGAGGCTTGACGCCTCCGCGCGTTTCGCAGCTCGACCGACGGACCGCGGGGCTATGCGGAGCACAGGCGTGCCGATCGCGCGGAATCCACCCTCCGAACTTTTCAACAAGTTGTAACGGGCCCCGACGGCCCGGCGTGTAACCCCGACCGACTCGCCAGTGCGTAGGTCTGTGCGCGGGTGACCGGTAGAGCACCACCGTCGACCAGCGTGGCCTAGTGAATCGTTTGCCAGTGTGACAAGTTCGGTGACTTTGCACGGGGCTGCGGCACCCGGCAGCCGCTAATCGGCCAAACAACAGCGAGAACCGTTCCCCAGGATACCGCTTGCATCGCCGTCCCCGAGGTGCCGCGCGTGGAAATTATGTAATGTCCTGCCACCTCCGGCGGTCACCTTTCCAGACACCATCGAGATAGGAGCGTAAAGGAAAACAGGTGAGCGCGATGTTTACGTTGCCGAGGGTTCCGGGAATCGTAGAATCGCGAAGGACGGTGGCCTCGTGTTTTTGCGCGCCTAGGCGGGGAACACGGGAAAAGCAGATTGCCATGTTCTTATGCGGCTACCAGTGTTTAGCTCTTTACAAGCTTGCTTGTCTCACGCGATTGGCTACTGGCGGATGTGGACGATCAACGACATGCCATCTTGTGTCCTGAGATCTGTTAAACCTTGCTATCTTCTCTGATTTGCGAGTATCAGTGTCACTGGCATCAGATTATTCTTCGTGCAAGGCATTAAACTCGAATCTCACATAGTTTCCGCCGCTCCTTTCGCTTTATTTCCCGACAAAATTTCACGACAAGGGAATGTTGAAGAGTCCCGAACAGAATCTTTGCCGCTTACTTTGCGTTGCGACGTGAACAGACTTGAATCGGCTATCGCGAACAGCGCTGCAAACAGCCAAGGGCTTTATCACGCATACGGCCCAACTTCTCATCTGATTATCGGAGTTATGTTGGGTACGGTTAGGGTTGCAACTATAGGGGGAATTCCCATGCGATGCTTGCCCCGGTGGTTGGCTATCTCCCTAAAGCCAGTCCCAGCCTAATGACCACAGCGGAATCTTTTCCCCCTCTGGACACTAGCCGTGATCTAATCGCAGACCTCGAGCAAAACACATATTTTACGAAACGGTGGATGAGTCGAATCGGTATGATCGTCTGCAGTAACCAATTGGGTACTAACAATGTGCAGATGATACTGGTTCCAGCTTGACTATCGCGTTCAAGTTAGACACAGTTGGAAACTTCATACTCCTCTCGAACCTCCAAGCCTCCATCCAGGCAATCATCCTCGCCAATTATCGCCGTGGAAGAATCGCAGCATCACCCGCGTCAGCCGTCGCAGAGTCGGTTTAATGCCCCCGCGATACACCCTGGTGCAATCGGACGGTTAAAGTAGACCTCTCCACGCGAATAGAACGGAAGCAGCTGGGAAAAGCTGTTGGCGGGGTGCTGTCCGGAAAACTTTAATTGCAGAATTATTCGGCGCGGCTAGAAACACCTGCTGGGGAGCGGGGGGGTCGATTAGGCCGGCCGTTAATGGAGCGAAGCGGTGGCGTGCCTCGGCTCGTTTACACAATAAGGTGTCGATCAATCGGAAACAATCAGCGGGAATAATAACAGCGAGGGCCAGGCGGGGACTGGGAAAGAGAGGAGCACGGAGCGTGGTTCCTATTCAGCCGGCGCCGGCGAATTGAATAAAGAAGAATGGCTGTAATTCACGTCGAGTCTTTCTGACGTCGCTTCCGCTTTTCTGTCGCGCTTATTCATTTTTACAGCAGTTGCGTCTGATACGGGCGCAAAGATGCTCGCGACCCAGTTCCAAAGAGCGGGGAGAGAGAATATGGGGGAAGGCAGGGCTGCCGCGCGATGTAATTATGATTTAGCCTGGTTGCGTTTTTTTTTCATCCCTTCAGCGACGCTAAGAATGGAAATGTCTTTCCGCGCGGCTCGTCGAGCGTGCTCCGCGAAACTCGCGACAGACGTCGCGAATACTGATGTTGCTTCCTTTCACGAACTCCCCTGCTATTCGTTATTATAATGCTGGCCTTTCGCGGACTTCTTTCAAGCCAGCTTTCAGTGGAGTTAATTGTGGCAGGTTTTTAAAGACGGCGGGATTTTTTAGGAATCTGGAAAGTGTATTTTGGCACGTTTCGATGATTACTTTAGGAAATGCACTGCGGTTGCAAATAATTACAGTTGTGTATTACTGTTTTCATGGATTTTTAGCTGCACGAATGTTTGTGGTAGAAACTAGTTTGGAGAAGTACTTGAGAAGAAATTTGAGTCAATTCTTTTATTATAATACAATCACCGGAGGTATCTCAGGATCTATCAAAACTGCTGAACTGCGTTGCCCAAAATTAAGGTCTATGAATTAGAAAAGTATCACTTCCTTAGAGTGCAGAAACCGTCAGAAATTTGTACTCCCATTCATGTCCAAAATAACAAGGGTATACATATGAAATATCACAACATTTTCAATAACTGTGCTTGAGTGTTGATAAAGCTTGATATTTCTATACGAGGAAATAGATAATTCTCTAAATTGAATGCTTCTGATCGCACCGTGTGGAGCAGCTTTTCAAAATGCTTATTTCTCGGAATGAAGGTGGCGGAATTGCTCCTGCTGAACGAAGGATTCGCACGGGGCATGGACGAATAGGGGCTACGATACCAGGAACCGTCACAGTTACGGTTAAGGGACCTAAATTAGGCACTTGTCACTCGTTAACCGGTAATTTTCTTAAAAGAGGGCCGCGGCCGAGAAAACAATTTATGCTCGACCGTGTTCGCGAACAAGGAGTCCTTTTCTTTCGAAGGACACCGTCGTTTGTCGGTACAGTTATACCTGAGCGTGGCCCAATGTGAGAACCCAGTGATTTCGGGGATCATTATTGTGACTGGATGTATCAGTCAGAGAAATTGGTAGATAGTTCTCCTCTGTTCCCACGGATATTAATTACAGTGGATTTGTACATATTAATAATATTCTTCTACCCTGTACAAGGTGTTACATGTAATATTCTCTCATAGAAAGGAAAAGTGAATTAAATTCCTCCGAGTTCTTTAGTCACAAGGGAACGCCGGGAACCTTTACTCTTCGATTGGAGCGCAACTTCGTGGGTTTATAGAGTGACTCAAGATAAGAGCAACGGTGTGCTTCATTCGTGCTAAATCGCCCTTTAAGGATCTGAAAAGTAACTTCAAAGTCAAATAGACACTCCCACTTTTTCGCGTATAATTCCTAGAGTACAAGAGACAGGAAAAACCTTTCCAACAAAAGTTTCATGGTGCATTAAGCGTTGAAAAATTCCTTTAAAAAATTTTGAAATTTTTTTTGTTAGGTACTTTCTTTAATCTCTATTCAAATTTTTGTTAACGCAAGTTTGCAGTGCTTATTGCCTAGGGCACCATTAAACTTTTGTTGTGAACATTTTTTCTGTCTCTTGTACTTTAGGAATTCTACACGAAAAAGTGGGGTGCCATTTGACTTTAAGGTTGGTTTTCCCACCCTTAAGGGGTACACGGGTATTTCAAAGTTACAAAATCGAAATTTTCTCGATTGTTTATAATAGCTACAAGTCTTAGAAATATTTTAAAAAAGATTTCGTTGAAGAATTGAAAAATTTCATAAAATCTTTCAAAGTCGATATTTGTTGTATAACTCCGTGAATTTTTATTAAAATTTTTCGACCGAGTTCCACATTGCAGATTTTGAGTTAAAGGACACTCATATACAGCGATTTTGCGTTTACATAAGTCGGTCAATGGGAATCCTGTTCATCGCATGGAGGCGCGCATTAGGCAAGCACTCACTTTGACGTCTTGTATATTAATTTAACACATTATAAACATTCTTATTTAAAAATACGTCTTATATCCCTAAGAATGAATTGTTAAAAGAATAAATGATTTAAATTACCATATCACTAGCTCTACAATCTAGCCCAGAAGCAACCGTAGATTTTAACAGTCTACGAATTAAACACCCCATTGTTCTAGTCTTGAGTCACTCCATAAACCCACAAAGATGGCGCACCGATCGGCAAGTAAGGGTTCCCGGTGTTCTCTTGTCAGCAACAGTTAAAACGATCACATTGACTATGATTACAACCGAGGGAGTCCCCGTGACAAACACCTCCAATTCCCCAGGTCCAAGCTCCGTTCAGTTCTTAACCTCGCCCGGCCAACTGATATTCAAACTGATGTTGGAATAATACCCTGAGCCATTCAGCGATCCGATCCATAAACATCCCCCGAACCGGGCCACTCGGAGACCTGGCTCGCAAGTCCCTGCCTACACTCCTGAAATGGAAACGAGCCGTCGAGGCAGGGATTCCCGTCGTTTCCGCGCCATTCATTTGTATTCCTTTTAATATTCGACGGGGCGCGTCGGCGAATTTGAGGCACGTCCTGCGTGCTGCTGGGGAATCGGTGCCAAGGCGCGCGTGTGCAGCCACCGCGGGCGACCCTCGAAAACCCGACGGTCCCCTGGATCCGCGTGAATGACGATCGTTGGAAAAAGCGCATTAGGATTGGGAAGAATATTCATAAAGCGGGAGGGGGGGGGGCGAGGGGGCGGAGCGTTCACGTTCGCGGCAACGAAAGCGCGGCACAAAAGGGGCTGCTTACGGTGCTCGGGGGCTTTTCCTGCGGCCTGAAAGACTGACGTTGCATTTCGAGTGCATATCTGGCGCAATCGAATTCCCCGTGGCCGTCGGATTCGCCTATTGTCAGGGCCCCGCTCTTATTGCGCCGGCACGTTTATGGGCGTATAGAGATCCCTGAAGAGAGGATCGTTAGGGTTCAATCTCGACGCCTCGCGTCCGCTGACCATCGAATAGTTGCACGCGCGTCCATCGCATTTACATGGAAATCTCGGGTTTCCTGGTCGTTTACATTCCCGGCATTATGCTGCTTCGTCGAGGACGCGCGGATCGATTGCCTCTCTCAAGAAGCTGTGGAATTTTGTGCGAAGAGCCACCCTTGTGCTTTGGACAGTGGACACCTCGGGGCGATGGGGTTTTTATTAATTGGTTGAACGAAGCTTGTTAGGTTCATTGGGTTAATTGTGGTTGTTTGATGTTAGCTAACTTAATGTTAGGTTTCGGTTTGTCGTTGGTGTTGTGGATGGTTCAGGGGTGAATAGGGTAAGTTACAGTGGTGGTAGGAGAGTGTTTGAGATTCATAGTTTTACGTGTCTGCGGGAGTCACTTATGTTGGTGTCGGTGGTCTGCTGTGGTAACTTTTAATGGAACCATGTTATTGTTGGTAGCGTTGATAGTTTAAAGTTTGCTACGACCATTACTGTATGCGTTTGGCAGTGGAATTTTGTAGTACTATTGAATACGAGTGGCCGGGTATTGTCATAGGGGGAATAAGGCAACCTTCCTGTGGAGACACGCCAGCTGTTCCCGCGTCAACAAACTAAACTGGTCCTTAATGTGACGTAACGAGAAGCATTGAGTAGGCAGTGCTCGTGTCTGTACAGACATTTTTGGACTGATTATTTTAGAGGCTTTTTAAGAAAGATTCTCTTGTTTTGCAGCGATTTTGACGAAACGAAATTCAGTTTGCTTTGCTTGTAAATTCTTCAGAATGTGTACCTCTGGTGATTTTTCAAAACGTGTATTGATGCGCCTCGCCACTTGAATGGTGAAATAGCGGGGAAAATGGAGCCTTTGATTCTGACTTGAAATAAAAATCCGCAGTTTTTTTACTTTTCATGAACTTGCATTGTCGATTTGATCAAGTTGACAAAATTGTGGGTCTTTGAAGAAAAAGTTTCGTTGGTACGTTTTTATGCAAAAAACATGTTTGAATTTAAATTTCATAAATGTTTTTAGTTCGGTCATTATTTATTTAAAAATCAGCGGGAAAAGTAGATTAGTCAAATAGTTTTTGTGCTATCTTTCCCCGCCATTTCACAATTCCAGAGGCGAAATGCATTAATGAATTCAGCGTGACAAACTTGAAAATTGTCAACTAAATTTTTTTGTATGATATAAATATATATTAAAATAACCTCCGAGTTTTGGAGAGGTACGAATTTATTTTTCTTTGTTAAAAATATTCACGAAAATCGCGTTTTTTTCCACGTCCTAAACCAGGTTGTCCCCTTAACCTCAATTTAAATGCCCGAATTTCATTTGAATGCAGTTTGATTTGAAAACAAAAGAAATTGTTTTAAAAAGCCTCTTTAATGACGTTAATAAACTGTGTCCCAGAAAATAAGTCTCACTTTCAATTTATTTCTTCATAATTATTTCAAAAAACAAATGCTCCATTTTCGACAAAAACGACTGCCACTACTCTCAACCTCAGCCATTACGTTACCAAAAAAGAAACATTAAAAAGACCACAATACTTCTGCCAACCATTTCCAAATGCCATTAACATTAACTTCCACCAATTCCTCCAATTAAAACAATTACTCCAAAATGACTCCAATTACAAAAATTATCTCTACACATCCCCGTTCACCAACCCAGCCAACTAATCCTTTCCTCCAACAAACCCTGCCTCCCCTTCCCAGAAAATTCGATTCATTCTCGCAAGGCTCGTGCCAAATTGGATCTCTGGATTCCTTTGTGCCGCGCGCGGAAACCCCAGAAATCTTGCGGTCTGAGGGTAAAAAGAATTCCCTCGCGGGTGGCTCTCGAAGCGCAGTCGACCGGCGTTTCCGAAAAACCCGAGCTCGCGAGTCGCCGACAAAAACACGGGGCGCGATTACACCGAGCGTGTAACGTCAGCAAGCGACGCATTGGGAGGGGTGGTTCGAGTGACGAAAGGGGGATCGAAAGGGAGAGTTACCACGAGCAGCGACGGGGCGTGGAATCGTCGTTGGAGCTGAATACGAGGCCTTGCCGAGCGAGAAGGGAAAATCAGCGGAACGGGACTCGCGAGGGGAGAGATAGAGAGGCGACGAGCGCGTTGCGTTTGCCCGGCGGGGGTGGATGTGCGCGAAAAGGCGAGGGCAAAGGGCTGGGTCGCGGGGGTGGGAAACATGAATGGGTCGGCGCGATCGAGTGAAATTCGCGGTGTTAACGTTGTGCAGTCGATATCGCGTGGCGCGATATCACGTCGCGCGTGATGATGCGCATTGAAAGCGGGGGAGGAGAGGGTGGGGAGGGGGGGGGGGGTGTTGGAACGCGCCGCGCCCCCGAGTCTTGCGATAACGAGTTTTCAACTTTGGTTTTTGTCCCGCGGTGTCGGCCGTTTGGATCGCGGCTGTCGCCCTGGGAGGGCCGGCTAACGAGAATTTTAATTCGGAAATGTTGCCCCGGCATTCGAGAGCTGTCTTCTTGGCGTAGATGGGATTGTGCCGCGGGAATTGTTTAATTCTCGACGGTGCTCGAGCGCTTAACGAAGCGCAAGTGGCGCGATCCAGTGACGTGTTTGAAGCGAACACCAAGTTCTGCGTGGAATTTTCGCGGGAGTGTCTGGGCACAGCGTGGACCGGCGATTCGATTTCTTTTAATTAAATTAGCGACTTTGCGCGCCGCTACGCTGGGGGATCAATCTTTCAGACCTTTCAGTCGCGAGCCATTTTGTGTACTGGTTATTTCGTATCTTTTCAAGGGCGTCGATGGTCCATGGGTATCACGATCATTTCTGGTTTTTAGCGGCATGGTGAACCGAAAGGAGTTACTTCTAATTTTAGAGAAGGACCGAAGAAAAGTACTTTTTGCAATGAATGCAATTCTACGTTGCTTCTGTTCTTTGATGGTTAATTAGAATATTGTTCTCTGTACTTGCCAGTTCTCTGTACTTGCAAAAGACAGTGCGAAGCGTTTCTGTTTTTAAATTGGGAAAAGGTGACGTCATCCGTGGAAAATATTACGGAATGTTAATTAATTAGATCTGCGTTGTAAACGCGATGGTACGTCCTTTTGATTTCTCAGGATAAGGAGCATGCTTAGTTCTTAAAATTTCCTGCAGACAAGAAAAAGTTTCCTCTCCAGTAGAATGATAAAAGGCGTTAATTAATTAGTTTCGTGTCGTAAATACGCGTCGCTGGATTGCCAAGAGAGGACGGTGCCGAGCATTCCTTCTTGTTGTGAACCCTTTCAACGAACCATTGCACTCTCTGCGTAAGAAGAAATGCCTCGTCCTCAAGCAGAAATTTAAAAACTGCATTCTGGAAGTGTAAAAAAAATAAACAATTCCACGAAGTCCCGAGGCGCACTTTTAAAATCTTTGTGCGCATTCTGTCCCTTATATTTATGCAGACGTCGCTACGTGATTGAATTCCGCAAAGAAAGAAGCAGCTGAAGCTTCAAATAACTAAGAATAACGTAGATTAAATGAGCAACATCTGAATCAAGGGGTCTTCCCAGTGTGACGGTTGAAAGAAACTTAATTCTTCGTGAATTAAAAACAGAAACAAGTATTGCGCGTAGCATTTTCCACTTTTGTAGCTTTATTCTATCACCTTTCAAGACTATAAAAGGAAAATTTGCAGCTAAAAATGTCCATTTATAGCTGAGTAGGAGCATCGCGAAGAGAATAATATCCTTCCAACAGTTTCTTCCTGCCTCGAAGTTGACCTTATCGCTCGTAGGATTTAGAAAAAATCGCAAGGCCAGAGGGTTAATTGACCGCGACCTCGCCCGATGTTGGAACACGAGGCGTCTGTTTTTCGCGGCCACGTCGTCACGTGTGGCGCGCCAATTGAATTCCATGAAAGCCACTTGCTGCGCCGGCGATCGCTGGCGACGGCGTGCGCGATCACTCGTCTCGGCTCTTCTCCATTGGTCGATCCCTAACCGATTTTCTTTCTGTTCGTAGGTGGCGCGCAAAGGACCACGAGGAGGCAGGCGAGAGGACGCGCCGCGCGCGCCAAAGGACGGGCGCGAGCGGGCAGCCGTGCGTCGAGGGACGAGTGGCTGCGACGTCGAGGGGAGACACGCCGCGTGTCACGTGTGCGCGGAGGAGCGCGAAGAGGTGGCGAAAGGGGAGAAAGAAACCCCGGCAATCGACAGATGAGAGTTCGAGTCGCAGAAAGTGGTTTCGAGAGAGCCTGGCGCAAGTTGGCTCGGTGCAAAGGGGTGCAGTGGTAGCTGGCAGTGGTGTGGAGGGAGGAAGAGCGAGCAAGTGAAAGCTGCCTGTGCTCCAAGTGGAAAAGGAAGAGCTCGAACAGACACGAGGGTCGCCCCGTGGTTCCCTTGGGTGCGGAGGGAGAGAGAGAGAGAGAGAGAGAGGCCGGAGGACAAGGAGGGAAAAGGTGACACAGAGGAAGAGGAGAGAGGAACAGGACTCGTGTCGCTGACGTGACTACGAGTGACGTGACGTGACGTGACATCGAGTCGTCGAGATGCCCCGGGATGAGATGGCCGCCGCCTCCGTTCACACGCTCCTGTCGCTTCTTCTCGTGCTCGGCGCTTCTACGCTGTGCCGAGGCAGGATCACGAATCAGGAGATAGGTGAGTGGAAACATGCGGCTTACTTGACGAATCTCTTCTCGTTTCGAGCGGTTTCGCCTTCGCTTCCCGCCTGATGCGTTTGTGTCGCGCGATTTCATGGTCGATACCTTCTGTATCGCTTCGCAAGGGGATGTTTCCCAATGGCGATGCTGGTGGGAAGCTTTGGCGCGGGGGCACGTTTGATCTGTGCAGTGAGATATGATAGAAAAATTTGTTACTTTTTAGTATATACTTTAGGCGAGGTGCATACTGCATAGAGTATTTATAGTCCAGAGTGGAATAGTAGGGGGGACCGAGTATGGTTGCCTCATTTCTTATTTTGAGTTTCTTACGGGTTATAGTTGCAGGGAAGTTCATTCAGACTTAGTTAAATATAAACTACGTGCGTCCGACTTTATATATAAAAAAAAAATAGTTCTGTGGATTTTGTCAATCAGATTAGAAGCTACTTCACATTATTTGCAGGAACTATTTTGTGACAATATACCCCGAGGTTGGGTTGATTGTCGCAGACAATAGATAAATAAGTTTGTTAACAAAAAGATCGATTCAATTAAGGAAGTAATATAATTTTTTTATTGTAATTATAAATGCTGTAGTCTTCAACACAAAATTAAACTCAGAAACAATTATTAACAAACAATTTACAACTTTATCACTGAACCCTAATTTCTCTGGATTTGCTTTTTGAGTACAGAGACAATCACACAAGGCAAAAGTCTTCTTCATTCTCTTTTTCTTCTTTATTAATTGTTGATACTCTTCTCTCTTATTATTTTTTCCTTTATCGAATAAAATAACCCATTTTGCTCTGATTTTCTTTGAATAAATAAATATTTTCTACGTAAATAATAAACCGAAAAACCAATTTCGAAGTTTAGCGACTCGTGTAACGCGAATGGCGTGAAATTGAATTAATTATCGCGTGATGCGCGTACTGCTGCTCGAATCCATCGTGATCGCTGAACACTTCCTGTGTTTTCGCATAATGTATGTAATTATGCCACTCGGAAGGGGCCTGGCACAAAGAGGGGTGTAAAATTCACGATCGACATGCAACATATTCCCAATGGATTAATTAACGAACGAAACGGCTCGGCTGCTGTATTCTTTTATATCCGATTTCCTGCGGCATTGTTTGCATCTCTGGGGATTTATCAACCGACACATAGAATGACTTAAAATCAAGCAGAGAGTTTATTGCGCTCCCAGGTCATTATCGATTTCGTTTATGAGTTATGGATGGTTTAAGTTTCTTGTTTGAATATCTATGTTCTTCGTGGATTCTTGGATTCTTGGATCCTTGGACACTTACATTCTTGGATACCTGAGTTCATATATCCCTAGGTTCTTGGATCCCTAACAAGGAAAGATCCCGAACCCGAAAATTCAAAAATTCTGGAACTTTGTGAATATTTAGGGAATTTTTCTCTGATTATAACGCAATTTTTATTTGCTGCCCAAATTCACTCTAAAGGCGTGTAATTGACCCCTGAAAATCCAGTTATTTTCCGATTTTGTGTTATAACTGGTGAATTGTAAAATAATTTTTTATACCAAATGATAGTTCTAATTAAAAGAAGTAACTTTTGTCTCGAAACATTTTTTTTATCTTTTCCAGTTCGCGAGGTACAACACAAAATCAGAATGTAGCCGAATTTTCAAGGGTTAATTTCAACCCTTAGAGTGAATTTGGGCAGCAAACAAATACATATTCACAAAGTTTCAGAATGTTTTGAATTTTTGGGTTCTTCCCTTGTAAGTTACTGTACCCTTAGATTTTGAGATTCCTAAATTACCGTACCTCAAGATTCTTGAATTCCTAAATAACTACACTAAATTCTTGGACCCTTTTATTTTCCCTCCCACCCACTCACGCGAGGTAAACCTACTCAAATCAGACAAATCTTCGCAAAGATCCTCAAAAATATTTCCCCATTCACATCGAGAGCCAAAGCGGACTAACCCACATTGAACAAAAATTCATTTTCCCTATTTAATATGATTAGTACAGCCTACTGAAATACACCATTGCCACTGAATCAATTCACATCCCCTGAAACAGGACACCGCGGTCGATCGATCCTTTCATCTGGCGGACGTGCGCGTTTTCGCGCGATCTTAAGGCACGCACGGCGAATCGAATCGACACGCGCGCGATCATTTGTGGTCAGCGAATTTGCAGGATCAAAGGTGGTTTTGCGTCCCTCGGGGCGGTTCGATTCGCGGCTGTAACGTCATTTGCCAAACAATCGGTCGTCTCTGGTCTCTTTCGCGCGGATCTCGCAGCCAGCGGGACCAGGTGATCCATGGGAACACCGACTGCACGACGGCCTCGTTAGAACCGCAATGGGTAAACGAGTTAAAAACCCTCCTCCCCATTTTCGCTCTGCGAGCAACGAAATTACGTGGTCGGTATACTCTGCGGCTTTTGCCGCTAGGCGATTCAATTTGTGCATTAGCTGCAACGTCGCACAATGGATCGTCCGCGTGTAAATAAAGGGGGGCGAAAAAAAATGCACCAAAGTCACGCCTGTTCTACGTGGCCACCTGCTCAACGATCCAGCTAAAGAGATATACAGACACCACGCCTTGCATTTGTCACCAGTCACGTTCCTCCCCGTTCGGTTACCTGTGCCAACTTAAACTACCCCTCCTGTCGCACCCCCCTGTTTCCATTCAAATGAAAACACCTCCTTTCATTGGTGAAATGAATTCATCAATGACGAGGATAGTCACGAAGCTAATTAGCTATTTCATGCTGGAAATTCAAAAAATTATAAAACTTCGGGGGTATGTAGAGGATATGTAGGTATTTATTACGATATTTTTTAGCTCCCCCAAACGCCACAGGATAGTCCTAATTAAAGAAGTAATTTTTGTTTGAAAACATTTTTCTATCTCCTACAGTTTCGCGAGGTATAATACAAAATTGCACAATATTCGGATTTTTTGGGGTCAAAAAAATTGTGTAATACAAAACTACGCACCCTCTACATTATCCCTGAAGTTTCATAATGTTTTGAATTTCCGAGTTGGGCATTTTCCCTTGTTTCTATTGAAAATTTATAACGAAGTAACAGAAGCTGCGGGCATTCTCTTGGACCGTTGGAAAAATAAAGAAATGGCAGTCGAGGAGCTGAATTACCGCGTTGAAGAATAAAGGGTGGTTGGTTTTGCCGCGAACAGGGGCAACACGTCGACGCGACATAATAATTTGCGCGGTCGAGGGGATTAAACAGCGAGTCCGGTGAAATACCTACGTGAAACCAAAGTCGATTCGACGTGTTATGCACGCCCGAGCGAACGATTAAGCGACGTCGAGTGTTTTATTTAATGTTGAAGGCGAAACGGAAGTAATTACGGTTCCTCGGAGCGTAAAGGAAGGTACTGGCTGCGAGAGGGAAGGGGGCGGCTCGAGGGGGTGCGGTTGCGAGGTTGAGGCTGTGAAACCAAGGGAGTCGAAGAGTGTACAGGGAAGGGAAACTGGTGCTTGATTGAGCAGGTGGTTAGACAACTTGACCGCACGAACACAAACCGAAAGCATTTCGGTAATTAAAGGGCCGATTAAAATCGTATCAACCATGTTCTGCGATATTCGATGATAGGCGAAAGTAGATTAACATTGGCTCGGTACACTGGATGGAGATTAATTCTGGAATAAAATTCAGTGACTTCAGAGAATTTTTTTGTGCGAGTGTAGTGAATGGAATATAAAATCTGTTTGAAAGCAAACGCTTTAAAGATTGTACAAACTTTTTTTAAAATTCTTTTTAGTACAAAACGTCGCGGAGGAAGCTTCTTCTATTCCGTGGCCGGAAATATTCCTCTTCCATTTTTTTTTTACCGACTCGTACTTCCCGAGCTGATCTTATATAAAACTCAAAAATCTTTGCCTTTTGTTCCAAGTCACAAATTAGAGGAGAAACCTTTCCGACTGCGGAAATGAAGAAGCTTCTTTCGCGCTGTTTTCTACTAAAAAAATTAAAAGAAAAAGTTTTCACAATAAAGGTTTTGAAACAGATTTGTATTCCACTCACTCTACTCGTGCAAAAATTTTAAAAATCAGGCTATTTATCCAGGCGCAGAATGGCATTACACCTTAAAAGATGCTACAGGGATGAATTATTTGGTTTCCTTTCACAGTTTCCCGAAACATTAACAGTTACCAAAGCATGGCTACTTTGAAACATATCTAATCCTCACAAAACTACTTGTCAAATCTTCCCACCCTCTTCGCTACCTACATTCCCCACAAAACCCTGACGATCTCCTAGAACCCTCATAGCCGCAGCATCGGCTGAACAGTATAAAATCGTGCACAGTGCAACATTAATTAGCGCAGATCTCAACGAACCCTCGAAGCTACGTGGCGACCCCCTCGACGGCATTGAAATTCACGCGATAGCTAATCGCGCCGCGTCGAACGACGCGTCTGTGAACGCTAATTAACCGCTTGCCACGTTTTTCTCGCGCCAGCGAGATCCGAGCCCTCCGAACCTCTTTCCTCCTTGACGCCGGCTGAAAAGCGTCGGTCCCTGTTCACAAAACGGCGGGGTCGTCCCCGGGGAGCTGAAACGTCCGCCAACAGTGACGGAGCTCCCTTCGTATTTCACCCAAGTTTTTCCTCGTTAGACGCGCGTACGTGGCGACTAGAGTGAACTAGACTCGGGGCCAACTTGCAAATTACTTCAACGGCAAGCGCATCGGAGGAGAGAGGGTTGGTCCAGGTACAGGCTGAGCGAAGCTTTTCGATCGTAATCTTTTAATTACGCTTTGAGAAAGGGGCTGCGAGGGTGGGGGGTGGCTTTTAATCCACCGGTGGAAACAGCCCGAAGCTTGGCGGCAAAAAGGAATGGTTGAGGGTCGGGGGGAGGGAGAGGCGACGTACGGGATCCTCATCCCTTGGACCTGATAGAAACCGTGACTGCTATCAATGTCCGCCATCTAAACTGAAGGCGATCAGGGACAAGCGGGGTGGGGGACGGGCGTGAATCTAATCCAATTAATTCGTCTGTTCGCGGATCTCGAGCAGCCAGCGCTATTGTATCGCGGGGTTGCGTTACAACCGAGCAAGAAGCCGTTATTCCCATGCAACTTCAGTCGTTTGGCAACTCCCCGGCGACCCTTGGCACCGGGGGGCATCCAGCGTCGACTTATTTCTCGCGGCCGAAACACTTGGTTCGGCTTGTACCAAACTTCCTCTGCTCCCCCCTCGTCCTTCTCCTCCTCGCACTCCGGCGACAAAAAAAGGCCGCAGTCGCCTCGCGGTAAACAAACCGCCGTTTCGACGGCACTACGTTCTTTGCCCTGTTTCCGCCCCGACTCGTCCCGAGTGATTAATCGCGCTGCCCCGTGACGGGGGTGAACGCTCGGCCGGGGAAAGTCTCGCGGAAGTCCTGCTCCGTCCGAGGCGCGGACTGGGAACGCTACTTTCCAGTCAATGGATCCCTCTGGACGATCCATTCGGGCGACTAGCGTCCATTATTCACCGTAAATTCGTTCCCGGTTAGCCTGCGCTGGCTCCTCCGCTCTGTGCGTTTATTAGGAAGTTAGTTCCTCGGCGACCTCGAGGGGTGAAGCAGCAGTCGTCCGGGCGATCTCGATGGCACAAAGGACGGGAGCTGCTAATTACTCATCCATTCGCCACGTTTTCCGCTTCTTCTCGGCTCCTGTGGTGCAATTCCTCGGGGGTGGGGTGTCTGATTTGATTCTCCCAGATGGTTGTCATGGGTTTCGAGTTGCAGTGGAGGGCTCGATAGAGATGTTGCGGAGGGTGAATCACGTAACTAGATTATCTTGGTGGCTTCTGATACCAGTTGACAGGGTCAAAGTTTTTTCTACGTTGGAGAATTGAATTCTTTTTCTGAGGGAGCTGCGAGCTGATTATAGCGCATTTTCTGTGGCATTGTTGTTGATGAGCTCAGAGTTAACTTTGGTGTTTCAAATGCAGTCTCGTAAGTCTTATCTTGGACACAATACTTACTACTTAGGGTGAACTGCACTAATCATTGGCACTCCTGAATAAAGATACAAATATTAAGACGTACGAGCTTAGAAAGTACTTCTTCACAATTTCTTATTTTTCTTTCATTCGAACACTGCAAATTCCAGTTGTTGAACTACCAATTTTACATCTGACAATAGCACTGCAAAAGTGTTAAAAGTGGCGATGGGATAGAGGGTTGAATTTCAAACGTTTTGCTAAAATTTTGATAAGGTGTATTAAAACAAACTAAAATAAAAGGGAAACATTCTGCAACAAGGAAGGGTTGATGGCTTTCTTAAGTAGATATCCTGAAGCAATTAGTCTGATCTCTTATTTATTTAGTTATTAATGAAGATTGAATTATTAAAAAGTCAACAAATTATTTTTAGTCTTTGAATTCCAGTAATTGATACACGCTGTGACAATAAATATACTAAGTATGTCAATGATTATACTTTTATGTGTATTTCTATTTCATTGAATATTTTTAGAATAAAAGAGCCTAAGTAGGTACTCAAGATGTTTCATTCTAATGAGAAATCCATAATCATCGATATTGACTGAAAATTACGACCATGTAAAACCTTCACAAAAAAAATATACCCGTTCCAATTAGTGTTTCCGTTTAGGGTGCCATTCATTCCACAGTTCCCCTATCTGCAAGAAGGTAGGCTTAGTTTCAGTAGTACATATCAAGCACTACCGCGTCAGCCTCGACATCTCCGCGAGTTAAAGTCCTCCTCTTCCCCTGCCACTCTTTCCTCACAAACTTCCTTCGAAGCTCCGTGAAAATTTCACAGTCAAGCCCCCGGTGCTCCAATCAATCAATTTCCCCCGCCGCCGCGGCCACCCTTGTTCATAAAATACAGTATCGGATCGTTAGCCACGCGCGGATCGCGCCAGCACGCGACATTATCCGCTTCCGTTTCGCTGCTGACCCTCCCGCTGCTCCCACGGCGCTGTTCTCCGATTTCGTCGCGACTTTTCATCGTCGAGGGCCGGGAATCAACGAACCGTGGCCTCGGGCACGACTTTACTTGTGCCATTCGGCCAGCCCCAGACTGTAACTCTAGTTGCCCGGCAATGACTTATACATCCGCTTGTATCCGATTGTGGTCAACGGTGGACGACCAAGGGGGACGGGAGCCGGGAAGGGTGGACTGTCCACTCGGCCGAAAAATTTTACGATATGGAATTAGACTTGGAGAACAGGCGGCGGGGAACGAGCGAGAAGACGTAGTAACGTTGGGTCGGGGGGTGGTTGTCGCAGAGCGAAAGGGCTGCGTTTTATGGTCCCACTGGTACCGCGTTCAATTGCCCATTAATATCGGCGCACGTGAACGCGAGTTATGATTATTAACGCGATAAAAATTTCACCCCCTTCGCCGGCCACGGCAAGTTCCAGGAGGCTGAATCTAGCTCGGGTTCCCTTTCGAGAGACTCGGGGCGAAACACGCTGGGGAATCATCCGAGTGGAGTGACGTGTAAATCTTGGACGGGATCGCGGGATTTATTGGCTTCTTCAGGCTGTCAAGGTAGTGAATTGGGAAGAGCGAGTGGGATTTTGCGGAAGGGCGAACGAGGGAAATAATCAGGATTGTGTTTTAGTAGGGAAGGGTGGATTGGGTTGTATGTGCATAGAGGTTTGTTTTAAGAGAACGTATAACGTGTTGCGCGTGGTTGTTAATATTTTGGGGTAGTTGAAAGATGCTTTTATGCTCGGAGGAGTCTTTTAGGTGACCATTTCATTAGCTAGTGAGATGACAAGTGCCTTTCCAGCGGATTGTATAACACATACAGGGTGCATTTTGACTCAGAATATTTCAGAATAAGCTTTTATATTAAATCGTGATGTTATGAAATAATTCTTGTTTTCGTAAAATAGTTGTACTAATAAGGTTAGGCAATGGTTAAATAATACCTGCCGCCGTGAGGTAACTTTGTTTTATTATTAATCACGAAAAATAATAATTTTTCCCCAGAAAATTAGGAGGCAGAATTACAATTATCTATTTAAATGGCCCTGGGGAGTCAGCGGTATTTTCAGTAGCATTTTTGAGCGACGCACAGCGGCGTCGCGTTAATAATGCACTATAAAGTGTAGAATATGCACGAGATATTTAATTGCAATCGTCGGTGGGATGGAAACAAATATGCGTTCATGCATATTTCATCGGGTTCGCGGTTTACCGTGTCCACGTTTTCGTTTACGAAATGGATATTTCTTCCTCGGCGCAGTCCAAATATAAGGCCTCCGGTGGAACACTCGCAGTGACAACACCGATATGAAACTTTTTACGTCCGTCGATTCAGGGAAGATTTCAGAAATCTTTCTCGAACCGTTCCAATACAGTACCAATGAAAGCAGAATATCAAGCGGCGGGTGTCGATAAAACTTTCCACTCTATGAATAATAAAACACGAAATGTAACTTGCCGGAGGCTCGAAACAATAGTAACTGCAGGACTGTCGAGTTTATAATTTCACTTATCAATGAAATTACAGTTGAGGAGCTTGCAGCAAGAGGGGTGCAGTTCCATCTTTACCAACTTCGAATAAATTAGAAAAAAACTGTTTATAAAATTATTACTTTGACTCAACATTAAAAAGAAAATACTAATTGAGGTATTGAGTTCTACAATAAAAATATTAATATTAATATTTCTATTTTAATTTATTTGCAATCAATTGCTCATTTATAATTGGATTTTCATCAAACGTGCAACAAAAGATGTAGATTTTTTTACGTACATTCCACGTCGCAATTAAGAAACTGTCAAAAATGAAGTTGCACCCGTTTTTGACGCAAGATCCTCAATTTTAAATCTCAATTCTGCTTCACAATATTCCCCCATTAAACCTGTGTGCTTAAGCACGATGGGATTAAAGTGTCCCTTAAACCACAACTCCCTTGCAAAAATATTATTGAACATACCACTTCCACCATTCTACTTCCCACTTGAAATTCATTTTTCAGAAACATTCTCAATACTTTAATACCAGTCCGTTAGAAAATGCAACGACGTTGGGCGTTACATCTGCAAGGACCAATACACGCTTTCCGTCCGACAGAGTTATTTCCTTTTCAGTAAATCACAATGGCGCGACGCGATTCCCTGAACGATATTAATATATAAAATGCCTGGAATTGTCGCGGGGGATGCAGCATCGGCCCCGTGTGTGCACAAGTTATTGTGATCGCGAGGTGCGCAGCAATGCACGCGCCGCCACGCTGCTTTCCGCCCGATGCACCGGCTGCGCTCGCCGACTCTCGTTTTAAGGAATCCTCGAACGCGCCCACGCAGCGAGCCGACGCGCTCGAGCGGCGAACATTGCTGCGAAATATCGATGTATCGCGCCCACGGTGTCAGGCGGCAGTTAGTCGCTGAATTCCACCTACACCCTATAAATATGCCATGTGACGTGAGCACAGGAGACTTTCAAAAGCCTTATTACAGTTAGAAATATTTGGAAAATATTGGTGCTTGTTAGACACGTTTGTGGGGAAACAGCGATAAACTGACTGACAGGTAATCCTGTTATTCATAAACACTGGGAATTATTGTCCAGCCATCTGTGGCGTCGAGTTTTTCTAGAAATAAAAACAGACATATCGTCGATCTTCCGTTAATATAGACGCCGACTCCAAAGCTTCTTCGCTCTTGATGACTTAAGCTACTCATGGAGGGTTTCAGTGCGTTCCATGCACAGTGAATTTTCGTTATAAGCTCGTTTCGATTATGCGTTGTATGCTCGGTCGCTATCCTAACCGTTCCTGGGAATCCTTCGATCAGGAATGAAAGAGTTCTCGCGAGTTCGGTATAGTCAACGCTATGCGTTGTAAGCTCGCCGCCAGCCCCGAGCCTATAACGAGAATCCACAGTACTGTTTCCGTGCGACTGACTATATTTCGCATGTCACGGGATTGACAACTCGCGAGCCGCGGCAGCACTTGGAATCGAGTGTCCGCCGTTTTCAGTCACGCATAGTTCTGTAATTAAACGTCGACATCCATCGAGGTGGACGAGCAGTGGAAACAAATTTACACTGCGGCGAAAACTGGCGGGCGGATAGAAAGCTTTTCCATCCGCCGATTGTTTTCCGGTAGTCGCCGGGCAGTGTTGGATTCTTGGTGTCCCCGTCTCAGCTACAGATTAATCCGATAATTCGCCGTTAAATGGCCTCGGCGACGTCGAACGGCCACGAGCGCCAGGATAAATGTCGAGGTGGTCCGGACGGAGACGCGTAACGATCGCGATCGAACTCTAAAAATGCTGCCCCCCACCCAGCTCGACTTACCGAGCGGGAAAAGTTTTTCAATCGAGCCACCGACGGTGCTCTTTCTTCTCGTTCTCCCGTCGCGAGTTTAACGATACGATCGTGTCCCCGCGCGGCGAATGCCCGGAAACGGTGCTAGCGAGCTTAAATGTTGCAAAAGCAACGGGGACAGCGGGAGAAACGACGCGAAAAGCTGCTAGTGTTCCTCCGTTGTCGTGCCAAGAAGTGTCCGAGGCTTTGTCGTACGTCCCCCCACCCAATTCACGTCGCTGACATAAATATCGTTAAACGTAGCTCGTGCCCGCTCGCACAAAAGATTTCTACGGTCAGCTTCTTGCAACCACCCCCGCGCGATGGCCACTCCGCCCTCGTGCCCCTCCCTGCGGATAATTATAAGCGCGCGCAACGCCGCTTTGAACTGGACTCCACCGGCAATAAGATGAATCATTAGGTTATAGAACGACTCGGGAACCAGTGGCGAAATTTCGAGCGAACGCTCGTTCTACTCGCATCGTGGCTGGCAAATGTTCTCGTTTTGCAGAAACACGTAGGAAATTTATGAAAATTTCATTACCACTTACATTTGTATCTACTTGTTTAGAAGTTTACGGCAGTGTGTCACAGTTGGTGTTCCGCCGCACTCTGGATACGAAGTTTCAGGCTCCTCGAGAAGCTATCTTGTGATCAAATTTGAATATTAAAAAGACGTGTAAATTGTTTAATGAGAAACGTACTACATTTCACTGGAAAATGTGTTTTGCAACTGCAAAAAATGTTAAAAAAATTTTAACGAGATTTATTGACATTTAATTGGGAAAGGCCCTTCCAAGTGTCTCCTAGTGCCTGCTTTAGCCACTAGTAGCGATGGGATCCGTCTTGTATATCAGGCGACTAATTCGAAGCACTTCGCACATGATTCGAAGCTTAAAACTCTTGAAAGTCTTGATAAGTCCAGAGCCTTGACAGTTCTTGAAAATCTTGGAAGTCTATCTAGCTCTTAGTTTATCACCGCTATAATTTCATATTCCACGAGTCTACGCTGTCGCAAGCATATCAGTGGGAGCGTATTCTTCATTTCTTAGTGAAAGACGCGCTTAACGAGGATCCGCTCGGGACAAGTAGAAAGGTGCACGCACCCAGAGAATCCCTTCATACCGAAGCTCTGTATTGGCATGCCTCCCTGAAGCAACTACAGAGCTGGATTGCATGGATCCCCGTGCTCCGACAAAATCCGATCGATCCTTCGGCACTGATGCACAGTCTACCCGCTTGTAATTAGCTGGAGGGGGGAGTTTGAGGCAACGATTGCACAGTGCGTTTATTGGATTCCTCTCGCTGCAATTGCTTTCCACGATAGGATCCGCGCTCTTAGACGGGTTCGACGATCTCGAAGAAAAGGAGTCGTGTCTTTTTATTTAGGGACCCACCCGCCGGCCCACCCTTGTTCCGTTACCTCCCCGTTTACCGGCTGAATTTTTCATCGCCCCCCACCCACCTCTCCGCCCGGTTTAATGGAAAATGCATTCACCGGGCAGCGGCGACCGAACTTTTTAGGCCAGCGGAGCTCTTTGAGCGGCCGACATTAGCGAAACGGGTGTACAGGGCGAGTAGCGGTATCGATAAGACCCTTTTGTGAGCGAACAGAAGGGAACGGGGCTGGAATCCACGGGGAAGCTTAGCGCGGCGAAGCTTGGCCGATGGAATTTTTTCCACGGCTATCCTCCCGCCGGCGCTGTAATACTTGCTGGAACATTCACTTCCGCGGCGATTCAAGTCCTCCCCGCTTTGCATTGTCGCGAAGAATTCTCCCACTGGATGATCGTGCTGCAGATTCAGGTCTCCGGGATAGATTCTACGATTCAAAGACTCGATAGGATATCCCCCGCGTTCGCAAAGGCCCCGACCATTGTCCCACGCTTTCGCAACGTCCACCCCGATCACCGTGAAACCTACCGCGACGGTGATCAACGGAATGCGCCGAACGAAACCGGGAACGAAGCACGAGGAAAACCTTTGCTCTGTAATTTCGCGTTTCGGGTAACAGAGGAGGGAAGAGGGTGGGGGCGGAACGGTTTCGAACGTGATGTCTTACCTCAAAGATATCTCTTCGGCTGCCCTCGGAATGCCCGGTGCTCCCACTCTCGCAATTAGCCACGGTTAGCAGCAACAATGGAGTGCGTTTATTGGATTCCTACGGGCGCAATCGTTCGGGGCTCTCAAAAAGATTTCAAGCCCGGCTCGCTCGCCCCCGCGGAGCGTTCCACCCTCGTTCGACGGGGAACGGAAAGAATCGACGTGAAAGCGGGGCTGATGGTGGTGAACAGTGGATGGTTAAGGGGAGAGGTAGGGGGGGGGGTGGGATAAATGTGGGATAGAGGGCAAAACGAAAAACGCGAGTGGACGAAGAAAAGTGGAGGAAGAGGGCGCGGGGTGGGAAAAAAGGACGAAGTGGAGGAGGAAAGATGGGGAGGAAAAGAAAAGAAAGGGAGGGGTTCCAGGGCTGTGCGGGCAGCGCGCGGTGGAGGGGGGGGGGGAGGAAACGCGACATTTTTACCGCCCCAATATATAAAATGGGTTACGATCAATTGAACTCGGCGATATTGAGAGGTACCCGCGGAGGAATGCGGTATATCGGTAGTACAAGGCGGACAAGGAAAACCGATGCTCATCGAACCTTAAAATACGTCCTTATCATATTGGCCTGCCTGCCTGCCGCGACGTCTAGGTTGGCCTCCCACACCCCTCGAGCCTGCCTCGAACCACTTTCTCACCCTTGTTCCCTCTGTGGCGAGGACGGAGCCTTGGTTCTTTCGTTTCGTGGGCACCGCTCGCGCGGCAACTCTGCATGCAGGAACGAGACAAAAGAATGCAATTCCGGCGACCGGGGCGCCGCTGTTGCGACCTCCACGTTCCACCCACCACCCCTGTTCCGTCCTCCGTATCCCCCCTGCGTTGGTTTCGCGAAACGTACGATGCCAAGAACCGAGGAGCTGCTACTGAAATATTTCCAGGACGAGGTGTGGTGCGCTCCGGCTGAACGAACCAGTCGCCGGGGAGGAGCGGCCGCGGGAGGGTCGGAGGGGGTGGTTGCGCGCAGCGTGGCGAAAGTAGCGGAGGGAGGGTCGAAACCCCGGCGAACTCTAACAAATTGTCATTTGCAGAGCGCAATACTCGTTCCGTCCGCACAATAATCCAGCGCGACGCTGGCGCTGCAGGCGTCCCTGGAAATCCTTATATAGGGCGGAAAATGCGAGGATCGCGGCTAAATTAGACGTCCCCGCCGCGTGATTCACGCGCTCGCCGTGTATCGGACGCGCTGCTTTCGAAGCAGCGCGACGGGTGAATGAAGGGTTCAAGGGTAGATTGTCGGTCGCTGTCGTTGAGGCACGGCAGTCGTCGCGATTTTTCGTGGCAGGGAGATTCTTGAGGGAAACGGGGGTGACACGGCGGACAGGGTCATCGAAGTATTTGTAATGCTTAGCCGACGATCGTGCGGGGGCGTCGGTTCGAATACTACTACGTCGCAACATTTTTTTTTAAATCAGTCTATGAGTCGTAATTTTTCAGTAAACTTGACAATTTTTTTAAAATTCTTCGTAATTAAATTCTCCAGCGATCTGTTCAGTTCGGGTTTTGAATTCCCTTGCTAATTTTGTTATATTTAGCGAAATATTTACACATTTGTGAGACGCCTAAAAAATGGTAAAAATACGAATTTCGATTTGTCATTTTAAATCTTACAATTTAATCTACAATATTAGATTTGTGGTACAAATTAAATTTTGCTTCTCTATAATAATTACCTCATATTCGTAATCAGCGTATCTGAAAATTAATACGCATTAAGTTTCTTCCGAATAAGCCCATTTTCTCAAATTTCCCATCTCCAATTTCGAAAATCTGACTTTAAATTCGGAAGATACTAACCTTCTTAAAATTCCATATATTTCGCTAAATATAAAAAAGTTAGCAACGAAATTCAAAATTCCTGCTGTAGAGAATCGATAGAGAATTTAATTACAAAAATTAAAAAAAAAGTATACCGAAAAACTACGACCTGTAGTCTGATTTAAAAAGAAAATGTCATTATACACCTACCACTGTGCGTCGTCCTAATGAATTTGTGGTTGAATAATGAAGCTCGTATCGAGGCACGTGCAGATCGTGCACGAGCGAGCGGAACGCAAAGAAATTCATAGCATCGCCGGAAAATTCCCCGCGCAATGGAATCGACGCTATTTCCTCGCGTTCCCGGGGCCACGTTTCAGTATCTCGCGTCCCGCCAGCGCGGATGAGAAACGTACTTCCGACGGTGGCCGCGGCAACGTTCGTTACAGACCCTTATCAGAAACGAGAGTATAATTCCAGCTGAAAACGCAAGTTTCACGGCCAAATTACATGTCACTGCGCTCGCGAGATACACTCCGCCGGTGTTCCGTGTGCGCGCGCGTCCGTGCGCGCAAATACTCTGATATCCAATGTCGGGCGGGCGAAGTGCGCGGAGGGTGGTGCATGATAGCGGGGACGGTATCTTATGAAATGCGAGTTGGAAGCAGGCGACTCCTTGTTTCAAACCGCGATCACCGTTTCGCCCTTCGACCTGCCGTGATAATAATAATAATAATAATAATCCGGGAGGGGCTTTCGCGGTACGTTTACCCCCTGGACGATGGGGGCGAGTTTAGGGGTCGGCCGGGCTTCGCCAGAAATTAAGCGCAACAAAGGTGACTAAAGGGGGAAGAAAGTTCCTGCAGGCGACGACTTCCACGGCCCCTTCGGAAACCGATGGCGTTCGAGAGCTTTTGAAGGGCCGCGATAAGCTCTCAGGGATTCGCGGAAGAATCGCGATAACCGGCGAGATTCTTCGGGAAGCCGCGATAAGCCTACCTTCGGTGGATTTTTGTTTAAGAATCGCGATAGCTTTCGGCGGAGTTGGGCGAGTCGCGATGGCTCTCCCAGACAGTTTGGAGGTAACTTCCCTGAGGATTGGAGGAAAAACGGAGCAACCTTTGAGAATCTCTTCGCGTATCTCACTCTTGTGAGTCGTGGTAGATTTCTTTGTAGAATTTCTGTTTCTATAGAGAAGAATCCAGAGTTTATATAGTATCTACTATTTCAGAAATTTGTAAGGAAACATCTTTCTGAAACGCTGAAGGAAAACAGGGGAAATGGGCGTGCCAGATTTGAAAATCCTTCGCGAGATATCGCGGCTGGCTTGGAGGGAAACGATAACGAGGACCAATCGTGCGTTCGGCGGTCGCCGTTTAATTTCTGAAATTAAATTTCGGCGAGCGTTTTAATACCAACGGGCATAGCTGACGACGCGGGCTCGCTAATTACGGGCGGACAGGAGTTAATTGGTTCGCCAGTGCCTCCCTTATTGCCGTTTAAATAACTTATTAATTAATTCTAATAGATTTGTACGTGGCATCGAAATGATATTCGAACGCCAGGTACGGTGCGGCTCGGTTTGCTCGGAGCCATTGAATTTGAGAGAAAATCGGTTTTCAGCGGGCGACAAGCTCGGGGTGGTGGGGGGGAGGAATTTATTCCCGTGTTGTTTGTATTAAACGGCCAGCTGAATATTCCGCCGATGGCCGGGAAGTTATCGACGATCGTTTTCAATGTAAAATTCCGATTAACGGTGTCCGGTAATTCTGATATCCGCGGCCGCGCTCGAGCTGATGTTCACTCTGCTCCCTGCAAGATCTATGGCACCGCGAATTCCCTGCTTGACAAAGACGAACGAATGCGTGCGTCAGGCACGAACGGTTCTGCAAACCTGTTTCAATCCCCCGTAGTGATTAAAATAATTACGTAATTGGGATGTGAAACTCTCCTCGAGGAAGTAGAATGTGATTCTTTTTTGCGGAACTTCGGAATTAATCGAAGGGTCCCGTATTTGATAAAGTAATGGTTGCGTTAAATTCCTTGGAATTTTCAGCTTGTTTTCCCCTTCGGCGCCCTTTATAGAAGCGTGAGCATTGAATTAAGGGTGATTATTGGCGAACGGATAAGTTTTCAATTTGTTTTACCTTTTCGAGAGTACATGGTATATAGATGAACGGGAAGTTTCTTTGCAAGATCGTAGAATTTCTTACGTCCGCGAAGTTCGGAGCGGAAATTATTGTTGGAAGTGGTCTTAATTTGAGAAGCTGGAAACCTGATCGATGCAGTTGCCTGTAATTAAAGGCGAAACTTGTCTTGGGCTTCGGTTGTTAGTTTTACTTCGGATCGGAAGTATTCCGCGTTCTTCCCTTCCTGAAACTTCGATTACCCCGTTTCCCGCGGGGTAATTAATTGGCCGCTCGACAACAGAAAACAGGCTGCACTTTTCGCGTAAAAACGCCTCCGCGTTTCGGCCCGGCGGAGTCTCTCGAAACTTTTATTTTGTACTTTTATTCCCCCGGCGAGGGGGGCGAGAACAATGCTTTAACCGTTTGTTTAACTGCGAATTTATTCGTACTCGTTCACTGAGAATCAAAATGGGCGCCCGCCATCGCGATAAATTCAAATTGACACGGTAGAAACGCGTGCCGCAAACGTAACATTGCTTTGTTGTTTCATTAAATAAATACATGTTATACAGAGGAAATTATGCGTTTTGGACGGGCGGACGGAACATTTTTTCTACGTTGAATCAACGCTGCCAACTGATCAGTATGATGTAAATAGGGATGTTTGTAATATCGAGGGCAGTTCAGTGGCTTCGATTGCGTTGGTAAATATCAGGACAAATATTCCACGTAATGCTACTTATTTAGGTCGCCTCTGTCCACATTTTCAATTAACCTTTGATCACACTCAGATTGTAATTTCTCCTGTAACATTCTATTTCAACCTCTCCGTCCCCCATGGCCCCATTACACTTTTTAATATTCTCACTCAAGCTCAAATACCTCCTCAGCACAATGTGGAAGCTGACGAGAAACTCGGCGCAGAGGGTGCGACTAGGGCACGTACCAAACTAAAATGTAGTTACACTATAAGAAGTTGTGTTGATTTTAAAATTAAAATGACAATAAAATGTGAAAATGGTGGGCATTTAACTATTTTCCAACTTACAAATTTATTAGGTAAAAACAATTATCTAAAAAATAGTTGGAAGCGCGAGAAACTTATATATACAGTAATTGTAGAAAATTGAATACTCTTTTAATATTACTTGAACAAAATTTCGATAGGGCTTACTATTTTTCAGAAATTCCTCAAATTCAAACCATTGATGAATTCTAAACTTTAAGACCTGGTTGGCACCCTTTCCTGTCATCCGAATGCAATAAACTTTTTCAGGGACTATTTTTTATGAAATGGAACCATATTAGGGTGTGAGAGCAAAAGAACTCGCAGGTTGAAGATAAGAACCACCCTAATGTACATAGATGCATATAAAAACACAAATTCTAACTAAAATATCCCGACATTAACAATAATAAGATCCTTAACAATTTAGACAGGCTAATCTGTTTCCCATATTCTCTCATTCTATTTATTTATTTAAAACACCGATGGCAACTGACACGTGTGCTGGTGGAGCCACGGGTAGCAAAAGCTCCAGTCCAATTTAACCTTAAAAAAGAAACACGCTACTTAAGTACCACCTTTCAAGTTAAATCAGTGACAACAATTCCATCATCTTCCCTATCCCGTGGATCTCAGCCATTACCCAGGCGCAAGGGAAAGTAATTTCCTCAAGATTGGGCCCCGTTTTTCACCCCCCGTGTTCATAAACAAGTGGCTGCTTAAGTTGGGCGTCTGCCGGCGCCATGGATGAATCTGCAGGGCGAGGAAGGTCGGTCAGAAAATTGCCTCGCACATTCAAGGGTTAATCTCGGCGCGGTGGAGCCCTCAGATGCAGCGGATAATGCGGTTATACACAGCCGGGGAGGGGCAAGATGAAAAACTTGGCCGCGACAAAAGTCGGAGGGGGCGGAAGGGGAACTAAGGTTAAACCCGCTAACGCTAACGACCACCATAATTAGACTCTCCACCGAACCCAGGGAACCTTCCTTCCGGGCCCGGCTGTTCGTAGCTGACTTTCCAATTCCTTGAAAGATTCCCTCGGTTTTCGATCTTGCAGCCCTTGCAAATTGAATCCTGTACCAGTGAACGGATACGATTGCGAGCTCTCCGGTTCTCGGATCTTGAAAATTTCCTGGCTCCCTTTGTTCTCCCTTTACGTACTTGCCCGTGCAACGCGCGATTATCGACGCGGGTCAGTGGCCGTTTAAGAAGGAGCGTTCTTCCCATCTCCGTCTACCTTCCAGTGCTCTTCCGGAGCTATCAAGAATTCGATTTTTAACCGCGTTGGAATTGTAATTATTAATCGCTCTTGCAGAATTATCGAGAATTAAAAGTTTGTAACTCGGATGAAGCTTGTCCCGCGTTTCATTTGATTTTCATTGTTATCCATCGCTCGCAAATGCAGCAGATAAAAATTCTTCTTCACTTTGATCGATTTTTACAGCCAGTGGAGTCCAGAGTCAATACAGGGGATGTATTTTTTCGAGCCCGTTCAACTTCCATCAGCCCGGAAATATCTCGCGCAGAAACGCTGGAATTCCGCGCAATTCTGATCACCAGTTAGCAGTGTGCAAGTGCGCAGTGACAGCTTAGTGTGCGGAGGGGGGTGTAGCGAAGGAAACAATAAAGGGATGAAAACGAAGCGAAAGAACGGTCCGGGCGTTTCGACATTGTCCGGCTTTGAAATATGAGTGTCGTAAATGCCGTTGGAATTAACACGCGAATAAATTCTGTCTCTTTCAATTCCCGAAAGAATGATTAGTTCATTCAAGTGGGAATAAATCTCGGCTTATCTATCCTCGGGGGCTATAAATCCGTTTCCACTCTGATTTTGATCCCGCGCTAATTCATTCCCGCGTCCCCGAAAGCTGTCAGTTTCATTCATCTCGCCGCGATATCTGATCAAAAAATTATTGCCGAATATACACGAGCTAACTCGTTTTCGCCGCGGATTGCGACGCCAGCTTTGCCGCACGGCGAGCCTCGAAGCCGGTGCATTTCCCGTTTTATCGCTCGCTGTTGGTTAAAAGAAATAGAGAAAGATGATCGTGGAAGGCGTCGTTGGGTTTACACGGAAAGGGACTTTGCGCCAGCCTGGCGGCAAACCGGCGGCCTGTGCATTTCTAATTTAAACGAGGGTGGCGCGATATGCATCTCTCGCAGCGTGCACGACGCATATCGCGCGCGATCTGCCTGTCGTCGGAACGGAAATTAATTCCGATTCATAGTTAATACCGCGGCTAATGCGTTTCCAAGTAATTCGATGTACGCGTCGCCGCGTATTACCGCCAAGCCAAGTTAACTGGTTGGGCCCTATTTAAAAGTCAAAACGAATTTCGCCCGGGCTCTGCAATTGTTTCCTCGCCACGCTGTTGAGTCTCACATTTTTCACGGCACTACTATTTTTATCACCGATTATATGATACTGTCTTGTTTCTTTCTTAATTTGAAATTATATATATTACTCAGGCTGCGATGTAAATTAAAGCCGAAAAGCGTTTGTGTAGAAGTATGTAGATATTTCGTGGAGAAATGCTGGGAGTTTCTGAATTTCTGTTTAATATTCCTGGTAGTGTTCAGAATTATTTAGGCTTCTATAGTTTCTGGGCTTAGAGAATTAGAGAGATAGCGGGCTTAGATATTGTTCATGAACAAGTTTGTGAGTCAGTGTACGCAGACAATTTACAATCGTATTGATTGCGCGACGCGGCTGACCATGGGCGTACCTATTTCACTAGCTGCCGGGCACTGCCGCTCATGGGTAGTATCAGAGTTGGGCAAAATGTAATCTAATTACAAAATAACAAATTGCGATTAAAAGGTAATTGTGTAATTAATTTCACAGTATTTTCATTAATCGTTAATTTATGTAGTTGACCACAATTTTGTCAACAACGTAAATTAAAGATTGACATTGGATGGATGGTGGATAACATAACCATCATCTTCCTATCGCTCCAGTCGCATCGATCCTCACTATCCCGCGCGTATCATTTAACTAGCGCGCCAATTCAAAAATATTTTACGCGTAACAGCTCCTCGTCTCAACATATCGACAACTACCGTACATCAAATCTCCGTGCAATTCGCTTCCAATTCAACCCCAGCCAACCTTTCACGCCGCGTCGCGGTCGCCATTATTTAAATTGGGACATTTTACTACTTCCGTCTGAACAATAACGAGCAACCAAATACGCGGGAATTTCGTGAGCGCCCAACTTTTTATTATCATCCTACTACTTTCCCCTCGGAAAATCTCTGAACTCAGCCTGGCCTAAATTTCACAGAGCAGCGGCTGCGCTAAAAACGTTGTGCATTTGGCGGAATTTAACGGCACAGCAACAAACGGTTTCCCATTTTCATCATCCAACTGAAACGTCAGCTTGTCGGGCGGGGGAAGAAGGGTCGTGGCGCAGGCGATAGGCCGTGTTCAGGTTCACGTGCATTTTCTATAACGATTCTTCGCAAATAGCCGACGATAGCGGGGGGCTCAGTAATTAAAATCTTAAGTGCAAGTTTCAGCTTGAGTTTCGCGCAGCGGGCACTGTATAATTTAAACTTAACCAACTGCCACTCTTACCAGCCCCCTCCCACCTCGACAGAATCCCCTGCCAGCTCTTTGCCTGCTTATATCACGGCTGCATAAAGTAAGGAGGCGTTTCTAAAAGGCAATAAACACTATTTACTTGCCCGGCTGTTTGCGCATCCGCATATTCAGCCCGCTGCATTTCGCTATGCCGAGAAATCCTCTCTCCCTCTCCCTTCGCCGTTTTCTCGGTGACGCGAAAGTTCGCCGTCACTCTCTGATTTTCTAGGGAAAGGGATCCCTTTAATCTTCCAGGAACGCGACCGATAGCCTTCTTGATCTCTTTACCCTGTTTATGAGCCATTTACCGTCCGCTTATATTTCACCTCCTAAGGTCGCCTAATTACGTTCAACCGTGGAAAAGAACGATCAGCCTGAGGGGTGTGTTTTTCAAACAAGTTACTCTCACCGGACGCGCGGTCTTTGGTTCTTGTTTTGCATCGGGCTGGACAGGGAAGACCGGGGTAAAGTGAGCGTAAAAAAGTTTGAAGCAAAATAAAGTTTATCCCTTTTAATAAAAATGTGTAGAAATAAATTTATAATATAATTCAAGTATTAGTATATACGTGGAAAAAATTTCGAGGTAGATTAATATATTTATGTCTCATTTATCTGAAAGCTAAATTGAAAAAAAACAATCGGGAGTCTTTCAAAATTAATTTTCAAGTTTAAATGAATTTACATTTTTCGATATATGAATGTGCATAATTATCATTTATTACGTTACTAAAATTTGCAAATATATTCTATGTTCGAATAACAAATTAAGAAAGCACATTTTACCCCAAGGCTCACTTTACCCCGGTCTCCCCTAGTTGCCAGCCTCTTTGAGTGTTGCAGGGGTGGGAATTGTATTATGCGGTAGACACAGTAATTATTCTGTGCCTGTGCCAGCGTGGTTAATGATGGCTTTGGTGCGCACAGAGATTCGGAGTATAAGTTAGTAAGTGAAATTGATTGGTGAATGCACGGAAGACGTAGCGGGAAGCTTCTAAATATTGGTGCACGCATTATTGAGAGGAAACTATGGAAACTTTTCCGTAGGTCCCCTGTTCCGTGAGACCTTGGTCATTCGTGCCGTCCCTCCGTTCAAAGGCATTACCACCTCCGAAGGAGGCCGTGAGAAAGTTTTAAGGTGCTTTGGATAAAGTAGAGTGCGCGATCACCTCATAACGCAGCTTTAGGGTTAATAGACGGAGCCGTAGGTCGAGGCAGTCCGTAATACAAAATCTGAATGTAAAACTTCATTCCGCTCCCTTAAGGAAACGTAAACTCCCCCTTTCCCAAGCAATGCGATTTACCCCCCAGCGATTCAAGACCTTCCAGCGAAGTTTACAATTACCAGCTTTGTCGGAACTCGAATCACACGCACTTAAACTTTTATCCCCGCTCACCCACCCTCTGAAAATCGTCGCCGTCCTTACTCTACACTAATCCCATTAACTCCCGTAAAAACCCACCTCGCACTGGCAAACATTTACTTTCCCGTGCAATCTATCCCATCACGCCAATGGAAAATATGCCTGACAGACACACACGCACCCCGCCAATTCCAATTCCACCCCCCACGCACAGTCCTCTTCCATTGCGTCACCGATAGTTACACAGCGCTAAAATAATAAGCAATTCCTTGATTGCAGCGATCCATTCCCCTCAATTTTCCACCCCTATCACCGCTGATCCCTCCACCGTGCCACGGTCATTCGGAATGAATCTTATCGCAGAAAATCAAATCAGCAAGCCTTCTGCGATGCTTCGTACCCTCCACTTCTTCAATACGTATGCATCCACGTGGAACACGCTGCACGGCTCGCCACGGCCACGGAGGAGGAAGAAAGTCGAGCGGAAGGGGTGCCGCGAAACGGAAAGGAAGCGAAGAAGCACGCGTAGAGCGACGGGCCCTGGTTTAACACCAGCCAGCAGGGTTTCAGTTGCCGCCAAGGCACTTGAAAGATAAAGTTTGCTCGAGGCCTCCCCCTGGAAATCTTTAGGCGGAAAGTTCCGCGAAGAGTTACACCCGCGCATACCATCGTCGCGATACATAATAGAGGCAGGGGCGGGGGGGGGTGAAGGGGGGGGGGGCGCTGGGTGTGCTCTGGCACCGCGACGGATCGTGCAGCTGGTTACAATGGCACGTAGTAAACTAGCGTGCAAGTGTGTTTAACTCGCGGAAGAGGGCTGGGGGAGGGTGGGGTGCAGCAAGAGGGGACGAAACTTGTTTGAAAATGTCGAATTCCAATTCCCCGGGCTACGCCCCCTCCCCCCCCCCCCCGACCGCCCCTTTATGCGGCTGTCAGGCTCGCGTTTACGCGTGAAAAATAACCGATGCACGGGGTCGTGGAAAATCGTTTGATTGAATTAGATTTAAATTCAGATTTATCGCGACAGCGCGCAAAATGGCCCCCGAGCGCGGATAATGGGCCGCTCACGGCCGACGAGTTTAATTTCGAATTATATCCCGTGGCCACCAATTGTTTTTCGGTCCGTAAGACACCGGCGGCGGCGGGCGCGGGGGTGGGGATTTTCATACGGACGTGATTACGCGAGCCTCGTTTTTCGGGGAAGCGACTGTGGAGATCAGCGCGGTTTTGCGGTTTGGTTACAGTACTGGAATTATTTATTGCATCACTGTCTTTACGTGATACGTAAGCTGAGTAGCGATGGGGTTGAGAAAATGACTCGTAGCAATTTATTTTTGCAATTATATTTTCCCACTATTATCTGCTTTACATGTAGCGAAGGTTTTAAATTGTAAGTAGGACTAGGAGGTTTTGACAGTGTTCATTCTTTTTTGTAATGGAACTTATGAAATCAAATTCGAAACGTACGGGGTGGCGAATGTGTTTCCTGAAATTAAGGGGCTGCTCCGGTCTAGAGATCATAAAATAGGCGATTTTTGGAATTAATTATAGGAAATCTACTACATATAATTTAATGGAAATTCTTGCGTTGAATTGAGAATGTCTTAAACTATAGAAATAAATTTTATGTTTTATAATTAATCATGGTAGACGGCACTGGGGAGTCGGTAAAGTCGAGGCGTCAAAAATTCATCCAAATTCGTGGAGCCTGTTGCACCTAAACCACTGGTCTGAAATAAAAAACAATGCCAGATTATTAAAGGGCATGAAACTCGCTTGTGGACTGATCAGAAAAATTTGCAAACAGACATTTTTGACAAAATAACGACACTTGAACTTTGAAATCACGTTTTCCCCTCAATGTTCCTGTTTTCGACGCCTTGAAAAATTACAAATTTTGATTTTCTTTTTTAATTTTACTGGTTTCTCCACGAGGCAGAAGTAGATTCTTCCAAATAAAAAAGGTTTCAGTCGAATCGGATAATAACTTTTCCAAATACAGATTCCACCGATTTGAACAATACTGTTTCGAGATAAACGCGTTTAAAGTTTTACGTGAGTGCCGAGTCACCGGGTGTTACCCATGCATTTGCCGCTACTTAAATGCCTATAACTTCAGGAATTTTACGAATTTCAAAAAATCCTTTTAAACACGTATATTTAAAAATCGAACATTCGAGAAATGAAATAAAAAAATCGATTTTTAGATCGGACCTCCCCTTAAAGATCTAACGACCTTCCTGAATGAATTACTGCCCATGCAGATTTCAGGGACCCTAGAAAATCCTCAATAGTATTCTTACACCTCCGAATCTACCCTCAGCTCTTCAGGAACACATCCCCCTACAGTAAAGTTAAAATTCTTCGTCCAAATCTAGGTCAGCTTCCCAGATTAGAATCATTTCAAACCCCTTAATTATTTTGGTCTTGCTACTCCTCGTTTAGTAAACCTTGCGCTTTCAGTCAGGAAACTGTGTCACTGAGGCTTTAGAAAAAGAGATTATTATAGAGCATCGATAGCAAGACTTCTTCTTTCAAGGAAGCCGAACGCTAGAAGAATTGCAGAGGATTCTCTGGAAAAAGCTGATGGCTCATCATTCTCATGGCTATACCAGTTCGTGACAGCAATGACGACAACCAGTGTGCACTTGGCAAGCGATATTTCACTGGAGCCCGGTCACGCGCCTTCTTGTACTTCCCCGCGCGACCGTTGATGTTTCATTTTCGCGATACTTCTATCGGGTCGCGCAAGCAATGATCGCTTTTTTATTGGGAGCTCGGAGGGAATTGTTCCGTGGATAGATTGTCAGTTATGTCGTGTGCTGACATAATTGTTTCTGGTACGGGAAGATCGAATCAATTTAGAAGCCATCGGAAGCGTCGACCGTACACGGCGAGGACGGGAAGAAACGCGGCGAGGAAAAAGTATCAGACGGACAAATCTAGCTAGGACGTGGCTCATCGATTTTTCGCGTATGCCACTGAGTCGCCGGAGCGTACGGGGTGGTCCAACAGCAGGGTTGGAGGATTCTCCGGGGGTACAGAGTATTTGAAAAAATAATAACGAATTAATATTAATTTCTCTTCGAGCTATCTTCGCACGATAAAAAAATCTGTATTTGCAATTTATAAAGCAAATTTTTTAGTATCGATTAATGTGCATTTTTGGATCCCTTGGAAACTTTAATAGGAATTCAATATTTGCCTGCATAATTGAAAGTCTCAAAGAATTTACGTTCGTTTATATATTTGTCTTCTTTTTTGTATTTCATCTTGCGCGGACAGTGAAGCGGGGAAAATAAAAATGAAAGAGGTAGTTAGGAGAAAATCGTCGATCCTCCATGTGGTTCCTCGTTGAGCCACTCTTAACAGTTTTCTATTAGTCGACCGTAGCACAGAGAACTTCCGAAACTTGTGTGTACACGGCACCGCGGGACTCGAAATTCGTTGTTGCTATTTAGTTTTTATCCAGCACACTGCCGAGGGTTCTGGCAAGCGACTTTTTTACCCGGGTACGTGTACCTGTTAACGTCAAAACTAGTTCTTGCCGGGAAGAACTTCTAACTCTCTATTTCGGGGAAAGTTCGAAACAGAAAGCCTGCGCCCAGTTACCCACCGACACTTTTTTTCGGGGGAGGGGAACTAGTTTTCTTTTGCGCGTTCGGGACTAATTGCAGCCAATTAAGCGCTGGATAAAAATGCTCGCCGTTACGCCGCCTGCCTTTGCGTTTCTCAAATAGCCAAACGCGTTTTTCACTTTGGGGGAGGGGGGAGGGCATAATACTCCTGACAACCTCTCGCCCTGATGCAGTGCCGGACAAAAATATTGGGACACTGTTTAAAGCAGAATAACTTTTTTAAAATTGGTCCAAACGACTTTAGTTTTTTTTTGAGAAGCTGGAAGGATTATTTTAATTGGCGACGTGTTTCGTTGTTTATTAAAAAAATTATAATTGGTCGGAATACCGAAGAAAATAGTGAATGCCGCTTTTTCAAAATTTTTTATCTGAACCTGTAATGAAAATTTAAATATTTCGTTTGTAGATTTAAATAAGTTGTATACGCATGCTAATAATTTCATTGAAATCGAAACTTCAAGATTTTCTGTATCAACGGATTTCGATTAAATGTCTAGCATGTATGCAACGTACTTAAATATAGAAAAGTGATTTTTAAATTTTCATTCCAGGCTCAGATAAAAAAATTGAAAAAGCAACCTTCACTATTTTCTCTGCTACCCCGACAGATTCCAATTTTTATATTCGTAGGAAAGTCTCTTTCCTTTTGATATGGACCGTCGTAGTGCGGGAAGAATGATACGATTCCACTAGTAGTTGTCAGTCGCGTCTATCACCGTCCCGATCAGCGTAATCGGCCGCTTAATTGAAAAAAGGAGTGGACGGTCCTCGGCGTCTATTTTTCCCCAGTCACCGTCCGCTTTTTCCCCGTCAGAACGATGATCGTTGACGCGATATCAAGATCGATGGGGCCGCGATAAAGCTGCTCAACTGGTTTCGTTTGGCAACGGAGCCTCCTTTTTTCACGCCAGAGTCACGTACCAGCCCCGCTCGCCCCATGGATCTGTCACGCCTTGTTTCACGCTCTCCCTGCACTCCGAATCATCGAAGACGTCGACGAGACGATATTGAAACTATCGATCGATCGGTGTATATTTTTCACACTTTTGGTCGTAGGTATCTCGTAAAGTTAGGCGAAATACAGTTTCGAGTGGATCGGGCTTTTCCTAACAATCGCCACTGTCAAAAAAGTCTCGTTCAACTCACTCTCAGCAAACATCCAGGGACATGTCGGGAAAAATTCCGATATTATAGACTTGCTTAACAAAAGAAGTGTCGTGGGTGATCTGACTTTCCCCTTTAATATCTTCAACGGCATATTTGCTAGCTTGATATCCTCAGCAAAATTTATCTAAACGCGTCTGTACAGAGCAGAATATTATTTTCCTTAGACCTAACTCAGACGGACCACTTTTAGAAGCCCACCACAACCACAACACAGTGGTCAGGCTGTCGCTAGAATCAACTAAGTTTGAAGTCTACATCGACGACAAAAAACCGTACCACGAAATTGTCGCTGGTGGTTGACACAACACACAACAGTTTTTGTGGTTGTAGTGGGCTTCTAAAGTGGTCAGTCTGAGCTATGCCTTACTGACTTATTCGAACCCACGTTCTTAACAACAAAGGTAGCTCATGTCGATCCTATAAACAGGATATCCAGCCTCGCGAAGAAATATACTTCTGTATTAAGCTTCTTCAGCACCTCATTAGCATCTTTCCAAAGCGTGGTGCATAAAATTTCTCTCACCAATTAACTATAAACTGTTGCATCAACAATCCTTAGTATTTAGATAATACCCCGCATAATAATTGCATATAATTGTACAGTTTTATACGAAGGGACATTCCCCTTTAAATAAATAATAATAATAATATTAAGGGCCCCTGAAAGTTCGTGCGGCTCTTGCAGCTTTGAAACGGTGGGCATGTTTCGTTATCATTTCAACGCTCGTTCAAGTAATCTTACATTCAATAACATATTTCCAAAGCAATCCTTTTTTCGCAATTCCCCCATACTTCGTACCTACTACCTGATGCAACCTGAATTTTTCTAGCCCCCCAGATGCTGAAAAGCAATAAAAAGTAATAAAGTGTGTGGACACCAAGTGATCGTTCGTAGAAAAGCACTCGAACTTTCTGTGGCACCTAATACTTTCGATGCTATCCAGAAAATATGAACGTGGAAACACTCCAAAGCCATGCACCGGGTGGAAACCCTTCGACGTGCTGGCACGTCGACCCTAGACAAGTCAAGATCTAGCAATCCGCAGGGGTTGAAGCTCGTCGATACGACTGAAATTGGCTGACTCGCAAATAACGCTGATTTACACGCGTACAGTAATTTAGAAATCTACTGTCTGTGGACACCAAAATTTAATCGAGTAGTTTAGTAAAACAATGGTGCATTACAAAATTACTCGCCACGCAACTAAATCATTGGACCCGTCTGAGTCCGTCTTTAGAGATGAAAGGTGTTAAGGTTTACAATGGACTGTGTTTACCTGTCGTGTGTACATACATCGAAGTTGGAGAAGATACTCCGGTTCGACGGGCGGAAACGTCTGTCGTCAGAGAAGTCATGCAAGATCGCATTCATCGAGGGGTTGAAGTGCAACCGAGTCGCGTCTGTGCGATGATTAAGCCGCGGCCTGATCCGCTGGGTATCGAATTCAAATGAAGTCGAATGTGGACGCCGAGGAGAAAAAGTGGTTTCGGCTGCTTTGGTCTTTGACGCTTTGACGACGGCCCTCTTTCGCCATGCACCCCATTCTGCCAGCGCATCGTGCTGGTCGCGGTGTAAGAGGATTTCGAGACGGGGCACCGGACGGGGAGAGAGACTTCGATATTCTTATAATCGCGATTCTAATTGCAAGTTTGATTGGTCGGCGAAGTTTGTCGAGAGTTGCGCGATACTCGTCGGGATTCGTTGCAACAACTTTTTATCGCGGCAGGTAAGAATGCGACGTTTTCTCGGCAGAAAATGAAGGTGCAACGCGCGAGTTTGCTGGGAATATAATCATCTGAAGGAATCATTGCTAGCTGTCGCCTCCATGCCTCCACTTTTATCGATTACTCCTGGCGAAGTTCTTCCAGCAGAGTTATTTTTTTAAGCTTCGCGCAGAAGCTGGAGAGAGTATCCGCGTCGACTTTAAAATTCCTCGGCATAATTCGTTCTGCAATACAAAGTGACTGCATCGGGAACGAAAAGTTTGCGCTTCTTGCGATCTTCCCGCGTTCCCAAGGGTGGACTGGGTCTGCAGAATTCTCAGGCGTACGCTCGCTTCGATATCGTCGAGCTGTCCTAGGTGGACGAAAGAACTGTTGCTAGGAGTTACGTGCGGAAATAACGAAGCGAGTACATTCGCAGCTGCTTTTCTCTTTTCTTAACTAAAACGCCGGAGTTTACCAGTGTGCTGGTTAAATTTCATAAATTACCAACCAAATGGAGAGGGCTGGCTGATGCATGGCGGCCTGGCAGGATTTATTCTCCACGGACTGACTTTCGTTGTGACCATTTTCGTCTTCCTTTCCGCGGGCTACCGCGTTATTATGCAAACGCGTGTATGGAGGCGGACGGCAAGGTACCAGTAAACAGTGAAATTAGGAACGTGACGCGGCTCGTGACGGTGGCATATTAACTTGTCAGCTTTCTTTCCGGAGAGGCGACACGGGTAACAGAAAAAATCCTTCTATTCCCTGCGTAATCACCGAATAACCAGCGTGCTTCATCACTGCCAGAAATTGAGTAAATGATTTATCTTCGACCTTGCTTTTCCTGGAAATTTAGAAAAGGCTTTTCCTGCTTTGATCGACGGTATCCTAGTCGCCAGGGACGGTGCAGCAGGGGCTGTCGAATTGTGAAGATTCTTCCTGCCGAAACGTTGCTCGAAAGTATCTCATAACTCCGCGGCATTTCTATTAGAATGGCACGTAGCTTAACGACGCGGCGGTATGCGCTTTCATAATCTAGCTGCGCGGAGATGGTGCAAGCTGTGCCGCCGTTTATTGTATTCAGTTCTGAATTTTTTCCCGCATGGAATTCGGCAATGTACCTACGCACTAACGAGGGTATGATCGGAACGAGGGATTTTTAAACGACACCAGGCTGAGAATGTTGGGAACGAGGTGGGGACATAAATCCTAGGATGTTAGCCATTGACGCTCAGCCACTTTTGTAAAAATTGCTTACTTTAACAAGTATTGCAATTTTGCTATTTTTGGATTAACTTTCAGTGCGTTTTGAATTGTGGATCTTAAGGAAAGCAATGCAAAGGCTATACAATTTTTCGTTACAGTGTATTTCACTAACTATACATGAAAGCAATTAGTATTGTGAGTTTTCGTGAAAATAAATATGTAAAGTAGCGCCACTTGCAGAAAGTCTTCGTTGGACGCCATCTCTTACTGATTGGAGTAAGAGAGTCGATACAGACAATTTTTCATATATTTTCTTTATTAAATAGTTTACTTACAATGTAAAGCAAGAATTTTAGTGTTACATATAACATTTTGATTTAAAAATCAGTGATCATTATTTAGTTTCAATTTTTTCTTGTGTAACTAATATTTTGATTACCTGAATAACACATAGGTTTCTTCAGATAAGTAATGGACCCAGTGTGACCATGAAGGGTTGACGGTAGTCCAATTAAAAATGTCCCTAATCACGAGCATAGTGCCAGCATTCAAACCCTGCAGATAATCAACGTGTCCTTTCCGTTCTTACACGTGCCTAATCAACTTTCATAACCTTCAGCAGCATTGTAAGTCTAGCCTGAAACACTTACCACCGGCACAAGCCATCTAAAAAGACACAAAGCGCCATCAAAAAGAACCACCCCCCTCAAAACCAAAGCCGGAGCTCCAAAACTAGAATTAAAATGCCCTGGGGAGGGGGAGGAAGAGGAATAGAAGGGAGGCCGAGGTGCAGTGGCTGAATATTCCGGTAAACAATCTCGCCGAGCGAATCACGAGGCCGCAGAGACTCGTCGGTCGCGCAGTACGTGACAAACACAATAAGCGTCCGCGAGCTCGCAGCTCGAGACTTGGTGGCAGGGCGTCGGTGGTCGCGGTCTCCCGCGGCCGCGTCGCGCGAAAGCCGGATCTCCCTTTCTTTCCTTGGCTTCCACCTACTCTAGCGGCAGTCTAGGACGCAGAGGCGGTTGCCTTCGAGTTAAAACCAACGGGGGTAACAACCGTCGTCGCTCCCCACCCACGACCCGTCGTCATTTCTCAAACTCACCCTCCCCCCCCCCCCTGCGCGTTCCCCAGTCGGTTTTCGCCTGGCCCGTAAGACCTTTTACCCACTTACCGCCACTTTGCGCTAATTGATTTCAAGTGTAACGAATCGTTTCGGACGCGTCGCGACGAACGGGGTCGCGGCCCCCAGCCAGACAAATGGCGTGCAGTGTCACCTCGGCGGAACGTAGGCGACGACCCCGCCGAGGGAGGGGCGGCCACCAGCGGATAGGGTAATGCTCGACGGTGAAGAATCAAGGATGACGGGACACGCGACCCCCGGGACGCGCTCTTAATTCACGGGGAAATTATTAATGCGGCTGGGGATCGCCCGTGGCGGCTGCTGTCTTCCGCGGAGGAGTAATTGCGCCGAGCAATGTGTGTCGCCAGCCAGGTAATTCTTTTGTCATTCAATTTCAGCGAGCAGCATTCGCCCGGGCGACGCTGGCTCTCCCGAGTCCGCGGGATCGCTGATGGAGAGGGTGGAATTGCGTGCCGCGTTGACGCCACGTTCCTTCGCGGTGCGAGAACTGTGGAAGGTTACTTGGGAGGTGAGAGGGGGAATGGGTCGCAGGAATAGTGGGTGAGATGATAATTGGGAGGCCAGTTTTGGAATGAAAGTGTTTGAGTAATAAACGTGGAGGGTTGTGACTTGTGTATATTACTATAAAAATGAGTTTAGTGGTATAAGAGACTTTGGGAATTATTTCTGCCTGTAATTATTCTTCGGACCTCCTAATTCATCAACAGCTTAGAATTTAGATTCTTCACTGCGGGATGAAAATTCATTTGATTGCGCAGAAGTTTCGGTGAAAGAGATTGCTCCACAGCCAGATTTCTCGGCGATAAGTGTCGCGAGGGGCGGAGTACAGTACACTAGCATTTCAAATTTTCCACCGGACGAAGGATCCACGGGATCTAGAGATTCATTTTGCCAGGGACTGGGTATCATTTCGCTTACGGTGCTCGTCATTTAGGGGATCGTCGGTTTTATGGAGCCGCGGGACGACGTTTGCGTAACTCCGTCCGGTCCCCCTTTTCCAGAGGGGGCGTTTTGTTACCTGCGCTTAATCTATTTACGCCCGTAACACGGCCACGGACGTAAAAAGCACGCCCGTACGTCGCGGCCCGCGCGAATATTGCACGGCGAGATTTGCGCTGCAATATTTAACGCGGCTCCCTCCGGGGAAATGCTCCGAGCAATTACGCCGTTGTCGGCGGCTGGGATGAATTATTTTCGGGTCTTATTCGTCTTAACCAAGTTATTCGCGATGAGGAACGCCTTAACCGCGTCCGCGATCCCTGTTTTCGCGTTCTCTCGGCGAACGATTGCTGGCGAAGCGATGAAAGCTGCATCGACAACACTCGATTAAGCTTGATTTGTTTAGTCACGGATAAAATTATTGGTCCTTTTTTACCTGTGCTTGTAATGAAAATTTAAAAAATGCCTTTTGATTTTTATTCGTATAAATAAAAATATAGGACTTGGATTTTCTATATAGTTTTGAAACAATGTTTATTTTGCTAGAAAAAATTTTTTATGGAAAATTGTACGAAATAACGGCGAACAAATTTGTTTCCCGGAGCACTGTAAAAAAACTGGCCCACACTCCCGGGAATGACTGGATCATCTGAGAAGGAAATACAAAAGAGATACTAAAGAGAACTGGAATATATTATCTTCCATGTAGCGTAGGATTTTCTAAAATTTCTAATTATTTTGGAAATTGTCAGTTTAAAGAATTGGCATTAATTTTTTACATAAAAGTTTGCAAGGAAATGCCTGTAAAAAATCGAATAATTGAAATATAAAAAAATCCCACGCTACATGGAAGCTGTACAACCGAATCTATTGGAGAAGTTTTGTACAGAGCGTAAAACGCGAGCTCCTCGCTTGGTTTGTTTCGAATGCAAATTTGCGCTTTCCGGGAAATATTGACGTGAAAATTGCCACGGCGTGGAAACACGTCGGCGCCACTGAGAGCGTTAATAACCGAGTGTAAGTGTTCTTAATTTGGTGCGATGGAATAATAGGATAGAATAGTTTCACTTAAACTCGTGTAAGTTATGCACAGCGTTGCCCGTTTAATTTCGATGAAGTATTAATGAGATTCCGTGCTCGTCGAATTTCTGAGCCCAGGAAGCTTCGTCCTGTCGAATCGAGCGAGGGCTAAACTCTTAGCGTCAGCTATTCGAAAACTACCCCTCGTAAAATATCACTTGTAGGAAGTCGTGGAGCTATCGCGCCCTAAACCGCTGGTATATCTCCACTTTTAAGGCAGCCGTCACCGATTTTATTAGGGCTCGCGATATTTGCCCGGCGTACAGCTAAGGGGATCACACTCGTCCCTTCAATATTTGCCGCTGTAATTCGATCCTCGAATCGTGTCAGCGTATTCCAACAACGCTATTACACGCGTACGTGCATACAGCGTGTCCCAGAAACGACTGTCTGACCAGTGAGGGATTATTCTACTCCCAAAGACGATGAAAACAAAATCCTACAACCCGGGAGCACTTCTCTTCCAAATTTGCAAACAAAAATTCCTCTACTCTCCCGCTGAGTTTAGTCAATTTGGCCTTTTATGAACTAGCAAAAAATTTGACAATCGAATTAACACCGAATTCTCTATCAACTTCGTAGAAAGGCACTTGTTTAGTTCACAGAAAACTAATAGAGGCAGAATAGTGTTCGTGTAGGCAAGCAGAATGAGCTCCCAAAGCGGCCGCTTATTTTTGGAACTCCCCGTATATTTACGCGAGTGGATGGCAATAATGTCGTCGATAATGAAATACAAGCAGGAGCTGACGCATGCCCACACTTATTAGAAGCGCGCCGCGTGGCCGAGCATCCTGATGAAGCTTAAATTGGCAGCGCCGCGATATCGGGCGCATTGTTTTCGAGGCCTAAACGATGCACGGAATTGCCGTGGAATGCGATTGCCGGAGCAATGCGGCCTCATTACCGCATTAGCGTAATTAGATGCCTGTTACAGGTTCGCGGGGATCGGCGTGCGCGCGCGTTTATAGTTAATGTTGCATCGCACGACCGTCGGGCATCTTCGCGCTGATAATTGAGACGCGACCGATACCGCCACTGGGAATTATGCTCCGCTGCGATTAAACAGCGCGGATCGCAATTGAACGCTGCGCGACTAACATTCTGCAAACTGTATATAGATAATTAATTATTCTCTTTTCGAGGGAAACGATATTAAAGTCTATCGAATGCACGCCATCAAAGTTAAAATCAATTAGTCAGTCAGCCTCCCGTTTTTCCTATCGTTGGGCTGAAATTTTAATGGGGAATTCTGCGGAATAATGGGAAATTGATCGCAGCTCTGCCGTCGCTGGGGGGGCAACAATGGAACGCGCCGTTTCGAAAAGTAGGCGATGAAATTTTTATTTCGGACGAAGCGTTCATCTCGCGAGTTGTAAAACAGTCGTCGACCGGCGATTATTCAATTTTCATCTCGTAATCCGCATCATGGCTCATAAAGGCGACGTCGTTTGAGCTAGGTACCACGTTTTATTCCCCACTCGACTTTTATAAAAGATCACGCGTCCCTCTGACCCGTTTAGCGATGTTTTACTTCGAAATTACAAAATCCAGAGCGAAAGCGGTTTAACCATTCTCCCGCTCGGAACAAAGCATCGCTCGAACGATCGGGGATCTTTTGATCGTTCAATTCAGCTGTTCGCGGCTCGAAAAATACGCGATATTGTTGATTGACATATAATTCCCCGGGCAAAAGTGCTCTTCTTATTTCACAACCAACCTTCCAGCGCGTCGAGCTTAATCGAAATGATAAAACGATGGACCTGGCGATCGGTGGATAAGATAAATCGGGGATTGAACAATTTCCGCCGTTCCTAGCTACGCGTTCTCTGTCGAATTATCCCGATCCAATTGGAAATCTGGCAGTTTTCGATCGAGTCACTCGCCTGGCAAAAAATATTTATGGGGAATAGGTTGTCAAATCGTTTGAAGATCAAGTATTTTTTGCGAATTAATTATAAGGAGATAAATACGAATTGTGACTAGTACTTTTGGGTAATGTTTATTAATACTATAAAGTGTGAAAAAATGTTTTTGTTATTGATATATAGGTGTTTTTTTCTGTGGTTTTGCTCTGACTGTGAAAAAACTGAGGTGTGGATTGGCTTGAAATTTTTACAGCATGTTCACAAAAACAAAAACTATAACTTTATACTATGTGGCGTTATGCCTGCATAGTAAGGCATGTTTGAACTAATATTCAGAATTTTTTTGAACTTTTTTATCGCACATATACATAGATATAGTCGATGATGCGAACTTCTTAAAAAGAGTTCTTTTCCGACAGGCATTGAATGGGAACTGTTCTAGTCATCCAAAATGAAAAACCTAAGGTTTACTTTCTTTATTAAAAATACCTCCTTAACTTCCCATCTCCTCCCAATTCCCTCGATCACAATTCTACGCTCCTATAACAATAACTTTGCGTTCAAAAATTTTGCAGCACCTCCAGTTTGACGCAGTTCGTCAAATTCCCCTCTCAGCTACTTCTAATTTCCCAGAACCACATCGTACACGTGCCCCCCCGGAGTTCTCCAGTTTCCCTCAATTATCGGCTTAGATTCCCCGTCTTGCACGGGCAGTATCCCTCATTTATTGGTATTTCAGGCCGTGCTGGTGGATATTGTCCGATCAGCGCGCAATATGTAATTATTAATATCCCAGGGTGCGTCGGCGTGGCCGGCGCCATGGCTCGTTACGCGATACGCCGAAACACGGTCGCTTGCTTACGACGTTACTGTGCCGGGTAATAATTATCTCGGTGCCCTCCTCGTAGAGGGTTTTTAAGAAGCGGCTGTGAGAGGCCGTTGCGCCGCGGGATAATTTCATTAAATGAGAGCGGGGAGCGCAAGCGCCGAGACTGCGCCGCTTATTCAACCCCCTGGAAAGTTGATTTTCAACAGCGTTTAATAATTGCATAAACCGCGCGTATACGGCCCACGAATTATATCGAGTAATTGGTGTATCGCCATCACAATGGCATTATGCGGTGGTATAATGAGAGCAAACACGTGGACGCGCGACCGATTCGAAATTCATCAATCAATTATATAATTGATCGCGGTGGTCACTCATTTTATAGGGTTGATTGAAAATTCTTTTTAGCGAAGCTACTGGATCTTTTTCATATCTGAAGACAGAATTGTGTGCAGATCCATGATTACATACTTTACAGATTTTAATGAAAATTCATTAAGTGATTAGACAAATTTATTTAAAGAATAAAATTCGGTTTTCTTTTTTTTTTTAAAAAGGTTTTGAATTACTTCAGCCGTGGATACATTAATTCTATTTTTTCCTTTTTCTTGGGGGTGCCAGGGCCCCTGAGCCCCCCTCTAGCTACGCCACTGATACTTTACATTCATGATATGAATTTTTCACTAATTTTAATCCGTTCCAATCTTAACACTTCATTTCGACCTACTACTTCCCATGATCCTAAGAAACCAATTTTATTTTACGAAGCTTATTTCATAAAATGAAGCAAACACCAATGAATAGTCGAAAAGTTTTGATAATATCGACATTGAGAGTAAGTTTGCTTGGCAAATTTCGAAGATTGAGCGCCGAGAATTCGATCATTTTCTTCAAACAATAATTCGCGACTCTAACTCGCACCCCACATCGATCCTTAAAAAAACACACCGTTTCCGATCGCTGTTGAGGCACTTAGTGGCACACGCCGCGATTAGGCATCCATTACGGGATCGACACGCGCAATCGTGGCCGTTGTTACGGCGCTATAGCGGCGTTTACAACGGCCCCGATATCGCTGTTACAGAATCGTTCCATCGGCAATTGATTCGCCCCACCGGCGCGACGAATCCATTCCGGAATATCCATTCCGCGCGCAGGCCTGCGGAGATTTCCCTCTGCGATTCTCGATGGAAACAATCGTGATCGCTCGATTGGAAAAAATCATGACGCATGAAACTGTTCGGTAGCTTGTAATCCGAGCAGAATAGAGTCGCCGCGCGGCTCGTGCTAACAGCCACTGACAGTTACGAGTCACGAATGGATATCTCCGTGAATTAGAGTACTCGCGAGCGCCGCGTTTGCCGGGGGGTTGCGCGTGGGTTCAATGGGTTGCGTCCCTCGGAGTTTACGCCAGGTTCAACGCCAGTCTGTAAAGCTGAGGGCCGACGTTACAGAGTCTAAGGCGTAACCACGCGTCAGAGTTACAAGTTTCCAAGTTATTCCTGATAGTTTTAGTTACTCGTGAAGGGAAGTGCATAATTGTGAGCGTGGCTTGTAAGTCTAGGGGTGGTCCTCAAAGTGACTCTAAGTGATTCTGTCACTGTGTGTCTGTCAGTGACTGAAGTCACTCCACATTAGTGTTTCTTAGAGATACTGTAGCTAATTAAATTCGATTCAAGACCGTAGATTTGTTTGTCTTCTCGGTAATCTCAGCAGTAACTTCTAAAATCTAGCTGACGGTGATAAAGTATGCCTTAGGATGATTTCTTGAATATGATTTCATGCCTCTTGTAGAACTTGGCACACTGACGTATGAAGAGAATTCCCCGAGTCAGGGTGATTGGCGAAAATGGTCATAAAAGATAGTCAGTCCCGCTGGGGTCTCGAATTGAACTTTATTGCCGGTTTTATGGTGCTTTAATGTAGATTTATGGTACAACAATTGCTATTGAGAATCGAAGGGCAGAGCCTCAGAAGCAACAGCGCTTCCACGTTAACCCTTTGAACGCGTAGAGAGAATATATCTGCTCTACCCATTCGCCTGCTGTCCAGCTAGCTTGTCGTTGCTGGTTACCCGTCAATTGACCAATTAAAAACTCTGTTCGATAGACACTGATTTATAGTACGAGTAAATGGTGAAATATTCGCCACCCAGGAAATACACTTCGATACGAATGGCGTGTTCATTGAAATCGAAGTCTGCTTTCTCGACTGTTCCTCTCATCAACCACAGCACCCTGTCTTTTATATTACAAATTGCCTTCGTGGCTTCAAACGAGGAGCCTCAAAGTCGCGGGATCCAAAATTGCTTCGGGCGACTACTCGCTTTCACTCCAAACAGAACTGCAAGGTCATGAAACCCTCGAGGGATCTAACGATGACAAGGGTGGCAGGTAGTTTCACGCAGGAAAACGTGACGCGATAGCGTAACAAATATAACTACGGTAGTTCCATGGGAATCGATCGTCACGCCTGCAACCGTCATCGAGAGCACAGAAGCAAGGGTTTATGACGGGCAGCGCGCGCTTTTATCCCGCGGAGTGTTTGGAAAATTTGACGGGCGAACAGAAGCCAGCGCAACGGATATTCCATTTCTAAATGCAATGACACTCCAGTTACACAGCAACGGCCCCGTTGTTTGCCACGTCGATGGGGAAAAGCGCGGAAAATATGATACCGTCGACGGACGCTGACAAGATGCTCGCCATCGGGGCTGCCGTATTTTCGTGGATTTTCCAGCGCGCCGCGGGGACAGGGGGCGACAATTTCGCGCGGGGAGTGTCGCGTGTAACTCGATTTCCCGTGCAAGTGGAATTTAAAGGGCCGTCCCGCGCACCTGAATATCGAATATTGAATCGAAATTAATTTTCGAGTGCGCCGCAGATTATCCTGCGCCGGTAATGACCAGCTGGAATTGCTCGAGGAACAGCCGCGCACTTCTCCGTGTATTCGTGGCTGGGAATCGGCGAGTTTCTGGAATCGTATCTAAATATGAGAGAATTCAAATATCGTAAATATGCTTACACTATGCTTACGCCTGCAATATTTGCCAAAGGAAGGTGCGTTTGCGTTTCCTGATGGATTTCGGGCGAGATAGGTGTAGCGGAGGAACAGCTGAGACAGCTCAGAATGCTCAGAAAGCTGGGAGCTGGAAAAACGTAATGGTCAAAAGGGCACGCGACAGGAAGTCGGGCCGCATTTTCTTTCGAGATTCGTGCATGGTGCCCGCCCGATCGTTAAGCTCACAGCCAGTACTAATGCTGCTTCCGCCTCGAAAAGGAAAGCTGCGTTGCTGCAGCCGTGCTTAATTTGCCCCGAGGTCGGTTTTTCCCCGAGCCACACGAACGCCTTCCGTCTTCTTTATGGCGAGACTCGTGAACTTAGGCCGGCGAAGACTTAATCCTCTTCTCCCGCGTCCCGCCCCTCCCACGTCTTTCGCACCTCGCGCGCACCAATGACTTTTTCTCACCTGAACGCCGCTCTTCCGCTTAATTTCGTCGCCCCGTTATCGGAGATTACGCTCGACACGCGTGCGCGCCTCTGCCTGTGTGTGTGTGTACTTTGCACATATTCTGTTGGGTGCTTCTTCCCATCAGACTGCTTCTAGCGCGGACGTTGCACTCTATGTTTTGGTGTAATAATAGTAATATTAATATAATTATTATTGGGCAATAATAATTAAAGAATTTGAGGAGGGTTTTCTATTGATAATGCTTTTACCTTTAACTATTTTAATTTTAGTAACTGCTCATTTATTTTTCTTACATTTCAAAGGATCAAATAACCGCCTAGGAACACATAGAAATAAATATTTAATTTATATTTTACAAGTGAAGATATTTTAGGATTTATTCTAATTATAATAATTCAGTTTCTAATTATTGTATAATATTCTTACATTTTAAGAGACCCAGATAATTCTATTTATGCTAATTCAATGCCAATTTTAGTCTAACTATACCTCAGGCTTGAGTCTAGGAGTTTTGGGTCGTTTGAATATTGTTTGAATTTTCTGTTTTGAGGATTCGCTGTGGTTATTGTTTGGTACGGGGATTTTAGATAATGTTTGAAAATTCGGTTTATTGTGGGCGGAGTGGTTGGAAGTTTTTGATAATATTCTTCAGCACTGCAGTATGAACGTATCTGAACGTTGAAGATTCGAAGGAAAGGTGGGAACTAGTGTGAGTTTAATGGGAGTCATTTCTCGCGAATTAATCCGGACTTTCTTGGGTCGAATGGGAAAGGTTAAAGGATGTGTAGAGTTCCCAGCGTCTCGAGAGGGAAGAATTGGAAGGGAATCTTAATCCCTTGATTCGTTACAATGGCTTAACCCGTGCTTTATGATACTCCGCTTCGAAACAAAATTTCTGTCGCAATTCTGCTTCACCGAACCCTTTCTCAAACCTTTTATTCAGTCACGGTACATTCAATTAAAAACACTCAAATTTTTGGTCTAAACGTATCGAGTAGCGATTGTGCTCAAGAATCCCGTCCCAGGAAATCTCGAGATTTACAAATTAATCGCGATCCGGATTCTCGAGAATATAATTAAACGATTAAATAAAAAAGAAATATAAAAAAATAGAATTTTATCTGTATTCATTTTGCATGATTTTTTTTGCTTTATTTTGTATATTTCCTTATTAAAGCTGGTCTTTTTAACTAAAGAATTATTTTTATATCTTGTGATTCTCGAGAATTTCAGATAGAAAATCTTGAATCTCGAGAAATAAATATATTACTAATTCAGGATTTCCCGAATCTCGAGAAATAAATATATTACTAATTCGGGATTTTCCGAATCTCGAGAAAGCAAAAAATTCGGGAAAACGCAATCACTAGTATCGAGCACCGTAAAACCCTTCGATCAAGTCACGTTTCTCATTTCCCACTAATTTTACGAATTCAAACGACCACTTCTTCCACCGGAGCTCACTGAAGCGACAAACTAGCTGCTGCGCGCCGACAGAAGCGCGGTATGTTTGGAAAATATCGAAGGCCAGTGATTGAAACAGGTAGGGTTGAAGGAACGGGGCCAACCGCCCCGAATCCATGTAACGGAAGTCCAAATACACGGGAACGCGCGTTCGCCTAAGCCGTAAAGCACAGGTGATTAATAGATTCCAGGGAATACGGGGGGACAAGTTTATTGCAGGGAACACCTGCCATTTGATTATTCGCCATCGAAGTCGAACGCACGACAGCACGATTTTCTGCACGGCAACGGTGTCGCCCGCGTGGACATGTCTGATCACGAGGACTGGCTTCTGTGTCCCGGCTAACTCCCGGGGGGAATATCGTTCCCATTACGCTAGGTAGTTCCAACGAACCTGCGCGTGACGTTTCGCCCCTGTTCCGACGATTTATCAGACCGCACTTTACGCCGTTTCAAAAAAGTCCCAATTAAAGGGACGTTTAGAAGAAAATACACGGACGCAACTCGTTTTCGAAAGCATCAGGTGCGCGGAAGCTGAACTGTAATTCGTTGTTTTATTTAAATAAAAATATTGCCCATCTCTCCTTGAAATGAAGAAAATTCAGAACAGATGTTCCAGAAGAGGAGGCAGATTCGCCCGTTGCCCCGCATTGCAAGTAGGTAAATATGGGCACGAGGTGGGCTTTTTTATAACGACTCCATCGGCTTAGGTCGAGCAGGGTAATTTAATGATTCATTTTCCGTCCCAGTTGCCGGCCTTTCGACCCTCCGCGCGTTGATTTCTTCTTCACCTGTAGTACACCGGTTCCCGGGATCTAATTTTAGATATTCCCTTCCATCAACCGTGCTAAATTACGCGCAGCTCTAGGCACACTGGGACACGAGACGATTCTTGCTTTCGTATCTCGCTCGAAAATTCTCCTTCGCGGCTTATCATTGGCCGACGAAAGGGTCCGTAAGCTCAAAGGGAACGTAAATGTTCCTCTACATTTCTTATACAAGCCACGCTCCTCGTTCATGGGGAATCTTGATTCATCCCCTACAGTTTCCCTCATTTTTCACCTACTTGATCTGTCACCCAATTCGACATAAATTTCAGTTTTTCTGAGAATTATTCCGCGGTTTAACCCATTTGCATCCAAGCGCGGAATAATCCGCGAGCCGCGACTGTCTGCTATCACCGGGCGCGGAATAATCCGCCAGCCGCGACTGTCAGCTATCACCGAGCGCGGAATAATCCGCGAGCCTACGACTGTCAGCTATCACCGAGCGCGGAATAATCCGCGAGCCTACGTTTTCGTAAAAAAAATGTAAAATGCGATATTTGCGATATAACATTGTGTATCAATCGTTTTAAACAGTACATTGTTAATAAACTCCATGAATAATTTGAATGCCTGTTACTGCACATACGAGCGACCGCGCGCGGTGATACGGGTCAGTCGTCAGTTGAACGTCGCTGATGTTTGAACGCGGCAACTTAAGTAGAGCGATGATGCAAATGGGTTAAAGGTGGATTTCCCTATACGCGAATGGACGCAACGTAAAGAATTTTAAAATCGATTTTCTCGAAAATGAAGCGCGATATCAAAAAAAGTTACTCTTTCTTTTTGACTTATAACAAGTAAATGAGTCGAGGAAAAGGAATAAAATTTTTTGATATTGCGCTTCATTTTCGAGAAAATCGATTTTGAAATAGTTGACGTTGCGTCCAGTCGCGTATAGGAAACCTACCTTAACGCGTCTTTGATAATCCTCGTTTGGGATCGCAAAGCTTCTTTCCGAACGTGGCAGCGTTCATCGACTCATCGTCCCCATCACCACGGCTCGAGGCTGCGCTTTTATCGCGCGTTTCATCCCCTTTAATTGCCCCTGTCCCCTCGTCGTTTGCATTTTATTACACGATTCGAGCTTAATTGGACCCTTACCTTTCCCACCGCTGAAGGGCGTGAAAGTGAATCCGTGTGAACGACTGGCGCGGTTAATCGGCTATACGCTGCCTGCCACGTGGACTCTGAAAAGTAAGCCTACGAGTAACGAAAGTAGTAGTAGAGTTCATGTTTCTCTATTCTTAGCTACTAAGCAATCACAATTGAAGAGTCCTTATAGAAAACACTGTAAATGCCAAAATCAAATTCTACATTATAATATTATCATTGGCACGTACAATATTTTCCACTAAAGAATTTTGATTTTTAATTTTGGCACCGACAGTGTTATTTATTTATAAAGACTCTTCAATTATTTTACACCACCGCAATTCTTATGTTCGACCTGGCAACCCTTCATAGAATTTTAATCACAAATCAGGTTATTCTGTAAAAGGCGACAGCAACGAGGCAGTCAGAAAGAAACGTGTCGCGGCGGGAAGTCGCCTGTTTTTCGTCGCAGTTTTGAGCAGAAATTAATTTCCAGCCGAGCCCGAAAAGGGGAAAATTAGTTGAAAAATATTTCCTCGATGGCTCGGGCAACTCTGGATGTGAAAAACCGGCTGGCAGGGACGAGGGAGAGCGGAGGACGTGAACGTCGAAGGCCCTTCCCGCGGAATTTCGCAGACTTTTTCCAGCAGGGGAGAAAGTTCCGGGGAAATTGATGGCGCGGTGTACTAGGGCAATGAGAGGGCGCCAATCGCTCTCGGGAAATCCGAGAGAAATCTTGAAAGAGCCGATTCCTTAAACTTCAGTCGGCTCCATTCCCCAGGCTCGGCCGCGAAACTTCTGCCAGATCAGTTCCGGCGATTATTCTAATGAAAAGGGCTGCTACGCACGGGTGACTAACGAGGGTGTTTTAAAATAAGCGGCCCGCTGTGCCTGCCTGACCACAGAGGTCTTTGCTGATGCAATGAGAAGCCTGCGAACCACAATTGCCCACCCGCGAATATCAATATCCCACTGCAACCCTTAATTCACCCCCACCAAGAATTCTGAATCCTGCTTGGATTCCACGATTTATGAATCATTTCACAAAACTCACAATCTCAGAGATCCTCCCAAATAATTTTCCCAAAGAAACGTCCCGCTCTAATTCCAAGCTCGACCCGTGCAAACCTAATAAGCAGCTTGGACATACAAATATTTAAAAACACGGACAAAGCATCTCTTACGCCATGTTAATACGCTGTGTCGTGCGCACGTTAAGCCTCCCTTATTCGTCCTACTTAAGTCCAAGCGATGTGTACCCCTGACACACTCGTAGCCGTTTCACAAACATGTTAACTGCACACAGGACGTCACGTACGAGAGGCAATAAAGGGGTAACGATCGCTGTCGTAAAGCTTAAGAAGTATTTCGAGGCGCACTACAGTCTGAGCGTTATCTTTACTCGCGATAAGCCTATCGGACTTTACTGCCCTGTTCTGGGAACTATTTTGAGGAACGAGGGGGAGCAGAGAGGGCGATCCGGAAATGGGGAGCCTTGCATCGATGTCCTGGCTCGTTTCGCGATTCGCTGAGGGTCGTGGGGCGAGTTTCAGAGGGCGAGAAATTAACAATTTGCTGGGGGCTGGCGCGAGCGTGCTCGTCATCGCTGGTCCAATTTTTAGGGAAGATTTGTGAGCTGACGGAACTTTTCCAATTGCAGCCTGCAACTCCCGAAGAGCTTCTACCACCAGCAGCTGGTTTCCCTCTATTTTTTTTTTTTTTTTTTTTTTTCGTAATTCGAGAACCTTTTGGGGAAGCGTCCGGTGTTAAATGTGGCCATTCTTCAAGGATTTAAATTCGTTTAGTTACTGCAAGGATCGTGCTTTTCTTGGATACTTACTCTTTCAGTAATTTTGAGAAATTGTTCTGACAGGAATCATCTGTTTTCTGATTCTACTGAGGATTCTGGTTTATTAAAAATCTTTTGATGTGGGGTTTAGGAAAGAATCCCCTGGGGGCGTTATTTGCAACATTTTCGTGGTCTCGAGTACCTAATATGTAATAAAGTTGGGAACTAGGAACAGCTGTACGACTTCGTAGTGTAAATTTACACGAGGTTGAGGGGCAAACATTGTTTTCGTGCTGTGAGAAATTTGCTAGGTACTTTCTGCGCTTCTCTGCTTTTCAAAATTGTCGTTCGTGTCCGAGAAGCAATTTAAATAGATTATATCCTTAGTATTGCTTCGATATTCTCTTTGAAATGAAGTTTTTGCAACTGCTAACAGAATAAAGCTTCTCCGTAATGCTTCGAGTTGATTTCTTAATGGGAGTGTTCTTCATCTTAGTATACAATTTTCAGAAGGGGATGTTCCGAAGAAGGGCAAACTACAATTTTAAAGATTCTGAGAGTCCAAAAATATTGTAAAATAAATACACTTCAAAGAGGGGACGATTTTAGTGCTAGTTTCTCCCGAGGCTTAATAGTTAAATAACGAGAATTATGAAACTGCTAAAAGGTCGACGGAAAAACGTTGAAACGCGTGCCACAAAGGAGTCAGCGTTTGGGAACTTTGGTTCACAGCGGTAAATCTTTTTTTTTCGTTCCCTTGGCAAGGCAGCACTTTTCCCTGCGCTGTGCCTGAAGACGTTGATTTACGACGATAACGAACGGATACGTACGCGCGGTCTTAATACTTGAATCGATTTACGGCGGTAATGATGTACGACGCGCTAAGTCGAACTCTCAGACGTCTGGGGAAGGGATTGTGCCAAAATCGGTAGCGTCCAGACACAGTGCTCCCTAAGTAACATCGTGAAGAACAATTTTATCCACAGAGTCTAAATAGTACTAATAAAATATTCTAAGCCGTATACATCACATTATTAATGTATTTGAAGTCCATTATGACATTACAGAAATATTATAAGTCTCCTATATCATATTTAATAAAATATTCCAAATCTCTTATATTCCATTAAAAAATATTCCAAGTCTCCTATATCGCATTTATAAAATATTCCATGTTTCCTATATCCCATTAATAAAATATTCCAAGTCTCCTATATCCCATTAATAAAATATTCCAAGTCTTCTACATCACATTAATAAAATATTCTAAGTCTCCTATATCCCATTAATAAAATATTCGAAGTCTCCTATATCCCATTAATAAAATATTCCAAGTCTCCTATATCCCGTTAATAAAATATTCCAGCTCTCCTATACCCCATTAATAAAATATTCCAGCTCTCGTATACCCCATTAATAAAATATTCCAAATCTCCTATATCATATTAATAAAATATTCCCAACCTCTCATATCGCATTAATAAAATGTTCCAGGACCCCCGCACCAGATTAATAAGGTGTTTCAAATCCCCTACACCACAAAAATAAAATATCCCAAGATTCATTTACTCTCGTACCGCAACGTTAAAACACAAGCGGCTGGAACTATCCCATTAACAGATTAGAACAGCCAGAACTCTCGCCCCAAACTCATCGCAGCGCTTAACGTAGATTTTCCCCAAGCCTCGTCGCGAAACCATGAAAAAAGACAACTTATTTCCTCACTGCACGCGGTTAACTTCTAACACGATTCGACGTGGAAAATTATCCGCAGGTAGCAGCGTCTAGCCGTCTCTCGCCGAGCCTCCGCCATCCACGGCGGGTTTATTTAACGGTTAAGTAAATTTTAATTAATCGTTAATTAATCCCCTCGTTGGCTAATCCCTCTGTCCGCGTTTATAACCCTGCCAACCCATATATAAATTCGGCCGCATAAATAACTGTTTTTTTTCCGCGAGCCTGCAAATACTGCCGGCGCTGAACAAATACATCTTTTTCCGCGAAATTCGTATCGAAACCACGGCCGGAGGGGAAACAGAGAACATAGTTTTACGTTCGATCGCGAGTCCTCTTACACTTCTCTATTTTGCTGGCGCGTTTTTCACCGACCCTCGTCGCGCTGAGTCTTTGCAGGACGTTTTTCATCTACGATTCCCTCGCTCCCATCGCTTCGCACGCAACTGAAAGACTGACATCTCTCTGCACACCTTAGCTTTTGTGTGTTCGACACGATGGGCGCTGAGTGTCTTCAGAAATTAAAATGCCTTTACTTAAAATTAGCACTTCGAGTGGCGCAAGGTTTCGCAAACCGTATATCAGATTTATCCAAAGGTTCGCAATATCCGTGGTATCGATATTAAAATTGCTCGGTATCAAAACGAAACTATCGATTATTTACTCGTATTTACTTGGATCGGTTCATCCCTAACTGTGATACGTTATCTGTGCACCTGTATTATAAAGAAGTCAAGAATACATATATTTTTATTTCACTATTAACCCAACAGTACCTAGAGTCGCTTAAACACAGAGGCAAAAGGTCGTCGATGGAGCCCAGTGACGATGGCAATCGGCGATTTACGAGTTGTTAGCGGCTGGTGTACGTGCAGCTGTGCAGCCTGTATCTCGCGAGCTTCTGCAGCTTCCCGTGATTGTTTACAATTAATTTGACCCGACAGTCCCGTAGTTTCTCGTGTTGTTTCGCCCGTCTTCTCCGCCCGCCTCTCCCTCCCCCGGCTGCACCGAGTTTTGACGAAGGTTTCCCTCCTCTCTTCAAGAAGAAACTTTTCCCTCCCACCTTCACCTCTCTCCACTTCTTGCGACTTCTTTTCTTTGCCTTTCAAATGGCTTGACTTCCTCCGTCTTTGCGAGCAAGTGTCTTCTCTTTTCTCGAGTGAACTTCGTTTCCTTCGACGAACAGCCGATCTTTGCTCCATGTTGTTACAGGAAACTATCCCTTTCCTTCATTCTGCCACTAAAGAATACAGCCATCAGTGTCCTCCCCTCGCTCTGCATTTATTACGCTCTTCATTCCGTTAACAGACATCTCTATTTCTCCGCATGTCGCTAGAGGAATCCCTTATCCGTATTCACTGCCTCCGAAGGAAAACTTTATCCTGGCTGCCTGTTTCCGTGGAGCAAGTTTGTCTTTGCTCCCCCATCGCACACAAAGCCCTTTGCTGCCTGCTCGCCGGCAAAAGCATCCACCCTTTTAAAGAAAAGATCTGCTTTGTTGGCCGCTGTTAGGGGATGTCCCGCTGCCAACAGTCCGGGGAGCGTTTCGACTTTGCCACCCACTCTTGGAGAAAATCTTCGCCCCCTCTGTTTTCCGCCTCTGATTGTCAGAGGAAAAGCTCCGTCTCAAAGAACATCCTTGTCTTTGCTCACTTTTCAAGGCAACCCGCTGCTTTCCATCCCTCCTATCTCCCGGTAACACTCTGTTGATGCACCCTTCCGCTACCATCCCCCACGGAAACACTCCTCGCCCAGGAAGGGAAGGGCTCCTGCCCTGTTGTTTCTCTACCCAGCTGCCGCGCGATCCACGTCACCGATGTGACGGATGACGGAGGCGCACATGTGCGGCCGCGCGCGTATATATATGTGCAAGCCGAGAGGAAAATCACAGTAGATAATCGGGCTTCTGAAATTCAGCGTTTCGCGGAGATTTGCGCGGCTTGCACGTAAACCTAGACGCGTAGCTGCGGCTCGCGCAACCGGCGAAACGTTATTAGAGGTTTTAGCGAGGGGGAGTTTTTCGCGGACGCTTACGTCTGCGACGATGAGCTCCCCCGTATCAAATTCGCCGCGGCGTTCCTGTATGCATAGGCTAGTCGGGGTTATCTTTATTTTTTTGCGAACGTACGCGCAACAGTTTTGGGTAAAGGGGATGGCACACAATAATCCGGGTTCGTAAAAAGGGGAACTAAATTCGTAGCATTGTTGTGTCTAGTTTATTCATTATAAATGGAAAGGTTTTTGGGGTCTTTTGAGCCGCAGAATCTGATTCTGGTATTATGTTTTATCTGGGATAACGAAGTACCATTTTAAACAACTCGGAATTTCTATTATGTGAAATTTACACGGCTACGACAATTTTACTTGTTAGACTTGTTTTTTTTATATTTCTGCTGTATAAATGATTTTTTTAAAATGGCTAAAAGCGATTTTGAAGTTGTAATACACTTAAGTGAGATCAAAAAATTGTTACGCAATTGATGCATTAGTTTCTTTTATTTCCCTTCATTTGAGTGACAAAAAACGGAAATAGTTATGAAGAAAGATATTTTTCTTATGAAAAAGCTCACAATTTAAGACTAAATTTAAAAATACTCCAATTTTAAAATAAGGGACAACATAAAGACCAACATTACATTTGCTACTATAATATCTATAATACTTTCGTTTCTTATTTTCTTATTTTTATCATCTTTTTTAGAGCAGCAAACTGTACATTTTCGGTACGCAACAGTTTCAGTCTTCGTTACAGACATAAATTTTGGAAAATATAACGTACAAGAAAGTCTCAACCTTGAATATACGTATGTAAACATCAACAGAATTCCTTCGCTCGTTTTTGTCACAGTGGTACTCTTATGTAGTATAAGCTTCATGTTTACTTACTTTTATTACCCACTATAGACTCTGCTGCACACGTCTAAAATATTCATCTTAGTTTATAATAGTCCTGGACGTGACATACCCCTCGCAGATTATTTTTTACGCTTAAGCGTGGACGAGTATAACACTTTATTGTAAGTAAAGCAGTTGATTCATAGCGAAGATTTCGCCCTACGAGTGAGAAGAAACAAAAGTACCTATTTTCATCCAGTTTCCTTCAGCTCCTATGCTCGATGCCTCGAGCATCCCTCCAGCGACAGTTCCCTTCAATATTCCACCCCTGACATGGAATCCACGCGCTCCCACTTGGAACCCCCCAAAAATTATCCCCCCGGATCGCTCGAAATCGTTCGATCACGCCTCACGTACCGTTTAAGCAGAAGGAAACAGAAGTGGCCGAGGGGTCGAGAGGTAGAGACAGAGGGGCGGAAGAAATAGCGTGCGAGGACGTGTGCGTTCACGGTGAAGACTACTTTTAGGATCGTCGAGTACCTTTGGGAAATTGGTTCCGCGCCTCTCCCGAGCCGTCTTCTAACTTTTATTCTCTCCCAGGGACCAGACGACAAGAAAATAGCGCAAACTGAGAGCCCTCAGTCTTTCTTATCTCGCCACGCTTGCTTCTTTCAGCCCCTTTCTCTCCATCGGCCCCGTCCTCCCCGCCCCGGTCCGTCTCTTTCTGTCACCTTTACCTCCCCTATCGGCCACCGGTCCCCGCGACGCTACTCTCGCCGACCTTCTACCTTCTCATCGACGGATCCCGCGTAAATCCCCGGCAGTCTGGTCGAGTCCCGGTCGAGCTGCTCGAAAAGATTTCATCGATTCGATCGCGGCCAAGTGTGCCCTCCCCCCTCCGCGCGATGGGCTTTCCCTGAAATCACTTTGACTCGGGAACTTCTGGTTCCTGGGAAACTTCCCGATTACCGCGGAAACGCGATGCACCGCCCTCTGTCCGTTCTCCCTTTTTTTTCCACCCTCCTTCCTGCTCGTCTTTTTCCCTCACGTCGTCCTGCTAGTGTTGACACGCAGTCGTTCGTGGATACCTTTTGCCCCACGATCGAGCGCTTCCCAGCCCCTTCGCTTGGTAACCTGTCCTCGATCGTTGGCTTTGTGTACACTCCCGCGTAATTCGGGGGTGGAGGCTGGCTGAGTTGTTTGGTGAAGCGATTTAATTCCTGGGTTGGGTTTTTAGGCATTCGAGTGATATCCAATGGACCTTTGAATTGAAAGGTTACCGTGGTGAGTTACGCTATTTAAAGGGTAGTTTTCTCTTTTTGTCGTTAATGAAAAATCAGTGTTATATTATTAATGGGAGGTTCTCGTCTGGAGTCCATCAAAATAGGTGATCCTTGAGAATTAATTAAAGGAAGACTAGCACAGATAATTTAATGGGACTTTTTGTCTTCTATTATAAATGGCTTACACTGTAGAATTATATTTCATTTCTGTAATTAATCATTGTTAATGGCACTGGGGATTCGTTGAAGTGGAGGCGTAAAAAATTCATTCAAAATGGTTGGACTTGTAGCACCTAAATCATTGGTTTCAAATAAGAAGCAAAACCAGATTATGAAAGGGAATAAAATTCCTTAGTGGATGTAGCTTTAAAAATACAAAAATGACATTTTTTGACAAGGTAACGACACTTGAAATTTGAAACCACTTTTTCTCTATGTTTTTCGTCCTTTCAACACCTTAAACAAATACAAATTTTCTATTTTTTTAAAATGTCAGAGCTTTTTTCACTGCACAGCAGCATATTCTTCAAAATAAAAAAGTTTTCATCGGATCGGATAACAACTTTTCGAAATATTTGTCTCGCCAATTTGAAAAACACTGTGCCGAGAAAAACGCGTTTAAAGTTTTACGCGAGCGCCGAGTGGCCCAGTTTTACCTGTGCATTCGACACTACTTAAATGCATAAAACCTCAGAAATTTTCTGAATTTCAAAAAATCCTTGTAAACACGTATTCCTAAAGGTTGAACATTCGACAAATGAAATAAAGAAAGTCAATTTTTAGACCGTAACCTCCCCTTAATAAAATATGGCAATGTAACCATATTAAAATAAATAAGTGCTAAGAATCGTCAATTAAAAATGACCGTGGCGAGAAAACATTTCACAATCCCCTTGATTTGTGATAATAATTTTGCGATATAATTCCTTCTATCGCAACCATCTTATTTCCATCCCCGTTCACAGTTTAAACCCTCTTTCAACCACTACCGTGTGTGATAGGTTGGAAAGATTTTTGAAAGTTGGATACGTGATTGTTTACTCGGGAACTCTGAAATTGCAGTTCTCGATTACTGGAAGCGAGCAGTCACAGTGCAATATCCCCTCTCCCCATTGCCTGATGCGTCTCCTTTGAATCTGCTGATAGCGTTTGATGAGGTTGCATGCGCGTGGGTAGCATCCGGCCCCGCATAGAAATCAATTTTAGCGAGAGCCGCTTTGAGGAATTCGCAAGTTTCGCGGATGCAGCGGGCAAGAAGTTGCTGTCTTGGTTGAACTATTCCAGCAGGACCGTTCCGTTTGCATAGGGCGCGGGTTGCTCTTTTTCGAGGCGGGCAAAGAGCGCCAGCGCGCCTGCAAAACGTTTTAATTACACTTTTTATTTATGGCTAATTTTCTTTTCTGGTAATTAAGCCGACCATCTTGAGATTAAATCTCCGTTTCTTCGAGGCGTCGTTGCGCCCTGCCAGCGCTTTACTTTTTAAGCAGAGGATCGCCCTCGTTGCGCAGTTTCCATCTTCCCCTTAGCTACCCAGGGTGTCGAGAACAATTTTCTCTTCCTTTAATTGAAATCGTTTAGAATGACTCACTATACCGGTATCACACCTCGATGCGACTTATCCTTTCCTTTTACTGCAGACTAACTTCCACAAATATTTTTCACTCGAATTCCATTACACTCTCGTGCAACCCCTATTTCAATTTTTGTGTTACCTTCCGAAACGACTTCAACCCGTCACTAGCGATTAAACAAACTATTCCAAAAATGTCTAATCATCCTCAAGAGCCAAGACTCAACTCCCCGATAATCCCCCAAGGGAACGAAGAACGCAATCCATTAATTACTCATTAAAACAACGGATGCCGGAGGGCGAAAGTTGGCACGCGACCGCGGAAGCATAATTTTGATTCGTCGGAGCATCTGGCATCAGCTCGTTTCAACTGACTCGCCACGGCAGCGTCGAGTCGCTCCTTTTTTCTGCGGTCGACGGAGGAGATCAATTCGCGAATCATCGCGGGGGAGGCTAGGCTGGCTCGCGACGGGGCCGGCTGGGGCAGGCGAATTTAACGCCGAGTTTAAAGTAGATTAAATTTCCCTTCCGGTTTAATCACGGGCGCTCTTCTCGCAGCACGTCGTTCCGTGATTCGACCTCGGCGCGAATTTAATTTTTACGGAGGGGCGGGAGGATCGAAGGTGCACCTCCCTTCGAGGCCATCCTTACCTATGCATGCAGTTGCAAATACATGGAAAGTGGCTGTTTAAAATTCTCCTCGGTACGCGTCACTTAATTTCCTCCTCTATTTTCCATTGATCGCGCGCCCGTACCGGGATAACATTGACATTGGCCGATGATAACGTACGATATAGGCGGCCGAGTCTTTTACAAGTTAAGTTGCTCGTAATTTGGCATCAGCCGCCGGAAGGATGTGGTTGAAAGTAGCCTGCTGCCACGGCGTCGTTACGCGGCCAGGGTCATAGAATTATGTCGGTGGCAACGGGGGTGCGACTTCCGTTACACTGATCGAATTCTGCGTAATAGTAGGGGGATGGAATATTTCTTAAATATTGGAGAAATATATACGTGGTCGAGGGAACGTGGGGTTCGTGCAATGAGGAGCTCAAGACGTACAGTAGTGGTGAAAATAAAGTTTGCACTGTGAACTGTAAGATAAATAAGATACCTAAGTAGGGTGGATGCACCATTTGTAGTAATTTTAAGGTATTGTACCAGTTTTGGTCACTCCTTAAAAAATATAATATTTTTCTGTGTAAGCAATAAATGCAACCTTATATTTCTAGTGGCATACTAAACAAAATATCTATGATATGAAATTCTCCACATAATAATGATCTGCAAGCAATTTAAAATTAAGATAATTATGCACGAGGCTAAAAACAGTGCAATGGCCACAAACGGCACTTCCACCCTAGTTTCATTAGAAATAATTGTATCTTGAAATATACCTATATCATACGTAGTAGGTATCTAAGTAGTGCTTTTAAAAGGAAAATTGAATAATATTTTACTATCGCGTGTAGTCCACTGCTGTATTATCAATCGGAAATATGTGTTGCTAAAAATCGCTTCAAAATCCCCACGTTTTCATCACCGCACCTATGACACATCCCGCCATTATTTCCCCCCGAGTCCGACCAGGTCGTTGCCTCGCGATCGCTGAAAAGTCGAGCCAGCGCACGAGCGTGCTCACGCGGGCAAGCAAATATCAAATGGCCGGCAGTTTTCGGGGCAGCGTGGAAAAACCGAGGAGATTTTTCTGCCGGTGGTCTGACGGACGAGAACCAGATGGGGGGGACTGGCGGGGGCACGAAGTAAATTTAAAGTAAAAATGATCACAGAGTGGTTGCCGTCGAACACTCCAGGACGGGGGAAGATGTATAGAGAGCTATCCATGGGGCTCCAGTGGCGTGGTGGTTTAGGGGCGGCATTGTGAAGAAAGATGAAGTTTGTTATCTCTCATCAGGCTGCCTCCGGTATTCTCGAGGCTCCAACTTTACCCTTTCCATCACGGCCCCGTCCAGATTTTTCGTCGCCCCTGTTTTTCTCTGTTTTTCGCGACGGCCCGTCAACGTCGGGGCAACTTTCGCCAAGACTCGCGCTCCTTTCGCTACTTCCTTCCTTCCTGGAGGATCCGCACCCCCTCCGGAGCGGAAAGTTTCGAAAGCAGTTGGAGGGCCGGTGGCTGCAGGAGGATCGAGTGGCAAATATTTCGAAAGCGTAAACGACTGGAAAGACATCCGTCTCGGACATCTTGCTTCCGTCCACCCCCGCTGCCTCGCCGAAAACTTTCTGCCATTTTAATCGCCAGCTACTATTTAGGAAACCGTTCGCCCGTGTGCTTCGAGGAGAGCGGGCCTATCGGGGCGCGTAATTGATACACTGCCGGTGTATCCACCAATTAACGCCTCGATACTACCGTATCAAATTTTGTGAACCACCGATACCTACCCCGAACACAATAATTCCCCGGGCACCTGGCTTGCTGAAAGTATCTGAAATAGCTCGAGTAGCCTGAATAACCAGAATTCCTCTGATATTCCAATATGAACGAAATACCGTCGTCGAGTCGCCCCGGAGGAAGGAGCGCCGAGGATTGGCAGACTGAATGCACCGAGATGGCGGGCGGTCCGTCGAAATAGTGGCGTCGCGGCGTCGGAAGAACGCGGCAGCGTTAACAGTTTATTTATTATTCGGGGGAGCAGCGCGCCGCTTTGGCGGTCGGTACACTTTGCCGAGGGTGCGCGCCGAGGGAAACTTCGAATCGAGTTTTGGGGGGTTGGCCGTCGATTCAGCGCCGCGGCCCTTTTCATCCCCGGCGAGAAGTTACACGGACGCTTAATGGCGTGCCTTTTAGCATTCGCTGCTCCGGATTATCACCTGCCTTTGAGCCAGTACATAATTCAGCGAGTGTGGTTGCCAGAGGGGTTAAAGGGGAGCGTGGGCTATTAGCGGCTGGGCCAGGGTCGCGGGGATGATGGACGACGACCGCCTTGTTATTTAAAGGGGGCATCGACTTGGGAGGAATCGAAGCGTCAGTGTCACGATGGAATTTTTTGGAAAATAGCTCGACAAAGGGGAAATAATTTTAAACGAATCTTAGTGTGTTAGGTTGCTTGATAAGTGATGTCACGTGGATCGATAGGAACAGTGCTGAAGGCTGTCATTAACAGACTTTACTTCAAAGGTTTGGTGCCCTTTTCTCGAGATACATTGCTTCTTTCTGGGTTATAGCATTTCTTTCTTGATATCCTCTGAGTCACAGGAAGCATCGTTCGTCATATCGCGTTACGGAAACGACAGAGTCGTAAAAACGTAACCCAATCACTCGTTTCCTCGGTGCAAGGGACGCTGATCGGGGCGGCCACCCCCGCGAGCCATACACGAATGAATCTTACGTATCGCTTCCGGGTGGCGGGTCGGTGCACCTTCTGAAATTCATCCATTAAATTTGCATTTCCCCCATTACACGTTGCTTCACGTAATAGAAGAGAAGCTCAGCCGGAAATTCTTTGTAACGTGTACACCGCGGGCCATTATCTACCGGGACCGGGGGGCGGTCGTTTCCAACGGACTCGGCGCATGCAAAGTAACAGAAAAGTGCCAGTCGACGTTAGAACGGCCGCGTGAGAGGAGGAGGCACAGAGCTTCCTAACTCTCGTCGCCGTTAGATTTGGTTGTCGATAGCGGCCTAGCACTGTAATTTACCAGCGACGCCACCAGCAGTTTATGATCGATCGGACCGCTATCTTTGTACCCCCTCCCGCTCGCAATTAAATTTCCTTAACGATACTACGCAAACGCGCCACTAATTTCCTCGCGAACTGTCCAACCTTCTGGAATTTATCGCCCGCCGAAGGACGCTTTGAACTCGCGAATTTCCCCGTGATTCGGCGCGATGTGATTCCATTAACCGTGACGATTTTGCAACGGAGGTGCACGCTTTTATCGCTCTTTGGAGATTAAGAATTTTTTAAGATTTAATGTCTTTATTTTCTTAAAGTAGTGACACTAATATATAATATGATAATTCACCTGAAAATGGTCATAATGGACTCGGTATTTGCTGAGCGAGGGTTAATCTATCTACAGTTTAATTAATCGAAGTGTTTTTCGAGGATATTTAGCAGATACTTCCTAAAAAAAAGGAATTGAATCCTTAGTAGCCTACTCCACACGATGATAAAGCTCCGAGGCAGTTCCTTCCAAATTTAATTAAATTTCCCTCGGTGGTAGCAATTCTCGAAAATTCTGCTCGAATGGTTCGCTGCCAGCGAAATTGTTCACCCGTACATGGATTATCGTGCCGAATGTTTCGCTGCAGCAAGATAACAACAGTGTGCGCGGTGGTGTACGTTCCACGGTAAGGAATTATGGAGTGGAGTCCGTTGACGGGGACGCAAAGTGCAGGTGAAATCAGACGAAAGGTAACAGCATCCAATAATCTCAAAGACATAATGGGTCGACGACTGCTGGCTTACTGTGGATGACAGTCTCCTCGGGAGACCTCGCCTCTAATACATCAGCGTCGTCCTCCAACCTCAAATAATTGTACGACTCTCGGTGGCATACCTACCGCGCGCAACCCACCGTAGTCGCTTTCAAAATACCTGACAGAATCCCCCGAATGTAGCAGTAATTTATTTTCCAAACTTGTGACACCCGACACTTGCGGCACATCCGAAGAAAATTCACAAATAATTGCCCCTGGGGAATTTCGAGCAGCGTTCCTCATCGCTCAGTTCCCCTAGATAGTTAGTTAAAACAGAATCCCGGGTATTCAAGCGGAATCGTTGCCCGAATTTTATTACAGCGCATAGAATTTTAATAAACCACTTGCTTCTACTGCGTTGTTTCTTAATTCTTTGCTCGGTAAGTCGAGTTAATCAGCTGGAATCTAGATTATAGGTAGGTATCGAGTTATGGAACTTTTATAAACAGTGTTTCTTTATTCAGAGACGCCACTTTGTCTTGCCTCCCAAGAATCTTACCTAAATCCAGTAATCAATTTAAGGGGTTGCATAGATTTAGAAAGTAGCTGATAGTAGGGATTTTATTACAAAAAATAAAACAAAATACTTATTACATATAAGTGATTATTCTATAAAGTGCACGAAATTATTTATGTACAATAATTTTTGTATTAAATTATTTATAATTTTTAGGGTCTTTAGACCACTGTAGGAAAATGTTCAGTATGATGTCTCCTTTAAACACCATTGTAACTGAAAAATAAAATTATATTCTTGTAAAATAATGTTGCCATGAATTTATAGCAGTTTACAGTTAAAAGAATTTTTTCATGCAAACTTTTTACTCTGCAATTGGCATAAAAAATGAATTAAACAAAATATAAAAAAAAATGGTCCGTCAGCTCCAAATGGCAACATTGGCAATATTATTTTACAAGAATATCATTTTACTTCTCCGATTCATCGATGTTCAATTTTTTTATTTTTTCTACAGTGTTCTAAAGATCCTCAAAAATAAAAAATAATTAAATACACAAATTATATGACTAATAAATCCTATGCAATAATTTTATCTCATTTTTTTAATACAAGCCCCAGAAGAATTCTTAAAATCATTTACTTTCGCCACGGCTAAACGTATGCATATATTACCAAACACTGACTCTACCAGAATTTCCAAAATGCACTCTACGATGTTGCCCACTCGCGTCGATAAATGAGAACGAGGGAAGCGCTCGTGGAAGCTCGGTGCAAGTGCTGTATCGCCGATAAAACGATTCCACTGGAGGCATTTAAACGTCTTCCTCGTCGAATCGGAGGCGCGCGGTCCCTTTGTGCCCGGAGCCCGACGTCGCCGTTGCATTGTCGGGATTGTAAAAGCGCTAATTCCCCCCGGCTTTAATTCCAGGGTAGATGGCGCGGCACTTGTGTTCCCGGTGCACGCGTTATTGAAACGCAATACATATTATTCCGTACACGTAACCGATACGCGTCGAGCCGCTGATTATGGAATCGTTTACCGAAAAAGGACTGAATAGAAATCCGATATCCAATTCGACGGGCACGCAGAAGCAACGGGCGGTGAATAGTTCATTTGGCGTTGAATATAGTAGCGAAAGTAGCCGAGTCGACGGTGGGATAGGGAAAGAAACACTTACCGAGCTTGCTTCAGGACGCGTTCGATTGTGAGGCGATTTTCGAGCGGCGGTTTTCTGCGCGAGCGGAGATCGTGTAGGGGAAATACTCGAGTGGAATGCAGTTAACACTGCGGGACTAACGTAACCACTCGGCGATGCCCTCTCGAATGGAAAGTAAAACACCCCGCGGCTGCCAGGCGTTCCCGAGGTCTGAGCAATGGCGAGTACGCTTCGTTCTGCGAAAGAATTAGGCGTCGAATGCTTCTAATTGGGAGTATGCTTCGTAATTTGGATTGGGTTAATAGCGGTTTATAAGTGAGCCTCGATATACAGTGAAGAGATTATTATTACTTTTGTAAGATTGCTATGGATGGCTGAGATTAAGTGTATAGGGTGCATTGCATTTTTATCTTCGATAGGGAATATTGAGTTGTTGGTAGGATATTAAGTAACAAGTATCCAAGGTCGAGTAAGGAGTAACAAGTATAGAATTCTGGGAGGAATATTTAACCTTTAGAGGACCGCCTTTCTAAAAAAAAAATAATAGGGGTTTTCAGTTTCAAAAAATTTGTATAAATATATTACGTATATACATGTGCTAATATTTTATAATTTCCAAAACACAGAATGTCCGGGGGGTTTTGATACTGCTGATTACGAATCTGTAGTCGGATTGGAAAAATATGTTTTACGAAACGAATGAATACAGACCAAAATTCAGAGAACTTTCTTTTAGCGTTACCAAAAACTAGCGACGTAGACGTAGAAAGTTGTTGTATCATCTTTTTTGTTTTCCTTCTTCCCTCCATCCGTTTAGAAAGTGATAAGTTCCCTGGGCGGAAAGTAGGAAAAGACTGGAGGAAAGATCGTTTTGCACAGAGGACCACTAAACCGAAACGGCCAGCGCGTCAGGAAAACAGCTCCCCTGTATTCAATCATTTGGGGCGCGGTGGAGGAACAACAGCCACAACCGCTTCTTAAAACGTACTCTCGAAACAGCAACCGATAATCTCAAGATGCCCATAAACCGAGTCCGCGGAGAAACCCTAGAGAAATCCGATAACCCATTCGAGGCATACACAGCCGTATCTCGAGCCAGAGAGTGCTTCATCCGTTTCTGTATATACCGGGGTCCTCTATAAAAAAGGAAAGCGAAAAGGAAGAGACGACGGAACTAGGAAGGAGTAACGATAAAACTTTATCGACTGCTCCGAGTCGTAAAACAATGCAATTTTCAGGTGGATATCGGGTATTAATAACCAGGGGCCGGTGTACAGTTGTGTCTGCGACGAAACGAAGCTGCGGCGCATGAAATACTCTAAGGAGATTGGCTTTTAGTCAGACAGCTTGCATTAACCCACTACCCCCATAAATTTCTAATTTTTAACGCGAGGTGTCTCAAAATTGTGTGCCACTCTCCAACCTCGACCACCGACACTGTTTAATCGCGAAGATATAAATCTTCTTTAACCATCGACCCAACAGCAGAAACTCACCCTCCACTCCTCATCCGGTCAACTACCAAAAAACGTGGAACCCATGCTTGTATCAAGCAACGACCTCCATAAATCTCGCATGAGATGTCTCACAAAAGTGTGCTATTATTCGACTTCCTCTACCAACATTATTTAATCGCGAGGGTATAAATCTTCTTCAACCACCGACCCAAGAGCAGCAAACCACCCTTCACAAACCCTTTAACTCTCGTTATAAACCTGTCCTCCTATTTAGAAAGAGAAATCAGCTACGTTATAAAATAATACAAACTAAGAAAGCACGGAAGCAGGTTCCCAAGATCCAGAAAGCCCGTCTCCCTCGTCTTTTGTTTTCCACCCCCTGTCAGAGCCGATACACGCGCGGTCTTCGTCCGCCGGTTAGGAATCGAACGCCCTCTTTTCATCGTTCCCATCTCATTTCCGAGCAGCTTATCCGATCCGGCCACCCCTTTCACCCCCTCTCTCCCTTAACCAACCCTTCGCTACCTCCCGCGCATTTTATCGCCGCGCCAGGATCGCCGGGAAAAGAATGGCACCATAAACCTCGTGTTCTCTTCATTGTCCAGCGAAACGTTTGACGCGGCGGCTCCGTAAATAAAGCTCCCCATCCCCGTAACACGGTGCCTTGCGACCGAACGGCCCACGCCGCTATCGGCTCGAAGCAGGGTTTTAAAAGAAATTATGACCTTTCGCCCCGAAGCGCCGCTCCACCACCGTCCGTCCGATTTACCACGGCCAGTCTGCGATTTGGCTGAATACTCCGGCCAAAACCACCCCCCCCTGGCTTCTCTCCATCCGCCCCCTGCACCCTCCGCGTCACCCTTCGTCGTCGGTTGGTTTGTCCAGTGGCGATCCTCCACGTCCGATAAATCGATGCCCGGTGAAAATTCGAGTAACAGGCAGCCTGATAAATTCCATCCACCGGATCCCACCTCGATCCGCTTTAACTCGTCGCTAGTTTACTGCGGCAAGATTCGGATCTTTAATACCACGGGGAACCGACTGACACCCTCCCGCCCGTGCAGCTCCCTGCCGGACCGTGTTCGCGCTTCCACGCCCCCGTGTAAACGCGCCCGTTTGAAAGTCGCCGACAACACGAGCCCCGCGGATTTGTAATGTGCGCCTGGTATGCTTCCACCCCTAGGGTAGATGTCCCTGTTACGGCGCTTTGGCGGCGACTTGCTCACGAATGAATTAATTACTAACTTCTCTTATTTTAATCTGGTTTGGTGAATATTTATATTGGTATTTTGAACTTTTTTCTTTATTAAGACATTTTTCGGGGGTTAAAAATTTGAATCTTTTTTTTTTTTTTAATTGAACTAGAAATACATGTTTTGTTCAAATTACGGTGCCCTGAAAAGTGCGTTGTTCGTATTAAGGTCTTCTAATTACGGTGCTGATTTTGCACAGTGTCTCCTAGAATCCTTAGTGTTCTATTTCTTTCTGAGAAATGAAAATAGGGTTAGGTTTAGCAGTACAGAGGGAGCATTGAGGGACACTTAATACGGACAAGCGTTAAAATTCTGTCCCTATTAGTGGCTTTACTTTAAAAAATGCGATAATGCTTCTAAAGTGCTCATTTTGCTAGTTTCTCATAAAATTAGAAGCTTTTATGATATAATTCACACATTATATATGTAAGTGCAAATCATTATAATTATCAATTTATTCACTTCTGCAAAACCATTGAAAACTTCTTCTGCATTTTTTAATATTTTTTACTATGCTTCAATTATTTAAAAATGCAGTCTTCTCGTTTATAACACATACATTAATAGTTTAACTGAAATAAAAAGATTCTTTCCTTAATTATTTACACCAGTTTTTTGTATAACTTCTTTGAATATAAAGGCACCCTAAAGGACATCTATTCTACTCGACCACCATTCCCCTTGTAATTGCAGACCTGACATATCGAAGTGGCTCAACTGGCTTGCTTGCTGCTTTTTATTTGGGCCGGAGCAACTTCGAGTTATTTAGTACCCCGCTTCAGTTCTAGATCGCAGTCGTTCGCAGCTGGATATCAATACGCTGTCGTCGAGTTTTCTGGTGTCGAACACGCGCGTTCGTGATATTAATTTGCAGCAGTCAGGCTGCTGTGCAGGATTCTATTTGTAGAAAGAAGTTTAATTGGTGCAAGTGGGGGGAATTGTATCAACAAGTGTTTTTCGCTCGAGCAGACCTTTGCACGTAGATTGCATCTCACACACACACACATTCAGACGATAGATATTTCACCAATAGGAAATCGCAAGACTTTGCATGATAAATTGTGGATTATTATAAAAACGCGTATTAAATATTTATTACCCCGACAGGCTTCCTATGTAATATCCCCATTTAACAAACTACTACAACGCCGCATACACACTTAATCATGCAAACAGCAGGTTTATTTTCTCCAATGGTATAATCTTCCCCAAGAGAGCGTCAGATATCTTCGGTTCAATGCCCCCAGGAAACGTGAGTCGCCGTGGGTGGCACGGTTTTAAAAAGATATTACGACCCTCCGCGCGATATCCTGAGATCCATTCCGACTTATCATAACGACGTCGGTTACATCCGTTGTGAAATAGGTTACGTACACCTGGTGGCGAGGGAACACCGCCGACTCTTCCACGCGTCCATCAACCTCCCCGAAGGGCTTCATATACCCAAAGCAAAGTAGTCGCCACTCACGCGAGGGGATAAAAGTATCAACGCAATCACTTTCGATTCAGCCGAAACGCGACACCCCCGCAAGTTCGCAGGAACCTCCCCCGATCCCTCATTCCCCACGCGGAGCTTTGCGCGAAATTTTTCGTTCGGACTCACCTGAGGCTGATTAGACTTGCCGGGATTCAGACGTTACGAGGACGTGATTGGAGCTACAATGCTGTGTCACGATGCTCGTAGCGAGGGATGTCGAACGAGTTGGACAGCCTTGGGAACAATGCCGATTCGATCGAGGGGAGCTTTAACGCGGTTAACACAGTTAAGTTTAAGCTTTACGTTCTTGGAATAATAGGCATTGTTCGTGTTCGACTATTTAGAAAGCCGTCCTGCCTCGAGCTACGCGGGGATTCATCGATTCGCGTTGGAAAGTTCCCGTTGATTTCTGTCGACGGTGGCGCGCCCGTGTTTCCCCATGATTACCATCCCGCCGTGTCTATCTGTCATCCCACAGGACTCGCGAACTCGAGACTCAGCCGCGGCGGTGTCCTGTCTTGTTCCCTGTGTTATTCTTGCATCCTGCGTCGTTCAAAGTTTGCCGCGGCCGGCGAGGCTTGAATAAAGTCGAGGGAAAGTACGCGCTCTCTCTGTGGCAAGTCATGCACAGTGTGCTCCAAAACACACGGCACATTCTGTCGCGGCTGGCTTGTATTTCTTCAGGAAAATACGTGGAGAATATAACTTACCTTCCATTGCAGGGTTTACAATTATTTATTTGTTGGATAGTATTTGGTAATATGTACAGTGGTGGTTTATAAAAAGTTTAAAATATCTTTACGGGTTTGGGTAACTAGCTTAATATCGCTGGTCTAGTTGACAGCTACCTCAATCTATGGCAGGGTTGCTCGACATTTTTTGAGTCACGGTTTTCTTTAGAATATTCAAACAACGTGGCACCTCTCAATGTGAGGTAAGGTAATGTAAATTTAATCAGGTAAAGAAACACGTTAAAAATAGGTATTTCAGAATGAACTTCTAACTTAATAATATTAATAATATTAATGTAATATAATAATTTTATATTTTGAAATACCTATTTTGAATGTGATTTCTTTACCTTATTAAATTTACCTTAGCTTTTATGGGAGGGGGCAGGTTATTTGAATATTATAAAAGGGGATCCCCGAGATAAAAATGGTTGCAAAACACTGATCTATAGGATGTAAATATAAATAATGGAGCTGTCTTATTTCTTTTTTCACGTTCCTGCACGCTTCCTGTTTTGTTCCCTTTTCATAGCCACTAAAGAAAGTAAAAGAAATCATAAACCATCTTCAAAAGCTAGGGTCACAGTCGAAACTCGAGGGGTTCTCCAGGAGTTAAGAGCGCAAGGGGAAGAGGCCCGGCTATGGTCAGACGCGCTCTGGGGGCCATTCTACTTAGAAATGCATCTCTCTGTAACTTGGCGTATCTTCATTTTCCTGAAAATTGCTTTAAGCAAAAATTACTCAAATTGCCAAGTGCCCCCTTGGTGTATAAATTTTTTGCATACATTTTGAGTTTTTCAATGCATTCTTGTTTCTTCACAGGAAGACATAAATTCATATGGTAAAATTTAATACATACAAATATTCTACTCATATTTTCCATATCGATTCTCAGCAGATTCTCAGCGACAGCGGAGAACACCCAGTATATTAAACTTCGGCGTTGCCTCCACGGCGGAAAACAATCTCGTAATACAGCGCAGAAGCGAGGGAAGTTGGCTCGATTTTTCTTCCCCCTTTTTACCCGGATGCAGTCGCGGAGATCGGATATGATTTCACGTTGGATCACCGCAAGCACGTTAATAAGTATTGTTCGGTGGGACTCGATGGATGGGGTTTAAAGAACAAAGGGGTGTCGCGAGATAGATGGATCGCGGTGAGTCGTGGATCGGACAAAGATTCGTTGACGTTGATGAATTCGGATTCTGTTTCTGCCGCGGTGCTTCCCGTCCCGCCGAGCAGTCCGTTGATACCGTTCCATTCTCATTGTAATTAATTACGCGCGCTTGCACCGCGCCTGGTATTTAGTTGCCTTTCGATTGAATTCTTGACGCTAATGAAACATTCAGCCTCCCCCGTTCTAACGTAAACACACTCGCAAATAATTAATTCATTTTAATCACAGTTATTACATCGCGTCTCGTTTTCACGAATAACTAATTAATACCATTTATACCCAAATTGCAACAATCACTTTGTTCCAGAGTAGATCGTTTACATCAAGTTCTCTGCAATTATCATATTTACGTATTATAAATGTACACCATACATATCCTTCTTACGATCATTATTAACTCTCAACCAGTGTAAAATTATTCTACACACCGTGATCGTCAATTTATATCCACCTTCTCTCTCAGAATGATCAATAATTATACTAAAAAGAAAAAGATACTATACACTGTGTTGTGCATCGTCCCAAACAATTTTCTCGTCGCTGAGAATGCACCCAGTCACGCTGCCAGTGCTATTATGCCGATCGCGCGAAGTTCCACGCGCGATCGTTGCCGAAATTTTCGTTATCCCTCGAGCAGCAGGAAATTCGCCGTTATTAATTATAGCGGCAACGCGATTCGCTTCCGCCCCGATTAGAGAGCTCCTGGTTCTATTAATTATATGTTTTTTCCCCCCGCGATTCTGGGTGGCGCGCGCGCTATTCCCCGTCTAACTACACCGGGCATAATTATGTTTGACAGGGGACCCCTGCCTATTAGCCGAGTTACTTGCCGAAGTTATGACGCTTGTTAGACACGCCGTGTCCCGGAAATCCCGGATTCGCATTCGATACTGCGCGGCCGCGGCTGCTGCAAGTTCGTCCTTCCGCTTGCCAGCCGATCCCAAATGCGCCCTGATCCAATGGGCTAATTAGGAGATATCGCGCGGCATAACGAGCACCAGCTTCTACGCGACACGAAGAAATTAATTGCCGCGATCTCCGCGCCGCTATCGCGATCAACGCGCGCGGATCGATTTCTCGGAACCGCGCGCAAGGAAATCGGTGGCGGAGCATCGATGCGCTGGCTCGGAAGCTTTACGACCCGTTGCGGATCCAGCTTAATGCTTCACGTTTACCAAGCGCGTGACTATTTCAATAGTCTCTTTTTTCAATGCTTCCCCTTTCTGCTTTCTTCGGCATGACACAATTGAGGGTCGTTGGCGAGGTGCTTTGCTCGCTTTACAAAAAACTACTTAGCAAAATATTGTGCTTCGCTATGGTATAAATTAGACTTTCCGTTCTTATTTAAGGGGCTGATACTAAAATGTTAAAAATAAAAAAATTAAAACCGACTTTAAAAAAATAAAAATGCCCTAAAAAGTACAAAATAATATTTTTCCTTTATTTAAAATACGACTGTCATATTTTTTAAGTTAACGCCTACAAGTCTGGTATTGTCTTAAAAAATTGAGATTCGTAGATTCAAAAAGGAAAAAATTATTTTTTACTTTTTAGTTTGTACATTTTATTTTTTTTTAAATCGGTTTTAATAACTCATTTTTACCTATAGAGTCTGAAACATAGCATGTACCAATTCCCCCGCTGTACCACCACCACCGGATTTACCTATTCGCCATGTGGTAGCATGTTTTTAGGTGATCAAGGGGATTGTTGTCACGGTATCACGCGCTTCAGTTGGCACAAGTGAAAAGTCGTGGACGTAATTGAACCTCGTTCAGTTGTTCCGCGGTGTTTCGTGCAGCGTAACTCGTGGAGCTGGATTAATTTCTCCTACCCCATTCGCGTCGTGAAATTTGTCGACTGTGCGATCGAGGGCTCTGAAAATATGCTTGGAGAGCTGGTAGCGCTTGGCTGTTTGTTTAATTCAGACGTCGTTGAAGAGCTTCGCCGTGGCAGCATGGAATTTATTGCTCGCGATTGTGCGTTTCATTTAAATCCACGAACTTGGGCCTCCCACTTTAAATCGCCGTTGGATTTTCGTCTCGAATAAAAATAAACGGTCGCTCTGCTTTCCGCCATCGGGAGTGTTTCGTAAACGCGTTATCGGTCGACGTTCGAGCGCCCTGCAAATATTTAACAGCGTGTTCACACTTGACAAATTTTACGCAAATTGGCCGGATACGCGCGGCGATTAACGCCGTTGTCGCACAATGGACGGCGATTTATCTTTTCGTGTTCGTCCGGGCCCCGCGTAATTATATTGGACATCGTTCGTTACTCCCATGCATGGAACATAAGAAGCGTTTCGTGAACGTGGCTTGTTGCTTAAAATAATTTCACGATCGGTATTCCTTTCACTCTGCTTTTAGTCCTTTCCCGTCTTAATAATAAAACAATATCCCCTTGGCAACATTCTGATGAATAAAACAAAAATGCGGGACCAAAAACTGTCAAAGAAACACTATAGTTTCTATAGTTCTACATTGCTGGCAAAAATTAAAAGATCACTATAATATTTCGAAAATTTTGACATTTTCAAATGTCTGTATCTCCGCGAAAAATGGTCACAAAAATTAGTAAAAAAAGGATTTTACCGCTTGAAGTTTCTAGTTTTTAAATCAAGGACAGAAATTTATGTACCTTTGTTTTCTACGCGAAAAAATTGAGTCGTTGATTAAAAAACTAAGTGGAAACTTGAAGCGTAAAAATTCTTTTTTTAAGTATTTTCTAATCCATTTTTCGCGGAAATACAGACATTTGAAAATGACCAAAATTTTCTGAAAATGACAGTGATCCTATAATTTTTGTCAACAGTGTATAATACACTACCATAAAGTGTTAATTGAATCCCTGGAGAATACAGAAAAATACCAAAAATACCTATATCCTTAAAAAAAAATTTCCCTGTCGTTCGATCATTTTTCCACCACCCCAGCTGATTAATATAAAGCCCATCGATATGCCAGAAACGAGGGCTCGATCGATCACCGAAAGCGGCCGCGTAACAGAGCGGTAAACAGACGATCCTACGAAATTACAGCGGTCCGTTGCCCGTCGTTCCGCTAATTCGAACTAAGGACATTAGCCAGGCGAATTGGCCGTAAAATATGAAAATCATCTCGTTATACAGGGAACGGTGTGTAGCCCTGCGAGCGATCTTGGTGGCCGTTAAGCCAGCGGTAACACGCGACACGCTAACATTATCGCGGCGGGCGTGCACGCTAATTTCAGCCGACCTGCAATCTGCATAATTCGGTTAGAGCAAACATCCAGCTCGCGTGGCGTTATCTGTCTGCTTGGTCGGCGCGTCCTTATCGACTGATTGCCCCGATCGCCTCGATAAATCTCCGCCGACCCGGGCACCGATTTTTGTCCCAGAGGAACCGGCTAATTCCACCCACAACACCCCCGCCACGGAGCCGTTAATTCCGCCACGACTTCAGCTGATTATGACTCCGACTGCTGGGGGGTCGCTTGAGACACGCGGATTTCAATTTTGTTGGCTTCGAGTTAATGGAATTTCTAGCACCCACCAGAGGAAAATAAATCTTCTGTGTTAATTGGAAAGGGCGTATCTGCAACTTTCGCTTAAATTGAGTTATTGCTGCCAGGTAGCACAGAAATAGTTTATCTCTATGTATATTAAATAAGAAAGCTATATCTGAATTAAAACTGAAGATATAATTGTTATCTCTATAATTGTATCTCCCAAAGTTTCTTTTGGAGTTTATAAAATATTATACGGTTTTGTCAGACATATTTAGATACCTTTATATCCACATTTAAGAATTTAACCTAATCCGATTTATATAACATACCGATGGCATAACACAGAATAATAAAAGTCATTTATCTCGGAACCACCTTTTAACCAAGTACCTACCTACGCATTTTCGAATTAACACAGCAGAAAGGTATAATAAAACCTAAAGCAAAATTATAAGCAAGTCGAGTTCTCAGAAGTCCTTTCAAGAGTAACACCCCGTGTCCTGTTTTGCCAGGTGGCCATTTACCGAGATCGATCTCTGAATACCAATGTCGCGACGCGCAAACGTGCAAAGTGTCGTGGAAAATAATGGCAATCGTTTAAATCGCGTCGCTGTTGGGACGGTGGAGGCGGAATGAATTATTCGGGGATTACGATCACTCCCCTGTGTGTTCGTTTGTACCTGATTTCGCATGCTCCTTCGCAGCCTTTTTGCGGTTGTTAATGGAGATGTGGTGGTTCATTTATTGATGGAGCTCGTCGTTATGTTTATTCTAAACATTGGTGTGGTAGCCTAAAAATTGTATGTTGACTTGTGGATCAAGTGACGTTGGGTGAATTTAAAATTCCAGTGGTTGCGGTTGAAGTTTGTTATTGCCATTCTTCATGTACACCGTCGTCGTCCCCTGTTGGCTTTATGGAAAAGTTCCATTTTAAAGTGCTTAACGATGTTGCAGTAATAAATGGAGCAGATCAATACGACGCGATCATGGAGTGTTAATTGCTCGTGTTATAGAGAGAAATAGAACGTGAAATTGGACGTAATTGACGGGGTACTTGCGGTGTTGCTTTTTCCACCGACTACCACGCAGCAAGCCCATCCATTTGCTGATATCAAACAAAAGAGTACTTGTGATACCAGTGTTGATATAATTGACTGCATGCGTCGTTGCTATTTGCGTTCCCCAGGGCACCGTGGAACAACCTCGCGTTCACCAGTTAGTTATTCGTGACCAGAAGCCCGTTGCCGGGGAAAAATCGTTTTAATGCCACGTTGATCGCCGACTAATTAAGACCCTCGGGTTTAACGCTCATAATATGAAAGGGTAGGTTAATGAGTGCTCCAACATCGCGATACTCTCCGCGACATTCAGAAGCTAAGCCGAATTAATTTGCCATGAAATCGATTGGAGAGCATTCTTCAACCGAACTTCGGGAAGTGTGAAGTTATATTTTATTCGCGTCCATTTAAAACTCAAAAAGAAAGAGTTATGAGGGAGAGGAAAAAGGGTGAAGAGTGACGATCGAAATCACAATGGGGTGTCGGTGAATATTTGCAAAAGGGTCGTGTTCCGTGGGCCGTAACTGAATTATGCAAATTAAATGCGTGGCAACAGAGCGCGTACTGTCCGTGCCCTGAAAATGTTCGCGCGAAATAAGCGATTATTCACGAATTACCCTGTAATTTATTAGCGCTGCGCTATTGAATCGCAGCGATGGACATTTAGCAGTCCCGCTGTTCAACGGCTTCTCCGTCGCGTGAAAATTCCGCGCGAATATTTTTGCATGTAACAATGTGCATATTATTAGCCTCTCTTAATGGAAACTCACACACGACAGTCGCGTAAAAATGTTCCTCTATAAACGAGAAAATGGCCTTACTCTGAATATAATTATTACCTTGGACACTTGATCAATCCATGAAACTATTTTTTGTTGATATAATCGAAACTATACATTGAAAAGAAAATCGTTCCGTCGATCAGTAAATTTTTATATAAAAAATAACTCCACAAAATTTCATAAAGATTGTTGCAGTAGTTTTTTCATTATCTTTCTCACCATTTTTAAAAAGGCTTCTTGGATATTGTTATATTTTTACTATAAACTTAAATATTTTTCTATAAAAAATTACCAAATATTTTTTAAATCTTTTAAGTACCAAAAGTTTAGTAAAAATATATGCTTCGGATTCTCAAAAACAATTCACAACCAATCGCCTCTTTTCGGCCGCCTGACTAACCCCTTAAAACATTCTGAAATCCACATTCGACAGCAGCGATGGAAACAGAAGCCCGTGGATTGATACATTTTTGCGTGATAAGGTTTGAACCTCGTCGCGGCGCCGTTTGCGCCCGCCCTCGAAACTCGGCTAATTCTGTTTCCTCGTTTTCGCTAAAAGGTTTATGGAAATCATTCTTCTTCGCCGGGGGAAAACCGGATTTCAGGGGATTACGTTGTCACGGAAGTGTCGCTGGTCGCGACGAACGAATACCGGGGTGGGGGATGGGGGATGGGCAGCTGGGAGAGATGGGGGCTGATGCTCGGTCACGGGGTTTGTGCGGCGCGGTACGTCGCGTCGAGGGCAATCGCCCGTTCTTTATGAATTATTGTTTCCCCTGATAGGCTTTTAATTTATACCCGTCAGCCGTGTGTACGCCGGGCGAACGGAAACTTTTCCATCGTCGGAGAACGCCGTGAAGTGTGGAAACTCGCGGGGATTATGCTAATAGCGGAGGGTTGAGCGGGTGGGGCACAGGCAGCTCGATAACTAACCGAATCAAAGTTTTCAATTAATAACTTGTCGCTGACTGTAATATCTTATTCGGAAAGTTCCCGGGCGTTGCGCCGCGCGGCAGAGCCGAGCTCGTTGTTACGTTTCTTTCGCGACGTAATAGGAACCGTAAAAACCGGCACACTTTTCCCTCTCGACTTGAAACGATCCTGTTTAACGACGCGAACACCTTGCCGCGGCTCGCTGGAATCTGGTCTGTTTCTTGGATTCTGTTGGGGATGATTGCTTGGCCCGTTACGTGGACGTTGTTAAGCGGAATTGACGACTTATTATAATGGCACCTGGAGCTTGTTCGTGTAGGATGCTGGGGAATTTGGAATTTAGTAAGGAGGTTCTCCATTGAGTCTAAATTGCGAAAATCTTAGAATGTGCTGAAAATAAAAGATTAATAAAATTAATGCTTGTTCATGAATCAAAGTTGCGTGGAAATCTGAAAATTATGCGTGTATGTATTTATTGGAGTAACAGATTGATTAACACTGAATTCTTTGACCAGTTGATTGCACGAATAAAATCTGTTTCTCTCCTACATACTTGTGAAGTTTCTTCCTCTTATCATTTTTTAATGTTATACTAATGATATGTGCTTTTCTGTTTCAGGTAAGTTGAAAACACAGAAGGACTGCTCTGCATCGTCCCTGCTAAGTTAACTGCTTGTGAGTAGTGTTTCATAGCATAATTCTTATATTTATTATCCACATTTAATAAAAGAATAACTGGAACGTCTTTAAAAACGCATAAAAACATGGTGCAAATTTCAGATGATTTGAATCGCTAGTTTCTTAAAAAAGCCCCAAATTTTGCTGTGTTTTTGGCCCAAAAAATACGATTCCCTTAAGGTGACTACTTAGACAGTCGGATCACTAAAAAATCAAGAGCTTTTTTGGGAAGTAATTGCAAGGAGATGAATACAAATTGGTTTCTGATACTTTTGGGTTATTCCTTATTAATACTATAAACAGTAAAATAATTTTTTGATAATATATATAAATATATAACAGCGATATAATCATCCAATGTATAGGTGTTTTTTAATAGTCCCCTTAATACCCACACTACAGCAGAAGTCGAATAAATTTCTGACAATTCTCTATCGCGGCAGCCACGTCTCGTATTCCTTCGAATCGAGCCTTATCTGGCGCATAAAAGATAGAATTTAAAAGTAGGAGCACACGAGCCCCAGCTCGTCACGTCTGACACGGTACGTGCGCGATCCCCTCGATCCACACAGGAATTATTTCATTCTCCGAGAAGTTTCCTCCCCGTGAATTCTTCCCGAAACGCGTGGAGAAGTTAGCGGAGGCTAACGCGACCAAGATGGTTGTTAAAGATTTATACAAGACGCGCCCCGCTTCCGCGGAATCTATCGTTGAACGGGAAAGTTCGTAATTGCGCATGAAAAATTCTGTTTTGCACCTCGTCGGCATTCCCGGGCGGGCTCGGGCGCGGAAAACTTGCCGGATAACGTTGGATCTCGAAGGAACGTGAGCCCGACTTGGACGAATTTCTGCTTACGCGCCCGACAGCCAGCCGGGGCTAATTTTCCTAGAGTATTATTGAACGAGGTGAAACTTCGCCTCTGCGGAAGTTGTCGCGAAAGGAATTGTAAAGTTACCAAATATTACCGCGAGTGTCTGCCTAGGAAAGGGGTCGCGCGCTCGCTGGCGGTTCCAGTGGGGAACGAGGCTCCCTAAATCGATTCCCACCGACGAAATACTGTTTGGAAGATTGTATTAAAAGCCACTGGCCAAGTTAGGGGATTAGATTGCCACGGTGCATTCGTTTGGACAGAGGTATTCGTTCTGATTCGGCGGAACCAGTTTCAACTCTGGGCAGAGTTCACTCTTAAGTCTTGTCAAGACACTTTGCAATGGTTTTAAACGTATTTGGGTAATTCAAACTGGGAGGTTTGGAGATAGTGTCTGATTCAGAGTTTATACATTCAATATTGATTCTAATCGCGATGGTAATAGTCTTACGGCAAAGATGTTCTTGCCACCTCATTATTCAGCTTTAACCTTTTCTACCCGATATTTTTCTACGTGGATTTTATTATATTTTCTTGCAGAAATAGATTGTACTAAGTGGCGGATGGGTACTGATCAAATTTGAAAGTTGAATGTCAATTTGAATAATTGGGACACATGTGTCCCAATAGTTTTTGTTTTGAGTGGGACACATGTGTCGCAGCAGTTTTTTTTTGAGTGGGACATATGTGACCCGGAAAATTTAACCAGAGTTAAATACTTCCGATCTTCTGTGGGTCTGTTATATAATGTATTTTTATTATATATAGATATATATTGTACATATATATTATGAACGTATTTATAACATTATTACATTTTACTGCTTGTGATAAAGGAAATGTGTCCCAAGAAGGCCGAAAGGGTTAATACAATATTAAAAAGCATGAAGATTTTCCAACATCCCCAAGTCCCAATTACAGTTTCTCATCGTTCTAAACTCAAACATACTTCACTGTCCCCAATAATTTCAGTTCTGAAATTCAGGACCAACTCAACCATATATCCATAGTATTCTACGAACTTGCCACTCTATTAACAATTAAAACTTTCCAATATCATCCTCCACGACGATGCATAAAATCTACACGACACACGTCTATCGAATAAGGCGCCCGTGTGAATACAGGTAACCGCGGGGATGTCGTTTAAACATTTTGAGGAAAAGTTGAATCTGCGAAGAGGCACACACACTAACACCAGCGATCTGCAGACGTTCCATCGACACTTTGTCCCATGGAATCTTAAGACTTTAAGCCCTGATTGGTCGGCGAAGTTTCCACGAAAACCCCAACAATACCCGCGGCCGATCTCAGGCTGGGGTCAGTTCATCAGTCCAGAAGAGTCGATTAATTCAATTAATTCAATCTGGTAATTGCTTCTCATCGATCCCGTCCCATCGACAGTCCGACGGCTTCCCCTTCGCCGGCTATATCTGTATATCGTACGTGCTCCCTTTTCTCTGCACTCTTATCTTTCGCTTCCATTTCGGCCGCGGAAACGGCCTCTTTCAACTTTCCCCTATCGAGCTGGCCGTTCTTTCCGACCGGTCTCTCACGGATCGAAGATTAACTAGAGGATCCTTTGATTGCGTGCTCGATATCCATCGCGTGGAATTTATTGTTCTGGACGCGTGGCGACCGCAAGCACCGGACAATGTTATTTTCAGGGTAACGTTTGAGTAATTGGGAATTTTGAAGTTTCCATTTGTACTTGGAGAATTCACCGCGAGCTTAGTGCTGCAGTCCTTTTTCCGTAGTTAATAATTCCACACATTTGACTTAAAGTTATCTAGCATAATTATTTCAAATATTTCAATGACTCCTCATTCCAAGACAGAGAGAAACATCTCAATGCCTCACCTAATCGCATAACCAAATCGAAGCAATTAGTTTAATTCAATCGTCCATCATTAGACGCCCACCAATTACACGGGAACAAGCTCGACGGAACGCGATTCGAACTTCTGATTGAATTTAAAACATCCCTCCTCGAACAAATTTTCGAACTTCCGCCAACGAGGATTCTCAAGTAGCCACCCTGCCCGCGCGCGGTCTGTTTACAAGAACGTTTAATAATCGCGAGAATCACGGTAGCCAGGCGAACAACAAACAAATCGATCATCCGCCCTCGAAATCGCAGAAAACAGAAACGCGCTCTCGAGCAGGCCTCTCGTTTACTCGAAAAACAAGATATTTCTCGTGCTGAAAAAAGGGAAAATCAGGCGGGAAAAAAGGGGAAATAAAACCTGCAGCCATCAGATCGACGTTATTTACTGTGTGGTCCGAGTAAAACCAGCTCTACTCGAGGATTTACGGGCACCATTTGGCGAGGCGATGTCGAACGCAAGAAATTAAACATATAGCCCCGAGCTGCGCCACGAATTATCGACGATGTGGAGAAATCTCCAGCAAAACGCCCCCACTCCGCCATCGTCCGCAGAATAATGACTGTTAGTGGCAAATATCTTTGCGTTCCCGGGAAAGATACTCGCTTCCCGCGACTGTTCTGCGTTCGCCTCGCAGCGAGCCCGTTCGCCATTCAGAGGGAACGTCACCCGAACGGGTTAATTGAGAAGGAAGGCGCGATACGTCAAGTGCGCTCTTTAATTCCCCGGAGCATCGGTGATTACGGTACTCGAGGGAACGCTCGAAGTCGCGAGCATTTGCCAAGCCTCTGGGTACTTTTGTTCTTCACTGGATCCAGCCTCGGCTTCGTGATCGCTGGGCCCGGCGACAGGGAAGCTTGTTCGTTGAATTCCCTTTTCGAATGGAAGGTAGCAGTCGGCGGGTAACCCAGATTTCGATGGAGCTCGCCTTAAAACAACTTTCGCCCACCCTATTCAGTCGGGGTAGCCTGGCGAGCGACGGAGCCACTGTCTTGTCTGTTCTAATTGCTCGCATCCACCCCATGGTAGCGAAAAGAACGGCGAACGTGTTCGCGGCTCGCTCGAGTCCGTGACAACGAGGAACCCAAGCTCGTCATCCCCTGTTGCGCTGTCCCGCTGTTTTTCTCGTAAATTGCCGCGCAATTAAGCCCCGGCAGTCTTAGCTGCAACGAGCGGTTCCGTTCTCGCGCTTCTTTGTCGATTCGTCGCTTGTTATTCCACGCTAGATAGCCAGCGACCACACCGTCCATCCGGGGGTAAGCACGCTTCTCGGATTGTCTAACGACGTTAATCCGATTGCAGGTGGTTTTCCTCATCCCCCGGGGCAAAAGTAAATCGTGTCCATCTATTCCCTTCGTATTTACGTCAGCTGCGCTTCCGGCATTCTAATTGGAAACGAAAACGCTCGGATATTAAACCTGGGAATCCTCTTTGTCAGTCCGGATCCTTTCCCGCGTTTAAGGGTCTTGTTCGGCTTTTGATTTCAATGGGGACGTAGGTGCTTGCTAAATTCTCTGCAGCTCTTCGCGTCCGGCCTATTATTCTGGGTTATCGCAGGGCGTTTAACCCTTCGTGGTCACACGGGGTGTATTGTACCCCAAGAGCTATTTTCGATTTGATATGTCGCACTGTTACGTCTTCCAAAGAGGATTTATCGCAAAAAAGAAACTAAAAATATTTAAAAAAAATCGGTTTTTCCCCACAGCCATGGAAAATCGGTCATATTCAACTACAAATTTTATCATATCAAAATTTACATTTCTAGAAAAAGACTATTATATTCATGACTGTCTAAGTATTACCAATGTACAATTATCACTGAAAAGTTAAAAGATTCAAAAATACGAAAATGGTAACTCAAAAAATGACGCTGGGGTACAGTGAACCCCGTGTGACCAATCTGTGATTATAAGAAGGTGTGACCACGAAGGGTTAATATCGCAGTGTTCAGAAAGTGTTCGAGAATCATGCCACTTTATCGCGTCCGTGGTATCCTGCTGAGGCTTTCTCGCAGATCTCTATCTTCAGTTGTCACGTGTGGCGTATCTTCAACTCCCACGAAGAACTTCAAGACCCCCTTCCATCGAACCTCGAGTTAAAAAAGACGGTCCCACGATGAAAGAAGTTTTCCTCCTCCGCGGTGCAATTGCAGGAAACTGGGACACTCGATGCGTGCAATGTTAATTGCAAGAGCCGCAGCTGGCCGGGGCGCTTTTTCTCTGGGAATAAACGCTCGCGTCGTCGTTCACGGGGTGACAATACTTTTCAACGAGACACCTTCAGTAAATCCCACTTTAAACCGTTATTACCGAGTGCGGGGGGAGGAAAAAGTGCAGTCGGTTGCACAGTATCCCGTAATTACTGGGAATTGGATCGCCTTCGGTGGAAAAAAAGGGCACACGCCTCTCCAGGCGTCTTGAATGAACTGGTTAGCTGGTCGTTTCGGCTGATTAACCGTAATTAAGCCTATAATACGGTCAGACACGAGAAACTGTCGCGACCAGTGGGACGACTGCCCTTTCATTCACACGAACGTCTGCCCCGATCCGCGACGGGGACGGATTAAGAGCCATTTTAAGTGTCGTTCACTTAAGGCCCCCGCGCGTCACCGCGAAGCGGGGAGACGAATTTGGCGCTCGCAATTACTCCAACGAATGGCGAAACGTGGTATCAGCAGAGTAACTGCCGAGGAATGGAAGCTTCTTAAAAACTGGGGAAATTGGCTGGACGAGACGGGAAGTGGAAGTAGATGAATCTCGTCTCGTCTTGGTCACTTTGTACCTGAACAATGAACGAGGAACGAGTGACTCGATCGAGGATCTCCCCAGTCCTCGATCTTTATGAATTCTTCCGCGACACCAGCTCCTAACGAGGCATAATTAGGAGGAAAAAAGTCGGAGGATGGCGAAAATGTCAAGGATTGCTGCAAACTTGCTCGTCCACGGATTAAGGAGAACTTGCAGAACTGAGAAATTTTGTCCCTGGCAGAGTCGTTAATTGCTCCCCGAGAAAGGCGAGGAAGTCAGCCTCGACCCTCGTCCCAGCCGTCCTCGACGTTACATCCACTCCAGCGTGGCGCAGAATTTTCTCCGAGCACAAACACCTGGCAGTATTTAAACTTTACCCGGAAAGATGCGCCATTCTTCCTCGGGGACAAATGGAGCGAACAGATCGGACGGCAAAGGGCCCGGCTTCGTTTGCCGCGGCGCGGGCGGGGATCGGGCGGGAAACCGCGCGAGCACGAAACTCCTCTAATCTTGCCGGCGATTGTTGGAACGTTTTGCCTCCGTTTCTACGCCTTACAAACGCTCCAATTACATGCGCGTCACCCCGGAACGTTGGGGGTTAAATGAACCGCGCCGTGTGCCGGATGAAATATTCAGCAAAAAATCCCGCTCCTCTTGCTGGCCGCGCGTTATGAGGCGGAACGGCAGCGTCACGGGGACGCTGGCTCGGAGAATTAACGGGGAACAGCCCTTGGAGGAAGGGATTCGCGAAGGGTTTAATCCAGATTTCAATGGGAGGGCACGTTTGAAGCAATCCCTTCTCTCGCTCGCCGGAAGGCCTCGCTACGCTAGCTTCTTCTAATTGTAGCGCTGATTCTGGCGCGTTCGAGGATGAAAAACAGGAGGATTGGCCTTATGGCTGTTCGCGTGGGTCGCGTGGGTCAAATGGACGTTGCGTGGGGGAGATGGGGGATGAGTCATTGTAAATTGGCACCTTGACACATTGAATGGTGCGAGGGGGTTTGAGAATTGCTGCTTCAAGTTGGTTAGGCATTTCCAACTGATCATTTCTGCTAAATACTTGAATACTTCTGATGATTTCTAGAAAATATCGACGTGGTAATTCGCAAGTACAGTGTGCAGGGTGTAATTTCTTTGGCGCGTAATTTAATTCATATTTTCCTTTTTTTTATAATTTTTTTTAACCTGGGGAAATCTGCAAAAGATATTCCGATGCCTCCAGAGGGAAAACCCTCGAGGGGATGTGTATGTATGTGGGATTTTTCCCACTAAAACCCCACGGCTACCATGAAATGTTTAATAATTTACATGTACATATCTCTATTATTAAAGCCTATTGGCTTAAACGCTCAGATACCTATTTAATGATTAGCGACATGGATCCATCGTGCCAAGGCTCATCAAAATCGATGACTACCACACCCTGTCCTCTCCTTGTTAGACATTATCAAAAGCAGTATTTCATCAGCTTTAAAGAAGTGCACTTCTTCGATCAACATGGAGCAATTCACAGCACCGATAACTTGAGAAAGGGCTACTGAACGTTGATCTTGTTGCGTTCCGGATCACTGCTTCTGAGGATCTAGAAAAGAGTCCCCACAGGATCTTTCTACAAGCTTACGGGTTTTATCGTGACACTTCCATTCTTTCGTTTTCCCTTCCCGCCCTTCGTAGCTATAGGTTATTTCGTCATTTCGGCTAATTGCGAGTGATTAAGTTTGCGGCTAACGAGCACGCTACTTCGAAGCCGTCGTCGCCGCTCGCCACTGAACACCGCCAAGACTTCGACGGATCGTGGCCGAGCGAAAGCGGACGCGTTGCAATTCCAATGGCTGATCTGAAATTGAGATTGAGGACAGGTTGCAGGGCTGCATCGATTCGCCGTTGACGGCCAGTGATCGAACCCTCGACGCGTCTTCACGGCAATTGAGCCCACTTAGGCCACGCTGCTCGTTTGCATGCTATTAATTTATAAGCTGTGCCAGTGACTGCAATGGGGATGAAAAATCTCTGGCTTGGCATTTCGCGTTCTTCGTGCCTGCTTCCTAGTTAAGTTCATGTTCGAGAGAAGTGTCGTTCGAGGGCTTGATCATATAATATCACAGGGCAAGTGAGCAGTATTGAAGAGGCTGCAGAGAAAAATGATAGAACTTGTGTTTTTAATAATGCGAATATTGCGAATTGCCAAATTTATTTTAGAAAAAATTGATATAGAAAGAGATACAGATTCTTAATACTACGAGCCACCAGAGTCCTCCACGGATTCTTTCATTCTTTCACTCCACCGCGAAATATCCTTCGAGAATCCGTTTGAAAGCACTCCAGCTCTGAACGCGTGCCCAAGTCTCCCCGAGGGTTGAGGAGGACAATTCAGCCGAGTGTTAACGCGCGAGCTCGCAGTCGTAGGCCACGTTACCCATTAAACCCCTAATGCGCGCAATTGCCCGAACCGTTGAAACAACGGCGAGCCCCCACTCCCTGCCAGGAGCAGACACATTTTTGCGCAGATGCAGCGGAGGGTGGTGTAATCGGGGACGATTCGACGAGCAACCAGGCCATTTCCTTTAAAGGACGTAAAAGTTGCTCTAGGCGAGCTTTCTTTTGAGGATACTTGTTCCCCTTGATGGCTGTTCCAGCCCCAGCCACCCCTTTCCGCCCAGCCACCCAGCCTCCTGGCTGCTTGTCTCCATTGTCAAGCAATCGGTGAAACTTCGCCCAGTTCGCGATCTTTGTATTCGTACGGCCGTCTTCGAATCCAGACTCCATGAATATAAATTCTGTCCGGCGAGTAATGGCGGACGGAGGGCAGCGTTGTTTCGGGGTCGAGGGACGAGGTCGAGCTTTCCTTCCTCCTTGCCTCCGAGACCTTTGCCTTTAATTGGCCGCCTACTCGAACCGTTGGTAGTAAATGAGTTCGCCGTTGCAAAGGAAACGATATTCCCGTGAACGATGCCTTTTATCGAGACTGTTGCGTCAAAGGAACAGAGGGCAGGGACTTATTGTCATGGAATCGAAAGACGGGTGGCTAATTGGTCGCTTGCTAGCGGAGGGTTTAAACGACTCTCGCTTGGATCAAGTTTTAGGATTAAGGGGAGGTTCTGGTCCAGAGCCCGTAAAAATAGCTGATCTTTAGGAATTAATTAAAGGAAAACTACTAGATATAATTCAATGGGACTTTTTGCATTGTATTAAGGATGTCTTATATTATAGAAATATATTTTTTGTTTTATAATTAATTATTGAAGACGGCAGTGGCGAGTCGTTAAAGTCGAGGCGTCAAAAAAATCATTTAAATCGGTGGGACCTGTATCTCCAAAAGTTATTATCCGATTCGACTGAAAATTTTTTATTTTGGAGAATATACTTCTTGCTAGGGGGAAATCACAAAAGATTACAAAATTACATTTTTTTAGAAAATAACAACACTTGGAGTTTGAAATCACTTTTTGACTATTTTTCGACCTTTCAACGACTTTCAAAATTATAATTCTTCAATTTTTTTCGTAATTTTCTTCTGGTTTCCCTCTAGCCACAAGTATATTCTTCAAAATAAAAAAGATTCCCGTGGAATCGGATAATAACTTTTGGAGATATAGGCCCCACCGAACATTCCAAAAATTACATCTAAAAATCGATTTTTAGACCGGAACCTTCCCTTAAGAACTTGTAGACTCTCTTCTTTAGAATGCGCTGATGAACACATTTAGAGGAACATCGCGACGGTTCCTTATTTACAATTAGTTCGGTCGAGACTAAGGCGATTTTCCTCTAATAAGGGGCTCGTGATTACCTAACAAGAAGAGGCACAGAGGATTTCGAGGATCCCCTTATCTCCAGCCGATTGAGTTAAATATCGCGAACAGGCAATCGTCTTAACCGTCATGTTTTCGTGTCGGCAGGTTTATAGCTGGTTTCCTTGGTAGCTCCTCGGAGGAGCTTCGCCAATGCAGATGGAATATTCATTCAGCCGTCTCCTCGGACCCGCCCGAGAAATATTCACCGCCCAGAGCGCAGTGAATTTTCTGCCGCCCGCGGAACCGTCTACGAATTTCCGCGAGTCCACTTGAGCGATGAGCGTGAAAACGAGTCTTTTAACGCCCAGCGATCTCCGTGTACGCTTGGGAAATGAGGGAAGGTGATATTTCGTTCTCGCGCGACGATTGGTGGCCCCGAGTTTCTCCTGCTGCGCGCTCGTTCGGGTTGCAGATTATTCGGGGAGCTTTTTCGTTTGAGAAATGGATTAGGATGTCCCTTGGTTTGAACGAAACGTCTGGCAAAATTTAATACCTTATATACCTTAGGCGTCCTAATAATGGACTTTCCACTGTAGAAACTTTCTCGAAATATCGAAGTCCACTTCAGCAGCAAACCACAGAATCTTCTCTCTTTTGTGGATTCGACAAATTCTTAACAAATTCTAGAGTTATTTATCAGTCATTCTTGCAGTCGTGCATCAGTTTCCACAGCCTCAGTCCTCAAATTCCTTGAGTGATCTTTATATATCAAAATATACAAATACAAAACACGAATATATATATTTTTGTCGAATACTTAGAAGATTTTTAAAAGGGTCAGACAATACAAATTTTCAAGTTGAAAAATAAGGCCCACCAGTAGTGTCAATACTAAACACTCACCAAGTCACAAAGGTCCCACCTCAGGACTGCACCTCAAAGACCTCGCTTAATTACCAATGTCGAACCTAGTTCTGCCCTTTGTCCGCCCGTTCGTCGATCAAAGAGCGAATGGAAAAAGTCCAGCAGCCCGAGATAGCCGAAGAAACTCGAACCCCTTCGGAATTATTCAGCTGTATGATCGTTTAAGGAACTTCCCAGCCCACGGAGTTCATTTCCAGATGTCCTATCAGCGGCATCGACTTAACGACCTCCAAGCGAAACGACGGGATCATCCGCCGCGAACCAGCCCTCGAATGTCATATTACCGTCGTAACTCGGCTGACGCGATAAAAGCAAAGCCCCTGTACGAGCCTTCCTCCTTCCTCCGCCTGCTAATAACAGTATCGTCCAGGGAATCTCGGGGCGAGGTATCGCGACTCGCGACTGACCCCTGACGTGAAGCTGCAGGCTCAAAGGGCGCCGGTGGGATAAAATCAAAGTCGAAAGGAAGAAGGGAACGAGCAAGAGCGAAGGGGGCTAAGGGGTGAGCTGATGCAGTATCCGCGCTGGACGAGGTCCGGGGCGTCTCGGTGGTGGAGATCCGCTTTTCCAGCGGCCCCGCTTAATCCCCCGGACCTAGGAAACGTCTTAATTGGGGCTTAAGGGCAAAAGAAACCGCGGGTCACTGTATTACAATCGGAGCCGGCTACACAATCGTCGGTTTCATTAAGGCACTCCTTTTTCACCGGCTGGAAACGGGCCGGCCGAGAGGCGGGAAGAATGGAGCCGTGCCCGCTCATAAATACCGCGTCTTCGAATTCTCGGCGCAACGGCGAGCGCGCGGGGGCCACTTCCCCGGGCCCCCTGCCCTTCGTCCAGGTAACAATGCGCCCATTCATTCGGTGAATGGGGTCCGGAGCACGGCTTGGCCCTTCTCTCGGCCTGCTCCTTTTTCCAGCGGGCAGAGGCGCAGGGGGGCGGCAGTGGCTGCCAAGTGGCGAGTTGGCACAGGTGTACCCCGCGGAGAATCTCCTCCCTGTATCTTCGGATGATGCACGGCTCGAGGGTAGCCGGCGATGTCTCGCGAGCCTCCCGTCAGGCTTCACGGTGAATGGACGGGGCTGGTGTAAATAGTGGACGGAATGCTTCTTTCCTCGCTCTCCGTGGATTTTAATGCTTCCTTGGTCCTGGGAATGCGGGCATTCGTGGGGCATCTCCGGCTTGCAACCCAACGGAGATTTAGGGCGAGAGTGTGCCAGTGCTTCGGGACCATTTTTCCCCCTTGAATTCAAGAGATGCATATTTTTTAGGTTTATATACTGTCTTAATTGTGAAGGGTGGAGCAATACCAGAGAGTCTAACCTGCCATTCACGATTAATTTCAAAGGTAGATTCATAGTATAACCTGGACAGCGAAGTCAGACTCTATTCTAGATTCTAAACTGTGGGGGGTGGAATTCACAGACAGACTCAGTCCCAGCTGCACTGTGTGCACAAGAGATGGAACGACCGTTGGAACGATCCTGCAATGGGATCGCAGACGCGATCCGTCGTCATGGGTCGCGAAACACGGCGGCCCAGGTATCGACGAGCACAAAGGAGGCGCCGACGAATCGATCAGCGACACGACACGCTCAAAAGACGAGAATGGAAGGACCAGCGTCGCTGTTTCAGCCGAGGTGTTCGCCGAAAATGCTGCCACGTTCTCGCTCCCACGGGTTTCTCTTTTTGTTTTCCTCTGTATTTCTGAGGAGCACCTCGGTCGCGACGCGTGGAGGCGGGGGTCGAGCCGAATGCGGGCAGAAGATGGAAAAGAAAGGGGCCGGGACAGTGGAGGGTGTGTGGATCGGAAAGGGGCGTCGCGGGAGGGTTGTGAAGAAGATGAACCGCTGGATCGAGAGATCGAGCCCAGGGAGAGGAAGTTGCGAAGCGAAGTTTGCGGCGGAGGAACACGGGGTGGAGGAAGATGAGCTCAAGGGGGAGACAGGTTGTTGGAGATGACTGAATATTGGTAGGTGGAAATTGAAGGAAAGGGGCACGGGAGGGGGGTAGATTGGAGTGGAGAAGGTTGATCGAGGGGGAGCAGAGGGGAATTGAATACGTGATAGGGATAAGAGAAGAAGCTGAATCAATGAACGAGAAAGTTTCATTATTAGAAGAAAGCGTGAAATAAGTGTAGGATTAATTATTATACTCGTAACATATAATCCAAGAGGAACGTAAAAGAGTCCCAAAAGGAATGGAGATTCTATAGAAAAATGTAGGAAACGTGGAAACGTGGAAGGACTAAAAGGAAACGGGATAAGCGAAGAAAGGAGACCACGGGGATTTCGTATTCTTGTATACACTACTTTTCTCGCGGCAACATCGAAGATTAGACGTCTTCCCACACGACTTTGCACGGCCACCGCTTGTCTAGTGTAAAGGGATTTTGATGGCCGCGAAAGAGTATTACGACGTGCCCTGGATTATGTGGCTTAAAATTCACGAGGGGGCTCGAGCGGAAAGGACGAAATTCCCTCGTGGATCCTACACCGCCCGGCTTATAACGCGGTTCCGCGTTTCCTTCCGGCAGGATACGGGGATGCCGAAGAATCGATGCATCCAGACGCCAATAATTTCAATCTAACGAAGAGTTTTGCAACAGGGCGTAACGAAGAACGCGACGACGACGTCGGACAGCTGGAATCTAATAAAACGATCGTGTCAACCCCTCTGCCACTATGCGCATACATATACGGTCAGCTTTAATAATCGGGGGAGGATCCCGACTCTGATGTCGACGCGAGGCGCGGGGGTCTAAGTTATTTTTCCTGTCCGCGCGTCAGACGATCCATATTAATCCCGGACTCGTGTACAGGGAAGTCGCCTCGAATCCCACGGGGCTCCCCTCCTGAACTTTGGCGGCGAAGTGGAAGTTAGATCAAACTTCCTTGGCTTTTCGGGGAGATTGCGGGGCAGGTGAGAATCAATCGGGGAATTGCGTGAAACGAGGCGTGACAAGTTGACTGATGTATCAACGTTTACTTTGATACTTCTTTCGCTTCGTATTCACTGCGTTACTGTAGTATTTAGACGTTGCAACCTCGGTGGATGTGGCCCTGAAAAGTACTTTTTTGTTACGACGATAGTACCTACAGTAATTGTGTAGGTAATTATACGAAGGTGACACGGGACAAGATCTTGTGGCAATTGGAACATTTTCTCTGTAATAACTTCTTTTTTAAATACTTTGTCGTATCGTCACAAGTACTGCAAGTGTTCAAAGTGTCTCCTACGCACAGTGTGACGTGGAATGGTGAAAAGTATGAGAACTGACGTCTAAAACTCGTAGCTTATTATATATTAAAATACTAACAAACGAACGTAGATTTTTATACCACCCATAATTTTTACTAAATTTTATAATTTGATGTAAATAATGAGGCTTGAAATTAATTCGAATTTTCGGTGCATTTCTTTAAACACGCGATGTTTGTCGAATGTTCATCCGATTAATTTGATTTTCATAAGTTATGTTTAATATAATAAAACCTTCCAAGCTACAGAAATTTTTTTTGGTAATTTCCATTTTTTTCCTCATGAGAAAATGAAATTTGAAGCGTAGGATAAGTTTTCCCAGTTCATTGCATTGTGCTTGTTAAAGGCAATAGTAGAAGACACGCTTCTAATCCCAGATAAATCAAGTACCATCCCTTTATCTTCAACCCTGACTGTGCCACAAAAGGGTCATCGCTCGAGTCAATCAAGTCCCCTAATTACCCAAAGAAAAGGAATTCCTCGTACACGAAGGAATTCCTTGCGCTCTCCATTAACGTGTACACCTCTCACGGAACCGGAATCCACCCCCGATCTTCTTCGGCTTCTTCCACTCCTCACGACCCTCTCAGCCTCATTAGAATCTCACTTCTTCGGTTGGATGGTTGCCGAGTTGAATTCCGGCCAATGCGGTGGCCTGCTGTTTTCGGAATTCGACGGGTGCTGTTGTTCGCGCTTGACGAATGGCTCGCATGATTACTTTGTTTAGCATGAGAATACGAGTTCGTTCGATCTTGGCGTTGCAGCCGCGCCGGCCGCCACGATTTATGAAGTATCTGATAGCCGAGGAGCGCGTCGTGACGCGAAACTTTCGATTGAAATGCTGCCTCGGGAGCCAGCAACCACCAGACCGCCGTTATTTATTGCCGACCGTCCGAGATCGCAGTTTAATTGCTCGATCATGCCAGGGGGGTGAATCGGAGCGACGAATCCCCGCCGTCTAGCAATAATTAAGAACCGCTATCGCGAAACCTCGCGGCTTCAATTTTTATTCGGCTGGGGACAACGGACTCGCCGGATGGTATAAATAAACCTTCTAATTGACACAGTGAAGCGTCGGTGGCATCGGTAAAATTTCCACGTCGCGACGTCGCGGGCTGGATTAATTCGCGGTCAGAACTGGCGAGGATATCGACGAGGTATCCGGCTCGTACGCCTGATCCCGTCTAGTTTCCCGATTCCCCTTCGACATCCGCCCTGTTTCCTGAACGGGCTGGAAATAATTCGACAGGAAATCGTCGGGTCCCCTGATTTATCTTATCCAGGGCGTCGTTAAGTGCGTCGTCTCTATCATCTCAATTAAACCCGACGCGGGTAACGCCACCGGCGTTTCAATCAATAAACTATGCGACGCCTGAATTTATTCGAGCGAGCAGCCCCGCGCAGGCTATCAATCGAAGATGCTCCACTCGAATACCTGGCTTCAGCTGATTACACGAGCTATCTTGTTCAATTTAACGGCGGCCGGAGGGTTCCTGCTCCTCTGCGCCATGGTGGGGAATTTTGGGGATGAGGGTGAATGTTTCGATAGATGTTGCAGGCTCCTCTAACGCGAGAATCTAAGTGGTATTATATTGCGTGATATATTTCCCATCGAAGGAAGTCACGATCTGTGACGCCACTAAACATTCTTCTTGCTCACTGACTTTCCAAAAATTCTGAATAACACTCGACAACATCAAGTGTTTACTACTAGTGGTCCAGAGGAAGAACCTCCTGAAAGAATTAATATGTCCCGAGCATACATCCCGGACAATAGACTATAATTCAAGCTCCCCTCGCCGAGAGCTTCGAAATCGAAACAGATCACATGCTCCGTATGACCAAAACAACGTACCACGAGCAGTCCAGCTGGCTTCTAAACAGAATACCAGAGTACCCCGCGAATAATATTAAAAAAGGAAGGCTACTTCGAGGGAAGCAAACTTGCCCGAATTTGAATAAATATTCAAGTCTCTCTTATCGTTCCCAGCGCCCTCAGCGGAAATTTACAACTACGTACATATCCCTGATATCCTAATAGTCCTTTCGAGCCACGATACAGCAACGGGAAAAGAGGCGAGCACGAAAATTGAGGAGGGGTGGACGGCGTGTATCTCGTCGAAGCATTCACGGAAAGCCACCGAATTCTTCTTCCCTTCCCCGGCTCCACCCGCGCGTCGTTATTATGCGCTGTCACGTCTTAATAAATTTACGACCGTGGATCCGATTGCCCGTGGCCCCGCCAATTTTAATATCGCATCCGTGCCAAAGAGGGCAAAAAGAGGGGAGGGCGGGGAGGCGGCGCGACGATTCGGTGGGGCTCGGTTATCCGTAGTCCGGTTATCTATCTGCCAGGCCGCCGGGAGAAGCTACTTCGTTCGGTCGCGACACGCGCCGCCGCTTTTTACGCACTAATCTGCCGCGATCGATCGTTTAATCCGGATTAGAGTTACGAGTGACACGGGTGGAATAAGTAATCGACCGCGGACCCGCCAGCTGCAATTTAATTCGTACCCTCGTCGTATTCCTCCACTTCTCTCTGCGCTAAAATCTCACTACTGAGCCCCGGTTCCCTCTTGCGAAGCCTGCGGCACTGCGCACCGCGAAACGTCGAAAGGTTAATTAATCGGCTGCGATTCGGTGGCGTTGAGGAGGCGGGGCTATGCAAGAATTATTTTATGAATTTATTATTTTGGGCTTCTTGGACTTTCGGCGGCTCGAGGAGGGGGGCTGAAGGGGCGTTTGAATTTAATGCGCCTTGTCGGAGGGAGTGGGATTTTTTAATAACGATGTGTTATTTTTTTTATGCGTGTGAGTTGGGGACTAACGAGAGAGTGGTTTGGAAGAGTGACTGGTTGTTGATGTGGCTGATTGAGAGTGCATTGGGAAACTTGGAATTACTTTGGCATTGCTGGAGGAGCTGTGCTGAGTTCAACGTGTACAGTTTGGGCTTTAAAACGATCAGTAGGTACTTCTTGCGGGAGATTCATTTCCTTGCTCTACTCTGAATTCCTTGCAATCGCGGAACGGTGAATTAATCGAGCGGGCCCTGGTCGATGGTTCAATTAATTCGGATTTCTCATGGAAGGAATCTCAGCAATTCTCCAACTGAAATCTTCTTCGAGTTTCGTTAATAGTGTGCCGTTTAATCAATCTATTAATTCATTCATTGATTCATTCGCAAAGAATCATGGTCTGAACGAAAGATGTACGTAATGAATTAAGGGGCTGTTTCGGTCTGGAGCTCATAAAAATAGGTGATCTTTAGGAATTAATTAAAGGAAAACTACTACATATAACTTCATGGGACTTTTTGCATTGTATTAAGGATATCATAAAGCATAGAAATAATTTTTTTATTCTATAATTAATCATTGCAGAGGGAATTGGGAAGTCGTTAAAGTCAAGGGTCAAAAAATTTTATCCAAACCTATAGCACCTAAACCATTGGTTTGAAATAAAAAAACAATGCCAGGTCATTAAAGGGCATGAAACTCGCTCGTGGACTGACCAGAAAAAATTACAAAAATCACAACTTTTTACAAAATAACGACACTTGAAGTCTTGAATCACTTTTTCCCTATATTTTCAATTTGCTAATAGTTTCGCCGAAATATTTAACGCGACGCTTAACCCCCATCGCAGCATCCCCCCGCGTTGTAAACTGCCCCTGAAAGCCTCGCCACGTTATCCGTTGCTCAGGATAGCCCGTTCATTCACTTCATTACACATTATTCGATAAATCCAGTAATTACCAGCGGGAATCGCGCAACCTGCGCCGCGAGTTGTATGCCCAAATAATTCATTAGCCGAATTAATCCACAAATCGGTTGGCGTGCTGCGGGGTATCTAAATATCAACAACGTGACGCGGCATCCCTTTAAAACGCACCGCAAGGGGGCGAAACGGCGAGGGAGGGGTGCGCGCATGGATGGTTCCATCGTGTGTGCGTGCCATCCCGCGTCAAATCGCCTGTCGACTGATCCCCGATGCCTTTCAATCCTCCTCGAGCCCCGTGGTGTTTATATCGATAGCTTTGAGGAGGTTCGTTCGAAATTTTCCACGTCTGCGCTCGTTCGTTTTTCGGGACACTAGAAATAGTCGCCGGAGTGCTGCTTTCAGGCGCTCGGTATCTACTAGACGTCCTTTTAGTTGCCTCGGCCTGCATTATGTCTTTCACGCTCTGTGCCTCGCCTAAGGGTACGTTGTATTCTATGGGTGGATATCGGCATGCTTGTCGCCCGTCATAGGCATTATTGGTAATAACCCAACGTGACAGTTTCGAGTGACCCAGCCCGCGGGCTTAATCTGATAACTAAATGGGATGATCTGATAGGTGACTTAATTGTCATTTGAGAATACCTCCGCATTAGTATAATAATTAAACCCGAGTGGTACGTGGAACTTAACTTTAATCATTTTCGAGTACCTACTTATCTGCAGAAGGGTAGGTTTCTGGCCGATAAATGATTCAGTTAACAGATTAAATTAATCGTCTCGTAAATCATCCCCTCCCGACAATGGAGAAAACCGAAGGAGGGCAGCGGTGGGATGGCTGTCATCTGCCTTCACCTGTCTCCCCGTGGCGCTCGGCCTCACCCTCCCTAGGTGCTCGCGCCGCGCAACCCCATAAATTTATCACGGGGGAGGGCAGGGCTGTCGAACGCCCGCCGACTGTCCTTGCCCCGTAACGCGACGATGTCGATGGAAAGACAACGTCTGGCCGGGGCAAGATAAATTTGTTCACGGCCGACGCGTTAATACGGTATCCGCTCCGACTGGATACGCCAGGGCTCAATGCTGCATGCAACGCGATACGGACTGACGGGGAAAGAAAGAAAAACGCGGTGATCAATGTACCACGATGACTGTACCATATCGAGAATCTCCCGTCGCGGCGCCGATGTAGCAACGAGAGAATTTTCCACGAGTCACTGTCCACTGAATTGTTTGAAAGCTAGCTAGCCCTGGTGCCTTCGCGCGGCATTCGAGCCACTGCCACTTTGAGTATTTGCCCGTGCCAGGGGGTGACTTCCAGGATGGTTAGTGGATTGTAGGTGTGTGTTCTTTGATCAGTGAATTTAAAAAGATATGAAGAATCTAATTTTTGGGTCAGGGTATGTACGGAATTTGGTGAGTTTATAGCGTTGGTACTTTTAGAGGTGTAGAGAACTTGGAATTATTATTTTTGGTTCAGTTTAAAGGGGTAGTGGACTATTGGATACCTACGTAAAATCCTTGGTTTCTTTGACTCTCAATTACTTTGATACCAAATAATTGTTACAGTCCTGCTTTTCACAATCTATTGTGGGCACGTTTGCGAGTAATTACCCAACAAAAAATCGTCGGAATGTATAAAATTGTCGCAGTTATTAATTGTTAAAGATAACCCTATACGGCGCACCGCTGCAGGCGGTGTACATCGATTCAGGTGAGCCAATCATCTGAAAGCAAAATGCTTTGTGGAGTGGAGAACACTTTATATACCAAAATGTACACAGTGGAACTTCGCCGATGAATTTGAACAAACATTGTGAAAGTTACATCAATTTTTTAATCAGTTATAAAATGTTTTACAAACATCCAATATTGATGCGGGAATTCCACTCTGTAGAGGAAGGACTTCTACACGTCCAATAAAAATTACAAGTGAAAATATTCATTGGTTCAAGAGTTATGATGTAAACGGTGTCTGAAAGTGGTTTTTCGAGAAAAACGGCTTCAAAGGTAAGTCCCCTGTACCAATACCGCTTTGTGAGGCCATTACTTGACGCTGCACTCAATTACGTTCGCTGGTATAACTTCTACAATTATTTGAATTTCTTCATGAAACTTTATTTGAAATGTTCACAAAGAATAAGGCTTTCAGAAACAGCATAAAATAGATTTTTGAAGCGGAAATTGCCCACTGTGCCCTTAATGAATATTACAACCCTGCAAAATTTTAAACCAGCTTTTTAGAACACTCTGTATATATTGAGTTCATCTTATTCTTAAATCAATCTGATCCTGAAATCGTTTCGGTGGGGACTGGTAATATAATCTTCCGCAGTGATGCAGGGTGAAAGGGTTCGCCCCACGCGTGCATGCAATTGCATCGCGAATATTGCAACAGGAGTACGTTGGGTGGTTCGGGTGCATTTGCGCGATGAGCAATTAACGCGAGAGGAACCCGAAGCGAGCCCCGTTGCGTTTTCGTCGGATTGCTAGGGGATGGACGGACGAGGGAAAGAGGGCGACGCTGCGAGGCGTTTGGATTAGGTTGAAAAGGACCAGAGTGGGGTTGAAAAATTAATTGAAAAACGGCCGTGGATAATAGGCTTTCGAATATTCCTTTTGTTGGTTTTATAGATTTATTAACCGGCTCCAGCGATTATAGAGCGCGACGCTCTCGGTGCTCTGAAAATTAATATGGTTGCTTCGAATTGGTTTGCATTGGTTTGTTGGAAGGCCCTCTTCGGTTTTAATTAAAGTCTTTGCCGAGCCCTCTCCACAGGCAAGCTTTAATATCATTAATTTTTGCTGGGATATTTGACTGATCGATGAGGACTATGCAAGTGGAAGCAATTACCACTGCTCCCCTAAATCAGTTTCGATAATCAATTCACATCTAATCAGACCACTACCAGAATCTATTCCTACAGAAGCTTAAAAGCACACCGAAAACGTCCTAGATTATTATTACACAAATATATCCACGAATTACCAAATTTTATTATTCAATTCATACCAAACCACCCTTACGCCAAATTGAAATACCATCAGACCACAGCAAACCTTGCTTCCCCATTTCCAGCCGTGTTCGAAGCGTCTCCATTCTGAATTGCTACGTGTACCGTCGAAAAAGCGCCTCCACGCCGCTCGCAAACCGCTTTCCAATCAATTCCGCGTGTTTACCTTCGTCACCTGTTGTACGTCGTCTTACACGTGCCTCGAATACTTCACGGTGTGTCGGGAAAGGGGTGCAAATGCGGCGCGATTGCAACGAAGGAGGCAAGAGAGACGGATAGTCTTTCCCCAGCGCTTTTCGATCCAAGACAAAAGCTCTTGCCGCGCGACGGTCGCCGGAAAAATTGATGGGCCACTCGTAAATTACGCCGGTACGTCCCCGTTGGTTACGATTCAGAGGAGCGGCTTTTGTCGAATGCGAAAAACGGAGAAATCATGTTGTCGATAGGGACGGGCTGCCCTCTCTCGCTCCTCCGTCGCGGTGTCGCTGGCATGAAAGCCATAAAAGCAGTTGGCCTAAGTCCAGGCGCGTTCCAGCGACGGCTACGTGCGAACTTATTGTCGGAAGGAAAACGAACGCGGACGGCGAACGGCGTTCCACGGAAGTTGACCATTCCGCGGGACGCGAGGAAACGGAAACGTGCTTCTCGCCGATACGTTCGTGTCCTGCGTCGCTGGCTGACGACTTATGGCTGGGTTAAGCACCGCTCCGCTGGTAAATTCGCACGTTCTTGGCCAGGGGCCGCGGGACGTGGGGTGCCATTTAACCTAGTCGAGGTGATAGCCAAGACGAGGTGACAGGGAGCTGCAGGGAATCACTAGAGGACTTTAGCTAGGGTTCATAATCTAGGTAACGTCGATAGAAACAGGGTTCTTCTTTCTGTTCTTCTGGGTTTAGTTGAGCAAGGGATCCGATGGGTGTATTTATAGATACTCTTTCATAAGATAGAGTTTAAGTAACTTTCTTCACTACATCTGTTCAGATTAACAACGAAACAGGAAGACAGATCCGATTCAATTTCGATCAGAATCCCTAGAGTCTTGCCGGAGAGAAGAATATTTTTTCGATGTACCTCCAGACGTATTTTCAAGGATATGGTTTCTGATCGCCGGAATTTAGGAGTCACTGCGAGGCTGAATATAAATTTCATTTTATCGAGTATACCGTAGAACCTCACGGCTCGTGGCCGAGTTAAATATAAATTTCCTTTTATGGAATTGGCACGGCGTGAGCATTTTCGGGGCGCTCGAATCCCCGTGGGTTTTCCATAATTCCGTTGCACTTGTCGCCGTAAATACGAAGTTATTCAGAAAAACCAAACAACATCCAAAACAGCACGGTGTACAAAGTGTTCCCTATAATCCATAATAACACTCAAGCCCACAATTCGTTTCTCGCTTCCCATCCACCGAACCACTGAATTCTCTCCAAAGCGATCAAAGCTTCCCAGAGCTAGTGACATCGAAAAGTAAAAAGCTCGTCAAAGCTCTCCCTCGTTCCATCAAAATTCCACCGCGGTCTGGATACTTCTAATTCGCCCGTCGAATCCGAGAGGCTTAACGAAAAAGAAGAACGAGAAAACGCTGGAGAATCGGTCCCCCAAAGCGGGCGATGATTTTCGCACGGAAACCCGATCGGAACGGCGGGAATCGAGGAACGCCGAGCAACAGAGAAACAAGCATCGTTCCCCCAATTCGGGGCAGTCGATTCTGACGCGCAATCCCGTCACAAATTAGGTTCTGTCGCGGGGGATGACGTCTACGCTGACAAAGAGGGAACAGCGGGTAAACGGGAAGAGCCGTGGAGGAGGAAGGGGCTAACAGACGTTTCGATGGGAGTGTCGGAGCGGGCGGCTGAGGGGGAAAGAGTTGGGGAGTATGCAGGGGGGGGGGGGACGGAAAAACTCAATCTAGGCATAAATCATGCGATATCGATTTCACTGCCAACTTTCCTCGCTGCCGCTCCCGACATATCAGAGATTCATCCTGTGACGCGGCAATAACATCTCTCGCCGGCATAAAAATTCAACTATACATCAAACTGTCATATATAGCGCCGTATTTGTACCTATCTCGCTGATATTTCCTCCGCTCTCCCTCGCCCTCCTCTTTTCTCCAGCATCCACGAGCCGCCCCTTTCTGCCCGCTCACGGATTGCCACCTCTCCGTTCCGCCTCCCCTTTCTCGCAGATTCTGGTGATCCTCGCGCACGGTCATCCCGTTATGTCCCAGGGTACATAGGGAAATATATGTGCGTCTATACAGACCCCTTTCGTGCGCGTATAGTCGCGTCATCCTGTGTAGGTGGCAGGAGAACGGGTGTGCTCTTACACCCTGTCGCAGACACCCCCAGGCACCTCGAACGTCTTTTTCCCTCCTCGAGCAAACATCGCGACGCACCCCCGCAATTTTTCTTCCCCTTACACGCTGCACAGTCGAATCTCTCCCTTTCCCGTCTCCCCCATTCGAGCATCCCTTGGTCGACGCTTGTGCTCTTCTTTCGCGTGATCGTCGCAAGGCAACGATCCCTCGTGCTTCATGTTTGCGATCCTATGCTTGCGTAGCGGTTTGCTCGATCTCTAGAATCTATACTAAGGCTGATCGAGAACTGTGAGTATATTCTGCGGGTTTTTAGGTGGTGGTTTCTTGGGGACATCTGTTAGGGGGTGTTCTTGGTTCTTAGTACCATATTATGGATTTAAATTAAGGGCTTGAATGCTTGATTACTAGTGGATTGGTTGAAAGGTACAACACATCAGGTGGATTTGCGTTTACGGATCGGGGAGGAAAAGAAGAGATGCGTTCCGTTTTGGAGGATCAGTCAGACTTCATCAGTAGGACTACAACCGACGGACTCTACCCTTAGGTACACACGGTGATTGAGAGGAATAACTTGGAACTTGTATAAATATATACGAACGAGACTGGAGCTAAGGACTTGTGAGAAAGAGTTAGGAAGATTAGATCTCTAGTGGCGCTGATGAACACTAACCAAGCGCAATTCTATGGTGGTGCAGCGAATGTCACACTGTGGTGCCAGGATTTAATATTTGAGGGTCATATCGATGGATCGTTGGTTGTAGATTTAAGGAAGTTGAAGAATGCAATGGTCACCCTCTGTTAGACGATTTGCTACTTCAATAGTGTCCCAAGAGAGGTAGCAGCTTCTTTCGATAAACTCTTGGTAATAACCTTGGGTGTTATTATAAAATCTACTCGAATATCAATCATACATAGGGGAACCTAATATTGAAGCCTCCATGTCGTTGAATTAAACACTAAAGCATGCTGGATATTGGAACGTAATACACTGACAACCTAATGGTCATGGAGTCCAATATCAATAACCTCTTGAACCATGGAATTCGATACCATTAATTCCAGAATCGAGGGAGTCGGTGTCAATGACTCCTGCTACTTGAACCGTAGGATACGTCAGAGACGATGATTCTGCGATCAGATATAGATACCAATGGTCAGTGAATCCTGGAAGCTACAAGTAATGCCCTCGAGCATCTGCAAGTGCGAGTGTCTTGTGTTCAAAGACCTGCTATAGTCTACTCCTAGAACTTACGTCATGCCCTGTTTCGCAAACCTGACACAGTCGTTTACAATTCCCAAACTGTGATGACAGAAGCGAAGATTCAGCGTACCAGAGTTCAGTATTCCAAATTACTCAGTACTCCAAAACTTTTATTATCTTACAGATATCCTCCCTTATTACAACCAAACCAGTCCTCAAGTCTCCTCTATCGCCGCCAAAAACACTTAATCCAATTTCCAACCACAAGTACAAATTCCCCCCATACGATGTTTATTTTCTCAGAGCACTCCATTTATTTAACCAAGTTTCTAACAGGTGGAAACTCAGTTCCCCTCGCTACCCCGACTATCCACAGTGTCGATCCGATAATATTTACAAGGGTAACCACCCCGTTATTCACCAACATCCGTTCTTAACCCCCTAAACGTGGCTGCAGAGATCGACTCGTCCGGTGAAAGCGATTCGATCGAAATGCCATGGGACTGGCTCGCGCGTGCCCTCCAAAAATACTTGCTACCTTCCCCGCCGCCTGTATGCAAACGAGAACGGACGTCGATTCCGCTCGATAACCCGAGTCACGAAGTACCTGTATCGTTGCTACGTATCTTAGCTCCTTGGGAACGCTTTTTGATATCATCGACTCGGTTTTGCTCGCTGTTGTTCGAAGTACGCGCGCCACGTCGATGCAGTTGCGCCCCATCCTTTCAGGGGGAGGTTCGCGGGGGTTGGAAAACTATACTCGTGGGGAGAAAGTTTGTGATTTATGTCTCGCGCGGAGTCAATGGGCCGAGGAGATCTGATAAGTTCTCAACACTTGCAGGAAGGGGTTCTCGTTCCGGTGGCCGATGCAGTTTCCTTTTGTAAAAGATAAATTAAAAATTAGAGGTGGGGAGGCGGGGATAAATAGGTCTCGGCTCTTGGCTCCCTTCTTAACCGGACGAACTTTCTCGGAAGATCGATGGGTATAGTTTTATGATCGGAGGACCAAGGAGGAATCTGGTTTTGTCCTCTGGTTTCGAAGCTGCTGCACTTTTCGACGAGCCGCGAAACTTTCCTTGCATTCTGATGCTAGTTTCTTGGTAATATTCGATGGCTTGGGGCGTTTGTGGGTGTTTCGTGGGTCTTTGCTAACTGAGCGATGACAAAAGGGATTTGATTAAGCAGCAGATGGAATTTTCAGATTTCTCCACTGTATAAGAGAATAATTGAATTTTCAGGAGGATTATTGGAATTGAAAATTTGTCATGGTTAACTTATTCTTAGTGTATTTTCTAAAGATCGATTGGCAGAGATTTCATTAACCCTCTATTATCAAAATTCGACTTTACCTACGTTTTACTTTACCGCAGCAGGTTTCCCTGATTTATTCAGTTACGTCCGGCAGGGTGGAACTTTGCGTCACCATTTTTGAGAGCGTCGACCAGCATGACACTGGGAGAGGACAGCGGGGCTGTAAAACAGCGAAAACCTGAGCCCTTCCACTGGCCACCAGGTCCATAAATCTAGGTGGACCAGTAATTCGTAACCAGTGAAATATTGCCTGCAAGGGGAAGCGACAGAATCTGTCAACCAGACGCATTCGTTGGCAAAACTTCCCCTGCAGATATTCAAAAAGTGTTTCATTTAAAGGCGGATCCTCAGCCATTCCATCGACCAATAATTCCCTAAGCAGCCATCTCACCATCCCCCATTTATCGCTTTCCAACTGATGAGAATTCTTAAAAATCCTGTGGAGAGAGAAGAGAGGCGAAATCAATAACGACTCAATTGCGTTTTTTCGTTAGCGAGAATTACTGCTCGCCGTTCTGTATCCGTGAACGACAACGAACTCTCCACGGCCGGATTATTTTCTGCAGCCGCGTCCGGAGACGCGAGGATAGTTACGAAAAAGCCCGACGTGTTTCTACTCTGTCGGATTCGTCGATATGATCAATGCGCCACTCTCTTTTTTTCAGCTGGAAAACACACACGGCTGCTTGTTCCGAGTTCCCGCGGCGTCCGCTGTTCGTAATTTAATTCGACGAACCCGCGTTCCGGCGAACGCGGACGGAACGGAAAAGGATATTCTCCGTTATTTCCTTCGTCTCTTTTTTTTCCACCCTATCCTCGTTTTTTTTTTTCGCCAGCTGTACCTATTGCGAGCGCGCGACACAGAGAGGCTGCTCCGAAACCAGCGGAAAATTTGCAAATCCGTTTATCCCCTCTCAGATACAGTAAACGATTATTGATAATCGATAAGCCCGTGCGTACGCATGTATTTTCAGACATTTCGTTGCTGATTTTCCGGATAATTTCGCGGAGCCTTTCATTTTGTCTGTGCGACTATAGATGAAATACGAGCTAACTGGGAGTTATTGCAATTTATAATACAATATTATTTACGTGGGTTTAGGCGAAGCTACTTAGTCGTGATACATATATGTATCATAATACGTGCTTCCATTTCCCTTCATTTGCGATGTTATTCGCTGCACAGATCCTTCTTCGTTACCATCAAATTTATTTGCAACGTTCGCGACATGAAACAGACTATAATACGATACATGTTGACACGGATTCAGTTACTTTTCTGTCCCGTTTCCGCCATTATGCTACTTCTAAAAATACCAGATAACATCCCCCGCATCATGCGCGGAAGTGCTCGCGGTTAATTTATTTTTCACTCGCCCGCCGGTTCGATATTCGCAATATAAGTTGATGTATCGCGCAGAATTCCCAAGGCAGAGATGCGACGTGATCGTATCAGCGGCGACAAAACTCCTACGGAACCGTCGAGCTCTCCTTGTTCTTTCTTGCACGCGTTGCCGTCGGTGTGTCCCCCGTGTCGCGGCGTCCGCTTCCTGCTCGCGTCCCGGAAATCGTTTCCCCGAGATAACAGAAAGAGATTCATGCGCTCGCGGAGGAGGGATCGATCGATCGATTTATCTCCCAGCGACCGCCTTCTGGCTTTCTGCTTCAGCCGCAGCCCGCTCCTCCTGGGGAATAATGATGATCTGCGCTCGCCCCGACTGCGCCCGATCTCATTGATTTATTAATTTTTCCGCGTGTTTTCTGCTCGATTTTGCCGCAGCCGTCCACTCCCGCCTCTGTCACGTCTGCTGCCTTCTCTGCGTCATGCGTATCTCGATGCATCGAGCCACATTTTGTTAAATTGATGGAAATGTGTTATATGATGTTTAATAAATTGAGTGTTTAACCTTTCGTTATCCGTGACAAATTTCATAACATGGTTACCCGTGCGTTGTACTCTTTAAAAAAATTCCTGAAAACACCCTTAATTTTCAGACTATTACAGTGGTCTTTCCAATTAAAGCTTCATTTTCAGAGCACAGTTCAATCTAAAAATACCTCAACTTTCAATGCAATACAGGCTTCAATAGCTTCGCCCGAATATTTATGTGCAGACTCCGCAAATTAGAAGCAAAGGTATCGTTTCACTTCCCTGTACAAAGTGCATCTACCTTTAAATCACCGTGCACACAAACCGTCGAGTATCCAATCACCGCGGTGGTCAGCATCGTTTCAATCTTGTAAACATGCTGTCGCTCGTAATTACGAAATAGATCGATATCAATTATCACTAAAGCCTTCCCACCTTTCCAAGTAGCAAGGTGGGCCAGCCAGCCAGCAATTTTCCACGGGCGGACGCTCAAAGCGAAGAGTTTCGCGACCAAGTGACGGTGTGCATAAACCGTCGTCTTCTTATTCCGCGCATCTGTTCCGCTCCCGCCACCTTGTTTCGCCCGGGGAAAATCGTGCCCCGCCGATCGAAGCCGTTTCGCGCCCGCCGGTTTATAAGCGCAAAGTTTCCCGGCCTCGTCGACTCGGCGATACGAAAAATAATGGGGTGGTCGGATGAGGGAAATTGAAGCGGCTCTGTCGCCCTCGGAATCGAATCGGAGACACGCTTTCCAGCGGAGTAAGACTGCTGTCCGCCCGACCGTTTTAAGTCTACGCTACTCGCCGCGCGGAAAACCGCGTTCATCGGGCCAAGGGGATTTTTCCGAATAGTTTGGCCGCCAGCTTTGGCCGTCTTCTACGCGGGGAATTAGAATCCGAGAAATTAAACTGCGAGAGAAAAAATTAGAAAAAGTAGAAAGTCGATCGGTACGGGACTCAATTTCATTCTGGGAGAATTTATTCCGCGAGGAATTACAGGAAGCTTGCAGGATTTCCTTGCGTTAGGTTATTTTAGGAAGGTAGTAAGTGTGTCGCGGACAGAGGCGAGAATTTGTGATTGAAATATTCTACGTAATGGGATAGAATAAAATGTGTTTTGTTGTGAATTCTTCGGGATACTAGAGAATCGTTTACACTGTAACGCCTTGCCACGTGTTTCGTCGCGCCATTAAAACGTAGGAGAAGGAAACGGCGGCCTCGCAATTGCCAGCGTCTTAGAAAATTATCTGCCTGCAAGAAGTGATTGCGTTACAAGGCGACCCGGCGTGTAACACAGCCTGGGCGAGCTGCAAAACAGAATAGCTAATTTTACGAGGTAGGTAATCGTCGCGTTGGAACGAGTTAAGTTTGCGAGAACAAGCTTCCGCGCAAGGGATATAAAACTCCACCGTTCCGTGCAACGATAAATCATACTATTTTACGAGAACTTTGCTTGTTGGGTGCTCAATTCCCTTGCCTCCAATTGAACCAATCAAGGAGCAACTCTTTCGTTAAAAATTATTGAGAAATCTAAAATACTCTTTCTGAAATGAATTCGTTATAAAATACGATAAAGCTTCTATCACATTGATCACAAAGTACCCAGCATCGTACTCGAAATAAATAAATAGAATTGAGGACACTGCAGTAAGAAGCGTGCAGCTCCATATTTACCCAACTTCCACTAAATTAGAAAAAATTATTTACAAACTTATTGCTTTGACTTAACATTAAAAAGAGAACACTAATTGCAAAATATATATTTCCACGCAACAAGCAGAAGTTATTGAGTTGATAAGTTTCTATTTCTATTTTTGGCGAAAAAATTAAAATATAAATAAAAATATTAATATTTCTATTTCTATTTAGTTGCAATAAATCTCTGATTTTCTATCGAATCTGCATCAAACGTGTACCAAACGACGTAGAATTTTTTTACCTGCCTATATTGCACGCCATAGCTGCACTCCTCTTGTTACAACGTCTCAGTTACTCAAACGCGGAGAGCGCGTGCTCACGAGGTAAATTTTACCTACCACAGAATTTTCTCATCGACCTATCCGTATCGCGAATATTACAATACGTCGCAGGCATAACGGCACGACTAAAGTTGGAGCCAAACAGGAGTTCGAAGGTGAATCCGATCGGCGCGCGGGAGTAAGAAAGTTCCGAAGGCTGATTCAGTTCGGAAGATAATCCACCCCGGTTCTTCTTCGCGGGGCGAATGATGGAAGCAATTCGGTCTCGTTTCCCGCCATCTGGCCCCCACGCCAGCCCTTCTTTGTGAACGCGTCGGAATACTCGGTCGAAATTAAATGGACCCATTTAAAGGAGAAACGGTGGCTGCGTTCCCCGACACGGCCCAAGGATCTTTGTATTACCGGCCGTAGCTGCGCTTTATCGATATTGCCAATTTCATTTTCTTCATAAAAGACGCGCCTCCATCGAACGCCTGTACAGTGTTACTGGAATTGCTCGCAGCCAGACGTGTCGGAGCTGGGTAAGGAACCGACGATCGTGGGATTTCCGGCTGTTCAGGAAGTGAGAAATCCCCTGGGGACTCTGAACCCCTTTTTCCTAGTCGATCCATCGAGTTGCTGTTTGCTTCGGGACTGACTTCTTAAGCATAGGCAATTGAAAGCGATGAAACTAATATTCGCTTTGCAATTCTGTGGAAGGGCTTCCACCTCCTTTTCCTTTTCGCGATAGTGTGACGTTCTTGTAGGTTTCCTCAAGTTTCACAATTTTCTTTTCACTTTCGGAGAAGTATCACAGTATGGAAGCTTTCCTTCTTCCACTTATTAAAGAAGCAACGAGCTTCTAATCAAGATTTTTCCTCACGTTTGTAGGCTTTCTTTTTCCCAGGTCACAGTGTCGCGAACAGGAGCCTGGGCAAGACTGACGTAACGTTACAAAATGGTTTCTCGGTACTCCGGGGCTTTCCCCATTTCGAGCTTGTAACACTTCCACCCTCCGAGAATTAACCGGAAAGCCCGTTTACAGGGTGGAAATTTTCAATAGCCACTTCTGCTGCCGACCGGGCTCACAGTTTCTTATCCCTCTCCTTCGACGCTGAGAACTCGACGCTCTGAACCCACCCTTGCGCGAACTCCATTTTTCGGGGGTTCTCTTTATCACGGTACACCCTCGTACACGCCGTTACCCGGCCAGATCTGCTCTTATCTTCCGGCCCTATTTCTCAAAACGTAATTCACGTAGCACCTGTTTCGGGCGTATCGCGTTTTCGGCCAAGGAGGGTCTCCCCCGCTCATCCATGCGAAACGGCCGCCATCGGCCATTTTTCACCGCTTCGCGGCTCGTTTGCCTCGTAGACGGGGTTGTGGGGGCGCAGGTTAAAAAATTAACCGGCGTGACAACGCTCGTGAAAGCTCGTGCCCAGGCTTCCTCCATATCTATATTTCTCCTCGCCTGTCGTGGTGAACGCGACACTGACGTAGACAGGGCAACTGCACTCTGATTCGATTATACAGGGGGTTGAAAAAATGGAACAGTGTTTGCTGGGTAGGCACACAGTATTTAATAATGTGAAGTTTCTAACTCGGTTCCCGAGATATTTTTATTAAGAATTTTTTACCCAGTTCAGTTAGAATTTTATCCTATGCAGGTATGTAGGTTCTGAATCCTTATTTTTAAACGACCTGTATAGAATTGGAGATTTCGGTGGAAACGAGGGACGATTCAGGGGCCAACGTTGAAAAAACAGAGGGAAAATGTGATCAAGGGAACTCGGGGAAAGGGGAATGTAGAATCGAGGTTTCGACGATAAGTGTACGTAACGTTCTCGGTTTTTATACCGTTTTCAATCACTTTTTGCACAGACTTTCTTGTCGTGCGACCCCAACTGCTGCTGTATCTGTAACGGTGATAATGTTTCGTTTGAATCCGATGTGAACGAAGATGTCTGAGCGGGAGAAATGGAGAACACTTTTGATTAGGGAATACAATCCCGGTAATTATATACTATCCCGGGATTGCAGGATTTTTTAAAGTTTATCTCGAGATTCCGGGACCAATCCCCGAATTGGCTAATAGGAAACTTCAGCGATTAAAATGATCAATTGTGTGTTAAAATTCTAATTCTTGATTTAAAGTAAACAAACTTACTTTCTATCATTAGTCTGAAATATAAGCTAAAATCATTTTTAACAATAAAAACAGTAGAACAATGAAGAATAATAAAGTCTCAATAAGTAGATAATATCAGTAAACCATTATCAAGATTTTTGGAAATTCGAACGTAGAAATAGCAAAGCACCTGAAGTACATGAAGTACCTGAAGTACTATATAACTTTGCTGCTAATTGACAAAGTATATATTTGACAATTATCAAAGTACAAAAATAATATTACTATCAGTACACTAAAACTTTAACATCACCTCTTAAAAACCTATTTCCCCTCCTAGAAAACTCTTCACCTCCACACCAAAAGATTCTCCGCCGAGATTCGAAAGCCCCCTCCTCGGAAACGTCCCCTCGCATCGCGGCGGCAAAAGTACACGCGAAAAATCGCTAAATGTCCACGAAACTGAGAGGGGAGCTATATTCACACGGCGACAAGCACCTCCAGTAGACGTGCCCTCGTAAAATATTCATTTTCCGCGGTCGAGACCGCAATTATAGATTTAATAGACACGCAGACTTCAGAGTTTCCATCCTTCAAACGACGCGACAGTAACGCGATTTATTAAATTTATTTCCACCCCTCCGACGATTAAATTCCCGTCTCCGTGCCCAAACCCAACTTCTCCTATTTCCCTCTCTGCGAACGTCCCTTTTTTTCACCATCCCCCGACATTATACGCCTGTTCGATTCGAGCGATTCGCGCCGTCTCGCGTGATTGGCGGGGCCCAGCCCGAGCAGAGATCCTGTGAAAAAAAAACCAAAGCGTCATAACGGGGCTTTCGATTCGACCGTGATAGGGCATAAATTTAGCGGTCTGATCGGCGGAAACAGAATAACACTTAAACATGCATCAAGCGCGCTCCCGTCGAAACGCACCGTCCATCGTATTTATATTTTATCTGCGTATCTGGCTGGTAGCAGGCCCGTCTCATATTTTATGTATGGGGCCGGCGTATAATGTCCCTTTTGCCGTGTCGCGCGGCGTTAGAACGCTGGCGCGAAATTTTGCGGCCGACCGACATCTCTGGCGGCGTTCCACAGTTTTTTTTTCGCGTTCCGCGCGCCACCCCCCTCCCCTCCCTCGATGCTTGATTCCCGCTTTTGAAAGTCTAATCCAGACAGTTCTATGCCCTCTTCCCGGAGAACGCCGCGAAGAATATGATTAAACTGCACGTCGCCGTGCATCTTGCCTTTGACGTAACGAAAGCGCATGGACGGGGTAAATGGAACGGACGAGACAGAAGAGGGAAAGCGGGATGCTGAACAGAAACGTGGAGTAACAAATGGAGGAAAGCAATGGGTAGTAACAGTGATGTATTATAATGAGGTGGAAGGCAACACAGGCACCTTTGCAGTGACAACTAGAAATAAGGGTGAAAGGAAGGAGGCTTCTAGGAGCTCCTGGACGGCTTTATTTAGTTGCACAGAATTTTACAATTGTGAAGTAAAAGGACACATTTCTTTGCGCCAGTCTTTGTCGATCGAAATACCTGCCTCAAGTGTGCAGCCGAATTTAAAATCGTCGTAGGGTAGATCGGGAGGGCGTTATCGAGCTGGGGAACTTCTGAAAGCCGAAATTCGATTTCCTGCGCTATCGAGGATTCTCGTTAATTCCCTGCATAAACTGTCGAGGCTGCTGTGCTCGCGGGCGATACCGGAGAATTTAAAAGTGGCGCGCGCCGACGCACGGTGGTGAGTTTTCCCCAGAACCTGGCTAAAAGTAGTAGGATTTCTTATTGTAACGTTGTATATTTAATTATTTGTTGTCCTGATTTGGATTATAATTCTTAACCGGATTGCGGATTATTTGTAAGTCGAGTCTGATTCGGGGTAAGCGGTTTCCTTCTTTACTTAAGAACTAAGTAGTCATTGTATTAACATGAGCCAAAGTGGAAATTAAAGGTAAAGAACAATGCTTTTAGTAAAATTAACCATGCTAATGGAAACTTCTGTTTTGCGTTCATCTAAATATTATAAAAGAAAGTGACGTTTTGAAATCTACACAGAATGCAAGAAACAGTCACTAGGTACGTAGAATAATAGTAAAATTTATATTTTGAGAGTTTTTGATGGTGCTGATATCAAAATTATGGCCATTGTAGTAAAATTGGGTTTACTTACGTGCAACTCAGTTTCAGTTTTTGCAACAATCACCACAAATTTGGAATCAGAATCCGCAAAAACTATTAGGTACATAACCTGGAAATGAATGTTTTCCTCCGCAGGAAACTATCAGATATGGAAACACTGAACGGATCGGAAATTATACTCATGCCAGTGTGCGCATAAATCATATTTGCCAAAAAGGCAAAAAGTGGCAAAATACTGCAACGGTGCCTTATCATGCATAACTCTAGCTTCAATTTAAAACCAAAAACGGTGATAACTCTCGCTTTATTTTCAACTTTTTGCTGAATAATCAGCAATGACTTCAGCTATAACAGAATTTAAAATAAAAATAGTGCATGTGATACTACATCATAATAAATACCCCGTACTTTGATAGGTAGCCTGGAAAATCTGAAAATAAATTTTAAAGTAGCTCCTTAAATTTCGATCCTCAACTTTTCCCTGACATATCTTCAAAAGGGCTGCCGTTTAAATTTATCAATTAACAAATACTTATGCACAGATGGGTACACGAAAATTGCACTCCTTAAACAAATTGCACTAATTAGATTTGGCAAATTAAAATCTTTGTATTTGGACTTTTGGCCGGATTTGGTACAACCCCACTATGCGACGGGCCCAGTGAAATGCGCGTGTTTGTCCCCACCCGAGCACGCGGAGCTGCACGCGGCGCAGCAACGTTTTTACGCGATATTATGTAACGCGAACGTCGATCGCGAGAGTTATCGCGTTACCTATCTCGGCCATGTATCCGAAGCCGAGCTGCTCCGTAACTCACGATAATAGAAAGGGCGGGCGTGCAGCACACGCTCTCTCGATATTACCCCCGACAGAAAAATCAATTGGGCCGCGTAACCCTCTCATCTTCCCTCCCCTGCATTCTCTCCTCTTTATTAGCCTCCCTTCCCTTTTACTATCATCCCCTTGCTTTCCTTTTCTTCTGCTGCTTCCCTTTCGCTGGGAGTTATGGAGTCCTTTCGCGGGCCCCGTTCCTTTTTTTCTGCCCCGCAGTGTTTCTCTCCGTCCGGTTTATTTTTTTTAGATCCTTTTCTACATCTTTCTCTTCCCTTACAACCTTTTTTTTTACCCATATTTCATTCACAGCGACCTCTTCCGACCCCTTCTTCTCAGCCCTGCTTCTGTTCCGTCGAGTTGCCTTTACGTTCGACTTAACAGCTCTCGCTCCGTTTCTCACTGTGCTTTCTTTGATGTGTCTTCATAGCTTCTTGCTGCATCTCCTACTCGCCATCACGATCTTTCAATTTTTCTTACTCGATTACTTGTTTCTTTAGTTTGGCGCTGCTCTACTCTGCTTCACCTTATTTTCTGTTACCTTCGCCGGCCTCTCCTTCGTGTTACAGTCGAGACTGAATTAATTGGCCGCTCCAGGCTATTTTCATCACTGTGAATCGCGTTAAGCATCGCTGTTTATCGCGCAACCTCGATGAGACCGACTTGAATGAAGCAGGTCAACGGGGGTTGTAAGGCCCCGCTACGGTAATGCCGACACCGGGAATTACGCGATACCCCAACGACGTGTTACCGTGATTAGGGTAAATAAATTGAGAGACTGCATGTAACTTATAATGGATACCCAGTGAACTGAATATATATATTTAAACCAAAACGTTAACAACAATAATAACAAGAATAGTGAGTGTAATGTAACTGTAACTGTCAGCCGACTCTGAACAGTTCACGTCTTCCTCATCTCCGGAGGAGACCGTGATTACCGGAATAAACTAATTACCCGACTCCCTCGTGGAGTCTCGGAACGTAACCGAACGTGTCCGATGTATTTGGGTGTCTTACAGTGTCTGACTCCACGACGGAGTCGTTCTTGTGAAGCGCCAGAAATCCTCCCTTCCAGGCTGACTCCTTGGTGGGCCCCACAGCGAATGAACTTCTAATTGGTCGTTGCATCGCCAAAGGACCGGCCCACCCAGCCCCTAGATAAGGAGAACTCTGGAAACCGTAGTGCCGTCGATATAATGAAATACGGGTAAACAGCCCGTCTCCGAAACGTCGTCCAAGGCGCCCTAAGGTGACACAAGACGTCTGGCCAATATCACCAGACCCCGGGACCGCCGAAGTCGACTACACAAAGAGTCATTGAGGCTTTAGTTCCTCACCACCCTCCAACGGTCCCAAGTGTCAGGCGGGACGTACGGCAGACCTGGGTCTGCCAGGCAGCCTCATAAATAAGAAGACTGCTTTCCCTCGGATGGTCTTTCCCGAGCCATTCACAGTTAACTAAGATGTGGCCTTCGGCCGATTACGGTGTCGATGGAAGCTCACCTATGTTTACACATGTAGCGCGCAACATGCTTCCCCGTTGAGAGGGCACCGATCAACCGAATACAAAACCGTGAGCGCAAAATGTGTTTGTTTGTGTGCGTGTACTTAGTACTATGGATATATATATAGCGCTGCCATGCTTCCCCCTTGGAAGCTGGTATCCATGAATTGTCCTTTTGCACTTGGTGGGGCAGCAGTACGAACTTCCCAATCACCCGGCCCAGCATGTCCGCAACCGTTTCAACGGTACCATACGAACGATGCCGCTGGAACTTGGATGGACCCTGAGAACCCTGCCTCAAGTCTACTGCATGGCGAGGCCTTGTCATCTCCTGGTAGGACGGCCGTGTCCAATTTGAAGGGATGAACTCCGCTATGTACGATTCATGAATCGTGGCCATCGCTTAATCAATGGTCATTCCTCTGACCAGGTACTGCTGCTCCTCCTGGGCCCTTATGCCCGAACGGTGGCTAAATACGCTATTTATAGATATCTTAAATCTATTTCGCACACACGAGTATATACAAAGTCTCGTTATTGCTAATGTCGGCTCGAATACTAATGAAACTGGGTAAACTTGCCAGTATATGAAAACCGAATGAAATGTTGAGAACGACAGAAGCAAACCATGAATTGAAATATAATTGAAACCATGGAATCCTGAATGAAACGTAAAGCAATGGTGTTCTTCACCTGTAACTCCTTTACATGTATTCATTTTACCAGTGATCACATTGCTAGATCTTGTACCGTACAAGAACTGTAACCTGAATGCGATGTAAAAGGAATTCTTAAATCCACCTGATTTGAAGATAAGGAACTTAAGCCTTAAATCTTTGACTTGAAACCTGAATTAAGCTTGTTCAGCGTTCAAACTTTAAGCTGACTATGGCCTTGGTGGATTCGTCGGTTCCACGCAATCTGTCTACTATAAATGCTTGTGCCTTATGGAAATCAATGGCACTTCGTACATTCGCCTCTATGTGCAAGCATGAGCGCACGTCCGTGATTCTCAGAGAGCGAATGAGAGCCTATACCCAGAGCGATAGAAACGCTATATGAAACTATCTAACCGAAAGTTGATCACTTATTTAATTGTATAACAAAAATCAAACCCGTATGATTATGTTGACCTTGTATTACTAAATGTATCCATATGTTTTTGTGATCAGATAATACCCGTGTGTAGTTGCAAGTTCATATGGAACAAATGATTGTTACATAACCACCATAAACCCGCAACATGGATGAGTCCATGGAACTAACCTTTCGTTCCTACACACCTGTTTAGACTTGTGTACAGCCGAATTATTGCCTAGATATACTAAGTGGATAAATATTAATATATATGTATATTTGTAATGAGCTTTTATGCTCTTCCCCGTACGAAGGTTATAAATCCTCGAAAACTAAATACGAAAATGAAATGGCTTCATCAACTCCCGTGTTGATGCCAGATCATGCTTAATGCGATGTAGCAACAAATCTTTGAAGCCACATTCTTGATTATGCTCATATAGAGCCATAATTCGTACACGGATGTATTGAGACACCGTGAGTTTCATACGTGACCCTTTCCGACGGTCATAAGTTGTCGAAACCGATATTGCAAAATGCAATGTATTCATGAACGTATAAATCACTACAAAATCGCACTTGATGTGATGCATCAAGGAATTATCAAAGGCACCTTCTTGCCTGTGCTCGTGTAGAGCTATGATACTTCCACGGATATATTCCGATACCGGGAATTTCACGCGTGACCCTTTCCGCGGGTCGTAAGTCCTCGCAGTCGATATTGCAAAATGCAATATAATTATCAACTTGCGAGTTGATATTAAATCACACTTGATGTGATGCATCAAGGACTTACCAAATGCACGTTCCTGACTGTGCGTATCCCAGTTGGAGCAATTCGATTGTTCGCGACGCCATAGGCTGGAAAGCATTTCCCGCAGCGCGACTGTGTTGTTCTCCGTTTCACGACAAACCGTAGCCGTGGTAATTGTTGGTGCTAGCCAAAAATCCGTATCGTGCCGCGATACACTTGACGCGGTCGCGATTGGGACCGACGCCCTCTCAGGTGCCTCACCCGTCGAAGCTACCTGCTGACCCTGAAGGGTCTCCTGAACCTTACCTGTGTAATGACTAACGACCGTGTTGCCATTGCACAGGAAAATTGAGTTTAACCCGTTTTTGTCCGTTGCTTTTAAACGCACCGAGTCAAGCTCTGCATTTCCCGAATGCTTAACTTCCATGAAAGACTTAGAGGGTAATGCCATACGAACACCGTGTTCTGGAGCTTGCGAATAATATGATTCCGCTGACGCGCGAATCTGAATTCCGAATGATTCGTCATTTGATTGACGATCAAGTGCCACGAGAGGCATGAACACTGATGTACATGCTAGTAACATTAATGGACTTTGAGTGTCCTCTATCTTTTCTTTTTTCATTAGTAACATATTGTTACTTGAGCACGGACCAGTTGCTTGGTTGCTCGAAATGCCCCGAGGGTTTAAAACATTTCCCGTGAATTGGGATTCGCATAACTGACTGACTACATGCGGTATGACATCTTCTGATTGAACGATGTGTGTCAGCGTATGAAGAGGAACTGTTGCGATACTACTATCGCACAGTTCATGATTGAAAGTATCCCCGTCATTAGATACGTAATCAACCCCGAAATTATCCAACGAGAAACCGTACTCGTCCGACACACGATCAGAAACATCTGAATCACTTGATTCACCTACTTCTAAACTTGAGCCCGATTGTGAATCGTCATCTGAGGCATCTCCAAGGAAGATGTCCTCTACCGTAACTGCACATTTAGTGTATAGAGTTTTGAGGCCAATCCTCTCTCTCATTAATGTACCTGAATCGTCAGCCGAGTCTAACTCTGACTGATTGTCTGAGAATGTGAGATACTCGCTCATCATTCCAGGCCATGCATCTTCTACGTGATAAAATAGCTCTGAGCTATCCGAACCATATGTATCAAGTACCAATTTAAATGCCTCTAGTCTAAGTTTGAACGCTGAACGCTTGGATTTAAGATAATGAATGCGTTCTGCCGTTAACCTTGCCATTCTGAATAGCAATGAATTTACCAATGAAACCGATGATATTGAAAGTTCAAAATCTTAGACCGAGATTACTGAGTCCGACATTAACAATTTAAACGGACTTACGCATGTGTTGTCGGCAATGTACACGCTCGCAAATCGTCGATCGCTGGAATGAAGTCCCCGACGACGACTATGAAGTCCCGATGAGGATGCTGCGCTCGTTCGGCAGCTCCGTCCCCTGATGACTTTGGTTGAGCGGTGACAAGGCCCGTCCTTGCCTTGCCGACGGTCCACGCTGTTGCTGATGCCGTGTGAAGAGAGGCTGCTACGTTTCCTGGGTAGCTCGTTCCTCTGCTCTATTGGATGAGCTGACAGGTTGCTGCACTTGGTAGGCAGCTACGTCCTCCGCTCTTCGTGAGTTTGTACAGCTCACGTGAATGTAACTGGGGTGCTGCACTTAGTTGGCAGTTGACACCCACCTCCGTAACCTTGTTGAGGCCCTGCGACACTTTGGCACTGATATCCTTTGTGATCGCTTGCTGGTTGACTGACCGTCGCACTTCCCCGATGATGCGTCCAATGCTTCTTTCGTTGTTGAAGCGAGGACTTCAATGGTTGAGGTCCGCCATCATATCTGACATCCTTGAATGGATGCTTTATGGGGTTGTGCAGGTTACTTAGCCTCTGGAGGGATTGCACTGTGATGCAAACTATAAACACGATCCGCTGTCTCTTGAAGCGGATGTACCGGGCACTGATGTGCCGCTGGCAAAACCAAAGAAAACCTGCGCTGTTGCGCCCGAATAAAATCCAAACTATGCACCGATACTATGGTGCTATTTCCATGCATGGGCACTGATGTGCCAAACCGATGCACGAACACTTTAGTGCCACGCCTTTTCGTGCACTATTGTGTAAACCAAATTTTCATCCGCTGAAATGCAGCGAATGGAGACACTGTTCTATATCCGGTCACCAACACTCACTAATTCTGTTGCACTAAACCACATGTAGAAGTCCATACGTCACTGAGATCCGGCTCGAAGGACCAATGTTTATCGCGCAACCTCGATGAGACCGACTTGAATGAAGCAGGTCAACGGGGGTTGTAAGGCCCCGCTACGGTAATGCCGACACCGGGAATTACGCGATACCCCAACGACGTGTTACCGTGATTAGGGTAAATAAATTGAGAGACTGCATGTAACTTATAATGGATACCCAGTGAACTGAATATATATATTTAAACCAAAACGTTAACAACAATAATAACAAGAATAGTGAGTGTAATGTAACTGTAACTGTCAGCCGACTCTGAACAGTTCACGTCTTCCTCATCTCCGGAGGAGACCGTGATTACCGGAATAAACTAATTACCCGACTCCCTCGTGGAGTCTCGGAACGTAACCGAACGTGTCCGATGTATTTGGGTGTCTTACAGTGTCTGACTCCACGACGGAGTCGTTCTTGTGAAGCGCCAGAAATCCTCCCTTCCAGGCTGACTCCTTGGTGGGCCCCACAGCGAATGAACTTCTAATTGGTCGTTGCATCGCCAAAGGACCGGCCCACCCAGCCCCTAGATAAGGAGAACTCTGGAAACCGTAGTGCCGTCGATATAATGAAATACGGGTAAACAGCCCGTCTCCGAAACGTCGTCCAAGGCGCCCTAAGGTGACACAAGACGTCTGGCCAATATCACCAGACCCCGGGACCGCCGAAGTCGACTACACAAAGAGTCATTGAGGCTTTAGTTCCTCACCACCCTCCAACGGTCCCAAGTGTCAGGCGGGACGTACGGCAGACCTGGGTCTGCCAGGCAGCCTCATAAATAAGAAGACTGCTTTCCCTCGGATGGTCTTTCCCGAGCCATTCACAGTTAACTAAGATGTGGCCTTCGGCCGATTACGGTGTCGATGGAAGCTCACCTATGTTTACACATGTAGCGCGCAACAATCGCCTCTTGCCTTATTTTGCTATGCTATTTTATTCCTCCGTTTGAGAAACTGAGAGTAAGTCTACAGGCTTGCAGGTTTTTATAAACTGTGGGGGGTAGCTTTTGATTGACTTTCAGCAGCCAATTAATTTCCCTTAGTTTCTTCTGTTTTTCTTCTGTACCTACCAATTCCATTTTACTCACTCCCCTCCATTTTTCTTTCCATATTTCCATCAGTCCAAATTACTACCACTTTTGCATTTCTTCCTTGTATTCTTCGTCGTTTTACCTCCCTCCCAACCCCCTTGATTTTCGCCAGTCTGCCTCATCCCCGTGGATGCATTTCAGTCATGAACCCCATATTCCCTCTATAGCAAACACGCATGATGATTCACTTTTCCAACACCTCGTTCCAGTATCGATTTTCATGTCCCAACGTAAATACGTTGTATTAATGACATTAACCTTTCGATTTATTTTTGCCAACCCCCCTGTCGGCCTGTCCAAGCCAATTTCGTTACGCATCTTGACGGTGGGTCGTCGACGGGTTAGCCATTTTTAGCAAACCGATCGCCATTCGATTACCGCGCAATTTGATTAGCGAAAATCGATTCCGTACGCCCGAAACGAAAGGTCTGTTTGATCCTTTCCCAATTTCAGTGGAAATAGCTTGACGTGATCAAAATACATTGTTAATCTTCCGTATAATCTTCCCGTGTGCTTGTGTACTGCCTCTTTAAAGATTAATCTAATTTCCTCTTCGCAAGCTTTTCATTTCCATGTTTGTTCAAGTTTCATGAAGTAAGAGCTGGAGTTTTTCCAGACTTCCGCAAATATTTTGTATTCTATTCCTCTGCTCCACGCCATCAACAGTACCATAACTGTCGATAGCTGCCACTATGAAAAATCCAATGCACGAAGTACACTGAAGTTTATTAGCATTCTCTTGGTAAGATGGGAGTTACTTGAGCTTGCCCCGTAGTAGGTGGTTGCAGGTACATATATGGGGTCCTTGAAAGCCTCATAATACGGCGAGGAAACGCGTCGTAAAAATGGCGGTGTTAAACGCCCAACGAGAATTCGATCGTAAAATTCCATCAGATTCGAGAACCGATGGCCAGCGGTCATTACAAGAAAAACGGGGCGGGGAGTTAATGGAAGATAACGGTCCATTAAAGGATCGCTCTGTTGCCGCCATTAAATTGATTTGCAAATAAAAAAGTTGCCTGCGGAAGCACGGCCGCGGCTCGCTTTTCGCGCTGATGGATACGCGTAACCCTCTGCTCCAACCCTGTTCTACTTGTTCCCGTTGCGCGCCCCGGCTGAGCCTTCCGCGCCAACAAAAAGCTTCGAGTTATAAAATTTCGTAACTCGATTGCGTGACGTAATTGAAAAGAGCTATCCCGCGTCGAAGTTGCTGCAGGGATTCGCGCGGCTTTCTTATTAACCACCCCGACTGTCGTGTTTAATCTCTAGGGAAATTTGTTATCCGTCAAAGTGAGCCCCATTAGCCTCCGCATCCTCTACGTTCATTACCATCTCGTGATTTATTATAAAAATTGCTCTGTCCTCTTTTCCTCATTAACTAAACCCTGGTATTTTTTATCACTACTTATTCTCAAATTTATTCAAGATTTCTTTCGACTATCACTGTAATATTATACAATAATTGTTTTTTAAAGTCTCTAAAATGATGTAAAAATTTACGAATCTCTCACGCCCGTTACTAGGGCCATGACGAATATACGAATAATGTGAGTATTCGAATGTTATTCGAATAATGTGAGTATTCGAATGTTATTCGAATAATGTGAGTATTCGAATGTTATTCGAATAATGTGAGTATTCGAATGTTATTCGAATAATGTGAGTATTCGAATGTTATTCGAATAATCTAAGTATTCGAATGTTATTCGAATAATCTAAGTATTCGAATGTTATTCGAATAATCTAAGTATTCGAATGTTATTCGAATAATCTAAGTATTCGAATGTTATTCGAATAATCTAAGTATTCAAATGTCATTCGAATAATCTAAGTATTCGAATGTCATTCGAATACTCCTGCTTCTTCAAATATTCGACTGCTCGTATTCTAAGTTATTCGAATTATTCTAAATTACTCAAATTACCCGAATATTCAAATAAATTACACCTCCACTCGTTACGAAACATTGTTCACAACTAAACCCCCCATCTCCCCCCAAGATCATTCCGCGCGATACCCGTACAATTAATATCGTCAAACGAAGCATTCTGTTTCGCGATAAAAATTCAATCCCGGAGCCCACCAGTCCGCGGCCGGGAAACGCTCGAACAATCGAACAATCGCGGCTGGTGATCTAGCGTTCCGTTAATGAAACACGCGTTTGTCGAGGCGGGCCGATAAAAAGCGGCCCCGGGGCCGCAAGATGATGCACGCTCGTTATCAGCAGGTGCATCGGGCGTTTTAAATATTCGGGCAAATAAAGCGCGCCGGCACAATATTCGCGTTACGGTAATGGCGGCCAGCCGTGGATAAAGGCTGGCCTCCTCGTCGACACGATCGTCGAATTTATTCGCGCGGCAGGGGAAGAGCGGTGTATTTCACGGGCCACCTGAACGGGAGCAAAGGGATGAGAGGGAAAAAAAAAGAATGGAAGAAAGGGGATCATGCAGCAGGGTGCACTCGTATTGCCTCATTTTCCGCGCACGCCCGAACCTAACTGCTCGTGCACGCGATATTAATGACGTCGTCCGAGGGGGGTGTCTTGGGCAACGGAAGCTGAAATTCGTCCCGTCTGGGGTGGTTTTAAGGGAAGCCCTCCTCGATTCTTCCACGGATATGCACTTGCTGCCGCGCGGTTTCTGTGGAACTGTGCGTCGATTAATGTACAGAGCAATGGGCCTTTGAAGATCGCATAATTTAGAAGAAGGTGTTTGATGTAGCATTCCAGAGTACCTAGTGGTATTCTAAGCTGCACTACCTATTTTCTACAATAGATCTCCTGTGTGATCGAAGGAAATAATTTGCGATTATTATCGCGAGTAATTTCGAATTTCTGTTTCGTAACTGGGGTGTAATCGTTGCCAGCCAATCTCGCCGAACGAGGATGGCAGATCTTAACCACGGTAAGAAGATTTCCTCATGGAAGTTCGTCAAGAATTACGGTTTAGTTAAGGGCACGAGTTGGAAACCGCGTCCTGGAATTTAAACAGTTCAAATTTCCCCCCGCCGTTATTTACAGAATATTCATGACGTCGCATTGAAATTCCTCTAGATGTAAAGTTCCACGCGGGACGACGTAAAGGCGGCTGCATTATTTATAAACGAGACACGCTTAATTCGCTGCAGCCGGTCCCGGGGGTGCAAGTGGCGCGAAAAGAACAGAGTCGCTCTTGGAACTTCGCGAATCGTGAAATGGCTCTCGTTTGAACCTTGATTCGTTATGTTACGGCGAAGTGATCGCGTGGATCGAATGAAAGGGGAAGAAAACAGTGGGAGTTTAGTTGAGATTGGAGAACAATGGACGTGTTATGACGTGCTTCGGCATCGAAACAATGTGTAATGGGATTTTTAATTGAAACGACGTAACGACAGAACGACGGTAACGAGGATCAGCTGGGTTTAATAATATTTACATTTTTCAGCCAGCGTTTCAATACGGGTTGGTAAATGCTGCTGCGTAACTTAAGCGTTTAAACACATTTTGGGTGGGAAAAAGGCGGATCCCGTGGATCGAATTGCGCTGACGCGTGAACCCGCGGAAATGACGATGCCCAAGCATGTTCAGACCGCTGGTGTGACCGAAATGTTTCGTTGAATCGACAGAATAATCCAGCTGCGTTGAGCACCGATGGTGGCTCGTGAATCGGGGGTCCTTTCATCCCTTAAATACTTTTATTTATTGGATTAATAAGTATCTATGGTGATGGAAATCATTGCAGGTGTATTTTCCAAAATCCAAATTTCTACATATTCTCCACCAATATCGATGTACAACAACATTCAAAATTTCTATCACATCTGAAGGTGACATTGTAGGAAATAAATCAATCTGGAGCTCTTATCACGTTAATCAGGACACTCGAGAATCGTTAGAAATGATTTTATAATCTCGAGAAATCTGTTCCTTTTAAAATTGATGTCTATCGAAAATGTAATATAATATGAAACGATTTCTCTGTCACGGGCTCACGAAGTTTCGAACAAGATTGAGCTGACCACTGACCCACCCTCCGCCCTTTTTAATGAATCCCATTCCCGCTGCGAGGACCGACAGCAACAGCCACGAAGGTTCCCCGTGCTCCTTACGAAACGATCGTTCATTTTTTACGATTCTCGGGCGACTCTCCCCTCGGGTGATCCCGATATCCTGTCGGAGGGACGATTTTTCAGGGCGTGCTACGTGTTTCCGTGTCCCCCGCTATTTATACGACCTTCCCTTTGACGCAACCATCGAATTCCAGGGCGAGTCCAATTTTTCTGGCGGTGTGGCCCCTACGCTCCTCGCATTTGTAATCGAGGTGTCCGGGCTGTCAGGCGACGATCGGATAAAATCGAAGCACAACGCAATCCTGTAGCCTGGGAACATGCCGGGACGGAACTACGGCGCTGCTTTACAAACTGCTGATAAACGCATGTATAATTCAGAAAATGTTGTTCCTCTACCTTAAGGTGGTAATTTAGTGTAATATCCCGTTTTTAATGCCATCTTTGGGAATTTATTTAACTAAAACTGGAAGTTTATACTGCCTGGTATTTTGTTTGAATATTAAGGTATGTTTGAAGCAATATTCAGAATTTTTTCAAGCTTCTTTACCGCATATATACATCTTCCAAGAATTTTTCTCCGAAGGGCGATGATGTGGGGACTGTTATAGTCTCCCAAAATAGAAAAAGTAAGATTTGTTTTCTTTACGATGATTGGCGTTATTGTTGGAAGAACAGAGGGCTCCTAACAATTAAATTGGCAGAATGACAGCACTTTGAAATAAATATTCGATATTTACTAGTTCTGTACAATTAATTTTTTACGATTTAAAAACTCGTCCGTGGTTCTCAAAAAAATTCTGAATCTAACTTCAAACATACCTTAATATGCAGGCAAAATACCAGACACTATAAACTTATAGCTTTTCTTAAATAAATTCCCGAAGATGGCGTTGAAAACGACCACTTTTCAAGACCTACAACTTCGAAAATCATTTTAGTCTCCCCGTTCTCATTTTCTTCTAAACTATCAATTCTCCTAGAAGTAAATATTCAAACTCCACAAGCTTGATCCACCTACTTCATACATAACAAAAAATTCATACCGTGGTATACACCAAATCACTTTCCCCCGAGTTACAAGAAGTGTATTTCCATAGCAAAGTTCCTCAAGAACCCCAGAAAGTTCCTCAAATAGCATTCCACCGTACCTCGAGGCATGCATCGATATCTTCAATAGCGACAAGAGTGGTACAATCTCTCTGCCAGGTCATCCTGGGAAAACCTCGGAAGGAGAATCTCTCGGCGGGCAGGTGATTGATCCACCCTCCCCTGGACAAGTAGAATAAGCTGCCCAAGTCGCCGCCGTCCCTAAACGCAAGCGTATATGCACTCGGAGTCTCGCGACGCACTCGGAAGATCGAAAGATTCGTAGGTAGTCTGGATAGAAAGCTGCGCCGTTGTCGCGGCTCTGGAATAAATTGGCCGGGGCTCGAGGACCCGGGTCTCATATTTCAGCCCCGTACCGCTCCTCCTCCGCGTCTAACAACGTTCCACGCGTGCACGCTCCTCGGCTCGAGCACGATTCCCGGGGGGTTTAGTGGCGCGACTTCCGAGCCACTCTTTTACAGGGCCCTCGACCGCCGACGTAAACACCGACGTGTGTCACTCAAAACGCCGTGCTTTCCACGGATCGCGGCGCATTTGTTTGTAGCCGTCAGCCACCCCGCCTTTTCCTGGATCCACTCCTTCGCTCTTTCCATCGAAATCCGTCGGGAAATCCCTCGAGAGAGAGAGAGGGAGGTCGAGGTGGCGCCTCTTTGTATTCCGACGCGCGGACGTGGAACGCCTTGATCGTGATTCCGGCTGACTGATTGCGAGGGAACGGCGACGCGAGATTATTTTGGAAAAATGGTGATTGATTTCCCCAATTTTTTCTATAATGGGGGCAGGGCGATTTTTCTTGGGCGGCAAACGTTTCGAGGGGGGCTCAAGCATGGTTGGAATAGCAGGTTATTTGGTTGAACGTTGGTGCGAGATTGGGGTGGGATTTATTGGTCACAAGTGAAATGATTGTGATTCATTTTGATTGATTTTGTATTCACTTTCGCGTGGGTAGTTCTGGGTGACTTATTTGGAATGACTGAGGGTAAGGAAAGTCGATAGGGTTTTGTAGTTATTCTTGTACCGATACCTGCAGGTTAGGTTAATTTAGTATGGCCATTTTCTTCGGCCCGGACAGAAGCAGACGCTCCTCCAAGTGCGAACAAGTGTCGAGAAACCGTGTCCCAGTAATTAAAAATAATATAATATCCATTGTTGCAGCAGCAATTACGCTAATTACATGACGAATATTTTACCTTCACTGCCCAGCGATTTATTAAGTCTCGTGCTCCGGGGAAACGCACAATGGTCACGGGATTATTAACGTTAATTTGATTCATCAACGCGCGTTAAACTAATTGAAAGGCCAAAGGTGACGAGCCCTCCGAAAGAGGAAATGAATTCGAAACGGGAGAAAAAGAAGCATGCGAAGGGAACATTTAAAATCCACCTACGTCAATTATGTATATCTAAAATGTTAAATAAATTCCTCTCGTTATTGCTGAATGAAAGCAATCGCGGAAGAGCTCGCCACTTTCACTCACCCCCGCGCGTTCACCCCTTTCCCCAAGCGAAACGGCAACGTCACGAACACTGTCACTGTCGGTCGCAGCTACAGACATCGCGTTCCACCCATCCAAATCAAGTCTATCAATGGGAAATGTAAATTCACTGTAAATGACAGAAGCACTGATAGTCGGTCAATGATAATTATACCTATCGGGGCAGAGCGTCTGCCGCAATTTCACTTCCTCCCACCCCCGCCGCCCCATGCAATCCATTAAAATTATCTACCCGTTGCAATCAGCCGTCGCGCGGTTCTGCCTCACTCCTGCAAACGAGTTCTTCAGTGACATCTGATTGCGCGTTAAACCAAGGCAATTGAAGTGAAACGTAGAGTGCCCGGAAAAGCTCGACTATTTTATGAGAACTTTAACGCGGAATATTTTTATTGTGCGACACATTCGAGGAAGTAGCCTGAAAATTGCGTCCACTGATTAGAGTAATAATTAGAAATAAATTTCTATGAACATTTTGACTCTGTAGAACTATACAATTAACTTTTGTGGAATTAGTAGACATTAAGGCCCATAAAATCCTGCAATCTTCATCCCCCAAGTGTTAAATGTGGCAGCACGACGAAGAATGATACGTTAGCTTAGTGGAGCAAAGCAAATGTAAAGAGGAAAATGGAACGTAGACGTTATAATTTATATTAAAGAATGCACGTTTCTTCGGTCGCCTCTTTCTTGCTCTGCTCGGTGATTTTAATCTCCCCGGACACCTTATCTAACTTTTTAATGGTATATCGGTGTTAGATAAGGTAAAAAACTTTGGAATTAAGATGAAGATTTTCTTCGCTCTTGTAATTCAGGGAAAGTTCCAGTTCCGCGTGTTTCAGAGCTGCCGCGGTGGGATCCTAGTGGCTTGAGCTGATAACAAAAGTGTTTCAGCAAGAAGTACCATACTCCACGGATGAAAAGAGAGATGCAGTTTGGATTTAATGTTGGGAAAGCTGTTAGTGTTCACCTACTTGCGTAATCCTTCGCGCAACGTGCCATTCGATAGATTGGAAAACAATAACGGAGCCTTGAACACATTTCGCTATTAATTCAGGGTGTTGTCTTCTTTTATCCCTCTGAATTCAAAGGACAGGCAGACGAGTGTCTCGAATAATGCCTGTCACGTTTAATTATATTTAAGTGCTGAGTTATGTTTGCAAATTACGATGGAAAGAAGCCATTCTTCTGGCAATCAACAATACTAAGTAAGATGCAACGACGACCACGACATTTCCAGTTGCAAAGTTCGCGGCAGTGAAGTTGGCAAACTTTAAGCTTCTCCAACGCGAAGTTTTCTCGTTTGTCTGGCGTAAAAAGCATTATTGTGCCATATTTTCCGTGGGAATTACGTTGCACGTTATGCGTTAATGTTATACGGGCGAGATGTGGGTGGAAGGGCTCGAAGGGCTGCGGAAGGGATGAAAGTTTCAGCGCGGATCGCAAATGCGCAAGGTTTAAGTAAAATTGGCGAGGTTATTTTGCTGTTAAAAACATTGCGAAGACGTAATTCCGGGGTATAGGAAGTTGAACTCGATGGGCACTCGAGCGCGAGGGATTCTGGGCAGGAAAATTAAGTAAATGGTTGAAATGGTAATGGCTAGGTTCAATAAATCCTGAAACACTTTTATCGACTGCTGATGGATCGCGGCGCGTTCAAATGCAAGATAAATTTACTCCGCTGCACTTTCCTCTTTCAAGCTTTTCCAAATCCCACGATTCTCGCAAACGATACATGGTGTCTTAAAAATCGTGGATGATCGTTTGACACCAACGAGGAAATTTATTGGTCAGAACATGTAGGTGGCTACAGAAACACCTAATTTAAAAAACAAAATCTAGTCCTCTAGGATATAAAACAGACAGTACCTAATTCCGACCACTTCGACGCTAGTTTCCACGTGATTCCAAACGACGGAAGGATCGAATAAAACGGATGCTCCTACAGCACTCGAATCGCAGCGGACAATTAAAATGATGCAGCCACGATTCACGAGCAATCACGCCCCCGCATCCAAACAGCTCTCTGATTAAACAGAACACCAGCTCCAAGCGGTTCGACGGTCGAGACCATCTGAAAAGCCAACTCGTTTCCTCGGGCGATCTTAATCTGCATTCGACTGGGCTGTTCGGATTGTTGGGACGTTTTGATGCCACTTCGGTGGCGTGTACGGCAACCCTAATCTACCTCCGAGGCTTCGTATCTCGCCACCGAGCTTCCTCCTTTAATATACTTTCGGTCCGCAGCTATCTGGCCCATCATAATTGAGCTGTAAACAACCGTCGGCGACATTTAAATCCTCCACCCTCGGGGGGTTGAAGTGCTCGGCCACTTCGTGCACCCTGTCCCACTCGAGGACCCGTGATAGTTGAATAATAAGCTGCTGCTCCGCCACCACTCGAACCAGCGGCGGTCTTAGAGTTATTAGAGCTCCTCGACTAAATGAACACAGCTACCGCTCGAGAGGACCCCTTTTTATCCTCGAAAACACGCGGGAGATCCTGTTTACTCTTTGCGGCGACGGTACGTGGGAATGATGAGGCTAGAAGAAACCATTGTCGAGGTACATTAGGTATGTTGTCCCCTTGCTCCTTTCTTTTGGTTGGTCGACGCTCGATGGTTAGATCCCTTCGAAGACACCTGGGGATGTATAGTGGTGGTCGGAAGGTAGTTTAAAATTGAGGCTTTGCCATGTCTAGATAAGTAACTTAATACCTACAAGGCGTTAAATATTGTGGTGGTATCGTTGATCTATTTTGGCGAGTCTAAGTTCTAGTAAGTTTGAGATATAATTTTTTCCAATGAAACTATCTTATTTCTGTTACCCTTTAGAGTTTAGAGCAAGGATCGAAAAAGTTCTGGAACTCTTATTTTTAAAAAAATTCTATTAGAACTTGTATGCTTCGTTTAAGAAAATATCTATTCCTGTGGAATTTTTATTGAAACAAATGTTACCCTTAGGAACTTCTTTAGAAAGTGTTCTCATGGAACACATATTTTAGAACCTATATAATAAAAATTCCATGTTTCAAATAGAACCTGATTTAAAGTTTGAGGTTTTCGTTGACTACTGTACTGATTTGTTTTGGTTGCATGGAGTTGAGGCCTGAGCGGATTCTTTATCATATACGTATAATAACTACATTTATACAAAATCCATAGATTCTCCACTCAATAGGTGCCTCAGACCCCCATAGGGGTCTTATAATAATTATAGTATTATAAGTATAAATGTTATTATGCTTGTAGTATTCTACGCGTATGTATGTGGTTCAAAAGGGGATTAGTAGTTTTCCGGATTAGTAGGTCCAAACTTCGAAGAAGACAGATATATAGATTAATAGTTTGGCCACGTTTGGGTATGTTTACCACCACCACCACTCACACAAGACTCTCCCATAATCCCAAACTAAATCCCCCACTCAATATACACAACAAAATCCTATCCACTTCATTATGCCACTTTACTCGTTCTCCCCGATAAGAAAGTTTAATTCCACTTGATCAGGAATCCCTCGCCGTTCAATATTCATCATCGTCATATCGGTTCCACGCGATTCCTTTGATGCCTCCTTCCCCGCTTCCTCGATCAATTTATATTCATGCATCCCGGTGTAACGCTCGAGCAGCTTCCGTTCCACGCTCTTCGCAACAAAGTGCCCTTACTGGCCGAAAGAACAAAGTCGAATGCATTTTAAAAGTACACGGGCAGCGTCCAGGCGAGTCGTTAATCTCGCCCAGCCAGATGATCCACGGAGGTGGTACGAGAAGCTGGCTGGGGCCGAGAAGACGTCGAGGAGCTGGAAATTGCCGCGGGTTTACCGTAACGAGTCGCTTTGAAAGTTAAATCGTTATTCCCGTGGAATATGATGTGGAACGCTTTTGATACGGTTGATATGCATAATCCTCTGCTTGTGGATCGTTTCGATCCAGAGGTCACGGGGATGCCTGGCTGAACTCAGCTGCGCGAATCAACCGAATTTCGGTTCGCCAGAATTTCGTAACGTTAATTGCGTTACCATCGATACGCATACGTCTCCACGATTCCCGCCGGCGATTGCGCCAAGGCAAATATCGTTGCCACACGAGTTCTGGGGCGATGAATAATTACAGACGCGAAGAATGTATATCAGCTCCTCCGTCGATGGACCCGCGTCTTGCCGCGATGTTTTACCGTGCCTTAATCTCAGCGCGAATTCCCCGGGATTCCCATTCGCCGTTAATAATCGTGAGCCCGTGCTTAATTTCACGCTAGATCTGCGCCACGTTAATTACAGGGACCAGGAAACGCCGGGTGCAATCCCGTATTACGAATAATTCCGGTGATAGGTTGGACGCGGTTGATTAAAACTGGCGATGGGTCGGCGACTATTCGACGCTGCGATTAGAAGAAGGAACTGGCGCGGATGTGGTGGGCGAGGAATTCCACCTAGCGATACGCGGGATTGCCTTGGTAAATTATTTTCCTTGCGTCCTTTGAGTTCTCAAAGAAATATGAGGTCAGAAAGAAATCAGAATTATACAGGGATCCACCAGAAAATCGGTACTGATGACATTGGAAGCTCCAAAGAAGTGCACGTATTTTGAAGTAAAAGAGTTGTTTTGCTCTTTGAGCTCGAAAGAGATGTCCGCGCGTCTCGTTTCCCATGATTAACTCCGCGTGTTTCACTTCGCGTCCAGCCTTTTTCTATTTTTATTCGTCATCATCCTCCGTTTCGGCCTCTCGCTCGTTTCCTCGTCCACTTTCTCACTGTCTCGCGTTCCCATTCAGTCAGTCACTTACTGACTCTCTTATTCAGCCTCCGGTTCATTCACTCGCTCGCTCATTCTCTCATTCAGGCAACTATTCAACAAGACCCCCAGCCTCCCTGCCCGCCCCTTTGCCGTGCAACATGCAAAGCAGGTTAGTTTGGGATGCAAGATACCTGCGTACAGGTGCAGAAACAGAGGCCTGCAATTAGTTCTCCGTCCGACGTTCCCCATCCAGCCTGGTTGCGGTCGGCTGTGTAATTAGAAAACTTTATTCGTCATAACTTAATTGATATTCCTGTTACACACTGTCTGTCCTCATCTGGAACCTCGTAACCTGTGATCGTGCTGTAAGTTCATCCATAAAAATTGTTAGTAAGCAACGCATATATATTCTTATGCAGTGCTTTATCCACGAGGTGAATGATAATCCGTTGATTTATTCAAATTATCAAAAGGATTTGTAATAGAATTCTTACTCAGAATGTAGGATCATCAAGAGATTCTTGGTTACATAGAAGCTGATATTCTTCGTATTCTCACTGATCCCTACTCAGAATTTCAATTTGGATTTGCGACACCACAGCTTGAGATATATCTCAAAGGATTTCTGTTTAAAAAGCTTCTCGGACCTCCTTCGCTCTTCATACTGTACAGTAGTACCATAACTTAGCCCACTATAATACCACACCCCCATTCACTCCCTCCGCTCTCCAATCCAAAGAAACCAACATCCTCTTTAGCCTCCTTCGGAGCAGCAAACAATAAGCGAAACGCCACCCCTAATTAGGAGGGACCTGGTAATTTCGACAGCTCCTGCAAATGGTGGCGCGTAACGAGGGTTCTGCTATTAACTGCGCGTTTCTTTTTCGATTCATCCTGCAACGAAGCTCACCCCGGAAGTAATTTCTTCAAATATACACCCCCTTTTCGATTCAAGACCCCTCCTCTTAAGTTTGTAAATTACACACGGCCAAATTGCGTTATAATGAAACAGCTTGGTTTGGAAAATATCGCGCTGTAAATCGAACGCCACGATGCAGGAAATTTCGTCGCGGTCAGGTCGCAGTTCGTAAATTAATTTGTCGTCCGGCGCCTGGACACGCCGAGTTGATAAAGCCCTCTCGACGAAGGTGTCCGTGGAATTTTGATTTTCGAGGTCCACGGAGAATTATGCTGGATGCAGCATTTTCAACAGAGATCGCTTCTGGAGTCGCAGTCTTCTCCTCCCATGGGCTTTTGTATGTATGACGCGAGCAGAGGTTCTGCAGTTGGGTGGGTTCCGATGGAAGAGGAGGACTCGCTCTGGCTGGGCAAGAATTCGTGGCAATTGTTTTCATTTCTTTTCGGTGGATCGTTATTCTTCTTTAGGAGGACCGTTCTCGCGAGACACTTGCTACACTGTCTCTTGTTCTGGTTTCTTTTTAGTGTAAGTTGTCTTTCGTTTTGGTACAATAACTGGTAATTATGTGATGGATAAATAGTAAACTAAGTTTGGAAGTTTGCTTGTCTATTTTAAGCATGTATTAATAATTAAATAATAGTAGCGATAGTTCAGCCAATATTTTTACAACGACGCAGCATGAAATGCATATCAGAGGCAGGGGTGGGTAGAAATGAAATATTAAAATTGTTTTATACTCTACATTTATAGCAGAATAAAGTGCAAAGATTTTTAGACCCATACATTGTATACTTTTTCCTGAAAAATAAATCATAAAAGTCACCTATATTTTCGCGCGATAAATTCGAAATCAGTAAAGTGATGACATAAACCCCCCCTAATTTCACGTGGACTACGTCATGTTTTAGTTTCATCAAAATCCTAAATCTCGGTCCTGAATACTTCGCCTGCACAGCCTCTAATTCGAGATGCAAGGTGTTTTTTGAAATATTGAATTTCCCTGCCGTGTCTTCTGGCAGACAGAGCGCTCGCTGCAGCCCAATAAATCGGCTCCCCCGAAGAGCCACGTGCCCGAAGGGGGTGCATAAAAGTCGTGTGTGAGTTATATGACAAGCGAATACACTTGGCGTAAACGTTCCGCGCCGCGAGATCCGACGTGACGTACGATCAGAAAGCAATTTAATAAATTTCACGCGCTGTCCGATGACAGGGTGTCACCCACAGACACGGCCGGCCGTTCGTACGCTCGAATCCGCCCAAGATCGCGGATGATCGACCGCTCCAGCTTGTCATTAATCGTTTCGACCAACTACGGAGCCACTGCTTCCACGGTGCTGTTCCAAAGGAGCTTTGATTCTTCCTTTAAAAAATCACACGTTTCGGGAATAATCGCAGAAATTTTTGCTTGTGTTCTTAGATGCTCGTGCGAATTTCAATTACATTTTTTTATGTCGCAAGTGTCTTCATTTACCAATGTTAGATACTTGGAATGTGACTTTTATATTTATTTTATATTTTGTGTTTTTTTATAGAACGAACTTCTCGCGTTAATTTTCGTGTGAATATATATTTGTTTATTTGAGATATCTACAAGTATTACAACGGTTATGGAACACTATTAACTACACGTAGAATGTCTGCAGTAAATGAGGACAGTACAACAAATTTACAGGTAATACTAGCTTATTGTTAGCCCCACGTGTTTGTAATCCAGAAGATATAACAACATCACTCGTACCTTCTAAACGTTAAACACTGACACATTATTAAACAGTTTCAGCGCGAATGCGATGCAACATTGAACATCACTCATGTAATCCCGAAGTCTCGTTACATTTGAGTGGCGAGCAACAGTCGGGTCGATGGTTATTAATTCATGCTAGCCGTGTTTCCATTACAACTCTCGTAGATTGTATTTCAATATTTTATCGGGATTAATTGGTTGCAAGTGTGCTAATCCAACGGGTTGCTATTATCACTATGATGCGTTTGAATCGAAATCATGCCACCACTCTGGCGCTATTTCCACCTTCCACAATAATTCATTAGATTCCCAGTTAAACCCACAATCATCTTTAGATTCCCAAAGCTTCAAATTTTATTCGTCTCAATTAAGAAGAAAACCCACGACATCTCGACACCATTAGTACCCCATAGAATAATTCCCAAGTCCCCAGAATTTAACTCAAGAATTCAAGAACTCTGAAGATTTCACAAGCAGAGCAGAAAATCTTGAAGTAACCAGAGCAAAAGTCGCAGGTGAAGAGGATCGCTCAAGATCGTCAAAATGTCGCGAATATCCTCTTCGAAGCGTTGCAAAATCGCCGAGGAAAGCTCTCCGCCGTGGTTCCCTCTGCGTGCAATGAAAACGCCACGGGGAAAATACGACGCGCAGTGTCGAATACGCGCGCGTTACTCGCCTTTTGTTCTCACGTAACGTTCATCAATTAACGAGGAAAGTAAATAAACCAGCATTAACGAAGTTATGACCACCCCGCGTAACGTCGATGCTGCACAGGGGAAACAGAAAGCGTGGTAACGCAGAACTCGCTTGATAGCCTGTTAAAAACGCTGCTGACGAAACAATGATTGTTTACCATTTGAAGCATCAAAAACTCCATTTATTGCTTCGAACCCTGGCACGATTCTTAGTTTTTCTGTCTGTCCGTTGGATTTTCTTGGGAGAGGGAGGTTCAAGCTGTGCGTGAAATTGGGGTAGTTAGGTTTGATGGAAATGTGAAGTGTTTGGGTTGGAAGAAGGTTGGTGGAAGTAGTTTCAGGGGTATTTGACGAGTAAAGATTGAGCAGGGAATATTGAAGGTTTTAGGTGAGATAGGCATTAATTGGTGATTTCTGTGCGAGAAGTTGAAGATATTGAAGAAGTTTCGGTGCCTCGAAATGGCAAAGATTAGGGGAGAACTCCCCGAGCGCTTGGGGAGGAAAGAATGCTTCTATCGCTACCGTAGCCACTTGTTATTATCGAGAAACAATATATGCCTCTTAATTTCGAAAAAGAGAGAACGAATGAAAGGGATCGCGGTGGGGAGGAAAATGGGAAATAACAATAAGTTCGTTAATGGCGAGGACGAAACGCAATAAGTTGCAGGCGAGTGTAAAATAAGAAAAGTTGGCCGGCGTGGAAGATATCAGGATAATAACGAAGCTAACGAAGTAACCAGAGCGTCGTTAAGGCGACGATCCGCTATTAAAATCCCATCACTGACGCTGAGGATATTTTTAAGGAAAATGATGGCCCCGTTTTTTGGAAGTGTCTCGAGTCTACCCTAGGCATTAGAGGGTCACTTGACAAAATTCTCCACGCTCATGGCGCCATGCTTCCCATTCGTTCTCACTTCCATAATCACCTCAGCTTCAAACGTAACCAAAAAAGGGGAAAACGAAAAACCCACATGACACTCAACTTTTTCAAAATAACTCCAGAATCATTCAATCAAACATATCCACCACTCACAAAATAATCGCAAAGCTTCCTACAATTCTACTATTTAATCAACCCTATTGAATATACCAGAAACATAATACCCAAAATAATTTCTATCAGCCTAAAAACAACGCCCTCTACTTCCATCTCTATCGACGTATCAAACTATTACATTTCAGCGTGGAATTGGCTTCTCGATAAATCAATTCACCAGTTTTTCGAACTCGTCAATTTTAGCGTTGTGTATCCATTCCTTCCAAAATCCTTCTGATTTCTAGTATTGCGTGGGATGTGCGAGGGGGGCACTTATTCCGGGGATTTCACGTTTAGCTTGCGGGTAAGATCGCGCAGCACGAAATTTCGCAAAACTTCCGGAACAACGCGCTTTAGTCGCCGCTCAAAAGATGGAAGATGAAAGGCACAGGGGTGGCCTGGACGAAGCGTAAGTAATTTTAACCGACGCTCCGTGCCCGCAAGAACCATGAGCGAGGGGGGGGGGAAGGAGGGGGCTCGAAATACTTCCTTCCGTTATATTTACTTGCATTACACATATTTCGGCCCGAGGATTGCATACCTTCCACTAAAATTGTCTTGAATAGAATTTCACGGAGTTTCCAGCGAACGAGCTGCTCGCTCGCCTGCCGCTTTTACTCAAAGAGATAGTAATCCCGAAACATTAATAACGTCGAAGCGACTTCTCAGGCTCACCCTTCCTAGCCACCCTCTCCCACGTCTTCTTTTTCTGGCAAATTAATTCACCTCGCTCTGGGGCACGTCGAGTACGTTATTTTTGTTTCGGGGTGGGCGTCTTTTATGAGGACCTTTGCAAAATATTTTAATCTTGGGGTAAGGCGGCTGGGGTCTGTGAAGTTTTCAATTTAAGGCAGTAGTATATTATTGTTTGTTTGCGTGGGAGCTTTTAATGTGTTTTATTTTGAAGGAAATATTAAGATTAAATTCATATGTTAATGATAAGAGTTTCTTTCTCAAAGGAGGTTGGTAGACTTCTCTGTCCAAGGCGGGAGGACATTGAAATTAATTGTATGTAATTTTCAGGTTCAAAGGAATATAGGAAACTACTCTGGTTTCACGAAATATTTAATGTTAAAGCTACACCTTCACTGGAAGAGTAAGGCAGACTGGGGCTAGTTTACTAACGAGATTAGTTGACAAATTCCCTTTAATTGTTGTATTATGGAGTGAATTAATCTGATATTCGCGATATTGAAGTACATAAATGACCAGCTTGCCATTTCATATATCGCCATGACAAGAACTTGCGTGTGCTATCACTGAGAATGAAAAATCTGAGAAGCACGGCGGGAAGTAAATATTTCTGTTTCGACTATTTATGAATTTTTGTCCAGTACTGTTTGATGTTTCTTCAGGAATATTATGCTATACTGATGGTACTATGACAGCATATATACGCCTTTCGCAGACAAAGGGTTAATACTGAAAAGTAATTGCAAGTCAACCAATCCCACAGCCTGGGTTTGTGGACTTATTCATCTGACTACTCTAAATATAATAAAAACTACAACCTAGACTCGATTAAAACGATTTTCAAAATTAAGCCTATATACCTAATGAAATGTGCAAACTTTTGGTATGCAACAAGTCAACAAAGTACCAATGGTCCATTTATAAAAATTAGAAATATAAAAAATTAGTTAACTGTGTAATCGCGTGATAACAATTCCCTTAATTATTTCCTATGAGCTCTCTTGCCCATTCTCAGGCTCGAAAGAAAGAAGGATCCACCCCAGAGATCCGTTTGCGCTTGCTGTAAATACTCGCCCGCGACTCGTCCCTCTTCCCACCTTCTTAGCAAGAAGGGACATAAACCCCGGCATAAAGAACGACGCCGCTTACATCGTTCTTAATACATATCCATAACGTACCACTCGCGTTGCGCTCCCACCCTCGTAGACAGAGTCGAGGAGAGTTTCTTCACAGCCGTTGGAAAAGCAGGTTGAGAGAGCTCGAGAGGAGCCCGGCGTCCTGCACGGGGGCCGAAAAAGAGGGTAGAGCTGTCTGAGGGACAGTGGGACTCGAGAGAGATGAGCAGGGATAAATAAAAACAGGGGAAATATAAAAGAACGGATTGTAGAAGCCGAGGGCGCAGAGGGGCGAAGGAGGGGTCAAAGGCCGAGGGGGCACATAGGACTGAAGGCTAACGGGGTCAGAAAGCCGGAGGAGTGAAGGGTGAACGTGGAAGGGAAGCTGGAGAAAATCGGAGACGCGTGGCTCTGCAACAGAGGAATTTGGAAGGATGCGGAACGCGGCAAAAGGGTTGCAAGCGAGGGGAAAATTGAATAGGCGGGACAGAGAAAGCCAGGGGAAAAATCGGGGAAGTCGAAAAGGGGGTGAACAGAAGGAGGCGAGAAAATGGAAGCTAGCGAAGATCAAGAGGAGAAGTATCAAAGACAGAAAGGCAGCGAGAGTATCAGGAGCTGGTGCAAAGGTAGAGCGCCAGGTTCGAAAGAGCCTGGCAAGGCGTAACAGCCGAAATCAGAGAGACTTAAAAGGGCGCAGGGACTAAAGAAGACAGGGGAAAATAATACCACAGGAAACCTAGAAAAAAATACAAATATCCAGACACGCGGGCGAACTAAAAACGCACGGAAGGGTAGAAAGCAGCAGGGAAGCTGTCCAAAGGTGGACTACCTAAACCTCCACGGAGTCAAAGAGTAAATTAGGTAAAAAGTAAACACGAACACCCGGAGATGTGCGAGGAACCAGCAGAAGAGCGTGGCGCAAAGACAGAAGGGACAAAGAGCGTGGAGGAAGTCTGCAGAGAGGACGATGGGCAGAGGAACTAGGGAGCAGAGGGGGAGAGAATGGGTGGAGAGGAAAATAAATTGCGTCCAGCATCTGGTGATAACTGGAAAAGTTATCACACGTGCCGCCTCCGTTCCTGGTGCCACGTATCCACCGAATCCTTCAGTTTTCTCCAACTTTTCCACTGTCCTTCCGGTTGACACCGGTCATAGAGGCGCGGGGGTGGCCCGAGTGTCGGACAAATCTCCGCCCAGGTTGGGGATCCTTCGGGTGGACAGGGGAAATACTGCCGGCACGGACAAGCCCTGCTCGTGATTTCACGAAGAGGATTCACTTTGGAGGGATGTATTTCGTGAAATACGTACTCCCAGTCCAGGTGGACTGGGGCTTCCGCGATCGAACTGGTGATTAGGGAAACGATTCGAATCCTTCTCCCTTTTTCGCCACCTTTCTTCTCGTCCGCTGTCGTCCCTTCGTTCTTCCTCCTCTTTTTACGCTCTGGATGAAAGTATTAACGCGCAGGTATCGAAGAGGCCAACTACCCCTCTCGCGACGGAGACTCTATTCTTCGGGTGGGTGGATGCTTTTTTTTAGGGGTGAGATGCTCGAAGTTGGTCGTATCGAGAGGGATGATTTATGAATTCGGCTCTTCCGCGGGGAGTGTATCGTTTTTTTTTGTTGCGGGGGGTGTTAGGAGTGTAAGCAGTGTTGCGAAGATGAATGAAAGTTGGGGGAAAGTTTGAGGCAGCTGGGGTAATGGATAAACGATGGTGTAATGAATTGAGTACACCGCACGTTCTCTTTCCGCTTTGACGGTCCCTTCGGCTCTGTATTTTCATAGTCTAATTTGAATCTGCGGTTACTGTCGCGGCCTTACGATAACCGTATGACTCTTTTCTGTTTCAGGTAAGTGTGTGGCGTAACAAGGCACCTTTCTCCATCCGCGGCACCGTAAGTCACACCAAAACGACTTCTTCGAAATTATTAGGGATTCGTCCGCCATGGGACACGACAACACCATTTCTCTTTGAAACTTTCCTGCCATTGTTATTTCGAAGTTGCCAAAGTACAAAGCGCAAAGTTCCAAATGAAAAGATACACGATATCACCGGCAGCGTCAAAGTGACGCAGAGGCGCGTCTAAAAATTACATCTGGGCCGCGTCCAGCGTCCGAAACAATCAAAAGCCGTCGGTCCCTTAACAAGACCACTCCCTTCAAAGTGTGCGCACGAAAGTTTCGAATATTCTCACGTTACTCCATCGCGAATCACCATACCCACGTTTCCCATTAAAAGCACCCACGATCTCCATACTAAAAGCCGCGCGGAAAATTACAATTCACGCCGTTAAAAGCGAAAATCTTCTCGCGCGCCGCGAAACCCCCAGTGACTTCCATTAAAAATCCCAATTTCCATTCTCGTTACTGGAAGGAATTACATCCTTTTCGATTTGACGGTCAAAAGTCGCAGTTTGTTTCGCTAAGGTGTGATGTGTCCTCTTGTGGATTTTAAGCGTATACAGGAGCAGATACCTCGGACAGTCTAATAAAAGTCGCTGACAATACGGTTACCCAGAGGCACCCGTAAATTCGGCGCTCGTAAAATAATCATTGATATCCGATGTCGAACCGGTTGTCCCTTCGCCTCTTTTACGACCAGATTATGTTCGGATCAACTCGGGCCTTTACGCTTGTCGAACTCCACCCCCGTCAGGGCGGTCAACAGAGATTTGTCCGAGTCTGTCGACCCCTCCTGCTTTTATGATTAATGCCCGCCAGACGGCCGGGAGGAAAGGATAAGACCTTACGAGACCTTGCGGCACGAGCACCGATATTATCGCCGATTAATGCGATCTCTCACGCGAGAAGTTTGCGCACAGGCAAAGACACAATGCGGAGACGTATTTTGGTGGCTGAGTGGATAAATGGGGGTGTTCTCTGGGGTTAAGTGCTGTTATAAATTCCAGCGAGTGTTTGAGAGATCCTTAATTGAAAGGGAAGGGTACTTAGGACTGATGAAGTTTACGAATAGATAGTACTTTTAAGGTTTTTTTACTGGCAACGAGTGATGAAGATAATATAGAAATTTTATTGACTTTCTTTTCATGAATTTGCATTCATTGGAGGCTTCGACATTTACTTTTCTTCTTGAGAAATCAAAGGGAGTGGGAAATGGAATTTTTAAATGGTGTTTTAAATTGGAGCGAGTGTTTGAGAGATATTTAATTGAAAAGGTAGGGTACTTAGCAATGATGAAGTTTAGGAATACTACTTTCATGACTTTTTACTGCGCATTAATGATGAAAATATGGAAATTTTATTAATTTTCTTCCCATGAATTTGCATTTATTGGAGACTTCGACATCTACATTTCTTCTTGAGAAATCAAGGGAGGAGGAAAATGCAGTTTTTAAATGGTATAAATTGGAGGAAGTGTTTGAAAGATTCTCCATTGAAAGGGAAGGATACCTACTTAGCAAAGATGAAGTCGAAGAATAGGTACTACTTCCAACGTTTTTTTACTGCCAAGGAGTGATGAAGATAATATAGAAACTTTATTGACTTTCTTCCCATGAATTTGCATTTATTGGAAGCTTCGACATCTACACTTCTTCTTGAGAAATCAAACGGAGGAGTGGAGTTCCAAATCAATGGAGTTTTTAAATGGTGTTATAAATTGGAGCGAGTGTTTGAGAGATATTTAATTGAAAAGGCAGGGTACTTAGCAATGATGAAGTTTACGAATTCTACCTTCAAAGTCTTTTACTGCTAACAAATGATGAAGATATAGAAATTTTATTAACTTCCTTCTCATGAATTTGCATCTATTGGAGGCTTCGACATCGACACTTCTTCTTGAGAAATCAGAGAGGAAAATGGAGTTTTTAAACCGTCCGAGACCGCGTCCTCTTGATTTTCCGCTCGATTCCGTTCGTCCCCATTGCTACCGGATATCGGCGTTCGACACTCGGAAATCGGAGATATTCATATTGGCCTTTGAACTTTATTCGTCGCGGAAGCTTCGGTAGCGTGAGGCGTTCTTCATAAATCCACGGGGCACAGAGCGGTCGTAAAGGTCGTCGGGGGCAAACAGTGAAATTCTTACGGAGCAATCGGGACCAAGTCGTTCGCTTATTTCACCCTGCCACCCTCCCGTGTTTTACACGCCACATAACTCCCCCCGGAAGAAGCCTGCTCCCCTGTAATCGCTCGTTTTCGCGTCGTATCCGCGGAATTTGATGCATAACACTTGTGTGTCTGCCTGAGCGGAACCAAAGTGGTGTAATAGCGATCCCAAAGTTACTATCGCTGGGATCTGCGAGCTGAATCTGGTCGTAAGACCAGGGAACCTGCCATCAATTCGTTGCCGTTTCAGCGGTCTGAGAAAACGGGGGCGAAAAATTCCACGAACTTCTGGCAAGTATTAACTTTCCATCGGGCGTTTCGGAAAACACGCATTTCGGCATTAATGCCCACTTTATCTCACATCGTAGCAAAAGTTTTTATATCTCGAATTGCATTCCGTCAGACTTCAGAGGCACTTTGACTCGAGACAGTCGTGTAATCTGAGCTTACAGTTCTTCTTACAGATCTTACAGTTCGAGAATTTTCCTAGCCTTCACCGTGCTTCCAATGGAATATCGAGAATGTAGCTAGACGTTCCCTATTGACGAGCCACTTCCTGCTACCAGAAGTTCCCGGGGGGGATGAAAAGTACACTGCTCGCCGTGATTCATGCAGAGGTTCTACAAAAGTCAGTGAGTTCCCAAGTTCCTGGGAATTCTGTTGTACAAGCGTGATATGCGGAAGGAAAGGGGTGTGGAGGAAAGGTACAGCGATTGGTTTCCAAACTAGCCATGTAAGTGTCATAATTCCGCGCGGAAATGGGGGAGGGGTAGCAGGTCGTTGCAGATTTATCGACTTAATTTTTCCGCCCCGAGATTCCAGCCGTCGACGACCATCGGCAAACTTTTCGTTTGAGGGGTAAAGGTTCCGTTCCAGGGTGGCGCGTGGCAACCGGGGGGTGAATCAATGGTCTAAAAAAGGAGCACGAGGTGGCCCTGCCGGTGCCCGAGTCTCTGGGCACGGATTGACGTACAGTATGGCCTCGCCTCCTAGTGAAAATTGTGTGGCCGTGTGTTTTAAACGGTCCAAGGAGCTCCCGTTTCTGTCCGAACGTTCTGGAACGAAGAATACTCGCTGGGAGTAGAAACGGTGTCGAAATGTGAGGGCGTGTAGCAGGAAAGAAACGAGGTTCCGTTAAAAATGGAGAGAAAACGGAGGAATGGAGGTAGTTGGCGAAGAAGAAATACGTTCCGAAAGTGAGTAGCTACATAATAGAGGAAAATAAGGAACTGTCCATGCAGATGAGCTAGAGGAAGAAGCTACAAAAACGTTAAAATTAAATTCCAAGAATGAAATTACACTGCGACGACTTGGTAACAGGAAAAATGGTACGAGCCAGCGGCCCTTGGAATATAAATCGAGTAACTGCGCCGAGAATAAACACTCGCCGGAAGAAAAAAGAGACAGGGGGGTGCGCGGCGAGAGAACTATTCCCGTAAATAGAAAGAGAATCTTCCAAAGGATGAAGCCGCGGAGACCCATAGAAGCGTCGCGGGGAAGCCACGGGGTGTAGAGAAGCGGTGGCGTGTAGGGGAAGTGGAGAGCCGCTCAGGGTGTAGAGAACACACTCCAGCAAGACTAGGGCAGGGGATGTTTATGGGGAAGCGCAGTGCGGGCATCGCCTGAGGCGCCAGTGCGGAGGAGGCGAGACGGCGCCGTAATTGATGGTGGCCAAGTATCAATGGGGGTCGATTCGTAAAGAACAGGAGTTTTTCGCAACTGACGCACACGGGGAAGGTCCATTGACTCCTTTCAGACGGCCTGCCACGCCATTTCCATCCTCCATCGCCGCGTCTCCAGCGGAGGACCTTCCGTAAGAAACCTCTCAAGATTATGGGGACTCTTTTTCCTTTTTTCTCTCTATCTCCCTTCTCCGTTTCTTCCTGTGTGACGCACTCCACAGCAGGCTGCGAGCATTAACGTTGCCGTCCCCGGTGGTTGGGATTTAGTTTTCGCGGTCTCGCCCGGGATAATTCGAGTTGCCCGCGATCGATCGAGGAAGAAACGTACCCTCCCATCTTCTCTGTTCCTCTGTCGAAACTCCGGCCGGTTTTTCCGGTCTTTCGCCGCTCCTCTTTGTTACTCGCCCGGCAAAAAACCTCTCAGGAGTATGAAACGGAGTTTTTCGCGGTAAGAGGCACGCATTAATTTTACTTTACCGCGGTGGGACGGCACCGTCCGCGAACGTCGATGCTGGCGGGAATTTTTTTACGCCCGGGATTTACGAGCGACAAATTTCGGCTGGGACTCCGCTCCCCGGCCATCGTTCCCCCGTGGCTCCTTCCGGGGTAGCGCGGGGCAGGGTGGCGGTTCGTGCGGGCGGAATTGGGTTAATTCTAAGTCCCATGGTTTATTTCGGAGCATCGGAGGAGATGATTCGCGAGGAACGTGCTCCTCGCCGTCGACGCGCGAGAAACGTTGACCCCGTTGTTTCATCCCACGGCTTCTCAGATGGTGCAGGATTATTTGCCAAAGACGACTTCTTAGCATTCTACTATGCGTGCCAGTGGATAGATAGAAAATTTTGATTCCAATGAGTTGCAGGATTATCTAGGAAATAAATAATCTTTTCATTCTATATGATTAACATTTATGCATGTTTTCAACCATCTATTTATTTGACTTTCTTCAATTACCAGGGATTGAATTTTGTGTTTTTAAGAGAAAAATGGAATTTTCTTTTCGACGTATTATATTTTTTAATCACGTTTACTTAACATCGGAATATTATTACAAAGTAGATTTGTGAACTGGCAACTTTTGGAAATAGCCAATTCATATTTATAAAACTCTCGTAGTAACGCTTATTCGCCAGAGCTAAAGTGGGTTGCCATACACTATTCCGGAGCGGAAATTCTTGATATAATGAATATGATATAAAATATAAAATCGTTCTAAGCAAAAAATACAATTTTATTTAAAATATTAATAAGCGGATAGTAACTTCTAAAAAATTATGAAATGTAGTACAATTTCAACCAGGTCCGTTTTTCAGTACAAAGAACAAATTTATTAATTATTCGGCTGCCCCTGCAATATTTTAAAAGCTAGATTTTAAACACCACATTAATAATTATCCAGTCCAATTACTCGATCCTTAAAACACTCCATCTTTGTTTTACTTTCTCTCCCAACCCTCGTCGAAGGGGCGGGAAGAGACTCTGTCTATTCAAAAGATCCAAAAAATTGTCAGTTCTGCTTTTCGCCCTGATTTATGCCCCCGTTTTGACTGGCCTCCGAAACGAAGACAAATCGAGCGCCGGGCCGAGGCGAACGAATCGCGAAATACGGGCGTGGGAGTCGATGCAAAAACCGCGGGAAGGCATAAATCCGTTTAGACTCGTTCAAGCTGCCGCCTCGTTCGGCTACAAATTCGTCCAGGGGCCAGTCGTAAATTTCCATCGAAGGTCGAGGCTGCTGCATGATTCGTAAATCTTTGAAATCACGCGCGACAAAGCGACCGGGCGCGAGGATACGTGACGTCGTTCGGTTCTCATTGTCAGTGGAAGCTGGCTTTTTACGGTAGCCCGAACTGCACCAGGTGGATGATTATCCCCGCGGCCAGCTCCCCCATCCGGCCGTAAATAAACCGAACTTTCCCCGGTTCTTATCCTTCCCCTTTGAGCGCGCAAAAGGCCCTCGACTTCTTCTCTGGTCGGCTAGAACGCGAGTTAATTCCCGTTTACAGAGGCCCCTGTCCTGGATATCGAGTTTCACGATTCGTTAGCGGCACCGAGTTTCTCCCTTGCCCGCGGAGACCGTCGACTTCCGGTCCACCGCAGGCGGCTCCTTTCCTCCTCGCCTGTCCCTTCTCTCCCACCTTTTTCTTCTCGAACCTCGCGACGAACCTCCGCGAAAGCGCCCCGGTCCCCTTTGAACGCGATTCTTTTCGATGGAAGGGCACTTAAAACAGAGGAACGGCAAATTAACTATGCCCCCACTTCACTGAAAATGGAGCATTGCTTCGAGAGGATTCATTTGAAACAATCTTCACGATATCGATCATTGTGTAAATGTAGTTGGGCTTTGCGAGTGTTATAAAGGTACTTTCGCATAGTATATTTCGTGGAATATCTCGTGTAGCGTATTTTTATTACTTCTATTATTAACTTCTTTCTGTCATGGTTTTACCTTGCCCCTATCGCTCGTGCTTTGAAAATGCGTTCTAACTTACAGAGCTTCCCACGTTGCGTCGGAGCTTTTTGTTGTTTATCTTCGTATTTTCTTTCCGCGTGATATCGAGTGACATGTTTCATAGTGGATAAACCTTCGGTCAGCCCGCCGTTCCTTGCCATCTGATGGAAAAAAAACTCTCGCGGAATTGAAAGCCCCCCTCTAAGTAACTAGAAAACACGGTTTAATTTCGGTTCTCGTGGACTGTTCTGGTCATTAAGTGAGGTGATACGCGACGTAGGAACGCTTTTTGCGACCGATACACAGGGAAAACTCTATTGGCTCTTTTTTGCCCACTTCCTATTCCCCCATCTCCTTATTCCCTTCCACCCTTGTTTTATTACGCCCTCCATCCCCCGGCCCCGATTTCTGTCCACTCACTCCGCTCTGCATCCTTTTTGTTCACCCCATTTATCTTGCTTACCTGGTTTCTAATTTTCTTGACTCTTCTGTTCCCTTTTTCTCCGTCGTACCGCTTGTTACGCTGCAATTCTGGACGGATAAAGGAAGTTTTACAGCAACGGGGCTCCCGCAGGGAGCAGTCCTGTTCATTAGCTGCCACGCGTGGCTTGGCTTTATTCTTGATCGAGCCGCGTGACGAAATTCTGGTAGGAAGCTTAGACGAAAACGTAGCTTAATACTGGCGGGGTGTACGAAATGCTCCAGTGGTCTTTGGCGTAATGCAGCTTGGTTTAAGATCGATGATGCTAGCTAAGATATGTCAGGGGACGTCGCTAGATATTAGTAGACACCCGTTGAACATTTCTCTAACACAATCTTCAATATTCTGCTTCTCCACTCAAGTCTGATGGAATTCTCACTAAATTCCACACAAGCAGTTCTCAAGTTCTATTTAAGGGAGGGAACCTGGTGTAATCGGCACAAATTAAGGGAAGCCACTGTGAAATTTTATTTTTCGATTTTCATTTTTGTGCATTTTCATAATAGGTGTTTGGTGCCTCAAAAATATATCTGTACAATTTCGAAGTAGATCTCGACAAATTCTGGGAGCTGCGGAAGATTTTGTATAGGTAGCGCAGCACTCAGAATCGAGTGCATGCATAGGTAACTTGGTGTCAATCACCCGAAAAGTTTATGTCCAAAAAACCAAATGTATCTAATAGGAGGGATTATGAGTTTATATATTGTTTAGAAATAGTTAGAGAATCACTGGCCACGGAGAGACCGTATGCAGCTGCGATCTTTGAGTTGCAGAAAATAACTTCTGTTAAAACTTTAAACGCGATTATCTCGAAACGGCATTTTTCAAACGGAGCAGATTAATAACTCAGTCAAATTTTATCGGAAATTTTCAGGGAATATTCGTAATAGAATTATCTTCAATTAAGGGTACAAGTATTTTATATCGAATAATTCATTTAATCTTATCATTGAAAAAACATTTTTGATACCTTATCTCCCACAGTTCACCATTTCTTAAAAAATTAATATTTTTTTAAATATATATACTTAACTGAGACTATTGAAATATATTTGAAGAAAACGTTCGAATTTTTCAATTCAGAGAAAATGTTGCCACCTAATACTTAATATAGCCTGAAAGTATTAAAAAAATTGCATGTATAGTTTCCTACCAAAACCATCCCCAAAAAGAACCTCGATTTCCGCCGATTACACCAGTTTCCCCTAAAGAATTCAGTTAAATTAAACAGCCGCAATAAAATGTCCGAGGAGCTTCTTTCCAATTCTGATTCACCGCATCGAATTCGATTATACTGGAGACATAGCTGCGAAGACCGTGCAAACAGAAATGTTTATTCCCCCGGCTCCGCGGGGAACCTTAGTAACTCTGCTTTGAATAATGACCGCGTGATTGGGTGAAGTTTAGGTATTTGTTTTAAATCGATCGGAGCCAAGGAACTCGGGCAACTTCCACGGGGAAGACGGAGCACTTTGTGGTCCTGTAGAGTTACCACGTTAGCGCGGATGAAGCTCGTAAAGTCGACCGTCCCTTTGCATAGTTTCGCGAAAAGTGGGGAATGATGAATCGGCTCATCGTGGCCGCTTATGCCTCGCAACGGCGAAACGAAAGCGTGCTGGAACTCGTTACCAGGCCCGCTCCTTTAATTAAACGTAATTCAATTGGTCAAAGGGCAGTGGAGGAGGTGAAGCCCAATTAATTAACAGACGCCGAGACAATTTTCATCACGTTCGCGGGGAAACGAAGCGTGGCGCGATGATTAACGAGTCCCAAAATGCACAGCGTCAGAATCAGTTCACCAAGGGTATGATCGAATTGGTCGCACAATGCGACGTGGTACTCTAAATAAGGAAATTAGAAAATACAGGGGAACAGCTTTTGATTTAAAGCTTCGTTTTCAAGAAACATGACTTTGAATATTTATTAAGTATACATATTCTTGGTAGAATGCAAGAATCAACATATTGTGCAACTACGAAATCAGAAAGGAAGCAGTTCTTCCTTATTACTTTGATTCGAAGCATGCTCGATCATGCTTTTAGACAGCTGTAGTCTGCGTGGCGATGTTATTTGTTAAGTAGACAGACGGTTAAGAGCCTCGCACAGGAAACCATGAACAGGTCGACGACAGGCTGTTCTTGCTGAAGGTTTTAAGAGCATCGGTGTGTAAGATTCGCGGACGACAAACGTTTTTCACGAGTGCCGCGCGGAAAGCACCATTCATCTCGCCTTTTGTTTTCACCGCCGCTCCCCACCCCCTCGCCCTTTCTCCGACAAGGTCTCTCGCGGAGCCGCGAAAAAACTACCGGAGTCACAAATTCCTCCTCCGCGTGAATCTGACCGAGACGATTTCATTTTTTCGTCGGCTGCGTATTTTGGTCGAGCGGTCCTCTGTGTAGGAAGATTATAATTCGGGATAATACAATTAAAAATCAGAGACGCTTTGTATAATTTGAAAAGAAGAATTTACCGAATTACCACGAACCTTTTAAAAATAATTCCGTACAGTTAAAAGGCAAAAATCTCCCAAAATTCTGTGACCTCAAAGACATGTTCCAGATCTTCAAGCTTTCATATACAGAAATGAAATCGCAATGCATAATTCATACGATCACAGGATTAAAGGATCCCTTAACCGAAAGACTGTCAGTGCTGAAGCATTGTTCGTCAAAGTACAGTTCCACGATGAGAAAATTGGTCGCCAGTACACAGAAGCAGATCCACTGGATACACGAATGGCAATCGATCGAAGACAGCAAGGGGGTGAGTGCTGAGATTGATGGCGATGGCGAGCACAAAGAGGCTCGTTCACGGGGAATCCAAATTTTTCGCGTCTCACGCACCTAAGTGGGCACCCCATCTCTCGCCGGAGAAACCATGGAAAAGCTTTCAGCAGCCTGGAATTTCCTCCAATGACGTAGGTCAATCTCACCTCCACTATGGAACTCCAGCTTGACCCACGCGGTGACGCGACAGAATACGAAAGACGCTACTTTCTTAGCAAAAGGAGCATCCCTTGTCAACCCCAGCCATTGTCTACCCTTATTTCATCCCTTCGCTCACCTTTATTTCTGCCTCCACTTATCTATCTAAACCTTCATCTGTATCTCTCGCTTTCACATCTCATTATTAACCTTAGTATCATCCTTATATTCTAGACTCCCTAAATCATATCTTCATTCGCATATGTATAAACGATTTCCATGCACTTCAATCGTAGATCCCCTTCCACGTAAATCTCCCCATAAATCTAAAAATTCCACGTCGAATCATGTTGCAATCACGAAAGTGTCACACTCCCCATATCTCCAATCAACGAAGAGCAGAAACTATTTATCTTCTTCCACCTCAACTTCCAACCCCCACTCAGTTCACGATTTCTTCTCACCTATCCACTTCCCCTTTAAATTTTCACCACCCTCTAGCCCCGTTTTTTCCTAACGTTCTGGTAAACATCTAGAAATTGGTCCGCAAGATAATTCAATGGAATACTGAGGGTGTTTTCGAGAATACTCGAAAGTTGGCTACACCGAATTGTTGGAGGGTACTTTCCCTCGTAAATTTCTAATTGACTTCAACGTGGACGGGGCACGAGGGGGTGGCGATTTCCAGGCGGAAAGCCTGGGACGAAGGGCACGATGGAGAATGCAGAGTTCGATCTATTTTTGACGGTAGACTGACTGTTCCGGACAAATTGACAGTCTCGGCCGCGGTGGCCGCCAGTTCTGAATAGTTCTCCGCGCAAAACCGCAGAACGAATACCGGGCTACGGTTACGATCGCTGCATCAGTTCCCCAGAAATGTACTTCCGGCACGTCCTTCCGGTTAATCGGACAGTTTCGGAATTCGTTCCAAATAGTTGTCGAAGAGTTTCGCGGGTCACGACGCCGGCGACCGAGCGGGGGGTTTTCGAAAATCGGGCATGGCGACTCGAAAATTGCCCCGCTGCTGTTAACGCTCTCACGGAGTTCATCGAACCGTTTATTTAGCAAGCGGAGAGACATAGCAGCTTGCAGGAGACAGAAATGTTGTGTCCATACAGGGATTATTGATGTCGAAGGGTGTCTCGCGATTGGTGTAGAGTTTGGAGGGTTGCAAGTAAAAGGAATCCACTGGTACCGGTTTTATCCTGAAGATCTATCCACTGATGGAGTAAAAATATTTTAAGGTTGCCGTGACACGAAACTTTTCAGTCAAAAATCCACATCGTTTTCGTTTTAAGATTTTTTACATTTTACGTGCACTGTTCTTCAGTCTTAGATATTTTTCCGCAAAAATCTCCATATAGGACGAAAATTTTCAACTCGAATCGTAGGCACAGCGGTCACAAACATTATAAATAATGGCCACCCTATTGCCCATAAAATTAAAAATTCCACCTCGAATCATGTAGCAATCACAAAAGTGCCACTCCTCATATCCCCAATCAAAGAAGCACACAAACCTCCCCAAACTTCTTCCCCCAGTTCACATTCAATTCCACCAATACCCAACCTACACCTGCCTCAGGTCCACAAGACACAATTCACACCAATCAACACGATGAAAGCATCACTCTTCCCATCCTTCCTTCAAGCACGAATCACGCTCCCAGAACCAGGCCTCCATGAAAACCGCACCAACACCCACGGTTATTTTTCCCGTTCTACCCGCGGTGGTCGGTGCTCCCGTGACGATCTGACACGAGCATCGTTCAGCCGGTCCATTTTCGCGCGATTCCCCGCGAAAAAAGCAGCCGAACGGCTGCTGCGAACAGCTCGTTTCGCCGGTTCATCCAGAGCACGGAAATCCGTGGATCCTAAACGGCAGTCGAAACTTTATCGTCGTGTTCGGGCGCGATGGATTAAACGGCCCGTTGATGAGCACGCGTGTTCGACAAAAGCGATTCTTCTCCCGTCAATCGGCTGGAACAAAGGCCGCGGGAATCGCGAAAATCGCGAGCTGGGGGAAAAATCCCCAGCTGTGAAACTGGCCAAGTCCGCGACGCGTGAATATCCCCGTTCGATTAGCGCGTCGTTTTTAATTGGTCCTGATTCGCGCCCCTCCTCCCGCGTTCCTGCCAGCGGCAGAAGCACCGCGATTCCAGATCGCGATACGCGTGTATTTAATACCCTTCGCAATTTTCCGTCGATTGGCGCCACGCTCCGATGGGTGTAATTTTCTCTAGAGCTGCCGGGAAAGTTGGACTGCAAGGTGCTTCTTCAGGAGGTAATGAATCAAAGTGCTGCGAGATGCAGGATGTTAAGTGGACTTTGAATGATTAAGAAGCAAATGTTGTCTCGAGCTTGTTTTCTATTTATTTTCAATTTCACACTTAAGTCTACGTGCCCGTCAAATCACCCCAAAAATAATTCATTTAGAATTCATATAATATATTTTCTAGGCTACGAACATTATAATATTCCTGCGGGAACATTGCAGGACGATATTCTTGTAATGTTGCAACGTTGCAAAAATATACAACCTGCAATATTGCGAAGGCGGACGTAGGACTGAACCTGCAACGTCTTTGCAATGTTATGGGGCAACATTGCAATCTTACACCGCATCATTGCAGAGACGTTGCTGCAATGTTATGGTGCTTGTGGGTATAGAAAAATGCAAAAATAAAAAATCGATTTTTCGACACTTCTAGACCAGAATAGACTTTGGATGAAGATACTTTCGTTCACTGAATCCTTCCACAAATAGAGGTCATTGCTCGTCGCGTTTATTCCCACCGCCAAGGCACAGTCTCGTGTATCTCTACAGTAGGAGTTTTATTAATCATGCCGTCATTACGCTTTATTCGATGATAAACTGGCGGGCGCGCTGTTTTCATACATCATTAGAGGAGCAACGCTCATGAATGATTCAAACGATTTCCACTTCGTTTCAATAATCCCCGCGGAATAATTTAATTCGCCGTTGCACGTGCAATAACGTTAAAGGAACAATATTGAACGCCGCCGGTTCGCGGGTAATTCTGTAGCGGCTCATTAAACGGTAGCGCCGCAGACGATCATTGTTATGCAAAAAGAGTAGCACGGGTTGAGATACGCTGTATCAATTGCTTGGAAATTACCATCCGCCGCCCAGCTGCGGCCTGTCCGCGATCGTTCCGGCAATTGATCATCTCTGCTAAAAAGAGTTATTCATCGTTCGCTGAACAAACAAGACCTCGCGGTTCAACGGTCCCCGAGTGTGCTTACAGCTTCCTTTTGTTTCCCCGAAGATTCCTCCACCTGCAGTCACTCTATTTATGAACGCTCGGCAAGCAATCCTTTTGTTCGGAATCGCGCGCGGTTTCTTTGGAAACGTCGACCCAGAATCGTCGATGTCTCCTCTGGGCTCTCGAATCTCCATGAACGGCGGCTTCCTACCGCGCAAACCAGTTAGTACTTTCTGCTATAAACCACGGGCAGAGGAAGCTCCCTTGATATCTGATGGGTGGTTTAATTAATAGCAGTCATTTGGCGAACGATAGAACCACCAGTTCCATTTCTACTCTAACGATATAATTGACCAGATCGTTCTCTTAATTGAAATAGAAAGCTGATTGATATTCGCGCCGCTAGCGGGCCCGCGTAACGTCCGTTTCATTGCAGATGGCGTCATTCTCTAATCAAGCGTCGTGGAAAAATCCCGAAGCATTTCCGCGCTCCGGTGAAACCGTGTTATTCTCACCTGGGAACAGGTAACTGGCGCCACGGCTGCGCGCACCGTATCATTTACGACAGGCGAGCTGGTGTCAGGTCGGTGATTAGGCGACTCTCGAAGAAACCAACCCGCCGCAGGAGTCTGCGATCTAAATTTCAATCTTTAGCACGTGTACAATCGCGTGGAAAGCTTTAACGAGGCTCGTAAACGTGCGGCAAGGAGCCGATGCCGGAAGAGACTGCGCGTGGAATCGGCCTGATAGGTATAGAGCGGCTGGTCGACGTTAATGGCGTGTCCAGTTATCGAGGAGAAACAGGAATCGGGATTCGCGACGCTGATTATTCGAGTATGAAATTGAACGTCAGGGCGGCGCGTGACATCTGTACAGACGACTTCGTATCCTGCTCCTGCGGTTCTCCGATCGGATCCCGGGCTGCAGAGGCGAATTGTAAATTAATGAAGCGTACTCTACGCACCCGGCGACAGATCCGATGATTTGCAGTGCGTTGCTTCAGCGGCTAATTAAGCAAGCTTGTAATCCATGGTCGATCTTTCCGCCCTTCGGGCTTTGACTCGTAGATCCTTCCATTTGTCGTGTGCTTCACCTGTAGTTTTATCTCTATCCCGTTCCTGGGACTTCTGTTTCACTCTGTTTATTTATAATCCCTGATTTATTTATATTTCTTTCTCATTTCTAAATGTCACGCATTTTTTCATCCCTCCACTGTTTTCTTCGCTCCACATTCCTTTCGCCCGCGAGTCGTTTCGTTTCAAAGTAAGAAAACCGCGTTGCCCACGTGTTAAGTAGAAAATTGCCTGCAACTCATGGCAACCTTGCCAGGCGGTGCACTCGCGCCCCAAAGTACGTACTGGGTTCCTCGAAAGCTGTCATAAGTTACAAACAATTTTATCCTACTCCCTAACCACTTCCCCTATCGTGTATCTCTCTACTTACCACTTTGCTGATCTACATATCTGCCCTCCCTATCTATTTCGCTTCCCTCTCTGTCTCCCTGCCGCTGTCTGTTTCTTTCGGTACCCGGCGCGGCATGGAAGAGGCAGTCAGGTGGCGGAAACGAAATTCCCTGCAACTTATGACAACTTGCTGGGTTACTATATCTGTCTGACGCGATAAAACCCTATACCGAATGCAGAGGAACGTAATGCTGGATTTTATGGTGCTTCGTGCTTTCGTTGGATGTATTACGTTTATGGATTATTTCAGGGTGCGTGTTTCTGGGGATACTACATTAATCTCTTCGATGCAATTCGATAATGAACTGGTGGGGTGGTAATTACTGACATCTTCCTTCGTTGATACTCTGGGTGTGAGCCAGCCATAAGCTGATTTTGACACTCTGTACATTTTCCAATACGTAGAATCTGAACAACAACTCTGTAGACTTTTAGCTTCTAATATTGGAATTTGTAAAAGTTACGATTTTTTTAAGATTATCTTCGTTTTTTATAGACATATGGTAATCTAGAATTTTCTTACAAAACTATGATGAAATTTTAATTAAAAAACTGTTGGAATACATTCTAGAGACCTTGAAATTGACCCATGTTTTTTTTATAATGATTGGATTTTTTAGATGAGAATAGCAGTCGTTCAAAAATTCGCTTTTGGTGTGGGTCACCCAGTATGTCCAAATTAATTGTAAAAAGAGGTGTGAACGAAGGGTTAAGACTCTGAATGTTCTAAGATTTAGCAAAATACTGCAAACTTGCATGTTCCACAAGCTCGAGTTGTTTGCAATGTAAACATGCAATTATTGCATATCATATTTTCAATGATTTTTAAAATACCGAAATATAATAAGGATGCATCTTAAATAACTTCAAAATTTTTCCGTTTTTATATTATACCTATTTAATTCGTCTAAAAATGATAGAGAGCGCTGTTCAAAATGCGTGATTGGAAAATCCTAGTGTCTTCAAGCAAGAGATTGCGAAACTATTTCTTCAAAGTCCCTGTTCCTTATCTCTCGATTCGCGCAATGTGGAAATCTGATCCTCAATCACGACTATCGCACAATCGAACTCCGTTCAAAGATTCCTCGTCGCGAAACACGAGAGCCGCGTGGAACTTTATACGCAAGGCTGCCTCCGCCTCCTTTCAATCCCTCCTTTTCCTCCAATCCTCTCCAAAGAAACGTCTCGAGCCGAAACCCGTTTCGCGACAATCTCGATTTCAATTAATACTGGCTCTTTGGCAAGCAGCAACTTCGATTCGCAACCTCCCGACAAGTTACTCGCCTCTAATTATTCCAACAATACTTTAACTTCATTTCAGTGGCACAACCTTAAACCGAGAACACTATTGTCGAAAGATAAACGTGTTTCCTACTATCCCCTTCTCGCGAATATATAAAACAAAGCAGACTCCGCTCTAGGTTTATTCAAAGGTCCTTAATTAGCGTGCAGCTACCAGCTTCATTAATACCTACTCACCGCTTGTTAAAATGTCAACCACTTAACAGTCATGGAACACCATTGCTTCATGCCAAGTAAATCCCTCCGTCTTCCCCTATTGCCTAAGCAGTTACTCTTAAGGAATTACACCACTCCGAGGCGCTCAAAACAGCACCAAATTACACAATTTTCTTTTTATAATTCTGTGAGGTTGAAAATTATTTCTATACTTCTCCACGCTTAGGGCATGTATTAATGAAAATATTGTGCAAATATCATACAGAGATATTTAATAATTTCGCCCTACCACGTTTCCCTAAAAAAATATCTAATTCTTCCTCTTTTTAATGCACCCAGAAATCGTTCAAATAATTTCAGACGCTCTTTTCGCTTCCGCCATTCGTGAACAGTTAATCTGCTAGAGATCTGGCTCGCGTGGCCTCGCGAAAAGAGAGCCAGAGGCGTTTCGCGACTGCGGGAAAGGCTTCAGAGGGCAGAAGCATTATACCCTCTACAGTGGATCCATCCTGGCAGAGAGTTTTGCGTTAGTTAAGATCACAAAGTTGATTCTGGGATTAACGCGAAGTCCAGCCGGATCCGGGCGCTTTCAGCCTCGTGAAAACTGAACAAGCACGCTAATCCGCCGGATGAGTTCCTCTCTGAATGTATTACCGGATAGGGTGGGATCGATGCGCGACTTCCGGGGACTTTGATGCTCGGCGAGGAGGGTTTCCACGCTGGCGGAGCATGGCCCCCGATTCCGCGCGATAAACGATCCTTTCGCGATAAATATTTATGAGAAGCGTTTAGGAGACGTTCGCGCCGCTGGGTGCGCGATGGCACAGGCAGATACTTCGCGATTTTTGACTGCTTCTTTTCTGCACAGTTCCCTGAGATCCTTTTGATACCGAAGGGGGGCATTAGGGATGAGATTGTTGTGATAAGGGGCGGCGGTTCGAAAGGGTTAATTCAATGATTGGGTGAAGTTTATGTGGTTGGTTCTGAAAGACAGGCGGGGATCGTTTAAGAAGTATACAGGAGGTACACATGGGAAATTAAAGGGATTTGTAAGGGATTTATCGGGGGGCTAGTGGGTAAGGACTGTTCTATAAATAATAGGATGTTTTCCAAGCAGCACGTGGGTAAGAGATCTCTTACCTACTCCGACAGAAGTATCCTTGCTTCCATGTGCCCTCGCAAAAATTCACACCCCAGAAATTAGCAATCCCTCTAGGGATTCTCAGAACCAGATGCCTTAATCTCAGCAGACATTGCATCAAAATCACCCAACCTTCCCTACCACGATAAAGAATCATCAAAAACTGCCATCTACAATCATCCCAAAACCATCAATTCCACTTTCCACCTCGCTTGCCACAAGACGCATAAAAGAAGACAAAAAAGAAGTCCCCGAACAAAGGCGACCACACTTTCTACAACAATCTCGCCCAAACGATGCCCGCCGTCATATAATCACGCCTCCATTGTCCCATCGATTGCTACAGTATTCAATTCGACGGTCTTCGTGAGGTCGAGTTGCTTCCGTTGTAAATTCGATTTAGCACCATCGGCGGGGAACACCCCGCGTCTAATTGCGTAATAAGGAGCAACGCGTCCTGTAAATTAGGATTATAAAGTCAGCCACCCGACGGACGTTCCTCCCGTAATTACATGGAGTGGAGGGGGGATTGTGGAGCGAGAAGGAGGAGGCGATCTCTGAATTATTTGGGAATCCCGTGTGTATTTCGAGGGCGTTTAGCGACGCTCCAGCTTATGAATTACAGAGCGGCATCAATTTCGCCGTGCTCGTTAACGATCCGCCATGTATCGTACGAGGTTCGCCGATCGATGGCGCGCGAGACTCGCATAAAATTGGCGAGCACCAAAGCCGGCCCCGACTGCTCTCCGCCTGTTCAGACGACTTTATTTCTCGCCAGCTTCAACCCCCCTCTCTGTAAAGCGTGCCGTTTAATTAAGTGCAGTGTGTAAGTTGGCCGGGCGGGCCAGTTTACATTTAATCCAGCAATCCTTGTAATTTGGGATCAGTGACTCGTAAAGGCAGACAGAGATGGAGGGCAGGGAAGAAAGAGATCGGTGCAGATAAAGCTTCTAGTAGGGTAAGGGTGATTGGATTGTGGGGAGATGAGCAATTAATGAGGCGTGAGTAGAGACCAGTGTAATAGGATGTGGGGGTTTCGTTGGGGGGTTGAAAGGAATCGGCTTGAAGAAAGGATTTTGTGTAGGGAAGTTTTGTTATTGATAGCTAACATGGATTATTATATCCCTCCTGGCTGGTGAGCAAGATGCCAGTTTCGTGAAACCTGTATCATGAAGCATGTATCAATGTTTCATGCAACATGTATCACCGTCTAGACGGTCCTTTAGAGTAACTTAATAAATTTTTTAAAGTAACTGTACCATCGAACTTATCGTAGGCGAAAAAGAGGACCTCGGTTGATGGGACTCGAACCATCGTTACCGATTCCCCCAACACCGATTTTCCGATGGGACTTCTTTTCCGAGCTCTAAAAATACCGAAACTAACGGGGCCCAGATCGCAACATAGACCGCTCTCAAACACCGAATGCCAACACTATCACCCTCCCAGCCAGAATTTCTAAGAACACCGTCCGCAAAAAGCGTACTCTCCATTCCATATAAGAGTAGACCTATGCCTCTACCGATTTGCGACCGATCTGCGCAACTCCCACGGATCTGACACACGCGATTGGTCGTAGCATTTTCTTTAGAGTCTACTCTAAAGTGGAATGCACTATAGACATAAAATTACTGGCTACAGAATCCATCCCCATTGAACCATCCCCCGCAACGTCTCGATAGAAGCTTCGTCTACCAAGTTACTCCACGCGGACAATACATCCAATTAATCCAATTGAGCCAGAAATTCGCGAAGAACCGAACCGCACCGGGGCACGTGCGCCAGCTAAAGTGATTCGTAACAATCATCGCGATACGCCGGTGTTAATCCCCGATCCTGGTCACGCGAGCCTAAGCTCCGCGTGAAATAGCATCGCGGCCCGTAATTCACGGGAACGAGATAGTTGTAAGGTTCCGGCATGGCGGATTAAAAAATATAAATCGTGCTGCTCTAGGGGGCGGGACGCCTTGAAACGTGGCCACCATTTCGCTTGCTCGCTGGTTCAACCGTATTTCAGGCCAGAGGGGCCCGTGGACAGATAAGAATTTCGCGCAACACCACCAGCTGCGATACACAATTTTCGTTCCCCTCTGTTTTTTATCCTATTCTTCCGTTCATTTTGGCAATGTCTCCCCGGCGAGATTAAACCTGGAAAAGTGTTTACGGGCAATACCCGTATCCCGATGCTCGGCGACATATTTAACCGAATTTAAATTCCACCTACTCCCCTCGCGATTTCATTCGCCGCATGTACGCGACATATTTCGCTTCTTGTTAGCTGTTAACATACCCGTACGAATTTCAGGACGGAACGAAATTTATACAGTTGTGTAATGCAATGGGTCTGGTAGAGTTATCATTTCTTCACGAGAAATGACGACCGGGAAGGGAACTCTGGCGTTCGAATTTAAGGGGATGTTAATTCGAAGATATCGGGCCTCTCTCTCTATTGAGTTGCTTCTATGATTTTTATATACTCTTCTCTCCGGGAAGTAAAAGGAAGAAAATTTCATCGATCACACCCTGCATTCAGGGTCCGATATCTCGGATTTCGCGTTTAGAATTTTACTTCCCCTCTCCAATATCTAAAATCGAAATTCCACTTATTCGATCCGGCAGGGTATCGTTCACGGTATCGTGAACCGTTTCGTAACAACGGAAACGAGGGGGTGGCGACCCCACAGCGGAGCGACCGTACATCCACGAATTTACAGAACGATTTCGCGAGTCGCACGCGATTTGCTCCGAACGGAATTCCAATGAGAGGAGGACCGAGAACGCTGGAGGCCTTCGAGACTTCTGCATCGGCCCGTGCTCGCTGCGGAAATGCACGGGACTCGATAAGAAGCTCCATGAAAATGCAAAATCCCACCCATGTGCTGTGCGCGAATCACGAAAACGCGAGGCTTCCGCGTTCGTTCCTTAATTCTCGAGTGGCCTCGTGCCACCGAGAACGAGGGTCTCGTTCGCCGCGCCGAGTGCAGGGTTGGAAAGGGGAACGAGTAGGGCACGTCGGGAGGACAGGATGCGTCGACGGCACGTGTGTTTGGAACTTTGAACGTGCACGTAAAATACGAACGATAATTAAGGTTTTTCTGGCTTCTTCCGGCGGTTTCCAGCCAGCGTCATCGGCGCACTTTTTGTCCACGCGCGAAGGCTGTCAACGAGGAGGGAAATTGAAAATTTTGAGCGACAAGTGTGGACGTTTTGCGTGGACGTGGACATTGTTGCCGGTAGAAAAAGAGAGGTTTGAACTTTGAAGCACTGGGAAGCTAGGGCGATAGTATTGGAGGGTTTGTCGAGCTTTTTTCGGGTTCGAAACAATCGGGCTTGAACGTGGAATTTTAGGTGGACGTGACGCAAGAAGGGACGGGGAATGTGTTAACCATATATGTAATCGAAAGTGCGAGGAGTCTGTAGTGGTGTGATCAAAATGGGTGCATTCTGAGTTTTAGAATTAACAGATTTTAAGTCGTGAGGATTACTGACGAGGATGGGTACTGTAAATTCTCGTTATAAGCTCATTTCGACTATGCATTGTATGCTCGGCCGTTATCCCCATCATTTTTTGGAATCCTTCGGTCGAAAGTGAGAGAACGAAGCTCACAGTCGCAACACTCTTATTGGAGGGTCGGAATAATCGACGCTACGCGTTGTAAGCTCGCCGCCAACCCCGAGCATGGAGCCTATAACGAGAATTTACTGTATCGTACAATTTTCATGACGCCATCAACTTGCTAAAGAGCAAAGAGTGTCTCCCACATTTCTTTTTAAATAACTTTCCTCGACCTTCCCTCTGCAACTTGGAAACGCCATCAACTACCTGTACGCGGAACATTCCACGCACCAAACCAACCAGCTAAAAAAATAATCCACCCATAAACCAGCCTCAGAATCCGTACGAGCCGCCGTGCAACCCTGACTCTCCCCCCAACAGACACGAGCTTGCCCATAATCGAGCACAAGCGACCCGTGAAATGCTCGTCGGGCATTCCCCGGTATTTCCCCGATATTTCCCAAGTCTCTTTCCCGCGGCAATCTTTCTCCCGTTCCGCGTAAATAACCTCGCAGCGCCCGAGGTGGTAACATTTCCATGCAGGCGCCCTCGGAACGCGCGGCGACCGGCAGCCAGGAAGTCTCGTTGTTCCTTTGGTGCCTATTTGGCCGCCGAAATACGTGTTCCCGAGCTTTCCCCCCCTTTCCGCTGTCGATTGATACGAGCCGGGGCCACTCGTTGCCTGTGTTTACGTTGCGGGCACGGAACTGTTTTTCTCGCGACTCCCAACCGACCTTCACGCGTGGCGATCGAGGCAGTCAGTCTCGCTTTGGTTTCCGTTCCGACAACGTCGTTAAAGTGGCTTCACTATTGAACACGTGTCGCGGGGGATCGTTTGAGGTCGAAGTGCATCGCGCGTGGTCGTTTTTCGTCACAGGGGCAGAGCTTTTCACGTATCGCGTAGTATACAGGCACGAGTGTGTGATCGTGGAACTCTCGTTTTACTAGAACGCGTTCCTCGATGACGACTCGCCTCTGCTTAGTTCACTTGTGTCCTTGGGAGACTGACCAGCTGGGGGGACTCGAGGATTTAGGGGACAGAGTGAGGGTGTGGATGCCGGGAGCGCAAGGTAGGAGAATGTACACACATGTATGCGGTTATTAATTCAATTAGGATGTGAGGCTGATAGACCTCGACCTTTGCCTGTCGAGGGTAAATACAGAGATGCCGGAATTTTGTTACGTAAGCGCGAGCCAGATTTGCTAGTTTAGGGTCACTGCAGTCCAGGATTATAATGTAGAACTGGGCTAATTAACTTAGATTGTGCCCGGAGGTATTTGTTTATAATTGAGGGATGCGGGCTTGAGAGGATTCTGTTAAGTGGACTCGAGTTGATTTGCGGAGGTGTTTGTATAGAGCCCACTCTCTCTGCTTTAACGAATAAATAAAGTACTGAATACTCTAACCATTAATGGTTAAGTCACTATAATGTACGTTGGACCTCGGCGTTTAGAAATGGTTTATAGTGCGACTGGTGGCCAGTTAAATATGTAGAGTCAAAAGTAATAGAGATTTTGAGGAGTCAGCGTTGGAGCAATCGGTTAAAGCGGCTGGCTAGAGCGCAGTGGATCTGAAGATCGTGGGTTCGAGTCCCAACACCCCGAGGTTCTTTTTTCTCCTACAAAATCATCTCACTGCAGCGTCTTTATTTAAGTAATTCTTAATAACGAAGGGACATAATAAATGAAACTCTATTCAATTTACATCCCGTGTATTTTCTGCGAAACGTCCAATGTTTGCGGACAAACGGAGCTTCAAGCCCACTCTCCCCAAAACTTCCTCAACAGACGTGATCGCTTGCAACGGCCCTGACCGATTCAAAGAGGGAATTTTCAAAACTCTGAGCTACTCGAACTGTTAACACCCTCTTTCCCTAAAACTCTCCCCGATCAGAGCATTAACAAACGAGTTTACAATTGGCTCGTTATCGAACGTGGAGCACTGCCACTGCTCCACCGTTTGGATCAGCAATTTCCACCAGGCTCGCAGAAACCTCCTCGAGGCTAATTCGCTGCGGCCCGAATTCGTTAGACCACTCCCTTTTCGCGAGTTAAGTACCCTACGCGGCTACGTTTTCAGTTGCGCCCGATCCGAGCCCCCAGTACATACATACCGTGCAGTTTAGGGTGCAGGCCAGTCGCAAACCGAATCGCGAAAGTTTGCACGTTGTACGGCTTTTGTCGGAATGGTCCCTTGTAACCAGTTGCGGGCGAATCATCGTGAACGGTTTATTAAATCAGACACGGTTGCGAGGGGTGTAAGTAAGCTGGTAGGTGGTCGAGTCGCGCAAAGCGTGCCGTCGACGCAACGAGACTAATTACGCCGGGGCTCTTGCGTGTGTGGGTGCGCGCTTGCGTGTGTGTGCTCCCCACTTGCACGGATACTTGCAGCCACGCTTCATGGCTCTCCTGAGGCGCAGGACGCTTCGGTAACTCAGTTACCAGAGGAGTTCTCAGCGAATGAATTCGTAGTTTCTTTTTCCTCCACCCTTTCCTTTTTTCGCGCAACTTCATCGCGCGGAGGGACACTTCGGAAACGCCGGGTCTTGAGACGTGTACTCGCGCGAAACGCTCGCTATCGCGTGTCTAGGGAAAAGATCGCATAAATCTTAGAGGAATTTATTGCCCCGCGAAGTAGCAGCCGCGAGCCTTGGACTCTTTGCACGGAGTGGATTTAATTCTTATGTATTTCTAGGTGAATTAGTTTTGTTTGCTGATTTCGCGGCGGTTCACTTCTGCTGGGGATTGTTACGAAGATACTCGCTTTTACTTGCGAGGGTTTTATTACTCGCGGATTTTCCTCGCATCGAGAAGCGAGCGGGGTATTAAAACGATCGTGGTGAATGGGACAGCGTGCGTTGCGGGATTATCGATTTTATGACATCATAAATGGAGAACAGTGTGAATAATGTTATCGATAATGTGGACAAGAAAAAGGTAGCCAGGTGATGGTGGATGGGGGTATTGCCTGCTGTCGCAAAACCTACCTCTAATGTATCATTCATCGTCGCATAGAGTAGACTGTGTGCAAGTAGCACTGAATATCAACGTGCTAATGTGTTATGTGCTGTGTAGGAACAGATTTAGTTATCGCTCGTCCTTTATTTATGGTTAGGCGATGCTAGGTGGGCGAATTGGACAATTACAGATTACCTAGAAACCCGCACGCAAGTTTCCCCCAGTCTAACCTTCGAAATTTATCGGCGTCCTTCGGTTCGTGAATTTCTCGCGGCGGCTTCTACGAAAATCGAAGGTGTAATTTATGCGGCAGCGGAACGGCAACGATCATTTTCGGGGCCTGAAACTTTAATGGCACCCCTCGGCCCTCGCCGATGCCCAGCGACGCGCGTTCCGCGCGTCTCGACTCTGATCTCACCTCCGATTGCAATAATTATCGGTCGACAACCAGTACTCAATCGTTCCTCCTTGCTTTTAGTTTATATTTTTCGTGGGGGACCTCGTGGGCATCAGCGAAGCTACGAGGGTTCTGTTTTCTCATGTATGGAATTTTCGTAGATTTCAAATAGAGTTCTGGTAGATTTCTTCTATAGTTCTCCTAGAGTTCTGTGTGTAGAATTTTTCTAGAGTTCTGGTAGATTTTTTCTATAGTTCTCCTAGAGTTCTAGAATTCTGGTAGATTTCTCATAGTTTCCTCCTAGATTTTTTCTAGATTTCTCCTAGATTTCTCTTAGATCTCTTCTACATTTTTCCAAGATTTCTTCTAGATTTCTTTTAGATTTCTCCCAGATTTCTTCAATTTCTCTTTTACCCTCTGTTTACCTACCCCCCACCTTTCAAGCAACACAACTAATGAACCTGTCCACCACTTGTGCCACAAACCTTCCCCTCTTCCCCCGAGGGGGCGCGTCTAAAACGGCCAAGTTTCGCGAAATATCACCGACGCGTTGAAAACTGGTCGATTTACAAAGTGCGGTTGTCGAGGGGCGCGAAACGCGCCGCCAAACAATCAACGTCAGCTTAATTGGGGCCATAAATTCGTCACAGGGTGCTTATTAATTTTTTCCGAAACGCTCGTCCCGTCGATTTAATGCAATTCCCGGGCGGCGGTGATTCGAGGATTGATGGGAACGGTTTAATATTTCAAGTGCCGTGTCGCTCGCCGACACCGGCAAATTCCGAATTATTTTAATTTCGACCGATGGACGGCCGCGATAAACGATTTAAAATGGTGTTGGAGGTTCGAGCCACGCCGTGCACGCCAGCTCGTCGTAGTGTAATCCGATTTCGAGCTCTTCTGAAACGTTCGATCTTCTTAGAACGAAAAGTTTTGGTACCCTCCCTTCTCGAGTTGTCGCTTCGTTTTCGTTGCGTTCGAGGCGTATGAGGACTTCGTTGCACTCCACGCGGTCTAATCATATCATAGCGTTTCCTGAACTGCACGATCAACAACCGTAGCTCGGCACTCGAAGCCTAACTCCGTTCCAACTCAAACTTTCTACTTTCTCGGTATCGGTCGAGCTTTTTCGCACGGGTTGTTTCACTTTTCACGCGCGAGTAATTCTTCTGTGGAAACGTTCGACTTATCGTAAAGTGTTTCAGGAAATGTGCAAATAAATAAACGGTGAATAGAAGATTAATCTCAGGTTTAATAAAAGCCTATTGCCATTTATCTGTACATGCTATATGGTAATAATAATAAATATATTATTATGTATATTTCTCATTAGTCGTGTGTTCATTTACTTTTCATCAAGTACCGAGCGCTTTGAATCAATATATGTATCGCGTAATTATTATTTGAAACAAGATTCTAAATTTAATTTACCAATCCTCTTTTCTGACAACATAACAACGCGAAATGTAAATATTATGCCACCGCCAGTTATTGGATAATTAAATATACTACCATATTGGATATCAAGTGAGACTAAATAGCCTTTGTTGCGTATTATGAGTCGAGAGGGAAATAATAATTGGTAATATTGCCAACCCATGTGAACTATAGATTGCAGTGGTCTCAGTTCGATTTGTAGCGAAACAAGAATTGTATTTCCATGACGTTGCCTATGTTCATTACACAAATTAACATAGGTACTAACAATTCACAGGATATATCAGGTTTTAACACTCTGCACTTAGGAACTCTACTCTTAACACTTATTTCCTCTCACAACAGTAACATAACCAGTTATCCCTCGAGATCACTTGTTGCGTCACTTTCTCTTCATCAAAAATTAAAGATCAACTTCATATCAACTTAACATCAAATACAATTCCTCCTACTTCAACATCCGCTCTCCTCGTCACAATACATTTAACCAACTTCAGAACAAACAATTCTATCCCGTCAAATTTGTAACATCAACTGCAAACATTTTTTGGAGCTAAAATTTTGAAAAAGTCCACGCATGTGGTCCCTTTTCCCACGTTAGTCATCCACCCCCCTAAAATGTTTCCTCTTTCCGGTTGAGACCAGCGCGAACGCGCGGCGGGACCGTCTCAAACAGATCGCTCATGAATAAAACAAATCATCGCGTTGGAATTGCCAAGCCAATAGGATCTTGCGACAGGCTTGTGCGCCCGTCTCGCCATAAATTTTCATAAGCTCATCTTTATTAAACCGCGCACGAGCCATGGACAAAGTGGCTCATACCACGCGACTAGAAATAGTATCGCGCTGCTCGCACGCGACAGCCTCATGCGATTAACCACTTCGATAGAAATGTCCACTGGATTGTTGTGATCGACCGATTGAGCGACTTGGCCTGATACTGAAGCTCAGTAAACCCCTGCGTCGCGACTATCGTTGATCGTTTCCCTAATTTCCTGCTGCTACGCTGGCTAAACGCTGTACGGTGTGTTTAATCGATGCAGTGCAGGTGGAATCCTCTGCAGATGAAGTACAGGCAAGGGTGAATTGATTTTGTGGAGTTGAAGGTTTAATAGCACATGCTGTGTATCTGAGATCTTATGTTTGCAAGAGTCAAGATTCTAAAGTCTAGAAAATTAGAAATAATACAATTACAATTTCAACCGTATTTATAGAATAATTCCAATAAACGAGAGTGATGTCGGCGCACTAGTTCGGTCAATTAAACAATCAATAAAAGCTATTGTGCAATTTTAATAATTATTAATTCCAACGTTTCGGTCTTTGGTTGCGACCATTTTCAAGGAAAGACCGAAACGTTGGAATTAATAATTATTAAAATTGCACAATAGCTTTTATTGATTGTTTAATTGACCGAACTAGTGCGCCGACATCACTCTCGTTTATTGGAATTATTCTACAAAATTACTTTGGAGGAATTCTTCATATACACGAGAACATGTATATTTGTCTTGCCGTAAATAATTACTATTAAAACAGCAGGCAAATTAGAAACTATTCCGAGCATTCTTCTCAACGTTAAACGCACAGAACCAGGAACACATTTCCCTCTGATGAAATTATGAATCATCCCCTACTACGCGCACCTTTCAAGCAATCCGCTCGTCGTCGCGCAAGGCACGCGGCTCTAACGGCGCGCGATGCAAGAGAAGCAATAAAGACGACGTTTACGCGAATTCCACGGGACCAGGGACTTCGAAGCCGTCGCTAAAGGCTGGAGTTCGCGAAGCATCTCGCAATTACGCGATCCCCTTCGTCTTTCACCGTGTCGCGGGTCGAGTGGCCGAGCTTCCACGCGCGCTCCACAAACGTCCCCCGTTGTTCCTGTCATCGATTCCCGCTACGTTTTAACGCCGTTTAGACAACTCTCGCGCCTTTTCCGGCTTTGTTTCCGCTGGCCTCGCTTGTTTCCCTGCCGTTCAGCCGTTTGAAACATCGCCGCCAGCGGAGGGCCGCGTCGCAGTTAATAACTTTTTCATCGACAAGGGCTGACTGGCTGGAAACGCGTGCACAAAGGGCACCGGCAAATATTTGTAAACACTGCCCCGACTGCGGTGACCAGATAAAAATTCCAGAGCCCCCACCGGGATCCTGATACTTAATCCTCGACCGTGTCGATTGATAAACCGTAATATACGATGTGCGCGAGGAGAACGGAGGGGTGAGCTGCAAGTATCGGTGGACAAGGGGATGGGGGCGACGACACGCAGAGTCGAGGATGAAATTCACGGGGTTCCCCGTGTGTTAACAGATTTCACCGTGTAAAACTCAATTTTCGGCTATCGAGCTTTTATCCTCCCACCGGCCCTCAACCGGCAGGAATTTCATTTGGTCGCGGCGAGGCAATTAAAAGGCGGAATAACCAAACGCATTAAACCGATAACGCGGGATTGCAACGAATCTGTGTAAGCGGTTTTGCCCGATCGTTGCTGGACAAGCACGGGTTTCTGCTCGTCCCTGTCTTGGAAATCGCTTCGTTCCTGTTAAAATGATAGTGGAGAATTGTCTGTGGGATTTCGCAGGATTTAGAGTGGCTTCTTCTGGCGTTACCTTCATTCTCCACGGTCGAGATTGTGCTACTGGCTTTTATACCTTTCCCTTAATATTTTGAGATTTCTAATTGTGAAATTGTTGATACCTAAGTGCACCAACTACTAAAAATTCTGTGTAAATTCCTGAGAGACACCACACTTATAATATCAACCGATCCGTAAAAGAAGCTACACTCCGCGTTAAAATTACAATACTATAGTTCAATATTTTTGCGACCACTTTTCGCAGTGATACAGCCATTTAAAATTAACCAAAATTTTCGAGAAATTATAGAGTTCCGTTAATTTTGAAGCGAATTGTATATATCTTGCGTCTTTTTTAAATACGATTTTTTTATAGTATATAAGTGCCGTATTATGATAAAAATAAATCGTTTTAATTAGAACGAAACCAAATTATTATTGGCTCTCAACCAAAAAGGGGAATCTCTCCTGAAGTTACCCTAATAGTATCACTACTATCGCAGCATTATTTCCGTCCCAGAATCCCTGTTATTTCGAAGGTAATTCGAGGCTGGATAAATTGCTTTTAAACGTCGTCGTGTCGAAAGTGTAAAAAATCGTTGGCAAAATCAGCGACAAGCGATCAGCCCTCGTCATCCGCGCATACGGCGGTACGTGCACGACACGAATACCTCATTATGCAAATCCACCTTAAATCGCGGCTGAAACAGCGCTCATGGGGCCACTGGGTACACGGTTAACCGCAGGCATTTGCGTGTACCTTCGATCTTCGCGGCCGTTTCATCGATATTCGCTCGGGCCGTTCAATAGCTAGCCACGAAAGAAAACAGCGACGTACTTATATACGCCCAGCCGATTCGTATTCAGCCGAGCGTAATCGGCCGACGCGAAGTTGTCGCGACGATCGTCCAAACTCGACGACGTTACACAGCAAGAATCAGAAGTAATCGTTGGCTGTATCCTCGGTGACTCAAGCAACACGCGGTGCGCAAGCGGACATTTTGATGCAAAACACACGTTGCGTCACGCGTCTCTGCATCCGCGCCTTACAATCATATCTTCGATAGAAGAAAAAATCGTGGAGAATTCTCCTTGCAATTATATCTTTCAATGGAGAATCAAGAGCTCCGAGTGCCTGCGTCCTCTGCAGATAATTACATCTTCAACGGGGAATCAAAAATTTCGCGAGTGGATTCAGACTGGCGGACTATGATCAGCCCGTGAAGGTTAAACACTGAAACCTGAGGAACAGCGAATTACATCCCCGATGAATGCAATTACAACGTCACAGAGGACGCGGTTGGACGACGAGAAAAGTAGTTCCTCGGCAGGAAATAAAAATGCTAGCCTCTTTGGATGTTTGACGTTGTCTCGTTCGCCTTGGCAGGACTCCTCCAGGTCCCTAGGCTTTCATTAGGCGAGTCAGTGGTGAAGTTTGGAGAATTTTGATGGAGGCTGGTTGGTTGAAAACCGGAGGCTGCTGGGCAGAACGGCAAAAGAATATTGATTTATATTTAATATCGGGAAGGATGAGCGAGGAATTATTGTATTGGGTTGACTTGATCTGCTAATTAGCGGACCCTTTTAACAAAGGAGCTTAATGGGTTTTGGAGGTGGATATAACTGGATGAGAAGGCGACAGCCCTTCCCTGTCAATTTCTCACTCATCCTTACACGACGCCGTAGTCAGCATAACAGACCCTAAACTCGATCCAACATTCCGTCAAGGAAGATATCGAATCTCCGCGAGAGTGTCTGGGGCATCCTTGCTCTCCTATGGAGCCGATCGCACTCCATCTCCCGTCACTTCCGTCGCGGGAACTTTCATGGAATTTATAGACGCGGGTAGACACAGTGCAAACACGATGGAAACGGCGAAGGAAAGAGACGGAAAGGAGCCGAGGATTACGAGCACACCTTACTTGACGGTTCCGCCACCTGGGATTGTGGCGAGGGCGCAGAGGCAGCCTTCTCAAACAGAGGGAATAACCGACTGGGAAATTTGATTGGACCAGACTCCTTAAGGCCGTTCAGCTTCCCAATCCGCGAGTGGCATGGGGAAATTTGCCTGACTCGAAATCGGGCTCGCCCTTTATTCCGTTCTTTCCTCTGAATATCCCCTCTGTAAATGGCGCCTGGCTGGCGATTTAGAGCGATGCAATCCCACCACAACGAGCCAGTGATTAGAGGTAGGTATATACTCCGGCGGTCGTTGATACGCTGATAAGCTCGAACGGTATTTCTTCGTCCCGTGCTTGAAGGAGAGTTCGGGATTACGGGATCCAGCCGATGATCGTTCTTTTAACTGGGACTCGAGGGTAACAACGCTTCGAGCTTCTTCTTAGCTTTCCCAATTGCTTCTTGGGGAGGTCCTCGCGGACTCTCGCAAGTTTGCGGAAGTGGAGGAAAATTAGTGAAGGAGGGCAAAGAATGAGACACGAGAATGTGGAGGGTCGTTGGTGCAGTTTATGAATAATTAGAGAGAGAGAGAGGCGCGATACCACGTGCATTCCAATGAGATGCTCCACTGCGATAATATTAATTCAGCGTCGAGGATGTAACGCCCTGTTAAAACGAAAGATGTTTCCTCTTTCCGTGATTCGTTAGTGAAACGTCTAATTAGACACATAAATTGCACATCCAGCTGGAAGAACCTTCAATGGCGATTGATGAGAAGTGGGCCAGTTTAAATGAGAATTTATTAAAAAGGTAATGCAAAGCTGGTCTCCTACTTCGGCAGCGGCTGAATGATCAAAGGGAAGCAGAAGTTTTATAATTTTATTCCGATGGAGTGCAATATAGTGTGAATGTACCTGATAACTCCCAGGTTCCTATTATTGCTACACGTTATATCTCGCGAAGCAAGCACTAAAATTTATCAACGATAAACTGAATTAGTATCTATCTAAAGATATGTAGGAAGACATACTGTAACTGAAGCGTCTTGTGAGCCACAATTACAGGAAGGGAAGTGTTTTAGTGAATCTTAAGAGTGTAAAAATTGATTGGACTTCCAGAATTTTACATCATATTTGGAGAAGGTAAATCTAATAATTCTGGGACTGCAAGAATATCTACTAGAAATATTTAATTAATGGTGTATTTAAGGACTGTAATCGATTAAAATATTTTTGTAATTAAAATAGCGGCTCCTTTTTAGCAGTATGTATGTGAATTCTCATTACCGCCGAGTGGCATCGCTTGGCTGTAACAAAATACAAAAGTATTAATTATTAATTAATTAAAAGCAATTTAACTTTTGCTAGGCGATATTAGGTACCGTTACCCTAGGTATTTACACTCTATTTTACTCCCGCAGTTGACTGTAGTCGCAAAATGACCAGAATCTTGGAATAAAAATTCTAAATAACTCTCGGCAATGGGGAAGTTAGAAGTTAGAACGCAGCGAATAATGAAGCACGTGAGACGATAGTTAACCCTCGGTTAGACTCGCCGGAAACAGGGATTCGTGGCTCGTCGAATGGGGAAATTCGCCTGAAAGTCGCCTGGGCGAATGGAGGGGCCGCGAAAATCCACGTTGAATCGGCCATAATTGCGACGAATGAATTAACCCGGCGAATTAGTCGAGGCGACAATCGTCGGTGGATAATGGGGGCTGGGCGCACGGCGGCAAACTGAATGATCCGCGGCTAATTGGACAGCATGAAATTTCGCGGCTGGTTGGCGCGGCCTGTGGGCGGATTTTCTTTTCCGCGGGAAAATTGCGGCCTGTCGGGCTGCGCGGGGCCGTCGCGCCAGCCGAAAATTAACCGAGGCGATCGCGCGTAACGAGTTAATTTTATTAGACGACCGTTACGGAAAAAATTGCACGGCCAGCCGCGATGTGGGGCAAATTGAAACGTGCAATCGAGGATCGATGCTTCTGGGTTTCTGATCCCGCGGGGAATATCCGCGATTCCCGCTGAACATCCGACGGCAGCTTTTTAATTAGTGTAATGGAGCAACGTTGACATGGGAACTTGTTTGTATGCAGTTACGCTGGACACGTGTAACAATATTTACAAATTTCAGATTGTTAATTTGCGGGTGTAGGAAATAATAAATGAAAAACTAACAAACAATAATTAATGTCAGTGTTCTATATTGCACTACGTATGACGTAATTCAGTAAACGTTAATATTAATAATTTAAACAGTTTATATAAACTATATGCGAAATGTTTACGTTCACGGTGACGTGGCGGATTTAACAGGGCGGCTGATGAACAGTTTCCGCCTAGGCGCCTGCACCAAAGACCCTCGCAGGGCCCCGCACCAAAAAAAAAATTATTATTGTTAGGTATACGTATCCAAACACTAAATTTTTTTCGTATTACTACACCTGGCCCGTTTTTAGTATACTACCTCTTCATTTCCCCCCAAAAAGGACCCCTCAGAACGTTTGCCACCTGGACCTTTTTTCTTAAATCCGCCACTGGCTCGAACACTGCCACACATAAGAAGTAATTTAACTTTTACTACTTTTAGCAAAGTACTTGAATCCACGTGACCGATAATCCATTTGTTTAAGTGTTACACAAAAAAATAATTCTGCAGGTTAAGGGTTAATAAACCGATCGTTTCTCTACCTTGAACGATCAAAAATTATTGTGACAAAGGATTCACAGTGTCATCAAGTGAATCCAAAGAAATGACATATCGCATCATCGATTCGCAACGTTTGATTGTGATGTCCTTTGACAAACATGTGATTATCAGAAATCAGAGGACACAAAAGCAAAAGTTGAACGCTTTAATCTCTGTGAAGGGGAACGAAATAGTGATAGAAACGCGTATTTATGCGACTGTATCTCGCTGTACAAGTTCACACGTGAGTAGAACACTTTTGTTCGCTTCTTGCAAATGTTCACAGAGGTCCATTGTAGCCGATAATCATGCATTCACCATAAAACAATGGCGCACGATACGTGACGGCCGACGTATGTATCGAACGTCGTTTCGCTAATCACCAGCGCGGTCTGTCTATCAGCGTGCGGTGCGCATATTGAACGGATCATTCCCTTCGACGTACGATTGTCGAAGTGTATGGCGGAACGGAGGCGATCCCGCGGAAAACTTTTTTGGAAATACTAATTGACGAGGCGAGCATCCCGTCCATTCGTTTCGGTATCACGCGTCACGTCACTCGATTTCGCGCTCGAACGCCTTCGACACTCCGCTTTTTAAATAATGCCGCACGCCTGATCGTGTTTGTCGAATTTCATTTGATGTTTCTCGGGTCGGTTTGCTCATGGCGAAGGGGTAACGGTAGGGAAATAACCCATTTCAGATGCAATTAACGCGTTTAGAGTACCAATAATGACGGGTAGTTATTTTCGTAGGGAAACATAATTGCATCGTCATTTGTTACACTTCTGTTACTCGAATAATATTGATTAATAAATTATATTATTAACGCAGAATGTCGTTCGGTAACAACATCATATTGGAGTTTAATTGTAATGGGATGAGAGTGACGTTTAATGAACTTGCTCTAATACTCTGACTTTAATTTGAGTAGAATTAAGCATCACTTGAATAAAATGTTTCACTTAAGTACATTTTAACGCATAACTAGACTCTGGGTGTTTATGTCAATAATATGTCGTAATATGCAACATATATGTATCAAAAATACAAAGTGAGTTATCCCTAATATTTGTCAATATTATTTCCAGTAAATCTGTGCCTCTTGTCAGTTAAAATTAAATTATAGACCGAAAACGAGCGTTCTAAATACGTCAGATTCTGCTGATTTCGTAATAGTGCAAGTGGTATAATCATACAAAATATGCATTATGCAAAATATATGCAATAAAACTAAAAGTATAACTTTAGATTTCTCTAAAAAAATTTCTGTCCTGGTCCCATTTATTTATTTCCTACAAAAAGATATATTTGCATGAACATGAACAGTCTACTCATATCTCATTCGATACTTGACTCACCTACATACACTCTTTTCAATCCCACAACTTTATCAAGATATACAAGTCGATGTACCTACGTGCCAAAATATCAGTCGAGTCGACTATCGAATTTATCCTATTAAAAAATTCACCATAATTAAAATCGCCGAACCACCACGCGGATCTGCAAGCTCCGAACGTCAGCTTCTCGAAGGATACCTCAAAATTCTATGGAACGTAACCCGGCGGGGAACATCGATCTACTCCATCGGTCGATCATAATTGCGTCGAATGAACTAACCAGCAAATTAGTCGGCTGACAAGCGTCGGGTAATAGATGCAGGGAGGAAACTGAAACCGGATGATTCATGCTTGATTGGACAGCGCGAGACGCTTCGTTGCTCGACTCCAACAATGGGCTGCATAATTCTGTCGAATGAGATATGCCGTGTCTGAATGGATCCGAAGGCTTCGTTCCGCGAGGATACCGGCTACGTTCTCGCCATTCACCCGCGGACACTCGATTATTAGGAAAGAATCGACTCCTGCGTCCCTGGACCCCTGTCACGGCTAATGACGAACATTGTTCGGCGATCAGGGCACCGTGCTCGGGACGCAATGGGAAATGCGTGAAGTCAAAGACCCCCGACGACGGCCGCCTGTAACGTTTCCGTGATGGACACACGTGGACACGATGGTCGATCAATTTCGGTGGATCGAGACATTGTGCCTGGGGGGTATTATCCTTCCTGCCTCAGTTTTGTTGTAGTGCTTCGTGGCACAACTGGGAAATTGTAATTAGTATTCATTCATTACAAAGGTGGCGAAATTGAAAGATGTAATCTGTGTCTACTGTAGAGTACAAACGGAATTTTAATTCTAGAACTTGTATTCCTGATACCGTAGTATTGTGGAGGCAAAACTGAAAGGATTCAAATGCCCACGGCATTTGAATCCCGAAGCAAAATATTCCGAGTCGCGAGAACAATGTATCCGTAATCCCTGAAACCTTCGTCCCCATCCTCTTCATGCGATCGAGCCTGTCCCGCATTTTTTTTGAACAGAGCATTCAACGGCTGCTCGAGCTTTGAAGATCAGTTTAGTTTCTGTCGGTCACAGGCTGGCCATCCACCGGTGAACGAGCATCGAGTAAACTAGAAATAAAAGGGTCTCGATAGGCCCTTCTGTCGCTTGGCTCTCAATCGACGTGTACTGGCTTCATCCTCGTTTCGGAGGCCCCCTCTTCGATCCAATTTCATCCCGTCCCTGGCCTATTCGATCGGAAAAAAAGAAGGAACAAAAAAAGAGCGGTCACGACAGTTACACGCGCCGGATAGGATGTCCTCTCGCTGGCGCGCGCTAAGAATTGTAATAACGTCCTCCCCGTGTAACCGTCGAAGCCGTTGCTGTTCCACGTGGACCGTTTCCCTAATCGAATGTAGCTTCGAGCGTGTAGAAACTCGGGAAAAGGCATTCTCCTCCGGTGGCGACGGGAAATCCCCAGTTGCCAGTAGGAACGCGAGGATTGACCTGTCATTGCCATAGAGGCTGGTATACTTTAGCATCGCCGTTTGTTCCGGCAGCCTGCCACCAAAATTGTCATGAAACTGCAGGACCGTAGAAAGCACTGCGATCGCTGCACTTACAAACATGAAACTTGTAGGAGTTCGACGTTTAGGAATAATAGGCCTATGGTGCGAGTGTGGCGCACAGGTGGCGCCACTTGAGTAGAGTCCGAGACATAGAGGTCGCGCATGGAATTAGGTTATGTTGGAAAATAGTGTTTACACTGAATCTCGCCTTTGCGATTGTCTTGTTCTTTCTCTTTCATTGCTTTTATATATATGTTTGTCCAATAAGATTCTTAATAATAATAATAATAATAGTCTCAGGGAGTCGGCTTTGGGGGAATCGGTAAAGGCGACTGGCCCGCGCGCAGTGGATCCAAAGATCGTGGGTTCGAGTCCCATCGCCCGAAGTTCCGTTTTTTTTCTCCTACAAACTTTCCATTAATCTACCCACCCACCTTACGTCTTAATTCCTTTTACAAGACACATTTCCCCATAATATGTGTCATTTAAAAATCAGTGATGTTCTCGAAGCAGTAGTAAACAACTTCCCATTTCCATCGAGCTGACAGGGACCAGGGCTTCGAGCAATCCAACAACCAGTAAAAGAACAAGTAGACAGAGCGCAGAGATCTCGACGCAGCGGATAATCCTCTGTTCCGCGGCAGTCGCGAGCCAAGGGCAAACTTCATCTCTTCGAATAATCCGCGGCGGACTTGTCCCCCCGCGTAGGCTCGCGCAATCTGCCCAAGCTTTACGCCAGCGCGAAACTTTCCGCTTGTATGGAGGCATTAACGTCAGAGAGATGGCGCCTCCGTATAAAGATACGGAAACGCTTGTAACCGAGGGTATTCCCGTATGGCGGTGCGGACTGATAGCGCACGGGGATCCGGCTCGCCTCTATTCGTGCCGGAACAAGGCACATGCGCCTGCCGGCGGCTGGTGTGTGTGCGCGCGCGAACGGGTTATATCATTTCGATGTCACGCGTAAACACGAGGCAGTGGAGGTACGCTGCTCCATCGTTTAATGTGGTTGAGACGCCCTAGGGAGACAGCACTTTATACATACCTAACTACCCACCCCTATGGCACAGTGCGCTACGCGTCTCCACGGGTACCCTTTATTTCTCGCTTTCCAACCTCTCCACGCTCCTTCTTTTTCGCCGCGGACCCTTTTGGGTTTTCCACGGCTACTCCGCCGTCCACGCCGCTAACTACCCCCTCCTTTTATTCATTAAAGGCTTTTCTCTCTTATCAGGGAGTGCAGGTTTTTTACAATGCATCGAGACTCGTGTATCGGATTTCACGTGGTCGTTCGATTTTGTAATTCTGTCGTTGATACGTCGTTTTGGGAGCTTATTGGGTGATGGTCGCATCCCCTCGTTGATTAGACTTGTTAGATAATGATAAATTGGAACTGCGCTCGTTTTGTCATTTTGATTATGTCTTGCGATGGAATTTAATTTAACCTGATGAAAATGTGACTAAACACGATGCGATTTGGATCATATCGAGTGATTTTCATGTTCGTCTGTGGTTCATTCTTTCTCATTCGCTCCCATTTTATCTTAATGACTGTCTTTTTCGTCATTCGCCGATTGCTACGGTCTGCGGTATCGCTTGAATTAAACAAGTCAGCTCGAGCTGAAATTCGCGACCTCCTATACGTTGTATGTTCGCGCCTGGTCCCGACTGGTGAACACATAACGAATATTTACTGTATCTGACTATCTTGAATTTCTAAATAAATAATTATATAACCACCGACAAGTTCTTTATACCGACATCATCACGCCCCATCTCAACATTCTTCATCTCCACACCCACACGCTCGCCACAAGAAAACACCCCTCAAACGTCCACTTGATTTTTCACCCAACCACGGTATCAGTAATTCACGAACTGACTTATTTACCCTCCCCCCTCTTTCTCCCTCCAGCTTCCTCTCAACGAGTCCCACGAGCGTCTGGCGTTTTCTGAAACGTGAGCCGTTTTGTTTTTCGTCGTCGATGTGTATAAATCGCTCGCTGCTGCATCCCCTTCTCCCACCCCCTCAGAGCCGCAGCACTCGAGTCTGTGCTATCGCGCGTGCTGTCTTTTTATTCCTTCGATCAATCTTCGTTTTTGCACCAGCCTCCCCCCTCCAGCCACGCTCGGTCTTTCTGTTTGGAGAACCGACTCGCCGCCTTTTTTCCTCCCCCCTCCACGGAGTCGCGAATCCTATTTGCTACCCCCTTACAACGGCGCTCCACTCCTCCGTGTGTAGCTACGTGTCGGGACACACTCGCGAGGCTTGTATCCGCTCTATCCGGTCGTAAATCTGTGCTTTTTTGCCGTTACATTGATTACACGTTCGAGTGCCGTAAGGAAGCTGCGATCGTTCTTGTTCGATGCGCGAGGCAAACTCCGTGAGCAGTGTTTTTCTTGGCCTGCCAACGTTCCCAGTCAATCCCAGCGACGTCCGTCACGGAACGATCATTCGTTATAATTATGTCCCCGAAAAGTAAAGGAGCCGACCGCGCAAGATAATCCTCGCGCATTTGCATAAGAATGATGTATGGCCACTTTATCGTAATAGAATGTCCTCTTCTTTTGGATTCCCCGCCGCTTATCTGGCGACGTATATCACAGGCTGTTTTACTTTCTTTTCGAGATCTCAGTGACTGGAGGATCTCTTTATCCTTGCCTGTAATGATTAACGATTATGGACGTTACTGCGCCACTGTTTCATTTTAATTTGATGCTCACAAGATTGTAATATAATTGACGCGGTATGGGACCCATTCGAACTCAATTTTCACAAGGACAATGCAATTTAATTTCACACATTCCACTCGTCTTATCTTGTTCCTTTCAGGCCTGCGATTTTATATTATCCTCGCGACTGAATGCGTCACTCTTCATCCGACTTGCACGCCACTTCTTGAGACCTCGAACACTTTCACAGGTTCTTTAATATTCCAGGAATCGAATGCTCCGCATTTATCTACCGCCTCCCCATTGTGCTTCTACCATTTTACTTCCGCCCGTATTATCTTCAGCTTTATTCTCCTCCGTTCGCGCAATATATTATTCTTCGTCTCTCTAAATTACATTCCCCCTTTTCTGCCACTTTTAATTCCGTCCACCTCGAGGTCACTGTTTTGTCTCTTCCAACGTATCGCTCGCGGTGTCCCTTTATCACCCTCTTCTCCCCCGTGTATCATAGTCACCTCTTTCGCGAAAGGTTTTTTTGGCCCAGCACGCGTTCCTTTTAAACACGAGAGCATCGGGAGTCGTTCCGGCGTGTGTGGGCATCGCGGATGACACTTAGGCGACGAAGCCGAGACGCCACTTTCTGCTGTATGTGTAGAAACAGCTAAATAACTACCCCTCGTCGTAAGTTCCACCCTCCCTATCTCGCCTATTCCCATTTTCTTCCCAGCATTTTCCACGGACTCCGCATCCACGTCTCTCCACGCCTCTGCCACCCCGTTGCACCCTCTCTCGCGAGTACCTTTTTTCCGCGAGAAGACTGAAATCTCTTCTCCAGCTCGAGGACCAACCCGGCCCCAGCTCCATTTTAATTTCCACCACTGGTCACCTTACGTTCCGCCAGGTTCGTCTCTTGCCCTCGTTGTCCTACTTTTCTAGCACCTGCCCGGCGCGCTTTTCATATTCTCCTGCGCTGCTGTCACACACTCCCCATTGTCACGCTCGTTTCCGTTTATCGTCACGCGTCGTCGTCCTCGTCGTCGCTCTACGTTTCACGCTTCCCAGGCGAGGTCTTCCGCTGTCTTTTTTTTCCGCAGCCCCGTTTCCCCGTCACGTCCCTCTGTCTTTTCCATCGTTTCCTCCGCAGGGTTCGATGTACCTACTCGTTGCGCAGTTGTAACCCCCGGAACCGCGGCCGGTGTTGCCCCCGAACCTTCGCAGGGTCACGCACAGATCGGTCGATGGGACGTGCCTGCCCGTGCCGCAAGAAACTGGGCGGGTTAATTTTAGGGATATCAGCCAGTGACGCCGCGAACTTCACACCCCCGCACTGTAAGGTCATCCGTGTGCGGAGCCACGAAGAGGGTAGGGAGAAAAGGAGAGGAGACAGAGTTCCCCGGTGCACGCATTGTAGCTGGTACTTAATGTGACCGAGGCGTCCCGTGGAGACGCCGCTTTATACATACCTAACTACCCTCCGGTATAACCTGTCTCTCTACGGTGGTTATCTTTATCTCCGTGTCCTCCTGCTCCTCCGTCTCCCTCCCGCGCCTGGACCTCGCCTCCGACCTTCCTCCTCCGCCGACCTCCGCTCGGCGACTTCGTTTTTTCCCCAGGTCGTGTCTCTTCGTGCAAGAGGCCATCTCTGCGCCGTGGCACATCCTTGTATCCACCCGTAGTGTTTCTTTCCTCCCGCCTCCACTCGTTCCTCCTCTTTATTTCCCTGCCTCCCACGTACTGTCCACCCTCCCGCCGACGCTGAATCCTTTCCTTTATCCCGGTACACCGCAACGCGGCTTCTCCTCTACGATTATTGTCTTTATCTCGCCCCCTTTGCGCATCCCCTCTACTATCTACCTCTGGAACGTACTTCCCTCTTCATTTTTTTAATTACGCTCGCCCTCCACCCTTTCTCGAAGGTGTCGTTTGCCCTTGGCCAGCTCCGATCAACTCGCTGCCCCTGCACACGATTTTCGTGCCTCGGAATGGCGGAGGAGGGCGCTCGGACACTTCGCACCCCTCGCTGTTCTTTTTTCGTTGTTGTCGAATTCAGCCTGCCTAACCCTCCCTCCCGCTCTCCCGTCTCTGCTCCCTTTTTATTGCGTTTTGCTGACAGTTTATGGCCGGCATTGTCGTAACTCTCTCGCCGGAGCTCGCTCCCTTCTGACCGTGTTTGCCTCGTCGCGTAGTTTCCACCGTTGCGAGCGTTTCTTTCGCCCGAACGCGACCACAGACGTCTCCTCCTGTTGGCTCCTCCACCATTCCCTGCTATCGTATTTCCTCGTTCGCTGGGTCTCAACACCTATCGTACGGATGATACCTGCCGTCTAAAGTCTAAAGGCTTCTGAAACTTACGTCGGGTACTCTTGGGAGAGCGTTCTGACGTTCTACCAGCATTGCGCGGCGGTTCAGCAGGAGAATCAACTGATCGAGGCTGTTTCTAGTTTAATAGACTATATAAGACTGCTGTTTAAGGAATGAAAAGTGTATGTTTCTAGGTGGGGCAATAGAATGTGGGTAGTTGGTATATAGCCTCAGTGACCTTGAACAGAGAATTATTAAAATTTAGTCAATTACCCATTCTCCGATTAATTTGACTAGGTTTTTTTTATTGTTTGGATTCGTGGGGTTATACCTGATATTCGATATAATGAATCCTACTCAAGATTTCAGCCTTTCAGCAGCTCGTTATTCGTACCTTTCAGTTATTTATTTCGGAGCTTGTTAATTTATTCTCCTCCCCCCACTCGCTGACTCGCTCAAACATTTATTCGTTCATTCATCCGCTTGGTAATTCATTTGTCAGGTCGCTTAGACTGGTTTATTTGCTCCCTACCGATTCACTCTTTCACTTACCTCCACGCTTATTTATTAATCGATTCTCCCCCTCACCTTCCGATTCCTCGAAACATTCATTCACCGAGTCGTTTAAAGTCTCGTTCATTCACTCGCTTACCCTTTTCCAATGCCTTGGTCCTCGGTTCTCTCACCGATTCACTTACTCGTCCACTCCGTTTTCCTCGCTCTGCCGCACCCCTTCTCCTTTCATCTCCTGCATTGTGCGTAATACTTAATGTACCCGAGGCTCCACGGGAAGATGGTGCATTATGCGAAACAGCCTCGTATCCACAACCGTAACCTGTCCCTTTACGATGTCTACTTTTGTTCACGCTCCTCTTCATCCCTCCAGCCTCTTTCCCCGTCTCAGCAGCGTCTCGCTTTCACCTGCTCCATCGCCACCTAGTTCTTCCTCGCTTTCAGTTATTTATTATTTATTTACTCGCCGGTATTAAAGCGTTACGACACAGAACGCATGTTCCATTAAAAATTACATTATTACATCTATACTCTATACTATTATATACATTTGGAGTTGCATACTTTGAAATGCGTTTTCTCATGAAATATTAGTTATATTCACAAGTGTGTTACATCATTTTGTTCGTCTTGGCAAGAGGAAGGTTTTAGCGGTTTCATATTTTTTAGACATTTTTTAGTGCCATTATACATATTTGAAGGAGCATACTTTGAAATGCGGTTTTTCAGTAAATATGAACTGTATTCGCAAGTGTGTTACATCACTTCGGTGGTCTTGATAGAAGAAAGTTTTAACGTTTTAATATAAAATCTAAATACTACTGACTGACTCACTGACTCACTGACTCCTCACGATTTCTCTGGAACCACTAATCCTATGAGCACAACAGTTAACTAGATCCCTCTTAGTCCCTATATATTCGCTAAGAAATCTTTTTAAAACCTCCCTCTTAGTCACCAAAAAAAAGATATATAATCCGGGGAGTCCCAAAAATTTTAAACTAGTCTACCTCAAACTTAAGAAGTAATACTATGAATGATGCTAAAAGTAACGACAACTATTATAGAAATAATAATAAGAAATAAAAAGAAAAACAGAACCATAGAACAATATGTTGAAGATGTGCCTATTTGTCACAAAACAATTCTCCTAAGTGGTCTTAGTGGACCAAATAATATTTTATTGATTAGCGCGATATTTTTGCCTAACGGTCGTTGTTTAGACGCGAACAGATTTGCAGCCGAACTTTTTTCACCTAATTTCGTAGGAAACCCCCTTTGAGTTGTGCACGTCAACGTGCACACTGGCTTTTCGTTTATTTACGCATTCAATAATTACCGCGCGCCCTGTGGAAAGTATTAAGCCGCCCGAATGCGTATTTGCGCCGTCGCGAACTCCTCGCGTTTCGGGCGTGCGTTTGCGCACCTATAGTACTCGCGTGGCAAGCGAATTCGTCGGTTGCAGGGATCCGCTGTACGTAGGTATACCCATCGTATGTTTGCCTTTAATTTTTACGCAGTTACTAGATATTTGTGTTTCCCCTTTCGAACTTGGTACCTCGTGCTGTTTTACCATCGTATTTTTCCTGCTGCTGGATGTGATGCGCCTGCCTCGAAATGACAGAAACTTCTGTTGAAAGATTAACTAATAGACAGGGAACGAGTAAAACCCTCTAATTAATTTGATCCTTTTCTGTCAAAATGGCAGGCGAAGCCTCTATGATGAAAGAATGCGTGATGCGCTGCATTTGTCAAGAAATCCTTGGTATCAAAGCGTTTCATATAGGCAAATTCGATGGCCCTCCGATTTATATTCGACACAAAATGAAATGTAATCGAGGATTACACTGAATATAATGGAGAGAAATACCGTTTCCTTTGAATCGAACGTGTTTCAATAATCAAATATTGAAATGCTGAAAGCCATTCTTTCCACGAATAATGCATCGAGAAGCACAATATGTACTTTTATAATAACTTAATACATTTACATCTCGTGTAACAATGTCGGTAAGCAATGTTGTTCGTGTGGCAAACAAGATTATTGACGTCCGCAGGGAGGTAAACTAAAATACCCGGAAAGAAGATCGTTAAGGAACTGATGAATTCATACCTCCTATATATACTCCCTTTGCATTTATTATTCATTATGCGTCGATTTAATCTACTTCATTCCTGTACATATTTCCATCGTTACGGTCTGTGTTTAATGCCTCTCGCTTATTTCCCATCACGTAGCATTTAATTTCTTCGCCAATAGATCCTCCCTGGTTCCCCCTGTACTCTTTCATCTAGAATTGGGCGATTCTACTCGTTTCTTTAAAAATTCGATCGATATTTTTCTAAAGAATGAATTACTTTATCGATTATTTTTCTGAAGAATCAATTATTTCATGGATTATTTTTTTATAAGAATCAACTATTTTATCGATTATTATCTCACATTTAATTGCTTCCTCGATTCTTTTGTAAAATAATCAATTTTCATGTATCGAAAATTCATCCCACTTCTTCATTATCTCTCACATCTGACACCTCCCTTTTCCTTCACCCCCATACACCCTGCTTTGCCTTTCAATGTTTCTCCACCTATATACCCCCCTTCCTTTGCACTCTCACACACTTTCCCTACTTTCCAATTCTCCCGCCAAACTTCTCTAACCTACCCCGTTCTGCAGCCTCTCTTCGTCTTTCACTTTCGCCCGTCCATTCTCATTCATCCCGCCTGCGTTTTTGCCTCTTTTTCTTCCCCCCGTTCCTCTCGCTAATTCACTTATCCTGTTCCCTCTCTCTCTCGCCATCTTTCTGTCGGACTTGTAGGCTCGTACATATGCATCGGGGCTTCCTGTAACCATCACGAGGGCGTAGATGCGCGCAGAAGCGGAACCTGGTGTGTGTGTGTGTGGGTGTAGGGGGCCAGGAGGTGGGGACCAGGGAATATTATTCAAAGCAAGATTTACATTTTTACGACGCCACCATTTTCTACCGAAAGGCACCGACGAGAATAGGAATTAGGTTCATTTACATATATACGCGGACGCGCGCGTGCGCACGCGAGCCTCCACGCGTAAAGGAGATTAATGCCTTGATTAGTTCGTTTTCCGCGACTTATCGTTCCACCCCCGACTTCCTGCGGGGTTGGGCAACCCCGCAACGTTTCTCTTCTTCATTAGCGTACCCCTGGAGAGGTTTCCGTTGCTCTACGCAGGTTACTTTTCCAGCCGACCTGACCAAAGCTTTTCACGTTCGACCCGCCCGAGACAATTTACCAAATCGTGACGTATTAGGCCTCCACTCCGCCGTTCCGCTATTTCCTTTCCCCTTTACAGAACCTGCTGGCTGATCGATCACCTCCCGACGAGTATCACGGTTCCTTTCTGGGCAGCAAAGTGGTGGCCTTTTTTGTCGTTAATCGGCGCAAATCTCTTCCTGCGGAGAATGATGGTTGGGTCATTTTAATCGTTGATCGAAGCTTGTGGGAATAATGGGGGTGGAATATTGGAATTTAATTCGAGTGTGGTATGACGGAGGAAAGGGACGAGTTAATTGTTGAGCGAGGTAATAGTTTCCTGTGTATTAGTTAATGATCGCGTGATTTGCAGGGGTTCGATGGGAGCGTGAGCTATTATTTGCGGAATTTGAAGGCTCCCCTTTCCCAATTATACCGAAAAACCAGCAGAACTCGGCCACGTATGTTACGCAATCCAAGGCACCCGGGGGAGAGTGGTGTTACAAGCTTAACTGGGCTTTGGCGCGTTTAGTAAGAGCGTAATCCTACAGCCGCGCGAATCGTTGATTCAATGTAATTTTAATGAATGCGAATTTGCTGGGATCCCTGTTTTCCGCGGACGCACGTAACGCGTGGTAATGAACGGTGAAATCCTCGCGGGAAATAAATCGTGCCTTCTCTTCGACGCTGCGGGTTATAAGAGATACTGTCATTGTTTATAATAATCACAGCAAACAAGCGGATAAAAAAATGCATTGGAGTACAGAAAATCTCTTGAAATCAGGTCACTATTGTTGCCAACTGATCGGCTTAATTCTGAGGGAAGTTCCAAGGAATTCAAAAAAATCCAAACGACGGTAATCGAAAGGAATGGAAAGAAGACTCGCCGAGTGCGTGAGGATAAGCTACACAGGCCTGTCCGGAAGAAAGCAATCGGGGGGCCTGAGAGGGGAAATTGCTGGAGTAATTATCTCCAACGAACTCTGACTCGGTGGTGCAATAAATGATGCAGCCCTGTTTGCTAGAAGTAAGCAAAGTTTTCCAGAAGACGCTGGCCGAAACGAAGCAAACGTAAACAATGGTTCGCCGCCTGAATATTCAAGACGTTGTTTAAATTACGCTCGCCGAGGATGCTTACAATTCAATACAAACACTATTATAAAATATCCTAGAGGGACACCGGAGGCTCTGCCGAGAAACCGTTTCTCAAACTGTGCTGCGTGTACACGCCTTCGTTTTATCCGCGAGCAATGCTTCGCTCAACCGTGCACTCTCCCCTCTCTCTGTTGCGGTTCTTTTATACGGAACAGCTGTGCCTATGTTTATACGACTAGCCCTCGATAGAGAAAGTCAAGAACAATACCCTGGGGAACTCCTCCGGGGATCATTAACCTTTTTGATTGGACAATCTTGCTTCCGATGGCGATGATAAAATTCTACGCTCGTGCCGGCTGGTTGCGGTCGCTACGATGTCTGACCCAGTCGCTTCTATTCTACTTGCAATCTCCAGGGGACTTGGAAACGCTGTGGTTGTAAGACGTAGGCTGTTTTTCTGAGTTCCCCTGTGTTTCCTTAGGGTGGCTCTTACTTTCAACCGGCAATTTCTGCTGCTCCCACCTCCCAATATGGTTCCATTTAATACAAAAATAATCCCCGGGAAATATTATTGCAATCGGACAACAGGGAGAGTGCCGACCAGACTTTAATGTTTAGAATTCATCAATGGTTTGAATTTGAAGAATTTCTCATTGGGATTTGATATTAGTGGGAGTTGATTTGGATTTTCGTAGGTTCGTGGAATGGATGCGGGTGGTCTTAAACTCGTAAGATTCTTCGCAGGTGAATCTTAATAAGAGAAATTCAATAAAAATGACTTCCAAATCGAGAAATTCGATAGAGATATCTTTAAACTTGAGATTCGCCGAGGATGACTCAAAACTCGTGAAATTCGCCAGGTATCTTCAAGCTCATGGGACTTAATATAACCGACAATGTCCTCAAGGGATGCTGGACCCTTAGCTCCCCAGCGGCCAGCGATACCAACCCCCTGAAAACCGATGTATAAGCAACCCCAAGCCCATGGAATCTCTGGAATCCGTGGCATCCATGGGCATTGGTCCTCTCCCTCCTGATTGCAAATACCGCACCTCTTTTTCGCATGCAAATACCTATACCCAAAGGTAGGAAGCTGCCCTGTTCTAGTAATTTACTCGTCACGACAAAACCAATTGTAAATTTTGATCACGCCGCTGCTCCAAACACCGGTTTCATCTAGCATGACTTTGCATTACATATAGTAAAATTCTATCATATTCGCCCGTATCTCGCAAATCATGTGCAGGAATACATTTTCGAAGTTCTACAATCGTTCCCAACTGCAACGTTCCTCGCAATGGACACCACTCCTAACTTCTCGCGCGTCATTTCGCTATTTAACGCGGGCAACACGCGAAAATTAATGGCAACGGGAGTTTCACGTCTTGCAGCCGATTCTGCACTGGAGAATCCGCACACGGATCGATCGAATCGCCCACGGCTGTTTCCCTCCCGAACTATCTACGTGGAAATTAGTCCACGTTTCGTAATTAACGTCTGAACCGCTTCGTTTCATTTAACCGAACAGTGTAACTTCATTTACGGACATCTTGACTGGATTGGTGATCGTTGGGAACGTAGCATCTCAACATGTAGAAGGGTTACTTGAATTTCCAAATAAACTAGCTGGGTTGGGGTATGGGATTTTTGTTTGCTTTTCGAGGGAATCTTTGGGGATATTTAATCAAGTCAATTTTCTTGTAAGTGAGGCAGGTTCAAAGACTTTCTTCTTTTTTGAGTGGTGACATATATTTTTGAATAGGAACACTTTCTTTCTTGACGAGCATGTGACACCGAAATTATCGGCACATAAGAGAATAAAGAGTGAATCAAGAAATCGCCTCTTTTTGGTCCCACGATTTTGAAACTCAATTTTATACGATACCTTACGATGAGACATCAATCACACGAAATTTTCAAGTTGAGGTGACAAATAGTGTCTGAGATATGGGATGCCAAAAAAGTGAAAATTCGTTAACGAGTCAGACCATACGCTTCGATGTACGGAATTTTTATGTGAGTCCGATAATTTAAACAATTATTCCCAAGGGGTTTGCTGACTGCTAACAACAAATTTGAACTTGGTCTTCCGAACCGTAAACTCTGGTGTCACGAAACAAGCCTCAGCCCTTTATGCCTGGCCAATACAGATAAATCTGACTAATTTCACCAAAAAAAAAAAATAAAAATTATTTTCTCATAAAATCAAAATCTAAATTCCAAGCGAAGCCGGATAGTAAAGCCAGTCAGTTGTAAATCCACTATTGCAAACTTATATTTTACAATACTAAAAAAAAATCTCCCAAAGATGCCGGATCGTGAAGCTAGTTATTTATAAATCCACTTCTGCAAACTTATATTTTACAATACTAAAACAAATCTCCCAAAGATGCCACTTAGCCGCTTTTATATAGCCCAGGGGAATAATCAAACACCCTATTTCTCCCTTAATCCTAACGAACCCACCACCAAAAGAACCTTCGCGCACTTCTTACACCACCAGTCACACAATTTCTGGTCCAAGCCTCAAACATTTCCACTTGACCAAATCACACTAAACACGAACTTTCCCACGGAACCACCCCTACCAGAAACTTCCAGCTGTCCACCCGCCCTTTTTCCCTCGAGCTCCACGCAACTTAATTGCGGCTCTTTCAGCTGCCATCCGCGCGTCGATTGAAATTTAGCGCGGATTCACTGGACGAAAACGCGGCGATTCAATCCACGCTGTCGTTCGCATACATTATGAACTTTTTCACGTCTTCTCGACGCGGTCCGGCATAAAGAGTCGCCAGTGTTCCACGCGCCTTTCTCGCGCCCGGCTACGATAAAACACGCCACTATTCTCGCCCCGCGTCCTGCCCCTCTTTCTTGACCCTGCCACCGTTTCGCACCTCCGGCGAGCGGCCCATCAAGTCGAGTGTCGACGCGAGACACTGAAGGGAGAAAAGGCCAAGGAATAAGAGGTAAACGTTTTCGGGATCTTGCAGCCCCTGTTCGTCGAGCTGCCAGAGCCTCTCTTCTCTCGCGTGCTCTCCTCCAAAGAGCAACGGGCTGGCCTGACGGAAACATAAATTTCAGATTTCCACCGTCGACTCTTTCTCGACCCTTGGACGAAATTTCCCTGCGCCCCATCCCGTCAACCAACCAACGCATTGTCCGACCCTGCGACCCGGAATCGAGCCCTGATTTACGGGTTCGTTCCCCAGTCGGTTCTTCGACCTCCTCTTCTTCGATGTACGCTCGTTTAAACAGGTTCCGGGCACGTTTTTGACGTGGTATTTTGTGAATGGTGTAAATCATTGGTGCACGGGGTGTGGTTCGGTTTCTGGGCTCCTGAGGGGTTGTTTTGATATTATTTTAAGGGATTTGGGGGTTTGTGGTGATCTCAGAGAAGTTTTTTTTATGAGCATTTGCGAATGTGGAAGGAAATTAAGTTTCTGGTGTGAGTGATTCGAATCGAGGTATTTGGGATTTGTCCGGAGGAATCTTAATTATATCTTTTTGAAGTTTTCTTTCAACCGGGACGTGAGGACGCAGGAGTTTGTAATTAAATCGTGTTGTTCGGGAAAATTATGTTAGTAGTAAGTTAAGAATGACCTTTTTCACTGAGTTTATTATATTATTTATTGTTTCTGTTTGCAGGTATGTACGGCTTCCTTCGAATTTTATGGAAGTAGAAGATGCTGTTAAGTGGAATGGCAGAGGTTCGTAATTACGTCCTCCAGGGAACTAAATTTTCCATTTGTGGTATTTATAATTACCTAAGCTGATAACGTGGTGAGTTATTCTTTTTTAAAAACTGCCTTTCACCTAACATATCTAGTTTTTCCTATTTTATTTCCTTTTCATCCTGATTCTCCGGCATCTTGCACCGGTAGTCTTCAATACACGCCGCGGAATTGAGTCGTAGACATGCAAATTGACTTATCCGTTTCGACCGGTCAATTCATCGATCCTACAATGTCGAACATGCAAATAAGCAGCCCGAGGTCGAAAGAACTCTGAAAGGAACCTCCAGCGAGCAAAAGCAAACGATCGAGCGAACATTTTCTCTTAGAAATTTCGCGCAACTACCTTACATTCTTCTCTTTTCTGTTTCGTTTCTTGTAAGCTCCTCAATTTCCCTCTTCGACGATCGATGAAAGCAAGTTTCCACCTTTTTCAAGGCATCAGATTGCCTCAGTAGTATAATCATCATGCTTGAAGTCAATTTAACTAAAAAATTCATGTTGTGTAAAATACTTCGAAACGAAAATTATTTAGTATAAAATAGACACCAAGGTTTAAAAAAAGTAACTTTTAAAAAAATTTAAATTGCACAAAAACCGGTTAAACCGTTTCTCGAACTTTTACGAAAATAAAAAAAAATATAATTAAAAGAGTAACAAAAAATGTAGGTATATTTCCTGAAAATTTTGTAGTTTCTTCTAAAATTTATGGAATTACAAAGATATAACAATACAAAATATTCTAAAATCCATACAAAATAAAATTATAAATCATTATTTCATTTAGAATTTTTCTTCAGTAAATATGAACCCATGAAGATTAGTTTTACAATAAATTTTTACTGCAGTATGCTTTTGCCCGGGGCGATTTAAAGTCAAAATGTTAACATTTTTAATTAAATAAATAATGAACCTTTACATATTCATTTTAGTGTCTCAAACCGGATTTTTAAATGTAAAAACTAGTCTTCAAATTTTACAAATTTATCCCCCAAAAACGGTTTTTAACCCCGGATTTTAAAAAACCAACAAACCCTAATGGACACCACTCTTAATTTTTTCTTCAAGATTCGAATGCTAATAATTATATAGTATAAAAAATAAAGAAGAATCTATTTTATCCTCTATCTTGTAGTTATGTAACATGTTCCCTTTTGTCAACAATCTCCAGCGTTGCCTATCGCGAACATTTCCCGCTCGACTGCATGCAAACCTCTTTTTATCAGATCTCGTTTCTTTCTTTACGCATTCCTCTCTCCTTTGTTCCGTTTCTTACTCTTACCCCGGTTCAACACGACGCCGGCATAAATTTCGAGTTTCTTATGCGGACGTACGCTCCACCACCCAACGATTCCTCATTTTATTAGGAGATTCGCGTATTCACCGCGGAAACAGTGCGCAACGTTAAGTTGAAGTCACTTGTGCTTCCTTCGTTCTTCGTTCAGCGCCACCAATTCGACGACCTTCCTCTAGAACCAGATCAATCGATTCGAGAATGCATTCAACATTTTGAACGTGAAAAACGCGTTAACTTGACGCATCGATTTATCAGAATCATTTAATTTACGGTCGAATTTGGAGCCATTTTTAAATTACTTCATCTTTTCAGTGAAGTCACAGACTCGTGATTGGTTTCCAATTTTCATTGAAAATCGATTAGGAGTTAAATACCTCTCGATAAATACAGATTTTTATTTCTCTGCGCATCAAAAATTTTTATATGATCTACTCTCCATCTCTTCTTTTTATTAAACTTCAAGATTTCTGTAAATATCTTCCATGGACCATTTCTCCTGCAGTTTGCTAATCCCTTGTCAAACACGCGCCTGTACGTGAATCATTAAATGTGTCTCGAAAGTGAATCAATTTTTCCTCGAAAACCAATCACGGTTTGCTCGACGAAATCCAAGCCAACCCGAATTTTCACTTCGATTCGCAGCCTCGTCCCGCCTATCCAAACGGATCCCACGTTTCCATTTTCCCCCGAAAACCAATTTAATCTTTGTCACGGGAGCCGGAACGCCGACAAGGGCAACGAAAAGGACGAATCGCGGCCGCGACACCGATTTCCCGCCCCCACGTGTCTTCCCGTGGAACGAGAAATCTGACCGAAAACGGGACCAGCGGAGATGGCGGTCGTATAAAAAATTTGAAATTTATGCTGCCACTGTGTTGAATACTGACGAGGCCGGGAAGGGAGGGAGATGGAGTGGGCTAGAAGGGATGGATAAAACGGAGGGAGTTAAAGGTGGAAAGATTCGTGTCATATTTTTCGGGGGAATCGTGAAACCGGGGTTACATTTAGCACTGATCTCTTTTCCCTTCGTCGTACCTGAAACGAGTTTTCAAATCGAGTCAGACACGAAGATTAAGTCAGTTTGATGAAAGATTAATCATTGTCGTAACTGAAGTTTGAAATTCAACAGTTAACCCTCTATAACCGAAATTTTTAGCACATTGATAAACATTAAAGATTGTATATCAAATTAAAGATACATTTCACGTTCTATTGTAGGTAATTCATTATAAAGTACAAATAATATCTGTTTACCTCGAAGTCACACTACATAATTTAATCTAGGAATGGTTTAAAGGCTGTTATCAAGCATCTTTTTGTATACTATGACCAAATAATGGTTGACTTTCAAATCGTAGCGAAGGGTTAACTCTAACGTTCGGCCCACTAATAAGAGATCTACCTACAGTCGTTTTTCCATGAATCGTTATCGCCCGAATGTCGAAGAGAAACGACCGTTGATCCATTAACAAGACATTTGCATTTACTGGCGATCGACTGTACGCTTCCCCATAGAAGAAATTCACGAAAGTGGCATTTGGACAAACATTAACTCGTCGAATCATTTCCAAATGAAGGGACGATCGAGCGTGTCCCTGGCATCAGTTGCTGTAATAACGTTTCGTTCAACCGTCGCAGAAAACGAAAGGCAAGCCAACAGGGTCCAAAAACCTCGCGACATATATATACAGGGACTTTTATCGTTTCGACTTTTGTTTACTGTGATTCACATCACATCCTCTCGGACATCTTTTATTCCTTTCCCCCCTGAACCACCGCGGTTTCTTAATTTTTCGTTTTATTCTCCTCACACTCCTGCGATTCTTTTTGGGTGAAACTTCAATTTTAAATCGCACCTCGAGGTCACACTGAATTTTCCCTCGAAAAGCGTTCGTGGACGCAGCGGAAGCTGGTCGTGCCTCTAAATTCCATCATTATCTCTCGTTACGTTCCAGCGAGGCTGTAACGCGCGATTACACACCGCCCAGCGCAAATCCCCGCAACGCGATGACGCACATTCAGCAGGAATAATGAATCGAAAGGCGCGGAATACGGGTTGCCTATTACCGATCTGTGTGGTACACAGTGCGCGACTTCTGAGTTCTGAGCGTAGGGAGAATCTGTGACGCTGTGAGCCACGCCATCTTTGAGAATAAACCATATTCGCCACCTTCAATCGTCACACTTTTTAGGCCCACGCCGAAAGTACCTATATGTACACAAATCCACGCGACAACGACGCGATGGAATATCGGCTGGCATCCCGCGACAGCTCATCTTTTATTGCGTCGCCGCGATTCGGGCTTTTACGAGGAGAATTCTCGCGTGCTAGCGCGCAACCAGAGGCGCGTTCGCGGGATAAACGCGACTTCCGCGGGGAACTGCCTCGTAAAAGTGGCGCTGCCTTTTTCAGCAATCGCGATGCAGAGGAAAACCCAGAGCTTAGAGGCTTGCTTGCTGGGAGATTGTAGCATGGAAGCGGGTCCTTTAGACAGGAACTGGCGATCGCGGGGTACCTGAGCTCAAGAGAGACCTGTGCGTTCTGGTCGCGGCAGAGTCATTTGGGTTCCGTGGCGGGCGAGGGTGTTGGGATTCTGAGTTAGACTTGAGGAATTCTTCTTTTTAATACGGATATGTAAGGTTACAAAATTCTCTCCCATTTTTATTCTAAGTCGAGTCTAGTGATTACCAGAGATAAGGGGATGGGCTTATAAACTCGGTTTAGAATTTTGCAAATAGCATTTGTGTTGGAAGGTATGGGAGGCATAGGTCTTTAGACTTAGAAGCTGAGGTGTCAAGGGCCCATACTTCTGTCAGCGAAATACAAGGTTCAAGGCAGAGCTCTGCTATGGTTCAGAGGGAACATATTAGGGAACGATTAGTCGACGCGACGGACTAACATTGAACGAGGCGAGTAATTAGCCGCAATTTTTACGAAACCACCGCGTGGCTGTTGGCAGCAGTGACGTGCCTCGCTTCCGCGCACGTATCGCCGTTTCCTGTCAGCCAGGACACTTCCCGTGACGGGAGATGTAATAAAGCGAAGGGACTCGAAGAGGAGAATTAAATCGGCGGATACGCCGGAAGTTGCGTGTTTCTTGCCGGGTGTTACTTGTTTCGAGGGACATGTGTGGGTGGAAATGCACGCAATGGCGGTTGGGTAGGGCCGTTGGATACGAGTGGGTTTATATAGATTGTCTTTAGTTTAGAAGACAAATGGTAACAAGCTACTAAAATTATTGGATGCATATGAAATTGTCGATCGCAGAAAGTTCCTTTGTTTATGGTGGAGATTCACTGACACTTGCTAACGCTGGTTCCCGTCTCGGTAAATCTCACAGAACCTCAAAAAATAATATAGATGTTAATTATTTACTGTACAGTTTCATCGTCAATTTTAATGAAGTTTAGATATTTTGTAAAACTCCACATTTTGAACTACTTTTTCCTATACACGTTGCTCAGATATTCGCAAAATAATTTTTAAATTTCTTGCTTTGGTTTTATAATTTGAATTAATATGAATTAATTTTGAAAAAGTTGTTCGGAATCCTGCCCCAACAACATATTTAAATTTCATCAAAATGGGTAATGAAACCCTAAAGTAAATACGTAATTACCAAATAAATGAAACACTTGAAAAGGAAAGATTATTTTTATACAAACTCCCTTGCGCGAAACGCCACTTTCATATGCAGCAACCTAACAATATCACGAGACTAATTAATTCTACGGATATAGATCATACGAAACGATAAAAGTAACAAAACTATGATACCACGTTTACAAAAATTCATATTACCCTACTCTTAACCAAACAACAAGAGTCTCAAAAATTGTTCCTTACCGACGCATAAATCGCGTCTTCCCCAGCCCCAACCTCCGACATCCCCATCGACGAGCATTTCCTTTCCCGAAGCCCCGGGAGTCGTTGACATGACGAGTAAACACGCGCTCGTGGAAGAGGCCAGCATAAAAACGCGCAGGGAAGGAAAAAGCCGTCGAGTCAAAGCATACGATTGAACGACGAGTATTGTTCGCGGGCGCCCGAACAATCCACCGAGCGGAAAAAGCAGCGCGCGAGCGCGATCTTCCGTTACATCGTTGGCCTCGAAAGCGTCGAGAGCGTCGAAAACGTTGAAAACGCGTATTCCGAGCATTAAGCGGAAACAATACCGTCATCGACGCGAAACACCGAAAAAAGGCGAACAGTTTATAAAGTCGCGATACGCATCCCTGTTTGCGCACTTCGTCCCTCTTCAAACCCCCAACCCCCTCCCCCCCAACCAACCCCCTCGCCGAACGTAATCCACCGAGGGCAAACTCTGTCGTCTATTACGCTGACGTAGTTTGAATTTTCATAGTTACCCTTTCCGCGTGATTCCGCCACGGGAAGCCTGTATCCGATGGTCCACATAACCCAAAGTTTCGTGGAAATTCGCGAAAATCTTCCCCACCCCCTTCCAACCAAGCTGGCAAATTGAATTTGCCAGATATCGTTCGCTCGATTCCTCCGCCGATAATTAAATGTTGTTTTTCTCGTCCACGTTCTCCCTTTGTTCCCCTTTCGTCGAAGATTGCTACTGTCGCGTTCTCGCATATCGTCGGAGGATTTTAATATCGCTGATCGATCGTAACTGGCTGGTTTTTCAGGCGCGGTATGTACTCTCTGAAGTGGTATTAAGAGAAATATTGAACGAGACAAAAAAAGCTCTTGTAATCAGTGGGGAAGCATTAATGACTGACCTGCACTACTGAGGATTTATTTTTCGAGGGTACAGTATAGACTTTAGAGATACGTATCTGGATATTATTATCCTCTCTGATTCACGGAAGCGTGTGGGAACGTTGCAGCGTTTATGCTGCTGAGATTTTTTCCCAGTTTCGCGTACACCTTTCAGGATCAATATTCATATGAAATTATGGGAATACGAGAAATATCGCTGGCAGGGAAATATTAAAGAGGATATACGTGCGTGTGCAATATTTGCGTTGCTAAGCCTGATGCACGAACAAAGCCCGATGAATAATTAAAATATCCAGGCTATTATTTTTGCTTTGTTTTCCTCGACAATTATACCTCGCCCCTTTGCCTGCTCAGCTTCGAGTAGCTCAGGCTATATATCATCGAGCATCGTTATCAAAACGCCATCGACCGGACTATCGATATTCTTTTCCCTCCCGGCCCGGCGTGAAACGTGGAATGATGAATCACGGATAATTAGTCCACGGTCGTTTATCGATAATTGGGCGAGATTAATACGAAGTGGCCCGAAATCAGATTTCCCGCTGGGTAAGGCTCCATCTCCCAATCAATCAAATCGTCGGAACAGCAAGATCGTCCAACCACCGATCGCTGATAACCCTCCCACGGATCCTTGTCGTCCCTCTCCCCCCCCCCCCCTCCCGTTTCTGCTCGGATTTTCCCTGATTCTCCCTTTTTCCGCCGCTTCTTCCCTCGTCGATACTATCGACTCGTCAGCCTCGAGGATTCACGCCTACTTTTACCCCTGTTTCTTCTATACAGGGTGATCTTGAATTGCTGTCGAAGAATTAAGGAGATATAATATTCTTGAAAGGTCCTCGCTTAAAGTGAGAATTAATTATATATAAACTTCCTGTAGTCTTGATAGCGTATCGTCATTTTGCTTTCTAAGAATTGTGCAAAGAATGTAGGCACGTGGAGACGTACAGTGACTGGCATATTAAAAATTTGATCCACAATTTTAATGAGAAATATAAGAATATCGTGTATAGTTTTGAGTGTGACTGTATTTTGTTACTTCAAAAATTCTAGCATTAGGCAGGAAATTGTAGAAATTAGAAGTTCTGTAAAACTCGAAGTTAAACTTACTTACAAGGGAAGTTAGGCAACCCGGGAATTCAGGGAATTATGCAACTTTGTGTGCAAGTGGAGTAGTTCAAGCGTAAGACAACTCTATTTTTGTTGGTGCCATAATGCAATTTGGGGGGGATGAAACCACCCCTTGAAAAAGTACAGAATTTCCTTTTTCTTGGAATATCTCGAGAACGGTAAACGATATCGAAAAGAAGTTTCAACAAAAGTAGCATCTTTTTATTATATCTACAGAACTGGGTAAAAAGAATTATCGAATTAAAGATTGACAGTGGGGGTAACTTGAAAACTGTGGATTTCCAATAATTATTTTTAAACAACAGATGTAACTTTTATTTAAAATTCTTTTCGATATCTCTCACCGTTGTCGAGATATTCCACTAAAAAAAAATTCTGCATTTTCTTCAAGGCTTAATTCACACCGCAGAACTGCACTATGGTACCATAAAAAATATGATTGTCTTACGCATAAGTTTCTGAATATTCGGCTAACCTAACTTCCTCTGTTAGTTTCAAAGCCGTCGACTTCTATCAATCCCAATTCCACACGCTTCATTTGCGCATTTTACTTTCTGCGATTAAAAATATCATCCGTAACTAATGATTAACTTTCACAAGCGAAATAAATTGACTGTGTCGCTATCGAAACCGATTCATGGGCCCAGTTGGATTGCACATATATTTCACCCACCCCCGAGAGTACAGTGCGGCCCTAAATTCTGCCGTCCTTCGTTTAGATCACCCTGTACATTTTCCCTAGCGTTTTCTTTCTCCTTTTTTATTCGGTTCCGCCCGCAGCAGCCGAAAACGACACCACACGCCGCGAGCATAAATCGATGGGGATGGGAGGGGGAGAGGGGGGAGAGAGAATTCATCGGTGGCCCCGGACGGCAGCGCCCTTTGGTAATTTGTTAAGAGCCCTTCGCCTGTATTTGCTGCGTGCATGTCCGTTGCGCCTGTGTGTCACCGTGGAGCACGGGAGTTTACGTTTCCGTATGGAAGAAACAGGGAATATTCTCGCACGGTGTCGCGTATAAATACGTCGTCGTCGTGTCTCTGGCAACTCCTTGCGATCCGCGCGGCTGACACCTTGAAACGTTGAATTCAACGGCTCGGAAACTGTCGGGACACTGTATTTCTCATTTCAAGCACCCCAGAACCCTTTCCTCTCCATATTTCAACATTCTTGCAATTCTATTCAGTATGAAACTTTAAGAAAAACACTCCAATCTCTCCAAGCGTCCTTGCATTCGGAAGCGTACCAAACAGCTGGACCCTTTGCAGCCCGATTACCGAGCCGTCGATTTCGATTTCGATACCGATCGCGATTTTTTAAAAACGGCTCCGTCTACAATCCGCCCCATCTCTCCCAGAATACTTATCTAATTTTTTCAACGGACACCATGGATTTACGAGGTAGGATAACGTGAAAAACAAGCTGAAAGAAAGGCACCCTCGAAGTGGAGTTTCGTAAGCTGCCGCGCTTTTTGACGCGAGTCGGCGCGCGTAAAATGCAACGAACGTAGCGGAGCTTGTATCACGTTCGCCGGGCCCCAAGGATACATCGTGATTTCATACATAATTTAATTACGAAGATAACGGACTGTTAGGCGAAGCAATTCCGTTCACGTAGCACGGAATCGCGGCGCCTCGAAATACGAGCACGTCATGTTCAGCCCCCGCCGTTAACAATATTCATATCTTTCAAACGGGGCGCGAAGGGGTCGGCGGAGGGCGAGAGGGGGAGCTATCAAGGTTCATTTAAAAACCATATCGACCCCAAGAATTACAGCTATCTCGCGTATTATCGGACGCGACCCAGGGGTGAACGATCGCGAGATGAAACTTAATAAGAGCCCGCGAAATTGTATTTCCGCGTCTGCGGTCTCACGCGTTAGGGAATGCCAAAGGCGTCGCTCCAGGGGGAATTTGACAGAGCGATCTCTGTCGAACGTAATTTTAAGGGCGCGTCTGCTCGAGGCATCGACTTCTTAATGTGTTTCGTACGTTGGGAGATTATTATATCTTCAAATGGATAATACGTGGTTTGATTGAGGTTATGGGAAATCCCGAGATGGCGAGGTCACTTTTAGGATGGTTGTAGTTGAAGTTTCATAATTTGTTAAGGTGCAAATCTGTGATGAGATAAAAGTATCCTGTCTCACGTGAGACTTTAATCTCGTGAGACGATTATTTCATTATTTTATTATATATTAATTACTTTGTTATTAATTTCATGAAGTTAGACTCTCATAAGACAAGTTTCATGATATAATTTCAAAAATCTTATTTCTCGCAACTATTTCCATTATTTACTTGAACCGAGGAACGTTGAATAATTTTTTATCTGCGTTGCACAACTCAAATTGTAATTTGTAGAATAACGATGCAGAACCATCTATCTTTCCCCAAAAGTCTACTTTTGGATCATCGGCAAAAGTTGCTGAGGAGTTTTCAAGGACCTTCGAAATAATAGAATAATTCACTTTCCTCTACGTCGACAAATCGTGCCCACGCAGCTTTGCATTCTCGATTGCCGGCGAAAAAGAGATCAGCCCCCATGGCACGTCGTGTGACTTTCATCCCTTGTTAAAACCGCGCGTGCCTGCAGTGCAGACACTGGGACGTGCGAGCGCACGCATGCGCCCCCGGGAGTTAACGCATTTGCACCCCTAGCCGGGGGACGTGTGTTTTCACAATACACTAGCCACACGCTAGTTAGTCAAGTAGAGGGACAATCAAGTCAGCCTACAGTCCAGGAAGTCGAATTCAGATTCGGGAGCAGGAGGTCAATGAAAACCGAAATAACCCACCAACCCCTATTATCCACTAAAGACATATACTCTATAAAATCTTTTGTAGACATTTTCAGTCATTACAGCCTTTAAAATTTAAATCATATACCACTACATTACCTTTCATTATTTTCTTCTCTATTGTATGCATCACTAAGGCTTTATAAAAAATTGACAAGGTATCATCCTCGCGAAGAAGGGAGTTTTATAAATTCTACCTCAGGGTACCCATAATGTTACACCCCCAAATTTTTATCTATATCCTCGAGAAATACGAGTTTAATACACTCGGTGGACCATTCCCCACGAGGCAACTCCCAAAGGTTTCCCACCACACTTCTTCCCACAAATCACTTTTATAACATCATTCTCCTTTTCTCCCCCATCTATTTTAAAACATTCCCGCCTCCGACAAGCAGATGCATTTGAAATGTCAGTCACGTTTTCCTTCAACCCTGCCAAGCAGAAGTGGCGGGAATATGATCCCGGGCGTTTATTAACGCACCTCGGCTCGACCCCCCGATAACACAATATTACATCAGCGAACATGCAAATCCAGCGACACGATCGCCACCCCCCACCGCGACAGCAGCATGGTATCTCGCTAAATACGCTAGCAGAGGGTGGGTGGGTTCGCTTGTACCCAGACAATGGCCCCGGGGAGCGTTCCGCGGTTTCTTTTCTGTGTCTGCGCTCTGAATAGCGAAGCGCTCGGAATTCATTTCGCTTCGATACAGATACATACTTATCGGGAGGGTCTGCGGGGGCGAGGTTTGCCGACTGCGGCGCGGATAAGGGCGCGTGCACGTGTCGGTACACGTGACGCGTAGAAAAGCGCCAGTGCTTTTGGGAAACCGTCCCTGAATCGAAGGATTAGAACGAACGAGTGCCAGCCAGCTTTAAAACGTTCAGCACACGAGCCTGCCTTTTCCCCTCGCGCGAAATCCACCCTCAAAGGGGGGCGGTCCTGTAACGAGCGGGCGAGACATTAAAAATCCACACAACCCCGCGACGCAGCGTCGTTTCGTCGTCCTTTCCACGGCAGATCGAAATTAAAACGCGATACCGCCGCTAAACGTTCACCCTCCACTACTAAGGGAGGCTTTCCATGGAGAGCTCGAGCCCCGTGGAAAATGGGGAGAAAGCGTCACACTCGGGGGCTCAGTCGACCGGTCGAGCATCGTATTAACGCTCGCAGGTTTTGTTCGTGTGAAACTCCTCGCTAAATGTTGAATTTATCAGCGCTTTTCGAGTGATTGCTTCCTGGCGCTAGTAATAAAAAAGGTTCGTGTTTCTGAATACATTTTTATTTTTACCCTCATCCGACACTCGTGGCAATTTGACACAGTAATAAGTTATACTGTTCTGTTATTTGTGATTTTTGTAAGAGAGTAATATGTCATGCATATCGTTTTATTTTATGCGAAAGTTGTGAAAAATCTAAGATGTGAATGTTAACTTATCAATTTAAATGAAACACTATCGAAAAAGAACTGTTTACCTTGTCACTTCGTCGATCTTTTACCACTGTCTCAATTCGACACTAAGAGATAGATTCAGTTCGTGAAATGAGGAACGGATGAGGGTTAATACGATTCAAAGGAGATGAGCAAAATTATATAACTGCTCGTTAGCGTTACACATTTGTAAAGCTTGTAATCGAGGCAAGGCAAGTTAATTCTATGTGAACATTTAATAATCACAGTATTTCCCCATTAACCTTTTTTAATCTCACTGGAGGAGTTTCTATTCAACTAACCACAGAGTCGGCTCTGTAACAATGGAAATTATTCAAACTATAATCGCACATGGAATACTTAACCCCCAGTTATCACACAGGGTCAAAATTACCCACAATTTTACTTTTGGGTAAAACATCTCTAAGGTATCATTGAAAATGGTAAATGTTAATTGTTAAAATGTTAATTTTCAACGATGAACATATATTCTACAATATTCAAACTTTATTTCAAAATTTTTATGACTTAATTTAACAAGTATTTTTTTAAAAAGTAGCTGATTAAATATTGGCTTGGGTCGAATCGATCCAGTGACAAGTTGACAAGTTCGAAAAGATAGGTGTACTAACCAAGGTTTAATAATCAAATTCATCGTCAATACAGCTTTGCTTATCGCCGCAGAAATAGAGGTCTCTTCATCGCGTAAATCTTGACGATTCCAGTTCGTTAACATTTTACAAGAGGGCCCCAAAGGGATCGCGCGCAGGAAAGGGGCGCTGGTGGCCGATCGTCGCGATCGGGGGTCCATTTTTCGCGTGGACTTTTGGGGCTGGGCGCGATTGTTGTGGTCGGAAGTGCAGGCACAAATGATGGACGAGCCGCGGCCGGTTTCACGACAGCCGTTTAAACAGGCGTGACAATGGCCCCCTGGTCCCCTGTCATCATACGTTATTACGCATAAAGGTGACACGCATTCATCGGCTGCCCCGAAAGAATTCGTAGGAGCGACCCACGACGCTGGACACCCTCCCCGCGTACTATTATTAAATTATAAACGCGCGTTTCGACCTATCGCCGCCTCCATCTACGGCCCCGTTTCCTCTCCGTTCACGAATAATCGAGTGAATTGAAATGCCCCGGTGCCGGGGAGGAACGCCACCGTAAAGGGCGTAGGTCAACGCGACCCCGGCAGTCCGATTTCATTTCTACGCCGTTCCGATGCATATCTCCACTTCCTCTGACAGAGTAATCTGGGTGTATTCGAGTTTCAATGATTCGTAGATCCTAGCCCACGGAATCTATTCTGACGCATCGAAATATTGAGGTTCATGGGTTGCTACTGGGTTTGTTACGCGGGTTCAAGCTAATAAACTTTCTTCTGGAATGTTACTGTTACATTAGATGCGTGTACTTTGGAGTGAACAGCTGCTATCGCACTGTGTCTCCTCGTTGGATTCTGTGATTCAGTGGTGGAGAATTGGAGCAGATACTCTTAGAATTCTGGGGTAATCGCTATGAAGGTTGAATTCCTCGAATGCGGAGACAATAACGTTTTGATTTTCTCGCGCCATCTTAAGGGTATTGAGGCATTTCTTTTTTATTTAATTACAAAGAAATAAATTGAAGCTGAGGCTTTTTTACATAAATTTTGTTAATTTTATAAGCTTTAAAAAATATGTTTGTTTAGTTAAAAATATGCATTATATGTGATGCTACAGATGGATCATTAAAGAGAAGTTAATAAAATATGTGTTTACCGAAGAACGCAGTTATTTTAAAAATCTCCATTTCGTAGCTGTCACTTTTATAATTTTGCTTCTTTTATGAGTTTATTGCAAAACCAGAGGCATTCTGAAGTACAATTTACAAACACGTCGCTGAATTTCATTTCATCTCGTTAAAATCGTTGCAAAACAAAAGAAATTTTTATGTAAAAAGTCTCTTTAATAATCCACCTGTCGCATTATCCATAACGCATATTTTTATGTGAAACAAACATGTTTTTTTAAAGCTTATGATATTAATAAACATTGTATCAAAGATGAAGTCTCTGCTCCAATTTATTTCATTGTAATATTTCATTTTCAACAAAAACGACTGCCTATTACCCTTAACTTAAAAAGATTCGACATGTGTAGCTTTGAAAAACATTCTCCGAGGTAATAACCACAGTAAAGTTGCCAAAATTATCGCCATTAAAACACAAAAAGAATATCCGTGTCCTTTAGAAAATAGTTACAATCCATAATTTTCCCTTCCCCTACAAAAGACAAGACATTATATCTACACCGTAAATGGAACTCCTGTTGCGATCCCGGGAAGACGGTAGCTCCACTGTCGATTCGATGTGTTTCGTGGGCGGTCGAATTTAACCAGGAACGCGAAGCAATTTAACCAGAACAATATTCCGTGTCCGTGTGGCGTTCGTCGCGCTTCACTGCAACGCCTGCGGGTTACAAGCATGCGTTACAAAGCAGCTCTCAATAATTGCGCATCGACCAAATAATTTCATCTCGCCCCCCTTGAAGCGGCCCATTGTTGGCCGTGCCGGGAGCTGTAACGTGCTCTATAACGCTTCGTCCTGCCGCTCTGACCTCCAGCACTTGTTCAATCGCGCGCCCGACGGCGTCGTTGCTTAATTAATCACGTAAGATCGAAGCTCGCCGGACCATGACGCTGCAAGTGCTCCCTTACCTACCTATGCAACATCCGTGTGAACACCACAGGGGTCTACGACGTCAGCCTGTTTTACTGATGTCCCCATCGAAATGATAAAATATATATTTCGGAAGCAAAGGAGCCAGATCTGTTTCTCCTGTGATATTTGTTGCTCCTCTCGTAATAGACCGCGCGCGGCTGGTATCCCCAGCGGTAATGAAATTTTCACCTCTAACTGCTATCCAAATATCGGGCTGGGGCCCACTTTATATCCTGATGTCGATACTCTCTGGAGCTCACTTTGCTCTGGTCAAAGGACCGTCAGCCTCCGGAGCACGATGCACCGGGCAAATAATTCGCCTCTCAAACGATTCCATCGATCGCTCCCCCGACCACCCACCGCCGCTCCTTTCTCCGTCTTTTTCAATCGCTTCTCACCTCTCCGCCTTTCTTTTCCTACCTTCCCGCCCTAAAATAGCCACGTAATCGCTTCCACGTTCTGCCGGCAAAGCGGCCAATAAATCAGCTAACAACGATCCGTCCGCTCGTTCAATCAACAGGCCAAACGGTGCAACCAGAACCTCCCCCCCGGAAACAGACTCGATATTCTTTCAAGGCTCCCCGTGGAAATTGCGACCGTCGCTGTTTAAAGAGCGATTAACTGCTCGACTGAGACAGTCGGAAGTGAATTGAAAGTGGGAATTTGGTCGGTGGTGACCATTTGTTGCTTTTGGGGGGGAGGGTGCGATGGTGGTTGGAGCACTGGGTGTGTGGAATGATTGGGGGAGGCTGGTAGTAGTGGATCAAGAATGTTGAACTTTAATATTTTTGGGTAGTGTGAAGTTATATCCTACAAGAATAAATAGAGTTTGATCATTGATTTTTTTCGATAAAAAGAACACTTTGCAGGTAACTACATATACCCAATTACCCAAAGATGGGCATTATCTGAATGAATATCTATTCGAAATTATTCGAATAAGAATTGCGAATAAAACTAAATTATTCGAGAATAACGAATAAAACGAAATTATTCGAGAATAACGAATAAAACGAAATTATTCGAGAATAACGAATAATTTTTTACTTGAATAAACTTTTCGAATTGAAAATTCGAATAATGTCAAACTCTGCATATACCTAATCACTATTACATTGAAAGATGACCACTGTCTTCTCAGTATCCACATTTATCACTCAAAACCAAGAGAAGAACCATCTTACTATAGCATCCTGAAACTAATACAAGAAAAACCCCAATAAAAAACTCCAATTCCCACAAGCACACGAACATTAAAGTCTTTCTCCCCAACATTAGACTCTCATCAACTACCCCAATACACCCCTAACCCAGAAAGTACCAAGAACACCCCTATAGAAAGACACAACCATCGCAATCCTCGTCCCGTGCAGCAATCTATCGCTCCGCTGACCAAACTGTTTGGTCGAGCCTCCCCAGCTCCCCGTGTGTGGTTTGAGGGGGCGGCCATTGTCAGACAGGTCCATCAAGAACCGACGTGAGAGTAAACGGACGTGTTGGGGCGCGCTAATGCGCGGCCAGCACGGTTTTCGGCGGCCACTTCCGGTGGCCGGTGTCCAACGAGCGGCGTAATAAGACGCGCCACACACGCCTCGAAATTGGCACTTTTGGCGCACACTTAACCCGTGCGCACCCCTTTGGGGCCAGCCCTCGCACGTGCATAAAGGCGAAATGAACGAGCGCACGAGGTCCGTCAAGTGACGGTGGCCGCTGCATATGCCCCCTTTTTCTGGTCCCTCTCGCTCTTCCTTCCTCCCCTCCCTGTTCCTCTCTTTCAGAGTGCCTTTACGCCCCCTCCAGCCCCAGTACACATTCACTAATTCCCTTTTCTATATGAAACGACACCGGGGAGCGAGCTCCCTCGATCCAGTTCCTCGATCGAAACTGAAAAGCCCTCGCCACGGTTTCCGGAAGCGGCCAGGTGTTGCCCTCGCCGATCGACAATGGACAACACGGCCTCGGCCGTTTGCGAATCGGGCACACACGCCGCCCGTTACCCTCATTCATTCATCCCCTTGGCTCCTCTTGCCCGTGGGGCCACCCCTTATTCATCCATTTTTAACGTGTGGTCCCTGCGCCACGGCTTGTTGACACGAACGTCAATGCTGCCACACCGTACGCGCCGGGAAGAACGTTTCTCAGCATCGTCATGCAAAGTTTCGTTTTTTTAGATCACGTGGGGACGATCGACCTGACAAAGCGAGGCGAGTTGAGGCGCAGTGAGAGTCAAATTGTCAAAATACGTAAGAAAAGCGTAGGAAGAATAAAATAAGCCGAGGCGAGGCGCAGTGAGATTCTACCTTAATACCTTCAGACTCTGAACGTTTGGGAACTCGCGGGGTACACTTCCTATGCTTTCCAGATAATAGTCACGTGAAAGGGAAAAGGATGCACGTGTTGCGAATCTTCCAGCGTGGAAGAGAAGATGGATAATTATGTCCACCGATAATTAACAGTTCCCTGTTCAACATTCGAGAGCAACGCACAGAACTCGCGCCTCCTCGGGCGTCTTATTGTTAGCGCGACAATTCGCGAGCCCCTCGCCGCGTTCAAGATTTTCCAGATGCCATTCGGAAGCGCTTACCGTTATTAGGAATTTCCTTGTCTCGTTACAGACGCGTGCTAAAACGCCTCTCGGTTTCCGCGCTGCAATTCCAACGAAATCAGGGCTCACCTTGCCCTCCACCCCTCCTCTATGGCACCCTTTCAGCTACTCGCTTCTCGCTCCCCCTTGCTCGATGTCTCATGGCATCGTAACTTACCTTGTACCTGCACTTAGAATCTCAACACCGGCTGCAATTCCAGGAATTAGGAAACTCTTGGCCCGTAACTCGATCGGAGTGCATTCGAATCCGCGAATTCCGCGCGCCACCCTCTCCGGGCAAGCCCGGCTCCATTCACACGCGTGCATGCACGCCGATGCGTTGTACTGCCGCGCTTGTTGCGCCGACAAGCGGAAAGATTAGCGCCTCCCCTCGGGAATACTCACACTTTCCTGTAAATTTCCGTGAAACTGAGCTTGTTCCTCAGTAGCTTCCAGGTTGACTGTGTCCTCCCCTCTCTGTGGATGTAGATGTCTTTCTGGAGGGGTAGAAGGATCCAACTTACTGGTTTTTGGTTTAGCGGAGATCCAATAGCAGAAATGGGCAAAATTTTGATTTAAAGAAAATTTCGAATATCGAAAGAAAAATTAATTCGTCATTTGTTCGTTAACTCGTGTTAACTTTATTCAGCATATGACGAATAATTTTTTAACTTTTATTCGTTGTTCGAAATTTTATTCAAATAAAAAATTTTCCCATCTTTATTCGATTAGTTATTGGATATAGAAATAAAAGCAAGCCACCAATGTCGAAGGTAGGAGAAGAGGAGATGCTAAGACAAATTATATATCGGGTGGCTTACTTTTACTGGGGTGAATGCCCTGGCGTTGCTAGGTTCCACGGTGGTTTCCCTGCGATTTTTATAATATCGTTCAACCGCAACGAACGGACGTGCGAGTCGCGAAGGGGTTAGTTTGTTATCACGAGACGCACCGGCGAAATATCAGAAGCGGGACTTTGGAAGTAAAGTTAACCGAGTTAGGTAAATTTCCAGCGACCCCCGGAAGTTGATATTCAGAAGCGCCATTCCCCTTTTTCTCGGTAATTCCGTTAACCCTGTCGAGTTGAAGACGCAGCCGAGTGGTTTAATTAAAAACTGCGAGAAGACGTAACGCCTACGGTACTTCCTCGGGAAGATGTGGCAGTAACAATTATAGACGATGATAAACGCGTTATAAACTAAATGCGTGGAGTTAATGAAAGGAACAGTTCAAGGGTAATTAACTGTTTTCTATAAAATTATATTTTCACTTCACAATCGATAATTGAACAGTACTTTACAGTACAGTAAATATTCTTTATATGATCGCCAGAAATATTCGTTATATGTTCGCTAAAAATATTCGTTGTATGTTCGTCAAAATTATTCGTTATATAAGAAATCAGCTTGAGCTGAACTTCATAACCTCCTACACGTTATATGTTCGTGGCCGGTCCGGAGTGGTGAACATGTAACGAATATTTACTGTAAATTACATTGTATCAGTCACGTTGATCGCTATTAATTCGTGCGAATCAAGCTGTCAGTTGTCGCGGTGGCTGGCGCAACGGTTGCCGAAACTGGAAAATGTTGCGAATGCACGCGGCGGCGTTCAGGATTGTCACGATAAGCGGAACAAAAGGTTTTTGTTTGCAGGCGAAAGCCGTGACCGTACAGCCCGCAGAAGCAATAGAGCGGAATTGAAACATCGTGATTTATTTAATGTCTAGCAGGCAACGATGGTGGCCATTCTGGCGACTCTTCGCCAGAAGTCGCGCGATCTTCTCGCCAATAAATCCCTCGTCCCTCGACAAAGTGGCAACGGAGGGTCGATTGTCCGTTTTCATGATGTAGCGGGCGCGATTAATGGACACTGAACTGGGCGCAATAATTATCAAGCTTCCACGTTTATGCTGCGACTTTATTGATCGCCCAATGCGCGACTGACCAGGATATACGAGTATTTCAGCACTTTTGCTGGAACACGGACCTGTTGTTCACGAAGCTTAAATGTGAAAAAAGTGGGGAAAAATTGGTAGTGCTTCAGGATTCTACTTGGACAAAACGTCTAAGAAAATCAAGCAAGGAGAGCAAGAAGGACTACTTCTTCACTCAGAATACCAGCTAAATATCCAATCTACTTTCCAAAATAAATTCCTAAAACTCAGTGCCCTTTCCTTCCATTTATATTCCTACTTCGAAGCAACTATCAACTCCGCATAAATACTCTTCACAATTCTGAACCAGAAGCTATACGACAACCAACCCAATAAGATTCAAGCCCCACTTACACAAGATCCTGTCAAGCACCCTAGTTCCCAGTAATCCACTCACCTCGAACTTACCCTCGGCCCTTCCCATTTCACTTCCACTCCCCATCTCCTACCAGCCTGGCGAACGAATTCGGACACCGACAGGGGTATGAAACGCACATCCTCTCTGCAGGCTACCCTTTTAATTGCCGTGTCCGGTGCCATCGGGCGCTGAGCTAGGAAGAGCATAGTTGTCAGAAAACGGCGGGGCGTCGTCGTGGTAGCAGCGAGTTGCCGAAGAAACGAGGATCCACAGGGCATTAGCTGGTTCCAGTTGCCGAGCACTCCCTGGGGACTCGACGACCCTGGCCGGGAGCTGCTGGAATTTTATTTAGTGCCCCGACACCGAACTCCCAAAGACACACGGAGTTGCTTTGCCGCGGGACCAGCGCCCCAGTTGGACGCCGGCTTCCGGTTTCTTCGACGACAATATCCGGCAGGACGTTTCGGACGCTAGTACAGTGTCGCTGACCGTCGCGCCGACGTTCCACGAGAGGAATCGTTTAAGACTTCCGACGGGGGATCCCATGGAACGGATTCCCGGACGCTCAAGTTCGTCAAAGGAAGTGCTTATACTGGAAGGTGGGTTCCTTTGAACTGTCCCGTGGAGATGGTTGATGAAGAAGGGGGCGAGGGGGCGAGGAAGGAGAGGCTTCCGATATGTGCTTTGGAATGCTGGGTTTAGGATCGGTGGTTGATGATTTGGATTCACTGGTTGGTGGCATGGGAGAGAGACATCGAGTAGAGTGATTCCTTAGGATATTCCTGTATAAAATGATATCTATCTATTACACAATGGTTGAAAATTTGTTAATTGAGCTAGGGGCTATAGCGACACTCGTACAAATTAAACATCTTTTGGAATCTTTTGTTTCGGATAAACCTGAGCCGGGAAGTTACATACGCCGTGAACATGCCTCTTTTTAAGTATTGACAGTGTAAAAAAATACTTAAAACAAATTGCAAAAATTTATTTCATTATATGTTATATATACTGAGAAAATATCTTTAAAAATAGCAAGTAATGCTAATAACGTAACTATTTTTGATTCGGCGATAAAATGGTCCAAAGGGTGAAAACACCCCCTGGAAAAAATTTTTAGATTATCGTCAATACCTACACTATCGTGTGAAGTCCACTTCGTACACCCGCCTTCTGCTGAGCAACGCGTCCAAGCATCTTTCAAGAACCCGTAACGCGAAAAAAGGAATCGTCCCGATCCACCGTCAAGCTTCGCTAAATGCGAAAGCGCGAGCACGTCGGCAGCGTGTGTCATCGCACAAAAGGCGATTAAAACCGCTTTTCTCCCGCACGCTCGTTTCGCCTGGATAATTGGCGCGAAGATAAAGGCACGATATGCGATTCAATTAAACCTGACACGTCACAAAGGGGAAGAAATTAAATCGTTGCATTCCCCTGGAGGTCGTCGCCCACCCCTTCTCCACCTCCCCTTCTCTATAACGGCGATAATAAACGAAACGTCTGCATTTCTCGTTTCAACAATGTTATCGAGCACGCGATAATTCGCTTTTGCCTCGCGCGGCCAATTATCGGTTTCGCAAAACTGATTATATGGGCGGGTATCGGGGGTTGATTCGACTTACTCGGCATAATCTGACGCCACCTCGCGAGGCCAGTGAATCGTGCCCCTCGAATACGAGAGCGAAATTGTCGGGGGACGACTATATACAGTTAAGCATTATTCGAATAAATTGTTATGGAATATTTCGAATTTTATTGGAATAAAAAATTATTCGTTATTCTCGAATATGTACTTTCGTTTTATTCGCAATTCTTATTCGAAACTATTTTAATAAAATTTTATTCAGATGATGCCCAACTCTGAGGACGTCGAATTTCGATTTCAACCCCTTCACAGTTTAATAATTCTATTTCTTTTACCATCTAAATTATTTCATGCAGTGTATTTTGCACTATAGTGTGAAAAGATTAAAGGTGTATATACATTGATTCCTTAATTGAGGGAGTGGACTTTGACTGGATGACAATGGGTGGCATGATTAAGTTCTGTGAATTGTTAGTGAGTTCCAATACGTTCCGTGAAATCGATAGCCCCTGATATTCATCGGAAGTGAAATTTCCATTCAAGGGACCACGTGAGTATTTCTCAAGTCAGTGTCGAAATTAAAACAGAGCAAATGGTTTAATCTACTTCTCTGAAATCTGAATTTCCACCGTGGGCGTGGCGAGAAACGTGTTAAGTTAGAATCAATTTATGGAGTTGAATAGTATCGGCCACATATTTCGATCTTCCCAGCTTGAAAACAGACTTGGTATAACAAACTTTCCCCTAAAGCCTGTCTCCTCCCTCATCATCCAAGATGTATTTACACCAGGATATTTTTCATTAAATCCCTCAGAATATGGTATCCTGTTTCACCGATCCGTCAAACCTCTGCTTAACTATATTCCCCTTCCAGCGGAACCTCTGCCGCGAGAGATAAAGAAAAATAGCATTCTAAATCATCCACCGTGCAAGATTCTCCGTGGTATTCGTACAAGACTCCGAGAACATTAATCTCGCGCGGAACCAAGAACAGACCGGCACCAACCCCCCCAGCACCGTGCTTCCTGCAATCCTCCTTAATTCCTCTCGCCAATGATCGTTCCCGCTAAAGGCGACCCCTCTTCTCGCTAGACCCAATACATTCAATCTGCGAGAGGTCCGTAATGCATCCCCCGGGTCGTGTGTCTCGCGGACGAGGGGCTGACATATTTGCACGAGCTCGGGCGTCCCGAGGAAGGCGTCCGCAGATTTATGCACGAGCCCTCGCGCGGCTGGTGGTATCGGACGGGGTTAGGAGCCCGAAGGAGCACCGATAACTGGGAATGGGGACACCGAATACACTACTGGGAAATATTTATTGCGTCACTCGAATATTTCGTCTGTGTTCGACTTCCACCCCGTCGACTAGGCATACGGTGCTCGACGTCTTGGTTAAAATGAATTCACTACCTACTTACTTTATCAGTCATGCAGTCACGAAGATTGTTTCACAGCACGTGGACTCGGAGGGCGATGCAATAACCATTTCCACCACTGTACGTGGATCTGAGCCGTCGCCCAGAGAACAGGCCTGCCCACAATGGCCCCTCGTCCCGTTTCTTGCACTTGGATGATTGATGAGCCCTTGTTTACGTTCACGAGCTTCATCCACCCTCGCCATTCAACGGCGCATCCGGTTCCACCGACGTCTCCTCATTGAATCGACGTGGCCCGTGCACACGGCCGCGCTCACAAAGAACCGTGGCGGGTAAATATAAGCTGCCGGGGCCACGGGCCGAGAGGATTCCTCGAGAATCCTTCTGCTCTTCCTCCTTTCGTCGGCGGACCTCGATCTCTCGATCTTTCCCTCACTCTCTCCCTCGCCTCTCCCTCCCGGCCATCTTTTTCTGGCGCCTTTTGTCCCCTTTCTTACCGAATACCACTTTTTCAACGGGCACGAGTGGATCCAACGGGGCGGGGGGATCCACTGTGTGCACCATCGCGGTTTTTGCGCCGCGATGGAATGCATAATTAATTCCCCGACGCGGTTTTTATCACAGCGATGGGATGATGCCGCGATTCGCCTCGCGCGAATTCGTTTCATCGTGTTCGACTTTCCGCGGCGCATAATAAATTGATCGCGTGCGCCAACTCTGGGCTTCTTTGCTTCGCGAACACTTCTCGTGTGGTAATTAGCCGCGGATCGTCCGTCTTTTTGTTTCTTTCTTCGCCTTCTCCTGCGGCATGCTGCAACGCTCGCGCGAATTGATTTTTTAGGCGCCCCTTTGGTCCACGGTTATGTTGACCAGTTACAAGATGTCCAGTCATTCGGGGGTTCCTTTGAAAGATAATTTTGGGTGTACAAGGTGTTCGGTTTATTTTTTGTGGCTGAAATTCTTGTCGTGAATGGAGGGAACGGAATGGTTGTTGGGTTTATTTTGTGGGATGGGATGTAGTAGTTGATGTGGGTTTTTAAGAATCGAGAGGGTCGACTCAATGCTTCAACGTCGGTGCCTCTATCACTTTCAAAGAAATGGTGCTTGAGTAAGGATGCTTCGGAGATTCCATCTTGAAAGCTAGAAGTGACCTGTCGATTCTAATCGACAGGATTTGTCCTGTTGTCGAATTAAATTTACAGAATTGAGGGATTCGATGGAAGAAGGGCATATAGGTACTCCAAAATGATATTTCAAGAAAATTGATTTCAAAGTTTTCATTATAGTATAATTTGATAAAAAATAATGCAATTAAATAAATTTTTTTAAGGATGTAGTACCGTGTCCTTGAAACGTTCTGAAAACAGAAGTCATGATTTGAAAATGATATGTGTCTTTATTTATAAGTTTCGAGCAAGTAGTTTATGTGCCTTTTTCCGTAAATGTGGTAAATTCGTAAAAAAAAATTCTTTCTGTAGTTATTAGCATATATTTTTGTATACTTACTCTCACCATTTTTTTATACATTGCTTAAACAAAAATAAATAAAAAATGTAATGTTTTAAGTAAGTATTAGTCTCTTCGATTCTTTACAACAAGCTGTCTTACAAATCATTTTTTTCTTTCCTAAATTAGCTTCTTTCCTTGCGAATTCGATACTCACCGCACTCTCTATATTTCGTCGCTTCCTTTCCTTCATAAGCCAATGTGCCATTTTTCCATCAAATACCTCAATTATTACATTAAAAGATGTACTTTAAGATGCATATAAAGATTTCTCAATTAAAAAATACTTTCAATGGAAAAACTACTGTCAAAGTTCACCCTGATGTTTCTAGTCGTGGGTGTATGTTGCCCCTTAAAGTGTCTTCTTCTGACGATTCCCCTTCTGAAAAGCGCCTGTAACGAACACATTTGAGGCTAAAAATTGAAGCCATAACTAAACGCAAAGCGCCCACCTCGGGGCACCTCCAATTCCGTCACGATGTAACAATACCTCAGCTATCGCGCTTAAATTGCACGCCTTTCCCTGAAACCATGACCGTCCCACCAGCCGTGACCGAAATTGTTCCGTAAACGCGCGTTTCTGCTGGAAAGTTTAAACAGCAGCACAAACACTCACGGGTACGTAGCCTCCGCGGGGCCATGCGTTCAGTGTCCAAACGGGAGAGAGAGGCCGTCTAATTTAATTGAAGGTAATTAAGACGCAGCCCACCCCCGCAATTCGCCCCGCGCGCAACGCGACCACCCTCCGGCGCTGTCACACTTTTCAACCGCGAAAGGAAGCCCAGGCGCCGGCCGATGCTCGGAATGGAGATTTCTTCTCCACCCCTATCCTCTTTCTCGCCACCCCTTCGCCTGTTTTCTCGCACCACTCGATGGTATGCATAATTAATTTTCCTCCAGGAGGACGTCAAGCGCTGCCCCTTTCGCGAAATCGCCAAGATAGGAATTAGTGGGTCGCAGCGACGTTCCAACATGCCCGGAATCTTGCTGCTCGTTTCATTTGAGAACGGGCGCCTTGAGAATAATTAGACGGAGGTGGCTTTTTATGGTCTCGAACGTAATTCTCAGTGCTTTGCACTGATTTCTGGTGTACACGTGAATTTCCAGGAATGGCAAAGGAATTTACTGGGGTAGCAAAATTTTTTGCACTTGATTTATTAGTCCATAGAGTGTAAGGAAAAATTTATCTGCAATAATTTTTGTATTAAATTATTGAAGAGTTTATAAGTTCTTTGGGTCATTGCAGAAAAGGTGCCGCGTCAAGGTCGGCATGATATCTCCATCGATGGGTGTGAAAAATAAAATGAGATTCTGGTAAAATAATGTGGACATTATAGCCCGTTGTGCCAATTATAGAGAGAAAGTTTGCACGAGAAGAATTTCTTTAACATTAAAAACCATAGATTGTGTATTTCTTTTAAATTAAAAAATTTGGCGCAACAGATCATAATCGCAACATTATCTTAAAAGACTCTTATTTAATTTTTCACATCTATTAATGTTTAAAGGAGATATCATGCCGACCGTGAGGCAGCATTTTGTCTGCAGCGACATAAAGAACCTAAAAAATCATAAATAATTTAATATAAAAATTGTTCCAAATAATTTTGTATTATATTATTAAACCCTTACCAAAATTTCCTCAAACCATTCATTTTCGTCACAGCTGGAGATTTGTAACCCCTTAACACTTTCGCTGTCTCCGTATATATTAATACCGGAAATACCCCAAATGGCAGCTTCCGCAGCGAAAGTCTTAAGTAAACTCCAAACATTCGTGAATCTTGCACTTCCCCGGCAGCCTCTGAACCTTTGCCCTAAATTTCGAAATACTACTTGTAATTACACTCGAATATCGACTACCAATATCCACTTAAACACACCCTCCACATAACCAAACCTACCCTCGAGCCAATCGGACACGGACTCGATGAATCGAACTGGAAAGCCCATCGCCAGCGGTGGCAGAGAAACAGGGTTCGAGGAATTTTACCAGGAACTCCAGCTGGCCAAGTTTCCGAGTGGGGGAATTCGCAAGGATGTTTTACATGCTACGTCAGCCGCACAAAGGCCAGGAATTAGTGGGCCCACATGAGCGGAGGATCGACGAGGTGGCGGCCATAGTGGTTGCCATTGAATCGTCGTGGCCGTGGGGCACGCTGGCGCGCACAATGCTCATGTGGGCCTCACTCCCCTCCTCTTTTCACCGTTCCGGCCCACGTGCAACGCGAGTCCCGTCCCGTAGAGGGGACCATAAAAATCACACTTACGGTGCACGCAACCCGTCGCGCGTCGTCCCGCATTTAACTCGGCCCCCTTTGTCTCGATAATTGCCATTTACGCGCTCGACACGAATCGGAAGGTTCGAGCGCGAGGAACAATCTCTGTTACGCCGTAGAAACGCTTTTCTTTCAACCTTTCCCCTTTTCCTCGTGGCGGACGTCAACCCTGCGCCTTTCATCGTCACTAATAATCAAAATTAAAATTGCGTATTTTAAAATGCGATTTCTCAGTCAATATAAACTGTACCCATAAATGTGTTACATTACTTTGTTCGTTTTGGCGAGAGGAAGGTTCTAACGTTTTTATTTCTTTTAAATAATGATTTTTAAATAATAGTAGTTCGCGACCCGACCGCCAGGTTGCGACAAGGCGAGCGCTTATCGCTTGCGAAATAGCACCGCGGCGGGAATAAGTAGCCGAGGATTCGATCATTCAAGGCTGTCGAGTTTACAGGTTGCAGATTACAGATTATGAATCAGTCACGCTAATATCTCGGGACGAAGCTGAGACGGGGGACGCTAGTTTAGTATAAAGATAAGCAACTGTGTACATCACTGGAATACAAATGCAAATACTGTTGTAACATAGGAGCACAGAGGAATAGGGCAAATGTTTATACGAACTCTTTTCATTGCTTTTCGTTCCCTTTTTGTGCACGATACACCCTATATATGTACACCATCCTCTCGAGGCTATTCGGTTCGCTTCTTTTCTCCTTCTGGCCGGCCGCGGCGCGGGGCAAGTCGAGCGATCGCCTCTTTGTAATTAACGCCTGAAACGGAACGATAATGAACAAAGCCGTGCGACGCTCGACGCGGCACGTTCCATTCGATCGTTGGTTCCATTCGAGGGACACCGTGTATCCGAGCGTCGAGAGTGGATTTCGTCGAGAATGCCGCTGGTTCGAATGGATCGACTCCTTTGGCGGGTCGAGAGCTGCCTGTGGGATGCAATTAATAACGGCTGGGCCGCGATAGATGCGAAACGGCGCGATTTTTTAGCACCGCTTGTTTATGTTTACCATTTTGTCCGGGGAGCGCACCGGAGCTCGGAGGGTGCTCGCTTTGATATTTCATGGTTTTAATTAGGAACGCACGGGTTTGTGGGGAACGGGGTGGTTTTTAATGGGAAAGTATCGCTTCTTGTCCTGGGGAGAGTGATCGAACGATCGAGAGGCCATTAGTGGACATGCAAGGATGTAATCGCTTTAAGGGAAGATACATTAGCGCTCATAAGAATTTAATTATTTAATAAAAGAGAAAAGAGTACGTTTTTTCACACATCTATAGTCCAACTTGGAAATTTCTCTGCTCGTAGCAATCATTTCATTCTATTTTGCTATCTTAATAGTGGTTTTCGAACTTCACTTTCATTATTATTTTGTTATTTGATTGATACCGATAGATGTAGCCTTCCTCTTTTTGAGATACAAGTTTTTGTCGACAACAATACAATTTTTAACGTTAGAGATAATCATAAAATGTAACATTACCAGCACTCAAATGTCATTAAAGAATTTTGAAATAAATTATTAGGATCTGAATAGTTTGATCGCAGAGAGAGCAACAATAATAACCATATCTATAGATAAAAATGGCAAGATTGCATATATAGTAAGAAAACAGTAGAAATTTGGTAACGACAAGCAATAACCAACTATGTTATGTTTTATTCTATTTCCTCTTTTATCAAACGTGCATGCAATAAGATAAGTATTGTAAGTGATCAAATTCTTTTGAGCAATAGTGTGTTTCTTATTGGTGCTGTACGGGGGAAGAATGTGAACAACGAATTATTAAAAGTGTATTGAAATTTACAGTTAAAAGTGGAATGTTTTCTTAACATTTCTGTCGGGTCTGAAATTGAATTTCATTTTCTGCTTATTTAGGAATAATTAAATACTAAGTTGAAGCTGCAGCCTTAAAATTCTTTAACAAACACCTGGTTTAAACTCAGTGCAAAATTAACACTAAGTAACATGACAATTTGCGAAGCAGAATCAAGAAAAGATCCAACCTATTTAACTTTATCATGTTTAACTTTTCAATTCCACCGGATCGAGCGAAACATTCGCTGACTGGTTGAAATTATTCCGAGACGCAACCTTAAGACACTCCTCTTTCATAATTGATTAACTGCTCGAAGCGTGGAAGGAAAAGGCGAGGAATCTTTCTTGTCCGACTGGAAGCAGATTCTCGAGGAGTTAATATTTCTCTTTCGCGATGAATACCGGTGTCCCCTGATTTTCATTACAAATGGACGTCAGGGGGCAGGGTAGAAAAAAGGAGGGCAGACTTTGAGTAGCTGCAGCGACACATTTGCATCGACGGGACGGCATTTATTCGAGCCGAACAGAAGCAGCCTTAATCCAGCCGATTATCCAGCACGGAATGGATATTACTAAGAACGATTAACGTTTATTTGGAATGTTTCTCGGCACGGGGCAAGTCAATTTATTAATGCCAGACAGGGTACACGGAGGCGACACTTTTGCAAATATGTACAGCCCAGTGGCGTTGAAAGGGGGCAAAAGCGAAAAGGATAATCCGCAATAATGGATTACTCGTGCAGAGTGGATGACCACTTCCCGGAGGAGGTATCTTCGAGATGTGACCAGTGGAATGATAGTTTGTATTGGTTAATCATGAAAATCTCAATTAAAAAGTATAGAAATTTTTTACTTGTCTTTGTGTCCTAATTTAGAGTATTAGGGTATCAATCTACTTTTATTTTTATTATATATTGGAAATATGGAGGATGGGGAGAAGAATTAATATTGCTAACGATTAGTTTATGTGTTTCCATAGATATAATTAATTTAAATTTGGAACAGCCAGATACATTTACAGGTATTAGAGTAGATGGAATTTAGAATATTTTCCAAACATGTGACAATAAAGTGGACTTGGGATAATTTCAGCAAGCTGTCATTACATACAAAACTTAGCCCTCTTGTTAATAGAAAAAGTGTACCAAGTTTATAAGTCTTGACAAAATTACTACTCTTTCATTCGATCTTTTAGGATGTCTAAATAATTTCACAGCAATTCAAACTTAAGAAGCTAAATTCTCAATACTTTTCATCATTGAGTGTGAAGCAATTCTCACTCGGAGGACAAAATTCGCAACAAAATGTCTCAAGTTTCACTAATTCCAATACTTTCTACCACCAAAGTGATAAATTCCTCCGCAAGAAAGTGTCCACGTCCCCTCGCGAAATTAGATTAACCATTCTCGTTTTGGCCATTGTCCAGCAGATTCATCCATGTCCACTCTGGAGGAAAGATAACCAGATTGTATGGAGATTGTGTTTCCACTCTCTCTATGGTGCGATGCTTAGACCTGTCAAGGTTTGCTTCTACACTATCGCGATGATTAATCGTGGATACTGGTGAAATGCAAGATCGGTGGCTCCGCAACGATTGTTCAAGCATCAAGATATTTAGTGCTGGCAAAGCGTCGTAGACTCGAGAATATTAATGAATTCAGAAGAACTTTGTAAGTTTAGCAAGTATTAATAAATTGAAGCCAGATTAGAGTAGATTAAACAGACTGAAAAGATCGAAGGTGTGAAATGAAAAGTCCCTCGAAGGGACTTCTTTGGAGTCAGGATGATGAAAATATTAAAGTTGAATTAAAATCAGATCTTCATTGCTGCTCGAAGAGTCAACTTAACTTTCAGACTTTCTGACCTCTTCTCTGGCTCTGGGACTTTCAAAATTTCGTGGTCAACTTTCGCATCATTTCAAAGCGCCTGGAAACAGTCGTGTCTCGAACAGTCACACGACAGGTGTTTCGAGGGAAATAAAATAGGGGTCAGCTGATTTAAAAATATCGTCAAGCGTTTTTCCGTTTCGTTCGTAGAATAATCGTAGGTTTTTTGTTCGAGGTTTGGTGAGATTTTCAAGCGAGCAATGCGCGTGACAGACGTGCGACTGTCTCTGTTTCTCCCCCGAGGACGAGCGTCACGTTTAAAAGTTCGCTGAAACAGATCCGTGAGAACTTTGCGCAAACGAGCTGCTTTGCAGCTGAAAGAAGTGGCGCTTCCGTCGGGCATTAACGCGAGCTCTTTCCCTCTGCCTGCATATTTTTCTATTTCTACGATCCAGACCACCCTCGTTAGTTCACGCGGAAATTATACGTACATTCGTATACAATCTTTGTAAATATTTCTCTCGAAAACCTTGCCGTCTTTCCTGACAAAAGGTGCCACGGAATCTCGACGACGTTCCGAAATATTCTTGCGCAATGGAACTCTATATTCATCCAGGTGTCTAAGCAATTCAGAATCTTTTAACCCTCCGTGTTTCACCACCGATGGTTTGGAAAGCTGGACGGAGTTTCTCCGGGAAAAGGAACGGTAGAGGGAAATAATCGTTCTAAAACGAAAAGTAAAGTAAGCTGGATTGCTGAACATGATACTTGCTCTGACAACTGACCTACCCAAGCCACCAACTGATTCTTTTTTATTAACTACTGTGCTACAAAATCACTGCCATGTTGGGTAAAAAATTCAAAGTGAACAGCAAAAAACGAGACTTGAAAGTGTAAGTGCGAATACTATTTAGGTACTTAGTTTCCAGTTTTAAAAATCTTGAAGCAGAGGAATCAATCTATCGAGCTGACGAATGCAGAATTCTGGGAACGTTGAGAGAGGATCAGGAAAAGATTTCCGTGGTTTCCCATGAATAAACGAAAATGCTGCCGAAAGAGGCATGTCTTTCGGTGGGGATCTTGTTAAGACGTATCAAACATCGTTTCAAAGACGCACTAATTAAAAGATTCGAGATGTGCCAGCGTGTAGATAGGAAGCCCTGTTCGCCAGAGGTCTTTTCAAGAGCGACGCGTACTCAGACGGTTCACGGAAGGAAAGTTTCTTACGAGACTTCTTAATGAAGTTGGCTCGCGAGCTGGTGCAAAATATAAAAGGAGGAAAAATGGCTGAAACCTGCGACCTCATTGCTGGCGAAATTATTGATAATTACCAGTAATCCCTGTTCTTAAGCGCGATGGAAATTATCGATGGACTCGGCTGCACGATGGCGAATAAATTTCCCTGCAAATGCCGGCTCAGTGATTCTGCAAAATCGCAAATGCATCGCGGCTCCCGTCCATTATACGTTAATGCTGCGTATTTGAGTTTAGCTTAAATAGTTATCAATCTCCGAGGCATCGGCAGTTTTGGATTAAGTTAGATTACCGCAAGATCTAAAATTGCTTGACACGAAATTCTGATAGTTGATAAATGAAGGATTTTTACCGATGCAGGTACGAATCTATTATGGCAATTTTAAATTGCTTAGATTGAATATGAATTTCAAATGGATTCAGTTTTCAGTTCCTTAGTGCATCCATGAAATAGGACAACCGATATACTGAGATAATTAATATGTTTAACCATTCCCCTCGCTCGATTTATTATTCTAGTCATTCAAGCATACTTGCCAGTTATTTTCGAAAATATTTTCAAGGTCCAGAACCGATTCCCCTCGTATTCTACGACCCTCTGTGGCTGCGATCAAAATCCACGAACAAAGAGCGACAACTGACAAAGCATCATATCCCGCCATAATAGGGTTACGTAGCTCGAGTGAATATTTCCTGCTCCTTCAGAGAGGAAAGCGATCATTTGCCAGCTTTCACTCGGTATGCACATACATAGAAATCCCCAAGTTGGAACCGTCATAGATCTCGATCCCTCAACATCTTATCCTACCTCCGTGTTTCATTAACAAGGTAGAACAGAACTTTTCGAACAATGTATCGAGCATTTCCTTGCCTCCCACTCCAAAGTGACATCTCAACATTTTCCTCGCTGCTCCACCCTTCTCTCTGTTAGAACACTTTATCTACATATCCCTGCGACTCGCTTATTTCATTTCACGTGTCACGGCTCCTTCTTTCATTCCCCGTCAGCTTCATTCAGCTTCCGCTGCACTGAATAAATTTTCATACAGTCTTTTATATTTCGTACGGGTTCGACACTTAATTAATTTTTGTTAAAATTGGAACTCCGATTGTGCGCGCTACTGAATACGACCTTTGTAGAGCGTGAAGCAAGTGGCTCGTCGATATTCGTTTGAAGGCTATCTTTTGAAGATTAAAAATAGGCACTAGATTGCATTTGGTATTTAATATTCAGCTGTCTACTCAACCCCAATATTTAATATTAAATTTATAATGCATCTATTTTACTACCTCGGAATTATATATTTAAGACAGATGAATCTAGGAAGCTAACGCGATTAGAGCAACATGTTTCTAAAAGTTTATGAATGAAAATTTCATGGTGCAATATTCGTTGATGAACGATAGCAAATGGTTGAACATGTTTTAAACATACTTGCACCGCGCCCTCCAGGTCTCGTTCACGAGGGGGTGGGTTTCGAAGGGCGCTCGAGTCGATCGTGATCCACAGGATTACTGCGCGAGTATTTAGCGAAAATGTATCGGCACGTACGTTAATTGGTAATTACTGCATCCGAACGTCCATAATCTGATACATCGATGGTCGATATATTTTGAGAAGGGTTATGTCGGGGCTTGGATCACGGCCAAGGAGGGCGGCGATCAATTCATTAACCTGCGATCCTAAGGGCGAGACGCTCTCGGCCAATGAAAAATTCACCTCGCTCGAGTGTTTCCAGGGGATTCTTCCCTCCGATCGAGGAAACAGCAGAGAAAGTTTTAAGGAGGATTTCAGACTTCACCGGTGTTTCTTGGGAGACGTAGACGTTGAGTTTTGGAAGGTGTTAACAGCGGTGTCTTTTCGAGATCCTGCGATGGCTTCGAGTTCCTCCTGAGGGTCGAATGAATTTCCTTTCCTCCTCTGCTGTAGCATTCCTTCAACCCTCCGAAGAAGAATAAGGCCACTCGCTTGGATTCAAGTTTTTAAAAATGAAAACTTTTTCAATGATACTTGGAAATTGCAGCAGAAATTTCTTTATTCAATATCAGCTCTAAAACTATATTTTTGCAGTGTTTAATTGGGGAAGGAATTAAGCAAATTCGTGTAGTAAATGGAGTGGATGATTAAGTATGTATAAATTGATGAATTCGAAGTTTGGATTAAAAGGGTTAGGGAAATTGTAGCAGAAATTTCTTTATTCATTATCAACTCTAAAATTATATTTTTGCAGTGTTTAATTGGGGAAGAAATTAAGTAAATTGGTGTAGTAAATGGAGTGGATAATTTAAAATGTTTAAATTGATGAATTCGAAGTTTGGATTAAAAGGGTGAAATGAGTTTCGAAATTGAGAGTGAGCAGCAGTAGCTACCAATGTGTCGACGGCACAGACAAGCGAGTTGAAAATTTAAATTTTACAGCTCTCGTGGAATGCCAGGTATTCGTCAAATCGCTTTGATATTTTAAAACGAACATATCTGAATTCTCAGCATTCCGTTCGCTCTCCACGCGAATTTTCATTCCTACGGCTTTTTCAGTTTCATCTGCATTTGTCGGACAGACATCAGTGGCACAAAGAATGAAAGTAATAAAATTGAGCGATATGTATCTTTCATCTAAAGGCAACATTTATTCGTTACAGGATAGAAAAAAGTAACACGTTGCAAATATAATAGTAAAAGAATAATCGAATAGTTGGAGCTTTTACGGAATTGTTAGGCGATTTTAGTATCGACTCTTTTACTGCCAAATGTTCCTCTGACAATTTCATCGTTCCCCAGAATTTACAATTCTCCGCCAACCTCAATGCACACATTTACCAAAAATGAAAATCTACAAAGTTAAAATATTCCAAAACATGTCACTCCCCAGAGCTCATAATCACTCAACATTCCCAGCTTACAAAAATCCCCAACTGCCAAAATCCAATATTTCCAAAAGCTCCGAACCCCTTCAAAATATCAACCCTTCGCCAAAACCTTCCTCAAACACTTCCCTCCCGCGAAGCGAGCGTTACAAACGACATCGACGAGCCAGCATTGAAGCCAGCGTCATTGAAGTCCAATTAGGACCAAGCGTCCCTAAATCGCCCGTATCCGGCGGATATTACGAAACCGGATGGCGTCCCGCTGGATGAAAAATTCGGATCCCCGTTACTTTCGATACGACGATAAATCGCGACTGTTTCGGGTCCGAGCAATTTCGCCAGGGCCAGGAACAACGGCGGGAGCGGGTGGGAAAAAAACGAAGGAAGGGAAAAAAAGGCCGAGAGAGGGGTGGCGACGAAATTGGTGAGAAGGAAGGCGCGTGCGCGGCGCGATCGACGTGGTCGCTAATAAATCCACGCTGTTTATCTGCGTGATGGAGCAATAAATTCTGATTTCGGGGGTAATTCGGATATTAAAATTCATTAAGCCCCGCGGGATCGAACCAATCTGGATGGCGGGTGATCGATCTGGCTCGTGGAAAATGTAGGCGAACAGCCGGGGTTGGGAAAAATACACAGAGCGTAGAAGCGACGCGATCCTGGGTTTAGCCCGAAGATGACGCAAGGAGGATCGCGCTGAAATTCCTCGCGCGTTAATGGAAGGGCAACAATCCTGACGATAATCGTCGGAAGCCGGGAGCAAGCGTCGCGCGGGACGCCTGTACCCGTTGGAAATTCGACGCCGTGCGTGGGCGAATTAGGCAAAGAAGATCGCCGGTGTGCTAACCAGGGGGACATTTTAAGCGTTGCCTCGAATACGATTAAGCTCGTCGAGCGCACGGAGCTGGCTTTACGGTAGTATGTATTTAATTTTCCCACACTTCCAACCCCATTGTGTACGAGGAATATTCTGGGACGAGGACGACGATAATCCTCTGAAATCGTGGATTTTTTATGCGTGAAATAAAAAGCTGTCTTTCTGGTGAACGATATTCACAGAATGGTGGCGAGGAAATTGGTTCGTCATTTTGAATTCGAACGGGAGGGGGTAGGAACGAAATGAAGGAGCTTCACGCAATTTTGAAGATTATATTGGAACAGTTGTTTTTAATTAAACCACTCTAGGAATCAAGTCTGATAAACAGCGGCCCCTTAACGCTCACAGATTGGTGCCCCCTTGAACGCGGCTTTCGCGTTTGAAGTCTCTGGCGGGTCACGATACCCGGGCGCGAGTGACTCGTGCATGTAAAGCAGCGTCGTTAGCTTTAATACGTCGTGAAAATCTCGTCGGATTCTGGCGCAAGAAGACATCAAAGATCACTGTCTCCCTCGCTGTCTCTCCCCTTTGCAGCGCGAGGGAAACGGACGGGCTCGGTGGGTGCCGGCGCGGGCGAGAGGGGCCGGATGAGGATTTCTATGTGCCCCAATATACCGGCGGAATCCATTCGAGCAACGGAGCACGTCGTGAACGAGGAATCCGTGTCGTGGGCTGCAGCGTTAACTGGGAGACCTCCTAAGATAACGTACGAATCGCGAGCTGAAACGGGGCACAAAGGGTGAATGGAAGAATGGGGGAAGAATGGCCGGGGCGGGGGTAACGAGGAACGATCGCCGGGATTCCGAGGCTTATTCGTCGATTTACATTCTATCGGCCGTAATCGATTTATAAAGCAGCCTCGCGGAACACCGAAATAATTATGGAAATGCGAGGGGGGTCGGCAGGAACGCGAGACGGTGGCAGGCATTTGCTAAATTACCGATGGCATGAATTAAACATTTTTGCGCGACCGTTCGAAATAAATCTTTTGCTTATTGAGAGACACCCGGGCGACTATGCATCACCTTGATTACCGCCGGTTCGTTTGCGCTTTTTCTTTTCTACGTCCCGTTAATTTTCAGGCACCGGCAGGGCAGGGAGAAGGAAGGCAATAGCAGGGGCTTGTAATCGGGAGTTTTGTGTTAAATTAAGTTCTCACGCGTGCAATGCGCGGGGGAGGGTAATTTTGGTAATTGAAGGGATCAGTTTGGAAAGTGTTTTGTACTAAAATTTCTGGTGTTGCCCGGGTTAATGTAAGATTGAAAATAAAAACGACTGTATTATAGACGGCAAAATTGTCATTGGTGTTATGAAAGCTAGCGAGAAAGGCAAAAAGAGAAGATTTACTTTTGTTTATATCGTTTAAGTTGTTTGCGAGGTATAATTAAAAAAGCACAACATTACATAACAGAGCGTAAAAGTGGATTAGATACGGCTTTTACAAATTTACAGATACACTAGTTTTCTGTTAAGAATCCACTTTTTCTTCAAACACTCGCCATTTCCATAAAAATATTTATTTCTAAATATCCACAGTGCATCGCCATTTTGTTGAAAAAATAAACAAATTTTTTAATCTCCAAGAAATGTATAATAAATACCATTAATCATATTTTCTAATTCATTATTTAATAGAAAAAATTGTCCAAAGTGGCACCACTTAAATTTACTAATTACACAACCATTAAGTTTCCTATAATCTTTTTAAAATTCAACCCAATTTAAGCCCAAATCCCCTTCGATCACCCCCACAGTGGAATCTCGTACCACCGTGTCCATTTTTCCAGAACACATTTCCTCCTTTACCCGATACTGCGAAGGTCCTGAACCGTAAGAAGGAGTTCTTTAGCGCAGCGGAGCTCGTTAAATTTCGATCATCAGCGGGCTTAAAACGTGACCCAGAGATCCCTAATTCCGCGCGACTAAGGGAAGCGTCTCATGAATCATGAAGTCGCAGCAGCGGAGGCGGAAAGTCAGGGCAGGTTCGTCGACTCTCAGGCTGCGTTGAGCGGTTGTTAAATCCCGCGGAGAACTTTGCGCGGTTCTTATTGAAGAACCCGCGACTCGCTCGGGGTTCACGGAGTCGTTTCCATGTCTGGGGACTAAAAGCGAAGCGGAGGAGGGGCCGGAAACGGTGGAAATCGAAAAGGGAAACGAAGGAAGACAATGTGACATTGTCCCGCGGCATCCTACGAGGCCAACACACAGTAGGTTAAATCTTACATTTTCGAGGGATGGAATTTGAACAAACCTCCCTGAAATTGCATGGAAAGGAATCTCGCGAAAAGGGAATTAAAGGAAGCGAAATGGGCTAAATGACAGGGGAAGGAGCTTCAACAAGTAGAAGCCGCAGAGCGCTCTTTTCAAAAATACAAGCCCTTTCAGACGAGCCACGGACTTCCATGCTTCTTTCATCGCGAGAAACTTTCACGTGATTACGGCGAAAAAGCGCAAGTTGCAAACGTTACCAAGAACTGCCTTTTCATGGATTTTTGATTCGTCGAGAGAAGAAGTCGTACGTGTGCGCTGCAAACCGACTTCCTCTCTGCAGGGCGTCTTTATTTCATGAAACAATAATTCCTTCCTTTAAATGTTGCATTGAGGGCCATTCCGAGGCGCACTTCCTTGCAATATTTCTGTTTGCACCTGGGAATGGTGGCTTTAAAGAGGGTAAATTGAAGGGAAGCTTTGACAGTTGTGAAATGGGAAGTGTTTTATGAACGTTAACATCAATTTCACTCTTTGATTCGTTGCGGCCGCGACATCTTGTAGAAGTCTGCGGGGCGATTGTGGAGCAGGGGCACGATGGTGCGTGTAACGATTCAAATTAATCTGTTCTCGGGTCGAGGGAACTAATTGCTGGACCTAATGACCGAAGTTTCCACAATTATTCAGAAACCTATGCCACATTTTGGCCAGAACGTCAGCGCCACCCCTTTCACCTTGGAAAATATGTGCGGGCGAAAACGAACGTCGATAGCTACGAACTCGACGAGAGAGAAGAAGCAGATGGAAATTTGGGTCCGTGGAATAATAAAGGAAAATTCTATTTTTTCTCTATATTAATTATTAAAAATTAATAAAAAGAGAACTGCAAGTTCTTCAAAGATGCATAAACACACGGTCCAAATTCTAGATGAATTGAATTGTTGTTTCTTAAAAAATAATTCCCAAAGGTGCTATGCTTTTAGCCTCAAAAGTAGGATTCCTCCTTAGCTGTTTGTCGAAACACAACCTTTTGTCGCCATGCTTCAACTGCGCGGTATCTGAAAAATTCAAATCCACCGTGTCCTTTACAGACACGAAAGAATAATTTGCAACAAACGTGCTCGCGAACAAGAGAGATCCTTTCAGAACGAATGAATAATTCCGCTGTTTCCCAGAGAAACATGGCTGCTTAGAACTGTTCGAGCACGTTTGATGCAGGGAATAGAAAATTCACGGGGCAGGCTTCTTTGTCTCCGAGGATTTCACCCATCGCGAAGAAGGTCGACATTTTCATTAAAAGAATTTGCTGGGTGGTTTCTTCATCGTGGTCGTCGTAAGAGGATGGTGGAAACTCAAAGAACTTTGCCTAACTTCGTTGAAAGAAACTGTAGAATTAATTATTTAGAGGTGGATTTTCTTTGTGCGATTAAAAATGATTTGAAATGTTGGTTGCTTTATTTGGAATGACGACGTGGTGGTTTGAAAAGTTCTTTCGTGCTGTGTAATTAAGAAACTCGAAGTGGTGGAGATTTGGGGGTGGAAAGAATAAATTGGCCATTAATGCAATCGTCCTCCGTTGCTTATCTCGCCACCAGCTCGACCAACGAAAGATTTCGGCGCGACTCTAATTTCTGCTCGTAATAAACAAAGTTTACGAGGCAGCAGCGTCCAGAAATCCACGTTATAGCTCAACCGCCGTGCCAGGGATTTCTCTCTGCATCACGGAATATGCAAATACAGCGGTGGAAATTGGACCGAACGAGACAGAGCAGGACCTTGTTTAATTAACAAAGCGTTTTTGACTCGTTTCAGCGAGAGTTCTTGGTAATGGAAAGGCCCATTTAGTTTTCGAAATTGTCAGTTATTCGTGCTCTGTACTTTAGAGAGGAGATCTTAACGTTCCCGCGATTCTGCAACTAGCCAGTTATGGTATCACAAGTATTCGTGCTTCGGTCAAACGAAAAAGAAGAGAAATTATAATCTACTGGGAGTATTTATAAATTCTCTGAATCACGAAGACTTATTTTCTACTTACTTTAACAAGAATTTACATTATACTAGACATTATTAATCCACCCCAATAATATATAAATCATATTAACAGAGAAGTACTGCTTACGCTACATGAAAACTTTTCCCTTCTCGAAGGGAACCGAAAAATCGACTTTTTTAAATTTAATTTTTCGAATGATCAACCTTTTAAAAATACTTGTTTAAAAGGATTTTTGCAATTAAAAAAACACAAGTCCCACAATTTTTAATAAATTTATTACGCCTCCATTTCAACAAATCCTCAGTACGATTTGCAATGATCAATTACAGGAAACAAAATATATTTCTGTAGTTTAAGAAATTCTTAATACAACGCGAAAAGTCCCATTAAATTATCTATGGAATTTTTCCTTTAATTAATTCCTAAAGATCCCTTCTTTTTTTGAGTTCTACACAGGAACATCCCCTAAAGCAGATATTCTCAAAATCAATTACGCCATCGATTATCACATCACTATCCTCCAGAAATTAAAACGAAAACCGTGTCTCAACTGAACGTGAACTTGGTCGCCGCATTCGCTCGAATTCCGCCTGTTTTCGCGCGTTGCCGCGGCGCCCCTCCCAGGAGCGTTGAAGGCCGACGCGCGAAGGGTTGTCAGGTTCGTGTCGCAGCGTTAACGAAGATGCGTTTCGACGAAAGAGGACTTCGCCGAGGGTGAGGGGCAGCGATCGTCCGCGGGGGTCGGGGTCGGGAACGGCGGGAAAGCAAACAGGCAGACACGCAGGGAGCGGGATGGAAATAAAGCGACGGCGAGGATTCAAGAACGAGTTGTTGCGTGCCCGGTGTGCACTCAGAACCCTCGCGACACTCCTTTTCGCTCTCTTTCATTTGTCTCGCGCCGAGTGGCTGGCAAGCTGATCCCAATTAAAGCAAGTAGATGTGCCCCGACGTGGATGACGCGGCTCGAAGGGGAGGGCGGAAGTGCATTCGGGGCTCCTTCATCCATGGATCACGGCTTGCCGCGATCGTGAGAGATAGCTACGGGTCTAGAAGACGCGAGGCCGCCCGTTTTCCGTGAAATATCATTCCGCTCGGACATCTGCAGCGGAAGTTCCTTTGTGGGGTGGTACGAGCGAGGCAAGCTGACTGTCAGCTAATTTCGACCGCGGGCGAGGCTTTAGCAACTTCTCAACAAGTGAACGCTGGAGTCTGCTGTGGGGGGACTTGTGGTAGTGGACAAAAGAAGGGTTAAACTGCGAATAGTAATTGAAGCAAGATGATTGTATTATATTAGAAAAAGGATATGTGTTAAAGTTGATGTCCCATCAGTTGGGTGTCGTCAGGATAAGTCAGTGACACTAAGATAATTCGTACTTAATACTTCAAGCGTGAGGGAAAAATTGAGTTTTCAACTTTCCTTCTATTGAAGGAAAGTTGAAAACTCATTTTTTCTCATTTTCCTGTTAGAAGAGCCTTTAACTAATTTTAACACTATCCAACACCCATTTTGGTCTGGAACATTCAATAGCCGTTTCTTATAGATTCTTGTGCGCTAAAAACGAATCCGCAAACCGTTTCTCGTCATCACCACCAGTTTTCGAGGAATTTGATTTAAAAAAAATGCAAATTTTCAACTTTGAACATCTTTTGTTTTCAATTAGTAATAGTTTTTCGGTTGCTTTTTGCTTCAAATTATTTTATGAATCCTTGCGGATTCATTTTCAGTGCACAAAAATCTATATCAAACGACTATTGAATATTACAGAACAGAAAACAAGTTCAGTGTTGTTGAACAATGTAATTACCTGAGGGAACGTGTGCAGGGCTTGCTTTGTGATCAAGTTGATAAAGCAGGGTTAATTCTGAGGCAAAGAGAACTTCGTTTGGTATTGATAGAGGTGTTTGTAGATACCGGTGGAAGTAGATTTATAGTTACTGGTGTTAGTGGCGCAGGGTGGAAAAGTAGATGTTTCTAGATGAATCTCTCTGGACATTAATCTCACAGCAGGTACAGCAAATAACTACCATGGAATCAACACGTGTATCTCAGGTCGAGGCTGGTGCAAGACAATTTTACCTCGCGCAGAGGAACGCTTAAAACTTGGTAGCCGATACGAGAAACAGTGATATAAGATGTAACTCAGCCCTCCAAGTTTCTTTGCCCGCGCCGCTCATCCTCGGGGGTTTGTACATTTTTGATCAGTTTTCAAATCAACTTCGAGAATTCCCGGGCGGACGGGGATCTTGCGAAACTACCGCGAGTTAAGGATCCGGAGAAACTTGGCCGCTTTATTATTTTTAGATAGGTACTTTCGAAAATTGTGTAATTAACGCTGGCACAGGAAAAGCTTCTTTAATCCATCGCTATCGAGTCACTAATCTGATCAGCGGCTCCACACACTGCCATCCCTTACGCCACGCGTCCCAACTTCATCAGGGTATCGCGCTTACAATGATTCAAATCAAGCGCGACAAACAGATGGACACGTAGATCACCAGTCACCGTATCAACGTCGTATCGCATGGCTGATCCGTAGCAGATGAGCCAATAGATCGATTAATAACAATAGACCGGTAGGAGTTGCCTGTGCAGCAGAGGGATAATTACGTGATTGAACAGCTGTACAAATAACATTTCTTCTTCCTGCGAATACACAGCATCGTATTAAACAAATTCCATTATTCAATTTTTCACAATATTCAGTTAACTGACTTCAAGCAAACCCCTACAACTGAGCCCCACAATTATATTTCTTGTAAGTTCCGCAGGCAATCAATTTGCAAAGCAAATATAATATTTATCGAGTATCTGTGTATAGCTCTACACCAGCAAATTTTCACATTGTTTCGTGCACGAGAATGGGTTTCAAATTACCTTTGCACAATAAACAAAGACCCTCCCGGTTGAACAATTGTCCAAACGCAAAATTCCTTCGACAAAAACGGAACTTCCACCAACGTTATTAAATTACTAATCTACCACTCGGACCAGCTATAAAGCCAATGCACCCTATTTCCATTGGAACCTTCGGCGAGAGCCACGGAGAAGCCAGTAGTAGAACTCAGTTTCGTGGCGGGCGATGGCCAGTGGCGCCAGTGAAGTAACGAAACGTTCGCGTGATACACGAAGACAGTGACGAATGCAGCGTAGAGATAGACAAACACCGCAGTGACGAGGGCACCTGGACCGTCCGGATTCCGGGACCGAAACGCACACATGGAAGACACCGCGGAGCGCGTGATTTGTCGATGTGTCCGCGGATGAACGGGACGTTATGCGCCCGTAATGAAGAGGCGGGCGAACAGAAGTCGCGCGTGTCCCATGGCGCTCTTCGTTGCGCTGTGCGATTCCATCGCCTGCCGCGTAAGTGCCTCGGCACGCACCTTGATGATGCCTTTTCACGGGACCAGCCTCCAGGGAGCGCGTCTGCGGGCTTTATTGCCGACCGTGGGGTGGACTCTGCGGAAACGCGCGTCGGTGGATAAAAATTGCAAGCTCCTGATGGCCTGCGAGGTCTAGACTCATTTCGCGACATTGTGCTGGAGGATTCGGGAGGAAAATCTATTGTGGGGTTGGAGGAACACTCTGGAGGATAGCTTGGGATGTGATCGATTAGATGTGGTCGGATTTTGATAGATTGTTTTATTTCGGGGGTGTGAGACAGTTGTGGGAATTGTGGTGGTTGATGCTAGGGTAGAATACTTTTATTATTATTTTATTATATACATAAGGTAGTTGACCCAGTCGCCGATAGATTAGGCAGATAGGCCCAGTCGTCGATAATTTGAATTAATATTGAAATTTTATAAGATTTTTTAACAATATTGTGATGATATATGTAGATAAAGACTTAATATTAATTTGCAATTTTATTTTTTACACGATATTGTTAAAAAATTATCGCCGACTGGGTCAACTACCTTATTAGATCAGCAAAGGTGAAATTGGATAACTAGAAGTGACTCAACTGCTAGCTGTTTGGAATTTTATGTGGAGGTAGAAGTTGGACGAATTTGTATTCCACTAGAGTGGTCCTAATAATAATAGCGACTTTATTAGGTCATAAAATGTACAAATATGTGATGAATGTTTAATTACATATTTCACGAGAAAAATTGCATGCGAAAGTAAATTCGTTCGAAAATTTACGGCCTCATTCAACAGATTGTATATTATCCAAAAAGACCTTGGCAACGATTTCTGGTTGCATGGAAAATTTCGCGGAATTAGTTTACCACACCAGATTACTTCCACTTCACACCACCCCGTTGTTTCCGTGTTTCCATTCGCGTCTGAATCGCGCTAACTGTAAAAATGCAAACGCACGCGCAGCACAAAGCTGTTGCATATTAAATTCCGCCAAAGAGGACCCAGCAATTAAAAATTTCTCTCCTCGATCAAACCTAAAGCTCACCGTGATAATTTCACGCCCCCTCCCTCGATCCCGAAAGAAGCGCACAGATAGCGGGGATGATTGAAATCTCGCTTAACCAGTTTCCAAATAATCAAACATCGAATTAATAATAGAGTCGAGCGTAATTTCGCAATACGTCAATAACGGTAATAACCGTCACCCGTTAATTGCGCTCGATCTTTCTCAAATTTCCGCGATATTTCACATCGGCAAATATTACAACATCAGTGATTCCCGCCGTGATCAAAGCTACGCTCAAATTCCACGTTGATAATAAAATTCCATTCGATTCGATCGGACCGACCAGAACGTTATTAATATTCCTGTTCGTTCTGCGGCGCTCGATCGCGACAGTCCGTTCAATATCGCACTTTATCGCCGAATTGCGCCTCGAGTTTTTCGCTCCTATTAAGAAGAGAAAACACTGTAGTGGTCTGAAAACTAAGGGTATTTTGGTAATTTTTTCCAACAAATAATGCAAGTAATTGCAAGTATTTTTAAGTAGACCGAAATCCAACGTCGCTCTAGCCCAAGCAGCCACTCAAAAATCGCGACGTCGAATTATTCGCGACTATTGCTTTATAGGTTATCGAATATTATCGACGCAAGCTTGGCGAGCACGACTGCACGGATAATACGCATCGGATGTGCATTAATCCTCTGAAGCGTGATTTCTAATCATGGCTGTCGGCGAGTGATCTTGTTAAGCTAATCCGCTTATAGGATAATGAGGGACGATACGCGGCCAGACATGGGACGCTGGTTGACCGAATGAGGGAATACTTTCGCGTATCGGTAGTGTAACAGTTTCTGATGTCCGGCACACCGTTGGCGGTCTTCGTATCGATTTCACGGGGTTGTGCTGCGGAGGAGTAGAGGAAGTGGTCTAAATATGGGATGGCACTTTTATTTCACGATTTCTGCCGCACCTGTTGAAAATTTGTATAATGCGACACTTGTATTTACGTGTTAAATATGTTTACTTTATGATATGGAGTTGAAATAAGCTGGAGAAAAGTAATGTTTGTTCTAAATTCTATATTTACAATAACAATAGGAATCTGCCTTTTTTAAAGTGTTGCCTAAATATTGGCTACTATTAAAATAATATAAACGAAAAGTGTAAACTGCATATTTTCAGATTGAATTTTTTTAAACATGTTCAAAATGTTAATGAAACTAAATTTAGATGGTGATGGTCTATTTACAGTAGGTCACAGATGAATATGTTTCTTTTAACACCTGCACTGGCATAACACTGAAAACACTTCAACAATACTTCAACTGGTCCATATTAATCCTCAGAATTTAGGGGGTTGAAGAAGCATAGGTACTCTAGTAAGGAACTGAAATCCTGTGCTTGGAAGTTTTGTGAATAATTAAACATTGGGCGTAGATAATACAGAAGTGCGATTCTTCTAGAAAGATAGTAACTGTACTGCTTTGAAGAGAAGGAACCAACGTCATTTCGCAGTTGTATGTTTGTTTGAGAGTCTACTTTGCACAGAAATGTTACGTTTTTATCGAACCACGAAATGTACACTTTAGAACTACTAAAGTAATTAAAACTTCTTCTGGGTTACGTGTTCGCCAGATATTCCGGAATTTAACGCGGTGTAAAAGGTTCGCGATTGCCCCGACCGAGGCTAATATTTTTTCCATCGGAGTATATTTTCTTCGGGATAACCTCTTTTGATATGGTCGAAAGAGCGCGGCCCCGCGAGCTTTCATGGCATATTAAAAACAGTTTCCTTCATTTCCCGCGGAATATGAAAATATTCCCGGGCAGCAGGAAGAGTTTATCTGCCGTGTAACAAAGCAGGAACACGCTTATAGTTCAGCGAGATAAAATTATTATAACCCACGTTTTAAGACACCGCCGTTTCGCGGAGCGCAGCCCCGACGAGCGGAGCAGGCCAAGTTTTAACACCTACAACCTTTTTCATAGCCCTGAAATTTTCAAACGCCTGCGTCGCTGCCTCGCAGGGCCCTCGGCGTTAACTCTCGCACTGTTGCGCCCTCAAACCGCACCCCCTTCATTTCAGGAATTAAACGCGGAAGAATCTTAGCACAGAAACTCGAAGGTTTACGCTATCGTGGCGCGCGCTTTGCAGAAAAGATACACTTCAATGAAAAGTTCAACTTGGAAAGTTGGGACAGATAAAAACTCAACCTTCCCTCAAAAGTCTACCCTCCACTTCCAAAATAACGAAGAACCTTACTTCGACAAGAATGGCATCGTTTCCGAATATCATACTAATTTTTTCACGTCAAAAAAATTTATAAATATACTTAAAAGGACGATTAAGATTTTAGGAAAAACTTTCTACACTACACTGACTTTGATTGCCCATAAAAAATTCTGCAAAATGGTCACGAAACTCGCGTGGTAGACCAGAATACCTCTTTAATGCTTCTCCCGTCAGAAATTCCTCGGCGGAAACCGAAACGCGCAACGCCCATGAATCACGATCACCAGATACCACGCGCCCAGGTCCGGGAATCCTCGTCACGCGGCGGGGACCCGTAGCAGAGAACCCCTGGTCCCGCGTATCTGCAATTCTGAACGTGACGTGGCCAGGCATTCGTGTGCACTCCTTCGTGCATCCGTTATTCACGGGGCCCCGCGTGTTGATTATTGTGCCGCCCAAGTACGTACTCCCCCGGGCGCGCACCCTTAGTTACACGCTCGAGAAGCAAGACAGGGAGGAAGCATCGGGTGAAGACAGCGAAACGGAGGCGGGTGGGGGCGGAAGGAATGAGTTGGAATGTGAGGGGAGCGAAAAGAATCGTCGTTGGAAGATTGAGATAGAAGGGGAAAGAGGGAATGAGTTAGAGAGGGCGAAAAGAATCGGCGTTGGAAGGTTCGACGCGCGCCACGAATCGAGACGGCGGCAAGGACGACTGGGGGGACGAGGGGGTGCACAAAGGGGGGCGCAGGATGAGGAACAAGAGGCCGACGCGAGGGGTGAAAACCGAGACGAAGCTGAACGCGGGGGAGGGACCGAGAGAGGACGAGGTTTGTTGGGAGGGAAGATGCTCGAGGAGGCTCGTCGCGGTGCAGTAAGGTCGCCTGGCGTTTGCAGAGGGTGGAATGAATTCATATTTACGGAAGCTGCATGCATATGCGCGGTTTAAGGCGGTCTTGCGCCACGAGATACCGAGCAACACCGTTCGCCGCATATCTGGAAGCAGTCCGTTATCTGCTAGACCGGAGGAGCCTGAACCGGGTCATCTTTTATCCAATTTCGCGCGATTCCGCCGCGAATTAGGCCGAGATATAAGGCTGCGTTTATTGGAGGGATGGGTAGCAGGGATGGGTGAGGGAATTTTGGCGGGGCGCACCTGAAACACGAGCTGCGCGATCCCAGGTTGCAACCTGAGCATTCACTAACGTAATGGGAGAGCCTGAGGGATAGTTGAGATTGGTGGTGCCTACTTTCTGGGCGGAATTGGGATTAATGTTTGATCTTGACGTAGAAATCGAATTTAATAAACTGGAAGATTGACTTTGGAGTCGTTGGGGATGGTCGGGATTCGTCCGCTCGTGAATTTGACCAGGAAGAGCGAAACGAAGGCTCACGCATACTTTTAATGCATCCCGTTTTGGAGCAGCTTACAGTATACAGTATACAGGGTGTGCTCCGCCTGAAGAATCTGTCTGCGATAATAGTTTCCAGGGAAGTGTTTCGCAAACTTGCCGACACGTATACACGAGGATGAACAAAACTGCAACGAACCGGTTGGTAGGATGAAATTAGTTTACCCCGGGAGTCAAGAGCGGCATTAAGGATCAGGATGAAGTTGGACTTAGGCGGAACTTCATATTAACGCACTGGAGGCAGCCTAGCATTCCTAAGAACGGACTTGAACTCCCCAGAATCCTCAGAGCCACTCGAATCCCGTGCACGGACTTTAACTTGGACCCGACCCGTACGCGTTATCATCCTTGTATCCTCTCGATTCTTAATTCTATTAAACGTTCCCGTGGAAGTTAGCGTCGAAACCAATTTAGTCCCCCGCCTTGCTCAAACATCTGGGCGCTTGAACTTCCGCGACTGAAGCAGGGGCGCGTGTATTAGTCTGAAGGGTGTTGATTAAAACTGCACGCGTAGTGAAAGTTCGGATCTGAAACGCAATAATACTCTAGTTGAACGAGCTGCGCTTTTCCGCCTATAAATATTCATCCTGGGAATATACCTGCGAGACATCTCCAGGATGTTCCCTCATTTCTGAGTTAAACACCCATGTTATGTACTTCGTTTACACCAGTAACTAGCAGCGCCAAGTATCTCGGCATTTACCTACATACTCTTCTCAGAAAATAATTCCCAAATCGAAAAACTGAATATTCCTGGAGTTAGTTACTGGTTGTGAGATTTGCAAGGCTCCAAGTTTACCCCGCAGCAAAATTGCTCTAATCATTTCTACTACCCCCTCGTCAGTTCCATTTACTCCATGGAAATATCCTTAATCTCCATAGAAATACTTTTAACCAACAACAGTGACATTCCTCTCAAGAGTTGCTTCTTATCTATTATTCATAGCTCCTATGTTACGATCAAAGTCACCCAACATTACACGGTGTTAAGAGCTAAATTCAAGCCCCCCGAGTAGCCACGCGTAAACCGTGAATATACAAGCTCTGCCAATGAAACAGCGATAAAAACCAGCAAACAATTAGACGTGGACGAGGCAGCAGTCGTTGCGAGAATATTTTTCCTCTGAAAAGCGAGCAATTGGGAGTGCAGCCTGTACAGGAACGGGACGCGGCCTTTTCATTCTCGCGCGACAATCGCCGACGATCGAAAAGGACGCCCCGCGACGCTCCAGCGTGCACGCGCCTCCACGGGGCTGAAAAGCGGAGCGTTAACTGCTGATAGTCTCGCCCTCGCGGCGGCCAAAGTTCGTGGACAAAGTAGTCTCTCATTGTCTCCAACGTCCGATTGTTCCGTCGCAGCGCCGACTCCCTCCTCCCCCGTGCGCCCCACCCCCTGTCCTACACCCGTTGTTTCCGATGTTCCGCCACCCCCTTTCCCATCGGTTTTTCGTTTCCTTTCTCGCGACAACGCATCCCGGCCACGCATATGGTGTCTGAGCCCCGCGGTGACAGCGCACGCCAACCAGTCCGCCCTGTGTATTCGGCGCGGTAGAAATTCTTTCTACGGGCGATACTGGCGCGCCATATGCCATTAATTCGACCCATTCATCAGCATCACCCCAGGTGTGTCGTGCACGCCGATGCAACGGCGAATTGTTCCGGCCCGTGTCGTAATGCACTCGACTCGTGCCACCAGATCTTAACGTTTCGAGATCCGACGCGCCCTCCACCCAGCAGGCCGCTGCACGGGGGCCCGTGAATCAAGCGCGAGGCGAGGCTCGATCGTAATGAGATTTGCGTCGTTGGGAGCTTCTTTGTTAGTGGAATTGAAGAGTTGAAGTGGATGTAGGTTTGCTTAAGTATAACTCTTTCAAAGGGGGCATATTTGGTTCAATGGTGTTTAGTTACTTGGGGATGGGAATTTTTTAGAGAGCAGTCATTGCTTAGGGGTTTATTGGATGGTTTTTTAGTTGCGGAATATGTATATGTGATATTCCAGCTCTTTCTTGTAGTATGACAGTGATTCACAACTTGTGGGTCTCTGAGTGTTTTCTGGTGTGTCGCCACGGTTTTTTTATTTGAAATATTGTTAAGGGGTTATGTACTTGATCAGGGGGTAAATAATTGATCACTTTTAGGATTTTTTCTCGAGAGCTGTGAAATAAATTGAGAATCTTGTTCGTGGAACATTTATGCATATAAAGAAAATTTGTTTGACACACTTTTGTTTAATATTGCCCTTTTTGCGGCTGCAGCAACCTCTGCACCAAAAAGGGGGCCTTCTTATCAGCATGGTATTTCCGTGAAAAAAACACAACATTAAAAATTCAACCCCGGCATTATAAAATGGTGTCGCAATGAGCCATCGAGTCAAATTTTTAAATTTTTATAAAATAAGACAATTATGTCATTTTGAAGAAAGAAGTCGATTTCTCGTCTACAATTTCGATCTTTAAATAGTAAAAACATTACAAATTAAATATTTAAAAAATGGTCCGGTGGCCCTTAGAGAGATGGCCCTAAAAAAATGTTATCAATTGTCAAAGTTATCACGCTGGTAAGTAGAAAAATGTGATTTCGAGGAAAACACCTTTAAAGAAGGGCAAAAATATTGAAAATCATTTTTTTGTAACTCACACATAATCTGCCATTCCAGTAGCATACTATGGCTCCTCCCTTTTCTCAGTTTATACATTTTTGGAGTCTCTGCTCAATCTGCAAGTAAATTGTACGAAAGAGTTTTCTGATGTGAGGGAGACGAGCTTCGAAGCTCTCGTTTCCATGAATTCATAATTCGATTTTAGTTCGTAAACGTGGTTAATGAAGCGTGATACTTCACGGTACAGTGGGCCAAGGAATTCGACCTGTGTGTTCAGATGTAACAACAGCAGGATTATGCTCCCCCAGGAGGAGTACTTAAACTGATTAAAACAAACTGTTAATGTTTTCGCCTTTCCATGCATGAGAGCGCCGCTGACCTCGGCGTGCGCGTTTGAACATGACCGAACGTTCAACAAAATTTCTAAATTTACTCCACATTACAGCGTTAATCAGCCAGCCGCGCGTTGAGCACGTTGCGGTCGCTGATTAAATAGATTCAATAAATCAAATATATACAGCCATACAAATTATTTACAAAACAAAACTGCCTTTGTGTACTTTGTATTATACTTTCGTCCGAGATTCGCTATTAAACCCTTCAGGAAGACACAATTTATATATTCGGAGGTCATTCGTTGTTTGGGTGATCCATTTTGGAAAAATTGATGGCCAGACGGTAACTCGGTGAACAAGGATTGATGGAGAGTCCTCGGCGCCCGCGGTACTACCATCGATTAATTTTCAGTCAAACTTTCCGAGCAACTTCGCCACAAATCTAGCTCGGGAGGACCGAGCGTACCGCGAGGGCGGATCTCACTTTCGCGGACAGTAGGAAGAAAAATCTCCCGTGCTAATAAGCGTAACGACGAGCCTATTTCTACCTGAATCCCCGTTTTCTGGATCAGACTGGCCTAATTCGATTATCCAGATCGTCGACGGATCCCTCCTCCCCCGAGCCCGATGTCACGTCAGTAACTGACGCACACACAAGCATAAGCAGCGTCTTAGGCGTTGGGGAATTCAACGCTGCCTGTCCCTAATCGCGCAGAGGTGCGTTGCTATTCTGCTCGTGACACGTTTATCTGCAGGAACGAACTCTGAACGCTGCGATATTGTCCCCGTAACGCAGATACGTGGCGGGATTGTTACACTGTCGGCAAAGCGCTGGGGATTGTGTTGGCAGACAATCGGTGGGAACGAACCAGGTCTAAGGGACGAAACGGATAATCTGCTCGAACATTATTCTGCCACAAGATCTAAATCGTTAGACACACTCACTTAGAGTAACCAAATCTAAGACTTTTTCATTGAGAGTGTTGTCCAAGTGTCCTCGATTGCTTGCTCGTGACGAAGCAAACGTTTCTGGAAGGCTTGACCCACTCGAAATGGTGAAGGTTCATCAATCCAACTTCAACTCTAATATACATTTCCAACTTCACTTCTACTGCCAAAACACTTAAGCAAGTTGCACTGTCGTTCGATTAGAAGCTCCCGCCTCGGAGAAGTTTAACCATCCCCTAAACTCCTACGAGATACCCTGGAAGAATCTTAGAAAGAGCCCAGAGAGTAGTAAGGGGATGACTGAGGGGCCGATGAAAACCGTGGGGAATGAATAACCGCGAAAATTACGGTATCCGGCAGCCAGTGGAACTTAATTAAACCGCGCCAGGGCGAAAACGCTGCAACCAGACGATAAGCTGTCCGGCTGCGAATAAAGCGGCCGTAGAAGTCGCACGCAGCCGCATATTACACCGTGTTTGCCCGTATGGCCATTTGCATAGAAGCGTGGCTACGCTGGTCGCAACGTTTGTTGAACAATTAGCCGAATGCAAATATCGTGGAGTGGTTTCGTTGGCCCCCTTCCCGCGCTCCTTCTCGCGCAAAGGGGCCAGGCTCGCGTGATTAATGAGAAAGGGGGGCTCTTTCCGCGGGGACCAAGGGGGATTCTAATCCGCGGCGTCAAAGTGCGGCTGGAGAGTGCAACGGGAACGTCATACGAAGATTAATCCAGCGCGAGATCGTCGCGGCCCTCGAGCTCCGCGCGATCGCATTACGTCAATGAGACGACGCGCCCTTTGATGGGAGCATTCTTCTGCTCCTTGCTCCGTCAACTTTTCTCGCCTCTGGACCACCGCGGCCTTCCAGCTTTTGCTGGTTTTCATGACGCGAGGGTGTTTCGAGGTCGCTGAATTTGGGGTGCAGTTGTGATTTAGGGGTGAACGGAGATGGGGTAGAGATTTGGACGGGGGATATTGGTGAGGAGGGATGATGGGCTGGGAGGAATGAGTTGGAGGGTTATGAGTTATGATTTTTGATGATGTGGTGGTTGTGGGAATTTTATAGTGGTGTTTTTGGTGGGCGTGTTAGTAATAAGGGCAGGTGATGGCTGAGAGGAATGAGTAGGGGTAGTTTTTCAGGGTCGGGGATCGTGGTTCTTGGAATTTTTGGGTGGTGTAATCGTTGGGAGGGTTGAGGTAGTAGACTACTGTGACGACCTAAAACAATAGGTAACCTTCTCATGAAAATTGTAGACAAACTAATCAGGCGATTAAATTGAGGTTTGGCACTTGATTTGGCATATTGTAAAGCATTAAAAACCATTATATAATTTAAAAAAATGTATAGAGGTATAAGTATGTCACGAGGTAGCCCCGAACTGATTGTGTTTCTTAAACGGTGGACCTCCTAACTCAAATTTAGATTGTCTAAAGCAAAAAGACAAAAGTTGTCTATTAAGTATAGTGTTATGCCTAAGCATTAATGTACCCGTATTTTAATATTTTGAAAATTTGCTGAATAATAGCGTGTCCAAGAAAAGGATGCCGTGTTCTACTTTGTATGATCTCTAAATGAAAAGTGGTTCCTGGAGAAAGTAGTATGAATATCTTCGTGTATCATGTTGATGCTGCTATGATGTACAGTGTAAGATTTAGTTCCGTGTTTTCCAAGTACAGTGCATTTATTACATATGTCCACTTTTTGTGACATTTCAGTTTTCATATGCAACAAATAGTTCTTGGCTGTTTCTTTATACTGTACAAAAATCACATTTATATCTACTTCATAAATTTGTCATAAATAATATTTCTCTTCGTGGATCATCAAGATTCCCTGAATTTTATGTGCCATCGCATGTTTTTCTCGAAAACGCCAAACGTGGACATAGAATATTTGTGCACTAAGCCATCGATACACTGTCCTATCGTTTTGCTTCCTGAAACCCATTGATCGAAGATTCTTTCGCTAAGTAATAAAGTTACTGTAGAATACTTAAATACTCGTGAAGTATTCTTCCAAGATGGCAGACACTAAAGGGATACCAATAAAGAGAACTAACACTAGACACAGACATTTTCGAAAAAAGACAAAGAATGTTTGCCGGGAACAACGAAACAGACACTCTGCTGCATTCTGTTCGTCCTGCAGTGGCGACTGTCTTCAGCAACAATGCATTCGAGGATTACTGAGAGCGACAGCGCAGCTCACCGTCATTCTTACAACGATCATATTTCAGCAAGACGTCAGTCGTCTTTTCTCTTTCACTTGTTTTTCCTTGGGCAAGCATCCAGAAGTTTCTCGAAAAACTGCATCGCTAAACAGTACCTGTTATGTAAGTACTTTGGAACAAAATTGACAGCACTGGGTAATTGAAATGATAATAATTAATTGGATACTTATTCCATGTATTGCATATGAAAGGTTCAATGAATTTAATTTTCTTATATAATTTCCTTCTTAAATAATTTCTTGTTTTACCTTGAAGACAGGAGCTTATGCTTAGGCAAACAGTGAGGATATTCCACATTTTGTCCCAGTGGACATTTCCTATTTTTAACCAGTAGGTACCAAATCTTTAACGTTATCTTACGAGTGTATTCAAACAAGAATACACAAGTATTTTTAGTTCAGAAGTTATAACGTAGAACCTATAATTTAACGGCGGACAGCAGATCCTCTCAGAAGACACTGGCTCTCGTCTGATTAGGAAAATGAAGCTGCTCCGGGCATGGTCGGTGACCAACTGGGCGCTCATCCGGGAACTTCCGTGTGCTGTTGGCGTCATCAGTGATTCGGAAACCACGTACGATTATAGATCTCCGATTAATGGCCAGACAGTAGTCCATGTCGGTTAAACACACGCCGAGGGTAGAATCTCTCCGGGAGTTTGCAATCCAGAACCCGGGATCTAAAATCTAGAATTCAGAATGTGGAGTTAAAATCTAGAACACTAAATGCGGAAAGTAGAAACTAAGCAAAATGTAGAAGCAAAATATAGAAACTAAGAATATAGGAAAGAAACCTTTGTAAGTAGTCGATGTCAACGATAAATGCGCCAAGTGTAGACATGGAAGCTAGAATCCAAAATTCATAGTTCAAAATTCAGAATCTACCATCTAGAAAGTGCAACCTGAAACAGCTAGGAAGCAGAGTTTGCAGTCTACAGTTTAGTGCAGAGGATAGAAAATTTAGAACGTAGGAGTTTGAGGAGCAGCGCTCGTTACTAGTAGCGTTCGTATTAACTGAATTCAACTGGACGCGCTTCGACGAGGCGCCCGGATTAACGAGCTTCCGTTCTAGCCCGACGCTCATCGAAAAAAGCTGTCCGGTAACAATTTTTATCCCCGCAACGGCTGGTGAGCTCGTTGTTTTCGCGCGAACAGCTCGTTGAACCGTAAATCAAGCCGCTGCGCGAACACAGGATCGCTTTTATACGATATTAACCGTAACGGCCAGGATTAACTAAAATGTCACATACCCGTGATTACAGGCTGCATCATAATACGCAGTGGATTCGACCACAGCGGAAGAGAAAAAAACCGACGAATTCTGATTACGAACGTGCGTCACTGCGCGCCATAACCATGCGTTATTTGGTTTCCCTTACAACGAGCAGCGTATATTCCCGTGTAACGCGTCGCTGGACAAAAACGTTAAAGCACAGTTGACTCGTAATTTCTAGCCATTCCAATGGTTCATTAAAGTCGACGGGGAAATCAATTGACCAGAACGTGCTTGGCAATTCTTTTGTGAGTGAAGCTTTTCTATTTATGAAAATAGTATGCAGCAGACAGTTATAGTTAATCGGAACGGGATAGTAAATTACAGAATAGAAATAGAGATTGCACTAGCTGAGCTAAGTACTCCGAATTCATTAATAAAGAATTAGTAGAATTGATTTTACAATTTCAATGTAGATATTGTTGTATTTTTTTGAGTCTAAGAATGTAATTTTATTTCATATTTATGACTTACATAATTATAAGTCCTTATTATTTTTTCCTTAGTATTTTGCTAGTTTACAATACAACACACTGCTTTTCTTAAATCTGAAACGATCGACAGTGAGCTTTATTTACTCCAACAGGAGTGTGCATCGAAGTCTTAAACTGCCATTCCTAACTTTATAAACTTAGTAATCTGTCTCTGCCAAGTGACTACTTCCCAGCCACAAAAGTGTCTCTTCCAAAAAAGCTCCCAACTTGCAGCCACTATCTTCCTCGCATTGCCCCAAGCAAACCCACCACGTTGATCCACCCTCAATATAATCATTCACACGTTCTCTAGCAAACCGTGGCCACTCATTTCGAATCCACCCTGCTAGTAGAAGCTACCGTCGTTTTTCAGCCCCTGCACGTCGTCGTCGAGGGACTCGTCTCGTCGAGCTCGAATAAAGTTGCTGGAATCTCACCTCCCCCCGAGAAGGTCTGGGTGGCTGGCGGAGAAGGGGGGAATTTTTTCGCGTCTCGAAAGCGGGGCGAAACAACAGCTCGGAGAACGTCGAGGTCTCAATGCTAGACCGTCGCTCCCCGGGGAATATTCTCTTGGCCCAACCAGCGCGCAACTTACTTACAAGTGCTCATACATATGTATCCCATCAGCATGCATATAACATCCGAGTAATTAATGTATGGCTGCCTGGTCCCACCCCTCTGCTTGCCTTTGCTTGTCTCCCTTGCCCCCTTCGAATCACTCGAAGGGATTTCGGCGTCATCTGCGTGCTACCACTTCTGCCACCTCTTCAACCCCCTTCCCGCCCTTTTCCTCTCCTTTTCAACTACCCCTCCCTTCCCCCGCTTCCCACCCCCCACCCCCGTTCCTCCACCTGCTGAATCTGACGTTCGGTTATTAAATTTGAGAAGGGACCGGTTCCGCGAGTATCCCCGCAGTTTCTGTGTTTCTCTTTTCCTCGAGCTCGCCGCGCGGTGTTAATGGCTGCGCGCGGAGCGAATCTCGGGGACCAGAGCGGCAGACGCTGGGAATGAGAACGAGTTGAAAATTAATTAACGCGGATTGAGTTGTTGGCGTGGGTTTAAGAATTCTGAACGTTACGCGCGGTGCTCTCGCGATTGGAACGCGAGGGGTTGAGTGATAGATTCCAGTCGAAACGCGTCTGCGTTTTATGAGCCTTGATATTTTTTAACGAAGCGAGGGCTTTTCTTTACCGCCGCTTGGCTCAGATTCGAGAATCCGCGGTTTCTTCGATAAGGCCAGAGAGGAATTACGGAAGTATCGCGGTTCGCTTGGAGAAACGTGTTTCAATTCCCAGCATTATCTGCCGGAACGAGAACAATTTCAGTGGAACAACACTGATCATCCCACGCGCTTAAACGCCCACGCAATTTTCCCAGCCTCCCGCGGCGTGGCCAGCGCTCCCCTGAAGCGTTTCGAAAACAGTGAAAAGCTGCTTTTCAGCGGGGCTCGCTCGCCGAGAACCGCAACGGTAACCGAACGCCGCGGGTGAAAACCGCAGCATAATTATATTAAGAAACTGTGGAAAGAAAGGGGGGAAAAACGTGGAACAGGATACGAAAGGCTGGCCGAGGAACGCAGCAACAAGTTTGCCATGTTCGCCCGACCACTGACACTGGAAATGAAACAGGGACTGGCAAAGATTTTCAGAAAACTAGTTTGACGATACGATGGAAAAGTAGGTAATGCAATTATATTGTATTTATTATATCTTTGCGGTGGAAGTGAACTAAAATTGAATTTCTTAAACGAACATTTCCATTCGCGTTGACAAGTCTTCTGGAGCACGACATTGCAGGGCAACACACCTCAATACAATGTAACTTGTTAAACTTTAAAAACAAAACCGTTATTACTTCCAGAGGCAAATGTCAAAATCATTTATGGGGTAGTAGTTGTCCATGGTTTCGAATAAAATCGCAGAATAATTATATCCATAGATTCACACAGATACTAAACACGCCACGATATCTCAATTGCTCTAAATCACGGGAGCCGTCACAACGCGATGGAATCTCAGCCCAATAACTCTCCCCCAGCGAACCTCCACAATTCTCCCCAATTTTTCCCCTCTCGCCGTTTCGCTGGCTTCCAAAGCACCCCTCCAAAAACTCCGAGCAAATTGTAACCGATCGCCAGCGCTCGTTCCAGCGAGCGGAACGGCGCCGATTCAACCCCCACCCTCCCCGCCGACGATTATTGACTCGGCAAATTAGTAAGAAGCATCCCTTCACCATCGCGCCGACCTCCAATGAAGGCATTTAAGCCTCAAGTCGGGCGTTTGCATGAAATTTTCAGCGGAACCTCCCGGCGCACTTAGGACGGGGCTGCGCCGCGGGGGAGGGTAGGAGAAATGGCGGATCGATCGACATCGATTAAATGCAAAGTGGATTAAGATCCGTGGGGGCCTCCACGGTCGCTCAAGTATTAGTTATGCCGGCATAAATACACACGACCGCGCGTGATTTCAATTTTAGACCGTTAATGGACGCCTGGGTCGGACTCCTCGTGGATCACCGTCCCTCCCAGAAACCCCGTCGGGAACAAACACGCCGTAATTAGTCGACGTCGAACAACATCCAAGTGAATTAAGATGCGGCTTACGGCCGAGCAAATATTTGCCAGGTCTCGCTGGCGCGCCGCGATTCCCTGCCCCCCCCCCCTCTTTCCACCCTTCCGGTGGGAGGGGGGAGGGGCCGAAATCGCATCCCGCGAAGAACTGTGATGCGCGAGCGTGGGTGTTTGAAGAGTACACGGAGGGCATGTTGCGTGGAATGCAATTATGTCGTGAAGCAGTGAGACACGATGGATGGGGAAGTTCAAAGGGTGAAACGGAACGTGTATCGTGGGTGGTATGGGGACGAAGCTGTGGATGAGGAGCAGGTGTGGAGGGTCTCGCACGTAGGGGTCTGAGGACACGGTGATGACTGCAGCACTTTTATTCTTTATGTCGAATTGATTAAGGGTAGTTAATTTAGAATGGGGTGACAGCCCCTTTCGCCTTTGTCCTTTGTTGTCTCTACTTGATGCCTGATTTTCAACCTCGCCGATGATGCGTTGGGCATTGAGGATAAATATAGGGATTGGATTTGTGACTTCTTTACTGTCTCTGAAATAATTGACTTCTGAAAACCTGGTTATTTTCCGATTTTGTGTTATAACGTGAAAGAAAGAAGGTGTTTAAAAATTATTTCTTGAAGCATTCCATATGCACTCTCTGTCAGTGGATGAGAAACCATTTAGTTTATATATATCATTTCTATAATACAATAAAAAACGAAATTATTCCTGCAGTTAATATTTAAATGAATGAAATAATACCTGCTGCAAAATATTAATGATGCAACAATATTTTTGCACTTTTCACTAATCCCAGGTTTACCAGCTTCGTTTTACAAATTTAATTATATTATTTCTCTGAATAATTATTGATATTTCAGTGATTACTTCCTTTTATTAAATTGAATGTTTGCAGGCAAAACACCGTTAATTCATATCATGTGTATCATTTTCTATAGCTATTCCACTACAAATTAAATGGCCGGCAGTAATTAATTCTTCGCTTTCTATAAAATTCCGACTGTTTGATGTGAAATTTATAAAATTTAACAGACTATTTAACCACAGAAATATTATTGCAGTTTCTCAAAACTTGTGCGACACTAGTCCTGTCCCGTTTTGTCCTAACCCGCTTACATTGTTTTCTGACCTAGAGGGTGTTCTCACAGTATTTGCCAATTCCCAGGATCCCTCGCCGCCCTCCCCGAGCGTGGAGCCTATAACGACAATTTCCCGTACATGCATTCTCATATTTCCAAAAACCAATCAACCCACTAAACTCGTATAGCCCGCAGGTGGTCGTGCTTATTCCCGATAGGATCCCCCAGCACCTTTCTCGGGGTAGTAGATTTTCGAAACTAGAGACGAAGCGAACGCTCGTGTGACGAGCGTCCGAAAACAAGGGGGCAGCCTCCAGAATAATAGGCGGCAGGCTTTCAATAACCGCGCGATAGAATCCGAGCGAACCTATTTTCCCCATAGGCTGGTGTTCCGCCCGATGTCAAGCGTCCTTGCAATCGACGGGGAAAAAAGCACGCTGCCCGTCTGAATATCGCCTCGTCCGCGGCCACCTTTATCTAGGCACAGTGCCTGCCCTTGAAAGCCTGTTTTAAATGCTCCGTAGCATTGTTTGCGGCAACTTTCAGCCGCCGCTTTTACTACCGCAAACAGCCATTTTCAGATAGTTTTCTTTCCATCCGCCCGATGCGCAAAGTGAATTTTACTGGCCACTTCCATTCCGCTCCCCTTTCATTTCCTACGCGGGCTCGAGCCTGTTTGGTAAATCTAATCCTCGGTTTTCATAAAAATCCCCACGACCCTCGCCCCCCCCCCCCCCCCCCGTCCACTCCGCCCCTCCCTCCCTGTTATATACATTTCTTTCATTCACTTTTTCCACCTCCTCATTCGCTCTACATACACCCCCACTGTTTCTCGTTTCACTGTTTTCATTCCTTATTTTCCTTCCTCCTTCGCTATTATTTTTACCATTTTTCCTCTCTTACCACGCTCTCCTTTTTGTTTACCCTCTGACTCTCTGTTTTCCCTCCCCTTCTGTTTGCCTTGTCTTATCGCCGCTCCCTGCGCGTGGAAATTCTGCAGCAGAGAAAGCGGAGTCTAGCTTGCCTTTTTGGTCAACCCGGCTTCTCGATTCTCCTCGTTTCGTACACGTTTTTGACGTCGCCCCCTTTGCACTGGGAAACCATTGATCGAGAACTGTTACGTGCGCCGAAAACAACGCATCGGGCGGGAAACAAAGAACAGGGAAGGGCGGGCGGGGATGGTTGCGAGTAACGAACGAACGGGGGAAAAAAAATCGCCAATCGTATATTCAAATGTAGCCCGCGCTCTGCGGCGACAACGGATCGGCGGGCAACAAAAAATGATAGAAATTCCATTTAAAATGTTTTGCTGGAAACAATATCCATCGGGGTGCAATCCCCCGCCACGGACGTCGATTTTATTAATTTTGACGTCCTTGAAAACGACACGTCCGGCAGTGACGGAAAAAAACTGTTTTATTCCAAACCGTAAAACTCTGACAGTTGTCATAAATTATACACGAATAGAATAATGCTTATTAATTATCCATCGTAATGCCGGAGGAGTCTCGGTGACGTCCTTTAGTTTCTACCCAATCGGGAAGTTCAGATATTTGACAAGTGTAAAGGAGATTTTGTTTGAATATTTCTATTTTTATTTTTAGTTGCAATGAACGCGTGTGGGTATTGAAATTTGAATTGGTAGTTAAAGAATGCTTGCAATGTCTGTCGATTGAATAAAGAGAACGACGTGTTGTGGAAGCGCGCCCAATTTTCCACCAGAGATCCTCGACAATACGAGAAAAACACGCGTTAATACACAATCGTGCAACCGAACAATGTAACCGGTTTCCATGCCGGCCGCTCGTTTAATCGACCCGATTCCCAGTCGCTGGAGGATTACTGCATTAATGAACGCGATTGCTCCGCTCTGGCAATTAATGTTTAATCAATCCATGCCTGTTTAATTGTATCGCCCATCGAGAACCGAGGCCATCATACGTCCGAAATGATGCAAAAGAATTGAATTTTCCAGCCGTTCAGTTCAATCGACGGGAATCGCCGGGAATGTTCGCTGGATCCCTCGATTTTTCGTTTTACCGTTCTCCGTGGGCCAACATCGAATAACATTCCCAAAAACCGTTACGTTGCGCCGAGAAACTACATTAACCGTCGTCGTTCGATTCCGCTTAGCGGATGGACCTTGAGCAATGCTCCTCGAGGTTGATTAACGAGCTACAATTTCGAGGGGGGTTCTTCGAGGGGATTACTCGAAGAATAGAAGCAATCTGTGCAGTTCCACTCGTTTCTGCATCTTGTTATTTCTTACTTAATGTATTAAATGACTTACACGTAGTAAAAATAGTGAATCACAATTACTTCAAAGTTCAGGAATCTACACATTCAAACTGAATTTTACCAACCCCTTTAGTGGGCTCTGAGATACTTATATGCGATTTATAAATAAATAAAGGAATTATGGGCTATCTCCCGGCAGTATTTGATTTAAGTACTTGCGGTAACCAGTGAAATGAAAAATTAGACCAAATTTAGTTAGTATATTAGGTTATCTAGTGCCCGACCGTTCATTACCCCGAAAAATTAATTTTCTATAAAACGGCAGCTGTTCATAGCCGAAGTATCAATTTTCGCCACAGAATCGCTCTCATTTTTCACAATGTTTCATCTGCGAAATAAAACCTACGCAACAAAATTTAAAAAGCCACCATTGGACACCAGATAATCTAATATATTAACTAAAATTGGTCAAATTTTTTATTTTTAATGAACCAGGTCAAAGTTGCAGTGGTCACCGTAAAGTGCTTAAATAAAAACCCCGAGCGTAATATACACTTCCATTCATAAGTTTTTAAATCTTTAAAAAATTACTCAATTTTTTAAATGAATATTATCCAGTATGATATTATACGCTATATGGAATACACCACTTCAATATTACAATAGCAACATATTCAATATTACAATATTACAATACCCTATGCACATACGAAATCCGAATTCTCCCCTTTTACCAATTTCAGCATTCGTTCTGTTTATGTCCTCATATTTCCCGTTGTTATTTTATTCCATTCATACTGTAATATTCCAGCCCTAGTGTATCCAAAGGATTAAACTTACAAAGCTCACCGCGCCAAAACACATTTGCCACGCATTCTCGACGAGCAAAGTGCATTAAATCCTTAAATTAGCCATTTACGTAACAAACGCTTAAAGCTGAGCGCACACATACCCCAACCGGAGCTAACAAAAGTGGTGAAAAATATTCAATCCGCGTGAAACACGTTCTCTACAAACACAGCAGGTACCCCAAAACTTAGGGGCGCGAGTGTAAAGTCCAAACACCCCAAAGTTCCCCATAAAGCGAAGCTCATAACAGTCTTTAGAATCCAAAGAACAGTTCACAAATTTGAAGGAGAGGTGGATGGCTGATAAAGCGTTGAGTTGCCAATAAAAGCATGGGTGCATCAGAGGAGGGGGGGGTCGGAGGATCGACCAGCTTCCAATTCCGCGGCGCAACAAACGGGCCATTGTTCCCTTTGTTCCAGCGAGAGGACGTAATACAGCCGAAACGATTTTTCACGCTCTGGACGGGTAAATTAAAATCACCGCCGCATAAAACGGCCCTCCCACACCCGGCCAGCCCATCGACCCTCCGATTTTCTCGGGTCGCGCCAAGTGACACGGCTCTCAAAAACATTTGTCGCCTGCCCCTCCCCTCTGTTTTTCGATTCAACGATCGACGAGCGAAACGTCCGGCGTTTTCATCGAAATGTTAAATGGGTCGTAAGTCGTGGCCGCTGCCATTTTCAATATTCCGAATATTGCCGGTGGCGGACGACCCCCTCCCCCCCTCCGCCCAATAATTAATGCGGCGTCAATTAATTGCTCTTCTGTTTCACCACCGGCGACGGCGAATTTACCCCTCGTTCTGCGAGTCCAATTATTATTCCTGGGAATCGTGCGTTTCATGGGCCATTTCAGACGTAATACGTGGCCCTTTATATCGGAGCAATTTCCTTTTGGAAATAAGGCGAGACGCGGACCACGAAAAGCTCGTCGTAAATTTTGCGGGGATCTGTGCATAGATATTTATTATTATAAAATTTAACAGTACAATATAAATGCGTTTCCTAAGTACTATATTAGGTCTCCATTCTATATTAAAAACTCTGTAAAAGCTTTACTGTATCTCCTTCAGTTTTTAAACTAGCAACGTGTTGCCTCTTATGATAGTCGAACGAACTTTACGCTCGACGAAATGGTAATCCTTCTTCTTCCTTCTTTGGCCCTTTTTATGATTCGAAGATCGCAAAGGGATTGATTTTGGAATCCCTCTGATTGCTTTCAGCATTCGCATACCCGTATCTTCTTCAATCGTCTTTACTCCAACGCGGCGCAGAGTGGTGTAAGTTGTTAACGTTACACTGTGTCTTTGAGAGCCGTAATAGATTCGTCGAACGTGAAATTAACGCTTTAATTACATTCCTGAAAGCCTTTGGAAATTACCTTTCCATTAGCTGCAGCGCGGAGGATTAGCTGCCAGATTGGAACTTTCGACGTCTCTATACCCGGCTCACTTTTTCTTCATTGAATGCGTGCGCAAAATGGCCCCTTTTTAATTGATAAATATGGAAGGTTGAAGCGAACCGAGCGGAGGTGTGCAGGATCAAAAGAGCACTGCGAAGAAAAACGGAGGACACTTCAAGGTTAAGTTCTTATCCCCCTCGGCAACGGGTAGCCCGACGTCGAGAACAATTTGCAACGTTAATTAAAACTCGTCCCGTTGCCCGTTCGCGTGGCTGTCAAGAATATTCAGCGTCCGTTGAGCCGTTACCTCGCTCGAGTGCATTCCTTCTCTGATGAATATGCAAACGGGTTTTAATACGCCAAGTATTTGTTCGCGTGGCCCGCGATCGTAGAGGGAGCAGGTCTCGGGGGTGGTTCTGCTTAATGTATTAATGATTTCAACCGATCCCGGTGTTCTATTATCGAGCGGATCGACGGGGAGCAGGGATCCTCTATCGATTTCAGCAAATACGATCCTGGGATGCTAATCCAGAGGAAGGATAGAGCGAATCTATCTTCCACGTGAATGTAGTACAGATGATCTCTTGAGGGGCTGATAATAATGTCACTGTCTTCTGGTAGAACAGAAGTCATTTCCTTAACACTCCCAGCTCTGGGACAATCTACTCTCTGCTTCAATTGTGACTAATCAAGGATATAGTCTGAGATCTAGTTTAGGTTAATCTAGCTTATCAAACCCTATGATATTTAATTTTTTCTGTCAACTTTACGACCTGTTGTAGCAGACCTCGTAGTACTTCTGTCCACGTGGACTGTCAGGATCTTGAATCTCCTCAAGTGAGATAGAATTCTAAATTAGAAACAATCATCGATATCTAACAGGGTTCAAGTTCGTTTCCATCAAGCTCAGGCAATCATCTTGCTGGTAATTCCTTAGACGTCGGGTTTCAAACACAGCGCCGGATGATCCATCGATCCGCGGTCTTTCGTTTAGTTTCGAATGATAAGTAGAGGTGCGTTGTAGTTGGTAATTGATTGTGTGCAATAGTCACAGATTAATCGACCATTCTCGCCTGTCACCACAGTGGAATCCGTCACTGTCACAATTCCGTGGTGGATCGTACGGGGTCGTTTGCGAAAACTGCCTCGACTGAACGTAAAAATGAATGGATGGAGCGAGATAGATATTATTTATTTAATTTAGAGGGTGAAGTTTGAGGCTCGTTGAAATTTGAGGAAGGAAAGCACAAAGTGTGTAAGAGATAAAAGTTAGGTACGAGCAAAGATAAAGAAGCACGTCATGGCAGGGAAGATTGTTGATGGATTCTTTACTGGGTGCTTAAATGGGGATAAAAAGTCGCGAAAGGAATCAACTAAATGCTATATGGCGTTGGAGGATCTACGTGACCTACTTACACTGTTCTGCATGACTACGGTAATTGCGTAGTTTATACAGCTTCAACGGGGGAATTTGAAGTGTAAAATGGACGGGGATTTGCAGTAGAAGCATTTTGAGAGTTTTGTAAAAGCAGGGTAGGAGTAGAGTGGATATATTGGAGAGTTATAATGGAAACACTGTAGAAATAGAGTACTCTATAGAACCATGAATATCTGCATGAAATTGTTGAATTGTAGGAATGAAAATACACGAAGCTTAAGACACATAAAATTATCCAAAGATGTATAGTACAAAATTTTTTATAAAAATTCTATTGGATGAGAATTGTAGAATCATAAATATATTTCAGAGAATTCTTTCAAAGATAATCGAGTGTTCGTACAGCTTGAACAGGAGATTACACCAGCATTTGAAGTTACAAATAGATTTTTATTTTCAGAAGTTAAGACGCTTAGACTTTTACACAGTGGTTAGGTGGACATTCTTAGAAAGTATTTACAGAGAGCAAATAGACGTAAGAATAAAACTATGCTACGTGTAATTGTCATTAACGACGAGTACATTCGGTGTAGCGCTACACTTAGCCTCCATTTGTCGGTAGTTTAATTATTAAGGAGAATTATGTATTCGCCACGCGGCCTAAAGAGACCAGTGGCTTCAGAGCGGCCCCGGTTAATTGCTACAATTACATTTGATTAATGCTCCTAATTACACTTTCTTTTTAAACTCTGCAACGACCCCGGTATCGTTGCTCGTTAATCAGCCTGGTTAGGCAAATATGTAATGAACTGTGGTATTGGACGTAACCCTCGAGTGCGATCTGCGTGACAGAGTGGCATAGAAAGATGTGGGAATATTTGAAATTTCAAATGGAAATAGAAAATTTCAGTCACAGTTGAACATTGAACTCGATGTTGCGATTGATCTCGAAATAGTACTCAACCTTTGAACTTAGCGTCAAAATTGATCTCAAAATCCGACTCGAAGTCAAACTCAAACTTTAAACTCGAAGTCAAGATTAATCTCGAGATCCAACTCGAAATTGAATTGTAAGTCAAGTTTAATCTCGAGATCCAAATAAAACTCAAAGTTAATTTTAATCTTGGACTTGAACTCGAAGTCAAGGTTAATCTCGAACTTGAACTCAAATTCAAGATTAATCTCGAACTTGAACTCGACCTTGAGCCCGAAATCAAAATTTCAACCAGTACAATTAAAATTGCGCTCAAATTTGAAGGCTATCGAACCCCGCAACTACATTACCATAAAAACAAGAGGCCTCTAATTTAATACCTCATTTTTTCTCCATTTTCAGGACCTCCCACTTCCTACCAAACGATATAAAAACAACCTGAGCCTACAATTCCATCACGATCCTCCCAGACAATCCTAAACTATTATAATACATCTCCACCACGATAATCCCAAACTTCACTGCCAGTTTTCCGACAAATTTCTATAACGAACCGCACCTATAACTTACCCTTCGATCATTAAACCAGAATACTCGTTGTAAACCACAACCGCGAGCTCCCTTGTTATATCATATAACTGACTCTCGGCTCGTCTTTGTCATTACAGTGACAATGATAGATGCGGAGGCAGTGGCAGGTGGAATTGCTCAGTTACCATGCGACGTGGAACCGCCGGTCCCTGGAGACAAGCTGCATCTAGTTATTTGGTACAAGGAGGAGGCAGACGCGCCGATATACAGGTAAATTCCACTCTTGCATTCCTTACATCCGCTGCATCGTGGTATCTAAATCATCCACGCCTCACCGCCAGACTATTACTCCGAAGAAAAAAAAAAAGGAGAACGAAATAGAAACAACGAAATCAGATGAACTCGAGGGAAAGAATCCCATCTTTTGGAACGGTATCAAGGTCTCTCGACGCTGCAAGAAACGTGATTCTCCTCCTCTCGGTGCTCTCCTTTCGAATAACCGTACCGGATCACTCATCCTGTGCAAATATTTTCAGAAACCGGAGAACCGAAAGGCTCCGTCGACGAAATGGGCGACAGTTGTCGATCCTGATCGCCATTTCGAGATTACAGTGTCCGATAAACGGATTGCCAATGTGATTTCGTAGGAGTCGGGAGATTCACGCAATCGCTAAGGTTTATTGTGTTTTTAGAGCGTGTAGTGTCTCGAAATTTCCAGGATAAATGCTGCATTGCGGGCAGTCCACTTTCTCGAAGCGTTCTTTCCATAAATTCATTCCCAGCGAGAGAATGTTACTCCTGAAATGTTGCCAATTTCCCCCCCGCGCTTGTTTCTCGTTTGTAATTTCGCGTCTAGTGGTCATTATCTACCTTTCACTGTTCCTCCTTTATTTCGCGTTTTCTTTAAACAGAACTCGGGCTCGAGTCGCCTCGAGAGGTAGTACGAGTTTCCCCGCAATTCCATGCTTATTTTCGAAAAATCTCGACGGAGACGTTATTCGATCGGACGAAGCGCTGCAATTTAAAACATTGAAATCACTGGCCGCGTAAAAATGTAGAAAGTAAGGAATTAAAGGGGGAGGAGATTCTAATTTTAATTAGTCCAAGTCCACGCAAATCAGCCCTGAATTTTGGGATTTTTCAATCTCGGCGTAAATCATGTGGTTACGTTTAATTGAAGTCTCTCTGGATGACATAAGGGAAAGTCGCGTTACAAATGTTCTTCGTAGAGGAGCGCAATTAATATTTCTCAAACTCATTGACATCAAAGTGCATAGGGATGTGAATCTCGCTGGGAAGCACCGTTGTTATGATTCAGGGAGAATTATCTCTGTTCCCTGCACCTGCTGTCATCGTCAAAGCAGAAAGAACCAATTGCATTGCAGCACATGCAGCGCATTCCCTTCTTGGCGAAGGCGTAGTCGGAGATTCCATTTGCCTGCAACGTTTACGTCAAATTAAACGTCAATTTGGATTCGTTCGTTGGTGCAGAAATAACGGGTGCAGGTTTCTGTGCTTCCAATCGTACGGTGATCTTCCATTTCCGCTAATTAAATTCATTGCTGGAAATTGATCTCCCTGATCAAGAGTTTGTGCTTCGCAGAAATAATTGACTATGAAAAACCACTATTTGTAGAAACTAAAGAAACGATCCCTTGGGATTCGTAATAACTGGTTCAATAAAGTTCCAGAAAAAAGAGATGAAGGGCAATGATTTTAATTAAGTCATTTAAGGGCCTACTCTCCAGTCAGAACGCTTGAAAAATGTTTTTTTTTAATTCATAAAATTCGTTTTGATCGGAGGATACCCTTAAATCAATTCTACGGCAACCAAACCTCGTCGCAAATAGCAATCCATACTTTTATTTTTACTATTCCATTTTCTACAATTTTTGAAACACCTCTGTACACTCGACGTGAGAGTTCTCACAATTTAGAAATATTTTATAAGTATTAGGACACCTATTCTCTGTGAAATAATTGCGAGAAACGTTGCAAATTTATTGAAGAACTCTATTCTACTTTATTTACTATTTTAAATTAGAAGCAGAAAATAAAAGCAGTGCACATTCTGCAAATACAGCAGGTGTCTTAATATCTACTTTAATTTCAAAATCCAGTAAACCATCAAACTATTTCACTAAGACACCTCCCTCTTTCCACGAAATTATTTATACACAGCAGTGTTAACAAAAATAAAATAGTTCCAATACAAACAATTATATCTTAAATCTCATTACCCCAGATTAGAGGAATTACCAAAAACACCAAACGCAATAGTTAAATCGCACAGAAACACGAGTTCAATACGTTCTCCAGACCACCACTGTATATCACTCAGGCATATCGGAAGCATCAATGAAAACTTATTCCGATTCCCCATTCCGGCTGCCATAAAACGCCCGAAATCACTTGCTGCCGCTTGGAGAAAGGACACCAGCCGGCGGCCAACAAATCCACTCCACCGGCCTGGGAAACTCCATCAAAAAGTGGAACGAAGAAAACTCGTTCGTACAATGTCCCTCGCAGCCTTGACAGGCCAGAACCACGTAGGAGAGCCGTACATAAGTCCTCCGCGGACCGGTTTCACGAAGCCAGCCCGCAGGCATCCGCTCGGCCGCAAATCTCTCGCCCGCGGCGGCGTTTCGCTCCGTAACAGGGAGAGAAAAAAGATTCGAGACACCTGCTCAGGTGCGGCGGGTAATCGCGTTCGACCCGACGATTCGCCCAGATCCAATCGCGCCTCGATATCGCGTTGGAATCTGCTTTTCCTCCCGTTCCCCTCGATCCTAGAATTCCTCTCTGAAACAGGCAAAGAGGAACGGATTAACAGAGACAGCCGGCCGGTTTTTTAATCACCTACGATCGGCAAATATTTGCGAGAAAGGTTTCATCGGGAAGCACGTGGGTACCAGCGCTTTGACCGTGGCTCTCTGGTCGAATCGATTTTGTTGTAATAACGCGACCGTGCAAACAGTGTGGGTGGGGTAAAAATGGCCGGCCAGATGCTCGAGCTGTCGGCGAGATTTCAGGTGGAACGTACGGGGACTGCGCGACAACATAGTTGTCAAATGAGTGGATTTATTAGGAACGGTAAAGCAGCCCGCGGATACGCGTGACGTGCGCGCGTTCTACAATGTGCCGGGACAATACGGCGCAGTGTCGCCGGGGACAATGCCGTGGCTGTGCGGGCGTTGTGGACAGTTTGTTTCGTACGGGGCGATAAACTCGAGAGTAACGAGACGGTGTGTCCTTTCGCGGCAATAGGGTCAGGCGGAGGCGGTGGAATTGAACGGGGGATGTCTGACGGATTGCTGCTCAAGGGCTGGGAGGTGTGGGGTTGACAGAAGAGTGCGGGGTCGGTGGAGCGGGACGTTATGAAAGTGTGCGGGTGTAGATTTGTGGGGACACTTGAATGTAGTGTGGCGAAAGTAGGCCAGCGGTAGAAGTTGGGCCCGCATCACTCCGGGAGTACGAAGCTGTAAGGTTGAAGAGGTGGAGCTAATTTTGGGGAGGACGTTTTGGCGATGGTGTGGGACCTTGGAAGTGTAAAACGGCTGGGGAATTATTGCGGGGGAATTTGAAGATTAGGGTGGAAGTAGTATAGGAGTAGAGTGGAGGTATTGCAGAATTATAGTGGAACTAGAGAAGACATAGTGGAGGTCTATAGAACCTCGTAGATCTATGCCACACTCCGAAATTGCAGAATTGCAGAGCGAAGACATGAAATTATGCGGAGCTGCGAAATACAGAAATTTTATTCAACGTGAATGTAAATCCCTTCGAAATTGAATTAACGGAGAATCATAAGGAAGCTCGATCAAATGGCCAGATACGTATAGAATCCTTTGATGTCTTCGCCATCTCTGTATCCCACCTGCGCGCACCGACGTTGCTATCGCGACTTTATGCATGGAAACGAGGAGAAGCAGAAATCCCATCTTTTTCGCTGTAGTTATAAAAGACGGGGCGCTCGAGTTCCCTGCACCTACTATTTCCGTTAGCACGTCTTCCCGGGCTATATAGTTGTTCTCTCCATTACTAGAATTTCGTGCAGCGAATTGGATACCTTGTCTCCCCTTCTACCCTCGATCGCCATGCTTCCGCTCTTGAAAACGTAGTATCGTGCCTCTGTGTTAAAAATCCAGATTGCACGCGATACTCTTTTCCAGGCACTTCAGAGATTGCGATCTTAATATTTAATTCACAATAACTCAGAATCTTTTCCATAAGACTAACATTAATCGTTGATGTTTAAAAGTGCCCATTCACCATCTTTCTTATTATTTATACATAATTTCTCGTAGAAAGATCATCTCACGATATAAAAATTAATTTTAGTAGAAGTCTCGCAGTTCTTCTATTACCCAGAATACTTTTAATAATCTCTCTTCTAAATTAAATTACAAGAAGTACAAAGATCGAAGCAACCATTTCATCTAGCAATGCTCCACGCCTCCCCCTACATCTATATTCCTCTTCCCCACCCTCCCTGTGCATGCTCGCCAATAATCCCGTCTCTTCCCGTGTCTCCTTCAGCCTGGAGTAATCCCTTCCGTGGTCGTCTCGCGACGGAGCACTCCATGCATGGCGACGTTTAATTTCATAAATGTTCGGTGGCTTTAGCCACAGTGTTCTTGCCGACTACTAGGGTTAAACGTCCATAAAATGAATTGCTTTCAGCCACACACCCCCTATTCCCACCCCCCTCCCCCCGCCCCCTGTCCGATCCCCCGCCGCATATTCAAGGGTCGCAAGGATCGCGACACAAGAATTATGGCCGCCATATTACCGTTCCTTGCATGTAAGTAATACGTCCATCACCCCGTCCTGTAACACCGGGAACCCGTAGTTTTATTAAACCCGGAGCTCCTCCCGTCCTCGTCTCTGTTTATTTCCGCACGCACGAGACTTCTGCGGGGCGGAGAATTCTTATACTACCCCCCTTGTTGCGTGTGTGCACCGAATGGGATAAACAGCCGTCTTATATCTCCTCCGCCTTGCACTTTTATGCTTCCCTTCCCTTAGACGCCAGCTACGCCGATACGCGGTAAAGGGGTTGCAAGTTTCACAGCGGCAGCGCAGAGTTTCCCTTCGTTTAACAGTCGGCCTTGTTTGGCGGCAAGCTCGCCGCCTCCGAGCATTTTACTCGCTTCTTTATTCGTTTCTTGTACTGCCGTAAAGCCTCGTCATGGGGGAGAATTGAGATGTGTGTATAGTGCTTCTGTCGATGATTCGAACGAAGAGTTAGGGGATGGGTGGCGTGAGAAATTGAAATTGGTGGGAAGTTGAATGATAGTGTATTATATTGTGGTGGTCAGAGATGGTGAAAATTTTTATTTAAATGAAATTTCGGATAACGAATGAAAGTTAAAAAAATTATTCGCCATGTGTGGAATGAAAATTAAAAAAATTATTCGTCATGTGTGGAATAAAGTTAATTTTTTTATTCATCGAGAATTTATTCAACAAAGATTTTAACTGTATTCGATGTTGATTGAAGTTGAAACTAAAGTCAAGGTCAAAGTCAGAGACGAAGTTGAAGCCGAAATTGAAATTGAAGTAGAAGTTGAAGTTGAAAAATTATTAGGCGCTCAAGTTGAAACGCTCGACAAATAAAAAAATTATCCGTATTCATCAAATAAAAAATCCCTATTTGTCGAATAATAATCTAAAGTTAAAGTAACTCTTATTTGATCCGTTACTTAAATAATTTTTAATTTTGTTAATGTCCAACTATAGTTGTGGTGAATAGGATGTTTCAAACTTATATTTTTACAGTTTAAGAGTTACGCTGGTATCACTGGCTTATTCTAGCAACCCCTGAACTAGGACGTATAAATTCCAAGATGTAATTCTTTCTATTGGAACTTTCTTGGCTTTGTAGTTAAAGATAGACGGACGTTATTTATCAAGACTACTTTTCGTGACACCGTTTACCCTCCATTTTTCGATTTTCTTCAGCGATATCGTATCAAGAAGTAGTACATTTTCGATTCACCTTCCTCCCTTCAGATCCTCCACCACAGCCAGACCCTCCAACCTCCAGTTGATATATGAATTGCACCGAGCTTAAAGGTATCTCATTGTCAGACTGAAATTATAAACGAGGCACTATTTCTCGGGGTGCATAAGTAACACGCCCCCTGTATTACACCGTCCAATTTACGACTCTCGATCATTCGTGGCTACGAGAAGCTACTGTCGAGCGATTTTTCCAATGGCGCCATTGCCCAATTGAAAATACGAAAAACCATTAATCGATTGAATAAAAAAAAAGCACGAGGTAAGAGGTCGTCTTTAAATTATGAAAAACTTGGAGCGGGGACCAAGTGGCGTCTTACGAAATATTATTTATTTTCCAAACTAATTTTCAATATGAGTAATAGCTGAAAAAATCCAATGTAAACAATATTACGTACGGAAGAACGGAGGGGATTTAAATATAAAATTTTAACTACCTACTGTAAGAACGACCCCTAACCTTACAGTAAATAATACGTTACACCTAATTGTTTACGTATAAGTGACAGTGTAAAATTGTTTACAGTCGCGCATTTTTTAAAACTCCATCAGCTGTAAGCAGCAGAACTGCGCTCAAATTTTAATCCAATTTGCGTTTCGCCGGGAAATTACGCAGGGACGTCTGAAAATTCTGGTCCAATTACAGGATTCCGAGTTAATACGTGGATATTAAAGAAACGGTAGAGGGAGAACGTGTGCTGCGCGTGCCCCCGGGGCGCCACCCTTTCAGCGTGCACGTGCTTCCGGTGGTTCAAAGCGCGGGCTTCGCGGCCGCGATGCAATTAACCGTGAACTTTAACGCGTGACGCCGGAATAATTGGTTTGCGCGGGGAAATCGGGGACGAGATCAAACGGCAACCGGGAACCTGTTAAAAATTGAGTTTGGTTATTCGGTTAATTTTACGGTCAGCTTGGTAATCCCGCGGATGTCGCGGGGTGGGGCTAATTTGGTTACGAACTCCGATTGGCTGGAACTAATAAGCTCGAACGGGCCGAATTCAGTTTAACCGCGAAACTCATCGATGATAACTTTGCCCAGTGTCGCGATAATCGAGCCTCAAAAGTTGCCATTGAAATCCTTTATTGGCGACGCAATGAAATCTGTCACGCGTTAACGAACGAGCTGCTATCTAGTGTTGGCAAAATGTGTTCTGTTAGGTATTTTAGAATCATCGTGCATTTGGTAATTGAGGTGTAACTCTTCTTTTGACAGTTTTTGAATTATGACGTGCAATATAATTTAAAAATTAATACAAATCCGAAACTCAAATGAGCAATTTATTGCAAATTTCGAACCTCCACCCATTAAAAATAGAAATAAAAACTTATCACTTCAATCTTTATTACTTCTTGTGTGAAAATGTATGTTTTTCAATTAGTGTTCTCTTTTCAATGTTAAGTCAAAGCAATAATTTTATAAACACTTTTTTCTTATTTATTCGAATTTGGTAAAGATGGGACCCTCTTGCTGCAAAGTCCTCAATTAGTTTTTAATTTTCAATCCTACCAAGTCTGATGCTTTTATAATTTTCCTCGCACTGCACTTGTACCTACATACTATTTAGCTTCCAACGTGTTCGTTCTCGAAGTCAGGTGTTTCTCGAAATTGCCAGCTTTTCTGGACATTTTTCCAAATTACCCAGTCCAGTTTGGCATGCTTCTCGGGGTTCGCGGCCGTTTTGGGGATTTTTCTGAAATTAACATTCGTGGGAATGCGGATGGGGGGTGAGCGGGCGACGAAGGGGCTCGGGAATGGGAAAAACACCGCAGCAATGGGACAAAAGGTACATCCGCCGCTGGGACTCGCTCGTAAACGTTTTAAAAAATTCCGTGATAACCGCCCCCGTAATAAATGGCGCGCATAATAACGCTGACGGCATGTGCTTCGCGCTGATTACAGGAGGAAATGGAATTCACGTGGCAAATGTCGCGGGCACATGTGTCTTGAGATAGGAGAAATGGTTGTGTTTAATCACCGAGGTAAATAGAAATTCGAGGGTTAATACAGCCCCCAGTGGGAACCAATCAAATTTATCTTTCCCCTGGATTTGGAAACTTGTCAATTTAAATTCATGAGCAGCTAAAACCATGGTAACACCCCGACAGTGATCCATCGCTATTAAATTTTTTAATTTCTGAATGTGCGTATTAATTGATCACATTAATAACTTATGAAACTAATCACTTACTTGAAAAAAGGCAGTTCGCTTTTATTCAATATTCGACGGCGCGTGCTCACGGGGTCGTTAGACGATACGCGTCGCGATGCCGAGGGTGTAAAAAAGGGAGGCGCAAGGAAAATGTAAATAACTCGTTGGAAAAATTCCTTTAAGGCGGAGGTAGACGGTGCTTTGATCCCCTTAAGAAGCTCTCGCGCCGTCGATACCCCATAAATTTAGTTAAAAGATCCCGTCGCTGTTGCATGGCGGCAGCGATCGTAATAAAAATAGCCGTCGCGTAAAAGCGAGATATTAGATGGTAAAGTGTCTGCAGGATCTCGCGTGACTCTGTGCTTTTCTTTGATAACCACCCCCCTCACGCCCACCTTTCAAACGTATTTCCCGGATTGATCGTTTCGCGAGAGTTTAGCGGAGGCAATATGAAAGTTTCGTCCGACGTCCCCCTCCCTTTCAGGCTCGAATCGAGGAAGACACTCCGCAACGTCCATCGACCTATCGATGCGAAAGTATAGCTGTCCCGTTCACACGATACCTTAGAAACTTTTAAATCGTTGCGTCCTCAACTCTTTCCGAGGAAACGAATCCTCCTCTTCGATTGTTTATTGAATGGTGGAAATGATACAACTAATAATCACACCGAAGGAGTTGATAACAGGCATGAAAATAAGTAATTAAAAAACAATTTGGATAAAAGTAATTAAGTAAACCCCATCGCGTTTCTCACAGAGGAATATCGAGTCCACAGCCCCACTTTCCCTCCACCCGCAAAAAGACGAAATCTGACCACCGATAAGGCGAGCATGGCGCGCAACTGCGAACAGCAACGGTTCATGAGCCAACAAACTACCCCCGCATTATTTATTCCCACCACCCACTTCTGAAAACCGTTTGAATCGCGGGTCGAGAGTATCGCCCACCCCGAAATTTGTCATTCCACCCCATTCTACCCCTTGCCATCGTTGCACTAACACACCGTCCGCCGGATGTTTGCAGTTTCGACACGAGGGGACAGAGCAACCTGGAACAAGGAAAACACTGGCAGGATATCAGCCTCGACAAACGTGCCTTCTTCAGATACTCCGAGCAGCCCGCGAAGCTCACCCTCGAGAACGTCCGTGAGATCGACGCAGCCGTCTACAGATGCAGGGTCGATTTCAAGCAGTCGCCGACGAGGAACAGCAAAGTCAATCTCACAGTGATCAGTGAGTGTTCAGAGGATCTGATCTCTGCCTCCCTCTTTCTCCAAGCCACGCCTAGAACCCCCTGCCTGACCACTCGTCGATATCCACTACTTAAAAGTTATTCTTTCTATCTTTAACATACAGTCTCTCCTCGACGAAGTTCCTGGACCTTGTTATTTTACAATTCTATCATGCTTGCCCGTCCTTCCGTTGCTTCCTTTTTTCGCTACTTCACCGAGAATCTTTTGATCCTCTCTCTCCCCCCGCCCCGTCTGTATTCCTCGCAGAAACGCGCACCACGTTCGTCCCCTGCGTCCGTCTGTTTCGTTGCCCATTAATCTTTTCGTCCTTCCCCCTGCCCACACTTTGAGCCTTCTGTGTCCATTACTTTCCCCTCGACGCGATAATGCAATATTTCTGGATTTGTCTTTACTCAGTTCCCCGCGCCTTTGCTCGAGGAACACTCTTGCAGCTCTCTGTTCGGTTCTTCGACCAACGTCGTCCCATTTCATTATTTCGTGGTCTTGCTGCCGTCGTGGAAAGTCTTCGATTCGAGGATTTGCATTCGTTTTATTCGCTATTCCCTCTTCCAGTTCTCCGCTCATATTGTCTCGCGTATTCCCTTCTTTTAATGCGGAGATTTCTTCCTACCGTCCGCTTGTCTCCGCGAATCCCACGTGACCCTTTACATTCATCCTTTATCCCCGCCGAGTCCCTTCGCGGGCAAACACGGCCGCGCAGGAGCTTCTACAGGTCTACCTATTATAAAAAGAACACGAGCAGCAGGAAGAATAGGGTGGAGCTTATTTCTCCACTATGAAAATATGATCTCCTTACCATCTCAATTTGTTCCTTCTTATAGAAAATAGCATCAAGCAGAATGTGAGCACAATTGATGTACTTTAATGATGGGGAAATTATAATTATGTGGAAGGGCATGGGACGTAAGAACTTTTTTCAAATATATTCATTTGTTTATTAAGAAAAATAGAAACTGAGAAAAGATATCGTTGTGTCCTATCGGACATATAATTAATTAAAATAATTAGTGAATTGTACCTTAACATCAGGAAACAGACACTGTTTAATGTCTGAGCCTCTGTGAACAATAAATTTAACAAATTATCAAATATAAATGTAAATGTATAAATTAAAATATGGCCATTATATTTTGAATTTTCATAATTTATATAATCTTTGACTCACTTGGGCTACTCCTAAACATTAGGGAGGCCCTTATTTTCAACCTGCGATTTCTTTTGCTGTCACCCCCTAATATGTTTCTATTTTATAAAAAAAAATACTCGGGACTTACCATTTTTTAGAAATTCTTTAAATCCAAACTATTGATGAATTCTAAACTTTAAGGTATGCTCGGCACCCTTGCCTGTTTTCTGATTGTAATCAACTTTTTCATGGACTATTTTTTTATCAAATGGCACCGTTCTAGGGCCACCCTACTAAACATAAGAATGTATTGTCCAAAGCTTTTATACAGTGTTTGTGTATCTAAAGGAGCAAATTAGGCTGGCAAGACTTATAAAAAAATATATCATTTTTTTATCTTTTAAGCTCCACCCTAAGGAAGAATAATTTTTATCTCCGCCTGTACATTTACCTTACAGCCCAGACCTTCGTATTACAAATTCCTCATCTTTCCTTCTCCGCCCCCGTTTTCCTATCTGACCTTTCCTTCGTGCCTCATCGTTTGCTTTCCTTCTTTATCTCAGCAATTACACACTTCTACCGCGCCCGGGAAAAAATCGCATATAAATTGCATCCTCCACCTCGATTACCTCTCCGCCCCATTTATTCTCCGTACGCCACGCTGCACGCAAAATATTCTTACTCCCTGCTTTTTCGTCCATTTCTCCTACACACTTCCGACTCTCGCCTCGTACGTCGTTCTCCCCCATTTCTGTTGGTTCGATAATTCCTCTTACGCCTCTTTCTATTTGCTCGACGCCTCCGACGCTCGCCATTTCTTCACCCTCTGTCGCTCTTCTTCCGCCTGCCTACCTTCTCTCCACCCCTTCGCCCGCCTCGCCATCCCTTCGGATTTCTCAGAGTTGATCGAGGCTTTCCGCGATTAGCTTGAACAAACAGAGAGTGGATCCAGCCTTCTTGACCCGGATCCACGGCTCATCGAGCTACGATTAAGAGGGAGTTTTATCTGAAAGTCGCCCGGGAGTCACGGGAAATGCGAAATTAGATCGGCGATCTCTCTCGTCGAAATCAATACACCGAAGATATCGATAAGTAAGCTCCCTCCATCGCGGCGAATCTTGCTCGATCGCCCGAAATAATTTCGCTTCCTTCGGATGCTTTAATTAATTGGCTCTGCGAGACTCCCACGGCGTAGGTACATAGAATTACTGCCCCTGTTGAATCGTAATAACTAACGCTGAATAGACACGTCTACCTTTCGACAAAAACATCGAATATTCCCATCCCAATCATATAACGCTTAGAAAATTACGTACAACCTCGTGTATCCATTTCTCCTTTCATAAATTCCGAGAACACTAACGAATTATCGTCTCTCTGCCTCGAAATTGCAGAACACTGAGATAACCCCCGCTATTCCCCTGAAACCGGCTCCCACTCGTTCAGTCGATCTTGCATGCCAAGAGGAGCGTTCCTTTATCCAAGTCAGTTTCAATTCCGCGCGTCTAGCACGGGAAAAACAATTTGCATATCATAAGCGTCTCGCGGGCACTTAAGCGCGCCACGGGGGAGGGGTGGTAACGGCCGGCCAGATAAGAATGCTTCCAGCCCGACGTGTCTGGCAGAGGACACGCACACCGCGACCGGTCGGAGGGGTAATTCGTCGTCGCGCAAATTGATTCGCCCCTGCAGAGGCCACCTCGTCCCCGTGGTTCGCCGGAACGACGAGGGGTGGGCGGTGGCGTGCCCCGTGGAAAAAAAAGAGGAAGGGCGGTCGATCTTATTGTGCGAAATTATTACAGTACCGCCGGAGCAGCTCAGCATATTGGACGAAGACGGAAGATCTCATATCCCCTATTACGTGCTGGGCCCGTACAGCGAGGGTGCCTCCCTGAATATTACCTGCGTCGCCGCTGGTGGTGAGTACCCCCTTTCGACATTGCCCTATTTGTCCCTTTACCCCTTTCTCGCTCTATCCGCCGCGACTCCCCTTTTCATTTTTGAATATTGTCTCCTCCGCGCCACCCTTCGATTCCTTCGCCCGACCCACTCTCCCTCTGTCTTTTCTGCGGCTGCAGTCGTTTCGTTTCGTTTCGTTTCGTTCCTCACCCCCTCGCTATCGATCCATGCATTGTGCTGCGTACTACGTTTGAGTGCTTCGGGTGGCACTCCTCCCGAGATTTAGATTCCTATTGCGTTCGAGGATTTAAAAAGGGTTTTTTGGCTCTCCTGTTTATCGTTGTGTCGCGTGGAGGGTGTAGGTTATCGGACGATTTAGAGGGTTTCTGTAGGTGCGGGGGTTTATAAACGAATACTTTTACGTAAATAATTTAATAGTGGGAAGTTAGGTATATACCTACAAAACTGCGTGAAAATAATTATTGACATTATTGATTTAAGTATTGATTTTTTGATAATTATTTTTACACAAATTTATAGATATTAAAAAAGATGCAACTTTTGTTTAACTTCTTTTCAATATCTCTCACCGTTCTTGAGATATTCCACGAAAAAATAAATTCTAAAACCGCATTATGGTGCCAACAAAAAATGGATTTATTTTGGATGAACTACTCTACTTCCACACAAAGTTGCATAATTTTCTGAATTTCCGGGTTGCTTAACTTCCCTTGTAAGCTTTAAGTATTACGTTACTCTCACTGATAGATGTATGTAGGTCGTAGAATGTAAATGGAACTATCTTATTTTGGTCACAGTTCAGAGTTCATAATTTCTTTTAACCACTACTTACCTTCGAAGTTTCTTTTGGTAGATATTTAGCTTCACGAGACCTCTGTAACTTATTTGGTATATTTTAGTTTTACTGCGTGTATTGCATCCGCTTACGCGACTACTTCGACTTCATCTACTTTCTGCCTTGGCATCGCCTCCCCCTTGTTCTGTTTTCTGTTCACCCGTCTCTTCTCGGGGCTTGCCTCTTTGACACGCGACACCGAACGCGACGAGATTGGCAGTTTACTCTGTTGGAATGTAGATTTAGAACAGTGGGATCCCAGGGACTGCCAAAGAGCGTGTTTCCTTTCCTCCGGGGAGGTTCTTCAAATTTTCGTTTCTGTCGCGCACTCTTCTTTATTGCTTTCGTCTCACTCCGTTCAGCCCCGAGTTTATTAGCTGCGCGTTTTAAGGCGGTAACTTTATATGTCTAGATTTGCATGCGAAAAAGCTTCCGCTCCCCTTCATGCTCCCCTCCTCCTTTCAGAGGTATGCGTGAGATTACGAGCGCCGGTATCTTTCTCGAAGCGACATTCGTTTTAGGAAGCCGACTTTTAGATTGATTAATGTAATAAAAGAAAGGAATCGCGTTATTTCTTGAGAAGGAATTTGCAGTTCATTGGGGACGTAGGAATTTTAAAAATTACGAGCTTTAATATTGTCTTTACTGCGTTTTCTCTTATTAAAATAAGAGTCTTTATGTTATGTGTCTTTACAACAGTAATACGCTAGAAACTATTTTAAGGGTCGACTCTACTTTGCTGGTCGAAGGGAGGCCCATTTGCATAAATTTTTTTCAGAAAGAAAATTTTGATCCAAATTTCAGAAGAATCTAATCGCTAGTTTCACGAAAAAAATCCCAAATTTTGCTATGTGTTTGGTCCCAGAAATAGGTTTCCCCTAAGAAATTAGAACACTGAATACTTATTTTCCAGATTAATATTATTTGTTAACAAATTCAAATTATGTGGTATATTATAGTGGACAGATATTCTCTGAAATTATTTTTCTCCTAAAGAATATTATTAATGTTTCACATCTTGTTTATTATTTTGCATTTATGCTCCATCAATTTTAAATACTCGAGCATCGTGGTGTATAACTTCGACAACGTTGCGAGTGTATAGTTTGGCGCCAGAAAATTTCCATCAACGGTTGGGGGGTAGATCGGAGGAGCACGCGGAAGTTGATCGCTTCGGGAGAGCGAAGTATGATTAAAATGAAAATTTAATAGCGCTGGATACCAGCGAAGAAGATGATGCTCGAGATGCTGCGCATCGGTTCCTGTACGCGTGTACGCGTTTCACTCGCCGCGCCTCCGTTATTTGCGCCTGCAACCCCTTTCATGTGCGCCGCGCACGCTGTATAAAGATTGATAAACAGACCCCCACGGGGAGGAAAACAAGGAACCTGGGGAAAGTTGATTGACGACAGCAGAAACTGCGAACTAATACTTTTAGTCCGGAGCAAAATCATACCGTATCTCGAGAAACGAAAAGAAACTAGTCCCGATCGATTTTTGTGATTGAAGTAAAGAAACTTGGTCTGCTTCGATGTATTAAACGTAAATTTAGTAAATAAAAATTTAGTGCCATTTGTGGTATATATTTTCATTTTGTTTCAGTGGGGATTAATCAGGAATTTGCTTTCAATTGTGTTCACGATTTAAGGCTGAAATGTAAAAATTCTTGAAGAATGTTTATTTTTTGATTATGTAAATGATGATTAAACAGTAGCTAGTGTTTCTCACGTTCGAGCTCGATTTTCCGGTAGAATTAGAATGGGAAATATCGAAATAGGAACTCTTGTAACTACTCGGGGTTGTCTCACTACGCGTCGACTCGCACTACTTAAACAGACCTTCGGTAGAAACGTCACGTCCCTCCACGCCCCAGTAATCTCCTTGCACTTCGAATAATCTTCTACTATTGAAATTACATTGTACTGCATTCGAACCTTACCTCTGCTAACACATTTCACATTTTATTCGTGTTACTTTTACATACTCCTTTTTACTGTACGTGTATTCAAACTGACAGTATTGGATCATCTACTAAAATATTAAATTTACGTGCTCAATTTAAATTCTACATGAAAGGCATCTCCATAAAATATTAAGTTACAAAGAGATACTAATAACTCTGTCTACCAAGAACAAGGGAACCAGGACATTTAAGTAGTACGAGAGCATCCCCTACGTGCCATCATCGCTCAACTCTCCCTAAGCTCGTTTTACCAACATCGCAATGTCCCATCGAGACTTATAAAAATATTTACACGTGGCGAAATGAATTTTTCAGTAAAATGAAACACGAAACTTGTCCGTGGATTTTTATTACACTACAGAGCTTCCCAGCGCGTCAAATAAGTATAACATTCGCCTCGACATCGAACAGCTTTTACGCGAGATTTTTCTACCTATTTAAAAATGTTGAAGGTTTTCTGAAATACTCCTTCGTGTCTCCACAATTATTGGAGTCATCACAGAGATATATTTCAAGTAACTCACCTTCTATACCACCTTACACCCCTTTCCACTACAACAGAAGATATTTAATCAACAATTACTAGATCAACCTCGTAAAACCTCCTTCTGGATACCGCGTAAATTTTCATTCGAAATACTCGTTCCCAGCTGCAGAGACATCGCAGTCGCTACAATGGCATGATTCAAGTGACTCACCCCCGTGATCGTGTATCAAGCATAACCGTGCAACGCGTTCACACCTCGGCTGCATTAGAGCGGCCCCGCAAACCGCACCGCGGCCCGCGCACAATTCCCGCCGTTTATTATTTGCGGGAGTGTATTTATTTATAGGGAGTCGCAGCCACCGCGGGGAGGCTTGCGCGCCATAATCTGGAGCGTCTCCGTGCTCTTCCCGCGGGGCGCGAGACGTTATTGCGCCAGCGAAATATTTCGCCGTGGATTGTTTCCCTGCGAAATTGCCGTGTTCAACGCTCCGTTTCTGCAGCCCGGCATTACTACCTGGGCGTTTGTTGTCATTCGCGCGAGAGACCGGGGACGAGGGAATCTCCTGGAACGACGCGGGAATCGAGCGGGAATAATTTTATAAAGGCCGCTTGTTTCGTGCCTGAAATAGTTCCTCCCTTGCAGAAGCAACGCACTAACTGGCAGTTGAAGGATCCTTTCATTAATGATGATTTTGGGAGAGATTAAGATTAGTAAAATCGTTTTCGTGTATTTCAATAGTTTTATAATAAATATTTACTTAGTTATAGATTTTTTAATTTCTTTATTATTTTCTCAAAAAAATCTTAAGGGTAGCTGCTATTTTTAGAATCCAAAGTGGTGTAGTCCCTTGACGGAGGATTCTCGTGTAACCACCCCAAAAGTAACACATAATTTTTTAAAAAACTTAAAATTCCGCTATCTATACTTATATAATCGTTGCGTCACGGAATCATCACCGTCTAGTTCAAACCACTGACCCTAGAAACATGAAACTCGAAGGGTATATTCCACTCTCACGTACTATCGAAGCTAGTCAGATCGTCACACCATCCCACGATGTTTAAATCATTTCAAACCCCGTATCACAGACTCCCCCGCAACCCCCGTGGATGCTATCCGTTGATTGGGCCGACATGCGTAAACAGAGAAATAACATGTAAAAGCCGAAGGGGAATCGGGCAGCAACCTCACGCGGAAAAAAAATATCGAACGGAAATTTGAAATTCCTGTTGCCAGCGCGGCGTTGATTCACCTCTTTAAATATTTGTATCGTTCCCCCGTTGTTTATCAACAGCGAAAACACACGCATGACCACATGCAACCTGTTTTTTCCCATTATTCATCCCGTTATTTACGGGGTGAAATAACGGTGGAATTGGATCGCCCAACGGAAGTCATTGTATAAAAAATATAACGGGGATTACGTTCAATCTTTAGGGTTAGGTAATCGTCGATCGCAATTGTTTTTTGTAACAATTACTGAATTGTTACTATTTTGGAGGTTTTTATGGCATTTGCGACTACTTTTTCAAATTTCAAATATTTCATAGGTTTTATTTTCAGCCCCTGACTCTATATTAACGACAATTTCGTTTGTTTAAATATTTCATTATTTAAATATCGTATATTAAAATATTCATTTATTGTATATTTAAATATTTGCTGTTTCGAAGCAGAATAGTTTCTATATTACAATGTTCTGCGAAAAGAAATTCTAGAAATAAAATTCATCTAGCGTATTTTAGCAAATTCCGTTCAGAAATGTTTTCGTTTTAAGGAATCCTGCAAATGGCACTTTTTATTCGACTATAGAGGTTCTCCCCGAGGGGCACAGCAATCTTTCACCCTTCGTCGAATGGAATGGCATATTTTCTTTATTCCCGTCATATTTCTGTCCGAAATTATAATATGTCTCGCCTGCAATAACCACGAGATCGGAGAACGTCCTGTGGAAAGGGGATGCAATAGGGCGAATGTGTTTTCCACCTGGGCGTATTGCAATCGATCACCCCCCAGCGCCAGATATTGATGTTTCGGTATTTATGGAACCTTACCAGTTTCCTGATGACCACCGAAATGCATTTCTTCTTTCCAGAGGAGACACGTTTCATATTACATCTCCCTGCTCCACTCGCCAATCCCATCTGCAATCCACTAATCATTAAACTCGAGGAATATCTCTTACCCAATCCACGTTTGTCACGAGAAATGTAATTTGAAACATTCTATAATAACAATATCGACTAGCCCCTTGACAAATTCTACAAGGGAACTGGAAATATCAAACTAAATTCAGTATTTTTCTTATCAAAAACGACGATGCTTAGTAGCCAAAGAAATTACTCCAATATTCAGAAGCTTAAGAATGAATTTCAAAATTACCCAGAAATTTCTCCTTCAGAATCATTACCTCAATAAATTGTCGCAAAGTACTAATCTCTCTTAAACAAGCTAGCTTCAAGTATTTCTTCAAGCACCTTCCATCAAACCTTAACCATCGTGCTTTCAACTTCTCGGTGCCCTCGAAGAACTCGACACCATTTGAACCCCTTCGTCGCCACAGAAAAATAATAATTCAATCTGAAGCGCGGCTCTAGCTATGTAACAAATGCACGCCCACGTCGACCAATCGAGAAAGATGAAAACCGAAAGATACGCGGCCGTCTTTTATTGAATTTTTTTCCCGCCCCGTGAAAACGGGTCGAGTCGGCCTCGTCGATGAGAACCGACACAAGCACCGCTCTCGAGCTGACCCATCTTCTTTCTTCTGCTCGATTTCGCCAGGTCGACCGCAACCGCGGGTGACGTGGTGGCAGGAGAACGCTCTCTTGGACGACACCTTCGAAACCGTCGGCACCAAGAGGGTCAGGAACGTGTTGCGATTGGAAAGGCTGAGCCGCGAGCATCTGAACGCTATCCTAACATGCCAGGCCTCGAACAACAACATGGTGGCGCCTATATCCAGCTCTGTCACCCTCAACATGAATCGTAAGTACCCAGCAGCAAGGGAGAAGGTACTGGTATACATAGAACAGTTTCGAAACTATTGGAATTAATCAAACGATTTTATGAAAGTTATTGAAGATGGGGGATGAAGGGGAATTGTCCGTGGTGTTGTGAAGGATTAAGGGGGTATACCAGTTTGAACGCTCGAAAAATTTGTACATTTTGTGGACAAGTCAACGGGTTGATAAAGATTTTCACATCGGACTTGTTTTATAATATTTCTAAAAATGAGAAAATGTGTAAAAACATTCAATTTTTCATACTTTGAAACGGTTATACCCTCTTAAGGGTGGGTGCCATTTTGGACGCGTGGAAATTATAAGTTTATTTAGCAATTATTTTCTTTCAAACGATGATCTCAATAGAAAATCTGATTAATGGTAATTATTATACATATCTTGAAGATTAAAAAACAGATATTGGTTTATTTTGTTGTCAATGAAATTGCGGTGCTAGAGCCACTGCACTAATGGGTCCTTTTCGATTAACTCGCCAACGGGCGTTGTGCAGATCTCCGATCTGGTGTTTCCTCGAATAAAAATCGAAGATTTTCTAAACTAAAGAAGTACATAAGAAAAATAAAATTACTTTTTAATCTTCGAAAGATGTATAACAAAATTAATCAGATTTTCTATTGAGTTCATTATTTAAAAAAAAATTACTAAACAAAACCTGTGATTTTCATGCGTCCAATGTGCCCCCAACCCTCCTCGCCCCTCAAGAAGAAGTACAAGTATATGAAATTAAATTCCTTGTGTCAGGGTTAGACTTAATAGCAGAAAATTGCTGAATTTCGCCCATTACATCTTATCGTACAATTAGGTTCATATTACCTACTCTAGCATGATTCCAATTTTCTGTTAATTGTGTGCAAATGGGAATGTAATAAAGACTTATTATTATAGTCACATACAAAACAGTCCTGTAACGTTCTACATGCCTCGATTTCAATTCCACGGAATTTGTAGTTGTTCCTCGAACACTTTAACCACTAATTGCTGAAAAACGAAATATGGATTGCGAAATGGTAAAATACTTTTCCATTCGTTTCAATGTGAATTTACGTACTTCGTATAAAAAAATATCTATACTTTTTTAGCAATAATTAAGAACACGATCAATATGAAACCGTTTCAATATTGACACCAGTATTGAGCCGCGGTCCTTTTAAATTGGAATTGGGTAATGTTTGGTTGGACAACAGTCGGCTGGAGATCAAACTATTAAAAAAGAATGTTTAACAAATAGTTCGATAATACCAGCTAGCACGTCCGTCCGCTTTCGTCGGGCGAGTTCCTTTCCATTATCCCAGCGGTCAGATACAATTTGAAACGATCGTGCAAACACTCGTTCGCGGTGCATGGCCACCTTCCAGTGCATTATGGTCCTTCGAGACTAATGGACGGTACACGTGTTTCAGTGAAGCCACTGTGGACCCGCATGCAAGGAGAAAACCGTCCATTTAGCGCTGGCACCACGTACGAAATAGGGTGCGAAGTTGTCGGTGCCAGGCCAACGCCAAAAATTGTCTGGACCAAGGGGAGCGCGATGCTGAGGAACGCGCGGCAAACGGTAAATCTCGGTTAAGTTAGCTAGGTCGGGTAATGTACAGGCCGTTCCGTGAAATGTGGCCACGGCTTTCGGGGTAAAATCAGGGACCACAGAAATACGCAGAGCAAAATCCTTGGCGACATTTGTTCCTTCGACTTTCAGTGACTGTCAGAGTTGAAGCTGCTTTTATATCGTAAATAAGATATGGGGTGCAATTCTGGGCAGATGAAACTGTTGGTCTTTAGCAACAGTGGGGTTAAAAGTTTTTTAGAAGCACTTGAGTCATTGAGAGCTGAAAAAAGGATTTTCTGATTATTCATGGACAAATTTTTCATATTATTGTGTATACTAAAGTTAAAATTTTAGGTTCAGTCCCAGCGTAAATTATTTAACTGTAAAAAAGTTTCTTCTTTTGGCAATCAATTAATTAATAATAAGAAGGATCGACAGAGAAAAAAATTCTGCAAGTTTAAATCTGCCTCCTGATATCCCAAAAGAGTTTAATGCAATATTAGCAATAGTTTTTTCAAAAACAATTCATAAATTTCGGGGGCTGTTACACGAGAATTCTCCCTTAACTGTTAATTTTTAATTAACTAGCAGATTGCTATTGGCACCTCCGAGGATCCTTCTTATGCTCAATTCTTCCTCAACAGATGTCCACATTTCGCGGAACGTCCTGTACAGCAACGAATCCCCTAACAATACCGTGAAATCTAAAACGTACTACAAAATCACGCTTGGATGCAGAAAGCTCACAATTGGGTTAATAATCAACAGCTAATTTCCACTACGAAAATAAGGATAATCTATAATACCAGTTAACCAGCACTCCCCATCGGGCTAACAACCAATCAAATACTCCACCAATAATAGCATTCCGAACGCGACCGCGCCGTCAGCGCCGGATAGTCGGCATTCTAAAGTGCAAAGCGGATGTTCGATGATCGCCGAGGTGTGCTGAACAGGCTCCATCGCTTGAAAATGGAACTTCCAATTATTTCACGCCCGAGTGATCCGGCGGCATAATATTTTCCTTCCATAAAGTTCAATTATCATGGCTTGTAAGAAGGCGGCGCGGTCGCGCCGGCGAGGACAGAGATCCCGGCTCTCCAGCAGCTTAATTATCCAAGGATGAGAAAAAAGATTCTGTTAAAAGTCCCCGTCGCATTTCCACTCACGCCTGATCCTTTTGACTAATATTTTGGGAAAGGCTGACTGGCCTTATCGGGCCGGATCTCCGGCGCGGGATCCTCCGCTTCCGCTGGCCGGGCGCGCCAATTCCAATTCACCGTGGCCGCCTCCCCCGGGCTCTGACGTATACCCTCGACCCTTGTTTTTTCTGCGTCCCGGGTCTGATTACCGAGAACCGTTCGGTAAACTGTTTTAAATTCATGAAAACCCTCCCGCAGATGAGCCCCGACAACAACGTCACCACCAGCATCCTCACCTTCGTGCCGAGCATCGAGGACGCCGGCAAGTTTCTCTCCTGCCGCGGCAGCGTGCCGGATATCCCGGATTCCGAGATGGAGGACGGCTGGAAGCTCGACATACACCGTGAGTGTGTTCCCCAACTTTCATATAAATGTAAAGCCCCTCCGCGCACCCCCTTCGCGTTGGCGAGACCGCGCGCCCACGACAGGTGGCCGTCGATGCCCCGGCGGAATAAATAGAATAAACCCCCCGCCAACGTTTCGTCGCCTCTTCCGCCGAGCTTTCGCCCGGCTATCCCTCGGCGGTTCCTTTGTTTTCACTGTGGATTTCGGGCACCCCATTCCTTTACGTGGCACGATGCGAGAAACCTGGCAAAATGCTGGCCCCTTTAACTGATTGGGAATTTGCATCTATTTGTGCTCGCCGTTGCGAAGCCTTTCGCTTTCGAACTTGTGCGTGGTAAGTTCAGTTAACCAGTGGCTAATACTGATGACGTTTAAACAGAACTTTCCAGGGGAAATGGAATTGGAAGTACGGAAGTAGTGTGAAAGGGGTTATTGTGAGTTGTCTGACTACGCGACGACTCGTACTACTTAAACAGATCTGTCCTAGGTTGGTAGAAACACGCCCTAGTGATTCCCTTGCACTTTGAACAAGCTTTTATTATTAAAACTATATTCAAGTAGTTTTAGGAAGTGGCCTGGTTTTATAAGTTACTTATTATTTATTTAACTTTTCTTTGAGATGGAGCTTCAGGGTTTGGTTGAAATAAGAGTCAGAGTTACTGAAGCCATTATCATAACTTCAGAATGCACATTGTAATGCGACGTAATTTACAATTCTACTCTCAGTTTCAGACAAATATTTTTGGACACGCATGGGATCCCATGCTAGGATCGCTTAAGAATTGTGAGAGAGAAAGGGTGCGGTGTTATTACTGTTTACATTAACATGATTTTGCAACGCAATTCGTAATACAGAATAATTTACAATTTAATAATGCAACTGGTATGGCGTCGAAAGTGTATGCAACTCTGCGCCGCGAAGGCTTCAGATTTTCAATGAAACGGGGAGTAGAATGGTAAGCTCCCCCGACGGGCGTAATTTGAAAATCCACCGTCATCCCTTAGTTTTTGCCGCGCCCTCCGTCCGCGGGAAAAACCAGCTGCGCGGCTGTCCAATAAAAATGAAATATGGTTGATGAGCGATTTATTGCGCCGCCGCACGGAAACGTAATTTAATTCGCGTAATCGATAGAAAGCGCGTCTAGGAGCGATTGTTTCGTCGCGCACGGAGCGGAAATGTGTTTTCAAAACTTTCCGCGCCGCGTGGGTGGTGAGACAAACTGCACTTTTTTATTTCGAAATCGTGGAACTTTTGACAGAAATAAGATAGAGGGATGAATCTTTTTCGAGGTTAAAACTAAGGTGTTGCAGAATAAGGGAAAATATTGAAAAAGTATGAGAAAGTTGTGACCTTGAAAATCTATATCAAAGTTGACAATTTCAAAGAAAATTGCATTTTTTCCGACGTGATGGATGAAGTTTTTCCTTGTTACACATAATTTCTTATAGATTTTGACGCGCTAAATTCTAATCCGGTTTTAAAATTTGTCGTGCCCTTCAGGATTCGTTTAACAGATTTTCAAAGTAAAAACTTGTCTGTCATAATATTTCAATACTTTTCCTTTATTCTGCAACACCTTAGTTTTAAAAAAGCAGCAGTGAAAAAAGAAACGCGTGTTGCAAACGTCTATTCTACGCGACAACAATGTCAACATCCCCGCTTGATTATTTCTTCGGATTAATTAAAATTTTAATTGCATCCTTTAAACAGGTATTCACGTGCAAACTTTATTAATTAAATTACATACTTTCATGGGCAGGCTTCTTGAATCTGTGTTTGTAACAGAGATTTTTAGTGATTTAATGAGAATTTCAATAGTTTCTATTTCACATTGATCTAAACAAAACCAACTACTCTACATCATTACTTCTCCAGTGCTGCAATCCCCGCTAGATTACTTCTACGTTCACGTGATTTTATCTTGTAAGGGGATGGTCAAAGGTTGCGGTGGAGGAATAGCCCTATCAGTGGCCATGGTCAATCGATTGGCTTCGCCCTGTCCGTACCAGTTCCCTTTCGAGAAGCTGCAAAAAAGCGCAGCCCGCTTCAGCATATAAGCCTCCCCGACGATAATACCCTTGTTCCATCAAAGTGTGCCAGTTTTACTCTCGCCCGGCACAAAGTAAAGTTCCCTTCAGCTGCTTAGGAGGCCAGAGTTGCAGCAATCTCTTCGAACAGTAAATTTTTTTTCCCCACGTTAAATCTTCCACCTCAGACACTTCCTTAGCCCTCGAAGCCCGTCCAGCACCAAATAATTGTCTCCCCGTAAATTCCCGTCCCCCAAAGACCCTCGGTACTTAAGAATCCGACAGCGACGCGTTGCGCCTCCAATATGCTGTCCTACAATGGAAACCAGCCATCTTGGCAGCCAACCAGAACACACTATAAACCGAACAGAAACCCTTAAACCCGGGACGACGGCGATGCCAAATATTTAAACTAAAATTCCTCGAACTACGTTCCTCCTGCCCCCGCGTAACCCTATTTTCGCGTACCCACTTCCGCCCCCTTCGAAGCCTCAAAACAACGCAGCCACGTTGTACCCCGCTAATCACGGCGCCCTTTCACTGTACCTACCCCTTCTCGATATTCCCCATCGCACGTTTCATTCCGAATCGATGCGCAAAAAGGTCGACCCCGGAGTCCTAGAAGGCGACTCGATCGTTTCGTCGTCGAAATTAAACCTTGCATCCAAAAGAGAAGCACAGAGGGTAGGGGGAAGGGACTGGAACCTTTTCAACTCTCCATCCTGCGAGCTCCTGGACCCGCGTATTGGCTTCACGCTCGATCTCCGTCCCGCTATTAGCAAGAAATCCGCTCCCCTGGCGGTCGTTCGATATCGTACCTCCGCGCTAAAAACCACGGCTGAGGGGGGCGTCGCGGGGGTGGCAGGCGCGGGTAGCTAGAGAGGAACGAGACGGGGGTAGGAAGGCAAAAAAGGAGAAAAACAAGAGCCGCGAAAGAGCAGCCGCAATATCGATTCACGACGTTCGCCAGCTCTCGGGGGGCTCTTGCTTATGATTTCTCTCGCCACCCCCTTCGCCCCCGCGCAACTAGTAATACGGGGAACAAATCCGATAATTCCGCGGCAAGATTCGTGCCTGCGATAACCAGTAAATTTTCCCCCACGTTCCCCGTCGACCACCCACCTCCCCTCCCTCTTCGTTATTTCCCCGTGTTTCTCGCGTTTTCTCTCGCCGCTCCTCGCGAAATCGTGGATCGTTGGGGAAAAAGCGCCGGGCGAAGGGGACACGGGTAGACCGATAAGTGGAAGGGGGATGAGAGGAGGAAGGTCGGGGGGGATAACCAGAGGGGGGGTCGTGTTTTTTCAGGGCTACGCGAGGCTGCGGTGAGAAAGGAGTGAGCGGGTGCGACGGGGGCTGAAAGGGAGGGTGGAAGAGGAGGTCGAGCGGATGGGGTAGAAGAAAATGGAGGGAACGAGAGGATCTTTAGCCGCGGATCGGCATGTACCATTAATTTTCGCGGAGCTGAGCCGATCTCCGGTACCTACCCCCCTTTTCTCTCCCTTTCTCTCTCTCTCTCTCTTTCGCCCCATCCCTCGACCCCTGACCTCTTCTGCGCCTCTCTTTGCCGCCGTGCCGGGAAAAACTTTTATATTGGACAGTGAAATCACGGCGTTAATCTGGCAGCGACCGTGGCAGGAATTGCAGGTCCGCATAACACAGCGGGTTCGTTATCATTGCTTTTTGCGTCGGAACGAGTCGAAGGGGGTGGCTCGAGATTTATGGATATATCCTGTGCAGTCTGACTGTGGGTATGTACCTGTGAAACGGCGGACCTGACTCTCCGCTTTTGAGATACCGTCAGTGGAAGATGGAATTTTACTTTAAAGTTCTGCGGTAGCGTGGGTGTATTCAAAGTGAGCTGATATTTGTTTTGCTGGGACAAAATGAACGTTGACGTTTGGGGACAGTTGGAGGCTTTTCCTCCACCTTTTTGGTTAGTTATCCCCGATACACTGTTTCAGTACAGGGGGTGGTAGTGACACTTTGACTTTGAAATACGATTACGCAAGAACTATGAGATTTAAAATAAAAGTTCTTGTACAAAAATGTTACTTACTTATCTGACATCATTGAGTCACAATTAATTCGCTATATGTCGAGTAATATCCAAGTTATTAATAAAAAATGAGAACCGGAGAATGTGTTAAAACTGCCCCACTATTTAATTACAGCTTTCCGTTACAAATATGCAGCAAAATTATCATCCACCAAACTGTCTGTTAATATTCTCTTCTGCGACATCATTAAATATTCACTGCAGTGATTGCCATATTAGAGGCGCACCATGGCAACGAGGAACAACTCAGGGATACCCATTGTGTACACGGCAAAAGTATTGATATCCGATCGGGCCCTGGCATCGAAACCACGGCTCATCCTTGGAGGAGCCGCGTCCAAGGAGGAGCATTGTGTGATTAAGCCAGGAAACGTTGGTCCAGTTTGGTTTAGCTGTCTGATCTCCGGCGGATTGCCTGGGGGAGCTCCGGCCAAGAAGGATTAACGGGGCAAAATTGATTTTGTTGTTGTCAGAACGGTCCACGTTGTATCGGCGAGGGAGTAGGAATTTAATTTGTTTGCACTGAAAATGTTGCAGGATAATGGCTTCGCGATACACGAAACCCTTGTTTATCACATGATCGTCGCGTAAGCACTCTGTAAACCCTGACTCTTAGATCGGTAAACATGAAGTTAAATTATACGTAGCCTAGATTACCTATAGACTTGCATCAAAAGACAAATTAGGCATTCATCGATCCCCGGATGTGGCGTTTCTATGCGGGGAATTGGATAATAGATAGTAGACGATGAAATGAGTAATTCTACGCGACAAAATGGGACGAAAATGAGGAATAAAAAAATGACGATAGAGGCTCCGTTTTTTAGTTAATAATTTCTGAAAATTCGGGAAAGGGGCGCCTGAAGAATGGCAATTTCCGAGCAGTGCGGGCGCATAGGGAAAGCTACTGCCTACACATCCTCACTGTAATTTTCGAACCTTACTAACTAAATAAAGAAGCCTCCACCGTAATTTCTTTACTCTTCATTTTCATCTTATTTTGTCACGCAAAATCGCCCATTTCAATTTGTCAAAAGAAAGTTCAAAGTGCCACTGTAGTGTCACGAGGGCGTTGCGATATAAAAAAGACCGCCATTTCCAAACTAATTCTTTATTTATTTCACACAGAAAGCAGTGCCATTTTTCGTCGCAACGGCACAAATTCATTTGGAATATAAAGCTTTGTCGCCTCCCGTCGACTATCGTTATTCCCAGGCTGCCTGAAAATTGCCCGGCTTAAACAATCACATCTGTACACATCTGTATAAATAAATATGAGCCAAACCATCCCCGCAATGCACACCCGTGAAATCGATCCCAATTACGCATCCTCCGCCGCTCATCAATTACACCCGACACGAGAATAATTCCTGTTCAACCGCGTCCACTGAGAACCACCGCCTCTACACACGATAATTCTCCGTTTTCTTGCCCCGGCGTTGTTCGCTGCAACCCAAAGCGCAGAACGCCGTCCCGTACGGTTTGCAACCCCGGGCCGGCAAAACATCCGGCCATTTCTTACACGCCTCTTGGCCCATACACAGGGTGTCCCGTTTCAATCGATCCACACGACTATCAGCAAACCTGTGGTGTCATCGAGGAATATTTCACATAAAAGTGAAATGGCTAAATCTAGAGGGGTATAATATAATGTCGCGAATACTCCACTACTCATTTATTAAACCCACCTCGATTAATGCATTGGCAAGTGTGTAGTTTCATTTTAAACGCTAAAGTTGACTTTCACATTTTCCCTAAAGCTGCCCTTAGAAAAGGCCAGTTTGCATTACATTATACCACCCTCGAAGCCATTCAACTTTCATCCAAAACACTCCTCGATGTCGCCAATAGCTTCGAAGTTGTCCGCCCAGGTCGGTTGAGTGTTACACACCGCATGCACATGTACACGCGTAATATGGTGTTGGTTGAACTTTCAGACGAGCCAGTGGTTACCCTGGAGCTTGGCAGCAATTTGAACTTGAGCGCGATCCGCGAGGGTATCGACGTTTACTTCGAGTGCAACATCAAGTCCAATCCCTGGGTTTACAAGGTCTCCTGGCGACATAACGTGAGTCCATATCATCCGGCGCTCGTGCCCCGGCGTCGACGACGACGGAAACGCTAGCCACGGGACAACGAGACCGGCGTCTCAGTCGCGGAATCGATAATTCAGGGGTGGTGGGTGGCCGGAAGCCTCAATCAGGGGGCGAGATTAGGGGAGAACGCGCACCTGCGACGAGAAGTTTAACGTTTGAAATTTACATGCCGATAAGCGAGCGCGGGGCGTTCTTTGGGCCGATGGCTGGCGTCCCCTTCGATAAGAAATTTATCAGTGAATTTTGAAACTGTTCACGTCACCCTGAGCGTGGCAGGCTTCGATGGCGTTCCAACTTTCGCCCAATCGACGTGTTTAATGGAAATTTTGGTAGGTGTGCTTGGGAATTAGCTTGAATCGTTATATATTTAATAAAAGATAGGGGAGAGGGTGTTAATTATGATATGGCAGCTTTATTATTGCGTGTGGGACGCCAATGATTTGTTTTAAGGGGAGGTTTCGGTTAGAACGCTCGAAAAATAAGTGATTTTTATGAAATTTCTACAAGAAGAGGTTACAACATATTCTAAAAATTTTTTGGTTTTATTAATACACTCGTTAAGGTACAAAAAATACTGACGAGAAGTAGAATATCCCAGTTGTATTGGAATGGAGCTACATATTTTGATATACGTAAAAAGGGAAAATTCAGCGAGCGAATATTTAACCTTCCGGACTGTGCAGCTTTCTCCTCAAACCAGATGTCCAATGAAATTGTTAAAATTTTAATTAATAACTGTAACTTTATAACCATTATCTAAATTAACTTAAAACAGAAAAGAAACGATTCAACAGTTTAATTTTCGATAAATAACGGTTATTTATAAAACTTTACAGTTTCACTCAATCTCTGCCTCAAACATATTTGAAAAGTCCTTGTAACAAACACCGCAAGTGCAAAAAATCAATTTTTTCAGGAGAGAGAAAAAGTTTTGATTCCATTAACATTTGAACTATAGTCCAAATTCATGAAAAAAAGAATTGTATTTGTAGAGGACCCTGTATGTGGCAGCTTTTAATTGCAGAGAAAACTGATTGTGCCATTCATTTAACTTTGCAAGCACTGTAAGTGCCAATCCTATTCGTCCCTAGCTAATTGGTTCTTACATTGTTTTACCGAAGTGACGTCTGACGTACCAGTGGTACCATATTTCACCACTATTGGTAACTTATTTACAAAGAAAAATTGCATTAAAATGCTATACTACAGTATAGTCATTGCCACGTAGAATGTTTTTCGATACAAACTGCTTTTTCCTAATTTTACAATTTCCAGTGCTTTCTACAATGACTTAATTTTCCTACGTCCAAAAGCAGCAGAGATACCTAGCTTTTTCCATTTAACTGCCCCGCATATTAGGCCACCTGGCGCGCCAGCTGTGTAAGACGGTTGCCCTCTACAGGCGCTTCATGGTCCGCGTTTTAGGGCATACAAATTAGCATGTAACTAAAAAACTAAGCACTACCGGACTTATGTATACGCGCGTACACCAACTTCTTCCGTCATTTATATCTGCGGAATCGATCCTGAGCAAATCTCCTACATTTTCATTAACTAAACGCAGACGCAATGAAATTCATCAGCACATGTCCAAACGGGATCCCATATCGCGTCTCAAAGAAATACAATTTCCCGCGGGGAGGATTACATTCTCCCTTGGAGAGGAAAGAGGGCCGGGGAAGATTTATTTTAAACGAATGCAGACGTCGTCCTTTTGTGTCGGTATATTGCGCGCGGCTTCCATAAATATTTCTCCTCGCGCCTTGGATCATAATGTCATTGTAGTCGCGTCTTTGTCGATTCCTCGTTTGATTCGAGACAGGGCAGATGAATGGGGGAGGGGGGCGTGTGGTATTTCCACCGCTGCCTGTGTGTTTCGAGAGAATTCAAAGGAGCCCCGCGACGCGGGGAAAAGGAATAAAAACGAAAGACATTGTCGCGTCGAGGCAACGCTGAGAAATTGAAAAACTATCTGCAGCCTTCGCCTCTCGTTTCTCTCCTCCTCGTGAAATCTACGCGCAAAGTTCCCCCGTCGATCGCCGCTCCCGCGCTGCCCGCTGATAAATTAATCATCGGGAATGATAAATCATTCGGGACGAGGCAAATTGCCTGTCGATATCCGAACGGGCTGTTGGAAGAAACCGTGACACGTCGTCGTCGTCGTCGTCGCTCGTCGAAGTTATCGCACTTGATTGTCGACCCGATGCATTTCTGATTTCACGCTCCCAGGGCAATCCTTTGTACCATAATCCAGCAACGGGGACGATAATTAGCAACCAAAGCTTGGTGCTGCAAAGTGTGACGCGCAGCAGAGCTGGGATCTACACTTGCATCGGCAGCAATCAAGAGGGCGACGGGGAGAGCAACCCCCTCAACTTGGACATCAAATGTGAGTACCGTTTTTGCTTGTTTACTGATACTTGTTTAATTATTATTATGCAAGATAAGTTGTACAAAAGGTTTCATGGTTTATATCTGAGTATGATTTTTATGGATCTCTATTATTTGAAGAAGTGCCTAGGTAAAGGTGGCGTTTGTTATAGAAAATGAAGCGAGCAATTTAAATGAGAAATGAAATTATATAAAAAAGAGACGCGGAAATTTTGAACTTCAATATTAAAAATTCCACAGCAACGTTCAGATTTGCTAGAAAAAATTTCCAAAGCGAGATTATCAAACGCATCCTAAATTAAATTCGAATACTCGCCTAACAAATATATATTCACAGAGGGAGGCCAAAAATTCTCGCACTATTACGTTTCCACGATTTTTCAAACCCAACAATCACAATTACGCCCTCTAACCACGCAAGCACGACCCACTCGAAATTCCCCTTGCAATTAACGCCAGTGCGCCAATGAAAATTTTTCCATTTACCCTTCGCCGTGACGTCGCGAGCAAAAACCACCCGAACTCGATCTTCACAAAAAGGGCTTTAATTAAGCCACGTGAAAACTTTCAAAAAGCCCGGGCATACCTACGCGAGATGTAAAACTCCAGCGAATACAAGCAGGAGTACGAAATATCATATTTATTTTTCAAATTGCGTCCCTCGAGTATCTTTCACCGGAACGAGATATTTCTGAACGCAATATCGCGAGTGACCGATTGAAATGTAGGAAGATAACCGAAAGGAATGTGGCCGAATGTACAGAGGCTCTTAGGGGTTGCAGTTGGGGCGCAACGAGGCGGAGGAGGGCTGCCGTTTCCTCTCTGCGAGGGAGACGTTTAGGAAGCAAAATTCTTTCGTCGAGCCCCACGGACCGGAGATCGTTACGATTGCAGCTTTACGTACTTATACCTGTCCATATATACTGCGGCAGAGTGCATGCAAGGGTTGGTGCGTGCCGGTCGCTAAAAGCGCTCAAGGAAACCGGCTCGCAACAACAAGCTTTTACCACGTAATGAAATATTTACCGTGAGACGCGCATAAAGCCAGCATCCCGCCTCTGTCGTCGAGCACGCAACCCACGATGCAATTCCATTCCCACAATGCCGTCATTTTTACGGTAACAAAGCCCGCCTCTCCCTTGATTCGCTGCTGCTTCTGTTTTCCGCTAACTAGATCGACAAGGACGGTTGGAACAGTTCTCGTTTGCCTGATGATGGTACCTGTTACGCTTTTCAGTTTTCACTGTGGACATTTTCAGTGGATGTTTTGATACCGACTGGGGGTTAATTGATAGTCCTGGATTGTACGGGAGTTTGGTGTGGGGTAAAGTTTTAGGAAAATCGACGTGTTTTCGGTGGTTTCATTCGCGTCGGCTTCTATTTTATCAGATCCGCTTGGAGACCGAGTCACGGGGTCCTCGACCAAACGTCGATTTCGCTTTCAATTTACAGCACTCCAATTCGAAATTCCCCTGCTAGCGGGAACCCGGATATCTGCTAAGTTTCAGCGTCCGCCCATTGGCGAAGGAACTCCGTGAGAGAAGTCCGGTTCGTTCGATCTAATTCCACCTGCGTCGACTCTGATTTTATCCGCTCTGTGGGCACTAGGGTGGCCCTTATTTTCGACCTACAATTTATTTTGCTAACACCCCCTAATATGGTTCCATTTCATAAGAAATAGTCCATGAGACAGAATATTGCAATCGGACAACAGGAAAGGGTGGCAATTAGGCCTTAAAGTTTAGAATTCATCAATGGTTTTGAAGATTAAAAATTTCTCAAAAATTATAAGCCCTATCGAAATCTTGTTCAAATATTATTAAAAGAGCATTCAATTTTCTACAATTACTGTATATATAAGTTTTTCGTGCTTCCAACCATTTTTCAGATAATAGCTTTTGAATATAGAGGTCCGAACTTCGCGCGTCCCACCTGTACAGCGTGACTTATTGTCTACACGCAATATAAAAAATATTTTCAGCAAGTTTAAAGATGTCTCCTTATATCCCAAAAGAGTTTAATCCGATATTAACAATAGCTGTTTAAAAAAAATTCATAAATCTCAATTACTTTTGAGGCTGTTACACAAGAATCCCTCTGAAAACCACCCCTGCCGCGCGACCATTCTACTTGAACACCCCACGAGTTATCTCGCACGGTACCAATTCCGAGCCCAAGGCCACCGTTCAAACGCCTCGTCCATCATCAGTGCGTCGCATTCCATACCCCTGAAAGCTCATCGAATCCATGTCGGATTCCAGCGTGGCCCGACGTCCCGGATCGGATCCCCCGATCGCAGGCTATCGTGCCGGCCACGTGGAACAGAGGCGACGCACAATTCCGCACGCTCCTGCCCCGCGCGATTCGAATCTCATCAAACACCGCGGCAGCCGCCTTGGAGCCGCCTCCGACTGCCATTTAACCTGCCAAACATGGCCGTTCCGCGCGATACACAGCCGCTGGTGGCCGGCGGGCAGTGAATTCCGGCATGTGTCAGACGGTGGGCCACGTCGATGTTGCCCGCAGTTGCTGGCGTGTACCGGCGGCCGTCGCGGATTAGCCGCGGCAGTTTACGGCCGTCGGGGCCATTACACAACGATCCGGCCATATGGACGCGAGCAACAGAGGCGAGACCAGCCACGATCGTAACTTACAGCGGGACTTGAGACGGAGGATTACGCCTGTAACGCGTACACGCGCCCCCCTGTAAACGCCGCCGCGGCTGGAATCGAACGATCAACCGCTAACCACCCCCGCTCCACCTTCTGAAAGATCGATGACACTGACAGAGAATGCGGGTTGTTAAGAGTCTGACGATTTGAAGGGGAAGGGTGAATTTTTTAGTTACGGGTTTTTAGCCGAATTTAAGTGGATTAGGGAGAAATTTGGTATGATTGCGGGGGAGGTTTTTGGGAAGTCTGTGGGGAGGGCAGGAGAATGCATGGGGGAATTAGCGAAGAGAGTGTATGTGGATTTGTGAAGTATAGATCAAGGGAATTGGCTGTAGGTTAAGTTTCCGTGGCTGGCTGACCAGTCACTGACTGCTTCTACTTGTGGCTTAGACTTCGCGGCTCCCTTGCATACGGTAATGGCACGAGTCGATTATTGCCAGCCATGCATTAGTCTGTATTGGTTTGAATGTCATTCGGTGCACGTGTTACTAAAATTAACAAAAGTTTTGCGAATTTAGGTTGGCGATGTGTATATTGTAAAGGCAGTCTTACTATTAGCTACGTTTCAATTCAGCGATCATGGAATTATTGTGGGCATCGTAAAGTGGACTAAACTAAGCTTCTAACGTGAAAAAAAGTAAAAAATGTCATCGTTTATTATTTAGGTATTTATTAGGGTTATATAGACCTCATCAAAGGTCCTCAGTCTTTAGTGGTGTAGTGAATTGCAAACATTTTTCCACATTTTTTATTTTCTGCGATGGCTTCTCTTCCTCCAGGAACGTAACATGTTTTGTTATTAATTTTTTACAGATTACAGATGAATTTATTAAACTTCTTCTCATACTTTTCTCTTAGCACATATTTTAGCTTTATCGAAGTGTTAAAAAAATAACATATTTAAGAACTATCAACAAAAGATAATTCTTGTAGTTATAAAAAGCAACTAAAATAAATTTAGAGTTTAAACAATTTTTCGTAAATAAACAAAATTATTATGTATATACCTATCATTCAAATACATTTCATTGCTTACAATTAACCAATAACACTAATAGAGACATAGATAATAATATTTTTCCGCGCTAAAACCATTGTTTAGCCCACTGTACATCCTCGAGACTTGCTTGCCACTAGATCTCTGTCGAAAATTCTCACAAGAAGGGCAATACTTCAAACCTGAGAAAATATCGCTACTGCATTCCGAGGTCCCATAACAAATTATTAAATTGATTAAAACCGGTATCGAAGAAGCTCCCCACAAGAAGCTACCATTACCGCACCTCTTATCACAGAAACTGTCAGCACAGATTTCACAAATTGCCCACGTTCAATCTTCCTCTCGAGCTACAAATAGCGTCCCTCTGTCCCAAAGGCTTCTCCCAGCCCCGAGTCCCGTATCAACAACACAATTACCCGAAAATATGATTTCACCTCTAACGGGCAACCGTTTATAAACCCTCCACCCCCAGCCACCCACCCCCCAACCAACCAATATCTTAATCAACTCTGGAACTAACGTATCGACGAGCCACCTTAATACCTTAATAAACTTCCTAACCGACGCACACAGACGCGCGCAACTTTCGAAACTCTCTGCCGATCCGGCAACACGCGGAATGAAATTTATCATTTAGCCGGAAACTGGCCGATTCTCCCCGTCTTCTCGAAACAATTACCAGCAAACTCCGCTCTCGGTCATCCACCCGCCCCTCCCTCCACGGTTTCGTTGTCCCTCCCCCGTAATTCAATGTAACAATTACCCAACAAAATTGATACGGTTCAGCGTGGACGAGCGTCGGGGGTGGGTGACGCGGGGAGAGGGATGAAACGGTGTCGCGCCCACAAATCCATCGTCCTCGCCCCCCTCCGCCCCTCCCCATTGAAAAACAGAATCGTCCACTCCAAGTTCTGACTGCACAGTCTACTTAGGGGACGAGGGGTGGCGAAAGGGGATGGTCGGAGGGACGCGTACGCGCCACTCCCGATTCGGTCGATCCGTTGCACTCGCGTGCTCACACGTACACGTACATATGGCGCGTATGCAAATTCGCTGAACCTGCCGCAATGATTTAGCGCCGAGCCCTTAACGTCGCTGTGCGGGAGAGTGACGCCCGCTCTACCACCCACGAGTGTCTTATGAAACGACCCCTCTTTACGCGCTACCACTAGATGCTACGAGAGTCTTTCAGAAAATTTTATTGGGATACTTTGTGGATGTCAGCTGTTCTTTGTTCGTGAAAAATTCTTACATCTGGTTACACTGAAAAATTACAACTTAAAAGTTCAGTGCGATACGTATAAATCGGGAACAAGTGTCTTCTAAATATAATTACTATTTAAATTTTTATTAGAGGGCTGAAGTTTCCATAGACTGTGGAAACTGCCCGATTCGTCTACATGCCTCTCCCTTAATCACTCGTCACCGATTTAATATCCCTCGGAGCTTTAAAGAAAAGGCTGCCCTCAGAAATTCCATTGCTCCTTTTTTCCCTGCGGAACAATCATCATTATTCCAGCGCAACAAGCTGCCCCTCCCTCCCCCCCTTGACCGGGGCCTTCTCAACAGCCTCGTCGGACCATTTAACGCGCTCACTGGAAACCTTCGTTTTCTCCACTTCACCCCCGCTCTTCCTCTCAGCCCACCTCTTCAGTCGAAATAAATTAACGGCGCATTAACGTTATGAAGCTCTTCCAAAATTCTCACCGGGCTATCCGGCAATTATTTCCGTTTTAATAAGCCCCTTTTCGGCGTGCTAAACGTCGCGAAACGCCAGTCGTTCGCGTTTAATCCGCGCTTTCTTTGTCCCGCCCGCGCCCGCCATTTTACCCGGCAACTAAGCGGCTTAAGATCCTACGACGAAAGCGTTCCTCCTTGCCCGTTCCGCGCGCATAATTACGTGTCCTAAAACGGAATTGAAATCTTAAGCTTCGTTACCGTCATAAATGGAGCCCGAAAATTCCGTTGCAGCTTCGCCCACCCCTCTTCTTCCGCCCGTCCGCTGCCCCGTGGTATATAAACTCGCCTCGGCCCTCGTCCTCTATTTGCATGTAAATTATTAGGAGGCGAAACACAATGCGACAGAAGCTGACCCGGCCTGCAAAAGGAAACGCGAACGAATCGCGTGAGCCTCGCTCCGGACGACGACGAGTCTACTTTGTTCGCGAAATGACCTCTCGTTTCGCGAATTACGAGCGCCCGTCGTAATACGCTAATTGGCGTCGTGCTAGAACCAAGGCGCGCGTGAATTGTCTAAATTGCGGGGATTCAGCGGCTCAGAGGGATAGACGAAGACGAGGTGGAGTTTTTCTACGTTTCTTCAGCTGCGGGAGCGCGGTTCGTGGTTGATTCTTTATGGGCGGCATGGCAGTTTCGCGGGGGATGTTTGGGGGATGGTTTCAACGATTTTAGTAGAACAAGTCAATGGTTGGGCTTTCGAGTATGGTACTGGCTCTGTGTATAGAGATACCTAGGTAGGTAAATATGAGGTAAGTTTGTAGGGAAGACCGAGGCAAAATTGAGACGTTAAGAATAAAATATCATTATTGACATTATTATGTGAAAAAGAAATTGCAATTGCGATTCATTACAATAAACTATTTTTTAAATAATACCTAGTACATATCTAATTTTTTTAATGGAAGGAAAAATTAAAAAAAATAATATTTCATGGCCTAGGTAAAACTAAATACCATACTAGACACTGGCCCTAGAACCTATAATAATGAAACTCATCCAATTCTTCAGTCCTCCAACCAGTAAACTGCACCCAACCTTCATTCAATTTTGAAGAACCATATGATTCTTTAACATAAATGCAAATGTCTTCACCACGTTCCAGTAGAACAAGTCAATCATTACACGCGTTTACCTCAAGTAGAACAACTCAACGATTGCGCCTCCGCGGAAAATTACCTCTTGTCTATTCCCTCTACTCCCAATACAGAACACGTACCATTCCACTCTCAATCTCTACTTTTTCCCTCCATATCTTCTTCACCTAAACTCCTCGCAATTCCCTGTCCCTCCGCACCCGAAACGAATAAACGCAATGCCCAATGAACGCTGTAAAACACACAGACAGAACGGAATCACAGTTACGATCGGCGGAAAGATTCCCCGCGGATCGATGGGCGAACTGTGAATGACCCCCAAATTGGCCGGCGAAGTCTGCAGGAATGTGACAGCCGTTAAAAATTCACGGGGCCGCAATGCGTCGCGACGTCTAACACGATCACGTCCCTCTAATGCCTTCGGACGTCCAGACGGATCGATGTCCGTGCTCGCGGATTCAAGGAAAGCTTCCGAGGCCCGCGTAGTCTGTCGTCGAGTCGCTTTTCGTGTAATTGCGTCCCCGTCCCCGTCCCCCTCCAAAGGAAAATCCAGCCAGTCTTCCGTGGTTCTATGAGTGACACACAACGGCGGCGAACGTATCCCTCCACGTCCGCGCGAAAATTTCTCCCCAGCCATCCCTCTATGTATAGCTGTGATTAATAATCGAACGGATCGAGACCGTCGGCTAAATTCCACTAAAACGGAACTGACGCGTTCTGCTAATGGATTCACCTGTCAAACCAGACGTCCTATAGTCGGCATTCTTCTGAATTATTGCCACAGTCTCGATTAAAATACCCAGAGAAATCTATATATATATATATATTCATAATAACAGTTAGGAACGAAGGAATTTAATCATTAATTGAAGAATGGAAATGGTAAACGATATAAGTGTCAAGTATAATTGTTTTGGTGGAAACAGATGTTGATTATAAGTGCTGGAATAATTTATTTAAACTGTTAGGTCTATCTCATGATAAAAATCTTAAGTGCCAACTGCACTCTGGTGAAAAATACTGAAAGTGCAAAAATGTGGCAAACACGCGTTTTTCGTTCCTACTGCAAATTTTAATTGCTGCACTTACATCGATTTCCATTTCAACTCTTCAACTGCTAAATCTGTTGAATGATAACACGAGGGTCTGTAATTACAGTACATACCATCTAGATTACCACAGGCACGCGTCGGAATAACACTCGATTCTAACCCACCAAAGAACGATCCCCATCCCAGCCTCCGAGCGCCCTCGTTCATCGGAAAGCCCAGGCAAAAGTGTCCCATTCATTACGATAATAATAACTCGCAAGTGACCACAAACAAGACCAGTTCGTCATAACGTCGTACACCCGAGCGCGTGGAAACTACAAATTACACGTGACCCAGATTCCCCATTGAATCAATAACAAAGCTCCCATCGCCGGGCGAAATTACCGGAACGTACACAATCGCGCCGGCCGATAAACACGCAATTAATGGAGGTAAAAGAAGGAAGCCAGCGACAATCGATGCGCGGCGAAGTGGTTTCGACCTAATTGCACCGCCGTCGCGGGGGCGTCCAGAGATTAGACGAGCGAGTTTTCTACGGAATCCCCGGCGAGATGATTATTATTCCGTCGAGGGCGTTGCGCTACGTTAAACGGGTTGCCGAGCGAGCGGGCGGGTGCGCGCTAATCGAAATCGTTCGCGGGGACCGGTGGAAATCGGATTCCAGGCCAGCCGAACAGATCTCGCGCTTTCTTCGATCGCGGAATCTGGCCCCCTCGAGCGGGGAAACGGGGCCGAGGCGAGGTACTCTTCCGCCGCAACGGGATTATACCTCGCGGCCGTTCGTTAGCTTCTCCAGCGACGCTCGAAGCGATTCGCGCTCACGTCGCCTCTCCACATCTCGCGAATTCCGCGCGAGGGGCCACTTAATACGTCGACGTCGACGAGGCGGGATCGCTTAAAAGAATTTTCGCGTGTACGCGCGGAGAAAATGGGATGTATTATGGTAATCGTCGATAGTCCGTGGGAAATACGACCTTTCGGGAGAAGGGGGCTGAATTCAATGATCCTCGGTTGCGCCAGCTCCCTCATACCTGCGCGCGTGCTTGCGTATGCACGCTGCTCGAGACGCGCGAACACTGGGGGGCGAAATGTCCCCCTCTCGCCACGAATTCCGCGCACGTACGTGCTTTCCCGTAGTTTGTACCTTTGCGCGTCGATTACGCTCGCACCCCCTGCCACTCCACCCAGCCGTATCAACGTGTCGATCCACCATTCTCGCGAGGCAAGCGATGGACCCCCTTCTTAGCGCTAATTACTTCTAATTTTGTACCGTGCCTTTGGTACGCCGAACACTGGCACGGGCGTCTGGGCCTGGGGGAGCTCAGCAAGTTCCAAGCAAATGTAATTGAAACATGAGTGAGGTTTAAAGGAGAGATAAAGGTAACAAGTTCGCCAAGACGAAGGTTCTAAATTTTGTGGAATTTGAGAGACCTTAGTAGATCGGCGATTTTTATATGTATTATTGTTGTAGAAGATATATAGAAAGATAAGGGAATAATTACTTTTCAAGAGATATCTGTTAATAGTCTTCTTCGAACAAGCAAAATTTCCAATAAATTGGAAGCTTCGAGGCACCCAAGTTCCCTTCAAAGCGAGCCCTAACCGAGATCTAACCTGTAGCTAGGTAAGCCCTAATTTGGATGTAACCTAAGCAAGCCCTAAGCCGAAACCTGAGGCAGCCCTTGCTTAGATCTATCCCGGAGCTGAATTCCTAACCCAGCTCCTGCCCCCTCTTCGCTAAAGCCCATTAATCCTGATTTCGTATCTGGCCTTAGCACTCGCTACTTTTAATAAACTGAGAATAGATCGGGGAATAGTAGGTCGAAACAGCAGGGGATTAGGGAATCTTCTAGGTACACGTGCGGTAGACAGACCCTGTCAGCGGTTCTTCGGGGGTGATAGATTAAAGCAGGCTATGATCCAGGGAGCCACGAAGAAACTGACGAGCTGGTCCAGGCGCTGGGATCGATCGATACGTTTCCTCGCTCTTGGAAACGCTCTGCCGAGCAATATCCATTAACAGCGGTTAACTAATGTATCTGATTAGGCGTCGCTGGTGTATCGATGTTCATGCATCATCTCGAGTCACAGGCATCCATAATGTACCCCGATATCTGGCTGGTGTACACGTAACCCGATTTGATAAGTTACCGCGGCTCCTCACGTCAGACCGCTGAAAATGTTAATCACCGGCGGCCAACTTCGGGGGAACCTTTGATCGGCATGGATTATCGCGAGGAGGGGGAGTTTTTTAATGAAATCTGTAATCAGGGGGCCATTAAGTTCTGCGGTGAGTTTAAGCGTTAACGAGAGTTGCGGAACATTCTCACCGATCTTCGCGAGATTTTTACGGGGTGATTAAATATGCCTGCCGATCGCGTCTCGCTGGGAAGACAGTGGTTATCAGCTGGCCGCTTATTGACACAGGCTATTCCATGCGATCTGAGTTTGCGAGCTCGGTGGTAATACGCTGCTCTATATTCTTCCTGAACGTTCGCCGCGCGGGAACGACGAAGCTGGTCTTACTCGAACAGGCGTAATATTCATACGACTCGATTCGAGAGCGGAGGAACTTGCTGGAATCGGAAAACTTTGCTCCGGCTTGCTCTCGGATATGGAGGAAGTTAATTGTTCTGTCTCGTTTCTTTGCCCGCCGTGAGGAGTACGGCTCGGGTGAATAGTGGAATTTAATGTAACGTTATGGGACAGGGGCACCTTAGACGAGCTTCAAATGCCCGTGATATGAAGCTTCGGATTATTATGCAAAATGTTGGAAGGGAAAGAATGGAGTTTAGTAGTGTTAGTGAAAGTTACGTTTACTATGGATGCTGGGTATTTTCCGAGCCGGTCGCGTTCTTAATTATGCGAAAGTTTTCTAATTTTCTGTTCTTGTATGTTGTATTAAATAGGGGAATGTAGATGGTAGGAGGTGATAGTAGTAATACCACTTCAAACAGATTCTGTAGAACATGTAGTTAGTAGAAAATGAAACGAGTGATTCTACGTGATAAAAAGTAAGGAAGTTACGATTGAGGCTTCTTGATTTAGCTATTAACGTTTGAAAGTTCATGTAAGGGACGCATTGGGGCGTCCAAATTTTCCAATTACCCAAATTTTCAAACATTAATAACTAAATAAAGAAGCCTCCACCGAGATTTCTTTACTTTTCATTTTCGTCTTATTTTGTCACGTAGAGTCCATTTAATTTTCTACCACTTATCACCGAACACTTTCCCGTGTACTTTCAGAACCAGCAATACTAAAGAAAGATAGTTTAATTTTATAAAAGAGAAATAGTTACTTGAGCAGAAAACTCCCTCCATTAAGTATCCGTACTAAAACTTTTCTACGAACAATTCGACAAATTGAATTCTACTATATTGGTGGTCCAAGCACCTGACGTCTGATCGCGTTGTTATTGCAAATGCATTTAGCGTAAATTAGAGGGTGTTACCTCGCCCGGAATAATAATAATGCGAACAACAACGCCATCGGCAGAGTCGACGAGCAGAATCCTGTTAGCCATTTCGAGCACGACTTCGGCCATCCCTTTGCAATAATATTGTGCCACCGACGACTGAATTATGCATTCGGACGACATAAATCGGTCCGATAGTTAGCAGAGACACTTGGCACGTAGCGGGCCATAGGCGATGCGTCATTAATGCTTAATGGACAGACATTAATTCGTTATTGTCAGTGGACGCGGGACGGCAATCGATAGGAACTTCCGGCCGTCGTGAATTTCGTTGGACGTCCGTGGCAATATGACTGGCGATCGCGAGCGCATCTCTCTTGCTACGACTTCGGGAAGAAAAATAGGAATATCGACGCGGAATGCCTCGTCCCAACCGCCTTACTTCTGTCTGGGACCATTCGGAAACAGGAATGAATGGAAACTGACGCAGTCGTTGATAAAAATGACTCGGATTTAATTAAACGGCTGCAACAATCGCTTAAAATTACTGAAAATAAACTTATGAATGAACATAAAATTACCATTTGCCGTTATCTTAGAATACATAACTTCAGCTAGAAAATCACAAATACACTTACGATGTAATAAATTTCGACACCCTCGCGACTTTCAACTACCAGCGAAGCGTCAATAGCGGAGCAATAAAGTCTCGAGACATTCGATTCAGCTGCTCGAAACCTGGGACATTTAATATTCTAAAAACCGTTCGAGACGCTGAAAGCTAGCGCCTCGGGGCTGTCAATAAACGTCGCTATCCGTGAAACGAATGAAAATGTAGAAAAGGGGGAGAGGGGCTCTCTTCTCCGACGCTTCAAAATTAAATAGTGATACAATCGTGGCAACGAGACGGGATAGACGCGTTCCACGTCAATCCACTGATCGTTCACGGATGACAAATAAAGGGGCCGTAATCGCAATAGTGGATTTACCAGATTCTTCCATCGTTCTGCGAGGGACGTGTAACGCGTGAGAAAGGATTTACATACTCTGAGAAACCATGGAGAAAGAATGCTGGTGAACAGAGATCCCATCGTCCTCTTGGAAGTCTATGCTAAAATAAATAATTGTTTGAGAATTTTCCATACGAACGAAACAGTTCCAATTATCAATTTTTCAATTTGTGGATCCGACGAACCACCCTCTTAAAAGTTTTACGGTTAATAATATTTCTTGTAGCGAATCAAAAGCTGCATCCAATCCCACGTTAAAAAGAATACCAATCACCCTTCGAAAACCGTCCCCAGATTTTAATTTCAGCGAGTGATAGTCACCAGTTAGGTAACTAAAAAAAATCGCGGAGGCAGCTCCACTGTTTCGTTGTCGGATCGATTTATTTCCAGCTGTTTCCGCCATTGGCATTCAGCTACAAGCGCGAGGATACCGATCGGTACGAGCTGACAAAAGATCCCACGCGGTCTCGACTTCCAGGGGGGCGGAAGTTGGTGCCCCGGCCCCCTGCAAATTCAATAATACTTTGTACGTAGAAGCGGAGAGTATAGGGACGTGTAGGTGCACGGAGAGATGCGCGTGGGACTGAGGAAAGACACAGAGTGGAAAAGGGGCTGAGCTTTCGTTGATTAGATCACTGGAGAAACTCCACGCGATATCCTCCACTCGTCTAACCCGTGACCTACGACCGAAAACTTTCCCCACCCTGTCCTACCGTGCAGGTCGACTCCAATCGTACAGAATACGCTTCATAAGTAGCTCGACAAGCCTCGATAATTCTCTCTCTGATTAGAGACACTCTCTTACCGTAAAGTGTCTGGAGAGTACATATCGAGGTTCCGAATTTACTCGCTCACCTTCCCCGCGTTATCGATTCCGATTCGTCTTCGATCCCCTACGAATCGCACGTCTCAACTTTAAATTTGAAAACTTCCTTTTCTGCCTTAGCCCTGGAGAAGGATAATATTCCTTTTTCTCGGTCACGATAGCTGGAAGTTTCATTACTACCCATCCACCTCCACTCTATTTTCCCAACTGCGCTGTCATTATTAACCACCAGCATCCAACCCACCTGATTACAACCAATTAAATACTATTATGAAGCTCCAGCGAGCAAGTGCATAAATCAAGAAGCTTTCGAAGACAAGAGCACCCTTCAAACTTCATTTCACCGAACATTCTCCACCCGCAGCGACAACCAGGTCGCGCCACCATGGCGTCGCTGCTCCCAGGAGCGAGGGTGGATTCTAGCATGCCATATACGTCGGCTATTATACATTGTGCGTTACGTATTAGCGTGAAATCTGATGCCATCCTCGGCTGCGGTTAACAAGGACTCCGGGAATGGCCGGGCGTCGATTGTATCACTAATACTTAATCAAGGACAGTGGCCCTCCTCCCTAATCGGGTTACCTTTGTCCTGTACGAATATTAGATATCCAGTCGATCACTACAAGTCGCGAATCAAAAGGCTCGATTTACGTTTCGGCGATCAAAGGATCCTCGACCGCCGAGCTCTGCGGGATTATTATGTTGCTGCGTCGGGGTGGCGACGTGAAGGGGGTTCGAGGAAGAAATAGCGATACAGAGATCCTTTGTTTTAACGAAGGTGCGCGACGTCGTAATCAAAGGATCGAAACTTCGTTAGGGAGCGAGGGGAGGGGGTGGGCGAACTATGCAGACAAGTTTAGAGGCGAGCGTACCGCGCCGGGGACCCTTAATGAGATTATCTTTACGGGTATGTTAGTAAATACGGGGCGGAAATGCCTGGAAGCTGATACACTGCATGATCAGCTGATGAAGGGGTATTTTTGAAAGACTACGTGTGTTGGCTGCTTTGGAATTGTGGGGAAGATTGATTGGGTGGTGGATGCTTTGAAAAGAGGGGAGTGGGTTTGGATAATTGTAAGAGTATAGTGTGAGTATTCTTGAGGTGTTTGGATTTTGGGGGAAAATTTTCTCCAAGTAGGGGAGAGGTGCTTCGAAAGGGACAAATCATTTATGACGTCTAAAGTCCCATTTTAGACTACTTAATCGCGAACGGGACATTTTCAACTTATTTGCAAATCGAAGATTTTGTTATTTTCTCTTATTATTAATGAGTTTGTAATATATTATTTATTGAACGATATTAAAAATACTTCCTATTGAGGGGTCATGCCTAGTTGGAAACGAAAAAGAACGTGATTTTTAGGAATTTTTTGTGGAAAATCTAATGTATATTTTTTATAACTATTTCCTTATCTTAAAAGTACATATATTCAGCAACTCTAAGTAATTTTCTTATACGAAAATATTGAAAAATGAACAAATAACAGCCACTACACTAGTTCATTACACTAATTTGAAAATAAAGGAATCAAGAAGATATATCAGCCCTTAAGAATGAAAAAATACGAAAATGTCACGTCTTGATTGCTTTCAGAGATGCTACCTCGACGCTTATATTACTACTTATAAAGATCTTGATTTCACAGCCTATGGGAAGAGATGAAAAGAAGGTTGAGAAATGCTAATCGAAGGGGACGTTGTCTATTTTCCAGTCACCCCCGTCTGCCACCATGGTCAAGTGAAGGTGTACGGCGTGGCACGACAGGAAACTACAAGGATACCCTGTGAACTCGAGGCGAACCCACCGGAAGTGGCGTTCACCTGGAAGTTCAACAACACCATGGAGGCGGTCGACATACCCCAAGCACACGTAACCAGCGAACGCACCCGTTCGACTGCCTCTTATACACCGATGACCGAACTGGATTACGGCACGCTCCTCTGCTGGGGTACCAACGATCAGGGCACTCAACTTGAACCCTGCGTGTACCACATCGTGCCTGCTGGTGAGTGCCACTTCAACTAACAATAAGTCACATCGTCGAGCTACTATTTTCAAGACACGTGGAGGAAATTCCAGCCTTTTTCCTAATTCCCTTTTATCAAGTTCCACACCTTGGTTCGAATGGCTTAAAAAGTAATAATTGAAAAAAAATTGCTTTGCATCAGAATTTTACTACTTAAATAGCTTTTTTGTTTGATTTCATAATTCTACTGCTGCTATGCAATAATTGATTATTAATAAGGTGTAAGAGGGCGACTTTATCTTACTCAAACATGGTTAATTGGTTTCGCTGTTAAAACTATTTTCTACACGACACTTGCGTTAATAGAGGAGAGTGGAAACATTAATTTTTAACGAGTATTACGAGCACGCAAGGGGCCAACTGCATTTCACCCGCGAAACCCTTAATCCAAAGAAAATTCGCATTAATTTCGGCGCGGAGGTGTTGAAATAATACGCGCTGAAATGGCGATTCCGCGGCGGAAAATGGCGGAGTGCTTTATGGAAAAACTTAGTTTTTAATTATGTAACGGTCGGCGGAACGGAGGAAATTAAGATTTTCGTAAATATAAATCGCGGGGATTTATGGCGGAGAGACTCGCGCAGAGTGGTACAGAGAGCGGCGAGGGGGGGGGGGGGGGGAAGAGAGTAATCCAGAGAAAAGTGTCTCTCCGGGGGATGCTTGATAGACGTAAATTAGATTTAAAAAGTTTCCTCATTATGCAGATTAGAAACAACCGACGACCACTTCCTCGTCGCTGGACGCCCGTTTCCTTTCTCGTGCCTCGCCATCCTCTGACCTCTTAACGAGATATAACGGGGGAAACAGCTTCCATTTTCCTCGCGATGACAGAACTGCACCCACCCTTACCCAATGGCCGACGCAAGTAAATCTGATTCCTGGTAACTCTGTAGTCGCTGTTATTGCGATTGCCTTCGAGATCCTTCCGGCTCCTTTGAATCCCTTCATCTTCCCATTCCAATCGCTCCAGCTCCATCGGCGTCCTCTTTCTTTCCCTCCGCTTAACATTGCTCTCCGATCAGCGATCCCTGCGTTCACTTGCAAAGACTCGAAAGCTGGAATTTGAAGTGGAGTCGCCATTCGAGAGATTGCAGATAGATAAGTTCATGCGAAAGCTTGAAATTGATACTTGGAGGTGCAGGTGGATTAAGCCTTTGAGAAATATTATTGCCGTTGGACGAAACTTTAATAAATTCAATGAAATATTCAAGTTAATCCGCAGAAAGAGAGAATTGTATAAAAAATTCAATGATCAAAGTTGAACGCTTTGTGGTAGCGTTTTACTCTCCAAACTCTGCCGCGGGATTACAGAACAATCAGCCAGCCAATAATACCAAACGAGCCGTTGCAACGCGAAAAGGATCCGAGCATCCCGGCCAGCAGCCCAGAAAACACGTTTAGTGTCCTTTGGGTGCTCTCTCGCGAACTCCAGAAACGGGAAAGCAACGAACCGTCGTATCTCTAGAACAGGCAAGTGGGAGGGGGCGGCTCTTGTGTGTACAGGCGCGTCGATACGTGACAAACGCACTTTACTGCCTCTGTGCGGCAGTAAAGTGCCGAAGCAGCGCGATAAATAGCGTCATTAAGGGGAACGTTGCATGAAACGTAGGTGGCGAAAGGCAGGGTGGGGATACATTTCGATCTGAGTGCCACTAGCCTGGCGAATGGAAACGGAAAGCCTAACTAAGCCGGTACCGCTTGATTAAAGACGGCGAAACGCCGGCACTTGGACGCGTACGTGGACCCGCGGAGGTTATCTCCTCGCCCTCTCTGTATTCCGTCTTCGCCGGGGGTTTAGACGCCTGCCCCTGGCAGTTTATGCGCCTCTGACTCGCTTCATCTTCACTCCTCTCCTCGTAATCACGGGTCAGGAGATCTTGGCTGCTGAGGATACAGGGCGGGGTGGCACTTTGGTTTCGTTTGCTTTAGCAAAGTCGAGGAGGGTTCGCTGGCTACTGCTTAATTTTTAACAACTATGTTTGGGTAAAGCCATGGCAAACTTGAGGGTAGAGGGATGCGATTGAATGCCTTGTGGTCGCAAGGGGCGTGGTAAGGAAAGATTTTTCGGGACTATTAGATAAGGTTGTAAGAGGATCAAAGTAGATTTCTTGATTTTTAGAGAGATATGGTAGTAGAATTGATCCTTATGGTGACATATTCAGAACTGTATCTACGTGCAAGCAATCCTCATGATCCTCGAATTATGGAAGCCAATAGAGCCTCTGAATTATAGAAGCGATACTGATTACTTAGGCTGTATCGATACTAGCACCTACGACCCTAGTTTAACCAAACTCCCATCCCAGTGTCAAGGAACCGTATCCCCAATCCTCCACGTTCCCACCTACGAATGAAACATGTACATAAACAGTTATATAAAACATTTCATTCTCCAAAAGTCGCTCGCCTACCGCCACTGTTCCTCGACTTTAAACAACTTCTCGATCATCGCAGAAACTTCTCCCCAGCGTGCAACCTCGCCGGAGCCCTAAAACACCCAACTCCCCCTCTCTCTCTCTGCCGCGACCTCACTAATTATTTACTTTCGCCAGGTCACCCAGACACGCCGCACAATTGCTCCCTTCTGAACCAGACGACGGACTCGCTGTACGTGGAGTGCACGGAGGGCTTCGACGGCGGTCTGCCGCAAAAGTTCACGATACAGGTGGACAGGGAGCCAGGCACCAGCAGCACGTCCACGAAACCGAGCACGACCATCTCCAACCAGACGAGCAAAGTTCCGTCGTTCTCCGTGAACAATCTCGAGCCTGGGACCACCTACGACGTCCGCGTATACGCGAGCAACAGCAAAGGTCGCAGCGAGACGGTCCACTTCCGCGCCACCACCCTGAATCTGCCCGAGAGGCGCACAGGTGAGTGCGATCCCCCTTTGATTCTAAACGGAAGAGGAGGGACGGGCCCGAGGAGCCCCCTCCCCTGGCTCCCGGGGAAACGATCAAACGGCGGCTGGACACTGCCTCGTCGACGCCGAATCGACGATGCACACACACACACACTCTTTGCGATTTCCTTTTGAGCACTGTCTGCTACGCTGCACGGCCTTGCATCGTAGAGCTCACCGTGACTATCTATATCTCTCTTCTTTAGTACACACCTCTGCTCTCTACGACCCTCTGTCTCACTATTTTGTCTCTGGCATCCCCGACGTCCCGCCTCGCCACGTTCAGACTACGTCTATTCGTTGGTCCTCGTCCTGTGCGCGCGAACCATGCCCATTCTCGTCGGACGAGGCGTTCGCCTCGCAGACCTTCGGTCAAGATCGAGGCAGCGGGCCGGCGTTGCGATACGACGAGGCTTAGCGTCTCGATCGGATCGGTCACGGTTTTGTTCAGGGGTCGAACGGTTTGGCGGAGCAGCTTGGGGAAACGGAAACGTTGCTTTTGCTAATTATGGGGTTCTGGTACTTACACAGTGGACTAATTCTTGCATCTGAGGGGCTGGGGTTTCATGTTCTGGTGTTTTTCGAGGGGTTGCAGAGGTGGGGATGGGAACTTGGGGTGGCAGGTTCTGTAGGTGTCGGGAGGAGAGTTTAGAGTGATCGGAGAAGTAATTTTGCGAGAATATTGGTTATTAGATATTCAAATTAAGGAACAGCTACTGTTGGATAGTCATGTTGATGACATAGATACGTCAGAAAAAGTCATTTTTATAGTTTTCGTGTTCATTAGGGTGGTCCATTTTTTTTAAGTATAAACTGTAGGTTTTCCACAAGGTTGCTTTTATTCAAAACATACTGACTAACAGCTGTGCAAAATTTGATACCTGAAATTTGATAAAATTTTTATATCTGACACAAAAACAATATTTTGTGCACTATTAAGGAATAATATACAGTTAATTGTGTAAAATAATTTTGCAAGTCGTAGCGACCTGTAAATAAGGTTCATATAGGCCAGTTTTTTTATATAAAAAATCCAAAAACAGGCCAGAGGAGAGCGACAAAAAATACAAAAAGAAACTCCCGTAAGGCCGTGGACCACCCCAATGTTCATGCAACAGAAAATAATTTCCAGTGTCTAATTTAACCTCACGATCCTTATTTCACCCCTTCAGATTCATTTGGTGGAAAGTGTGCTCTGATTTAGTACTCCAGTTGAACTTCCTTCATCAAGACCAAACTCAGAATTAAATCAAACCCAGTCCCACTCAAGGCTACTTACACCCGAACATCTAACTAATCTAAATTAAGCTCCTCCCAGATCCCACCCAAAAACATGATTCCCAAAACTAAACCCACACCGAACGCATACAACATCCAGAAATTCAAAACTAACCCCACAGCTCCTCCAACCCAAATTCTTAAAATTTACGACAAGTCCAGCTCACCCCTAGCTTCACCCTAACTCAAACCCACTTCCCAGCGATCATTCACGCACACACTACTCGCGACGCGTCTTCAACCCCCAACAAATCTGACTACCTACGACACAGAGGCGTCCAAACAGTTTTCCATCAATACACAGCTGACGCCCCCGAAAACCTCGGACAGGAAAAGGGATGACGACGTCGTGTCGCAACGTTTGCTCGGTCTCGTATCCTAGACGCGCGATTAGGCGCCTGACACTGGTCGTTCCGTGTCTCCCCTCGGCCAGACCCACCCTTCCCCTCTCCATGAATTAAATCGACAGACTCCTGATTCCCGTCGCACTCGATTATCGTCCCCCGTGTTTCGTGGTCCGTGCGCGTCGTTAGCTGCGCCTTTAGTCACGGGCCGATGAAAAACACGTCACCCTGCGCCCGGGGTCCACGTCCACGGAGCGATCCTCGAAATCTCAGCCGACGTCCGCAGCCCCATAATGGCGGGCCGATAATTGCACTTCACCTGGGGCTTCACGCGGCCCCGGGGCTTCCCCGAATTCAGTTTTTTCCCCGTCTGACGGTCGAAGCCGTCGAAACCGCCCCCGTCGAAATAGAGATTAATCATCCTAATTGGCGATGTGATTTATTGCGGTAATTAATCGGCCCCGATGGATTTAATTAATGGGCCGATTATGGTAATTAATTTCACGCGGCGCTCGCTTACGAATTTAATCGTGCCGGATTTTAGCAGACATCTTGGACAGCCATCTGATGCGATTTAACTCGACGCTTTCGACCAGTGAGGCTCCTTAAAGTAGCTTCTCCTATACGCGGCTCGACGCAACGTCTAGAACTTCAAAATCGATTTTCTCGAAAATGAAGCGTGATATAAAAAAAAGTTACTGGTTCTTTTCGACTTGTAACAAGTAAATAAGTTGAGAAGAAAGTATACAATTTTTTGATATTGCCCTTCATTTTCGAGAAAATCGACTTCGAAATGCTTGACGTTGCCTCCAGTCGAGTATAGGAAAACCTACTCGCCCCACCCTCCTAAAAGTATCCACCCAACACTGCATCCTCGCCTTGATCGCAGCTTCCTATACGTAACTAAATAGGGAACACTTCGAGTTAAAGATCTTTACACTCTGAAAACGCTATTCTGGTCGACCTTGGCAATCTAACAAAGGGTAAACAGTGGGAGCTCTAATGGTAAAAGAAAATATCAGGGATCGAGGCAGCTGAATAATTATGTCGCTTCAAATTAATTGCTCGCCATTTAAAACGCGAATCGTGGATGACTGCGTCGTGTTGGGAAATGTTAAATTAATTACGAGGACCGTCAGAATCACAGATTCCAGTGGACGGGCGCGAAGGGAAGGGGATTCGGTTGTACAGAAATATTTACCCCCACCATTCTTTCAAGAGGTCAGTAAGCAGCTTCCGGGGGAAAAGGACACCCCTTCTGGGCTGCCAAAAATAATTTCATCCCTGTGACCCTGCCAGATTCCCGGGGCTCATTCTTCCTGCTAATTGCTAACAATTAACCGTGGAACGCGGGGGCCAGCTTTCCCGTAAACGGCCTGTGTACAGTACGCGTTAATAATGCGTGGCTAATTGGGATGGGTGGCCGGATGGGTGGGCCGTTCTCTTCGTCGTTGACTCTGCCTATTCTGTCCGTTGGCTAACTGGAAATCGGTGTACTTCATCCGACTGTTGGCTCGCGCTCTAATTGTCCAGGGGCTATCTTTTATTACCAACAGGGGGTGTAAGAGGGAGGGGGGCTCGAATGCAGAGTCAAAATTACGTGTTTCTCGAATCAAAAAGGTGGGAGGCTCTGTCGAATTTCGGCGTGGCGACAGGTATGATTCAGATTTGAACTCGGGTATTAGAATAGAATGTTTCAAGTAACTTCGATAGATAACCTGCACATTTACTTCTGCAAGTGTAAGGTGATTTTGGAAGCACGAAAATCGGATTCGACAGTTTTTTATATAGTTTAAACTTTCCCTCATAGACTATTCTATGCCTCTGATTCCAACGGAGATACCCCACTGTCCCGTTCCGCGTGATTTATCCCGTATCCCGCTGCTTTTAAAGAGAAACAGGATCGAATGTCGCTGAAACGGTGCAGAGGCGTTCGATAAAGGTAACGCGAGATCGTGGATACGATAATTTTGTTTGTTTTCGGGACACTGAGCCGGGGGAGGTGGCCCCTGCAGTGGTATGTGCCAATAAATGAGCTGGCAGAGTGTCAAGTAGTACGAGTCAATGATATTCGCCCCCGACAGTCGATAAAACGCGCGGCTTTTTCCCCGTTGCAAATGATTCTCGGTTCTTTTTTTTGCACGGTTGATAACGTTGCACCCGTGCTATCAATTGCGTCGTCGCCAGTTAACGATATAAATATTTATTATTCGCGTTACATCGAAGAAGATAAACATATTCGAGATATTTAATATCGTTACAGACAACGCTACAATTAAACTCCATCAAACTTTCCTTAATTTACTTCAAAGTTCACCCAACATCAATTATATAAAACATGCTACGAAAATCAGTCACACTTTCCCCTGATATATTCACGAATATTATAGCAGCTCAATAAACAAAAAAAAAAAAATCTACATCAGCGTTCACCTCGTTAACCAATTTAAAACCGTATTCGCACGCCAGATTATCAAGCAGACCAAAAGAAGAAGCAGTAAACTCAAATTCACCCCGTACAATTGAATCGCAGGAGTTCGCATCGAAGAGCAAAACGTCGGAGCCGTAATTATTCAGGGACAAAGTGGAGAAAAATCCGCGTTCAAATGAATCCGATATCGTTGACCGGCATCACTTGATTCCCGTCCGTCGGTTTATTGGCTCGCACCACTGTCGCGCTGGAACTTTCACGCCGCGCAGAAGGAAAAAGGGGAATCAGCCGTGGGGGGATGGGGGTGGTCTGTCTAGCCGTTCCAGATCGTTCACGCGTGTAATGCTTCTTCTGTCGAGGCTCGTGAATATTTTGCCGTTCGATAAAACGTCCGTCCGCCGAACTTCCGCCACAGACTTAGGCCCCCTCCGGCGAAAGTCAGAATACCCTTGTTGCGCGACGTATAAATGACGAAATCGAGCGGCACGATCGGCCCTCGTATCGTATGCCCGCGCCGACGAATGGCAGATATCGATTGCGCTGTGACATTTATATTAAAGCACGCCGGTGCGACTCAACGGCGAATGAGAAACGAGGGAATGGCAGGTTTCGGGCGGAAATCCATTGCGATCGGCTCGCAATCGAGTCTGCCCCGCGAAAGAAGGGAAATTTATGACGCACGGATCCAGGCCCCCATCGACGGATACTTCGATAGGTACTCTCTGTATTATTTTCCTTTTTATAGATCCACTTAAAGATTCAATGTTGCTCGCGACGTGTTCTCTCACCTCTACTCGTCGCTCTTGTAAGCCTCTGTGGGGAAAAGTTCCTTTCGGGGCCGAGGGGAGTGTATGGATACCCTGCTGATTTCAGTTACATTGGAGACGCAGGGGTGGGTTTATGGAAATTGAATGGGAAATGGGAATTTAGTGGGACGTTTCATCGATACAATGTGCGCGAGTGTAACTTTGACCCTTTCGGTGAATAAGTATGATAGATGTATTTCTCCCTATACTTTTGGAGGAACGAGCAGATATAGAGCAAAGAGTAGGTGCAGTATTAAAACTAAAGTTCAGAGTTCTAAAGTTAAAAACTAAAGTTAAAGTTCTAAAGATAGAGATTCAGATATTTAGAAGTAGAGGTGACGTTGCGAAAGGAAAGAACAGTATCTTAGTAGTTCCTAGAAATTAGTAAACCCTCTTACCAGCTAATAACAGGTAACGAGTATCGACTATCTACCATCTGTATTACGGAACCCAGCCTGACAGCCCTCAAACCAATATCACAATTCGCAATTGAAAGGGTTGAAGCGCTGCACCCCTATCTCGAAGCAAACGAAATCCCAAAATCCCCAACGGACAAGACGTATTTACACCCCGAGCACCCCGATACACGAAACTCAAAGAACCGTCCACACTGAACACCTCAGAAACTGCTTCCAAAGAAACCCTCCAACCCCCTCAAGGAAATAACACCAGTAACGTCTCCCAACGTCTGCCAAACGAGCACACAGGAAATCAGTAGGTATCCACATTAAAGACAACGCAACGTTCAAACCTCTTGTATATACCACTCGTGCCCCGTTCGAGCCTCCGCACACGCACCCTTCCCCGAGGGCGCCCCCGTAAAGCGAGCCCCAGAGTCACGTTGCGTTACCTCCGTCAAACCTAACGCAGAAATATAAACGCGTCCCGTCAGCCTCCACGAACCCTCGAACCAAACCACCCAGACCCCTATAAATAGCCCACCCACCCCCCTGAGACAGTAGCTGTAGAAGAAAGGCTGAGGCTGGTGTGTTGTGCCGGTGTGGTAGCAGGTGAAAGGCTGGCGCAACCTCCGCCCCCGGAGAATTGTACGATCAGGGAAGAGAGTCGGACAACGGTGAGGGTGAGCTGCGCCGAGAGCGAGTACATCGACCCGCGCACTGCCACCTATGTGCTGCAGGTCTTCGACGCGGACACCAGGCGTCTGCTCGCGTCCGCGACTAGCATGACGCCTAGCATGCTCGAGATCACCGATCTGCCGGCGGAGAGGAGTTACTCCGGGCTGGTGCTATCCCTAAGGATCATGACGGAGCACGCGATGAGCGACGCCACCGTTCTCCACAGCCCGCACTATGTACAGGAGGGTAAGACACAGGAGCACCAACGGAACCCAGGTAGGGGCCAGCTAGCGTTCGATTTCGAGTCCAGCGCGCGTCCATCGCGTAACTGTCCCCGAAACTACCCCCTCTTCTTCTTCATCTGTCGAGATCCAGACCTGGGCTGAAGCGTCGACGGGGGTCGTCGCTTTAACGTCGATTAGAACAGATATTCTTGTCGCTTTCGAGGGCAGGTGGGTGGAGGGTTGGATGCTGCGATTGGGGTTCTTTTGGGGTTCGAGACTTTCCAGATTTTTGGAGTGATTTGAATGGGGATTGGAGGCAGAGTTGGGCATTAACTAAATTAAAATTTATTTAAATAATGGATTAACTAAAAGTTACTTTAACTTTAGATTATTCGACACATAAGAATAATTTTTCTAACTTTTATTCGTTATTAGAAACTTTTATTTAAATAAAAATTTTTGTGACTCTCGGATTGAAGGTTTCTTTGTGGCGCGGTGTTGTGGTTAGTGTTGAGAGATCTTGGGAACAGGAGAAAGTGGTTTTATTCTGGGATTGATGATGTTAATATTTTTAATAGGATCATGTGGGTTATGATAGAAGTTTGTGAATAGTAAGTTATCAAAAGTTTCTCTTAGTATCACCAACACCGCGTCACTAAAGACAGAATCTAGTCTAGAAATCTTGAGAGAACTAAATCTAAAAGAAATCCCGCATCTCGATCGCAACATTTACCTTTTACCGACCGACTCGATAGCGACAGAAATATTTCGACTGGTCGTGTTTAGAGGGACACCCCGTACAAAGCTACCCTGGCATCGAGGAATAGATAGCGATTTGATCGCAACTGATACGCATCATCAATCTCGCGGGTCATCCTGCCGCGACTGATAGAATCAGCAATTTCTATTTCTTTTTTTTTGTCGAAATTCCTATCATATTTTCTGCTCGTCAGGTTTCAAAGCTGCGAATCAGTTAACTCACGGCAGTTCGCATTGGAGTCATGGAATTCGATTAGAGGATGCGCTGAGTAACTGAGTGAAGTAACTGTTCGAATTCGAGTTTGTGCATACCGGCCTGCAACTAATCGCTAATTGAAATCCGATCGAAATTGCGTTGCAGCTAGTTAGCCTTCCGATTTCAGTTTCGCGCGCCATCGATATCGCGACTCGCCCTGTCGAATTTACATCGGTGCCTGATCGGGGATCCTTAATCTCAATTAATCTATGACTGGCGATTTGAAATAAAATGTGCTGTAAAGCTGCGAGCATCGAATAATTGAGATTGATACGAGGCATTTATTATTCAATCTGAAACCTAATTCGATACTTATCATTCAATTGGACCCCGGAATCTTTCCAATAGCACCACTGTACCTTATCATCGCGAATAAATCAACTAAAACATCTACAATCATGTTGGCACTCCCCTGAAACTTGACGCATATAAATGTCACTGTAAGAATAGTCGAAGGTGTGCGTCGATATAGAGTGAATCAGCGCGCGATATCAAAGTGTCAAATTATGCTGTCAAACTTTGCATGGCTGGCCAATCCAGAATTCACGACGACCGAGCATAATCCAGACTAAATCCAGGATCGTGTAGAAATCAATTGGCCTCCGATTTTAATCATTAAATCACTGGATCATCCCCCTCCCCCTGAACGGTTCATACGGTGGCAAATCCGGCTGAAAATCTGATCCGAAATTAACGTTCACCTCTGCCGGAATTAACCGGTACCTGGGAACGCCGTAAACACGAGTCTCGACATATGTACCTTGTCAAATTGTTCGGACCTAACTGTCAAAGCTGACTCAGAGCCCGTGATATAACGCGATCTAAAACTAATCCAGGGCCGAGTGCCGGTTGAATAGAATTCAATTTTCCTGCTAAACCGCTGGATCACCTTATCGGATCTATCTATCAGCACGCCAGGGAGTACAGTCCGCGTTTAATCGATTCCGATCCACGCTGGATTACTCTACCTTGAGGCGGCTTTGCAGGCTGGACGGTGTCGGACCGAAAACGCAACAATTTGCCGCCGTAACGGTCTGCCGCGAAAGTGGTTCGAACTACGCTTTGGCAGACATTTCACCTAACGAATAGAGTCGCGAATCTGATCTAATCGAGTGACTTTAGTGTTTCTTATAAACTGGGATATAGGTGGGCGTTCGTTTCGACATACTCGTGGTCAGTTTTTCAAAGAAATGATAGGAAGGTATAGATACTCTTTCTAGTGGACCTTTTATGGGAATCAGGGAAGATAATCGAATGCAAATTAGGGTGGAAAGAAATATAGGGGCACAATTAGGTTTTAATAGTTGGCAAAAGTTACCTTTTATCGTGGCATTTAACCTCTCAAAATCTGAACTTCAATAAATATTTTAAGCCGAGGCAAGTCAATTAAAAATGATTTTTTTATTGATCTTGTGAATTTTATATTTTTTTTCACTTTTTAAAAGAATCTTACTCATCAACAACTGAAGAAAGCTTAAACGATAAAGGAGTGACGATATATTGTACAGACAAATGAAAACGCAAATGTTTAAACTAAGCGCTCTATTGCTTGAGTTCTAGACAGTGAACGTGTTAAGACTATAAAAAAAATTAGCACATACAAAACTTTAAAAGCACGTTTAAAAACAAAAAGTCCAAGTGTTTTTCACTATTAGAGAATAGTCAGAGAATTTTGATTTTTTCGTTCCACCCTAATGCAAATATCTTTAACTATCTATAGCACAGACGTACCTTCAGTTTCAAGTACAACATAAAACCCTAAGTATACGGAGAAAGTTTCCATCAAAAGACTTTACACCGCAATGCCGCAGCAGAATCTCAGAAATCTACAGAATTTCAGAATTAAATATACAACACTCCCGAAGCGAGTAGCATTCCTCAAAGACACAGCTTCGACCAATCGAGCTCACCCCGAAACTCAGCTAGTGGATGTCCTTCAAGAAACTCCGCGCGGCCAAAACGAGCCATCTAAAAAACAATCAGCTGGTTCCCGGGGTCCACCAGTTTCGAGCTGGCCGTTCGAATCTAATACCCTGGATTAAACGATCGGAGGGGGGGGGGGCGTGGGCGGGGGGAGTTGATCGCGGGAGCAGGCCATTGCTGATTAAATTTGTAGAGGGACATTACCTCGACTCCGCGTAACGTGTCGGCGGTTATTAAACCGTCCGTTCGCCGTCCGTTAACGCTTAAAGCAGACCGTAAACGGGGCCGCAGAACCTGATTACAAAACGTCTTTCAGCTAACCGCCTCGGATATGCAAATGGACGGTGCCCGCCTCCCCTCTCGCGGATTCGTGGACCCCCTCGTGTACACCCTGCAAACGTTTGGCACGTACGCTAGAGGGAGGGAGAAGGGGCGACATAGAGAGATGAGGGTAGAGATAGATAGGGAAAGTCGAGAGGACTCGGCTGGTTCCAAGGGGACACCACTAAGGCAACAGCCACTTGAACGTGCGAACCTGAGGACGTTCAACCGAAATTGGTCTGTGGCTGAACGCGGCCGGTCTTCGCCCAGAGCAACGAGGGGAGGTTCGATATACGACGGTATTGCGCGAGTACGAGTGCACCGTAAATCCACCGCCTGATTGGTCTTATAAATAAATGAACGCCGTAATTGGAAGCCGATTAAACTGCTGGCTGATACGTCGTCCAATAACTCAACGATGCACCCACCCTTCATATGGAGTATAGAGAGATCGCTCTTTCACGTGTGCAGAAGGGTGGACGACTGCGTGGATGTGTAATGGATAGAGTTTTCGCTAATTTCAGTTTCTCTTGGGTATATAGGGTAGTCGGTAATAGGCGAAAATGAAATGGGTGATTTTACGGGACGAAATAGGATTGAAATCGAGGGTAATGAAGGTGCGGTGGAGGCTTTGGTTTTTGGTTATTACTGCTTGAAAATTTGGGGAAGGGGCGCCTGGAGATGGCAACTCGACGATCGACGGGATGCTTTGGAAAATTTTGTTTCCCTTACAATTAGATTTTGATGTTTTCGCGATGGTTACTTTGGGTTGAATGGGGATAAAGGAGTGGAGAGGGATAATTGAGATTCGTGGAGTGATATTAGGTGTGAGACAGTGGAAAATAATAGAAGCGTCGCTAGAATAGTATTTAAATTCGAGGGGAGGAGAAAACGGTTCTGGGGAGAGGCTGGCAGTAATATAAAATCGCTTTCGAATTAACTCGGCTCCATCTTGGGAGTAGTGGAGAGCGTCAGGCTTTCCTCGGGTTCGAAGCTGACGACGGCCATCCCCCCGTTTAATATCAACTTAGAATCACGGGGGCAGAACAAGAGGGCCCACTCGTTTAGGGGAGTTCGTGAATTTAAGTGGATTTTGATTAGTCTCGAACTTGAGTGTCACCCTAGTTCCGGGCAGTGCATCTGAATCCCAGATTTATTACCAGCCTAACGATCATTCGCGATCTCGACGAGGGCTGCACCCTCGGGATAATCATTCTCACGTTTTGCCCTCGACGGTGGCTCGAGCCGAAGTGACGTGTTTATTTAAATATCCATATAGTGCTTGCACAAAACTATTCTCAAAATTGAAAGAAAGAATCTTCTCCCTTCAGGTATATGTATATTATTCTCATTCAGATCTTCTTAAATCATGAAGGAGTCAAAATAATTAAATAGCACCTGTGGACTTCTGTTTATGTCAGTTATGAACTAAGAAAATCCCTCTTTTCGAACCTTTTCAAACTCGTCAAATCCTATTAACTCTACTCGTAGGGATCAAGAAGAGCTCCCAAGACACCTTTCAACGCCAGGAAGACCAATAATTCGCTCAGCCTGTTGCAGAAACGAACCCCCAATCTGTCTTCCCTTCGAGAGTATCCTCAGCATCGGCAATTATCTTTCGACTGAGCCGAATCAGCTAATTGGCGGTCAGTTGCCCGCCTACACGGATCAATTCGATTAACCGGCGTCGCGGGCACAAACACAGACACCGTTACGCCGTTGGTACAATCGATTAATCCGAAATTAGCTCGGCTCGGTTAATCCGCGAGGCGCTTGATGGGTTGCATCGACATTTCGGCGTGCACCGCGATTAACAATCAGGAAGAGGGAAGACGAAGTACTCTTCGCAAAGAATGCTCAGGCTATAAACTTGTAGCCTCGGCTATGCAAGTTACGTAGTCGACTGTCTCCGAGCTTTCTAACAGACTCAAAGCCCTGCGTCCCTGGTATCTTCGAGGCACAACTTCAACCCACGAGAAGCTAAACCTAATTGCCAGCTGGCTGATCATGGAGAGTGATTACACCTTCGCTCACTGACGAGCACTGGGCTCGCAAGGCAAAGGGGAATACTCGAACTCCGCACTGGGGCTGACTGAGGACTGTTGGTAGACCAGATATACCGAACTGCTTCAGCTATCTAACTCTATTGGTCCATAAAGTGGCACCTTTAACGGTAGAAGGACCCTACGACCCAAAATACCTATTCACCTTGGTCTCAGAGTGTTAAAATACTCACAGTGGTGGTCAAAAGAAAGTTTCGTAATTTACTACTAGGCTTTACATATTATCTTGATGTTACCGGTCTATTCTAACCAACCCCAAATTCATGGGATATAAAGAACACATTCTTTCTAATTGAGCTATCTGATTTGTGTCACCGTTCACAGTTTAAACTTCCTTTTAACCACTACTGTATGTCTAAAAACTCTACAGAATGCTCTTCTTGGCAACTGACACTCAAGAACGCTACCATCTTCGACCACCCTCTGTTCTACCAACAACTTAACACTCCCACAACCTCACAGACCTCTTTAACTCACAATGCTTAAACCCTAGAGATGCTCCAAGGCGGGAAGCCAATAGGATTCAAAGTAGCATTCCGCGCATTCACACTTTTTACTTTTTTGGGGAGTAAGAAACAACACTGTGTGTACTCCTTCTATTTAAGTCTATTTTTCTGTGTATACATAAAAATGGCAAAAGCTGATAAAGAATTTAGAATAAAAATACAGAGTGCTACAATCAAAGACTCGATGACTCACAACTGATAAGCTAGCTTAGGTACCCCGTCTTGGGATCACGCTCCTGGGGTTGAAAAACGCTGCTGGGGTAAAATCCCAAGTCCTAGGGAAGGGGGACTTCAGATGAAAACGAAAACACAAATTCCGCGCCGGTATCAAAATCGAAATATCGATCGTATTCCACAGAAGGTCCGACTTATCGTTCGACAGCTTCGAAAAACGTCAACGCGCCGGGGGAGGGGGTGGAAGAAGGATGGAAAGCGGAACTGCCTTTACGCCCGCGTCACCGGAAGCGTACATTTTTACGAGCTACTTTTTACGAGCGACCCTCTCTCTCACTCGTCATCCCCCCGATCCGTGCACAGAGTACAGAAAGCTCTGCCACGGGTGGAAATCTCTGCAACGCTTTTAGAATGTCATCGTTCATTTGACGCGTTCGCTCGTTCGTTTGGCCAACCGCCTCCCACCCCCGCGGTGAGTGGTCCATTTTCGTCCCTCCACACACTCCCCGATTGTCTCCGAAACTGTTTGTCGTCTCGGAGGAGAACGGTCTCCAGCGACAGCGCGGGCCGTTTCGAAGGGAACGGCATTGTGCTTGTTTCTGAGCTTCGGGCGCCCTCCAACACCGCCATTTTCCTGTTTCCTTTTATCTGGCCACTTCGCGGCCTGTATCGAAATGATCGGGTGGGATTAAAGTTTAGGGGAACGTCGAGGGGGTGGCCACGGACGTATGAATCCCGCCGATGAACGGAGTATTCTTCACCGGAGTTTTTGAAAAAGGGTGGCGAATTTGGGAAAGTACCGAATAGGTAGGGATATTTTGAAACGAAGAGAACATGGGATGAGGGTCTTCAAGTAGTATAAACACATGTTACGCGCGCCTTCGGGTAAGGGTTGCTTTGGGAACACTTTTGTCTTCGAGGGGAGGTTTGTAGAATGTCATTGTAAGTAACCAAAGTGTAATGAATATCGTTGTAATTATTCATAGTGATTCATGGAAACCCGAGTGCGAGGACCTTCAAGTAGTAGAGATCCGTGTTAAGCGCGCCAACTGCAAAGTGTTGCTCTCGGGACGCTTTCATCCACCCACACCGAAACGGTTTCATTCCCTTCGATAATGGATACTCGCGAAAAATCGTGTAGAACGGAAGGGTCAATGCAAACCACCCTGCACACTTAGTGAATGCGATGAACAGTTAAATGAACTAGAAAGTAAAGGATGACCCGGGCAGTAGAACCTACCAGAGAGAAGCAGACATTTAGGGGATACTTTTTGCTTGCAACGGCGCGCCTATCGCTTACAGATCGTAGATTTATGTTACACCTGTTTCTCTGTAGATCTTGTCATTGCATGCGAATGATATGGAGTCTTGCTACGGTAACTCGAACGTAGTGTGAAACATGCCTAGATGACGCACAGCTTCTTTTCACTGCCACTGACAATTGATCGATTAACAAAACGAGGGGATCGGAATTGACGCTTTAACACGGTGTGCTTTCAGTATATTTAAGTCCAAGAGAAGATTGGGGAACGACAGATGGGCAAGAAATTATTAGAAATAACAATTTCATACACAAATTTTTATTTCAAATAATTTTTTGCCCATCTCTGAGGAATGGTAACCACTTCGCAACACCGTCACTCGTCTTGAATTCGATTTTGAAGATTCAGGGGATAAGATTATCGTGATTCACTTAAATGAAACCTGGTGGTTTTAAGATAAATAGTGTACATAGTAGAAGATATTTCTTGAAAATTTGTTATGTATTGTTAAATTTACGACGATCGGTCGTATTATCAAGAAGCTACTTCTTTCTGTGAAGCATCTAATTTCAAAATAATGCATCACAATAGAAGCACAGTATTGGTTTGAAAATAAATTTACACTCACAGTGAATGCGAAATTTGATATCGATCACAGTATGGTCTATAAATACCTCGAAGGGTGAATTTTGAATTTCAAAATTAAGAGTCCAATTAAATTGCGCAGAACCCTTAAAGAAGAAGAAAAAGATTTATTCGAGTCACGTTTTGCATTGGAAAGTAAATGTCCCTCGCAGGGATCGCCCGATATATCATCGACAGTCGATTAATTATACAATGTGCGATATTCACGCGATAACGAGAACGTTTAAACTCGGTTCTAATCCCATGATTGCACTGGTTTCCTTATTTTGCGCTAGACTGGAAGGGCTATCGATAACGCTGTCGCGACCGGAAACGACGATCAGCCCCCGCGATGATTTCATTTACATAATTGTCGTTGGGCTAAATGCGAAACGCATTGGACCGTAGTTAATCAGACCCAGGCTCGTTTATTATCGAGATATTAATCCATTATTAGCTACAATGGCGCCGTAAACGTAAATCAAGCTGCCGGGCGAAATAGCGCGAGCAAATAAATCACGATCACGCCCAATGTTGTTTGAATTTCTTACATCGTCGTATTAAACATCACAGAAGGGTGCTACCTATAATATAGCAGACTGAAATCCCAGTTTTCCACTCGATCTTGATGATAAAAATATTTCACAAGAAATGGAACACGTATTTTTTAAAATTCCAAAACCCAACACACTGATTCCTTTTAACAAAATGCCGTTTTTGAATTGCCAAATGCTACCTAACTTGAATCCATTTAATTTAAATATCGCTTAAAAGTAAATTAAAAATCAGGTGAAAGGTTTAACAATAATTACAAGACTTATTTTGCTCCAGTTTCTTCTTCTTCTGAAATATTTCATAGCACGCACATGGTATGCCAAAATCACAAACACTCTTCTATCTAATTCCAAACGATTTCATCAAATTCATATAGTCAAAGAACCAGGCCAAGAACAAACCTTCCGTGCAATCTGTATCTCGATTGCATTCACCACACGCGATTCTGAAACAAAGAGAATGACAAAGAATGAGCACGGCGCACCGTCGAGTCGTGTTCACTGGTTTTAAACGAACGCAAAGACGAGAAGTCGAGCCTCGCGGACCCCTTACCCCGTGATTCCTCTTAAATACGAGATCATCCTTTCGACGATCGAATCCACGTGCACGTCGAAGGAGCTGGGAAAGTAGAGGGCGGTGTGGACTCAGAGCATTTACCACGATTTTCCAGCACTGACGCCGGTGATGCTGTCGCTGTCTGGGCCATTGCTGGGCGCGGTGGTCGGAGCAACGGCGGGTCTTCTGCTGGTGATCTTCGTGATAGTCCTGGCGGTGAGATTACGGTATCGACCGAGGCCTCAGGAGGACAAGGACTCTCACGACGACGGCGGCATGGCGAACCTGGCCGCGTCCGGCACCGGCAGCTCCTCTCCACGTGATAAATCGTCCACCTTGCCCCTCAACTCCGACAGCATCGAGAGCTTCGAGAAGGACCCCGATATAATTCCTCACGCTAATGGTGGGTAATTTAACGAACATCTGGCGTGTCGCCTGGTCACCCATCCTACCCCTTCTGAAGGGGCCGACAACATTCGTGAAAAAGTATCCTGTCACGTGTGATTCAATGATTTCTTGAGGAAAGCCTTTGAGTGGCGTCAACGTGTCTTCGCGTGGATATTTTTTAAACCAGTCTAGTACGAAAAGAAAAGGCATTTGAAAAACACCTTTTCGCCACTCAAAGTGTCAATGCATAATATTCTGTTGCGCTGCGTGCTCTGTTTTTAGAAGTACCTATGTAACGTTTATTGGTGTCTCTGGTTTTAATGACAGAGCGTTGCCTTCGAAATTTGCATAATTATCTACAGCTGTCTTTCCGCAGAAAATTCTTACGCGGAGCTGTGCAAGGGTACCTCGCCGCGCTACGTGCTACACCAGCAACGTACGGACCCGAGTACCTTCACCCATGTCAATAACGTGAGTAGAAATTGCATTAATTGAACAGGGCGCTGAGCGTTCCGCGACGAGAATTCCGTACGCGGACGAAGTAAAAGGCAACAAGAGGTGTCCCGATAAAATGAACACTTGCAAGGGTGGCTCACGTAATTTTCAGGCCATCGTACCTGCCATTTTTTATGTTTGCGTTGGCGACACACGCTGTGTAGTCGAGAGCGCTTTTAATTAAACATTCTGGAATTAATATCAATTTAAAATTCGACGCTGGCTACAAAGAGTCCGGGTGACGGTAGAGATTTAAACAGAACGATGCAGGGTGTTTGACGATACGCGAGGCAAAACTTCAAAGGCGTACATAATTGGCACAGAAAGGCAATAAAACAAGTTCGTGCAAACTTGTTTTATGCCATCAGAGTCCACTCACCCCGTGTCGTCAAGAACAATGGAGGCACCATCAGTTTGCGCCGTTGGGAGAGCCATCCAGCGAATTAAACTGTTATACAACTTGCTTGTCTGTTTAAGTGGTTACAAGTTGTACAGCTCTGTACGGTTTTGCAGGGAACGGAACTAACGTACGCCGAGCTGTCGCTCCGAGGCAACCGACGAATACCGCCTAATTGTTATCAGCCGGTACAGGTATCCAATATTCAGCGACCTCAACTGCTACCTATGTCGACCCTGACGCGTAGGCAGCCAATCCAGGAACCGACGATTTACGCGCAAGTCGCCAGTCATTCCAAGCCGATTTATGTGCCGCCCCCGCTGCCGTACATGAGTCGCGCCAGCGACGAAACCACAGCAGAAACTCCGTTAATCGGACACGACAATAAGGTGACAAGAAATAGACGATCCGCTATAATATGTGCCCCGTGGCACGGTTATCGTTCTGCCCGCGCGATTTATAAGCTTCCCGTGGACGTCGGATATATCTTGGATAGCAACATTTCCGGGAGAAATGGCAAGGTGGAGTCGTCAAGGTTGTTTCGGGGTTATTTCGGGATTGCTTAGAGTTGTTTCAGAATCGTTTCGAGGTCATTTGCAGATCTCCTCGAGATTTCTTCAGGGTCAGCTGAAGATTTCTTCAGGGTCAGCTGAAGATTTCTTCAGGGTCAGCTGAAGATTTCTTCAGGGTCAGATGAAGCTTTCTTCAGTGTCTCCTCAAGATTTCTTCAGGGTCTCAAGATTTCTCAGGGTTTCTTCGAGATTTCTTCAGGGTCTCCTCAAGATTTCTCAGGGTTTCTTTGAGATTTCTTTAGAGTCTCTAAGATTTCTTCGAGGTCCCCTCAAAATTTGTTCAGAGTCCCTTCGAGATTTCTTCAGGGTTCCCTCAAGATTTCTTCAAAGTCTCTTCGAGATTTCTTCAGGGTCTCCTCAAGATTTTTTCAGAGTCTCTTCGAGATTTCTTCAGGATTTCCTTAAGATTTCTGAAGGTCTCTTCAAGATTTCGTCACAGTCTCCTCAAGATATCTTCAGGGCCTCTTCAAGGTCTCTTCAAACTCGTCTAATCTTTCAAAACCAGATTTATATTTACCAGAAAACATCCTTCTCACCTCCACCCACTGCCTTCTCCCCACACCCTGCCAACAACGTTTCAATAAAACTTCAAATCCATTCTGTTCACAGATCACCACGATCACGCAATCGGGGAGCTCAATATGGCGCACCGACGCGCCGCCAACTTCGAACACACCAACGACATGATTCTAGACCGCTCGATGTTCAATCGACGTGTAACATTTAGCTCTTAAACGTTTCTCGACGCGCCCGTTACTAAGTTAAACTCTCTAATAGAAAGAAGCAAGAGGAAGAAACGAAGAATACTAATAATAAAACGATGCGAATAAAACGCGCGCACGGCGTCCCTCGTGTTCTTCGTTTGCGCGGAACGCCGTGCGGCGATTGTATCGTTGAGGCCTCTCGTGTCGCAGGGGGTTCGAATAAACCGATGAACGATGAAAGTAATTTAAAGAAGAAATACTGTTCGCGCGAAGTATAGGTACGAATTATATTATAATATGCTTTCCGAACGATTCGTGATAGTGTTGTTTAAGCAGTAACGAGAAACCGATCGCGATACCTCGGCCCGCGCGTCGAGATACCGCGATCGCGATCCACTCGGCCAGCAAGACATTTCTGTTTCGCGGGTGAAACGACCGATGGCACCGATGGTCCTAAAATATCGAAGGGCGTCGAATTGGCGGGCCCTTTTCAGCCGTCCGTAAAACAGAGAAAGAGAACAGACGAAAACGAGATCTCTCCAGGGACTGTGCAAGGTTTCTTTGCTGCCTCGGTTCTATGGATTCGATCGGTGACGATGTTACAAAAAAGAATAGAAAGAAAGAAAAAAAAAGAAAAAAGTACACGATCACATTGCACACTTCGATTTAGTTCGTAAGTAGAACGCGTTGTCGTTTGCGATGCCACCCAAGTACAATCAAGACGGCGAATAATCTGTACAATTGTTTCGTTCAGTATTACGTTTGCAGAGTGTAACCGTAGAGAGGAGAAAGGAGAGACGATAATTCTATGATGACAATGATGACGGATGGATATATATGTATATTAAGCGTGCGTCGAAAATTGACACGGTCTCGTGGCGTTTCTTAGCAGCTTGGTTATTTATTGTTGGACATAGGCGACGCGAAATTTTCCGTGTACAGTGCGGGTCTAGATAAAATGCGGTGTTATTATAACGATGTTACGTAATCGTGAATAGAGTTTTTAAAAAAAAGAGAAAAAATTTTTGACGATTTCCGAAATTATATATATATATATATATGTATATGTATATACGCGTCTGTTGGTTATCTTAGACTCATTCTGTAACTACGATCGTTGCTTATTTCGAACCTTTAAAGATGGTTCTTTTCTTTTCTTCTTAAATCGACTGGTTACACGCTATTTGCGCGCTAACGTTCATTTAGCCTAAGTCGTTTAAGTTAGGATATTGCGCTAAGGTAATCGTATCCTTGCGTCAAGTTAAAAGGGACCGCGGGTGGAGTGAAAGGAAATGGAAAGGCAGAAGTTAGCGTCCTTTTCATTTGTTAGTGTTGTTAGAATTTAATAGAAACTCCGTCTTAACCAAAGTATAATATTTCAATGGAGAAGCTTGCATTGAATGATAAGATCGTTATTAGCCATTAGCACACAATTTCTTTTATATTAATATTAGTGATAATTTAATATCAGTTTTCTGTCAATTTGCTAATAATATCAGTTCTACCGTAATTCCATATTAACGTTTACGTGTTACGTTTCGATTTAATTATTTTCTACTACCTTCAGAAGACCTTTTTTAAAAGGATTCTAAAGAATACCCTATTTTCATAGATTGCTCTAGTTTTATTCCGTATTTATTGTACCATAGGTTTAATATTATTTGTAGCCTAAAGAGAAGTGTTTGTTAAACGAACGAGAGGTATGATCGCCCTACGTTACCAACAGAGGGTTGCACATTTAACGGGTGAGAACGATGAGACATTTCAAGAACAACAAATGAAGTTCTCCGATGTTCCGTTGCGTTTCTAATAGAAATAATAGAGACGTTATCAGAAGACTGATGGAAAGAGAATGTGAAGGACAGACGAAGTGTGCAGAGAATTTATATTTCGCGATACGTGCCATACGATTGCAGCGCCATCGTGCGCTGCGCCTCGAAGTGATTCGACATTGTTACATAACCTTAATAGCATAATGCAAGATCATACGTCCACGGACGTTTATTCGAAACTCGTTTAATTTCACGCAGCATTAAGCTTCGCGTTCCCTTCGTCCCGTTTTATGAGTATTAGAAGCGTTCAGTACGTCTATGCGCGAATGATTAACGGGCGGCAAAGCACATAACGGATCATTAAACTTCCTTTCGAGTTACCGACACAGTCACGCGCAGAATCCGGCAGCGCGCGAAATTCCGCTGTTTGAATCCGGATCCTGCGCATTCCTTTCAAGCTAAACGATCCGAGTTAACGACAGTTAACGGTCGTTTGACCTGAGAAGCCGAATTCGAATGTTTTTAAACTAGCGTTCACTCGCAAAACGATTATCGATAATCTCGTAGCTCTGCGGTACCATCGCATTACGTTAGTCAACGACGACACTTACATCTTAAAATGCTTAACACCCCAATTTAAACGTTTCTTCCCGTTCGATCGATTCTGAATTTTTCTCGTAAGCTCGATTACACGATACGAATTTTATACCGTTTTTTATAATCGATCATCCGATCGGAGTGGTCGGGTACGTTTACGAACGACCGCAGCTTGGGTGCTGTGTCTGATCTTCGTCTCCGCGGACTTCTTTCCAAAGTGTAACGGAGGTGAAAGAGTTTGGAACCGTAAAAGATAGCAGAAGTGTGGTTAGTAGATAGTTGACACGATCTTATGGCACCAGAATCTTTTGTCTCCGTTATCGCGTGAATAGAACGTGAACACGAATTGTCGCGTCGCGGGTTGAGAGCACGAGACTCGATACACTCGGCGCTTGAATGAAATTTTCGAAAGCCGAGCAGCTCGTCCACCCCCACGATTGATGGCAAGTGCTCTGTTTGCCAGCGAAACATTCTCTTATACTAAGCAGGGTTCTCGAATAGGCGCATGCGCAATAGGAATAGATGGTGAACGCGCACCGGCGCGAAAATATAAATGATAACCGAGAAGACAGGTGAAGGAGAGAGAGAGAGGAAGAAAGAGAAAGATGAAGAGAGAGAAGAGATGGAAGAAATATTCAGTATTTTGTCAGAAATTCGTATTACCAGTGTAACAAAAGACTTTGATATATTGTTAGTATGCGTTGTAGGTATTACGGAATAAATTTAAATATAAATATACAGGATATATTAGCATACGCATTTATAAACGTGCGTGTGCCTAAGAGATAATTAAGATCTTATAATTTTAAACGACTTTTAATATAGGTTTACTTGTGTAAAATAAGAAAAAAAAATAATTGTGCTCAATAAATTTCAATAAATAACGATTTTGCCTATGCCAATAACGGTTATTATTGTAATTATTTTTGTATAGAGACGTAAGATGATATTATCTGGATTATATGAATACATTATAAATATATAATGGTAACCACAGCATACATGTGTAATAAAAGTATTTAACATTGCATGCTATGTGTCTGTAATGTCCCATACCTATCAGTTCCTTCGAAATAGTTTACTTCGTTACGATTTATTAAAAGTAAGTACGAATCCAAACATTTTTAATTCTCTGCCACTTTTCATCCTTTAGCTTCCCCAGAGGGCGACACGCGAGCTTATTTATTCTGTTATTCACGTTACCGAGTAGCGTTGACAGGAGAAGTGAGGTTAAGTCGACCGTAGAAATAAACACTGCTTGGTTAAAATGAAATGATTAATTAAATAAATAACTACTAACGTTATCCAGTTGAAAATATGAATATGAGTGCATCCATGAAACATCTAAACTACAAGTTATGTAAAATATATCGTCGCTTCATACACATCGAAAGTAAACAAAAGAAACCGGTACAGTGGTTGAAACCCACTGGATACGAAACAAATGTTACAGTGTACAATCCTATTGCCAAGTGTAAAGTACCATTAATTTCGAAGAATAAAAACTTACTGACTTGGTATGTTTGCGGGCCAACTGTTTACGACTCTGCGCATATCGGGCACGCCGCGTAAGATATTTTCACTTATCATTACCGTCCTCGCGAGACACCTTCGCTTTTCTTTCGATTAATCGTAAAAACTATTATTCTGCTTTACAGAACTTATGTGAAGTCGGATATTATTAGAAGAATATTAACAGACCATTTTAAGATAAACATTGTAATGGCCATGTGTATAACGAACATAGATGATAAAATAATAATGCGCTCGAGGGAAACCAAGCAAAATTACAAAGACCTAGCGGAATTCTATGAAAATGAATTTATCGAGGATATGAAAACTTTGAATGTCATGAAACCGCATTTGTATTGCAGGGTTACCGATTATATACCGCAAATCATCCAATTTGTCAATAACATCGTAGACAAAGGGAATGCTTATGTTGCGAAAGGTGGTAAACAAATTTAAAACGACGATTGTTCTCTATAATTTTCAATCGCTATGAATGCTAATTTCCTTTTTGTAGGATCTGTGTACTTCGATACGAACAAGTATAATATGTATGGCAAGCTTTCGACTCCATGTTCGGACGGTAATCACCCTGACAAAAAGTCCGCGTTAGATTTCAGCCTGTGGAAGGCGGCTAAGGAAGGAGAACCATTTTGGGAATCTCCGTGGGGTCGCGGAAGACCAGGATGGCATATAGAATGCAGCACAATTGCAAGGTAATGTGCATCTTTGAAGAACAAGATCTGTTTTGTAAGAGTACGACGCAAGCAGGAAATTGTTATTTACATAATGTGAACAAAAGTTTGTATTTCGATTAGCACAGTTTTTGGAAATTCTGTGGATATTCATAGTGGCGGAATAGACCTTGCTTTTCCGCATCATGAAAATGAAGAAGCGCAATCGTGTTCTTACCATGGAGTAGAGCAATGGGTGAACTATTGGCTACATTGCGGGCATTTATTCTTAGAAAATGTAAAAATGTCGAAAAGTCTCAAGAATACGATTAGTATAAGGGAATTCCTCAAAAAGCACACTGCGAATCAACTCAGGATGCTTTGCCTACTTTCCAATTACAAAGCTGGTATATTTCAAATGACACATAAAACGACTGATGATTTTGAATTAAACATGAATTCAGCAAATGACTTCGTTATTTGATTTCCAGGAATTAAGTATTCCGAGGATATAATGACCAATGCAGTCAATATACTGAACAAAGTTGAACACTTCATTCACGACTGTGACAATTACACCGCTGGGAGATGGAGCACCGGCAATGTGGACGAAGTTACGTTACTTCGGGTCAGTCAATCTTATTACTAAACTCGGATGTTTATGCAAATGCATATATGTTTCTTTTATATCTATTTCACTGTATTTGGTTGCGATCATAGATGAATTATGGAGCCGTTAAGTCACATTAGTAGAGACTAATTATTCATTCAATACAATCGCCCGATACACATTAAAAATTTCGATAAAATTAAACAAATCCGATCATCTGTTTCTCTTAACACACAAAAATAGTAAAATTTCACTCTTTATTTTATTTCTACAAATAGGCAATCGAAACTTTTAATGGATATAATTTCATTGCAATTCCAACTGCCCAGAATGTTTTCCAGCAGACACGAGTAGCTCAAAATTTAACACTTCTTAAGGCACATTTAAAATTCTTCCAGCCACAATAAAGAAATTGGGAATTATCGGTCCAGCCTTAACAAATTCGATAAAAACAGACACGGCATATTTGCATATATTACGTGCATAAACATCCGCAGTCTACTTATTACCCTATCTATATGTCCGCACTGAGATATATTTCAAAGAGCAATAAAGACAATTCAACTTTATTTTAGTGTTTAGACAAAACGATAAGCGATGTTGACACATCGCTAGCGGACGATTTTAATACAGCACAAGCCATGCGATCACTCATGAATCTAGTTGATACAGGGAACAAAATGTTGCACGACTCCCAAGTAAATATGAACATATAACATGTATAAATATTAACGGGTTATTAAGAACATCTTGTTTTATCAAATTTAGGAATCTATTACGAACAGGGGCATACCTGCCGTAGCAGCAGTATCGAATTATATATCGACGATGTGTTCAAAACTTGGTATTTCGTATTCTACAGTGGCAGATGAACACAGAACGAATACTATCATCGAATGTTTTGTGAAGTTCAGGAACACGATACGAAACAGAGCTATAGAGCAAGAAGCGAAAGATAAAATTTTACTCGCCGCGTGCGATGAAGCACGATTGAACCTCCTCGCGTGTGGAATAACAATAAAGGTATTGCCAATGGTAGAGAAGTAGTGGACTCGTAAATAAAGTGAAGTGGCTAGTAACAATCTTAAGCACCAGCACCGCGCGCAACAAATATCGACGTTTACGTCGGAAATAGTCGGACCGATCAACAGAAACTATTTAATTTACATCAACGCAGGTTCACGTCTTGTTTACGATTTCAATATTTCTTTACCGTGAATAATCAATACTCAAATAATTTGATCGCAAAATCGCGCACACCGCACACGGCATATCATGGATTCGTGCTTGTTTTAGGATTTCAAAAATGAATCCACTTGGGGCGTCAAGAAATACTGAACTGGATACTGGATAGAGCAAAAGGATTTTATATTGTAAATAAACACTTGAAATAAAAAAGGAATTATATTTACATTCCGCTCCATGCCTAAATCCATCAATCAGCTGAGTCAGTAACGTTCTTAGATTTCTTTAAACTACTATCGTTATCATTATCAGAAGTTTTTCTTTTATTAGCGGCTTTCTTTTCTGCCATTGTTTTCTTTAATCCCTTCATCTTTCTTGTTTGAATGCTATTGATATTCTGCGCTCCAACATGGACACGTCCGAATTTAGTTCCAAGTTTGCTCACAGATATATTCTTCTTCTTCTTCACCTGTAATTATATGTTGAATGAACGAATCATGTCATCGAAAGATTCATCAGAGTATTATCGTGCAATAAAAGAATATTACTTTAAGTTCCTTAGGTTTCTTGCACGCCTGTTTAAACAAGTCCGCAGTGGCAAGTTTTGTACGTCTACATATCAAATCTGCTCTTGGGCCTATTTCTTCCAATTCAATTCTTGGTATTCTGCAGTCGGACTTTTTCAAAAGTACTCTGAAACAAAACGACCCTCATCAACGGCCCTAATAACAGCATTTCATCAGTTACCATAAAATCAACTCACCGATAACTACGTAGAAGTATTTTATTTTCAACAGCGGTAAAACTCAGAACGTGTTCAAGACCCTGTAACCTAATCTGTTCAACTGGTTCCCTTTGGAACATGTCCACAAATAAATTCTTAATCCTATCGAGTTCATGGTTATTTTCGAAAAGTTCCCCGTTAAAGACTAACATAGGCTTCAGTCCCTCAGAAATTTTTGGAACTTTAAAATCCTGCAGACCTTTATAATTTTCTATACCAAATTCCACCATATCTAATAATGTATGCTCGTACATTCTTCCCATCACGAGATTATGAGGACGCTTCTTGTTATGTAAAGCGATCATGAAAAGAGGCACATTGTGTTTGACAGAAAACTTCTCTATAAGCGTTATGTTTTCAAACGGCACCACATCATTCTTTTTCTGCATCAACTGTGCGTCTGGTTTCTTCAAATCATACTGAAACAACGCACGGCAATTGCGGTACATGTTAAAGCAAAACATAAATTTGTTAATAATCTTATGATCCAACTTACCAGATCTTTCATGAGACCTACTACAATCTGCGAAGTGTTTTTCCCTTTAAAACACATGGTCTGTTTGACATCCTCTATTAATTTGGGCTCCTTTTTTAAAATAGCTCTTTTGCCTCGGTGAGTAGTAGGCTTTCTATAAAGAAACTCGTACGTAAGGAACAGAAATACACATATTTATGGAGATACAAATTTTTGTTGTAGTTATATGGGAAAGACAGAAAAACAGAATATGTAAAACAATATATATGTGAAAAGTAGAAAATACATATGTACATGTAAACATAGCAATGCTTGTAGTACATTGGAAACATAACCGAAAACTGTCGATCCATGTACGAGATGAAAATACTCACACTACTCTATTTATTACAGGCATTGTGACTGGTATTCCAAAGACTAATATTTTTTAAAATATCTAACGTTCGAAGCACTACACAGCAGTCAGCACAAGTCGGCACACGTGCTCGTCAGTGCTCGTTTCACCACTGGTCAACTTATTTCCCGGGAACACTGGTTGGCAGTGACGTCACTTGGTTTGGCTTCGCGTTGGCGTCACTTGGCTTGACTTGGCGCTGGCGTCCTTTCGTTTCCCATTGCAGGATTGCCAGATTGGGCGGAATTCCGCTAGACCGCTACATTTCAAAACCAACTGGCGCGCAAAAATTGAAATTGGTGGTTGGCGCCTGAATTGGACTACAATTGAGCGAATTCTACATACATCCAAATTGCCCGTGACCACGACCATAGGAATTTTCCGTTTTTGTAATAAAATGAATATAAATTATATGTTCCTGTTTTCGACTCGTGACTTATATTTAAAAACCTGTAGTTTCCGATGATGAAACATTTACAGATTTTTGTTCCATATTTCAGGAAATTTTCATAAATTTTGAAGCGAAAACCACGGGTGTTGCGGGCGACTTGGGCGTAAATACAATTCGCCCAATATCGACCAGGGTTGCTTTGGCCGAAATTTCGATATTTCGAAATTTCAAAGAATACACACCAAATTTTTAAAACGTCTTTTATTTCTTATTCTTTACAGCAAGAGCATGAAATAATATATTTCTCGCAGATCAATTTACACTAAGTAAAGCAAAACTAAAATATAAGCGAAGTTCTCTGTGAATGATGCATTCCTTTGTATCATTAAGCCGCGTCAAAACCCAGGCGTGATTCAATCATTCATTTTGAGGATACACATCTCTGCGTCTGTTTCTCTGCAACATCAGAATATGAAAAATTAACAATATTCATAGAATATTTGGAAAATATATATTTATTAGTAGTTACATAATTGGAGAGCCGTTGCCTATTCTTCGATAACTGCTCCTCATTTATGTCCTTTATTTGACTTCCAAAATATGATACATTATTTTCTGCCTGCAAGTTTGTGTTATTGCGTTCAGCATCAGCAGAGTATGAAACTGTCTGTTTTTGACCATCAGGTGCTGCAGTTACTACATTTGTAGAAACGTCTGCGGCTTTGTCAGTTCTCCATATTTCAAGCAATGTTTCAGAATTAAAAAATGGTTGTAAGGTGTAAACAATTGGCCATGGATGTTGATCAGAGTATTCATAAGTGTTAGCTTGACTCAATACTTGACCCGCAGAAATACTCAAGCCCACCATTACCTGAATTAAACAAACATTTATAAATATAGCGTTCTTCCGTTATGGGGGCGGGTCCTCCGTTTCGTTAAGAGAACATTTCTATCCCCACTACTTCTGCTGTAGCCGCCGCGGCGAGTGCGGGAGATTGAGAATGAGCGATAAGTTACGCGACAGGGACAAGTTGACCGGACAAGTAGTCCAGTGTCAAAAGTATGAGGGTTGAAATTTGGTAACCCGTCATACATGAAAATGGTTAAACCTACGAAAAAACTTATATAACCTTTTTTGTAGAGAATTTCCTAAGCTACAAATTTCATAATACCTGTTTTTGTCGTAAAATTGATAGCTAACGAGATATTCGTGAAAAACAGCTTTTTTTACCCTCCACCCTCTGTAAATTTTTTAGCGAATGTCAGATCGATGGGGACTTTTGACATATTGTTTAAACCGACGAAATAAAGGCGCATGACAAAATTTAGCTTCCTGGGTATTAGTCCGTAGACAGATCCTAATTTCACTGAACTAAAGTCATTTTTATTCGAGATAGCGGCGGTATCGTATTACTAAATGAAGATGGTAAAAACGAAAGGCGAGCCGAATAGTATACTGTTTCGTTAAGGGGACGACTTGCCCCCGAGCGTCGTCTCCTTAACGAAACAAATCTGTACAGATAACTACGTAATATATATATGCAAATGAGTACTTACAATCAAAGGGAAATACATCTTGCTGCTGTAATCCAGAACTGACTACCGCTCCATAGAAATCGTCTGATTTTATACCAGCTCTGCCATTTTAAATCTGTAGCCCTCACTTATATTAACGGATTATGCATATAAAATTTCACAGTCTGAATGTTACATCTTAGGATAATAACCATCAAGGCTATTCGAGGTTTGTAGAAATAAATGCAGGGGTTCTCAAACTTTATTTTACGCATACCACTCAAATATCAACACAGTCACTCACCAACAATTAAAATTAAAAATACTGCAGTGAAACATGCATATGCTACACTTCAACAAATGTTAGAATATGCAATAAAAAATTTCTATGGACTTAACTGATTTATTGCACACAAAAGTATTCGTAAAGCATTCTTGTAGCATAATTTGAGAAACCCTGGACTATAGAATACATCGAAATGATTAAATGTACATTGAATAGAATAGTTCATAAATACTCCTTTATTAATAAAATATACATAAAAATAATTTATAATCGTAAACCAAGAGTTCCTCAGAAGTTTTATCTCTCAACTGTCTCTATGGGTATTACATTGCAGCCCAGAAGGCCCTTACCAGACCAAGGACGTGGAGTTAAAGTCAAGGACAGGGTACTAGATCCTCGTTTAATGTTTACATTGATTGCCTTGTATCTGCTGTTTTGTACCAAAGTACCAATATCCTTCAATGACTTAAAATTCCGATAGTCAATTGATCCGAATGCCAATATAAGATCTTCAACTTGAATCCCCTATGGAATTTGCAATTATCCAAAACATACAGTCATTACTCATCTTTTTGATACAATATTCTTACTATATATCTCTATATATCTCACCGCCAACTCTGCTGGGGAACCTGAAGATACCAAGTTTACTCTTAGAAATGGTTCAAAGTCCGTAGTATCTACAATGTCGTTTGCTGTGGCTGCAGTAGAACTCTCGGTCTCATCTCTTGCCATGGCGTGCACTTTGTGCAGGCCCTCCTCTATTTTAATCATTAGTGCTTTGTGATCATTTCTGAGACCTATTTAACAACGCGTTAATCAGTTCAAAGCATTAAGGTGTCGCGCGGAAAAATTATACTGTAATTAGACGCACATATTATCTTATGTCTCGCGTGTCTGATTTGGTAAACATCGATGTCGTTCCGTGGATATCCTTCGGAATCCACCACCGGATCATCCATGCCGACATGATTCTGTAAATTAATGTAAACACTCGGTAGTATTCTCGAAAATGACAGATCATGCTGTTTACAAATTGTAGATTCCGTTCATTTTGAGTTGCATAGTTAGACGAGCGTTTGGCGCGAAGCTATATTATGTTTCGATATACATACGGCGTCTAAGATTTCCTGGAGGTCTTTTAATTCCGATTCAATTTTATTTTTATCTTTCATAAGCTGAAAGACATAATCCTTAGCTTCCTGCAACTCCATGTCGACCACCATTTTTCATGTACAATGAACACGTAATGGGCGCCAGGGCCGTACTTAGTGGGGTACTTAGTGGGTTAGTCTTCAAATCGATGGATTTTTAAAATCGTGAGATTATGTATCGAAATATTTTAATTTTCTGGGAGCAGTAACTTATAATACATTTATAAATAATTCGTTTATTTTCAACACCTCAAAATAATATATACACGTTTGCTTACACAGTGCAGACATATACGCATTTACATACCTACGCCATTTGCAGTTTCAAAAATAAAGCTTTCAGGTATCGCGCTTCGTATACAACTGTCTGTTTGCCTTGTGGAGCAATGGACAGCATATCTTGCATATCGAAAGGTTGCTCCACCGTCGTCACCACGTCCCTTCCGTAAACTAAAAATAAAAAAAATTAGAAAGAGAGGTAAATACTACGCGGTCTAACCAATGACGCTTGTACCTTCGCAGTGTTCTAAGAATTGTATACATTCCTGAAGCGTAGCGTCTTTTAAGATTACTAGTTGCTTAGCCAATTGTTCTAACAGAGACAGGAAACACCTTTTCGCATAGAACCACGTATCCGTCCCTAACTTTTTATTATACGGCTCTAGACTTTTCATTACTCTGGATATACCGAACTCGTAGTTTCCTTTCGAGCAATACAACGTCCCAATAACTAAATTTACAATACACAAGTGAAACAACTTTTTATCTTGATCCTCCCGAGACACCACTTGCTCTTCTTTCTCTATCTTCTTCATGAGCCCTTCAGCTTCCGCATTCTGAGAGGTCATGATATAACTTACGCACAAATTGGCGAGCACAATAGCGCTTACGTCCAAAATCTGGAATTTTAATTTTAATGTCCTATAATCGGTAATTTATGAACTGCGAACAGAACGCTAAATGGCGGATAGTAACTAACGTTATCGTATTTCTTTCTAACAATTGGCTCGTAAAATCCTGTTGCTTCTTTAAATTTGTTTTCTTGCATAAACAAAGTATGAGCCACGTTTAATTTCCATACATCGTGCTCGTTGCAGAATTCCACGCTTTTCCTAAAAATCTTTTCCACCTGCGTGTAATTTCGCAATTCCCAGTAGATTCTAGCTTGTGCCATTAAAACGGGCACGTATCTTTCTAAAGCTTCCTCATAATCATTCACTGCCTTTTTAACGGCACTATCATCGTGATTCAGTCTCGCTTCCTGCACCCGTTTCGTTGCTTTCCTTAATATTTCCATATGTTTATTACCAAGGTCGTCGAATTTCCGATACGCTTCTTCCGGCGAGGTTTGTTGTGTGATTAATGCATCCAGGAAATCATATAAATACTGAAAGATAAATAACATCGATTCATCCGCAATTACAGTCGTTGTCACCCTTAATTTCTTACACTTGTTACAGCCCTGCCTTCGAATGTTGATAAACTAAACCTAACCCAAACCTAGCAACTTTCCTTTACCACCGATCTATCGCTACTTCTTTCTGTGAAGAATGAAATGGTCGTAGAACCTACGAACGGAAACATTTCTGTTGAATCTTGTGAAAATGGTAAACTGCGAACTGAATCAGATATTTCTCGGAGAAATCTCGTCCGTACAAAATTACGGAGCTTTCATTAGAATCCCGGGCTGTTCATCGCAGGGGTTGATACATAAGTCACAGGTAACCAGACAACGCATTCAAAATTAATCGTAAATCAATCATTCATATTGTGTAATGTAAATGATTTATATCTTTCGTAATCTTGTTAGGTTAGCGCCGCCCATGTCGACAATGTTGCGGAGGTTTTGCAAAAAGGCGAACGCGTATGGTGCAAAGTTATTTCTGTGGCGGATGACGGTAAAATAGGATTGTCTATGAAATACGTAAATCAGGGGAACGGTACAGATTTAGATCCAAACGGGATAGAATTACACAGAGACTCGCAGAAGAAAAAGGCCGCAGGAAAATACGAGCGCAAAGCTATACACTTGGAAGCCGTTCTTAATACCACTTGCGCAAAGTGTGGAACAGCCGGTCATTTATCTAAAGACTGCTTCATGTCTCCCGACGGAAAGAAATACGAATTGATCCCGGAAATCGAGGAGGGAGCCGCCGTTCAGTCGCAAACCGAAACGAGCGAAAAAGAGAAAAAGCATAAACACAAAAAGGCAAAGAAAAAGCAAAAATCTAAGAAACACAAACAGGACGCGGGCGATATCGACTCTGACGAAAAAGAGGTAGTCAAGAGGAAGAAGAAGAAGCATTCCAAAGACCAGAAGAAAAAGAAGAAAAAGAAGCACGATAGTTCTTCCAGCGACCAAAGCTCTAGTGAAAGTTCTTCTAGTCACGATATAAAAGCTCATAAGCGAAAGCGTTCGGAAAGTTTGGAGAAACGTACAAAGAAGTGTAAACACTCGAAAAGCAAATATCCGGATCGATGAGAAACTAATTTTTACAGCTGATTTTCACGTTACTTTTACCACTCTTTAAATCACTAAAATATTTCTGACAGACAATCTGTGACAGATGCATTTACCGTACATGTAATAATATAATAATAAAAAGCATACTTACTGGTGTTAAATACTTATAAGTCAAATGTACATTTTCAGCCAGAACGTCAGCAGCTAAATCATAATATTGATATTTGCAATATAACAGCAATAAATTAGCAAACGTTTCGGGGGGAAATGGATTCTGTTGCAATAAAAACTGAAGTTTCTCAAATCCCTCGCTCGGCTTCGTGTCCATATTTATTAAAGCTTGATTGTGCAAAGTAACGGCGTCGAGCTCTTCTTCGGACCTGGGTGGCATATCGGTTAAAGCTTCTTTTGCTGCTTCGTCTAAAAGCAATATATAAAAATTATAAAATTCTGAATAACGTAGTAGGTAACTGTAATTCCCTCTCTATAATCACAATTTTGCAATTGATATTCTATGGCTGCCTTCAAGTTGAATGCCTCCGTTAAAGCTGTTTCATGAAGCGTCAAGGTATTTCCAACACTGCGCACTTCTATACCTTCCGTTGTCATGCCTACCCCTAGTTCTGGGTGTTCTCTTATCCCTTGTTCGATAATGTCAGCTAACGCAGTATATAAATTAATTTAACATATATACCTAAGCGAGTAATAATAGTAAAAATTTTACCAATGTGTTTTAGCGACGCGGCATACTCTTTTAATTTAAAGTAACAAAGTGCTACGTTGTATGACAAATGTGGCTTGAAACCCGCAATTTGCAATGCGTTTCCAAATTTCTTCAAAGCTTGCTCGTATTGTTCTTCCTACAAAAAGAGGAAATTGCAGAAATTTCTGAGGAAACTTGTGCTTTTACTTTGATACCTTGTATAGAAGGCATCCTAAATTAACTTCTGTGTCAACATCATCTGCTGGACATTGATCAACGAGATTCTTTGCAGCAACCATATCGTCTTGTCCGTATTTTATTGCCGCCTGTAGTTTCTTTACTTTAAATTCGAGGCTGCTCTGGTTAATAATATTAGAACAGATTGTCCAGGCCTCTTGATACATACACGCTTGGTGCAAAGATTGAGCATGGTACAACTTGTATAGATTTTCCTCCGGACACAATTGAACTAATTTTTCGTAACATTGCGCGGAAGCTATAAAGTCTTGTGTGTAAAAGTAACAGTGGGCAAGCAATGATAGACAAGGTCTGGACTGTAAAATAATTTATCTATCATGGACAATGCGTAGGAAATTATTATTAAACCGGGAATCTGCCTAGAAGCTAAGCTATGTTATGCGATACTGTTTTAAAAAAATTATCTTTAATGCATTTTTATGGAACTGTTTTTACCAAAAGCCAAGCTAAAACATAGCAAAGCATAGCTTAGGTTCCTGGTAGATTCCCAGGTTTAAATTAAAAGCTACTGTTCCCATAAAATCTTACGTACAGAGGGGTAAGAATCTAGAAGCGTAATTAAGACTTTAATGGTTTCCGCATATCGCTGTTCTTTAATCTGAAAAACAAGTAGTCCAGAATAAAAACAAGTATTCCTGATAATTATAAGTATCTCCATGAGACAAAAGATATGCAATCTACCATTGTATAAATTGTCTTTGTATATTCTCCATCTTTTATATGCACATTCTGTATAAAAGTACTCATGATTCTGACAATAATATTTTTCTATTCACCAGCTTTTAATAATTACGGGTTCCACAAGTTCGACAGTTTAATCGTCGAACATATACAACGCCGCGTAATGTTTTGACAAAAAGTGCACATTGTAACTATGGAAACAATTGGTCTCTCCATGTGCAAGTGAAAAATTTTATAAACGTACATACTATTTCTACAGAAAACAAAACACAGGGAATATGCGTAAAATAAGTTCTTTAATGCAGAAATCGAGAAAGTACACGATCCATTTTAATCTAATTACACTATAAATTACAAAATACTGTAATCGTTTTCCTCAAAACACAAACAGTAATTGATCTATATACATATTTTGCATTCCGTATGAAACGGCAACGCCGACGATGCCGTCCCTACGTGTATTCAGTGCAAAGCACTTTGTAAACCAAGCAATAAATTTTCCTCGCAAGAAACATTTTTATCAACGACGTACACATCGCGTTGCGCGATAAAGAGAAGTTTCATGACCTAGCGCACAGGTAATCAAAGACCGTTCCGTAAATCGCGCATAGCAGGAAAAAAAAGGTTGGCTATAAAGTGGCGCTATCTTAAGGATAGCGAACGCTGCGAGACGCAAATGCACGGCTAACTTTTAAATAAATTTTCAAAGAAAGAGCTGATACAGTGCGGCCCGATATTAAACGGACGGCCGTATATACGCGCGGCTACGTGCAGCCGCAGTCGGAACTAATGGATACTGAGGATTTGGTGTTTTGGCCATCGTCGTGCTAATAGGCATTTTGCAGATTCGATAATGTATACATGTATGTAGCATGTAAACCAAGTGTTCGTACGTATAAGTCAGTGGCGGTGTCCCGATAGCGCGGTACAGCGCGGTAGTACCGTAAGCAGAACCCAGTGCGTGTGTGACTTCCCTCGTTGGAGAAATGTCGTCGGCACTCGTGGCCGCGAAATAAACGACGAAACATGTCCGGACCGACAGTCAGTCGTGCGCAGACACCCGGCGGTGATGTTCAAATAGGTGCAACGGTGGGCTGTGTAGTCTGCAACAGGACTGACAAGCTGTTAAGGTGTTCACAGTGCAAGGCCGTCTTCTATTGCACTAAGGAGCACCAAAGGCGGGATTGGAAACGTCATAAAGAATTTTGCGCCACTCATTCCGTGCGATCGATCGTGCCGGACAAACTTTCGACCGCTAATCAAAATTCCCTTCCGAATTCCGTCAAGGATTTCTCCCACGGGAATTGCCAAATTTCCAGTACACCTGTGCTTTCTAACCTAACCGAGAAGCCAGTGTCAGAAACAACACGGGGAACGAACGTTGCTCCGAAAGTCCATCACAACGCGAGATTTCTCAGAGGTATGATGGAATTCGATCCTAATTCTCCTTCTGTTTCTGCACGACGATTCTCGGCACCTTACGTTTTATTATGGCAAACATTCCGTAGGTGTCTTACCGTATAAGCTAGATTTTAATAAAATTTCATTCCCGAACGGCAAACTGCAAATAGTCTATTTTATTTTCAAGTCTGACCTAAGCTCTGATGTAAGCAGAAATTCAAGCAGTGATTAGTCACAGATCTATTACTTTTCCTTGTATTTTGTGTACGTATATATACACTTTATATTTTGAGATTCAAAAGGAGATATTCTCACTCCATTTTATTTTCTTTCTCACAGTATTTGAAATACATGCACGTTTCTCTTTCAATTCTTTATTACCGTACGTTCTGCGCTGCGAATCAAGGATTGTACATTCGATTCCATTATTTATAGGAGCCAACGAACAAACAGAGAAAATAAAAGGACAGTCGGAGCGTAAAGAGAGCCAGGATCCCAAGAAGAAACCCAATAGCGCGAAGACGAAAGGGACGCGCAACAACAAAGCCGATGGTTGGACGTCTCCGATAACGTTCGAAGGAAGCTCCGAAGATACAATCCTGGGTGCCAGAGCAGAGTTACTGAATCCTGCGGTAGAAAGTTCGAGAATCCTTGATAACCTGCAAGATAATGAACTAGACATGCCTACGCAGCATCATAACGGTATGAAGAACTTCCCTGACGTCCATCTGGCTCAGGAGGAAGAACTGTTGCCGCCTTTCCTTCACAAGAACAGAAACAATCTTGAAGAGTTGATAGACGAGATTTGCAGAAATGTGATCAGGGACATGGACGAGTACGGTGTGTGTGTGGTGGACAATTTCCTCGGCACGGAGAAAGGTCTCGCGGTGCTGAACGAAGTTTTAAATATGTACAGTGCCGGATTATTTAAGGACGGACAGTTGGTTTCTAACAAAGCAGGTACGAACGACTTAAAAACAATTCGCGGTGATCAAATAACGTGGCTAGACGGCAAAGAAAAACAATGTCAAAATATCGGGATGCTCATATCCCAAGTTGACGCCATCATCATGAGGGCGAACAAAATGCGAAACAACGGAAAAATGGGCAACTACACGATTAATGGGAGAACAAAGGTGAGTATAAATATAGTTTTCATAGATTTAAATGGCTATTTTAAACCTCTGTTTCGACTATAATGTATCTGGACTGTAGTTGTTCATTTGCAATGATAACGAAATGAATTTTCTTCGCCAAAGTTCGTGTTTAGACAGTGTAGTTAATAGCTGGACACTTGCCATGTGTCCAGATATGTATAGAAAAATTCCTAAACTTGTGTATATAGAAATTTTTATGGAATGTTGTATTTTAAACAAACTATCGTTAGTTTCGAGCATGGAACATAGGATTGATCTTTGTAGTAAATTTTGTTTTTGGAGTTTTTGGAGTATTTCGTTATTTAAAATTTTTATTTCCGATAAAGTTTAGTTTTGCTTGACGTCACGTCGGTTATGCGTAAAATATCGATTTGTTGGACGCATAATCGGATAAAGTTATTAATTAATCTCTAGAAACTTTTTCACCAACATGGTTCATTATATCGAATATCAAGTATAACATTCGACCCTTGAATTCCAATCGCATCAAATTTTAAATTAAAGCACCGTCGCGTAAATTTGAAGGTTATACCCACAGAAATTTTGGGAAACATCTATATTTGAGAATTCTCTTAAATTTCCCAAATCGTTACGTTGTATCATATTTCAGGCATTTCAAAAGCCTCGTATCTTTAAATAAAGCAATCCTATAGCGGCAGGTTTATATGCAAAAAGAAAAATATCGGTTTGATAAATATCGATAAATATCGGTAATTCGAGCAATTCTCAGACTTCCTCGATCCCGACGTTTCGTGAAAACGGTTAGAATAGTAAACAATGGGTCGTAGCAAGAATCGATTGCAAGAAAATCGTCAGATTCAGAAAATTCTTCTAGAATGACACTGGGGGATGAATTACGCAAGAACGATTAGACGCGTTTCTCGTCGAGCCGCAGAACAATGAAAGTACGAAATTATTCGCGCGATTGATCGGGTGGAGAACAGATCATTTTCTGCGGTCTGTGTAATGGAATTAGTCATCCGCGAACGCAGACCTGCTACATACGTTTGCTGTTATAAAACTGCGCCGACTGAACGACACCGTCGCGCATTTGGTATCGGCAAAAAAGACCACCGGCGTTCGATCGTGTACGCGCCGTACGAAATGTAGGAGGAGGGGTTAGGCGATGGTGGGCAGAGAAGGTCAGGATCCCGAAATTGCAATGATCTTTCGGGGAGTTCGGGTACGAAACGAGCGGAGCCAAGACCAGAGCGAGACACACGCATTGCAGTCGGTCACGTACGCCGTACGTCTGGCTCGCTCTCGTTATCCTTTCTCTTTTTCTTTCACTGACTCTCCCTTTCGTCTTTTGTCCCAGAAGGCGGCCGGGCATATATATATATATATATGTGTAATGAGCGTTCTCCTCCTCCATTGCCCGTCTCGTCTTTTGTAAACAGAATCCGAACCGCGCGCGCAGTATTCAGGTGAAATGGGGCAGTGTTAGAGACGCTGTATGTATAGCGGCGAAAAAAGTACATTTGTGATGTGTCATGCCCGCCAGGCGCATATACTTTATGCTGAATTATTTTGGACACTTTTAAAGATAGATGTGAGAAAACTGTTTTGATTTGAGGGGAAAAACGCTTCGGTGGAATTGCTTTTGGTTGTAGTTGGGAAGAATTTGAGGTCACCTTCAGGTATTTCGATGCTTAGTTTCGCAGTGTGTCCTGGGACAAATGCAGTGGAATAAGTTATGTGCGTTTTAATTGATCTTTGATGAAATGATTTGATGATAAAATTAACTATTCTAATGCCACTTATTAGGGTAGTTCAGGAATGCCCTCTCTTCAAGCGCAAACTCTATATTTTATTGTATTAAAGTCAACCCATACTTCTCAGTCGAATTGTTTTACATTTGTTGTGACATATCAATGTAGGTATTATAGAGATAGTTCCACCGACTGCCATTAAATAGATAAGTCATTTCTGTCGTGTCAATTTAACTGGAGCAACCAAACAGCGTACCATTCGTGCATCATTATTTCCTTAAAAATTCCTTTCCAGTTACTCGTTTCTTCTTTTCGTCGTCTAGCCCTCAAAGCACTTTCGTGTATGATGAATATTCGTCTCGTAAACAGAATTGTAATCGCGTTGTTTAAGCGAAACGGGGAGGAGGCTAAAAAAGAAAAGAGAAATATTACCGGTACGTCAGACTCGCAGAGTTGTTGGTTTTGAAGGTACATTATTTATGTACATATACCGTTGCTGTTCCACTTATAGATCGTAGAAAATAATTCGGTACGTTTCGAATTCCTTATTGTGTCCCGATTTAAATTTATCCGGCGACTAGAGCATACGATTAATCCCGCAATTTAAAACTCTTTCATTCGCGAGCTGAATGAAAGCACGCGTACAAGAACAATACATTGCTTCGTACAAACGCTTCGGAACGGTGTATTTTTAAAATACATTAACATGCGTCGAAGTTGAGTCATCGACGATAAAAGATATTATAATGAATTCGAGATATTTCATGAGTGTGACAGAGAAATCCCTGAAATGTAGGACCAGCAGAAGATTGTTGCATATTTCACAAAGTGTGTCGGCTTCGAACGACTGACATTTGTGTAAATGAAGCACGATAAATTGATGCTGATAGGTACAGATAATGTGTATTGATTAATACTTCGATTAGTATAAATTTTATCGAAAAGTATCGGTAATATAATAATTTCCTCCATTTCTTAATGATTAAAGAAACTAAATTTGAATTTCCATGGGTATCTGTTTTAACATTTCTTCCCTTATTATTTCATCTTCTTCAGGCGCGCGTTACTAACACTTCCAGCTGTTAAAACTCTATCCACAGCAAGTCTACTTTTCAAACAAAAGTTTTGTTACTCAACAACGATCGTTATGCCTGGTACAATTAAAGTTTCAAGCGATTGTACAGTCAGGGTATTTTTGTAGCAGACGAGTTAGTAGGTATCATATAATGAGCGGTACGATAGCGTAGATAGATTTATAATTTCTAAAATAACGTCGCACGGAGAAAATTAAAATCTACCCGATGATTGCGATGCTGCTCGACGCTAGTTGTATTTCTTTCACTTCGTCGATAGGTACCTACTTAAAACAGAGGATAAAATCTCTGATCAACTCCAAGTGTGAGTTGAATGTGAAAATAGCATCCTTTACACACATTTTTCTCTACGATAATCAAGGTCGTCAATATTTCTTCACGCAGACATTTCACAAGGAAAAATTTAACACCCTACAACATGGTACACATTGAATCATCTAATCCGGTTACGTACTGATAGTTCAACCAGGAAAAAGTCGCTGAACAGTTTCACGGAACCCGAGACGTAAAGCAGCCAACAATAGAAGCGGGGAATACCCGCAACGAGTGTTCTAACCGTTACTCAACCGCAGTTGATGATAAATTATTTTTCTACTCAATTAATTTCTACGCTCGAAATTCGCTCGACGCGATAGCTTGGCTGATGATGATTGTTGACTCGCACGCGTCAGACGGGCTGTTCACTTTCGATTAAATCCTTATACGCAGTCGGTTACATCTGATTCTTTAACCTTGGTTGAAGGTGAAAGAATCGCCGAGGTATGATATGCATATGCATCCGTGCATATAGTTAACGCGGATGAGAGCGTGCCAATCGTCGCGAGGACAATTTCATTCGTCCCCGTGGCGCTACCACGAGGGTATGCACATATTTACCGTTGCGCGTTGACTTTCAAAACGGTTCAGGACATTTTTCTTGTTATATTGTAATGACCGCGCGTCGGCGGCGCCACATTTGCGTTTTGCCAGGGCGGACTCTTTCTTGCGATACACGTGACGCGGATCATATCTTCTTCTTTCCCCATAGATTATTCACGGCTGAATTATTATTCAAACCGTCGTGTTACGTGTTCCCTACTTTCCGCGAAACTAACCAGACCACTAGTTAAAGCAAACTGATATCGATGGCATTTCAAACTAGAGGTGAGAGTTTACATTCAGAGCTCCTGTTTCGTAATTACATGTTTGTCGTGAAATATCTTAATTGGGTGTGAATTAGTGGCTTGGAAAGTTAAGGAAAGGTAGGAGGGAAATATCCAGGATACATTCTGCTTTTACTGGGGTGTTTACACACGTGTAAGTACATTAGAATGAGGGACAGTACATTTCAGAGTTTTTTCCCTAAGCTTATGCTTTAGATCACTTATAATGATCTGATGATGGTTCACAAGATGTAGTTCAAAGATATAAAATATATAAAATAGTACAATCTGTTTATCAAACTGGCGTAAAAAAATTAAGTTCTACTTAAGAAGGATTTCAAGAACGTGTCATCTGTACTTTCCACTTCGAAGTACAATATTTATAGGAAATATAAGGAAACGGGATTACTGAGAAAACTTTACAAGCACAAAACGCAACAGTGTGGTAAAATCTCGCGGATTAGCACAGTTACAAGCCTCACGGCTTATGATGCATTCGCGCTCTCACACAGAAAAGTATATTCGTGTTTTTACGTTCGAAGTAAATTTAACGCAGATAAAAACGCAGTTCCCCTTTGTGGAATCTACGACGACGTATTTTCAAAACACGCTTCCACGAAGCAAACTATATAGATGTTTCAACATTTTACGCGGAACCGTAAGCGCACGGCTGGGCTTTATAAACGATTTTCGCGATAACCGAATCGACCGCGGCTAGTTACTTACGAGTGGACGAAAACACTTGCTCCTGTGGTTTCGATCGGTGACTCACGGAACGCAAATATTTTCCCGATTTTCAGTGCACTGAACGCGTGTTTTGCCCTTGGTCCTATGGTACGCGTTGCGATAACTTTGAATAAATACTTTTTCACGAAAATAACACATGTTGTTTTGGCATTGCAGCGCTGGGTTTATGTTTCTTCTCTCAGGAGCAGAATTACAATTTGTAATCCATAGATATTTGGCTTTATTGTGTAAGTCTCTACATTTGCAAAATTCACGCCACAATCAGCTAAGGCACAAGAAAAACTTCAGTTTCTTCCCCTTTTCTTTAAATAATTGATAAATTAAAAGACCAATGCTCTAGATATAATCGAACGCGAAATTCATTCCGACGAAATGAAGTTTGAAATACTTCTTGGATGTTGTTCGAACGTTAAGAATCCCATTGTGACACGGCGTAATGCAAATTTAGAAAACGAACGGGAACTCTTACCGAACGTTCGATTAACAAGAGTCATACGCAGAATTGGCGTGAAATTCGCTACCCGAAACAGAATCTTCGTGAATATAGCTGTGCTACAGTTATACCGAGATCAAGTCTGGACGAAGGAATATTCGAATAATAATAAATAACGAACAAACGCGCCAAATGACATTTTATTTACAACTAACAAATACATAATTAAATACTTACAAATTACAAAAATATAAAATCTAATTCTGAAATACATTCACCACACAGAAGCTCATTAATTTCATCCAATATATTAACCATCTTGCAATTATAATAATTAGAAAAGGAAGCATACCTTCATTAAAAGTAACCGACATTTCAGTGCGCCACATTCGTCTCGAAAGTATCGAAATCGTAAGTCGATTTGCCTGTAACGTGAATTTTTAACGCGAAACCTAACATTCCTTTTTCTTCCTTCGAGCTTTCATTAAACTTTCTGTCAGCACTGTACATGAATTTCACAAACAGCAGTGGTTATAAGTTTATATATTTATATTGCTTACTCAGCTCTCCCGCGTTTGCTTCAATGACTCAAGAGCGTACGGATTTTTAGCCGCGCCAGTTGTAATCTAATTGTAAGCCAGCGATTGCCGCCGTTATCAGCACATGTACTTTCGGCAGGTTATGACTCTTATCTGAGGAACGTGACAAGCTGCACGTAAAGCGTTCGGTTCGGTATCGGCCAATAAATTTAATTATCATTTCGAACGGCGGTCGTGCAGCTTTCAATGCGGATTATAAGTTTGCGCAATTACGGGCATCGAATTGTACGGATAATATAATTTACTGGACAAGAGAATCGCATGTTTTCACGTTCATTTCGTTCGAACAGCTCCGCTGCTGATTGACGCCACGGAAATCGAAATAGATAATAGCTAGCTGATTACACGGATGGCTCTGTGTTGCTTCAACTTTAAAACATAACGATTCATGCTCGACGCGTCGCGTTCTCATTATCGATTGTCTGCTCAAAGGTGATCTAACGTAGTACAATGGTCGTTAAAAATTAAAAACTATCGGTATTGCGCGGTGTTAAAGTACTGTGTATGTTTGTAAAAGAATAGAAGTAAGGAGGGAAATTGTTTCTTTTTTTACAACATGTGCTTTTCCGGTCGATCGTTTCCCGCCTACATCCTTTACAGTTTAGCTGGTACGGTGAAAGGCATTTGCCATTCTGTTAGGCTGCTAAAGAACACGTAGCACGAGTGTCTTACTTACTTCGATTAGAATATAAATCGTTCCTGTGAGGTAGCTTTTAAGGAGGGTAATGGCTGTTCCGCGTGTTTATAGGCGTGCAAGGACTTCTGTTTTTTTGAATGTATTTATTGCTTATTGCGAACTGACGTTGGCACTAGCTGCGGGAGTTTAAGGAGGGACACCACGGTAGTGGCCTGAAAAGTAAAGGTATCTTTGAAAATTTATTAAAAGCGAACTACGTCATGAATCTTTTTGAAATTTTCAGGATTTTTTATTGGATATTTAAGTTACACGAATATTTGTTTTTAATTTTATTTAAAGAAGATTTATAAACTGTACAGGACCAGTAACTTAGGACTGCAAACAATTTTCACTGATTTGGTTGACAGTTTTCCGACGAAACGATTCTTCGGAAATGAAAAAACCAAAAAGTTTTAGAATCTATATACGCATGGCTATGGCACGACGGGTTGGATTTTGAAAATTTTGAAAAATGACAAAATGTCAAACCTCTGAAAAAATTGTGAAATTTGGTTCTGGTTAATTAATCTCTTTCATTGAAAAAGAAATAACTATCCGTATATAATTCCAAAAACATTTCGGTTTGTTGATTCTAGAAGCACCGTTTCGTCAGAAAACTATCAACCAGACTTTTTGCAGCGCAAAGTTACTGGTCCCGTACAGCTTATAAATCTGTTTTAAATAAATTTAAAAAAAGATATTCGTATAACTTAAATATTCCTAAAATAAAATATCCTGAAAGTTTAAAAAGCTTCGTTACGTAGTTTGCTTTTAATAAATTTCCAAAGATAGCTTTACTTCTCGGACCATTACCGTGGTGTCCCCCCTTAATGAATGATAGATAGCTATACTCTGGTTTCGAAGTGAAGATGCATTATCGTATCTGTTATCTTGCGTCAACTCTGAGTGAAAAATGGTTCTAGACGCAGACTGATCCAAGTTAAACCTGCCTCGATTAATAACGGAGAAGTATATTAGATAAAAGAGATGAGTCTTGCTTTATACTTCGAAGGAGAAATTCCTCGAACTCTAGAAGCGAACAACTTTTTATTCCACAATTCAGATACAATTCGTATGCAAATCACTACTACAGTCAACCCTCCTATAACGCGATTAATTCGTACCGCGTTATATGGAAACCGTGTTATAAGAAACTTAGAATTACATAGCACAAATCATATTAATTCGTACCGCGTTATATAGAGACTGTGTACCGTGTTATATGGAAATCGCGTTTTAAGAAATTCATAATTAGTAGAAACCAGATTAATTCGTACCGCGTTATATGGAAACCGCGTTATGAGAAAACCGCATTATAGGAGGGTTTACTCTACAAAAGGCAATAAATATATGGTTATATATTTCAAAACTAAAGGTGCGTCTACACGACGACACTTTTATGTCTAGATCAAGTATATACGACACTCAAAAAAAGTTCCGGAAGATTGGAAACTGCGAGTCCGCGACACTAAATTCGACCTGTCGTTGCGGGAGTTGCAGCTAGAGCTAGACTGATAACACAGCAACTAGCCCTAGCTAGACATAAAAGACACTTGATCTAGACACAAATGTGTCGTCGTGTAGACGCACCTTTAGTTTTGATGAAAAATAGCAATGCTGCATCATTTCGGCAATGGCAGGGGCATTCCCTGGCAAATGAAATTGAAAAATGGTGATGTACATGCATAAAATCAGGGGAATTAGCTATTAATTTCAACCGTAAAAGTGAATTAGAAAAATTCATGCTATAGGGAGACTGCTTAAGCCAATTAAGTTGTATTACTATAAAGAAACCGTGTTATAAGAGTACCGCGTTATATGGAAACCGCGTTATGAGAGTACCGCGTTATAGGAGGACTGTCGCAATCTTTGCTCCGCGTTATATGGAAACCGCGTTATGAAAGTACCGCGTTATAGGAGGGTTGACTGTAATACTGTTCCATTGACTTTATAACTGCTCCTTACGTTGCAAATATCATTCACGTGTAAAGACCCGGCGCATAGTTAGTATAGCTACCCAAAAGTAAAAAAAAAATAAATAGGAAAGCAGATGTGTGTCGTTGCGTTCACACTTGATGGCATTTTGAGCGGCGTCTTCATGAATATCCCATCCAATCAAGCCCATCCTCCGAATACATCAGCAATTTCCGGTTTTACGAAAGAAAGGAAGGAAGATGTTCGGATAGACCATGTTTCGCTGGGTTACGTGAGGATCCACACGCCAACGAATGTGGTACCAAGGTTAGCGTGTCATTCGGGCCAAGGCTAAAAGGTGCTCCCTATATTTGTACGCCTCCCTCTAGAGACCTTGCGGAGTATCACAGCCCTTTTCGAGCACGCGTATTCAGGGACTTCTGATTACACACACACCGCGAGCGTCCCACTGATATGCCTCGTTGCACAGATATCCGCGTTGCGTTAACATTGAAAACTACCAAATATGCTCCCTCTTATCTTTACTCCAATGGACTGAATTCACGTGAAGAGTCACGGGTCGAATTCGATTAAACCAAACATTCTTAGAGCGACGATAGCCTTCTAGAATAATTAGAAAAGCCTCGACCACTTCGTTTCTCCGCGTATCAAGTTTCGTACGGGGCGATTCAGGCGAGTTACACGTATCGTCATTTTTATTCTTAGAATTTTGCTTGCCCTATTTTTAATTAATGAAATATTTAGTAATACTTTAAGCAAGATTTCGATGCTCTTTTCCATTCTGTGTTTGTCTTGAGTAATACCTACAGGTTCTAATTAACATCTTTCTTTTTCTTTGATAGAGTATTTAAATAGAGTTCAGTGTCCCGCGTGCTCCACGTCATGGTGATGAAGCATCACGTAATCGAAAGCAACAGGAGAGCCCCTATTCCAGTTTCATTCAGTAACATCACATTTCCTCTTTCATCTCTTATCAATAATACAATCTCCTATATTGTGAAAAGATTCGATCCTCTTGAATGAAGTAATTCTGTGTCTAGCAACTAAATAGCGCTTCAAAAATCTCCTTAAAGCCACCGCTGGCTCTTCCAAATGAACATGCCCAAGGCACAAGTCTCCAAGCACTAATTTCTCATCTAAATCGGGTCTACTTAGTCATCCGAATCCGGCTGATAGTAGTATGGCCACCCAGTTCCCCGAAAAGATTCCTTGCTCGACATGGAACTTTCAGTAATGGGAGGATTTCGGAGCATTAGGATTCCCCTTGCGCGCAAAAGTGCTACGTGCGGAGGCGGTGGTCCCGAGTACATACATATATATGGTGCCCGGCGTACGTGCACGGCTTGCTCGACCCACCACGTGCACCGCGTCACAGTGAATGGAGCTTCGGAACACGTTGCAACCCTCACGTACCCAACATTCATCGCGCGGCAGAAATGTGCACGAGACTCCCTATCCCAGTTCTTCTGTCCCCATTGACTCGCGTCACGTGTAGACTTAGCAAGATTAATGCCTTTTCACACGAGACGCACCCGTGACTCGCGACTGGTATCCCGTGTGTATTCAGTTGGAGAGGCAGCAGTGGTTTAAAAGAGGCAAGAAATGGTGGGAAATGCACGGATACGATTGAAATGCCAGTCGCCAGCCGTAGAAGTGTCTTTTGCCAAAGGCTTCGCAAATTTTACTACGGATTTAATTCGATCACGAGAGGTCGCAGCCAGCGTGGCTTGATTTCAAAAATCTGTGGCGCAACCACGCGAATCGCATGGCGCCAAAATACAAGTTTAATGTTTTGAATCAGAATTATCGTTTCTTTGTATTGAAACTTTGTATTAATTAAGGGGAAATTCTCGTGTAACCACAATAAAAGCAAGTGATTTTTGCAATTTTTTATTTTGAGAAAACTACTGCTAATATACAAAAAATAAATAGAGAAATAATAAAAAGTGAAAGAGCAATTTATTTTCTAGTAATCATCCAAACTGCGTTTTTTTTTGTAAAAAATTAAGCTCAAATTGATTCCCAAAATGGCCCACTTTGATATAAAACGCTCAATCAGGTCATACTGGTCGCAGCCACAGGCTTCGATGGTTCGAGTAGTTCTTGTAATAATATCCCACAAGACAACGACCCGGCCAAGCATCATTATGCGAAAACACCAGCCTTCTCTATTGTAACGAGCGAGTCCTGTGACTCACGGAGCTGCACGCGATGCTATCGTCCGCGTGGTGCATGCATTCATATCTAATAATAGGGGGTCAGTTCGATACCATCGCGATTGATACGTTCGTAATACACTCTCGGGTAATTATCATGTCGAGACTGCAGGCTATTCGGTGTCCCACACCTGTTAACATCTGCCGCGGACAGTCCAACAATGGTATATAACATAAATGATAGAATAGCCAGTGATTAACATTTGCGGAAAGTTGCCTTTGCCACTCGTTTATGAGACTATTCAACTTTTATCGGGGATGTGTACTTTCTTCACAGCTTTAACCGTACGTAAATTGATTAAGTAGCAATACAAAATGGGCGTATTATTTATTTTCAAATTTCAACTTGGAATTAATACAGAAGGTGGTTGATATCTTACTTATTTTCAAATTTCAACTTCTCTATTTTCTAATTAATTAGAGAATTAATACAGAAAGTGATTGATATCTTACTTATTTTCAAATTTCAACTTCTATATTTTCTAATTAATTAGAGAATTAATACAGAAGGTGGTTGATATCTTACTTGTTTTTAAAATTTCAACTTCTATATTTTCTAATTAATTAGAGAATTAATATAGAAGGTGGTTGACGTAATGAGAGTAATGTCACCGTTGGGCAGATGAAAAGCACGTTTAACAAAATTTCTCAGTTTGCCAGGGAAGAGAGAATGGGGCTCTCGTATTAAAATTATTATTAACGTTTGCGGCATCTTTGTGATTGGGATATTCTTGGAAACTTATCTGTACCGTTCAGTGCGAGGTATAAAGTCGTAATCAACAGAAGTGATTAAAATTCTTAAAGTATTACAAATTGTTATTACGTGTTCTCCTTCGAAAGGCGCTTTTTAAGAATTGCAACTCTTCAGAGCATCGCCTGGGTGTCCAACAACGAAACATAAACAGGAACATTATATTTTCGACAGATAATCGATAGGACTGTTTATCTTGTAAACTTTGAATCGCGACATTAGGTGGGGAGTGGCGTACGTGCAAGTCGTGCACACATAATCTCCTGATATTTACAATATCGATTGCTAGTCGATTCAATGAACTGATTCTCCGGATACGTAATTCCTAATGAATTACTAGTAAATTCAAATCATTCGTAGTAGAACGCCAAAGGAAATGCTGCTGTTTTCTATTTCTTGTTTCGCGAGTGTATTCTTTAGCCAGACATTTATGACATGTTAATCAGAAACATTTAATCTATCGAAATTATAAATGTGCTACCAGTCTGTTTAACTTCTGATAATGATAGATTATCAGCCGCGATGTCTCGCTACTTCTCCGAAACCACTTGTCTTTGCCACTTTCGTTTACAATTAAAACGTCCCAGAGTGCCTCCCAGAAATGAGTAATTATTAAAGTCCATTTATGTTTCATGATAAATCTCGATTTAAGGTATCATTCTTCTTTGATTGGCTGAAAAATTAAGCTATTTATAAATTTTTTTTCTCAGTAAATACAACCTATAATGAAATAAATCTTTTTGTCGACAAATAACCGAGATTTTTCTCATGGAATACCCGATAATACATCCTTTTTGATATTTTGTCAAACCTTTTTTCAAACCGACGCCATTTTATTACTTTTCAACAAAAATTATTTTTAATTTTTTTTTGTATAATATAAGAGTAGCTTAATAAATACCAAAAAGATTTATTTCATTATATCTTTAAAAATAGCTTAATTCTTCGGCGTTTCAAAGTATAATTACCCCTTAAAATACACCGCCAGTAGGATTTCATACTGTTAGTACACAATGTATATTAAAGCAATAATACAGTATTAAAACATTTTCGCATTAGGCGGAGTATTGCAGTATTAGTTACAATCGACGATTAAAAACGATTATTCAATTGGTTAAGCGTATTGAAGAATCTGCAATAATCATTACATGGACTCAGTAGGTTGCTGTGTTGTTCTCACCTTCTGAAATTAATTGACCCACATCGAAAGACCCTTCTGATTTTATACGTCCGCTAATTGGCTTCTCTCGGAACATGTTTCGCAAGCTTTCGTGATTCACATTCGCAAGGATACTCTGTTCTCTCCATTAACGTAACAAAACGCATTATTTTTCAGGCGATGGTGGCTTGCTACCCTGGTCACGGTTCGCATTACGTGAAACACGTGGACAATCCTAACCGAGACGGGCGATGCATCACCGCTATATACTATCTCAATCGAGATTGGGATATCAAGGTAAAGACACGTTCAATCGTCTCCATCGACTGTTACCTAGCTTCTTCGATGCTTTATTACAAGTTTAACCCATGAATATCGATTATACCTATGCGATGCATTATTATTTTAAAAGGAGAAAAAGAAAAGGGACAGAATAATAGCAAGTTTGAGGATCATGATACGATGTTTATTAGAACGAGCAAGCGTGCGCTCTAGGAATTTTTATTCGACTCGAATACCGTGCTAGGGTAAACGCACCAGTAAATGAACACCTAAGGGTAATAAATGAACGCTGTTATAAAATCAAATTTGCAGTTTGGTTGATTCCACGTGCTGCAAAAATTGTTTAGATATGAAGCAAGTAATTAAAAGAAGTTGCTTATTTTAATAACTTCTGTTACTCGTTTCAATCAAAAATGTTCATTCACTGGTACAACCGTCTACCTCTACAGTAGAAGTTCTATCCAATTTCCTTTCACTTCGTTGCAGATCTGAGCTCTTCGCGAAGGAGTGACGTGGTCTTTCGAAAATTCCTACTTTCCTTCGTATCGCGCGACAGGCACACTGTAGTATTCCTCACAAATCCACTGAATTACTGCTCGGTCACGAATACATTAAACTCTTCGGAGATTCTCGTAACTAAGAGTCAGAAAGTATTCGCGTTGATGAGTAGTTTTTTTTTTTACTTTCAAAATACAGCCGCTTTGATTTCAAAGTTCGAGAATATTTTAAACACCGGATTCCCAGTCATTCGAGTAATAACGCGTATTCAGGAGAATTTTGAATTGATTCGAGTAAATCGAATAAATTCGGGTAGGTTACTTCGTCACAGAACTTCAATTTTTGTTGAGCAACTTGACTCGTTTCAAGATACTCGAACAACTCAAGAGTTGAAACGTTTGGCGGAGAAAGGCAAACGGTGAAGTACGGAGGGCGTTAGGGCCTACGTGAGCAGCGCCATGTAACGTCTTCATGTCGTGTATGCAGAGGAACGTACTGTTGAGCAACGTTTACGTTGACTTGCACGAATCATAAGGCAAGCATAAATGTATGCTGCCTTCCAAAACGTAAAGCAGCCTGCTACCCTTTAATCTTGCGTAAATACGCCTGCCTCTGAGTGAGAAGATGTAAGAAGCACGATGAATTTTGGGGGGAAGAAATGGTCCATACTGGTCTCCATTCAGAAATCTTGCCGATTTTTTAATATACTGAAGAATTCCAGCAAATATAGAGGGTCGTTTTCTTGCTCCAAGTTCCATTTGTCGCATTGACTTAAAGTTGACTAATTAGTATTGAACTGAAATAATTCTCGCTCGGCGTTCTTACATCTTTCTTAACGATCTCAATCGTAGTTTCAGTTTCATAAAAATCAGACGTTTGAAAAATACATAAAGTCTGATAGAGTGGCATTGATAAGTATTTATCTATCTTTCATTTTGCATTGTGCTAACGTCACGTAACTCGCTTCAGCACTAATAAATAATTGATGGGGACAAATCGATCACAATTAGTATTGGCGACACGCCGAGGAATAGAGCATAAAGTGCCTTAGAATTAATTACAAATCACGGTAATGGTAAATCATGGAATAAAACGTCAAATACCCTGAAGTCTGTAAATGTTTTACGACCCACGGTAAACGCTCACAATGATGTAGCAGATCTAGCTTTATTACCCAACAACCACACTTCTTCCCAACGAAATATCAATTTATTTACATAGTAGGTACTCAGAATCTGTGCTCTTTAATTCAGCAAATTTTCATTACCGAGAACCAAGCCCTAACAAAAATATATACAATCCTATTTGCGTCGGTGCATTTTTGGAAAAATACAGTCACAAGAGAAACAACATTCCCTTCTGGAAAACACCCTTCGCGTTTGTTTAGAAGCGTTATACGACCCGGGTTTTAAATAGCGCCTGCATACATTCCATTCCGCAGCGATGTTTGTGATAATGCATCTCTTGTCCCGGTGCAAAAAATGGCCCCGCGTCATTAAATACTTTTAACGTCGAATTCCTCTCGCTTACTATAATCACGCGCGGTTTCTATGATTGCAGAAGAACGGAGGCCTTTTGAGGATATTTCCGGAAGGCTGGCGCGACCAAGTGGCGGATATCGAGCCTCTCTTCGACAGGATACTGTTCTTCTGGTCGGACAGGAGAAACCCGCACGAGGTGCAGCCCGCGTACAAAACCAGATACGCGATCACTCTGTGGTACTTCGACGCCGAAGAAAGGAATCAAGCTTGCCGAAGATATCAAAGAGAAAGTAGGTACTTCAATTGTACCCATGATACGGAGAAGTTGTTCGTCTAACGCCAGCAATCTTCTAATTACTTGATGGATCATAATCAAAGGCGGCGAAGTGTTGTAAATTTCATTTACCGTGCCCCTCCGGTATTCCACTGTCTTACTAATCTAACTTTCAGGAGAGTTACACGCGAAGAAGGAGAACTCGTGAGACATAGAGTATGAAGGACCTTTACACCGTCCGTCGACTGAATATGTAACTCTATTAGCTAAACTGATACACTTGTACATAGCGACACGACGAAAGCACTGGTACATAAAATATTGTGTATTATTATGTATTAAGATATAGTCGATTACAGGAGAACATTTACATCGGAGTATAACGAAAAAGAAAAAAAAGGAAAACAATGTTTTAAGGATGTGCAATAGTTGTAAGCGCGTTCTTTTTCTCTTTTACACGCGGCACTGTAATATATTCGAATTGGAGAGGGGCGTAAGTGCGCGGTAGCTCCTACGGTTCACGATTGTATATATATATATAATTATATATATATATAATTATTAATCTTTGTTTCTTTTCTTTTCTAACATTTTATGCTCACGATTTAACCAAACGTTTGAGATGTAAAATTTTAGCATCATTCGCTTGCCACACGATTGAAGGGTTTGTTCGTTATTGACACAATACTTAGCTTCCGATAGCTGAAGCACGAAACGATTCTTCGGGCATTCGTGGTTCGTTCGATCGCTCGGATACATGATGTACAGAGAAACGGTGTACGTGTGTTATTGTATGTGCGTGTAAAGTGGGTGAGAGTGTGCTCGAGAAAAAGGGAGAGAGTGATTGGAATAATAAGGTAATGTTTCTATCGTAAAATTCTCTGGAAATACCTACGTCTTCGTTGTTGTATTGGAAATACATCGTTTAATTTCTGCATAACTGATATTGTTATTAGCAATCCCGGCACGTTATTAATATGTGAAATGTTCGCCGACACCATCGTGATTTATTATTCTATCTCATATGTTACACGTTGTTCTACGAAGTTATAATTATTACACTGATGTCTGATTGAACGGCCAGTAATTGACTTATGCTTCCATGCAGTGAATCGAGATATGCCGGGGCCCAGTCTGTACCTGTAATATTGTTATGTACATTGCAAAGAGGTAGAAACACTGTGTTTACTATTGTATGTATCTATTTATATAAATCGATAAGAAAAAAGTAAAAAAAAGATGATGATGAAGAAGAAGAATGAACTCGTACTTCCTGTGTCCTACATAGAAAGTCTGATATACAACTTTATTAGTCAATTTGAGAGAGAAGATGAGCGTGAAATTCTCGCGAGGCGTATTATATTGATAATATTGGACTTATTCGATCGTAACGAATACGGTCAATAAGTTATTCTTCGATTCTCTTTCATTGTATTATTGGACACGGAGGACCAACAAATTACCCAGTATCCTTAACAAGAGATTAAGTTATTTTCAATGGTCGAAGTTAATTTAAATATGCTCTTACGGTTAGTAGTAAAGGTTGTTGTGGACTAAGTTATGAACTGATGATGCATTTTCGAAGTATTGTAAAACTGATGAAAATTGTGATGTGAAAATAAATATTGTACAAAATCGGCATATAATTATTCGCAGAGAAGTGGAGGGTATTGTAAATTACATTATCGATCTTCCTCGCCGCAAAAGTCTTCGTTTATTCTTCAATTCGCGCGCTATTTACGATTAAAGGTCGTCGGTGTCTTTCGGAATAGCGCAATGCTCGATTATATCTAGCGCAGGGACGTATACTTTAAACGAGAAATCGTTCTTCGGGAACGATCCAGGATTGATTACATGGCAATTGGAATACGTGGTCTCGTACGCCTCGAATTTGTCCGCTGCCACAATAAGGTCCGGAGTTGGATATATTTGTAACGCGTGGTTATATTTCCAATATACCGGAATCACCGACAGATTTAATGGAGTCAGATAAGACTGGCAAATAATTGATTTGGCATACTGAAAATTCGCAGAAAAATTAAACAGTATAAGCTTCAATCGACAAGCATAGAAGTATTAATCTAACGAAGCTCTTACGTGATCGTAGATATTCTCATCTCGTGGAAAGCGAAGCGTGTTCCTGCACATCTTCGTTAAAATATCTTCTCTTAACACTACTATCTCTTTTGTACAGTATTGAATTCTGCACGGATTAGTAGCGAATATCGCGCCGGGTATGTTTTTCCTGAACTCCTCCGTGAGATGTTTCGGGAGCGGTGATCTTGGTAAAATCTTTGGCGCTCCTATATCGTCCGTCGCTGGCACAAAAATAAATTTAGAAGAGTCTTTTACGTCCGGATACTCCATTATTAAATCAGCCAGATCTTTGAATCCCTGTTTCAGTTTCTGCGCGCTCGTTATATTCAACGGGAAACTTAAGAAATGCCCGCAAAATACGAAAGCGATAGGCGGATACTCCGAATATCCTTCCAGCATAGTTCTAAACTTGCGTAAAACAGTTACATCGTCCAGCCACATTTCGGATATGAAGATGATCATCCCATCCTTATTACTCTCCTCGTGAATTTTCAATTTCTCCGAAAGCTTCAGGGACAGGTTGTGCGGGCCACCGAATGTATTAGTGTCGCCAAAATCTACGCGCGAATTACTGGACGATTCTGCCGGTGGAAAACCTATATCTTCCACGTGTAAAATTCCATCGTTATAATCTCCGCTGGCTATTACTATAGAAGACTCCATGATTAAACCGTCCTGAAAGTTGTATACGACTGTTAAGGAAAGCAATGTTTATAATTATTACTGGCACGAATATGGTGTTCATAAATGTTGCCGATGCTTTCAAAGGATATTGCTCGCTGCAAGTCGATTTTAATGGTTCCTCCTGTGTCCTCCAAGTAATACTGACCCTCTGTCAATTGCGTTAAAAGCCCCATTACATAAATATTCCCTTTCCTACTGTCGCTCAACAAGTACTCGATAGGTACCAATTCGATCCAGTTTTCTTTTTTCTCGCCCAGCCTGGGAGGAGTGAATAATTCATGCCTCAAAGTTCTATACCAAAGTAGCTCGTACCGATCCCTAAATACTGAAGATTTGTATTCCGCATCAGGGTATAAGTCTGGCGTTACGGGCGACAAAAGGAACTTTTTCTTGCACAAGTCGTGTTTAATTTTCGGCGTATCAAACGCATTTATCACGCTTAATATTGTTTCTGTGCTTTTTAACGTATCGGGTCTTATACATTCCTCTATGGCTAGCTTGAGATTTTGTACCGTAATGTGTGGATCGTTTAAACTCTGCGCCAGAACTTGCTCCACAATTTGTATGAGCCAAGCGTTACGCTCGTTCTCTCCCACATTTAAAAGTTCTTTGGCAAGCGAGATGCTGAGCTTTCTAAATGAAATGAAGTAATTTTACGCTGTGGTGGGTTGTGGAATGATATTTGTATAATAAATTAAAAAACGTTTTATACCTTGAAAGTATAAGGCCGTAAAGTGAGAAGGTGCTTTGTACAGTGTTTACCAATTTTTCGTCAGCCATAGTTACAACTTTATAATAAGAAAATTACACTACACGTATTTATGTACATTACATATCACATCGAATGATTAACTGGATCTTAAACTAAACACAATATAAAGTGATATAAAATTGGTGCGCGTTTCGTCGTTCACGTTTGCCTCGTTGACAGTTGCAGTGTTCGGAACATTTCCCGCCTTTTCGCTGCGATGGAAGTTATCTTAAAAACATCGAAAAATTCCATTCAACGACGATAATTTATTTGGTGCATCGGACTGTGTGTTATTATAGACAATTTACGCAGAATTCGTAATTATATACATAAAAAGTGGAATGCAAGGAAGATTAAAATAGGCGTGCTAAAATATTCTCGACCAATGGTTTCGAAGTACATCTATATTTACTAACTTATCATGCGCGGCACGTTCATAACCTATAATTCTTTGGAAAACGTAGGTTCGTAAAATTGTTTTACGAACGATCGTACATTGGCAAGAAATTTTGTGAGTAGCTTCGAAATGCGGTATATCGGAGAGTCTAATATATATTGTACGTCACGTGAAATATTCTTCTTCTGTATATTTAGATAAAGAAAATAGCGCCGTTGTGATTAACCTAAAAGTCGGTCGCTATAAGATAGGGGAACTTGGAAACTCTTAGCTTTGTAAGGTTTACGAGTGAACGCTTCTTGTGAAAATGAGTGTTACTTCGTTAATGGTAATTTTCGGTACTGGCTTTATTGGCCTCCACGTGGGTTGGTTCATGCTACAAGAGAAATACGAGCCAGACCCACAGAGGCGCTTACACCCATTTCAACGTGTATATCGACGATATGTAAATAACCGGAAGGACGACAAATCAAATTAGACAATATGATTAAAGTGCAATGGTTTTAATTCTTAAACGAATTGGCTATCGCTGGGTTAATAGCCATTTACCATGAATGGTTTCATAGCAGTAACTAGCACAAACAGTTAAATACTGTGGATGTTTCCATTTTTATACGATATGATCGCAATAAATATGTTTATTTAACTGAATATTGTGTTGTTGGTATTCCTATTGCGTTTGTGAAATAAAAGGATTAATCTTTAATATTACTTCAAGGGCTGAAAGTAAATGTAGACTTGATAATACAGGAACAGATATCTTTCAGTTTATTTATAATTGTGTCTTAAGCTTGGACTGGTTGAGGCACACTTATGTTTCTTCATGGACACATAAAAAGCAACTTCACGAAATATTGATTTTGTACAAAAACTTTATTTTAAGTTGTACATGTAATGCACATACAAGAAGTATGTATGTATAATATGTAAATCATAGTAGCAGAACAAAATCTCTTCAGAAGTTCAAAGACAAACGTGCGAATACAAATAAAAGATACTAACAATTATTAATTTATAATAAATATTTGTAAAGTAGTAAATAAATAAATATATATATAGATATATATATATATATATATGTGTATATATGTACAATCACAGAGGAGCTTAATTACAACCTTTGATAGTGGGCAGGTGATCAAAGTCCTGCTGATGATGCATGGAGGAGCTTCTCGGCCGATTTTCATTTTGACTATGAACCGAGGCGCCAGCCTTGGGAAGTTGGGGCAATACCATTTGACTGTAGTTACTATTCTACAATGTAACAGTAACATTACCGTTTAATAACGGTATCTTCAAGAATAAAATTTATGATCGCGGAATTAGGTGCACTTACTCGAGAACGATCCCGATATTTCTTAAGCTTCTCGAATTCTTCCATTTCGGCCTCCGGCATTTTGAAATGGAAGTTCTCGAAGTAGGAGTGTTGTAGGAGTTGTTCGCACGACCATCTTTCATCTGGATCCTTGTCCAGACATTTTTGGAGAAAGTCGAGCTGTCGGATGAATTGAAATGAATTTTATTATGACGTAAATCGTGATCGCGTCTTTTTCCGAGGCTGGGTGGGAGGCACAGTATAGACGCACCTGTAGAGCAGCATTGCCTCTGTTGGGTAGAGTAGTTTCAAGGGGGGTGAGAGTCTGAGGAGTCGGTAATGTGATGCCAGCAAAGAATTCGTTCTGCTGGAAAATAGCTATGTGCCTCGACAACAGGTCGCCGATAGTCCTTCTTATTAAATACAACTGATCCACGTCCGACTTTCCTGGCCACAGTGCTTCCCCGCGTATTAGTTCCGCGAAAACACAGCCGATTGCCCATACGTCCACCGGTGTACCGTACTGGGTATCTCCGACCTGTTGGAAAGGCATCAGATTTCTTGTACAATTAACACAAATTCAAAAAATTATTAAACTTTGGGGATATGTAGAGGGTATATAGGTATGTATTACGCTTCTTTTTTGCTCTTTAAATTCACCCCTAAGGGGGTGAAATTGACCCCTGAAAATCCGGTTATTTTCCGATTTTGTGTTATAACTCGCAAAGTGTAAGAGATAAAAAAAAGGTTTTCACACTCAGGGCCCGAGTCTTCCGTTCCAAAAATTGCACAAATATTTAAAAAATTTCAGGTTGAAGGCTGTAAAAAAGTGAATTAAGGGCAGAAGCTATCAAAAATGATGAAGATAATTACCAGCAATTCAGGTGCCCTGTACCACCTAGTCGCGACGTACTCCGTGTAGTTTTCACCAGGGCTGAGCATCCGAGCGAAACCAAAATCGCATAATTTCACCACCCCCTCACCAGTGATGAGAATATTCTCGGGTTTCACGTCCCTGTGAACGCAGCCCAGTCGATGGCAATACGCCACACCCTGTAGAATTTGCCACGTGAGCTGTTTCGTGGTGATTTCTGGACACCCGACGGGATATCGCTCCATCTCGTTCAAGAGGGTGTACTCGCAGTACTCGAAGACTAGGTGTAACTTCCGTTTCCGCCTGAACACCTCCAAAAGATTCACCAGATTTGGGTGTTTGAGGTTCTGCAAAATAGATATCCTCTATAATCTAGAACAATCCTCGTTTGCAATATTCATTGCAATGACCACGAATGGGGCTTGCTAATCCAGGATCCGAGAACAAAAGAAGACATCCTTCTTCAAGAAGAAAATGCGCGAGCAAATTATCTGGCGCTCGAAATAGTTTGAAGGAAGCTCAGAAATCTCGTGACCCCAAACTGGAATCCCCAGCAAAATGCCTTCATTGCGATCGTGATGACGTTTCGCGATCATCAGCCGCGGCGAAAGGAAATCATTAAAAACCCGGCCCGGTTTTATTTCGCGTAGGAAGGAAAATATCCTTGGGGCGAAATGTCAGAGCCGAGGCGGTGGCTCGTTTGAATGCGCATATGTTTGGGAGGGAACCCCCCGATTATTTCGATAAGGCTAGGTCGACAAGAGCAGAACACGCTAAGATATTGACCGCCGCGGTATTGACCGTTGGCCACTTCTTGTAGCCAGCGTTGGATTTATGCAGCTACGCTTCTGCGGAAGATCATGGATTTTTGTTGGCGAATCAGCACCCTCTAGAAAATCTAGCCACCTAAGATCAACTTCCATCAGGATGCAACATCGTTATTATCAGATTCTCAACGTTCTTCTAACGCCGGATTCTCTTAGTCCGAGGGTAGCGAGCGCTAGGTTTCGTATTTTCAGGGTAGCGCAGGTCGTTCACCTGCAAGCACTCGAGGGGATAGAATCGTGCTGGGAAGCGAAGGAACTAAAGACGACAGACTTCCTCCATAGATTCTCTGATAATGTAGCGCACAGGTGACAAGTTTCTCGCTCTAGGGATACGGATATAGGAGAAACAATTCTCCAAGAATATCCACGTGGGGTTTAGCACTTTCTGAGAATAGAACGTCTACTTGTCTGATACGGTGAGAATTACGATTGCTTGCAAACGGGCTACTTTTATCGGTATTTAAATGTCTGATAACACGAAAGTTACACGAGTAATATTTAAAAGATACTAGAATCTCATGGCAAACTCAGCTGCGATAAAGACGAAGTTTATATTTCCATTCTAAAATAAGCTTCCGCTTCGCTCACTTCTATTTCGCGCATAGGTAATAGCTACTGACCTTAAGAAGCCGTATTTCACGAAGCGCGATCTTCCGTATAAGAGGATCATCCTCCGTCTGTTGGAACTTCTTCACAGCTACCAATTTTCCAGTTTGTCGATCTCTGCACTGGAAGACGACACCGTAGCTACCCTCCCCAAGCCGCGCCAGTCGTTCGTACCTTTCCATCGCCTTGCTCGGCGCGCGCGACCTTTTCGAAAAGAGAATTCTCTTAAAAAAACCTTTTAACAAACCAATTGGATATCGAATCGTTTACGATTCACATCAGCCGGAGTAATTACTTCTAGGCTCCAATTTATGCTTTCCCTTTTACTTACGTATTAGAATAATTATTTAAAGGATCGTGAAGTAGCAAAAGGTGTTAGAAGGTCGACGGTTCCACGGATTAAAGCCAGCATTGTGGCTCGTATCAACGCAAAGGGTGTGTGAGCGTGTAAAGTATGTTACGAGTTCAATGCGGATGTTATCTGCAACGACAGACCAGTGCACGCGTGATCCTATTGAGGTGCAACGGCAATCGCGATTCATGCATCTCATCCTTTGTGTCACTGATCGTAACAGCAGCGCAGCTCACAATGCAATCTCTTTGTACCGTGATCCACGGGAAACAGCGTGACAATAGAAAAGAGGCGACTTGACAGCTTGTTAGTAAGCATCTACAGAATAACAGGCTTGCTCAGTTCTATTCGCGGGAGGGGTCTGACGATGCGAGGGAAAGGCAGTTTGAATTTCAAGCGAAGCTATTTAATCTCAGGCAAGAGAGTCGTTGAACCAGAGTTCCAAGCGAAATCCAAGCTGGTACCCACTTTTTGTACTTGGCGAGGCATGGCAACGAGGTGAACTGCTGCGTAAAGAGCATGCTATCGGGTAAAGGCTGCGGACCAGACTGCGTGTATCCTCGCCGATGACCAAGGGTCAACCTCCCCTGTGGCTTTTACTTTATTTGAATCGGAATCTGGCGCAGGCGCCCTTACGCCAAGTAGCGGCGGCCAGATAGTATAAAAATTCTACGACCCCCACCCGGCGTGAAAAAGTTTCGCGTAACGCAATACAGTTCGGCATAAGTTTGCATTTGGTACCGTGACTCATGTTTTCGCATTTTGAGGGAGACCTTAGGAAATATGTAAATTCTTCGAATTTAGTTTCTCATTTATCTATTATTTATTGATATCTACTCTACCTACACGCTATATAAAAATAGAATCTTTATTAACGGTTTGATAATGATACAGAGCTATCGGCTTACCAAAATGGCACGCGCTGACGGTAATTTGCAAATCTTAAGTCGTTGACCATGTCGAATTCTGTGTAAACAGTTCACCATACTCAAGGCTTTTGGAACTATCGAATGGGATTGTTTGAAGCGTTAGCAATTTTGCGTCTCTGTTCGTTTTATGTGGGGTTGAGTGCGTGCTGCGATCAACTTTTCATCGGCGGAAATGCATCGCTGCCATTGAAAGGTTAACGATGTTGGTTAATATTGATCCTCCAGTTGCATCGTACCGTCGGCTAATTTCATAAATCGCCGCGGAGAATCTATTAACTTCAATCAGTGATGGATCCCAGCTTTACGCGGGCGCAACGGCTGGCCAACGCTGGCGTATACTACTGTTTCCTAATGCATAAGCGCGGCGTCACAGGCACGCGCCCCTGGTAGCATGAAATCTGAAGAATCGTGAGGTAACGAGCAGAATCTTTTTACCAACAATTCTCTCGCGATCGAAGCATCGTGATAAGTCGACCACGTCATGTTCTGAGCTACTTGAAAAATAATAAGTCGAGCGCCATTGACTGTCTTTGTAATCAACGGATTCGCGTGTGTAGTCGAGGGAAAGGTAATGGAATTGATTCGAAGCGCTCGAAATACAGTGGAACCAAGTTCAAGAAGAGCTCCGTGATTGTTTCGACCTTTTTCCAAGCTACTGCAAATTTATTGCAAATGTGGAGTAATGCTACTAGAATCGCAAGGGGAATAGTAATCGCCAGGGTGACGACAAAGCTAAGATAGTTATAGAAAGTGTCTATAGACAAGGAAATAATTCTTGTGTAATAAAAGGGCTATTCAATTTTTATTAAAAATTAAAAAGGAAAAGGGGCGTGTGAGGTTTGATGTCACGTTTGTTTATAGAATTCCTAACAATATCAAGTACTTGAGCTTTGTATACCATCTAGAAATCTCAGACGATCTCAGACGAAACTCACCGTACACTAAATGGCCAATAGAGTTGTATTAACCGCCTTTGTACGATGTCTAACACTTTTTGTCAGTCTCTTGGCATTTTTGGCAACCCATTTTAAAATTTTAGGATTTCCGTCATCCACGTTGGGTTATTTTACCCGTGTATATACATAAATAAATAATATTTGTACACTACAATAAGAAATAGAAGATTGATAAAACAATTCTTCCACGATAGCGGGCTAGTGTTGACGTACAGAGTCAAATTTATTCTAAACAGTTTACACTTGTGTATCCTGCAGGGTTGAAAATATATTTTCCTTATACATACAGGAATCCCATAATGACGTCCATGGTATCCTGTTGCTGATACACCCTTGTCGTTGAACATACCGAGCGTTACTAAGTGTGCTGAAACGCTACTTTGCGATGTATGTACTCTTGATTATTGACAATCGATAGCAAGCTACTACACCACCTATGCTCGAATAATGACCGTGAACGGGGTTAAAACGTTGTTTCCGGTTTCACGAGTGACAGCTTTCTCCTAAGTGTAGCGAACTTTAAAAATTTTGCAATTTCCAATGGCAATTTCATGGATTTTACTAGCGGAAATCGTGCTTATCGATTGCTGGCGCGTATCGGCAGGTACTGGGAGGGAAATCTTTCACACTTCTTCATAATTTAGTGTGATGCCTGTTAGCAGCTCCGGTTATTTATCGGGAACGACAGTGTTTACGATGCTTCAGTATATACAGTGAGTAACGGAAATATTTGGGCACTTTTTAAAATTGCATAACTTTTTTTAAATTAATCCAAACGATTGAGTTTTTTTGAGAAGCTAGAAGCATTAGTTTGCTAAGTGACGTGGTTCGTCGTTTTGAAGAAAATGTGCTTGGTTGGAATAGCAAAAAAAATAGTAAAGGCTGATTTCGGGAATTTCACGATTTTCGACCTTATTCTGCGATCTTTAAGCGTTTGTAGCTCAGAGCACTGTTAACTGATTTTTATGAAAGTTTAGGCGTGTATACAACTTACTTAAGTTCACAAACGGGTTTTTTGAATTTTTATTACAGGCTCACAAAAAAGTGTAAAAAACGACCTTTACTATTTTTTTTGCTATTCTAACCAAATGTATTTTTTTAGTCACATCACATAACAAACTAATCCTTCTAGCTTCACAAAAAACCTCAAGTCATTTGGATTAATTTTAAAAAAGTTATGCGACTTTAAAAAGTTTCCAAATATTTTCGTTACTCACTGTACCTATGACTTCATATTTCTGAGGAACACTTTTGGGATAGAATATTCCTCCAAATATTTTTAATACAAATCTTTCAAAAACATCTTGCGTGTACCGAAGCTTCAAAAACAATGGCACTATTTCATTCTCATAAAGCGTTGAATACGCAATGATGGAACGTTTGATAATTTTATTCGTGTCAAAGTGTATGCCCGCTATGAAATGTGAAAAAGTCTTATAAAGCATTAACTTTTCTGTTACCTACCTTACGGCCCTTACGCTGACATACTTTTGCGAGCGGAGTAATGGGAAAAATCGATCCATGTGAAAAAAAAACATATAGGTAGACACGTGCAGGAAGAAATATAACTTCACTTAATAGAAATAATCATAGAATGTTTTTCTTCTTTTGAGCAAGGGTAAGACAAATTCTGCTGCCAGATTTGAATTCAGCGCGTCGAAGTCTATAGAAAATGATGCAGGTACAACAAGTCAAGGGAAAACTTCAACCACACATTATAACAGAAAAATGGCAATTTTCTTCGAAAATGTCACCTTCGACATGGAGTTTCAGAGTCAAAACTTGTTTGTCATACTTCTTCAATATTTTTCCCTTATTCTGTAATATCTTAGCTTTATCCTCCAGGAAGATTCGCCCCTCTATCTTATTCCCATAAAAAATTCTACGAATTTGACACAAAAGAGTCCACGTTGCCCCACTCTGAGGCGCGTGAGAGGGACCGAGAACGATCGAGAGGACAGGCGACAGTGACAAGCCATAAATTACAGTGCCCTTTCACTCGCTCTCGCAACCAATCCGTCTCACTCGCCGCGGTAACTATAAAAAAGGTAGTGGGGATGGTGAATTATCACGAAATGTATTTTACTTTCGGAGACAGTACCGAAGTACTTAATATTTGCATTTAAAACAATCTGAAATAGTTCAGTTGACATTTCGATAGACGGTTGCTCCCGGAAATTTGAATTCCAAATGGAAACTATAACGTCACGCGAGGGAATTATTTTTACTTGAGAATGACGTTAAACGTCCGCCCCTCTGTTGACACATCAGCCACGTTTAATGGCGATTCATGACGTTTAGTGCATATAATTAGCCTCGCGTGATGAAACTATGTAGCAGAGATCGATCGATTTAAACCAATGTCAAAGTCGCCTATTCTGCAAAGAATCAGCCTTCGGATTCCGGCTACACCGTTGCTTCGCTATTTCCCGATTCAGAATTTCGGTAATACTTCTCTTACAATATGAAAGTAGTTTCAGCAGCAAATGTAGCACGTAACAAAACAAACAAAAATGCCCGACACAGGCAGATCCTAGTTTTACGAACATTTATGCGGCAAACAGATAAAAAAATAATATTAATAGCAGGGACCTAGAATGGAAGAGAAACGAAAACGATAAAGTAAAAGATTTAACCGAAATAAAAATTCCGATTTTATTTTGAAAAATTGAAATTCGTGCCCCCCTTATTTTAATCGTGAATCTATTTGTAATCTACTTTTTTTATACAGTTTATATTGTTCGAGGCTTCCGGGTGTAAGCCTCAAAACTCTATTTTCTCATAATACATAATTGTAACGTATAAAATTTTATAATATAACAAACAAATGCAATAGAATTGTTAAAAATAAGTTTACATGAGTTCTTTTATAAATATGAAATAACCCGTTCGGAATAAAATTTGTTTTTCGTTCCAATGGAAACGAAATATTTTTCAGCAGGGACGATATTAATCGAAAGGAAATTAATGAAATTATTATCAGAGCTGAACTGAAACGAAACAAAAGAAATTTCGTAATAAAATAATAATATTGCAATGACTCGTGTGCTCTTATAATTTACAACAATTTAGCAAACAAAAGCATGGAATTTTTCACTTTGACTGGCAAAAATGAAACTTTTAGAAACAAAAGGTAAACTGCCTCGTCTGACAAAATAAATAACAAGTTTCCAAAGGTATAAAAGATAAATTATTCCGAAAACTTCGAAGTAAAACAACCCCTTGAATTATCATATTTCGAAGTGATTTGGATATAAAAACAAATTTTCCCAGATATGATAGACTTCCAATGACTAACTCATATTTTTTGCATTTCTTTTTACTAAAAAACACACTTGTCATTTGTGGTTAAGTGCGAGGCTCGACAAAAATGTAAATGTTTACCTTCTTGGCAGCAAGGGCAGTGTGCTACCGAAAAGCCAGAGCTTTCTATCTTGGAGCCATTTGTCCATGCGAATGCTTCTCACAGGAATCTCGTGCCGTTGCTGGAAAATTCGGGACCCATCGTCGGGAGCTTCACTCTGACTCTTGCTGATCCCATCTGGCGTGACGGCATTATTGACAGACCACCCTGTGGCTGTCTTATCACTAACAGCGTCACGTTTCACCACTGAATCGAAGCGATCAGTGGTTCCCGACCGTTTGTTTAACTACGTCAGAGGGCTGATCGATAATTCCCGCAAGTTCCGCGAGGTGGAAATAACTTCGGTTGGATATTCGTTTCGAGTATGAGGTTTTAGTGACAGCACTGCTACGCGACCCTTGCTTCCATCAAAGTTGATGGACTTGAGTGATGGCGAAGGGATGGAGAACTGTATGATAATCGGCCATGCGCATAACCATCTCGACAATATTCAATTGCACACGATAAATGACCATTTTCAGGGGAATTTTAATTGACTTTCAGCTGTAATTTATCGTTTAAAATATAGTAGAAACGATTGCTCACGTGCCTTTTTGTTTTGGCACATTAGAAGCTTGGCCATTTTAACACTTTTATATTAATAAATTGAAAAAGGAATTAAAGGGATTATGAATAGATTTCGTAGTGTTGATAGAAGGTTTTGTTTGGGAAAATGAAACTGAAGATGAGTACTTCAATTATTTATTAAAATTATAACCGATTTTGTGGTATCTTTGAGTCACGATGGACATGAGAGTTGGGAATATGTGGATTGTAATTTCTTTTTATTGTACACAGGATTACATATGTATCGTTTGAAACGGCTCCCTTTACACAAATATACAGAGTATGTATAACGGGTTAATTCTTGCGATGTGGTCCCTGCTCTTGCAAGAACAAAATGCTTATTATTGTACAAGTACAATGAAGTTGTACCTATGTCTGTTTAATCAGCATTTCTTAATGCACGTTTGTGACGTTTCGCGAGGGCAGCATTTTTACACTATAAGAAAAATTGAAGAGTTTCGAATAAACGACCATCGAATTGAACTAAATTATTATACAAAAATGCGTGTCCCCTTTCTAATATCATTGCTGAAATTTTCAAGGCAACGATGCACAACTTTCTTTAAGATAGATTGAGATTCCATGCACCTTATTCACAGTAACACATCACAACACAATGTCTTTATATTATTTACCATTTTTACAGCGAATTAATTTTATACACAATACATTTTTCTATTCAATATTATACGTTACGACGTTTATACACGATCCTTTCTCTGGCAGTTTTCAGATCTTTTCACTGTAAACGTATCGCTTTAGAAGAAAAATCATATCAACATCGTGAAGCTAATTTATAAAATCGTAAAAAACCTGCTGCAGCTGTAGCAAGTAATTAATGACATTGTGAAGAGGGAAAAAAAGTATCACGTAGAAAAAGTGTTTTTTCAAGCAAATATGCGAATCGAAAAATGCGGACGTAATTGTTAAAATAGGAAGGCATGGCAATTGAAGACTTTTTAAACGCTTTTGGCATTTCTTTGGATGCTGGGCGACGATTTAGGCTTCTCCGATTCGTGTGCTTCCCCCCGGACAGTGAATGTTACGTAATATTTTTTTGTACGATCCAGCTTCTCAGCTGGAAGAGCTATTATCTGCTTCTCTTCCCCGTGCGTTACTTCCACCTTGAACAAATAGTAACTTTGTAAATAAAGTTTCAAATGTGCCTTCATAAGATTTGTAGGAAATTATCTCAGGAGATGGTGACACTAATTTCAGCTTCATTAGATATAAAGTCTTAAAAAATAATAAAGTGTGCATCAAATGTCTGAAGTAGCATTTATTTCTGATTCCATATTTATTAGGACCATTCTTCTCATTTCTCAGATATGAATAAAACATGTTTATGAATTTTGTAACATCACATTTTATTTACTCTGTATGTGAACAGAGAATGAGTCGGCAATAAGACAGAAAAGTTGGAAAATGGAATAGAAAAATTCTTGTATTATTAATACCATATTTAAGCATTAATTATTTAATGTGATAGAAAATTGGCTTGCATGCGCCTCATTCTCAGAACTAGTACGAAGTATTCGTTTGGGAGAGAAAGTATTATAGTTTCTCTTGAAATAATTAGACATTACCGTCATTTGCCCTTTTCCACGACTCTCTATCTTCGGAAGAAGATCCGCTTGTTCTTGGCCGCCTCCACCTACTGCAATTATAATCTACAATCACAATAGGGAAACTGACTCCTTTTGAAGATCATCTGAATTAAATTTCCAGATTTCAGTAGTCCATTTCAGTACCCTTAGGGGGTATATATATTTGTTATGGACTTAATGAAAGATTTTTATTACCATAATATCTCAAATTCTTGTGCATACATCTTCAGTAGATGTATCGCTATCGTCCCTAGCGTAATTAGGCCAAAATATTTTTCATTTCTATTTTTTTACTTTTATAGTCCAAAAAAAACGAAGAAAAATTGTGACAGTCGACACTTAATGTCCAAATTGAATCAAAGTAAATCGGAATCTGCTACGAACGATAGTCATGCCGAATAATTTAAGAATCTTTTTGGTTTTTTTATTTAGGACGAACAGAACGACCAAAATCATGTCAATAATTCGAGCAATTTTTTTGAAGATAGTCGACTTATATGTACTGTGGCGCCATCTTTATTTAATATTTTTAGCCAAAAAAATTTGTATTCATAGTTTAAGATATAATAAATATGCAGTAAAAAGTTCAACATAAAAATCTTTCATTAAGTCCATAAAAAAAATTCCTAAGGTTAAAAAAATCGCATTTCACAGTAGAATACTGAATTCTATAGAGATCAATATTGCTATTAAATTTACGCCTCTGATCAACAAGCACGAACGTCTGAAATGGAATTCTGAAATCCACCTTTTTTATCAATATATTACAACAACGTACGATATGTGTATACAGGGAAGGAAGTGTAAGCACTTGTAGCATGATGGCAGCGGTGAGTTTTCTGGGTACATTGCTTCGCTTCCGTGCAAAAGTCTGGCGTGGCTGGCCTTCTTTGGAGCTTCCTAAGTTGGTCATATAAGAAGGCCTCGAAATGTCTAACAGAAAATATTAATTACCTTCTAACTCATATGCTCCTAGAAGTATAATCCTTTCTTCTCCAAACCCACCTGCTTTATAATATAAATAATTTCGTAAAGTAATAACCTGAAAGTTAAGGGTTGGTCGTACTTTGCTACTCCAAGGGTGGGCCCAGCCATTCCTGCTTTATGGAAAGCCTCCACCTGGGAAGAAATGCATTCGAGTAAACCTTCGTGCTGACTATAACTTAAATATTCATCTAAACCTTTTATAACAAAAGCAGGCGACAAGTATTACCTGTCTCTTAACCAGAACTTGCTCGTTCGTCCTCCCATGGCGTATCTGTAATCTCTTCAGTTCCATTAACTGGAAGAAGATCTTCCTCTCGAGGTGATACCTCCGTAAGCTGATCTGCACGTCTCTCGTCACAGTGTCCATATTAAGCGCCTGCTGTTTGTCAGTATTAGGACAACACTTCATGATCCTTCTTCTTGGTATTCTCGACACCCTCGGGCTTGGTTCTATGCCGCTGTCTCTGCCACCGCTGTCGCGACGCTGTTTCCCTTGCGATCGGCTGGTTCTGCTTTCTTGTGGGCTCTGAATTCGAGTCAAACGAGTACGAGTACCGGGTTGTACCTGTATGAGAAAGTACACGGATCAATTTTTTAAAATAATGACAAAGTATATAAAAAAATTATCGAAAATAACGTTAAACTGTATTCTAAACTTAGGGCAAGATTCTCGTGTAACAACCCCCATAGTAGCTGATATTTACGATTTTTTTTAAAAAAATAACTATTGTTAGTCTTGGATTAAACTCCTTTTGGATATGAGGAGGCATCTTTAAACTCGCAGAAAATATTTTTTCATGTCGATGCTTCTTACTATTTATTAATTTTATTTTTCTGGAATCGCAAGTTTAAAGATGTCTCCTTAAATCCCAAAAGAGTATAATCTAATATTAACAATAGTTTTTTAAAAAAAAATCATTAATATTAGGTAATTTTGGGGGCTATTAGACCAGAATCTCCCCCTAATTACTTGCAACAGTTTCTTACTTGGGGCAACGAGTCAATCGCAGAAGTTCTGCAAGCTTCCTGACCCGTCCGGCATGTCTCTTCCTCGCTCGTGCTTGGCAGAACCCTCACGACTCCGATCTCATTGTCCTCTTCAGGCTCAGTTTCATGCTCCTCGTCTTCTCCAATCGCATCCCTGATCTCTTTCTCAATCTCTTCGTCCTCATCGTCCCACTCTGGACTCTCTATCACAGCGACAATTGCGCTTCTGTCCGGAGATCGTTCTTCCGAACTTTCGAACAGACTCTTCTTCGTCGACGATCGCGAGGACGATCTCCCAGCATTTCTAGCTTTCCCCGTGGAGGGCCTGGAGCGCCTCATTTGCGCCGATTTCGGTGAGCTCGAGGAGCTTTCATCGATATACCGAAAGCTCTCTTCTTCTGAAAGCACTTGCTTCATAAGATAAAATAATAGCAAATTGTTCTTGTAATCGTCTTAATACTCACCTGTCGTCAACGCGTCTTCGGCTGGACGTTTTTTAATCTTCTTCACATCCTCGTTCTCTTTTGCTTGTTCGTCCACGTTAGACTTGGCTGGCGACGAGTCCTCAGCGGTTTCTTCTTCGCCAGACAATTTTCTTTTCGTCGCGACTGGCGTATCGACGCTTAATGGTCTGCCATCAGCTTCTTCCATTAACGCCGAATCTCTCGAAGCAGACGAAACGTCTACAGACTTCCCGCGAGCGGAATCTGCTTGCTCTTTATCGTCCGGTGACTCTTTCACCGAGCTTTCAGCTACTTTTTCCTCGGCTTTCTCTGACTGTGGTGCTTCCTCTGTAACAACGTTGCTCGTCTTTTCTGACGTCGGCTTTATCAGACCCTTTTTCATAGAAGCTTCTCGTTTCTTACCGGGTTCTCTCCTTTTACGACTACCGCTGCCCTTTTTGGGGCTGGCGCCACCCTCTGGTTGCCTCGAGGGCGCTGACTTCGATTTCCTTTCGTCGAACGACGGCCTCCTTTTCCCTGTCCCTGATTTGCTTTTCGATTTTCCTTTGTCTTCTGGCGTTGACTTTTTATCTTCCTCCTCCTCCGACGGTGGAATATCCTCTACGGCTGTTCTAGGGGTAGCATCATCCGCCTGAGCGTCCTCCGGGTCCCTTGAACTTCCGTGTTTGCTCGTTGTATCCTCTGATACTTCGCGGCTCTCTCTGGGAGTACGTTCAGACACGTCTGTCTTCTCGTCTTGTGTGTCTTTATCCAAGCTGCCGTCAGTTTTCGACGTCGTTCCTTCGGACCTGGTAGCTGACTCGTCTTCCTGCTGACTTTGCAGTCTCTGACACTCTTTCTGAGTGTCCAGCGTGGGACTTTCTGACTCGGTCGTCACGTGTGCGTCTAACCTGCCTGGAAAGAGGACTCTACAGAAAATTGACAGAAAGGTTTGTTCGAACATGGTAACTTTACTTTTATCATAGACGAGGCATAGGATACACTTTACATCTTTTAGGAATAAGGTTTTGCAATTCTTATATGTTCGAGAGCCACGGAAAAAAAAGACCTTGGGTGATGGGACTCGAACACACGATCTTCGGGTCCTCCGCGTTACTGGTCAGCCGCTTTACCAATGTCGCCAAAGCCGATCCTCCGAGATCTCTTATTCCGGACTCCCTTTTGTGGGAGTTCGTCTCACACGAATTGAAATACGGACTTCGTGGGAAATCTAATAACGGTGACCGTAGGAAGTGATTCAACTCGATCACCCAAGCCATTAAAGTTAGTAAAGGGAAAAGCAATGTCGATGAGTGTAAACTTCACAATTTAAATTGGCCTAGTTCCCAATTGTTTCCCTTTCTAATCTCTTACTAGAGATTGCAATTTAATTGCACTGTGAATCGATAGCCATTGCATGCGACACGAAAATGGTAAGAGCACCCGATCTGTATGACACAAATTTATATATGATGTAAGGTCTATTCTACACCTCGTCCGTGTTTTGATCTCAGCTACATTTATCTATGCTAACTAGAAATTACTGTTTATTTGAAAGTCTTACCTGCTTCACCTTCACTTTGCCGCCTCTTCATTTCTTTTACCTCAGCAGAAGGTGTCTGATCTTTGTCACTTCCATCTCTACTATATCTTTTACCCTGATCGTCCCTCGTATCTCCTCTCCCTTGGCTAGCCCTCCTGTCTCCCTCGCCTTGCCTTACCTCCGCCCTTCCCTCGTCCTGACTCCGCCTCCTTTCCTCCTCGCGCTGAGCTTTTTCCTGCGTGGCTTGTTGCCTCATTTCCTCCACGTCTTTTTTCAAATTGGCTGCTTTAGTCACAAGGCTGCTGCGTGATTCGTCACTCTGCTGGATGATATCATCCATTTTGCTCGCACTGGAGCTAGCGTCCCTGGACACTTCCTCCGTCTCTATCACTTCCGTCCGCAATCTGTCGTCAAAGGTGACCTCCTTCGAAGCTTCTAGCACCGATTTCGGCGTGTCCGGGGCTTGGTCCTTGTGGACCATAGCTGTTACAACGACACGCTCGACCGTTTCTTGGCTCGTACTGTCTGTTACATCCTTGCGGTACCGACTTTCGATTATTCTATCTTGACTGTCGTCGTCGATCGAAGTCCTTGGAGTGTCCCGCTCGAAAAAATCCGACTTCTTGGATTTTTGCCCTTTGTCAGAGGACTGCATACGGTCCGTCGTACTTTCGCCGTTGGTAGATACCTTTGACCTGTTGGACTTCAATTTTCTTCTGGTGCTCCTGTGCGTTTTCGTGAATTTCGTCTCCTTGGAACTTTCCCTGGGCGTCTTCGATCGTCGTCCTGATACTACCTTCTCACAGAAGAGAAGAAGAAACGATAGAGCACTTGGCTAGAGGATGCGAAGGCGGGAAGGGTGTATGAAGTGTTAAGGACTTCCTGGACGATACAGAGGAAGGGCTGGAAGGGATGAAGAAGATAATTGGAGAAAAGCAGAGGAGGGGGAGGGGGCGAATTGCAGAAGACAACTCAGAAAACTAATCCCAAATAAAGAGCGCAAAGGCATTAAAGTAAATTAATGTAAGAGTATAGGTTTTGTAAGACTGCTAGATATAATCAAACGACAGAGGAGTGAGAAAATGTAAAATGTAAGATGTAAGATGTAAAGTAAGGGGACACCATTCAAAGCAGGGATAATAAATAAACAATTACATAGTACTACCTTCTCACATTTCTTCTCCAAACACTTCTTCACCACCACCACTTCTAGACTGTCGTCGCTAACACTTTCATCATCCTCGTCATCCTTTCGCGAGTCGTCTTCCTTGTCTTCCGTCCCATTACTTCTGTCCGTTCTACTTTCCTCCCTCCGCGACTGAGACTTTTGCCTGGATGCACCTTTGGCGTGCTCGAAACTGTCCGTCTCTATCGAGGATTCACTGGAATCTCGTTTAGCTCTCATCGATCGCCTTTTACTTCTTCTCCTTAACTTTTGATCGGTGTCATCTTCGTCGTAACTGAAACATTATAATGATCGGAAAAAGGAATATCGACGGGTCCAGAAATCTTTTCTACGTGTCCGAAGAAATACGAATTCCACTTATTAAAAGTGAAAGTAACCGGTGAACTTGAAATATTGTAATTTTAAAAGAAAAATGTATCTATCGATCAATATTAAGTGCCCTTTGAGCTATATATTTCATTCCTTAGACATTTTTTTCGATTACTAAACATACAATCTGTGCAGTAGCTGTATAAATTATCTAAAAATCTATCAAACTAGGAAACACTACCGTGCTGATTCACTGCGAGCTCTCCTTTGATGGTCCTTCTTCGAGGATGTCTTCGACAATCTAACTTCTTCCTCGCTGAAACTACGGCTATCCTGGCGAGCCAATTTCCTCAAATTTCCCCTTCGCCGCGTTCTTTTCTCGATCCATTGCTCTTCGTAGTATAGGTCCGGAAGTTTGCGACCGCGGCCTCGTCTGCGAGGGCTGCTCTCGGTGTCAGTGCTGCTGTCCACGTGCTTCATTCGTAATTTCGCTGCGAACACTAAAGCCATATCCATATTCCGACAAATTAAGAATCCAACGACACACGTAAATTACTAATTCATCAGTATTCATAAATATCCAAACAACTATTGCAACTAACAAGGAAAATTTTTCAATTAAAATCCACGATTCTGTCTTTCAAAAATATCTTCACAAATATATATACCTAACCTGACCTTTATTGGGCCCAGTTTTCTGTATCTTCAGCTGCTGCGCGGTAGTTCCCCCGTGCATTTGGATCAGCTTCGCGCAGTCCCTGTGGCCCCTATAAAGCGCAGCGTCCAACGCTGTCATCAGATTCCCCTTGCTGGTTCGCAACACCGCATTAATCCTCGCGCCGTTGTCCAAGAGAACCTTGCAAGCATCCAGGTGCCCATGGAGAGCTGCCACGTGCAGAGGAGTCTTGCCGTCGTGCGTGGCGACATCCAAAGTGCTCGGACGTTTCTTTGCCAACCACTTGATCAGCTCGATCCTACCGGAAGCTACAGCTTCGTGCGCGACGCCGGTACCTCTCACTGTCCTCGCGTAAAGGGAACCACCGTGTTGCGCCAGGATCTTCAGAGTCTCCAGTTGACCTTTGGCTGCTGCGCAGAGTGCTGGTCTGAAACGCGTTCCATTAATTTTAACTTGGACACTTTCGCTGCGGATAGCTTTTAGAATTTCAAATCGAATAAATTTAGTTTGAAGATTTTAATTGTTAAAGACAAGTAGCTTTATTTCTATTGGATATATTTTATTTCTCGTTATTGGATTGTAATGTTTTTTGATGGGTTATTTAATGGTGAGTAGTGTAAGTAATATTATTTTAAATTTTCTGTAGTTTCTGATTTTTAAGCCTAAAATGGAACTGTGGCTAAATGTTTTAATAATTCTAGGGGTTCGTAATTTTTTCCAAAATAAAGATCGCAAAATTATGGGATCCGTACTGTGTTTAACTATTTTTTTGCCATTTTAAGGGTTGGCAGATTTCTCCAAGCTCTTCCTTGGAAATGCATAAAACAGACGATCCAGGTTTTGAAATTTCTCTCCTCAGGAGTAGGCAAAAGTGCAGCTCATACAAGAGGTGTCTTTCAGCTGCCTAGGCTACTTACGTTCTACCCTTTCGGTCCTGTCGATTAGGATCAGCCCCTAATTTCAGAATTAGAGCCGTGGCATCAGCATGACCGAGAGTGGCTGCATAGTGCAACGCTGAGCATCCGTTGTCGTCGACGTGGTCGGGATGGGCGCCGCATAGATTCACCAAAGCCTCCACGCATCTGGCGTGTCCTCTGGACGCTGCACAATGAAGAGCCGTGAGGCCATCTTTGTCAGCAGCTCCTGCGGCAGCTGAACCGCCTGCTCTGTATTTTAATTACTGCTTTTAGAATAACAAGTTCCCTCGGTCATCTATACGTATACGAGGACATAAAATGAACTATGTCAGAGGTGGCCATTTCTTAGGGCTGAGGGACTTTGAGGAATTTAGAAAGAAAACTGAACTCGGAAGAAATAATGGAATTTGGATAATTAAAAAAAATAATTCTATCAATACCCCGGAGTGATACTAATTTACCATAAAACAACATTTCTCTTCTCAATTAATATTTAATAATATCCAAAATATGTACTTAAATAAAGTGAAACTTGACCTAGCCAGTGCTAACACAGCTTCAACGCTGCCAGCACTTGCCGCCCATAGAATTGGCTGCCTTCCGTCCTCATCTTTCCCGTTCACATCAGCACCAAATTCCAGGAGGGTTTGGAGGACTTTCAGGCCAACTTTCTTGGGCACAGAAAGCTCGGCAGTGGCAGCCGCGCCACAACACTGAGCGGCATAGTGAAGAGGAGATCCTCCGCGTAGGTCAGGCGTCGAGGGCCTCGCACCCGATGCCAACACCAAGCGAACACATTCTGCCTCTCCGCACACTACGCACAATTATAAACAGATATATTATATGCATGGGTTAAACACTCCAGAATAGTCGACACGATAAGCTCTCGCAGAGGAAAAGAAAGGTCGCTGAACGTCCCTTAATACAAATCCAACAATCTCTAAAAATGAAATACATCACATCTTATCATTCAGAGATTCTTGATTTGTTTTAATCAGCAGAACACATCAATTCGGAGGCAATTCATAAAAATATAACTACTCTGCATGAAACTTTCCGGAAGGACATTAATGCTGCAAATCTCAAGGTAGTGACCAAGTAGGTCGAGCCATTATTTGGAGAAATCTCCCTTTCTTTCGCTCTGTGCGTTGTTTGGTGGCTGCTCACACGAGACGTTCTTGAATTATACAGATGCAACTGTCGATTACGAACTTTTTCTTGTACAGTAAAGCCGCCGGATGAATGTAAGAACAGGGACTCGAGGCGCACAGCGATAAATCCCTGGTCATTTGAATACATCAAGGACGACAGTGGTCAATCTCGTGGATTATCTCGGCATGGGTATCGCGTGTTCCTTGGCGGACCGGAATGACGTCACTCCGAGTGACCCAGTAACCTTACTTGACCAATACACTCTGATTTTACTGGAGATCGGTAGGAACGATACGGTTGGTAATTCACAGTTTCCGCAGCTTCTAAGGAATCGTTAACTCGCGGTCGTTTACAGTTTGACCTTTCGCAGGCGGGGAGCTGAGTCGGTCTGCCTCGGGCTCTTGATTTACGATTATTTTTCACGAGTTCAAATAATGCTCTACCAATCTCGATCGCGTTCGACCGTATCCACCGACCGTAAAATTACTACTCTTGCAGCCTGTAATTGTTGTAATCTGAATGTTAACACCTTGACTGCCACGCGAATGTATATATGGATGACACCATTAGATTCAAATGTGGTGGGCAGGGTAGATCATATCCTCAGGGGTTAGCTAACAGCACACAGGGCGGGGGTTAATTCGCAGTGCGAGGGAGATAAGAGATGAAATAGATACGAATAAATCGAAAATGTAGAATGAATTTTTCTTGTAAGAGGCCTCTGTTTAAAAGAAATCTATTTTTAAGATTCATCGAGCTCAATGTGGAGTGTATTAAGACTCGCGTCTGACCATTGCTTGATATTACTACTTGCGCGCCAGCGTTTGACATTTTCAAATTCGATGTCCTTGAAAGCGAAGCACGAGTGGTGGATTTAATCAAAAGGCCAAGGTGGCAATTGTTCTGGGGGACCCATTTTTCGGGAAAATAGAGGTAGTTTACTAAAAACGGGCAAAGTGTAGTAGTACAGAATTTTTTTTAAAAACATTAAAACCGGCTTAAAAAAATAAAAATGCACTAAAAGTGAAACATAATTTTTTCCCTTATTTAATCTACAACTCTCATCATTTTTAAGTCGGCGTCAGATTTACACAGTGCAAATGATGAGGCGCCGACTTAAAAAATATGATTATTTTTCACTTTTTAGTGCATTTTTATTTTTTGAAGTCGGTTTTAATTTTCTTAAAAATTTTATGCTGAGAAGTTATGCGGGGATAAACATATATTTAAAAAAAAATACATACAGGTCGAATCTATAATCTCCTCATTTTTGAAGTCGGTTGAAAAATAGGTATAGTGTTTGGATAAAATCATAATATTTTTTATTTGAAGCCGAGGCCTCGGGGGACCTTTTCAGGCGGAAACTGCTTATCGGCCGCCCGTTAAATCATCGTTCCACATTTTCAAATTATCTTTACACAACGGGTCAATCTTAGCAATTTGGGCAAAGTTGTTTATTCCATTTTTAATTATAGCCTTCGATGGGACATCGACTATACGAGCGACTCTATTCCTGAAAATACTTGACGGTCAAGGTGTTAAGTGCCAAACTCTACGTCTCTATATGAACAGCCCCGTTTCTCGTATCGACACTTGTGAACGTGACCATTGAAAACGATACCCGTTGCCCAGTGAAGTACACTGTGTCCTTCCAAATCTTTGGCGTTCACGTCTGCACCGTTCGCCAGCAAAACGGCCACCAATTGCGTGTCGCCGGCGATCACTGCCAAATGAAGCGGCGTGTGTCCCTCGGCGTCGGGTGCGTTTACCAGTTCCGGTGCCGCCGCGGCCACGGCACCTCCGGTCCCAGCGTCCATGCAATAATGCAGAGCGCTCCTCAACGTGCGATCCCTGTAGCCGATCGTGTCCTCCTGCTCCTTCAGTAGCCTCAGCACCCTTGCTCTGTCGCCTTGCTGGCAAGCGTGCATCAAGGGCGTCGCGCCGATCTGTAGCACTCTGTAATAGCCAAATAACCGTCAATGGACGCGTGCAATAGTGGCACGTGACGGTAGCCCGTTAACTTTTACTTTGCACAGAGTAAAAGGTAGTTCAAGCAGTGGCGCACCCAGAGGGGGGCAAGCGGCCCCGCCACCCCCCAAAGAAAAAGGAAAAAGGAGATTAATGTAACCACGACTGAAGTAATTCAAGAGCTTTGTAAAAAGAAAAGAAAATTGGATTTTTTCTTTAAATCAATTTTTATAATTGTTTAAAGAGATTTATGGAATTTGCATTGGAAGTATTTTTATCTGTTCTACTTGGCTCCACCCAAGATTAAATCCTCAATGCGCCACTGAGTTAATTTATTCTACATTTTGGAAAAAATCAGAAGTGTAAATGTTGAATGAGTATAATTTAGTATAATTTAACTCTCTACTTTTTGTCTTTAGCTGAGGGTAGGTTGCTCGGATTTATGAAAGCTCGGTGTAGGGTTTTGTGAAATTTGTTGTTTCACGAGCGAGAGTAGAGAACCTGCTCTAAACAACGCGCGGAAGAAATGGATATCGATCGAGGCGAAGGTGTACCTGTAAGGCCTTTTTTTCTGATGATCCTGATACCGTATAGCGCTGGGTGCATCACGCGACCATTGCGTTCCGGTAGTTTTCTGCTTCTGGCGATGATTCCTGTACGGTGTCAGCGGGGGCAAGGACACGTCCGCCACGGTTTCCTGTTGTTGCTTCGGTTTAGGCTTCTCCTGGACCTTCAACGGGATCGGTGGAGTCTTAGTGTCCATGCCCGTCTCTGGCACCGGTTCACGACTGGTCTGACCTCGCGTGGAAGCATCTTTCGCCCTCTCGACGGATCGAATTCATCGCGCCGAAGAGAATGTCCTGTCCCCCTACCCTCACTGAAGTGGGTCAGTGCTTGGAAAAAGAAATTGAGTACGAACTTCGTCAAAGAATTACGATAAAATCGTCTCAGCACTTAGCACTTAAAAAACAAGCTCGTATTCCGTCGTATCTTGCAGGGGAAATTATTTCATAAAATTGGCGGTTCGGGTAAAATTTCAAACAGTACCAACGGGAATAGAAAATAGAAATATTAGTATACGAAATAAAAGAAAAGTTAGTATACCGAATTAAGGAAAGATTAGTATACGAAATTAAGGAAAAATTAGTATACGAAATTAAGGAAAAATTAGTATACGAAATTAAAGAAAAATAAGCATACGGAAATAAGGAAAAATTAGTATACGGAAATAAGGAAAAAGTAGTATTCGAAAATGAGGAAAAATTAATATATGAAATTACGGAGAAATTAGTACCTATACGAAATTAAGGAAAAATTAGTATACGAAATTAAGGAGAAATTAGTATACAACAGCATTTATTATGCAAATTAAGTTTCACGCTACATAAGCGCGAACGAAACAATACATAGGGACGCACAGAACCTATAGAATACGATTACAATCTGATCGTGAATGAAGGTATTAAAAGCTTTGGGTTGAACGTCTGACCCCGCTCGAACCTTTTTCACTGCGCGATTCTACCGCTGTCCATTACTACTGTCTGACTGAAGGCGCTTTAACTACTGGTGCGTGCCAGGAGTAAACACAGCCGCTGCGTGACTGGGAATGAGCACCGGTACCAATAATGATCACCCAATACGGGAACGGTAGGTGTTAGACACATCCGCAGTGATACAGCAATGCACTGATTCGGTGCCGAAACCTCGCGACAAATAAACGGCAACCAGCTGGTACAGATTCTTCTTTATTCCTTAGACGAAGTGGTATCGATCGCGTGGCCAGTTCTCCGATAAGTTCCATTCTGTGGCTTGGTATAAAGAATAGTTTGGCCAGTAATTAACCGACAGACACCGAGGCCTAGTTCCCTGAAGGGAGACTGACACGACCGCTGATCCGATCGGGAACTTATCACTAAACTCGACCCGAATTTAAAGCTCCGCTACTGTCCACGTGGTGGACTGACCAGGTCACTCGCTGCCATAGAAACCCAACGCCACAACACCTATCACCAGCAGGGGTGATTACCATTATGCTAGAATTCACGGCAAGGTCGCCGTCGGATTTTCATTTTTCACAGTTCTGGCACCGCTGATTTATTCTGTCGCAAGCTTGACAGAGTAACCAAGATTAATCCAACAAAGATTACAGCGACAGCTGTTTTTGGAGCACATCATGCTCGTTTCTTTAAGAAGTGCTAAGGCAAATTTAAACCATCCCCGCAGTGTGCATCCTACAAAATCTGCTACTTGCAACTGCAGCGAATAATTAAGCGGTGGATATTCAACGTTTCGCCTCGCGGTGGAGATAAAGAAGCATGGCTGGCGAAGGGAAAAAGTAAGCGAGATAGAAGACTGTAACTCGTTCGTTTCCCTCAGTTTAATTGCCCCCCATTTATCACGGGGAGACTGTTTTCCATGCGGAACTGCTGCTATCGTGGGCGATTAAGAATTTGAATTCGAGGGACAAGTATGGGACCAACGAACGGTGCCGTTCATTTCGAACGCGACTTGAAATTATCGAGGTGAAAAACTGAGTTGCGCGAGCGCGTCCGAAAGTTTGGCGCACGGGCGGCGGGTGTGCGGCGCGGAAAATAGAGCGATATGAATCGATTGATTTTCAAGGGAAAAGAAGTTTGATAAGAAATTAACGGGCGGACAGGTATGCACGCTACTGGCACAGTAGCACTAAACGATATTGCTTCCATCGGCTGTTGACGGATGTCCTTGAGAGTAGCTGTGAGAACAGCATTCTAATTCGAGTGAATTATTCCACACAAAGGGACCATTAAAGTGTCTTTCTAGTGTGACGAATGAAAAAAATTAATTTTTCGGAAATTAAAAAAGAAATATTATTTTACACGTTTGTAGCTTTATTCTATTACCTTTTAAGAATGTAAAAAAAATGGTAAGTAAAATATCCATTTACGGAATATATCAAGCATACTCAGTAGACGTTCCTTTATCGTTCGAACTAGAATTTTGTAAATATTTGCAAAATTGAATTACTACGGTCAACAAAACCATATTTTCTTTTTTCTAAAATTGATAAAATTTATTTAAGACGTTGCCATTTATTTGTTTCTCAATATTTTTTCATTATACCAGTTCAGTCCATAGCCACACTTCTACAGATTTCTCAATCTTTCTGAATTTTGTGTTTGAGATAACTACAATAATTACTCGTATCAGGTCTGCCATCCCTTAGGATATTGTTCCCTTCACAATGTCCTATTTCGCTATAAATAAATATTTTTACTTACAATTTTTTATATATTCTTAAAACATGGCGGAATAAAGCTACAAACATGCAAAAAGATACATACACACAATATTTGTTTCTCTTTTAATTTCCAAAAAATTAAATATTTTTACCCCGTTAATATAAATTATCGGTGTCAACTATGAACTTGCAAAAGAAAAAGGCTTACTGTCGTGACACCTTCCCCTTCGCTGTGACAGATTCTTTTTGTCGTGCGGTGTCAAAGGAACGGCTGAAATGCAAACGCGAGCGCGTGTTATTTACGCAATTTTCCCTGCAACTCGAGCGGTGTTACTACCGTTCTTAAACAGCACTGTCTACGTTCTTAGGCTGTTTCCCGTCACGTGTCACGCTATCGCGGAACCAGACTTCCAGCCGGCTTATAATGTGTGTAACAGCAGGCGCGAATCGATAGCCGTTTTGAAGTTGCGATCTATCCGCTTAGAAAATCCCGCACCGCACAGGCTAGGCGCCACTCTTATTCAGCCCTTATAACGAGAGCAACACTTTACCCAATACAAATTAGATTTAAGGAAAGCGGAGAATTCGTCGCACGCGTGTTACGGTGCATTCTCAACGGCGCCTCGACCGTGGGGGCTCGCGACGGAATAATTATCGTCACGAACGAGCCTTTTTATGCAGCTGCGAGCCCAGTGAGTCGTAACATATCGATCTTGAACAAAAAAAATACTTAAGGAGAAGCGTCGAGGAGAACACGAGGGACTGGGAAGCAAAAATAACACGACTCGGTATTTTTCCTTAGGAAATTCGTCGGAGAAGGTATCTTAAGCATTTCCCAAATAAAATTCTAAGTTACTTCTCTGCGCCAACTACTCCGAGTTCTCAAATTTCAATTAAATTTCAACTTTATGGCTACTTTAAATCGCCAGAATTTTTTTTCCGTCCATAATCTACACAGCGATTTATTAAAAAATTTTGAATTCATTTTTAGAAGCATAGAATTAGCATAATGGCACCCGCGATTGAAATTTGTATATATGTATGCGAGGGAAGTAACGCACTGCATTTGCACTCGTTATGCAGGCGATAGAGCCTGGAAGAAAGTGCATTCCAAGAATTCCAAGAATGTTTCGCCTCAAGGACTGAATCAGGGTGGCCGAGCCCTAACAAAGTGGCGCACGTTTAATGATATATGCATACACGTACAACGAACCCACGTGCACGTGTTGCCGTAACGCGGCGATGACTGAAAATCGTTATTTCGTTGATTCACCGTGCCGCACGTCGATCGTTATTGCTCCGTTAATAATTCCCGGAGGCCTTCGCTCTTCGTGATGCCGCGTCGTTAATATTTAATGATAACATCTCCTGTTTCACGTGAGATTACGTGCACACCCTGTGCAGTAGCAGGTCGCGAGAACGATTGATTCGATCGTGTTTATTGGCGATCGAATCGATGATCCGTCCGCGATCACCGTCCGGCGGCGAGGCACGAAAGCGAGCGGAGCAAGCGAGTGCGAGAACTCAAGATTTATCTACCGTAGGTTTATCTTCCAGCCGAGTGTCTTTCTTTTTCCCTCGTGACAAATACAGGAATTTGTTGAATGAAAAAGGTAATGAGAATAAATGTAGATCACTGGGTGTCTATTGAAAAAGTGTCTCCTTTTTGGACAAGTGTTATATCTCTGCAATTGCTTCGCGAATGCGATATCTACGTGTTATCTTGCGGTGACGTTTGTGGCAGTTTGGCGGGGAAACTTTTGTGAGTGACTATTTAATAATATCATGGGAATAAAACTTAAATGCTGTTGAATATAATTTAATACAATAAATTAATGAAATAAATTTAAGATAAGTAAAATTGGGAATGCATACTTTTTCTGTTATATTATATAAATATAAAGTAATATTAATATACTGTATTAGTTCGTATTTAGAAAGCAATTTTGCAATGTGTAAGCATAGTATGTTTACAACGCATGCTTGCGCTTAAGTGGCATGGCACAACATTTTATGAGCTGACACAATTGTTACAATCGCCTGATCCATTTAGAAGCGATTCTTCTTGCTGCAAAATACCTTTAGAGACGGTTATAATGTGAACGACCTTTCTATTAACACTCGGGACAGTGCACTTAAAGTGGTTCAATATAGGGTCAACATGTGGCAATGCAATACCACAGATGCTGCTTACTTCCTTAACAATTCGCTCGATTTGCAGGAGGATTGCCAGTTTCGATGAAAGAAATAGTCGAAATGCAAAGGGCGGGAAAAGGGAGATCGAAAATAAATTAAAAATGTGCGTCAATGTTTATTCATTTATTATATTATTGACACGTGCTGTTCAAAGCGAAAGTAAGGGGTGGTCCTCTAATGCAAGCGTTGCACGTGCGTTTTTGTGCTGTAAATATGAATTATTTGAACGTGATTTTGGGTGCTCGTTTAGGGGAAGTGTCACTTAGCTTGAAGCTTACTTTCTGAAAGATTGCGTCGCTGGCTTTTGACTCTCTTCCATCGCGAGGTCTGTGTAATCTTCAGATATGTCTGTGACACGGAACAAGGTATTTGTCCACGAGGTGTGCTCGTTTTGGAAACTATGAAGCGCACCACACGAGGGTGGGACGCGCACTGGCAACCCTCTGATACCGTGGCCAGTTAATGTAAGGGTTGCTTAGATACCACCGTCTCAGTAACGTATCAACAGAGACAGGAATACTTATTTCTCCATTTCGCAGTAAAAGATTTTTCGAACTGCTGAGGCGTGTATAATTATTAGTGTCTGAAAGTAATTTAGATTTCGACTGCATGAGAAATTAATACTAAGTTCTACAAGAGGAAATTAAATAAATATAATGAAATCAATATATTAAGATATAAACATAAGTTTCTCTAATATATGATATAATTTTGTTTAAGATATAGGTTTTATATATTATATTATAACACGTAGAGTTTAACAAGCTTCTCTAATTCACGTTTTTCTTCCGAAGAAAATAATTTGTAAACCATAGCCTCCGCAATTATAAAATATACATATTTATGAAGCTTATTGTAATCAGTAATAATTCGTGAATGAATAATGGTATTCTGTACGGTATCCTCAAGAAATTCAAGTTTTCGCGAGTACTGTACAACGGGGGGTATAGCTCAGTGGTAGAGCATTCGACTGCAGATCGAGAGGTCCCCGGTTCAAACCCGGGTGCCCCCTTGACCTTTCTTTTGTTTGCCATATATAAAATCTCAATGTATTATGTATAAATTTTATTTTTCATATTATACTGTATTGCAAAACTTATTACGATTATATCTAGCTTGAAATTATATATTAACTGTATTATAATTATATGCGAGTTAAACATATTTGCAAAGTTAATTGACTGAAAAGAATTCGTAGATTCCGCCAGGAATCTCCGCAGAAATAGATACTCTTGTATAGTATGCATGTATTAAAATAGATATTACAATCGCAGAATACGGGCAAAGAGCCACGTTAGTTACAATAATCTACAAAAGTGCATCTGGTTTAGAATGACAGAATCGCGGCGTATGAGCAGTGGGAGAGTGGGAGACTCCGCAATGAATGACGGGGTATAGCGACGTGTAGCATGAATTGTTTTCGATTTTTATTGTGCAAGTAATCGGATCTAAACTCGCGAGCAAAAAATCTCTCAGTGATATTTCGCGTGTTCCAATAGAGTTCGGCAATATCAATCGAAACACCATGAATTACAATCATTCAAGCGCACGACGAGGTAAGTTTAGTGTTCGTAGGCGTACATCACCTCGCAATACTTTATTAATATTATTATAAATCACAATTCAGATTCAATAATCTTAACAGCTAGTATTCACAAAAACGTTTAAACGAGTTTGGGATATTTTGCGTTTTATAAAAGTTACTATAACTTTAAGCACGTCGATGTAAGATATCGTTTAGAGGTTATAATTTCCGAACCTTTTTCATTTCCCTCGCCTGTTTCATCTTTCATTTATATGTAAAAATTGATTTCTATTTAAAAATTAAGTAGCAAATTCTCTATTTAAAATTTCGTTTACGTAATGAACATTTGTAATAGGTAAACCGAAAAGGTTACTCGACCCATCTGCTGGTTTATCTGCACCAACTCCGATGCCGCAGAGTCCATATATGTATAATCAACAGGTACAAGTCAAGGAAAATACAAACTACAATAACGCTTTATCACGGAATATGAATGCCGTTTCTATCTTATTTTTCAGGTTCCTATGGCTAACAATACGCCGCTCGAATATGGTTTCAACATGCCAGAGCAACAGCCACCCGCTTACGGATTCAACACTCCACCGATACAAGGCTACCCAGCGAACGAGAATCACGGAGAAGAATATTCGTCTCCACAGTTTACAACGCAATTACTGGCGCAGCCGATCGTAGCGAACATGGCAATGCAATACGGGAACGCTTTAGCAGGAGCTGGGAAGCAACAATTTGCGAAATACGTGCCAGTTACGGCTTTGAAATACTACTTCGACGTTGATACGGATTATGTTTTGACAAAGCTGGCCTTGGTGTTCTTCCCATTCACTCACAAAGTAAGTTTCATAAACGGCGCGTGTATTTCCTGTCTAATCGTTTGTGTTTTTACAGGACTGGTCTGTGAAGTACGAGCAGGACGTACCGTTGCAACCGCGTTTCGAGAAAAACGCGCCGGATATGTACATCCCAGCGATGGCATTTTTAACGTACGTAGTAATGGCAGGATTAGTGTTAGGGATGCAGGAACGTTTCTCTCCGGAGCAGCTAGGTATTTTGGCAAGCTCCGCGCTCGCGTGGGGTATCATAGAACTACTAGTGCACATTATAAGTCTTTATGTAATGAACATCGAAACAAGCCTGTCGACGTTAGATTTGTTGGCTTACTGCGGTTACAAGTATGTCGGTGTAAACGCTGCTCTTGCAGTTTCGATAGTCTTTCGAAGGCTAGGGTATTACGCGGTTCTGTTGTATTTCAGTGGGTCGTTAGCATTCTTCCTTATGCGATCTTTAAAGTTAAGGGTCATTCCGCAGGATCATAGCTCGTACACGGCGTCTGGTAACAAAAGGAGGGTCTATTTTATATTGTTCGTAGCGGGTATTCAACCTTTCTTGATTTGGTGGTTGTCGTATCACCTGATTTAATTGGTAATTAGACGGGACAATTGGAAACACGTCTGAAGGAGATGAAATGTGTATATTTATTTGATTATTCATGTCATCTATGCATTTTTGTAATAAAAAATTCTCGAAAAAATCATTGGTCATTTAGAGCTGTTATTGTGTATAATAGTATCTTTATTTTTTATATTACTTAAATTATGCGTGACGCTCTTAGATCTCTTTGGCTACTTTGTTAAACCTTGTTTTTTAATGCACTGCAAACAGTGGGAACTTTTACTAAATAGGTGAGGCATATGTTTGTAATTCTTTCGGCTATTATTCTTTGATTACGAGTTTTTCAATCGTATGGAAGATTAGAGTGTACGAAATATGGAAATTTCGCGTGCATCAATCTAAATACGAGAGAGCTATTCGAACTCTACTCCAAAGAATGAATTTAATTTAATGATTTAATCGTTATGTAGTAACGAAAGCATTATTATTCTCAGTCATACGAAAATTTCATTGAATGAAATGTTATTCCCCATTTGTTTTATCGCCATATTGATCGATTTTGAAAAACCTCTTGAGTAGTACCGCCTACTGATCAGAGGTTCGATCTAAATATACATATGTAATTACATAAAATTGAAAAATAAAGAATATCGTTGACAATAATTGTTTCTTTGCAACCGAGCAGCGATCATCATTCGTAGATAATACTACTTTATCCGTAAAGATAAAGGAACTTCATTGATATAAAAATTTGCTCAACAAAAAATGTATTCGAATATGTATTTCACGCGAATAAGACACTGTTATCTATTAATAATATATATTTCGTCTGTGTGCTCCAAAACATTTATTCGAATACATGTTCACGGAAATGTATATTTTAATAAAACTTCATTTAAATAACATTGAATGCTGTCAGTAACGTATGTATCAACAAATAAGGTTGCCGTAATTGGGTACATTATCCATGCGCGCGCATAATTCGCGGGTCGCCCAAGAGGTGTCTTCGTGTATTCTCGTGCGTGTTCGCCGGCCGACGGAAGGTGTCGTTCGCGTGGCGCCACGAGTGGGGTTAGTCAGTCAGCCGCGAGCTGCGGTGATACAAAGGTGTGGTGTGTGTTTCTGTGGGCCGACGGGCCAAAAATGGCGGAGCGCACGAAGACGACAGCCCCGGCCACCCGGCCCGTTCCCATGAAGCTGTTTGCCACCTGGGAAGTGGACCGCACAGCACCGAACTGCATACCCAGGTAATTAATAATCGACGCCCGATCTTCGCCCGCCTCCCGTCTTTCACGTGACGTTCATTCGTGTCATTATCCCGTGTCACCACTGGACGCCAGTGTCTCGCGGCGGGCATTCACACGCCCTTTTTTCCATCATCACTCGCATTTTTCCGTTCGCACCCTTGACTCAAGGCCGTGGCTCGTCGCGTACCTATCTGACCTCACCTCGGATTCACGTTTTTCTTTTATAACATACGCGCGTCGTAGGTTATTCGGACTGCGTGCTAGGCTATCGGGACTGCGTGGCGCGCTCTGCCCACCACCGTCTCCCGCTAGCTGTCAATCGGGCCTGACAGATCTCCGAAACACGGATCGTGATCACGATCTTCTTAATTTTCGATACTGTTATCGTAGCCTGTGTCATTGCCCCACGGCTTCGATCAAGTTTCCTTGATTTTTTCTCTCGTTTGTTTACATTATTCAATACCGATGAGTAAATAAACGTCTGAGCCGAATGGTAAACGAAGAGGGAATTATGTTTTGTCGGGACCCACCGTGCCACCGATGCTTCGGTGCAACCGTGTGGCGTAGCAGTGGCGGATGCTTGGGCGCGAATCAAACGAACGACAAGTCAAGTGTCATACCGATTGTGCCACCGCGCTCGTTAGGTTAGAATATAGTTTCGGCTAAGATCCGCGTTTCCGTCGATATAGAGCCACGATTTCAGTGTCATACAGGTATCACTTGCTTCGTTTCTCACCAGTTTTATCTAATTCTAAATTCCATTATAAGTAAATTGTAGTACTTTCTGTTGCACATTTTTCTGCGACAAAGGTGTTATTCCAAAGCTAAACATACAATTTTGTTGCAGCAAGTGGCGGCTTTATTTTTACAACGCGATAACGTATAATCGCTTCAATGTTTCACCTTCGATGTATGTATATTTTCAAAACTGTGGTCGTTGCGTTGGTCGATAAGTTTTCTAAGTAGGACGTTGAATTTTTAAAGCGACCATAATTTGTGTCGTTTAAAGCAAGTCGATTTTATAGTCATCCATGGACATCCGTTTGAACTGTAGTGAGCTTCGTTAAGGCAACCGTGATTTGATTTCGGAAGCTTGCCGCGAATCGAGTTTCCTGAACCGATTCTCGTTTATTTAGACGCGCTCATTTTTCCATTAGATCCTAGACACTGTTAACAAAGTCGTGAAACCGATTTCCATTACTGCGATGCAGTGCTCTAATTCATTATAGAGGCAGGTTGAAAGCGCAATTTAAATGGATCACTATTGTAGTTTAATTCCGTTTGCCTTCGCGCAGCATTTATTCCGCTTCGCGAGCTTTTTAATTAGGAGTGATATTTGATAATGAAATTTTGCTTGAAAAGCATTCTGTAGTTATATCATTATTAGCAGAATTTAACTTTGATAGAATTTGAGTCTAATGTTGTGACCGATATATAAAACTTTAAAGTTTTAAAATTCACGCGTATTTATATTAAATTATCGTTTGTTGAGTTTGAGTTCCTAATATGAAATTCTATGATTCTGAAGATTTTTTCGTTTCTATTTAAAAATTGTTCCCCTATATTCGTACAAGGATCATTAAATTGCAAATAGTTTCAGTAACACTTAATTATAGAAATTTTAAATTTCAGGATATTTTAAGGATCATAAATTTTGCATACAGTTACTGAAAATTTGAAATTTGTAATATTTATTTGTACAAAATTAGTTGCTAGAAATTCTACAATATCGAAAATGTTTTTACATTCCCAACGTGGCAAATATTATCAAAACAATTTTCATTTCAAAATTACGTTGCATTCAACATTTCGGATATCACAAAAGTCGATCGAGGATATCCGATAAGTTTCTAATTCAGTCGCGTGACATTCGGTTACTCGCGAATCTTATTGCCAGCCCTTTGCGGCGAAGATGATCTTATTACGTTTCACTTTGCATCCTACTAGTAATGCAATTCCCAAGACGCAATTTCTATCAACGTAATCACGTGATGCGTTCTCTTGCATTATCTGTTATATCGAATCTACACGTAACCGTATTGATAAGCAATCAATGCCCTTCCTATTTACTCGCTGATTAAAGTTTCGCTATAATTAGCAAAGTAGCATTGAATAACTACCCTCGTGAAACAAAATACTGCACAATTTTATAGAGAAACTATCGAGTCTGTTTTTCTCTTAATCTTTGTTTTTGCTTTAGATCCACTTTGTGTAGATACCATATTGCTTTTTTTTAACAACGTTGACAATTTATCAAATACGTATTTGTTTCTTCATTGAGTCGAAGTGTACTTGTATGTATGTATATAATACTTATATACAATACTTGTATGTATTGAGTCGAACTTTAGGTCAGTTCTTATTCATCGATTATCATCAGTTACAGATATTTTTCATAGACCAAATATTTTATAATAAGTTAACATTTTTTAGAATTACCGAGAATCTCCTGAATTTTTCCACTGCTATAATATCCTCTGCGTTCATAATTTCCTCTCTGTATCAGTCCCTTCCTGCTTTTGCTCAGTGGCTTTAATGAGCCCTTCTAGCACCCCGCTTGTCATTGTTACCCTCGTTCAAAGTAGAGCCAGAAAATTACCTCCTCGAAATTCTGCAATGGATACTCACTAAACTTCCCCCTCAAAATAATTAAATCAAAGCTTCGAGATGCTGCCTCATCAAACTCGACGCGCCACCTTCAAATAAGGCATCACATTGTTTCACGAACTATTCATTATGTCTTACTATGCATGGTCAAATTGGCGATATTAGTAATGAACGCGGTGTCCACCTGTTGGTCACCAATGAATGTGGATGCTTACCACCCTAAACGAGCTAAATGAAGCGATGAAACTTGCATTCGCCCCTGAATCCTGTCGTAAATCCTAGCGTTTCGGCTGCGGAGGCGTGCAAACATAAGCGAGCGATATTTCACGCGCGAGATTCGCGGAAATCACAGCGTCCAACCGCTGCGTGTAATTCGTGAAATATTGTTCCCATCGAGGTTCTGGGTACAGTGCTGAAAGTTTGCATCCTAGGCGTTCGGGGATCAATCCCAATGTATTATAGTTTTTGCGTTGAATAATTCACGGACTTCCAGCTTTCACGAAGCCTTTCTTCGCGCCAGCTGGACTCTGAAAGTTATTTACAATTCTAATGGAAATCCTTAAAAGTTTCACGGGCCGTGAACATAGGCCTCTGTTAGATGACTGACGCTACTAGGAATCCGACGTTTCATTTCAATTAACAGTTTGTAATTGTGAATGATGTTGGGTAGAAATTGGTAAACGCCTCTGAATGCTTACGAAATCAGCTTCCGATGAACCTAGAAAGTTTATTAATTTTCAGTGAACTGGCCTGGATATAACTATCAAGGTGATGCACAGGTTTGGTACTCTGGTTTCGTAGAAGCTGCTGATAATAACGAGGAAATTCTAGCTTGTGTATATTGAAACGAAGTGGGAGATGTGTGGTGCTGGAGACGTAGATTTTTGCTTACTTAAAAATTAGTAACATTTATTTCGGTATTCGTTTGTGTCAGCACGGTAAGGATTAAGGGGGTACTTGCTCGAAAGTTTGTGAAAAAGGGGCATTTTATATGAATTTTTTCCTTCCTAAGTAAATGTTCTACATAGTTCTGGTATTCATTAATATTGAATGGGAAAAATGGCGACCCATTGAAGGAGAAAATTTAATTTATGTAACCAAATTTGTTTACTATGATCTGTTATAAAACTGGAGATATTGCTGATACTCTTATCATTTTGGTAGGGAAGATAGAGAGAGGTATATAAAAGATGTATATGCAATTGTAAGTTAATCAGCTCGTTAGTGTCTAAGAAATCATGCTGACCATTTTGAAAAATATGATTTCAAGAAAATTGTTAAGTTAATCCACCACTATCATGTTTCGAATTTATCAAATTTTCACAACAAAATACTCAAGAACCTTCATACCAATAAAAAAATATATAAAAAAATCAATTTTCGAGCGAATACCCCCTTAACCCCCGTTACCATATTTCCATAGATACAAAAATTACGAAGAAGCTTGAAATAAGAGGTATTTATATTCAAGAGGAATATCCAAGAATGGAAAAATGTGGGTCATTTCATTTAAAAACCAGAGGGCTTGCCATTTCTGTCCTCCGAAATGGCCCACTGTTCCCTGAAATATGAAGAATAAATTTCCTCGCTACCCTTAGTAATTTTTGAGAAGAGAGCTTGTGCCACTTCATATTTCCTATCCCGCGCGAGGTTGAAGCTAAAGCAAAGTAGTACAAATTCCGTTTGGAATATTCCAGCGACCTCCACTTCGCCTTGACGTCTCCCCAAAACGAATTTCCCAATTGAAACTTCGACTGATTCCGAGCAATCATCGCGTATCCTAGTAAAATAGGGTAATTAGACGAATAAAAGGGGAGACAAGGTCGTTTCCCGTGGTTCGAACGCAATAGAAGCGTAATCAGACGTAACTCGAACGTAATCGCATTTTTTTCTCCCCCACCGTTTTAGCGGTCGTTCCGTCATCTTTTGATAACGCTCTCGGCTCATTGTTGTATCAGTGGGATGACACACGGGCGAATCGCTGCACCGTCTATTTTTGCAATATCTCTGGGCGGTATATCATCGTCGCTAACTCCTGAAGTGCGCGCACGTATATAACGTATCTGCGTATGCGCACGTTTCGTCGAAGGAAATGTGTTTACGCCTCGGCCGGCGCCGTTCTGCCTGTAAATTTCGACGTTGCACAAATTGCGCGTACACGTGTACAAATAATTTGATAGTGTATTAATACGATAGAAAGCGTTTGTTATTTCAGTATTCGGTTTTTAGTAGCCATTCTAATATGAAGGGTAAGGGGGAAAAACGAGAAATGGCAATTTTTCGTGATTTTGCGATTAATTAACTAACTTAACTAATTGGACCTTTTGCTATTTGCACTCGCCACCATCCGAAGGTTTTAATTTCTGAGTTTTCTCCTATTTTGACATTCTGATATTTGACGTTTTTAGTGAACGAACATTGCGTTGCTTGAACCAGTATTTTATTATCTAAAAGTTCCTTTATTCCAGCACTCGTGTGCAGTTGTTAAGCGGGATAATGAGGTTCTACTGTAAGTACATAATATATGTGTAAAGAATAAGAACATAGAAAGTAGAAAAGCTGGATTATTACCATTTTTAGCATTCATCTTTCGCAATACGATAAAAATGGTATTGCGCCGCTCTCGTTGTAGGTGGCTGAATCAATGAGTCACGTTTCTGAGTAGCCGAGGAAAGTAAACCAGATGCCTGGAATTGAAAGGAGCACCGTATACTCGAGATGTTTTACCAATGTTTGTCTTCGGTAGCATATTGAAACTTGTAATCCTGTTTCCGTTGACTCCTCGTAAATTTTCTGCAAAAATTATCAGTACTATAAATCCCTCACTACTACACGAAGAAATTAACTTCTTTATTCGAGTTACGAATATCTTTTAACCACAATATTGCGAAACACTAGCAAATATCTAAAAAGAAACATCAGAAAGCAGCTCTATTTTTTATTTACAGTATCACACTACCAAAGAACAAAATTTTTTATGGCAGTACCTGCATATAAATTTATTTTCCAGTGTATTAAAATTTTAATTCTCAATTATTCACAAAATAGGACACTTCCACCATCCCAGATTCCAACACAATTTTTTTCTCAAGGAAATTTACCATCCAAGTTGCAGCGTTAGGATCTCATGTCTCATCCAAAAGTCTACCAGCACATTCTACCCAAAGAAAATGATAAATATTCTTCCCACCAGCGCCTGTGCACGCCCGATAGCAACATTTATTGGTCGTATTTCATAAAACACCATCGCCGTGTTACGCATTTACGATGGCTCCTTGGAGATTTACAGTTCCCATCGACAGATAACCACTATGTATCTACACGCGGCTGCTTCAATTGCCAGTAACAGTTCCTTGTCGCGGCTGGGGCCTGGCAGACGGTCAAATAAACGATAATATCCCGAGTAATCGCCAGATTCGAATTTGCATTAAAACGAAAGCCAAATTCGCTGTACCAGCGAACGCTAATAATATACCAACGGGCGAAACGATACGGCCAAATCTCCGAGCCGAAATGTTAATCTCGGCTGTTTTGTCGCGCGATCGGCCCGCGCCTACGCGAGGATTCGCTTTGAACCAATAATCGCGCCTCTGTCGGATCGGATTGGCCATTATTCAGAATGCCCGTTAGTACCGTTCTCTGCCTGCGTTCCCATTTTCTGCTGCACCGGTGCGTTTCATTTCATTAGAATCGTCCATTCATATAGGGGAATGGTAATTTGTACTGTACGCGCTCGGTGGCAGAGGGTAGTGGTCCTCTTGATGTGGTCATGCATAGGGATGCTCTGGGCTGGCTGCTTAAAAGGCAATGTTCCTGGTTTTAATAGATGAATCTGTGAATTTAGATTGGCGGAGAGTTGTCAGAAGTGTTGGGTGAAGGCGGGTAATATGGAACATCTGATTTCAAAAGCTTATTAAAACTAGGGGAATCTTTTTTAATAAAAGTAACATGAGGGGACGAAGGAACTAATGCATAATCATATTTACATAATCAAGTGTAAACAAATCCAATTGTTTTGCAATTATAGTAAAGAAGCTGAAAAAAGTTAAAATCGACCGTTCGAAAAAAGGGTCCTAATATGGAAATAGGAGCCTAGGAAATTTGTAAAGAAAACTAAAAAATATTTACTTTTTTTTATTATAGATAAAGATTTATTAAATAATAAATAAATAAATATACATTATTTTTGGAATTTATCCTTGCTTCCTGCGTCTCTAGTTAAAAAAATTGAAAAAATTTGCAATTACATTCCGTAATTTCATTGTTACATTTGCGAAGAAATATCACGTCAAGATTACGAATCTGTTGCAGGAGATAGATAGCAAGAAAATTATATTTTTTAATTAACGCAGGAGAAACTGGTGGCGAGAACAGAAAAGTGTCTAAACAAGAAGATCGAGGTTGCTTGTAGATAATTATATAGAGCAGTTTCAGACTCACAGAAGTTGGGCGAGTGCAATGGAGCGTTGAATGTCACGTTGTCCAATCTCGACTACAATATTTTTATTGAATCACTCGGGTGCAACTAGCTATATGGCCTTACACCAGCTCCAGACTGAAAATTCTTTTTGCCAGTCAATTGATTTCGTAATAGAATCGAGCGAACCAGTCGTCGTTATCATTTTTCCATAGTTGTTCGAGCTGCTCCAGCTGTAATATCGCGAAACAGAGAAAGCTGGGGAATTAAGTGGTCGCCGCAGATTTTAAGGGAATTGATTTCATTAGGGGAATTCCGGTCGTTCTTCCATCGTTCGAGCACCTATCTCCAATAATTCTCCGTCGTGCAGGGACGTTTTAGGGTCATTTAATTAAAGCCCCAATTTTGTCTCTCGCGTCCAATCACAGCGGAAGTAAATGTATTAATAAGTATATATAAGAAATGAATGAACTACCAATTTGTTGAGCAGAACACTTATTCCACTAATTGTGTATCAATTAGTCCTCAAAGTACTGCCAATCTGGTGTGAACAAAACAGGAATTAGTACTGGCCTGAGCCTGACTTTGTAAAAATTAGAACTGAATCGGTATCGTATTGAAGCTCATTGTGAGTTCGAATAAAGCGTTGCAGTGGGTTGTGAGAATTTTTTGGAGCATGTCTGAGGTTATACAATACCTAAAAGAGGGCAAGGTTTAATTCTGTTCCACACTATGAATCAGAATCAGTGACTCAGAAAATAAAATACAGCAGGGTTCTTTTAGGGTCCAAAAAGCTGGAAGATTTGGATTGTACTGGGATAGTCAGCCGATGTTTATCTATTTTTCCCCGATTGCCTTATTTGTCTTCTCCATTCTACATACCCAACTTTCTTCCCAAGACTACTATTTTCCTGTTGAGTATTTATTTAGTATTCGAGGGTGTCCTTTAATATATCAGCCGCGCGCGATATATCTGATTTCATTTGGTAGATATTGCTCGAACGAGGTCGTTCGTCGACGAAAGACAATCGTCGAACCATAACCGAAGTGGGATCTCCAATGGGAAAAGCAGTTTCGTGTCTACGAGGCTCACCGAGGGCGAAAAAAGGCTCACGCGCGTTTGTCGACTGAATCGATTCAGGTCACCGATTCGTCGATTAATTCCGTGGATTTCCTTGCTTCGTTTTTCCGCTCGAATGAATGGTTTCTTTATCTCTCGATAGCTGAAGTCGACGAACCGCGGTACGTACGAGGCGCCTGGATTACGCCGTTTACTTATCGCTCGAGTCGTAGGGAACGAGAACGCGATTTTTTGTCAACGATACATACATCGATCGTAGCCTCGGAGCTTAACTAAACTGACACAGAGGCTGAGAATTTGAACACGTTATCTTTGTGACACGAATTATTGGGTATTTTTAGATGCGGTGGTTATCTGCGGGTCACAGAAGAGAATGGCACTTTTTTCAACACTGTTTTGTTGTGAGAATAATCTTGGGCACTAGTGGGAAAGGAAGTATGAAGCTTGAAGTGCTTGAAATGGTTGCTAGTTAATCTCGCATCTTATAATCAGAACCTGGTCACTCGGAGTTATCTGGCACCCCAGAAATGTAAATTTCGATACGATGAAATTTGTAGTTGAAAAAATAGTTATGCAAAGAAGCGATTTTTTTGTTAAAATTCACCAAATTTTTACAATTTAATATTGAGGTCTAAAAATACGTAAAGGCACGACATTTAAACCCGAAAATTGCCTGGAGTGCGATACCTTAGCGTGACCACAAAGGGTTAAAGATAGCGTCTTCTGTATCTTGTAAATGGCATTGAGATCTTGAATTATTGCACTTTCTTCCGGTGTTTAGTATGGAACAAAATTGAATTGCTAGATTTTATAAATTAATAATTCTTGAATAGATAATATGTAACTTTTAAAACGTGTTCTAAGTTGTGCATTCCAGATGTTTGAACGTGGTTTGACGATTAATTATGTTTCTACATCAGTGCTAACTCATTTCTAATTATTCTCTATATGCATATAGAATAAGAATCACTCAGCTACGTCAGAAATGTAACTATGTTGTATATTAGGACGTAGAAGTTAATAGTTCAGGTCTAAATGGTACAAAGTGCTTTGGAAAACAGTGTTTGCTAACCTGGTGACGAATACTCAGATAGTACTTTACATTGCAGCACTGTGAATATTTTTTTATCACAATGATTTTCAAACGAACGAAGCTTCGAAATCTCGCTCCAATACCCACTTATATCTCTCTACTTTCTTCATGCATATATGTATAACCACAGGCCTTCTTATCTATACCATCACCAGCGTTATCCATAAACACGTCATCACTTTTACGCAGTAAACGTTGTTGTTCTTCTCGTACATGCTACGAAAATCCACGCAACATGGTATTAATAATATACTAAGGGGTCGTCCTCAAATTACGTAAAGCTTCTTAGGGCGAGAAGGGGTCGCGAATTTCTTACGTTTTCTTACAAAGGGAGGAAAGGGAGTTAGGTAGCGTCTTACGTAATATTTTTTAACCTAATTTTCTATGAATAATTTTCCTAATTTTAAATGAATTACATAAACCTTCAACAGAATCTTAATAACTGAAAAAATGCAATTTAAAAAAATGTTACATAAGGAAGAGGGGAGGGAGTTGGAATATAAAATCTGATGATATCCTCTATTATATTTGTCTTATTTGTAATAATTTTATCCCCGCCCTTTTAAAAACAAATGTTGAAAAATTGCAATCTTTCCAGATGTTGTAGCTAATCAATAAATGAAGAAACAATAACATTCACACATTGTTACTTTAATTACAACCGCAACTTTCACAGATTTTGACGAAAATGTTTTGAGTATACAAATTTTGCCACCCTCTGTAAGTTTGCCACCTAAAAACACGATAAACAAAAAAGTTATCGTACCCACACTTCCCAAATCCATACTTCAAGTACAAAACCAAACACTTAAGTGCCTATTCACACGGGACACTGTATCTCGCCATTGGTCATACAGATAAATTCACACATTTTCCACCTCTATCCATCTTCTTTAAACCAGCGCTATCTCTACCAAGAGTGCCCAGTGAATATATCCGAGATACCAGTCACGAGCCGCAACAGTGCCCCGCGTGAATAACTCTGACAATAGGGTTTCGTGCGCTATAGATTTCACGAATCTCCGTCAGGAGTTCGCTGCATGGACTCTGTACCCTTTTCTCCAAATCACCAGAAACGCGCTCCGATTCGGCGAGCCGCGAGGAACGACGCGCTATATCTGAATCTCTCGTCGCTCATTAGGGATTTATCCGAATGGCCTATCTCGTTATCAGTCGACGAAGAAATATACGACGAACAGATGCGATCGCTTCGACATATAGGACACGGAAAACGAACGGACGACACGCATGCTCGCAAAAGTGGACGGAATTTGTTATGCGGGACCACGCGGTACGCGAACACCCGCGAATCGATTGGCTGTTGTCCGCCCCAATTTCTTGGTAATCGAATCTGCCGATGGAACGCCCCGCAACCAAGGAAAATTCATTTTGACAGGAATGAGAAAAAAGACGGAGCTGGCGCTCGCGTTTCCGTTAATCACCGGGCGTGTTGAAAGCAAATTAGTTCATCGTTTTAACGAGCGTATTCCGCAGATTCCATTAGAACGGTGCGCACGTTCCCCTTTTTTTCCTTTCATTGAAACTCCATTTCCCGGCTGCCCCTGTTTTACGTACGGCGAATAAATATTGCTCGTTGCGCTGCGATTTATGCAAGCGTTAACAAACGGGAGGATATTTTTTAACCGCGGAGCTGCACGCTTTTATTCCTCGGAATCGCAATGATCGTAAAGTAAACAGCCAGTTTTTAATTTATTTTACATTCATTGCGTACCGAAGCTCGTAGTAGAGACTGTTATTTTTGGTTATTTTGTGAAGTGCTGTATGTGGTAATTTTTATTGTATTTTGTTGTTGAGGGAGGGGAGGAATAATATTCGAAGTTTTTTAGTTAAAAGTTTATAATGTTATATTTGTTCAGAATTTATATTCCATTCAGAGTTTCTGTTTTACTTTATAGCATTTTATTCAGAATTGAAATTCGATGTTACGCCACAGTTATAAAACTACTTAATCATTTATTCATTAAGTATAGATTCCACGTCTTTTACTACGTAGATTATAATTTCTTTATAATTTCGGGAAATATTACATTGTTCATTGAATGAAATGAATGAATCGTCTTTATTTTTTTATATAAAATACAATTTTCCGCCATCAATTAGCTGCAGCATCTGTTCTTTCCTTCCTTTCTTCAATTTTTCCTTGGTCTGCTCTTTGCTGGGCCAAAAATATTCCTTTAATCATCATCTTGCTCTCCCTGATACTTGAGAGTTTATGACTCGTTTGTGGTAGTGATCAGAACTTTTAAGGCCGGTAAAACTTCTTCCACGTGGAAGCATTTATTATACAGCATCTTCTGAAATTGTTGGACTACTCGAGGCAAGCAAATTCCTTATAAAGAACGAAACCAAAAAATCCCATCGTTTTCCAAACTGAACCTTTGTTCTCAGGATAAATAACTAACTAAATTTTCCTAATCCATTATCAGAGCGCTCTATTCAAGTTCCAGACGCTTGCACGCGGTCAGATACGAGAAATACACTTTGATTTGTGTTCGCAGACAGTGATTCATAGGTTTGTTCATACAAATTCAGAATAACTAATTGTGAAAGCTACTGCGTTGCCTTTGTTCTCTTATCTCTGTCATCTCCGGCTTTCATGTCTAACTGTCGTCTAGTTTCTCTAATTATAATTCTAGATAGCTCTTCGCGTTCAAATTTCTGAGTCACTGTATATTGTTACGTTAACGAACAGCATTCTAACACCATTTTCGAGGGTGCCAAGGCATATTTTCACTGACATTATCAATTTCCACACGCCAAGATATTTAATTTTCTTTAAGCATTTCAAAATTCACTTATCATGCCATTAGAAACAGATTTAATTTCATATAACTTCTCAGGAACAGAAACACTTGCTTTCCAATCATGGAATTTCAATACCTACACAAGTCACAAATCGTATCGGCACTTTTGTCCATTTTTATAAAATGAAATGTGCAATAAAACACAATACATTACTAATTCGTTCAATTTTTGACTTCATATATAATTTTTAAATCCACCACGTCCTATAATTTTGAGACACCCTGTGCTATATCGAGTCGCGAAGAGTCTCGAGACTTCGATAGTTGGACGATCGCGATAAAATTTATTGGCAACGTGACCAGGCTTCTCCTCGAGGACTCGTTATCCGATCGTTAACGAGATCAGAAAAGAAACGTCAGAACGCAGAGGTAAAGATATTCCCTAGAATACTCGGTTACTTGAGTTGGTGATTCATGAATTTTATTCGCCAATTCGTTTCTCCTATCGATGACTCGTCGCATTATATTCCTTCACGGGTGATCCATTAATCTTGAATTATATGTTTTACCACGCTCGTGATACAGAATTTATGCAACGGAGTTTCAAAACGAAGCTTTTTACATCTGCCAAGAGATATCCGGCAATTGTGAGTTCGATGAATAACGGCGAGTTTTTTCTGTAAGGGAATTTCATTTTTGCGTCATTAAGCGAGGGAGATTATCTGCGAAAAGGATACACTGATATTTGCAAATGCCAACGAGCTTGAAACGGGGTATTATCGCTATTGTGGTCTCTTTTACGAGGCGGGAAGTAGAAGCATTGATATTAATGAAAGTCAGTGTAGGGGGTCCGTTTCTCAACGTCATCTTTGGAAATTTATTTAACAAAAACTATAAGTTTATACTGTCTGGCGTTTTGCCTGGATATTAAGGTGTGTTTCAAGTAATACTCAGAATTTTTTTGAGCTTTTTCATGGCATATATACCTACGTAGATAGATATAGTCGATGAAGTAAGCTTCTTCAAAAAATTCTTTTTCCTCGACCGATGGTGTGGGGACTGTTATCGTCAGCTAAAAAGGAAAACCTAGGTTTATTTTCTTTAATATGGTTGCCGCTATGGTTGGAACCACGAAGGCCCCTTAACAATAAAAAATCGCGAAGGACAGCATTTTGAAAAATTGTTCTATTTTTACTAAAAATGTAGCTATTTTCGTACCGTAAAATTAATTTTTTACAAGATAGAGACTCGTTAAAAAATTCTGAGTATTCAACCACACCTTAATATGCAGGAAAAACACCAAACAGTATAACCTTATAGTTTTTATTAAATAAATTTCCGAAGATGGCGTTGAAAAACATGTAGTTGCAAACAATTTGCAAGAAATTGTGTCTAGCAACGGGGAGCAGACTATTCAATCATAATGGAATTCCGAACATAATGGAATTTGAAATCCTATTGGAACCATTAACTATCAACCTCGGAAACAAAGGAGCATTGTGCTTCAGTCAATTCGAAAGTTAGTTTCAATGCCGACTTCCATAAGTTTGTTAGTCACATAGATTTCAGCGTAATATTTCAGTACTTCGCAGTTTATCAAAATAGAAAAAGCTGGAAATCAATTTTGATCCGCGGTGCACGGCATAAGTAATTTCTGAAAAGTGTACATTTAACTGACCAGCAATTAGGCTGTCGAAGCTGCGGATGGATCGTTATCAAGGGGAACAGCAGGAAAACGGAGGAAAAAGTTTTTACGGTCGACAGGAAAACCTATAAAGTGTTAAGCATGCCCGTCAGCGGAAGGGAATAATGGCGTGGTAATCGTGGATCGTTTCAACATGCAAGGCCGTTCTGTAGCGGCTGGAACATTTCTTATCGGCTGGATTTATGATTTTCTAACAGCGAGATGAAACGATTATTTCCTGATTTAAATTCAATTTCTAGGATTCAGTGCAGTGTCTCGAAAATGGTGTTCTAGGTTTGAATTCTGATCTAGAATCTGTCTGTTTTTATTCGTGATTTAAAAGTTGTCAAATTTCATTTCATTCAACTGTTCAATTTCAGTTGATTTATATATGTGATTGGAATTATCAGCGGACTTGGGTTTTTCAGTGAGCGATAATGTAAGTAACTGAAGTAGGTGAATCTCTTATCATTTTGAAGAGTATAAAAGGTTTCCACACTCGAAGTGTTTTGTTCAATTCTGAATCATAGATATGAGTGATAAATCTTCTTTTTCTCACTTCTATTTTGGCTTCATGTGCATTACAGATTTGTGTAAATAGGGGAGAAAGAAAGCTGCAGTGGTAGCCAAATATTACGACAAGGGTAACTTTTAAGCAGCCTTCAGAGGCCGATTGATTTTTTTCTTGACTCTAGCGATGCATTAGTTTGCTCGACTTTTTCAAACTTCAATTTCCTCTGCCTCAAAAAGTAAAGCAGAAAGCTGCAGTTTCACAGTAATTACTTCTCAGTTTGTGGGTTCTTTAGGGTTATTAAAAAGTATTGATTAAGCGTCAAGCTAAATGTGTAACTTGTTACTTATGTTAGAGATTTCCGAGCATCGAGTTCCTCAGTCAATAATACTATCATTCGAATAGATAATGCTCTCTCTACTCATTTGTAGGAATGCATTTGAATTTATAATAATAGTAAATCCTCTAGGGTATATCCAGGTGAATCGGTCCGCCAGGAGAGTTGGTCGAGTTATGATTGGAATAAATGATTCACTTTCAAATTGTGGGTGAGAGATGACCCACTTTCTAAACTTTTATTGTATCAGTTAAATTTACAATATTTTGCAAAGGATTATTTTTTTTAATATTATTGTTGTTTAATTATATTATTTATTCACTTTTGTATTCATTTGCATTTTGTTTCGTGCGTCCTTTACTTGTTTAACGTAAACAAATTAAATATGAATAAATCTGTAATTGTAAATAATTTTCCTTTCTTCTTCATTTTTTCATGAATAATCTTTCCGGCACCTCGGGAGAGATGGTTAGATGTCATGACTTAAGTTTACAACCATTTTTTTTAGTAATTATTGTCTTAAAACAAATATCAACCAGTTTTTTTTTCTGAATCAGCATAAAATTCTAAACATATTAGGTTTATTCCTATAAAATAATTAATACCAGTATTAGTTTTAATAGCCTTTTATATTAGATTGACCGAGTGTCCGGGATTTAACCTATATCACACACTAAAGTGATGAAAAACACAAAACGTAAATGAAGGAAAATTCACATTAAGTTAATTCAACCATCCTAAATCCCGCTGTTATTAAACGTAACCCCCTCAGGAAATTGAATTTCACCTCTGGTATTAAATTTTTTCCTTCTTAAATTAAAGACATCAGATTCAGTCACTCAAAGAAACGTACACACCTACACGCTCCGTAATATTTTCACGCGTTACGAATTCAAACATTCACGTGGAACGGCTGAATGAAAAGCTGAATGTCTAACGTGCACAGCTGACTTGGGGACCTCAAAGTGTGCTGAATATCTCAATGAGCGATAAAGTCGTTCGAGTAGGCAGCAGGCGGTCATTTAATTATCACGAGCAGCGTATTTTCTCCAGCAAACGGCTCGCTCGTTGAATATGTATCAAGCAGTAAGTGAAAAAGAGACTCGAGCCAGCGGAGTCGATGTGAAACGGCATAAATCGTCATTCGTCGCACGCAATTACGTGCTTTTCGCGATAATTATCTGCTGTGCAACCGGGCCGCCGCTTACCTTCACTTTTCATCCTCAATTATACAGCATCTACGATCAAGCTAGGCTTTAACTAAAAAAAAACGATCCTCCACCTCGCGGCTAACTCAAATTAGATTCCACTTCCATCTTTACTAACAATAAGTACAGGCCGAAACATAGAAATTTCGGCAACGATAGCATCAGTCCTATGAAAATGATATTCAAGCCGTTCGCGGTATATGATACTAGATTTACTACTCGGCTTCGCCCGAAATTTGAATTCTGATTTCATAAAAAAATGTTTATTTATTTTTTCTTTTGTGAAAATAGTCACAGTCTTGTGAATTAGTTAGGCATAATGAGCTGGGACACATCTCGCGACCACAGAGTTTATCACTGGAAAATTTTTAAGCGACAGATAAACACAAACACATTCTGCTTTATATATTAAGAATATTGTGATATATGGATATAATGTAGATTTACTGTACTTATTTAAGTGTAATTTTTGTGTGAAAATTAATGATGGAAAGTTAAAAAAAGTGGATAAAAAATATACCAAGAAAAAATTAGGAAGTTCTTTGTCAATAAGCCTTTATTAAATAGTATATACAATATCTTATAAAAATTAGTAGTTTAATCGGACTGGTGCTTCTTTGTTCTCGCTGTTGCCACGTCACATGTTCCGGCCTGTACTAGAGATGGCCGTGGCCTGCTCCGCGCGAATATTTCACCTTACAAAGGGAATCCTACGCCGTCCCCGTTAATTTCGGCGCAAATTTGTTCCGCATTTACGCCGGCGAGAAAGTTCCGCTCGATGTAATTAAGCCCTCGCTTGGCGCGCGACGCGCAACTGTTGCCCGCGGGCTTGGGAACTCGGCTTAAGGGGAAAACTATGCGCGCCCCGTGGTTGGCAAGGGTGAAACAGTGACGTAACCGATCTGCTGCAATGCGGAAGGCATCTAGATAGAAACGTGGAAACCATTTTTCGCGGTAGGCATCGTCGGTGGCTGGGTACCTTCCGCGAGCGGAAAAGTTTAACCCTTCACAGTTTGATGCGTTTTCTTCGTACGCACTGGTGGGAGGACGATTTTGAAGGGTTTTGCGCGACGTTTAGTAAATTACAGTGCTTTGAAGAACGCAAGGTAGCTTTTTAAGAAATTGGTCCTTATTATGGAGAAATAGTACAAAACCGAAAATCTTGCCAGGAGTGCGGGGGTTGTGGAACAGATCCGCTTTCAGGCAATGTGCCAGCGGGGTTGGTAGTTAGTGCGCAGAGGGTTGAAGGCGACTGCGAATAAGTGGTCATTAAACGTAATTTGAATCCATTGTGTTAGTATGGAAATTCTATCAACATCGCGTACGTAAAGCCTTCTGACATTGCTGCGGGAATTTGGAGCCCTTAAAATTAATATTACAGAAAATTCAGGTCTAATATAATATTCTCATTATAGAGATTATTATCTAAATTATTCAAATGCGTATGATTTGCTTTGCTACTTTCAAACTCGATTTAATAAAAAAAGTGGAGCCTCATATACAAAAATTGAATTTTCTACTTTCGACTTACGAGCAAACTTTTCCAACCCAGAGATTCTGATTTTAATGAAACTTCGTGCGAATATAGAACGTATTGGAATATTGATGGAGCAATTTTTTGCCCGCGGAAATTCTCTCTGAATGAGTGAAATCAGTGCTTAAAAAATTATTGCATTTTTTCGTATTTTCAATATAACTTTATTTTTATTTTTGTAGCGTAACGGAGCATTCAAAATTGAGCAATTCTTACATTTAAAAATTTCTTTTAGTTTACACTGACACAAAATATTAAAAAACGTCAAACTTTAAGATTTTAGATTTCACCCCTTCAGAGTGAATTTCCGCGGAAAAAATTGCTCTGCATTCACGCGATGTTTCATTGAAATCAGAATTTTCGGTTTGGGAGCGTTTCCTTCATAGTTCTTCATAAAAAATCATTTTTCATTCCCAGCGAATAGGAACGATTCGATCACGCGGTCGAACGGTCCGAGATTGTCGTAATGATTCGTTCCTGGGAATCATTTCGAATGAACGCGTCCATTAAGCATTAAGCCGGTAAATTTTGATAGTGCTTCAGGGGCTTATCATTCGATCAAGTCATAACGACTATAGTTTGCGGACTCGCGGCCGAAGCAGCTGCGCGGAGTTATTATGCAAATGACTCTGATACGCCTACCGTTCACCTATCTCTATCGTAATATGCCTAATCTGGCACTGCCGGAGGATGTGTGCAAAAAGCCATTGAATGGCTTCGCATGCGGAATACAGTTGTGTCCGTTTCGTGCCAATAAAACGCCGGTGTTCACGATCTTCCTTCTTGCAAGGCTACTGGCTAATTGAAATGTTTGAGAATCATTTCTTCAGGGTTAACTTCGCTAACGGCAAAGAAGACGCCTCGTCGAAGGGCATTTGTTATTTTTATTATGCCTTTATATAACGCAGGCCCTACCTTCCACGTGGTTAATTATGGCGACCCTTTATTATTAATACTCGTTACTTTGAATTTAATTAAATATTCAAGGTTGCACTTGATAACGCGTTTAACTGCGATTTAATTCTTCGCAAGTATCAAGTAGATTAATATGTCTGTTAGTATATTGAATTTAGAGAATAAGTGACATTTTTGTTCTCTCAATATTCTCAGGTTTGAAGACTCGAATCCATGAGACATTTACGATTTACTATTCTTGTCAGGAAGAAACGTTGAATTTCCAGACTTATACGTGGCATATATTACAAATTCATGTCACTTCTCTTGTATCACCGCCAGGAGATCGTTCATTAAAATATAATCCACGTGACGTCTGTTGAATTGATTGGCATTAAAAATTATTCTCGTCAACCTTGCACTGTAGGTACTCAGACATTTAGATGATCCGTCACCCTCGCTGTTCTAATGCAAATAACTTGCAGATTCAGATTCTACGAACTGGACGATAATATACGCGAAGTGTATGAGAATTATATGATCTTTGGAGTTCATTATCTATCATCATTATCTATTATGTGTTTAGGTATACGAATTTCTTATCACGATGCTCAAACAGGTTCCACGACAACGATTAGCGATTCCGAAAGCCCCGAGAGTCTTCAGAATTCTTTTAACGTGCGTCGATTAAAGATGCACACACTCGACCCGTGTGCAAAGACCCTGCTAACGAGAAATTAAACGCAACCTATGAACCGTGGCGAATCGATGGAACTTCTAATAATAAGGGAAGGTCTTGGCACGCGGTTCTTTGAAGGACACTTTTCCTCCTTTGAAGTGTCGTACACTAATGGACTTGAAACTCGAAACACGAGAGTATAGGCGCAGCACTTTCTTCTACGAGGTGATAAACGAATCTGTACAGGTCGCCAGTAAAAAGTGTGGCATTCTTTGGGGATCGATCGAGTAAATACGGGAGCTTGCCAAAACAACTCCTTCTTTCCAAAAGCGAACGGAAGTGGGGAGTTGCAGGCTGTTGCTGAATCATCCCTTGCAGGATCTATTTTGTAATTCTCACGCGAACTTCACTTGGGAACGTGCAAAGTGATTCTTGTGAAGGGACTGATGCAATTATCTTGTAAATTCGAAGACACTAGGGGAAATTTTTGTATTAAGTTTTGAAGTAGTTTGAGAATGTTAAGGGAAAGAAATATTCACAGGTATCACTAATTTAACCAAATTGCTCGTATTTTGTATTTATTTACTCTTAGTTTTGTGTACAGAATTGTTCTAAAAAAAAATATAAAAAATATAATATATATTAATTAGATTTATTACTGAGGATTCTCAGTGAACTCTGCAAGTTTGGTATCAGTCAAAACTTTACCCAACCCTTCAATAATTATTCAAATTTGAGATGGATGATTGCACTTGTCAAAGAACAGTTTCGTTTAAAAGCACATCGACGATCTCGAGTGCTCTGAAAAGATAATAATCTTGCAAAGAAAGAACAGTACCAGCAGCTTCTTGTCCCAAGATCCTCAGGTAGAAATGAGACTAAAATGACAGAGATAATTGCAAGAACACTTGCATTGCCTGTCTTTTCTCCAAAACATTTGACTTACATTTTCTCAGTCCTTGAAGCACCTACTTGCAGAATATTTGCGCAACTGTTACTCTTGCCATGCGTCAACCCGTTCTCTCAATTCCCTCGATCGATCTCGACGATGAACGGTATACCGCGACGTGCAAATTGTTTCTCGATAATTCATCGTGCTATAATCGATTTTGCCGGGGGAGGAACGTTTGAGACACTTTCTTCTCTGCATACAGATCGGCGGAGTCTTTTCGTCTTCTTGCTCATCACTCGCGTGCTCGAACGAAAAGAGTAAACGAGGCGAATGCCATCGAGTTGAAGCACTATTGTATAATTAGTAGCTTCGTCGCGTGGACGGTCGTCAGCTTCGATCCCCGAACGAGGCATACGACGTGTTGACACTTCTTCAGTCGCACTTTTCGGAGTAAACTCACTCGTTGTTACCTTTTTCAAATATTTGAAATCCTTGATTCTTGAAGGCTCCATTATATGTACCTCATAAAGAGGATAGGGACCTTTTTCAATTATACTATTTTTTTGTGATAAATATGAAATGGGATATAATTTCTAGGTTTGACTTGATAATTTGTCAAAGCCACTGGAGTGTATTTAAGGATATATAAGATTGATAATTGATGTACTCATATATTGCAAATTGGGAATGTTAAAAAATTTTGAAGACCTGTTTTTAAAGCGTTGAATCCGCTATTACTATTTTGCAGTCGATACCAGTTATTTTAATAAGCATTTTGGAAATAAATATTAAGTAACAATTAATTTTTATTTAAATGGAAGCCAATTATCATTAAATCTAAAAGAAATTTCTCCAAAAATGAATTGAACGCTTATTTTTAATTGTTCTGATTACAACTAATCATTAGGAATGATTAAAACTATTTTTGGCTACATTAACCATTATCAATGACTCGAATTTTATTTCGGTTACCGATAACCATTATCGACGTTAATAATTTTTTATGGTTATATTCTTGTTAATGTTACTGATAACCAAAATTAAACTTCCGCCATCGATAATGGTTACTGGTAGCAAAAAAAATGTTTAATCATTCGTAATTGTTATTCGTATGTAATCAAAATCATTTAATTAACGATATTAACTCTAAATAACTTTTAACATTTGTCTTATAACAGTTATGATGTCTGGTTTAATAGTTTTCTATTTATTCGCGTTCCCCGTGAAACAGGGTTTCCAATGAAATAAGTTTATTCCACAATTTCGACTTATTTTATCATGCAGAGGTACCTAAACCTAAATAGTGTCGTTTGAGTATTCCTCGAATTGCGTAGCACAAGCACTGCGCTTCCTGTTTGCAATGCGTTAATTGCGAGCCAGCGAGCAACCAACGATCACGAAAACACGTTCAATTAAATGGTTAAATGCCGTTTAAACCTAGGGAAGCAGGACTGGGTCGGGATGTCGCTGTTGTTGTTTCGTCTTTGATACGCCGTTTAATTTTGGCAGAGGAAGTTTATTCACGACTTGGCTCTTCCGTCGTTTCTAATTTTACTATTTTCGAAACGTGCTTTGGTGCAATGATACTACTTACAAAACACGTGCCCTTCGCATTCGAAGATGCACTTTAGATTCAAAGAATGCAACGTGTCCTCGATTCTTTAATGAATTGTTCAACGAGTGTTTCTTTACCTCAGCGCGTTAGCTTCAATAATTAAAGTATTAATTTAATCTCGAGTCTAGTGTTTTACCTTCAGCAAGGTGATTACATATGCATTGAAATGCTACAAAAATTGTATTCCCTGCGCGTGCCTCTGCATTTTTTTACAGAATTACATAGGTACTTACCGAACCCATTTCTCGTCTTCCCTTTTGAATTTTTCATTCGTATATGTTTACACTAGGTTTGACTTAATACGTTTACTGTAGCTTTGAAACATATTTCTTCTTTTGGGTATTTTATTTCTCTTCTATTCATTTTCATTCGATTCGACTATTCATCTTCTTTGGAATCTTCTATTCCTATTTTTCAAAATTTTCTACTTCAGCATTTCCAATATCACTTCCTCAGAATCTCCTATTCCACTTTCTCAGAATCTATTTCACTTCTTCAGAATCTCCTATTCCACTTCCTTAGAATCTCCTATTCCACTTCCTCAGAATCTCCTATTCCACTTCCTCAGAATCTTCCATCCCTCTACTTCAGAGTCTTCCATTTCTCTTCTTCAAAGTCTTCAATTTCCCTTGCTCAAAGTCATCTATTCCTCTTGGCTAATTCAAAAGCTTCCACTTCTCTTCTTCAAAATCTTCCACCTCTCTTTTTCAAAATCTTCCAACTCTCTTCTCCAAAATCCTCTCTTCCTCTTCTCCAAAATCATTATATCTCCACTCCCGCTAACTATACCACTGCTGTCAGCGAAGCAGCTAACAAACGCACATCAACAAAAATTAAATGCAGCAATAAACACGCGAAGATTCCAGTGAAATGAAACCGCGTTGGTTGTGACTCGTCGAAGAAGTTTTCGCGCCTGTACCTGAGAGAGTATGTAATTGCGTAGCGCTGCAATCTGATGGAATTCCATCAAATAAGAAATTGCGCGCGAGGGCAGACCGTGTGCACCGAGCGGAGAATTCGTGGGAATTCTCGGTGTACTTACGAGTGTGTACGCGGAAGCGCAATAACGCGATCCGGGGGAAATCGATGACGGGGATGATTCTAGTGGGCGGCACGCGAAATGAACTGGTAGTAAACAATGAAAATCGATTAGTCCCGCGAAACACGACACTCGCTAGTCTTCAAGGCTGAGGTCTCTCATAATACGATCCTCTTCTTGGAACGAAGTTCATCCTGAAAAACGAAGAACATGCAAAAAACCCTGCTGGGAGATCGGATCATTAATTCAGCGCTTTTTCTTCTCACCCCGTCTTCCGAATTCGTTTACTTCGCATTAGAGGGGAATTCGTATGGAAACATCGAAAACAGTGATGTACTTACAACCTCGGAAAGTGAGCAATCCATACAGCTACATACATGGCAGGGTAACTGCACCGAATATGGAACACCTGATTTTAAAAGATTGTCACAACTAGAGACATACTTTGTTTTCAATGAAACTAACGTTAAAACACGACGAAATTAATGGATATTCGTACGTTAATAGTTGACTATGCAAAAGTTTAAATGTCTTGAAGTTATGGTACAAAATGCAATAAAAGTCAAATACGGGGAGTTGAAAAAATGATATCTAATATGGAACACGTAGCAAATTTGTAATTAAATCCCGAAAAACTTTAGTTTTACCATGAAAACTGAATATTTGCGGGGTTCCATATTAGGTACAGTTACGCTACTAGTAAAATACATTACATCAGATATTGTTGAAGCAAAAGATCTCATTTCCCCCGCAACGTTTGCCTTCCGCCTGGAGCGGGGGTGGGCAATGACAAGCGCGCTGAATGTGATCAGCGACGCGAAGTGCATCGGAACGAGGATGGTAGGAAGTGGAGGCAAGTACAAGGTGAAATATTCAATGCAAATTGCAGTGCCCGTAGGAACTGATGTCGAAAGTCGATGGGCGGAACGGCACTTGACCTTTCTGCCCCCGTTAAAGGCTTTCATCTTGAGAATGATCTTGATTATGCCTCGACCCACTCCCCCGTTCGCGTTGCGCCTGTCTCCTTGCTACGTGAGCGTGATTGGGAACCCGTTCGATAGGGGAACAATGAGAGTCGCCCCGAAGAATGAAACTCCGCCGTCGCGGCAGGATGCGTCGCAGCAGTGGCACGGCACCGCAGGTATATTTACCTTACGTGCGCCTCTATCGCTGATATGACGTAACGTCAGTCGCGCGTTCACCTTTTGCGGTTTCCGAACAGCGGTTTATCGAGCACTGGCTTCCTCCCCTCCCCTTGCGATATGTAGGTATTATAGATTTCGCAGCAACGTTCCCGTTAAAGGCCTTTTTTCCTCTGCTCTTGCACGAGAAGTGCATTGGGCGCGAGCTGTATGCGAGTCACGGAGCTATCGATCGCATTTGATATTCGCTTGGCATACGCTGTGGAAGGGGATACAATAAATTGAATTGAATTAAAAGTATTGAATGGAGCGGAAGTAGTGGGCGAGACAGAGGGGTAGTTTTACGGATGGGGAAATAGTGATGGATTGTGATATTTAAGTAACATTAATGGCGACAGTGGATAACCACTTGGATTCCATACATATTACGTACTTGAAGCAGTACTAAATCCCCTCTAGATACATTATCTTAACTAGGATCTGGCATTAAATTTACTAATGCTTCTCGCAGCAAAATTGATTGCAAATATCCACGAGTTAAAAAAAGAAGAGAAAATAATTCCTCGGATTCCTGAGATTCCTCAGGGCGATTATTTCTATTCAATCATGTATTTTATTGGCTCTCAGGAATCCTGAAAAAATATACTTGTTCTACAGCAATTTTATTGATGCTCTTTCCATGTGGTTTGAACATTTTTAATGAAAACATTTGTAATTCTCTCTTCCACTTGTTTTTTTTTTTAAAGTCAACTATTTCATTAAAATAGAACAGAAAGGAATAGATCAGAGATGTATTAAAATCGATTTTTGCACGAATACAGCCGATTTAAATTCGATAATAGTGCTGCCATTGAACAGTGACTCGTATTTTAGTTTTATTGAGTTCGATCGATTGTAAATGCTTGGTATTATTGGGCAATGATCGAATGCGTCCCCCTTTGTTACACTTGTGTATTTTAATATTTAAATTGTACCGCGTAACGTACCCAATCTTCGTCGATTTAATATATTTAATTCTGTCACGCCGCCTTATCATAGAAAATTACACTCGTTCAATGATCGTTTCAATTTCCATACGATTATCGCTTAGGTAACTTCTCGACGCAAAAGAAACGCATGGACAGTTATGTAGTTTCTGCTCCTCTCGCGGTATGGGATTGAATCATCGATCACCAACTGACAACGGAGGTATTCAGTGCCAGTGCTGATTTCATGATGCATTTGATACGTTTCGAATTAAGAAACCCAAGAATAATCGTTCGGCGCGACCTTCGACTTGTCTGTTAGAATAAGTTGAGGACAGTCGGCCGATATTATTTATTTTATCAGAATAAATCTAATAACTCTTTTTTTCAATTTGGTTACTTCTTCATGAAGGTTTCTCTTCTATCTTTAATTCTCACCTTGTGAAATAGTTATCTATATATGTGACATTTATCATTCATTGAAACGCAGTCGCTTTGCACAAGTGTACATCACGTGCATACACCTACGTGACGTGATATACGATGTGTTTGTATCATTATTATTCATGATATATTAATAGTTACTGACTCACAACGAGGTACACTCAGGAAGAAGCGTTACGTCTTCCTGTTGTGTCAAGAAAAACATTTCCTCGTTGTGTATTGTGTAATTTCGGGACCACGACTATTTTTACCATCATCTGAAATGAAAGATAGCGTCGGTAGTAGATATGTACGTATTATTTCCATCTATTTCATTCAACGAAGCAAAGAATTTTATTTAATTTCTTCAGAAACCACGGATGTTACTCGTCGATATTACAAAAAAGAATTTAAAAAGCGCCTTAAATTTATAAATTAAAATTTCCAAGTGCCAAGAGATCAGCTAAAATTTACTTCAAAGAATACTTATATATTTCTCAAAGCTTAGATGCAAATTTTCACACATTTACTATACAGCGATCCATTTTATAAAAAGGAAGAATAGCAGCAGGCCACTCTTTGCGAATTACCACGTGGAGCGCGATTAATACTCTCCCGTTTCTCCGTTCACTTTCTCGTTTATCTCCGCGTGAGAAACAGCCCCGAGAAATGAATTTTACCGCGCGCTTGAAAGATGCGAAACGGTGTCACGTGAATTACTCACGCGCCTCGCATTCCTCCTTTTCCCCTCTCGACAATTTAATTTACACGTTTCGCTGCTCGCGCCAGACTTGCCAATACACGTACGAACTTACCTCCTATGCATAGAAGGTGCCACTTATTTAATTCAAAGTAGAAGACAGGTGAAGAAGTGGACTTTTTGAATTTAAAAAGAACGTAGAATAAAAACCTCAACTATGCCGAAGCCTCGAGACTTTGACGTTCTCGCTCCGCGTCATTCGTTTCATATTCATGGGAAACGGCGCGGCAACCCATCCGAGGGTATGTGCATGGAAAAAGCTCGCCCCTCTCGTTTACTCCGCCGTCTGTTTTCCTGTTGGCCGGCGTTTAGACGGACCAGATAGTCGAACGGTGAGTCATAAACGACGGGAAGAGTCAAACATTCTTCTCCGCCCGCTACAACCATGTGCGCAGTATGTAACGCGTTCGAGATACAACACACATTTTTCACGGTCACGTTCGGCGGTTTACACGCTTCGCACAGCCACGTGGAACACCTTGCCGTGCTCCATGGACCTCGTTTGCCAGCCACTTTTATCTCGCCCCGTGCACTTTCCCCTCTTTAATGAAACCTAATCGCGTTTCTGGAGCGCTGCTCCTTGATCTTGACCCTCGAGGATCTTGGTGACTGTAGTGCAGTTTCCTTTTGTAGGTGTGTTACTGGGTTGAGGTCTTTAAATTGATATGACCCAGGCAAGTAGGAGTTGATGGTCCCTGCTCGTTCATATGATTGAAATATTCGATTGCTTTAACCCACCGTAACCGAAGTTTTTAAGACTTCAGTAGACTGTGAAGATTTTGTATCAATTGTGTCTGTGGTTATGAAAGTGGTGTAAGACAATACAAATTGAGATTTCTCTTATTTGATATTATATTGATTATAAAACTTATATATTTTATTAAGCAAAAATGGTAAATTGTAGTACAATATCTTTTATCCCATTCTTTGTTTCATATATTTTCATAGGTAGGTATAGTTGTTTGCTTAATAAAATATATATTGTATAATTAATTTTTTCACGTTTTCAGTGAATACTAATTATCAGTAATGTTAATAAGAATAATGGTCTATAATTGTAACCAGAAAAAATTATCGTCGATATTGGTTAGCTGCAACCAAAATACAATTCGGGTTTTTTATAATGGTTATTTGTAACCAAAATCATTTAATTAAATATATTAACTCTTATACCATAACTTTTAAAATTTGTTTTATAACAGTTATGATGTTTGCTTAAAGGAGTTTGCAATTTTTCGTAATTCCCTAGTAGTTGTCTCTGAGAGTGATCGAATTAATCTGGGTCAGGATATAACTTTCGTATTTTGGGGTTGGGGTCGTTGCTCCGTAAGCAGCTGACCCGAACGAGGAAAAGAAAGATTGACTACGAAACGGTTTCTGACGCAGGAAACACCGGTAGTCTTATCACGGAGAGTCCTCTAGCGCGCTTCGAGGACGACTGGGGTTCATTTATCATTCTCATCACAGCGAACCGAAATTTCTCTGGCCTAACGCGTGATATATACGTACACATGTACAGTAGTCGTACATTCGATCGAAAGGAATCTCTTTTTTAACTATCGTGCCTAAATAAATTTGAAAGTTAAACAGCTGATGCTTGCGTCCTTCGATAAATTGAATTTTCGTGTGCATCACTTGGGGTCGATATTGTTTTGAGCAAACATTCAAAGTAATGGAAGTTTCCCGACTGAGTAAACAAATTTACTAGCAATTTCCATTTATAGTTTGCCAATTACCCTCCTTTAGCGAGATTGAACATACTCCTTTCTACCTAATTCAGAATTTTGAAATTCGGAAGGAAAATCAAACTATCCTCGTATTCGCAGAAAACTATTAATAGAGTTAATAAAAATGGCCTTTGAAATATCATTGGTTTCTGTCTTATACTTTCAATTGATAACTGCAAGAATTGCTAAAAATAGGTTGGAATAAATTTGCTATAAAAGTGTAGGAAGATAACGTTGACAAAGGCATTCCCCTTTCTTTTGCACCTGGGACTACATATATTTTCTCCACGAAGCCGACGTTGACGTAACGTACAATCGATTTCACCTGTCTCCATTCACACGATGAAAATAATAAACCGCAATTTCGTTGAGTCGAGCGTGCTGTTGATAAGGCAAGCGAGTTCATACGAAGTCATTGTACGAGAGATCGATACTCCAGGGAGTCTTGCGAACGCGATAAAAAATTGCGGCTTTTTTAAAGCTAGTTATTTATGAAGCAAGCTTTCTGCCTGAATTAAGCGCGTATTTCTAGGAAATGCTCACGAGCACAAGGGATTTAGTTTCATTCGGATAATTTTCCTCTCATCCAGATTAATTACGCTTTTTTCTTTTAGCTAAAATGAAACGAGCTTCACACTTGATTTTCTATTAATTTAAGCTACAGATTTATTGGTGCAGGTTTAGATTTTTTAATAATAAAACGCATAAGATGTACAAAGACTTTATTGTAACACAGATTTTTCTTTTTTTTTGTTGCAGGTTTGTACATCTACACGTGGTCATCACAATTTGGTATGAATTTTTCACCAGAAGTTCAGTGGTAAAGGGAAAACTGAACGTAAGTGAATGTTACGCAAATTCTAAAACAGTTCTGAAGAGTTTAATATATATTGAATCAATTAAACCTTTTCACTTACACAAATTTTTCCAAAATCATAGTTTCTTGTTTTGTAAAAAAGCTATCAAATATCCATCAAAGTAAATCTCTCAAAATTTGTATTGAATGAAAAACGAATAGTTTTTTTTTTACAAAAAGCGTAATAGGATTCGCCAGGAAACATGTCGCAGTTGTCGATGTAACGAGTCTTGTCGCGTTCAGCCTCGGTGCATCCAGAGAAATCGATATCAAACGAAGTCGTAGAAATCAATCGATGTCCATTGTGCGCCGTTTCTCTCTGTTGCATATTACAAACATGGTTTGCATTGCAAATATCGAGCGAGCATCGCGATCACCCGAATGTGGTGCATCAATCATAAACCACGGGCACACGTGATTGTCTAAACCGCGGCTAGGATGATTTTCGATCGAGTTGCAGCGAATTCGCTTGGGGACTCATGTAAACACGTAGATATACTCAATCTGCTTTATTTTTAATTCGTTTCGACCAGCCAGTGTTCAGTTTACCTTGGTTCGATCCGATTTTACGATGTTTGACTTGATTTGGCTTGAAAGCGTGTTCGATTCATTTAATGGTAAAGTTTAGTGATTCTTAATTAGTATTAACTATTTTATGTAGGACTTATAACTCGTTTATATCCCTGTTATGTAGGAAGTAGTTTATATACTGCAGTTATCAATGACATGCCTACTTAGTAAATAGACTTTTTCTGTCCACGGTTATATCTTCGTTTAAAGTCGACGGGAAAGAGACGAAAGAATACATAGTCAAAGTCTGTTACACTGCAAAGTGAATCGCAGTCCAATCAAATTTAATTGTGAGTAAAAGTCACGTGGAGAACCTAGTTGCTTCAAATGCTAAGAAATTTTGAATTATTGCATCAAGTATATCAGTGATCTAGTATAAGTGTATCTCATGCCTAGTTCAACTATATTGAATACCTACTAGTACAAGTGTACTTCATACCTAGTACAAGCATATTTTATGCCTAAGTAGTTCAACTCTACAACTGTATTTCATGTCTAGCACAACTGTGTTCCGTGCCTAGTACAAATACATTTCGCATCTCGTACAACTGTTCTACGTCTAATCCGAGTACATATTTCGTATCTAGTACAAGTGTTTCACACAAGTACATTTTCTTATACTTGATTTGGGCTGACAGCCCACTAGAAACGGAAAGTGAAATCGACATTCATAGTTAGATCTTCGCTATGGCCACAAACTTTCTCGTCGCCGATCCTCGTTTCGGCCCGTGAATCCATTTAACGCGATTCGCGACCTGTCTCATGCATTGTTCCCACACATATGCACCTAGGCCCGTGTAGGACAAGCTTGCACGCGAATCCTGTCGGAAATGTCGTTCGTGGTCGACGCTTTAAATGTCGCAATCCGGAAAGCGTAACAGTAACCAAACGTTACGCGTTATAGATCCTCTCCGCTTTAAGCTCTCGGAACTGTAAATGGATGTAATTACAGTTAACGTGTCCCTTGCTGACGCGATCATCTCCTGGCTGTTGTTTTGTGCGCGTGAAACCATTGGGCGAAGGCAAAGCTACGATTTTTTAACAGTTTATAAGCACACTGTTCTTTATTTATGTTTCTTGTCATGTCATATTTCTTTTGTGTTCATAGTTTCTCGATGGTTGTTACACGCGATTGTAATGTAAAAGAAAGATTGAAACTTGTATTTTTTTATGGAGCAGATGTTAGACACGAAAATATAAAAAGTTTCTTCTTTCGAAATATATTCTAGGTTCTTCAGCTAAACTTTTTCGTAGGCTTTATGCTTTAGACGCATTTTTTAAATTGATTATTTAGACTTTAAAATGTCGATCTTGAAAAGTTGAATTCGTTAACGTTGAAATATTTTTAAAGAATTTTCGCTTTTAGTAAATTAGTGTCGTTGAAATCAGAATAGTTTCTATAGACTGCAATATTTTAATATTTGCTAATATGTTTTTAAAATGACATTAATGATCCATTCTGTAAAATCCTCTTGCTATTTCTAACACTGGTAAAAATATAATCCCTCGTCGTCAAATTCTGGTATTTTTATTATCCTTTACTTTCTAAACTTTCTTTTGCCCATCATCATATGCCAACGAAAACAGATTTATTAGTTCTTGGACGAACTCCAAGCAAAAAAATGCGCAAATAATTGGGCATTAGGATTTTAAACGATTTATCTCTGCTGTGAAATAATCGTGAAAGTTTTCACTCCCATCGAATCTGTGAATTCAAAGCTGGCAATATTTAACATAATAAAAGCTACCACATGTTCATCCAAGTCGCACAATTCAGAGCATCAAGGTGTCGCGTGAACAAAGCATTGCGCAATATAAACGCTTCAGTACGCCGGTGGCATTTTATGAAACGACAGCAAACCAAACGAGAACAAAGGTCTGCAAAAATCCTATAAATTAATCATGCAGGTTGTCGGCATAATGGAGAAAAGAGTCGCGAGTGAAAGAAAGAAGAGACGAAAGAGAAGAAAATGTCCTGTATACTCGTTTGGCGTTCGTATCTCCTTCTCTTTAAATGAAACTTTAGAGGCACTTGGTCTTCCAAGAATCTCCCACGTTTAATTGCAATAGTTTCCACGTAATCTCTCCAGGGTTTGGCTCCATGGGCGGTGCAAACCCCAGCAGCATGTCCTCAGGATTGGAATTGCTGATCATGGGGTCCCGAGCTGGCTCACCAGTGCTGAGACTGCGCGAGAATCTCAACTGGGCGGATTCTGGGAATAAGATAGCTTGATCCAGACTTAATGGGGAGCAAGGGTGCGAAAAATCGAGGCCTAGGAGGAGTAGTCGTGATCTTGTCGCCTGGCAATAACATTAATTCTGAATTGTTATGCTCTAGAAATACGTGGATCGCAGATGTTCGAAGATGCTAAAAAAATGGAATACGAATACTTGCATTTATGTCTCCAAAACTCACGATTAGGTATAAGCAGAAGCCTGAGTACTCTGGGGAACTTCAGCTCGCGTGCTACCCTAAATAAGTTTCCACATCATCTCCCATAATTTTCTCTCTACTAACTATATAGATTCCAAATTCTAAATTCTAAAGTCTAAATTCTAAATTCCCAGTTTCCAGATTCCAAATTCCAGATTCTAAACTCCACATTCTAAATTCTAAATTCTAAATTCTAAAGTTTAGATTCTCAATTCCAGATTCTAAATTCCACATTCTAAATTCCACATTCTAAATTTTAAATTCTAAATTCTAGATTCTAAATTCTAGATTCTAAATTCCAGATTCTAAATTCTAAACTCCCAATTCTCTTGTCGCTGAAGGTTGAAAATCTTGACCCGACATCAAGCACTAACAACTATAAAGAGAGGAAGTTTCTCTGAAAGGTGACGCCAGATGTGACATTTCCTCGTTCGATTCTCCGTGCAAAGCGGCTTGTTTCGCGACGCCTGTCCACCGCGGGAAGCCTTATCGCGTGCACATTAAATCTTTGCTGGATATACAGAGAAATTGGCAGAAGCCAACGGTGGCGCGTGCTATTTTTACGCCTTTTACGCGAGCCGCACGGCGGATATTGTTCACAGCGAGACACAATGCCGGTGACACCGCCGTTGCTTGCGCAAGCCTGTACAGCAGGTGTGCATCATCGTTGCTTGTCAGTGTGTTTCCAATCGACACGTATTGTGCAGATTCATTCTGTCGACGTGAGTCGCGCCTCCTCTTCGCGCGCCCGTGCCGGCGAAGGGTGTGACGCGATGCCTTCGATCATCGATTTCGCTCGAGTTTTCCACGTACCCGCTGGACATCGTTCCAAATTAATGCAACCGGGTTTACTAAGATCTGTTCGAACTTTGGGAGAAATTTAAATAGAAATATTGCTGGCACGTCAATGATTTACAGACGATATCATTAATATCTGTATATTATTCTAAAATAATTATTATATGGTTAGATATACTAAAATATTTTCGGCCAGCTTTTACTATACGACAATGTGTAGATGTCAAGTTATCATTCCTAAGAAATTTTATGTTAATTTTTAAACTTGTCCCAATATAACTCTCCAATGATTAATTTTCTATTATTTTTTTACCCTATCGAAAACTCCCCGACACGTCAACAATTCGATAAATATTTATAAATTTTTGACAGCGCAGGTGATGCGGACTGTCGTTCATAATTAATATGACACCTGTTATAAAATTTGATATTTGGTACAGATTGAATACTTTTCATCGCTTCTATTTTCCGATTTTAATTAGAAATACCAAATAAAGTAAAACATATGAGAGCTCTTCAATAAATTTGCAACGCTTTGAGAAAGCGGACAACGGTGCGTCGAAATCGCGTTGCAAATTCAAATTCCATTCTGCGCACCGTCCTAATTGGCGATCCATATGCGAATTTGCGCGATTTCGTAGGAATTGATTCGGTGCGAGGACCACTGTCCCGCCGGGATGGGCAGAGTCGGTGCGTTTTTTTGGAACCAATGGCGCGGTTACGGGCAATCGGGAGTCAATTCAGATTCATTGACACGGAATAAATGGGGCGAATGAGAACGTGATATTCGAGAGGGAAGTTTACATCGAGAAAGGAGGAAGTCGTGGTTACGGGAGCGGCTGGAGATCGAGTTTGAGGCTTTATCAGATCTGGTCGACGCAAACAGGATAAATGGGTACATGAAGTTGCGGGGACAAGGTTAGAAGTTAGGACCTTAGGAACCGTGCTTTCACAGGCGACGTAGATATTAACCTGATTTTTATCTACGGGCACCGCGACGATAAACAGGATGGCGCCTGTGTTCTTTAATTATGCGATTGCGACATGTTGCTCAATCTTCACTTCTGCCTTTTTCACTCTGTGACACTGCATTTGTTTACCTTTGCGTAAGATTCTTATTCTTCATCAAAACTAGGTAGTTCGTTTCGAGATTCCATGAGCATTGATAATAACTTTAAATTTGAAATGAGAACACCCTGATGTCAATTAATCGATATCAATGGCGAAGTTGTTACTAGGAAATTGAAAGCAAATAGAAGGAGAAAAAGTTTTGCTTTTTAATTGGTTTCTATTGATTTTAATTTTCTCTCTCGATCAACTTGTCCGCTTTGAAATTTTTCGCTCTGGGCAGCTGCCCTGCTTGGATATAAATTATAAATGTTGACTCGAATTCGTGACAAAGTCCACACGGCAAAAGAACAAAATTACTGTTGATAAACTCAATTTCACGGCGACGCGTAAGTCTGATTAATTAACTACGAGCGCGGAAACAGCAAGAGCGCGGTGTGTGGCTGTGAAATTGAAATTTACATCTTAACGAGACTGTCACAGGCATCAATTTGTTGATGAGATTATTATTCGCGTGTAATTGCACGTTGGGCGTGTAATTTGCGATCAAACAGAAATCTGCATCAGTTACCGGTAAAACGAAACGTGTAAATGGGATCGTAAATTTACTTATGAAGTTAAGATTCTAATTTCGATCGACGCGAAGTTGGAATTAATTTGTTGCGGGCCGGTTAGAAGGCACGATACGAATGCAAATCTGCGTTAATTAGCGGACGGGAGCGTAAAGGTAGATTTCCTATTCAAAGTCGATTTTCTCGAAAATGAAGCGCGATATCAAAAAAATTTATTGTTTCTTTTCGCCTTGTAACAAGTAAATAGGTCGATAAAAAGTAATAAAATTTTTGGATATTGCGCTTCATTTTCGAGAAAATCGACTCTGAAATTCTTGATGTTGCGTCTAGTGCGTATAGGAAACTCTGCCTTAAGGTTCCGAGGTGCGATTTTTCAATCACTGCAAGTGTGGAATTGTTAACTAAAATCGTAGCTCGTAATTCAACATGCGTGCACATCCGCTGGTTGCGAAGAAGATAAATGGGAACACGAAGGTCGAACTTGCAATTGAAATTCTGATGTTAATCGATTCATAACGGAATTGACTCGTAGCATGTGTAATATCATTATTAAAAAATATCTAGCAGTGGTTTATAATTCGATATAAATCTGCGTTAGCAACTATGAAGAGGGAAATTAATATATGGATATATAAAAGTACGTTGAATCGTGATTTTGATCGAAACAACGATTATAACAGAGTTCGTGTTAAAAATAGAGTCGGAGCCAAAATTAATTAACGAACAGTGGGATACAAATAGACGTTGGCAACGCGTAAAATGGAAAACTCCAATGGATAGAGAAAATCTGGTTAAAAAATTGATTCCTCTTTCGTAATATTATAATTATAGTTTGACCTTGTTAGCAGAATTTATTATATCGCGGTAGCTGAAGTTTTTGATTAATTAAAATCGGTATTTGTTCCCGTTACGTGGAAAATGTAAACAGTATATGGTAATACGAAGTTTGGATGTAATATTGAGATTTTAACAATAAAAAAAACGCTTGAAATAATTGTTTCAAGTTCGTAGCCACACACTGGATCGTCAACGATATTAAAGTGGATTAATCGATGATGATACAGGCGAGTTATTACGGCTAGCATTTTTTTTCTACATTACAAATAGGAACTACCATGCGTTCAACTTGTTGCATGCGAACATCCGTCACGGTAATTTGCACAGTTGCAACAGTTGCAAAGTTAACCAACGCTCGTCGATAATTCGTGTTCGCGCACCTAATCAGCATTTGTAGGATTATGGGTAACGTTTGCGCGATGTCAGTAGTAATTGTTTCTTACATCCTTGGGATTGTTTAATGAACACGTTGCAGAATATCATAGATGAACAGGACACGTAGAAATGTGTAGGCTTTCTAAAAGGAACCTGAAAGGGAGACTGGAGAGAAGTATGATGTCCTAAGTTCAAGTTTCACATTGAATCGGACATAAAACCCTGTAGTTTTTTTCATTTATTTGCTATTGTGGTGCTTTTCCATTTGTTCGGTATTATGTATCGCGAATTGGAGCACTGCAATTCTATACAGCTCGCTGGGGAATGCCACCTGATAACACAATTAACTGTTGATGAATTAATATCGTGATATAAATAAGGCAGTCTCTTCAATTTCAATTTTACATATATTAAATATATTTAAGTATATTTAATATATGCAATTATATTATTTATCTGGGTAACCAACCTTCTCTTTTTTAATTAATGAAAAATCGGTGTTACCATATTAAAATAAATAAGTGCTAAGAATCGTCAACTAAAAATAAAACCCCCTTGGAGGTTGGGAATCCTTGCTATAGAATCCTAAACTTTCTTTTTTAAATACCATTATAATCCAGCCTTTTGTATATAAATATCACATTTAGTGTAATTTCCTAAAAAAGGCAGAAACGGCAAATTAATTCAATCCATCCATGTCCAACACAGCACAAATGAATAAAACCCGATAAATATACCTTCGAATTGAATCACAAAATAGCGACTTTCGAAGCCTACAGAAATAAATGCTAATAATAATTCATTGTTGCACGCGGTCGCGTTCCGAACAAAGAAAGCGCGTTTCGCAGCCCAGCTGAATGAACGCGCGGACGCCGGCGCGAGACAAGTGGGGACAATGAAGCACGGGGACCTGCGAAAGGATTCGATTCTGAATACGTACATACCATCGCCAACGGAGTCGCGAATATATCGCGATCGTGCAACGGAGCCGAGCTCCCTGTCATTATCGTCCGTGCACGCGACGTCAAATCGGGGAAGCTGAAAGTTAAATTAGCGTGTTGCGCAAGCTGACGCTAACGTTTGGTTTATTTTCTGCCGTTGGAAGCCGACGACACAACGGCGCCAGCGTTTGTCATTACGCGAGTTCCTTTTAGGATGTATTTTGGCATAGATCCGGGAATGCCATCGTACAGACGCCCTTGAGGGAGGGCAACATACTACATTACTACCCCTAGGCAGCGTAGCTCTTTCGCGAGGGCTCTCAGACAGCTAGAGTTCTCGGTCGATGTTTCTTGAATCGGAATTGACATCGGGCCAATTTCCTTTGTTGATGGACGTTGAGGCTGCTGCTGTCTCCGGTCGAAAGTGGCGGAAGGAACTGACGCGAGGAACACGCTTCGGAGCTGTAGTAGGATTAAGAACTAGATTTATCTTAGAGTTACTAAAGTTTCATCTCCACTATAGCGTTTAGGTATACCCTTAGCTTCGCATCTCGCCTGTTTATGTAAATCTGCAGGTACCTTGGGTGAAAGGAACATCGTCGTGTAGCTGAGACACTGTAAAGTGTTCGGTAAGCGATACTTCCCGAGGTACAAGCTGTTAAATGTGTTTTTCACTGCTCATTACAGGCCCAGAATGCCTGCTTGCCTTGGCGTGCTGCGATCTTCAACGCGTCAGTGCTTAACAATTCTGTAGACTCTGTTCCTAGACTAGCGATAGGTTTCGAATGGTTTCAAATCACTTGGAGCATGTAACTTTAATCTCTCCAAGTGTGTGAGTCTCCAGTGACGGACAGCGGGTCTTCTATGTATCAAGTTACTTATGCCACTTATTATTATCACTTTTTGAAAAGCAGTAAAGGTGTTAGGTCGCAGTATAATATGAAATTTTGTGCTAGGAGGTATAAGAATAAAATTGTATTGTGGGGCGAAATGGGAACTCCATTCGACACGCTGCTAACTGGCGAGCTATCCACTATTCCAGGTTAAAACAGATCCTATGCACTCGTGCTAGTTAGCAATCATCGATTCGAACGAATGCATTACTGATGGTTAAGAATTAATAAGTGGAACGAGCCCTGGCTGGAATAGCGTGCACCCATAGCTGGCATTCAATGCGTCCTGTTATCTAGCCTATGCATTTGATGGCCTCTGCGGCCAACGTGTCTGATAACGGCCCTGCGCTCGATGACTCACGGGTAATTTGCCCCGAAATCCTCTAATTATATTGACAATCTACATAATACGTAGCCGCCTAAATGGCCCCGTAACAACAGGGTCCCGCGGTCTGGTCTAGTCACGTCAATTATGCAAGTAGTTAAGTCCCTCGAAATAATTGCCGTATCTCGGTGGCGGGCTGCCTAACGACGCCGCGCGAACCTTTCCACGGTTAAATAGTTAATTAAATCCACTTGATAGAAAACCTTGGGCTTTGTGCATTCGTTATCTGAACGTTAATGTGATGAGTCGTCCAACAACGCTTGGAATTAGCGATCGATGACGAACTATTAATTTCGAGAAGTGGAAGGTCACGACCTCGATATGATTTCAATTATCTGAATGGGTGATTAGCCGAAACTATTTTGTTAATTAATTAGTTCTGTTGTGCAACTGGGGGAGTGTTAGGAGTTAAAGCTTCAATTCGGAAAATTGAGAATTCAGGTGGATAGCTGGTTGCCAGGATTTGAGAGTCTGAAATCTAATTTTCAAGGTAACTGGGGGAGTATCAGGAGTTTCGGTGGTCCTCCGATTCGGAGAATAGAGAATTCAAGTGGAAAACTGGTTCCTAGGATATCAGTGGAAACGTGGAGCTGTGGCTCATAGAAATATGAACGGGAATGTGCATGATAATGGGATAACGACTTGGTGGAGGGTTTTATGTGGCTTTTCCTTGAATCTCTCCTTCTTGCATACGAAACTCGCGATAAGCTTATCGTCCACGCCACGTTATATGTTTCCATAGACCGTCGATCAGCGGGGCAGACGATAAAGGAGATAGGACACGGGCGCCTTAACGAAAATTCGCTTCTAATCTATCGTTATCGATCGTTCTCGTTTTCCTCACACTGTGTTGAATGCTTTGTCCATATTGGCCCCTTAAAATTTATCAGCCTCCGGCATTGAACGAGAGATCTTATCGTAGATATGGAGGAGACTGGGGTAGTTGATACACTTTTCAGGTTTTAGTTTATAATTTTTAAATGACTCATTTTGAAGAACTAATTCTGCAATATGCATTTCTTTGATCATTTTTAGAGGTAGATACTAATTCAGTTTCCAGTTATCGAATTTAAAATTTGTACCAAATGATCCCGTTATTGGGGCAAGTTAATATATGACCGGGGCATTTTGATACAATAAATTTATCTTTAAGGGGGTTACTTAGGCAGTCAAACCGCTCGAAAACCAAGTATTTTTGCGAATTAATTAGAAAGAGATGAATAGATACAAATTGTGACTACTACTTTTGTGTGTCAATCTTTATTAATACTATAAACTGTAATTTTTTTTAATGTATATCTCCTTGTAATTAATTCGCACATAAATACTTAAGTTTCGGACGATATGACTGGCCAATCCCTTTAAATTAAACGCACATATGAGACAAAATCTCTGGTGCCATGAACCAATGAACCTGTGCCCCGAATAACAACGCGCCCCAGTGCACGTAATTCGAATCCAAGGACCACTAGGGACGGCGACAATGCGACAATCAACCTAAGCAGGAGACAGCGATGAACTTCGGCGCAATTCAGCCGCATCGTGCATACACAGAGATTATCACTATCGATTCCCAGCGGTGTCCGCATTTTTAAGTATTCCCGGCCACTCTCCGCGGCACCATTCGCGAGTGAACGCGTACATAGACGCCGGATTGGAGGCACGAAACCGGAGTCAAAGGCAGGCAGGCAGGCAGAGAGACGAAAAATGAACCGTTCCACCAGCGAAATTCGAAACAAAAAGCGTCGCTGCTTTCCACCCCCTTTGTTCGGCGAAAAACGAGGCCGTCGGAACTGCTGGCTTCTCTCTTCCCCGAATGCAGGTGGATTGCCACCTCCTTCCTCTTGCACGCAATGCAACCACGACTCGTGGAGCCGGGCGAGGAATAGCGACGAAAAGAGTGAGAAACGGTGTCGTTAATCCTCGGATTACCCCAATGATGGCCGCGGAACGGTGCTGCGAGGTCAAGACGCATAAGGTAAATGGCCCCATTACCGACCGTTTAAGAGTGTGACTGGTTCGAAATAGTAATTTTTTTATTAATATACGACAATGTTTGAGTAAACTATGGATCATTGTATTCTTTGAAGTATCTAGTTTCTTAATCAAATTAGTTTTAGAGTGATATTTGACTATATACACAAAAATTATGGGGAAAATTATATTGGACCTGATGTCCCCTTTATTGACCACCTTGTACCATCTATCGACCATCTCACGTCCCCATTATTGACCAGCAGTTTCCCCCATTGTAAATGCATCATTTTGCTTATTAAATTTGTGTTCATCAGTATAACAAACTGTTTTTATTAACATTTTATGAAAATTACACAAATTATAATCTAAGGTAATCTTTTATGTTTTCTATTACTTCCTAATAATTTCCGTTTCTTTTCTTCTTCAATCTTTTTCTTTCGCTCTTCTGCAGCTAAAACTCTTATTCTCTTTTTCTCCTCTTTCTCGTTTTGTTTCTGTAAAGAAATCTCTGCCCTTTTCCTTTTTCGTTCTTCAACTGCAGCTTCTTTCTCCCTTTTCGTCTGTTCTTTCAGTTTATAAAACGCTTGCCACTGTTCTGAAGATACCACAGATGGTACCTTTTCCTTTGGGCGTCTTTTCTTTTTATTCGAAAAAGCTGCTGGCCAAAATAGAGTATTTTTAAATGGTACCGGAATATTTTGCATACAAGTGGAACAGGGTATGGAGTCTTCTTCTGGACAGGAGGGGTGGGTATATTCTTGAGAGATGGGTTGGATTACTTCTGGACAAGAGGGATCTTCTGGAGGAATTGGATTAAGGCCATAATTTTCAGATACACCTACTTCTACGATTCTAGTATTTGAATCCTCCAGTACTACTTGTTGAACTTCTACAGTTTCCATTTCCTTAGGTAATTCATCAACAAGTATAATAGGAATTGAATCAATATTGTCTATTTCGTTTATTTGAGTATTCGGAACATCATATAAGTCTATATTTACTAATAAGAAAATCATAAAAAAATTAAAATTGGTAACTGAGTATTGAAGAAAATAAAGAAAGGTATTAATAAATGAATAAAATAAACTAAATGTAGTTAAAATGAATACTTATTAGTAATTACCTCGCTGAATTTTACTCCAAACTGTGAACAGACTTTTATCTTCCACATCTCCAATCCAGTTTCCAAAACAACCAATTTCTTTAAATTTTGCTAGAGTAAATGGTTCAATACATCTTTCTAGTGATTCTAAAAAATTGCTATCTTGTGCAGACGTTGCTTCTGTTTGTAAAACTCGATTTTTTGAGGTAAAATTCAAATTCTTCATGTCGTATTTAATAGCATCCGCTGAAAACGGATATAAACCAGTGGTTCTAAAACCATTTCGACTAATTTCTTCAATATTTAGGGTATCAAGAGCCTGTGTCAACAATGTTGCAAAGTTTTCTTTCCTTATTTTGTTACCATTTTTTAGTCGCCATTCGGAAATAATTTTTCGCCACGCACTCTTCAATGGATGGAAAAATGCCACATCGAGTGGTTGTAAAATATGCGTTGCGTTAGGATACAATGCAATTAAATGTATTTGATGAGTTTTGCAGAAATTACTTAACGACATGGTCAAATGTGAAGAATGACCATCCACGTATAGTAGTATTGGAAATTTTATGTTATTAGCCACTAACCACGGATGAAACACATTCGCAATGTATTCGTAGAAGCTTTCGCCAGTCATCCACCCATTATCTGTTTTTCCAATTCCCCATGAGTTAGGTATACTTGCCGTAATGCTATATGGAATTCTTTCGTATGAAAATAAAACGAGAGGTGGTCCTAACACACCCATAGCATTAATCATAAATAAAGTTGTTAAGCATTCTTTCTCATCATTTTGGACAAAATTATATACACATTTGTCCCCTCTTTTAGCAAGAACTTTTTCTCCCTTCGGACATAAAAAAAAAGCACTCTCATCGCAATTAAAAATTTGCGATGGATCAATGTTGCGGAGATCATTTTCTTCAAAATAACTATTAATTTCAGCAAACCATCCACGAAGTGCGTTTTCTGTAACAGATGCTCTAGAATATGTTAAATTTTGTGCAATTCTTTGTGATAATTCCGGATGGCGTTTCAGAAAACTATCCAGCCAACTTCGCCCAGGTCGGCCATTCGTAAAGGGATTATTCCGTTTTAATTCCCTAACTAAGGGGCCGTCCTTAAATTACGTAAGGGTAATTTTGGCGATTTCTTACCCCCTCCCCCCCCCAGTATAAGAATTCGTAAGATTTTATATTCCACCCACCCCCCCCCCCCCCCCCCTTTCTTACGTAATATTTTTTACATTCAATTTTTTCAGTTAAGAAAATTCTTTTAAACGTTTATATAATTCATTTATCTCGGTTTCGGGAAATTATACTAAAATTACTTTTCTGAAACATTAATAATATAATTTATATTTATTCTTTTTAGAAACATCGAGTACCAATTAAAATTATGTAAATTTAAAGTTCTTCGCTTGTCCATGGATTTTGGATCCAATCCCCAACTGACTTTATGATAGGAAGTGAATCTATTTCGGGGGACCTATTTTCTCTAATTTCTTTAACATTCACCTCGTTCGCAGGTATCCATTCTGCATCTTCTGCTCCGGTGTCCTGATCTCGGAAGATACAAAGAAATTCGTCGTTGCGCTGAGCTTCGATGCGTTCAGATTTTAATACATTCTTCGCCAATCGAGAGGATATTACACGATGCTTGAGAGATTTTATGTGCGAGGCGGCTGCTTTTTTGGTTGCAAAATAGTGTCCGCACGTTTCACATATTCTCCCTTCTAGTTGAGATTGAACTGTCAAACAAAAATAGTCGTAGGGCATATGTTTAAATTTTGTGGTTAATTTGGAGAGCACAAAGTTTTCTAGAGCCAATCTTTGAAAAAGAGGCAAGAATTTTGAATCATCACTTGTATCATTAGGACTTGCTAATGTCAATGTTCCTGTTGCTTCATCTTGTCTAACGCGACAAGGAGCTGGAAGGAAACCGTTGGGCAAGATAGAATGGAGGTTACTTCGCAGCGAGCCGCAACATTTGGTGTCTTTGCATTTGCTGACCTGCAAAAGATATTGCGATTCACGTACGTGCATCGCATACCAAACATCATCCACTTCTTGAGGTACATCAAGATTATCGACGGGGTGTTTGAATTCCGCCAATACTGCATAACCATCTATAACCATCTCGCTCCATATGTTGGCAAGCGTGACTCCAGCGCTTGCAAAATTTTGGCGTTCGAGTTCTTTATTAATTGTTCTCCCACTACTATCTAGATGGGTACCATAATTATCATGGCGTAAAATAACACCTGAAAGTTGGCTACTCAGTGGAGCCATCCTCCTTTCTACACGATTGAAAGCACTGCGACCAGGTGCATTAGTGACAACAAATATGGCATCTAAGTCATAATCCTTGAAATGTTGAATTGCAAATGCAATTACCTTCGGAAACCTTGGATTCTCGTCAGGTCCTCCATCGGAAGAGATAATAATTATTGGTTTAATACGATTTCGGAATTTCAGAATGCTTTCAAACTCCTGTAACTCCAACAAGCGTTTAAAATCAGCGGCATGACTCGCTGCAGTTGAGGAGTCGTGTTTCCCACTTCTTATCGCGATATAAGTAGGTCCTGAGTAGGATACAGCTTCCGGGTCTCCCAATCCTCGCGGTTTAATAACTATCCCTGCATAAACAGAGGGAATGAGCTTATGCTTCTCGGCTATGACCCAATCATGGTCAGGAAGTTTAACTCTATATTCCACGTGCATAAGGATTGGGGACTGCTTTTGTGCAGCTTTTAAGCCAATGGGCACTCTCGCCTTGTCATCCTGGGAGATAAATGCCACCTGCTGAGATCCAAGCATTGATGCCAATGATTCTAAATAGCGAATTGATGCAGTACAAAATTGACCATCAGGGTGTGATTTGTGGCTATCGTTTTGGGCCCTGCAAAGTTTTACCGGAACCGTGGTAACATGCCTCTTTCCTTCTAGCGTTTTTGAATTTCTAGGTAGAAGTCTTAAGTATGCCGCATTTCTCGATAAATTAAATCCCATCTGTAGGAGCTTTTCATGCAAATCATCTAACGTTTTGCAAGATCTCACTTCTTCCGTTCGACGGCGTTCGTGTGTAGCTCCACCGAAACTTGCTAATTCTAAAATTACTTTGAAAATCTCTGGCTGGTCCTCCTCCACCCGAGGTCTTCCAACCTTTTCACGAATTTTTAAAACTGAAGCAGCGGTCGCATTAGAAGTACAAATTTGAATTAATTTTTGTTTATGGTTTAACCTAAATTTCTGCTGGTATTCTGCATTTCGCTGTTTATTTTTTAATTCTTTTTGCACATATGCTAAATGCCTTTTAGTTTTTTTTATGTCACTTTGAGATGTGTTACCTCCGAGATTGGCATGTCGGGCGAGTATTTGAACATTCAATTTATTTTCTAAAATTTGAACTTTTTTGGTGACCACATCTTGAGCAGGCTTTGGATAGTGTCTCTTGAGAATGTTGGAAGGAGCTAATGAATCGTTAAAATTTTCCTTAGAACCTTCCTGTAGTTGATTATCAAGAGTAATTTGTTTTTCAAGAGTAATTTGTTTTTCAAGAGTAATTTGTTTTTCAAGAGTAATTTGTTTATCGACAGCAGTTTCTTTATCGAGAGCACTTTCATTGTCGAGAGTACTTTGTTGTTTGGATGTGTGTTGAGCCTTAAAAAATTGAAAATATTAAATTTTAAAGACAATTATTTTTACTTCTTTAAAATACATAGTTAAACAAAATTATAATCGATTTGTATGGAACACAAGTAAAATGACTTTTAAAGGGACTATAGCTGAAAATATATTAAAAAACATTTCATCTTTAATTAATCGATAATCTTGGTTTTTTAATGATAAAGAGTGAAATGATTGAATTATACATAGTATATTTATTTTTAAATATTAAAAGAATGTAATTTTTCTTATTCACGTTTTTTAACGTAAAAGAAAATCATTTAGTTCCAACGTTTCGAAACATTAGATTATTTAGTAAGTTTATTGGATATACGGTATTAATTTTGTAAAAAGATCTATATTTAAAATTTCTAACTATCTTTTTTCTGGGATCGCGTATGCAATGTAGAATTTATATGTAATGTGTTAATCATTTTTCAAGAATATTTATAATTAAAATTTTGATCAGATACTGTATTTCTACTTACCTTCGTAAAATATGTTAGAATACTAATTTTTTTCTGTTTATTTTGAGTATTGTAAAAGTCAATACGACTTTTTATAAAGTCTACAAATCCTTTTTTATCATCAACAAAATTTTTTTTTGCTTCATGCCATTCAGAATTCGCTTTCTTTTGGACATTTTCATTTTTGTGATCCGTATTAGCTGCCTTGACAGATTTGAAAAATCGCTGATAAACGTCATCCAAATCTATCGATCCCATTTGAATTAAATGAAGTTATCCAGAGATAAAACGATTCGCGCGTCGACGAAATTTATTCCGTTCACTTAACCTGTCGTGTTGCAGGTTACAACTATGCGTGGTTTGACAATTGACGACTGCAATCACGTGGTAGTCGGCTCGCGCCTCCTCCGCATATTTTTGTTTCGAAGACGAGCGCGACGCGCAGTCGTGTATGAAGGGGAAAGGGAAGAACAGCTGCATCTTTACTTTCTCGCTTTATTTCTGTGATGAAGGAACGTCAATTTTTGCACGCTTTAAAACAAAATTATGTAATAGGTGTGTGATGAAACCTCGTTTTTTAGACTACTTGTATTGAAAATTTCGGTTAAAATAATATTACGTAAGACGCTACCTGAAACCCCCTCCCCCTTGTAAGAAAACGTAAGAAATGCGCGACCCCCCCCCCCCCAAAAAGTCTTACGTAATTTAGGGATGGCCCCTTAATACATATAAATTACTTTAGCACCGCTTACCTAGCTGTGCGCACTACGCAAATGTTTACAGCGCAGTCAATGCTATAAATTATATCAGTTTAATGTAACTCGTAATTAAATTGAACCCCGTTGTAAGAGAACACGCTGTACAAGGGGCATTGTATCGCGATAAAAACAGTGGCGTAGTACGGTGTTAAATTTATTAGCAGTAAGCGTTAAAGATCATTTGATAAATGACACGACGTACGTGGCGAAACACTTGCTCGGTAAAGACTGCTAGAGATCATGGGAACACGCAGCACCTTCTGTGCGAATTCGGGACGGAGGGTGTCGATCGATTCGTGACTAATAGTACAAAATTACTAGAGACGCGGGGGCAAGAAACTATATTGCATAATGAATGACGGCGTGGGATAGAAGAGGGTAAATCCAGTGGTTCGTGCTGACATGCATGATTCGTAGAAATTGCTGTTCTCCCCCTGTGCGAAATGGAAGTCGCGCCATATTGCTCCACGCATAAGCGCAGACCTTTCTTGCATTCGTAAACTAATCGTCGCTTCTTTTATTCAGATCGTGAGATATCGTGCCCATCGCTCGTTTCCATCTATTCGCCTTGAATTCAATTGAATAAGCGCCGAGGGAACGTGAATTGAAAACAAGAACGATTTTGTTGAATCTATGTTTTATATGTATAAAAGAAATCCTGACTCATCATCGCTCAGCTCAAACCGGTTAACCTACTTAGGAACGTAAAATTTGGAAGACATATGGTTTTTATGACGTAGGCACCTTCTAAATTTTTTGGTAATTCCTCTAGATTTTTGGTAATTCCGTCCCTAAGGATGTGAAAAGGGGTAAAATGTGTTTTCTCGGACTCCTTAATATTTCCTAAGCCTGATTAAATATCACCATATACGTATATAAATGTTCATTAAGCAAAGGTTACATTACAGAAATTAAATAAAAAATTACTTGAAAAGAAAAAAACAGATATAAACGTAATTCCTTTTAATTATTCTAATGTAGCGAAGCGCGGTGGTATTTTGCTAGTAAAATTATAAATTTTAGATTTTTCTGTTTTGTTAATATCACACTACACAGAAAAATAACACGAATTTTAGTAATTCTTCAGCGAAACAGTCACAGGGAAGTGCATTCTGTACACGTGGGGACGCGGGTTTACTTGCGTAACCACTGTTCGTGCAAGACGAAGACGTACGTCGAAGCTGAAACACCACCTGTAGTTATAACCCCGCGGTTATATTTAGCATTCACCCCCGAACCGCCGAAGCCTTCTATAAGTAAAAATAACTAGTTTTCTCCCTTGCGTATAGCGAGGGGATCCCCGAGAATCGCGTTTGTGCCCCCTATAGTTTCTGTCGTTTGCACTGCCAGCTGAGGGTAATCCACTTAAACTACGGTACAGTAATTACGCGCAAGCGAAAGTTCTACCGATTCTGCGTAACATCAATAATATTTTATGCTTGTATTTTTGTACGCCTAACGTCTCCACGTCAGTGACGAAAACTTCGATAACTTTTTGTCAATATATTTAAAATTAAAAATGATATTTTAAATTAAAAAATACTTGTAGCGATTTGTAAATATTTCATACGTCGAAGCCTGCAAGTTCCAAATTTTGAGTGACAGAAATTAAAAAAAGTTAAAACACAAAAGGATTGAGACAATTTTATAAACAATTCACTTCTTTTCTGAAATGTAGAAAATTAGCAATAACTCATATGTGAGTTTGTCATATTGAATTAATTTTAAAATTTTCTCAGCCCTTTTAAATTAAAATATTTAATGACATTTCACGGAAAGGGCAAACGTTTGTTAGACAGAACCACCAAATTTAAAAATCACTTTTTCACTTTTTGGAGTAAATATCTTCTATAGGGGTGTTCAGGAAATGACATAACACTTTTGTTACACATTCCATTAAATTCCTCGACATTTGCAAATAGGTTCTCCGGTTCTGCGCCCGTTCATCTATTATATATGACGTTGAAGAAACGAGGTAATTTTGTTTTCACTTTGCCCTTATTTCTCCCAACGAAAATGATGCAAAGCTGGCCTTTCGAGCTCAGTTAAATAGCAATAACTAACGTTTTCGATGACAAGGATAAAACAGTGATGTGCTATATGTTCGTCATATGTAGAATGGATGTATATTTCACACGGCACGGCATCGTAGTGACGTCTCTAAACGGACACGATTGTTATCGGTGGCTACGTACACCGCCTGGTCGATACCACTGTACCACCGTTTTTCCTTTTAGTTCCAATTTGGCCTCGTTTCAAAAAACCGAGCGTGCCCGATTGTTTCCAAAAAGTAAGCAGCTTTCGCAGTTTCCACGAACTCCTGCAATATTCATTCTCGATACAGGCCGTATGCTCGCATATAATCCATGCATCGAACTTTTTTATCGCTGTTGGAATTGAAATGGGGAACACTGCAAGGTTTTTTTTTAAAACATTCACCCCCCTGGATTTTACATTGTCTACACTTTTTGAAATACAAAATCCTCTCTGTGTCGAATTTAAATTATATTTTCCAGATACAGTTCCTTTCAGAAATACCCATGAACATTCAACTATAATAGGAATTTTAAGAAACTTAATCCATAATTAAAATCCAGCGTAGTGTCTGTTTAAAGCAGTGTTTGCCAACCATTTTTGAGTCGCGATCCCCTTTTATAATATTTAAATCCCTCGCCCTCCTACATATAAAGTAGGGTAAATTGAATAATAAAAGAAAACACATTAAAAATAGGCATTTCAGAATATAATTCTAACATAATAATATTTAAAAAACCCAAGAAACCGCGACTACAAATCGTGGGATTACTACTTTAAGCCTTTAAGGATTTCAAAGAACAGAATATCAAGCCTCTTTAATTATTTCCATTGGAAAAATTACAAAACGCCCACAGCCGAAGCTTAAAAATCGTCAGAAATCATTCTCCCCATGAACCTTGAAGAACACTAATTGTATTTGTTCCAATAACACTCTCAATTCCGTCTATATTGCCTGTGTACTCGTCGACCGAATCTATCATAGCCCATAATTCGCCCGTTGACGGAAAAATCTGGAGTGAGAGGTGCTCGTGTGTTGCAGGCTGTGCTCCCTGACCCTGAGCCGGCTGGTGATCCTACGGCCGTTAGGCGTCGATCTGACGTCCATCAGCATCGCCGTTAAGATGCACAGCTCGAAAAGGACCCTGCGCTCTAACGAGATGGCCATCCCGCCCGGCGGTTTGCTGGACACCGAGCTGGAGCTTCAGTTCGCCCTCCAGTACCCCCATTACCTGAAGAGGGACGGCAACAAGCTGCTGATACTGTTGCAGAGGAGGAAACGCTATAAAAATCGCACGATGCTCGGATACAAGACCCTAGCCGAGGGAGTCATCAACATGGCTCAAGTAAGTGGATCGAACGAACCTCTGCTGCTCCTCTGGCTGAAGGAGCTGCGAGGCCCTTTGACAGGCGACCGTTAAAGGCACTGAAAGGTGCACAGTTACCGGAGAGGGTCGCAAGGGCGAAGCCAACGTTGACCCGGCGAGAGCCACGCATCGAATTCCGGTTTTCTAGATCGTGAGCAAAGCGATAATGAGAAGAGAAAACGTACCCGCGACTGGTACGCCGCGGTTTGGTCAAATTCCTGCTTGACCTGTCTGTGAGAATTGAGAGGCTCCGGGTTAATGTGGAGGTCGGCAGTATTAGTGTTTGCAGAGAAACAAGAGTATATAGGTACTTTTGTCAGATTTTTGAACGTTTGAGGATATTGTTCGGGTAGATAGTCATAATCCGATGCCGCAGTGTTATAATTGCAGGGAAGTTGACTAAATCTTAGTGATAGATTAGGTAAGTGCGTCGAGTTCTGTGGCTATACTTCTGTAGCTCAATCCCTTTTAGATCAGAAGTACTCCAAGTATCCTACCCTGCAAAGTTCATAAGAGGAGGTACAAGACTTCCTATTGTAATTTTTACAAATTTCAGTCCCAAAGTTTGGGAAAACATTCTTCACACATCAAACACTGAAAATATGTAAAAAACAATCTCTTTGGAACATCTAGGTGCACCCTAGAGACTTGCCTATATCGCACCCTACCCAACATACTCGAAGTTGATCACTTGGTTTGTTAATTCAAAACCGCGTCCACCCCTAGATTGGTTTGATCGAGTTGCAACGAGGGCGGTACCGATCGATTCTCATACGATTCGACGGAACATGTCTCATCTGCATCTTTCCACAGGTACTACAGAGGCAGATGGACCTGGAGCTGGAACTGGTATCGGGCAAGGTCGAGAAGTACGGTGGCCACTCGGTCGCGCTGGCTCGCGTGAGTGTGGTCGCGCTCAGCTCCCAGCCGGTCGACCAGGATAAAAGACTGATGAACGATCCCAACGAGAGATTGTGCCCCGAGTACAGCGACGAAGAGGAGGAGTTCAGCTCGGAGGGCGAGGCGGAAGGCAGCGACAGCGAGCCCACTCCCGACATGCACAGGCGAAAGAGCCGGGCAAAGATTCCCGCCAACGCCAGGGTGCGTGAAACAGATTAGTTCTGGTTTGTTGGCTGCCCGTCGCGTCGAGTGGCTGGCGTCGATTCTGGAAGACGTTTCCACCGTTAATCGAGTGGGAGTTACTCCACCACAATTACTCTGCTTCGCCTCGTTAGGCCTCAATGCACAGTGCCTTCTAGAGACATTGTGATCCACCCCAGACTCACAAGGGGTGCGCACGGTATTTTGGTCACCGATTTGTTTTAGATTTTATACACTAAATATCAAATGACATGTGCCATTTATCATAAGTATTACTTCTTGAAAAAGATAAGGATTCTGGGTTATAAGAAAATTCAAGTTTAAGTTGAAAGCTTATTGTGAATTGTGCATGAAAGGAACTAATGGTGAAAAGGACCCTAAGGGTTGGTCCGTAATTGAGTTTAAAGTAGCTAAGTTGCAGTGGTAGGTTCACTGTAATTCATTCATTGTAACCAGGTATATGCATAGATTTTTACTAGTTCCTTTTTTGAGCTTCATTTCCCCACAATTCTGATCACTATATATTTAACACAGTATTACATACGACATGGACCACCTGTGTGCAAAATTCTAGCCAAATCGGTGAAGCAAACTCTCTGATCTACCCTTGTCAGTTGCATAATGTATAAAGCAACATTCCTGTGCTTCTAACCACCCAATGTGTCCATCGTCACCTATTATGGGGCTGCAGTTATTTGGTCGCATTCCTGCAGAGTCTTAAAGCAGTAATGTCCAGAAAGTATCCCCAGGGTCTTAACTAGGGAGAAGGGCACTCAAGGGTGCTACAGACATTCCCCCATGCTGCTTTACGACATGACTAGATCTCTGCTAGGCACGATAACCCTGGCGTGAAGCTAATGGCAACAACAGTAATCCACAACACCTCACGTAGAGATCTCATCTTACACACCCGAGAAAACCTCCCCTTTTCATAATTTTTACACAAAATAAATTTACCCCTGAACTCACTATTCGTGCTGCGGATGAAACTAAATCGGTCCTAGAAATTTCACCAACTTCCAAGAACGATTTTCAGCATTTAACAGAACCCCTTTGGCTGTTACAGCAAAGAAACTTAACGCAAAAGTTCATAGCCCTGCTGAAGCGGCGGTTCAAGGTGTCCGAGGACTTGGATCAGGATCAGGAAGAGATCGGGCAGAAACTTTCAGGTAAACGGCACACTTCTGCTGGCGTTTTAACATCTTTAATGAACGTGTTGGGTTTGTTATAGGCGGCGACATGGAGATCGAGGAGTTGTTCGACGAACTGGAAGACCTGTCCGATAGTGGGCCTGAACTGGACACAATGTCTGTCAGTAGCACCCCGAAACCTTCCCTACGACCCTTCTTCAGCTCTAGTCGATCCCTTCTAGCGCCTCCTAACTCTGGTAAGTCGATGTTGCCACTTCTTCCGACGTCCTAAGTATCGTAGAGAACTTGTGACGCAATTGTGAGTCTCGATCAACGATACAGCAGTATCCTAAAATGCTTCGTGCGACAAGTTATGATCGTGTAACGGTGTAGCGTTCAGTGATTAAACTGTAACCGACGCGCAAGACCCGATAACTCGATCTAGATATCGCTTCTGTTGTATAGTTACACGGTAAGGAACGCTGGTATACCACCTAATCGACGAGCATTGTATCACGACTCACTTCCAGTAGAGAATAAAAGAGAGTACCTACTTTTGCGATCATTCGGATCACACCTGCAAATCGTTACTGCCCATGACCTTTGAAAGAGTCTAGGAAGAAAGAGCTTGTAACGTTTTGTAGAAAGTGGACTCATCCCTCTTCGTTCATAATTCAACCATACTTTTGACAGCTTGGCGATGCAGCTATGGCTGTTGTCATTTTCGATACCTTTTAGAATTTAGCGGACCTGACAATAAGTTCGCTCAGACTTTGAAGATTTTCATGAATGTCTAAGAAGTATTTTAAACGCAGTATCAATTTCTAATTCAAGTTTGATACAGTAAAAGTCGTCCAGTATAATATCCATTTCCATTCTTTAGTTATAGTATTTTATTCATTTCATTTTTTCATAAACCGTGCACGCTTGACCCTACTCCATTCAATTTTCATTTATTCTGAATATTACAAAATTTACTTAATAATACTCTCTTAACGTTATTTATTATTTTTTGTACGCACCGTTAGTGTGAAAGTAATTAGAAGTCTGCTAAGAAGTCTGAGGGAACTTATTAACGCGTCCAAAGTATCCGTCATTTTGTTTGAATTTATTTCCTTTGACCAACGCCTCGTAACTGGGCGTTCAGGACAACTGTGGAAGCAATAGATGATTTCTTCGTTACTTGCTTTGCTCGAGCAATGGGAGTCGATTGATTCAGCAAACACCGTTGCTAGGTGTAGATTGAAACAGTTCAATTGCACTACCCTTAACGAATGTCCCTCTACCGTTTCGCGTCTGTTTGTTACGAGTAATGTTTGCTCTCGTATTCCCTGGCTTATGCTATGTTCCACTCGTATTTCCGCACTCTTATCTGCCATTTCATTGATTTGATGATTCAAGCAAGACAGATTGGAATTCTATGCCCTTGAGCACTTATTTATAAAAACGTAATATTCGATGAAGCATATTCTTGTATTTCTTCTATTACAATCGTTGCCACGAGGGGCAGTCTGAACATTTTGAAAAGCAAAACAACAATGCATTCCCTTCAGGCTGTACACAGACACATCACACGCAAACCTCGGTTTTAAAAGAATTCCCTGAACATTCAACAGGTGGTGCATTAATGGACAGAATATTATTGATTGCAACACACGTTCTGCATCATAAGCTATTATACATTCATAAGCTTTTAAGGGGAATCGTGTTTTTTGGGCTAAAAATGTATCAAAACTTGGGATTTTTTTTCAGAAACTAGCGATTCGATTCACCTGAAATTTGGACTTTGTTTTTATGGATCTTTGAAGAAGTTGCAGTATTTTTTCTATTCATTTTTAATAATAAATATAGGAGTTATGCATGATCGACTATCACGCCGCACAATATTTATTTTCCAGGTAATAGAAACAGAAAAATGAAACGGCGTTTTACTTTATACATATGCAGCTTGAGGTTGATGAACCAGAATACTGATAAATTATTTTGTTACACAAGAATATTGGCACAAAACTGCATAGCGAAAATAAAGGTTCGGACCTTTCAGTTTGAAAACTCTCTACTCTCCTCAATAATTTTTTTTATTATATTCTGGTTCATCAAACTGAAGCTACATATCTATAAAGGAAAACGCCGTTTCATTTTTCTGTTTCGGATTACCTGGAAAATAAATATCACATACACCAGTGGACGATGAATTTTGCGCGGTGTGATGGTCGATCATGCATAACTCCTATATTTATTTCTAAAAATGAATAGAAAAAATACTGCAATTTCTGGAAAGATGCATAAAAACATAGTCCAAATTACTGAATCCAAATTTTGCTATGTTTTAGTCCCAAAAATAGAATTCTCCCTTTAATACCATTCCTTTGCAATACGCAAACCGTCAATTTTTCAAGTATCATAGGCCTCTCAAAGTCAATATTCTCGAATACCACTCCTAAAGAAACCGTTTAATCCTTTTTTCTTTTTCCACCGCCCCCGCAAAATTTTACGAAATCATATACGAATGGATCCTCGGTACGCTACACCTCAAGCATCCCAACCGACACAACAACATTCACGTTCGAGCGTTTCAAAGTGTTTGGAAAGAGCCCTCGTGTCTCGATGGCCCGGTGCAAAGTACCTAGAGATTATACCAGAGATGGGCAAAATTTTTATTTAAATAAATATTCCGAATAACGAATTAAAGTTAAAAAAATTATTCGTCAAGTGTCGAATAAAGTTAACCCGGATATAATATTTTAAATTTAAAATTTTAAAATAATAAATAATCAATTTTTCAACTTTAATTTTAACCTTAATTTAGCTTTAAAGTGAAAGTTAAAAAATATATTCGCCGCTGAAATAGAAACGCTCTACGAATAAAAAATTTCTTTATTCACCAAATAATCTAAAGTTAAGGTAACTTTCATTTTCTCAATTCTATAAATAATTCTTAATTTAGCTAATGCCCAACTCTGGCTTGCACCTCGGTTCGGATGTGTACTCTTATTCAAATCAGCCCTTGATCATCCTGCCACTTCACTACGATCATTACAATTATCTCCGTGGGAGCTGCGCTCGCCATTTAGAGAAAGCACAGCGTGTTGGTATGAGAAGGAGGCGATTAGGCTGCTAAGTAAAAAAAAAATAGGGAAAGATAAACGTCTCGTTGCCTATACGGGTTCAGATCGTTTTAACTAAGTGAAAGTCTGGTGGGTTGGCTTTGCATTGTTGCATGTTACGATTCGGTAGTAGTAACCAACGAGGAGAGCGGAAGTACTCCTGCGACGGCCGTAGGTCAGCAGGGCGCGGGTCATCCAGCGAAAGAGAAACACCGTATCGGACACACCACCCCAGGTATGTGAAACACACACTTCCTGCTCGTACCACGATGTCGAGGATAAGTTAGCCGATCGTTTTAAAGAACTCTCCGCTTCTCGCCGAGCAAGCATGGCTGCTTGAATCTAGCATGGCGCATACGTATGTCGATTAATTGCATTTATACTTTTCTCATTCAACAACGACTGCTGCTCGCGCGACTGTGTTTGCTTATTCGTGAAATAAGGATTGAAGGGAATCGAGGAAAGAGTCGGAGGAAGAAAGAAGTGGTTTTCTCAAGAGTGAAGCTTATGTTGTTAACAAATTTTGTGTCAAAGAACAAGTCTTAGCTTCAATTTATTTCGATGTAATTAATTGTAAAAGAAATTCCTCATTTTGGCAAAAACGACTGCTTAATACCTTCAACCTTCTTTTTTGATATCTTGCATAGAACTATATACTTCCTACTATTGATAGACATCAACAGTCATAAATTATAGGAAGCATCTATATCAGCTACAGCACACCTAAACCATTTCCAGCACCGCTTCCTAAAAGCAATATCCAAATACCAAAATATCGAGAAAGCAAACTACTTCTTTCTTACACGTACAGAAGTAGAAAAGCACCTCGCGTTCCAAGCATCACCCGACCATCTAACTATACACAATGCTGCGAAGAAAGAGACTATGATATTCCAGTATCCTGAATTTTGTAGATTGGAGACGGAACTCCAGCGCATGAATGTCCTTGTTAATCAGCAGAAGCTTGGTGTTTCTTGATCGAAAGTTCGGTAAATAATTAGATGCCTGTAGTTTCACGATAGAGCGTAATCAAGCCGCTATTAAACTATTCTTTGCACTGATCTTTCGATTCGATTCGATGCCCGTTTCGTTGTAATTACGCTCCGATTCGAATGCAAGGATAATCGAAGCGGGAAGACATTCCACATCATTTTCAAATTCACGTCGCTCACATTCAGGCCGCGGGCCAACATTCGTCAAGACTCGAGACACTCTCGCATAGTACTTCCGTTGTTCTTGCATCGCTCCCTAGGAGTGCACTCTCGATCGGTGGACGTGAAGCGTGTAAAGACAATGAATGTAATTAAAATAAACGTATGTAATTTTTGGCATCTGACTTCTTCTAGTCGCCCTTTCTTTTTCTTCGGTTCGCGTGTCCTTTTGGCTTCCGGGTGTAATCTGTGATTATTGGTAACGAAATTCCGTGGCTCGTTAGATGTTACTCCCTCCTCGATCGAGCCGCGAACGCTCGGAGGAAACTGTGTGTGCCTGTGTGTCTCTTTGCGCCTCTCTGTATCTAGTACTTGATCACACTTCAATCCTGCCCGCTGGCCTCTCTCTTTCCGTCTATCTCTCTGTCTGCTCGTACGTACGTATTCCCTTTTATTACTATCAATCTTACATATCTGTTTCCACTACTAACTCTTCGTTCTATGCGACTAATGAAACTTCACCCGTGCGACACGATCGATCTTGCCAAGCCACCCTGCGCGAGGGGGGGGCTTGCCGATAAAAGGCATACTCGACTGTCGATCACGAATGCGCTCGCCGTGCATTTTCTGCGTGCAGACTCGTGGCAGTCTTGATGTAACACGTTTTAGTAAGTCTACAATCTCTATTCTGTCTATCGAGCCCCTCTGTCAATTACCTGAGCGTGTAGTGTATTAGCAACTGTCTAATGGGACGCGTCAGACATGTTTCTCTCGCTGCGCAGTGGCGAATTTGCCCGAAATTATGGAGTAAGAAATATATATATTTTTTTATTTTATAAATGTGTGTATTGTAATTGATTTATTATTGAAATCGATTTTTAATCTGCAGTTGTGTGAGAGATGTGCAACTTCAAACTTAATAGCGTCAGAAAATGGATTTTTTTTTAGGTAAAAGTAGATATTATGCTACGATTTATATTGTTGATGTATGAAAATAATCTGTCAGTGCTGGTATCTATTATTTAATGTGTTTGAAATTCATATCTATAATAATTGTATTTTTTAAATACTTCTACAGCTGTGGATGCTAAGAATGCAAGACATTTCTTTCTTTGAGCAAATAGTCGTGTATAAAGCGCGATCAATCTTGATTTCTTTTTTAAAGTAAAGTTTAAAGGTCGCAGAAGAAGTTGTTCTGATAGAAATTCGCTACGACAATCTGCGACTTTACAAGTAATCGTCATTTATAAATATTAATTTTCTCCACAACTTTGAATTCTATAGTTAAAAAGGAGTTGGTACCTTATTGCATATATTCAAAATTGTATTATAACAGTTATTATTTACGATTAACTATCAAGTACAATATGCTTTACGTATATTATAAAAGTATACTCTTATAATTGAATGTTTTAAATACATTATAATAGTACAATTCAAAATGTTTCTTTAAAAAAAGTACATGATTATTTTTCTGGACTCATGTTATTGTAATTCATTTCAACAATTTAATCTAGATTTGAAGATATTTATTTTGGCCACGATTTCGGGCAAATTCGTCACTGTGGGCTGTACTTCTCTGGGACTTAATCGACTACAGGGTTGTTAAGGTCGGTCCACCCTTGTCACAGAAATCGAATCGAGCGTGTAGCAGCGGCACACTTGAAGCCACGTCCTCGCGCGAGGGATGGAAAGTACATGTGTACAACTCCACCTTCCCACATGAATAATGGGTGTGGAGTATATTTGAATTACTTAAAGGGGTTCACTTGTCAGAGGGAAGGGACGTTTTTTTGTGGTATTCAAAGAACCGTGCCACAGTTTAAGAGAAATAGATATTTATCGTTACGGTAGCAACGGAGTTAGAAGCTAATTATAATAATTGTACTAGCGAGACAATTATATTATGCAAATAGCAGTGCTTGTTCAAGCAGTGTAGAAATAAGTAAATTAAGGTCCTTTACGAGACGCATTGCAGTTGAATAGAATCTTTTTTAAAATTTAACTGTGTTCTGCACACCATATTACACGCGTGGGATCGTGGCTTTAGTGGTTGTTACTGAGTAATAGAATTGTAATGCTGTTACAAGGGTAGACCCAACTTTGCGCACACTACCAATCGCAAGTTTGTGATCACCTTTACTGCTTGATTTCCTTGAAAATTCTTGAAAGTTTCTCATCAGTATTGAATAAAGAAGAAAGCACTCCGCTTCATTCCATTTTGAAAAGCTACTTTACTCACACCACAAAAGATTAAAGGTTCACATCGAGGAGGTTTTCTCTCATCGTATTTACACAACTACCGATTTTCCTCAAGCATCACAATTTTTAAACGCACACACATATTACATTACCATCCAAACCGCAAAAGTACATAATAGGGAAAGTTACAAAAAACTATAAAAATTACAAAATAGAAGATTACAGAATCCAAACCGTTCGTGTTAAATCACAAACCCTCAAATTAAACTCAAATACACAAATCAATTATTCGCGACAAGTGTTTCTTCCTACCATTGATTTACTTGAGAAAATCGCGAGGAATACATATTCGTTTGTCGGAATTCTGAATGATAACAGCGATAAGGCGGTGCGGAGGTTGCGATCGGTAGTGGGGGCCTTCGATGGTGCACCATGGCGAAGAGTAATGAAATTTCGTTGCAGAACGCGGAGTGGATAGACAAAGCGATGATAGCTCCCGAAGGGCGGACAGCGATTCGCACCCAGAAAATTGGACGGATCATGAGGCGAACGATCCCCCAAATTACGTGCCGGGCTCCCCGCCGAAATCGGAGCAGCACAATAAAAGCGAGAGCTCGGACAGACGGAGCAGGCTCTTTACCCGCGATAGAGGCACGCCGGGTAGCAATAAGTCCAAAAAGCACAGCCTCAGCGTCGACTTAAAGCCTCCCGCCGACTTGAATAGCTCCGAGGTAGATACACGTGTACACTCGGGACACTTCCTGGCACGCGTTGCCTGTCCAATAAAACACCTCACCTTGACGTTCTTTGAGCAGGCCCGGATGATCCATTGCAATTAATTGGAAATGTCACAAGAACCGTGTTTAAAATAGAGGCTTACGAAATTTATCAATCGTTGGACACGCGTTCAGCGTGAAATCACTGTAGAATCTCGTGTTGAAAATTCATCTCCGCGTGTCACGAATAGTCGTACGAATTTCTCGCGGTGTTGAGACTTCAATGCTTTCAGCGTGACGTTAAAATTTTCTCGAGATTTTACAACGAGTTGGTGCATCGAATCTATCATTTCCGGTGGAAAATTCTAAGTTAATTAAACACGATTAGTGACACTCATTGTTGAGTATTCTTGTATTTTTAATTGAGATTCGATGAGAGTAATTAAATTCGAGGTAGCATGAGACCGTGCAGGCTCACTCAGAGTAGATTGCCAGAATAAGTTAGCTTCCTTGTTTCTAACCAAGGCATCACGCAACGTTTTGGTTGTAGCGTGAATTACACTGCACTCTGTGTAATAAATACAAGGTTCAACTTCAGTGAAACGTGGAGGCTGTTGGTGTCGCGTTTAAATGCAGTTTCGATAATGCGTCTCCCGTCCCCGTGATTTCAGCCGAGGAAAGCGTTAGTGGAGCAATTGAGCCGTGTTTTGCCGGATGACAGTTTGCCAGATGCAGTGTCGTTGGTGTCGTTAGCGGACCCGGGTGGAGCGGTGTTGGCCACCAGGCTCCAGGAAAGGAACCACAGAGTCCTGACTACCGCTTCCCCAGCGGACATTCGTGCCACGTTCACGTGCTTGGTCACGCGGATACAGAAATTGTAATTATCCCCTTTTTTAGATTTTAGAGATTGCGCGGCAGGACAGTGAGCACTGTGGCAGAGACAAAATCAGGTGTACATGCAAAGTCACTGGGTGTCTTTATCATTTGGCTAGTCTTCGCTTTGTCATCTCTTTTTGGCCTTTAAACGGCAAAGTAAATGAACAACCAGGGCCGGTTTTAAGGCAGGGAAGACTCGGGTGTCAAATCTGTAGGGGCGCCGTAGTATGCGTTCATTCATTTGTATCCGTTTAGATTCGTTAAGCAGGATGCTGTTAAAGGTTTTTTGGTGCCCTTGAAGGGGCGCCATGGTAATCTTGTCCGGGGTGCCAATATGCTAAAGCCGGCCCTGTGAACAACCAAGATCCTTCTGGTCCCCACTTATTAGCACGTACCAGGCCCTGTCATCACGTGGCAGGTGATTCAGTTCTCAAATGTCTTTTTTTAACCCTTGTTAACCCTGAAAATTGAGTCATTTTGACCCAAAATCGAGTCAGAAATCCTCATTCCTTCTTTACTAATGTGTTATTTGGGTTGTCACTCATTTATACATTTAAATAACTAATAACCGCCAATAACAAATAATAATAAATAATAGTAAAGAATAATAAATAATAGTAGATAATAATAAATAATAAATAATAATTGGTTCTTAATTTTTTTTATTGTAGAAATTTTATAACTTCTTAAAACATTAAATCGTAATAATTAAATGAACCGAGTTATATTTTCGTATGCTCGTTTCTTGTCAAATTTACTTACCCGTGTAACTTCACAAATTACGTATAAGGGTTAAGTAGTTTTTTTTTAACAGTGCACTGAAATGTTCTCTTACATTATTCAGCGTTTAATTTTAAAAGTGGGAACTTCCACGCAATCTATGCATCTTCTGTTATTATAGAAGTTATTAATCAGAGATATATTGAGAAATCTTTTTACATATAAACTGGAGACCAGGGATCCGAGAATCTGTTTAACCCTACAGACTTATTTAAAGCTGTTCCAAGTATGACACGACCCAGAATTGGGAGGTATAATTAATAAAACAGTGGAGGAAGTAGCTTTGACATGACACTTGATTTTGTCCCGGCTGTACCTTCACAGTCTCCTTCATATCGAGTTCCAGCAGCTCTGAAGACCTTAGGTGCGCTTTGCTCATCAGTTCGAAATGTCCTTGGTTTACAGCTGCAACAGCTCAGCAAAGCCGCCAGCGCGGATCAAAGTGGTGATCGCTGGTGGAGACAGTTTCGTAAACGGTGTTCTGCGCCACTACGTGGACTTGCTGAGCTTCTGGCCGCCAGACTGGCAGAACTATCTGAAGTTCTTGGTCGTGCCCCTGGGCTCCAACACGTTGTCGAGGTACCTCAGCTCGATAGATGCGAGGTACTCGATGCTTTTCGGGGAGGAATGGAGGGAACTGCTGGAAAGGGAGGGCGGGGGCGCCAGCGAGGGTGCAGCGAGGGTATCTGAGTATTTGGCTGCTGCTGGTACCACCCTGGCCCTGCCAATCGCAGAAGCTATGGTTACGTACAGGTAATCAACTGCGCTATCGATTGCTGCTTTCTTTCCTCCGCGATGTTCCACGAATTTCGTGGAATTATATTTAACCCCGCAGTGAGAGGGTGAACTCTTACCACGCGATTAGTAGAATAAGATTTATTTGGGAAATAATTTCCTGAGATAGATAACTGATTTTGTCACACCGTGATCTCGATTGAAAAAAAAAACTTATGCATTTCTCTAATTTAATCACTGTTTTATGGTTAAAATCATCTCTTCTCAATTTCATGAACAGACAAGAGAAGATCTCTAACCTGGAAGTTCAAGAAATTATGAAACTCTGGGTATATGTATAGCGCAATTTTTTTTGCTGCCCAAATTTCGCCTAAGGGGGTGAAATTAACCCCTGGAAATCTGACTATTTACCGATTCTGTGTTATAACTCGCGAGGTGTAAGTTACTAAATGATAGTCCCAATTAAAAGAAGTAGTACTCTTAGTGTTTCTCTAACATTTTCACGGGTCAATTTCACCCCTTGCGTAATACATACCTATATATCCTCTATATATCCCCAAAGTTTCACAATTTTTTAAATCTTTTTTTTTTTATCTTCCCTTGTGAGTTTAATCGATTTCTTCCTTTTTCGATGACTTCCAATTCTGCAAAGAATTGAAATAATACTCCGAACTCGTGTATAATACGTTGACAACTGCCACTGGCAACCCCCCCGCTTTCGATCACAGAGAAACAGATGACAGCAGCCAAATATTCATCCCGTTCATAAACGACGTCCGAGTGGGGTGTCCAGACAGCAGCTCTTCTGCGTCAGTTGATCTGGAGGAGAGCAGCATCACCATGTCCGGTTCTCCACCCTCTTTGCCACCGCCGGGGCTACCTATTCCACCTCCGGGCAGATTAACACCGCCCAGTAGCCCTAACGTCGGCCAGCCTACAAGGGACGGCTGGGAGCCGGTGGAGCTGCAGCTCGACTACTGGAGCAAGCAGACGCAAGGCGAAAAGGGGAAGAACACGCTGAGACAGGCGTTCAGGGCCCTCCACGTGCAGAGACTCCCGCCGTTGGGCGAAGCACCTGGTCACCACTTGTCCATGAACTACACCACGAAGGAGAAGAAACAGAAAAGTGCGTGCCTAAGATCATATCCAGGATATTGTCCATTTAGCTCCCACCAACCGGTCATTTCAACATGCCGTTGTTATTTTCCGTAGTAATGAGACTGGGGAAAAAGAAAGAGAAGGAGAAGGAAAACGAGCCAAAGAGCCAAACGGTCGAAGGCGTGACGCGGCTGATATGTTCAGCGAAAACTCAAAACATTCCATTAAGAGGTAGGTGATAGAATACTTAACCAATTGATATTGAATACAGCTAAATTAATACACAAGTTATATATCTTGATTTTTAAATATCACCTCTCTTTATTTGAAAAAAGAAAATAGTAAAGATTACTCTATTTTCCAACCTGTCAAGGATACGTAACCCCTTAAGGGATTACACTTTAGACAACGCTAAAGTTTAGAGGTAATCGACAATAGTTTGCAATTATCTACTTGTATATGTAAGAGTAAGTCGATTGGTTGAATAGTTTTCTCTAAATTACCCCCACCGTTTTGCAACTTCTACATCCACAATGCAAATTTTTAACGTAAAATCTTTTTCTCGTATCTTCAAAAGTTAAACGTAATGCCATAAAAGAGTTCAAAACAATTTCCTTCATAATTTCTCAAAAAATTCCCCAAAATCACCAAATTTTAGCGTTGCCTAAAGTATAGTCCTCCTTTAAGGCCCTTTCACCTCCGATAAGGTAAAGTAACATTTACATCCTTCATCCCGCAACAAAGTGTCACTAAAACCCTCCGCCAAGCTTGTCACGTAAACTTGCATAAAATCATTTGCTGTTTTTTCTTCAGTGAGCATCGACGGTACCGAGTGGTACGGCGTAAAGTTCTTCCAACTGTCGGCGCAGTGGCAAACGCACATCAAGACGTTTCCGATAGCCCTGTTGGAGTACAGTTCTCAACAGCAAGCCCCCAATCCAACGTAAACTCCCCCCACCCCGTTTCCCGTCAGTGGCCAGATTTAATAGCCGTTTATTTGTGTTCATCGATATTGCCAATTAGAGGATCACCGGCTTAGCTAGCGCGCAGACCCGATAACAACCAGATCCTAAGCCAAACATAAAAGAAAAACTGTCCGACACAGGCCAGGTTTGAACAGTCAGGAATCCCTGCTGCTTTAGAACCGGGCGTTGTCGACGCTTGATCAGGCAAGTACCTCGACATTGTCTCTTTATTTCCTCCCCCGTTCTTGCTCTCTTAATCCCCGGATTGCAATCTGTCGTGTCTGTTTTACGTACTCAAAGAGCGCCTGTACAGCGCGCGAATCCTTGCGTAAATGATGGGCGAGAGCACGCAAGCGGAGACGGTCGACATATCGCATTACAATTTAATATTGGCACCGGCGCGACGGATTCCGTTGGTTGTGGCCACGCCACTATCCAGAAGCGTGTCGCTCGGAATCGTTACGCGACACGAGGTTTTATATGTATTTAAAATAGAAAGGAGAGAAGATCGTTCGAGTCGAATACCCCTCGATAGCTGTACATACGGTAGGGTTTTTTTAAAACGCCAAGAAGCGAATGGATTCGGCCCCGGGATCCCGACACTCTATGGCAGATCTTTGTCTAGATCGCGACGGCGAGGAGGCGTGGTTTATAATTAAATTATGTATTTATTTGATCAACGTGCCCGACGATCGCACGGGCATGGGACGAAACGTACAGGCGACGCGTTATCGAATGAGTCTGTGATACAGAACATTTCTCTTAGCGCACAAACGGCGTTTAGAAAAGCGAACGGCCATGCATTGGCGGTGTGAAAGTGAGAGGACAGATGAAGAAGGAGGAGCTCATTGATTGTTATACTCCTTTTTCCTCCTTTTAAGATTTCGAGCTAGCGTCTTTTGTATTACATTTTATAGACTTTTAGCCCCAGGCTGCTGCTAGTTTAAATACTCTATTTTTCAGATTCTATTGTTTAAATACTTTATTCCTATCGGGGAACGATATTGTTTGTTAGTCATGACAGTGGCGGATTTAACGGACGACCGATGAGGGGTTGCCGGCTGAGCTCCATTTGTAAAACTAAATTACGATTTTATCTAAACACTATATTTTTTTTTCTATAATACACATTTAACCCGGTTTTAGTAAACTACCTTTTTACTTTCTCGAAAAATGGCTGCTTAGAAATGTTTGCCACCTAGGCTCTTTCCCTTAAATCCGCCACTGATTCCCGACCTCACAGTACACTGTACTCCTCCGCGAATACCTGTTAAGCCGTTAGAATAAAGTCAAAAACGAGGAGAGGAACGGTCGTCGAAAAACCGCGGTGGGAGCTAACCGAACGTAAACGATTACGTTGCCCATTCATCGCGATTAACAAACTCCCCCGTGGCTCCGATAACGGCCACCGCTTCGAAAATGCGGAATAATTACGGAAACGCACCCAAAATGCGTTATTTCTACTCTTCATTTCTTCCCTTTCGTTACACAGTTCGGTTAATTTATCTTCGCCCCTCGTCCCTTGAGAACCATATCACGAGAAGATAACGAGGTAGACAACTAAAGTGTTTTAAAAAAAGCGTCGTCTTAGACAGAGTGAGAGTGAGAGTGAGAGAACGAGAGCGAAAAAGAGAGAGAGCGAGGAAACGTACTGTTAATGTAAGCGTAGCAACGTACATTTTTTTCACTTCTTCCTTCCGCGAGCGAAGAGAGCGAAAATTTAACAAGCGAAAAATGGTAATAAGGATAGCGCTTTACTGTTCCCAGCGACGTAGCCGTCGCTTTGACTGCCTAATGCCAAATTGAAAGAGAAAGACAGAGAAAGAGCCTACCCCGATTTTCCCCGGACGAGTCCACGGAAAAGAATTCAGAAACGGCGTTTCAGTGACGCCCGCATCCGTTTCGACTGCGTTTTGCCAAAGTGAGAGCCAGCGATGAAATCTTTACACACACGCAACGTACACGTACACCCACATGCTCGCACTCTTCGTACACCTCTATCCTCACCCTCATTGCCCCGTTCTTTGCTAGTCTGCAATTAGTTCTTAATGCGTGTATTCGAACCGCGAACGTAGTCCTACGATTTTACATTTTTTAACGGCTCAGAGCAATACCCGCTCGCGCGGAATCCCCTGGCGGAAGACAGGTAGCGGCAGGCAGGCGCACGAGGTCGTGTGTGATCATATTAACGATCGTGATAATTAATTTGAACGAATCGAAAAATCGCAAGCCAACTGTTCAGCTTTTCAACTCCCCGTCGATGTTAAAGAAACTATAAGGTGTGCGGCTCGGGGTAATTAAGCAGGTCTGCTTGAGGATTGCTGAAGCTTTCGGTGAAGCACCTGTAAATGTGGGAGCGGCCCGTTCTAGCGTTAAGCGACCTACGTACTCAGTAAAATTGTAAAAATAAGGGAAATGGTGTCGCGCTGTTTCGTATTGTTAGATGAATATATACTCTAGCGACTTCGCTGCTCAGTGAAATACTGCAATGTTCTACTAGCTTCTTTACGAGGAACTTTTACAATCGCGACGGCTCCGAGGTCGTCGCGCGAAATCAACCTTTATTCCACGTTTTATGGGGAAAGATTCCGAGCCCTCTTTGACAGGGTAAACGGTGAAGAAACTTCTTAAATGGAATTGTTGACAATTGTACCTAGATCGTTACGAGGCTTTCATTAATCTATCTAGTTATAATAAGTAGCTGTGTTAAAATGTGCAGAAAAATATCGTCGTGTTGTTGACTCGATTAGATGCGGAAAAAGTGGACACTCGAATCGAGTGTTTTATGTTTGCAGCCAGGGGTTTAAACGGTTCGGAAAATAACTCTTTCAAATTGTTATATAATATCTGTTATAAGGAACCGAAATTTCTGTGTTTATCGATTTCGGTTACGGTTCTACAGAACCGATATTATATCGGTCTTATCATTAGCGCACTCAAGATTTAATGTTTGAAGGAGCCGAGTTGAATAAAAATAGTTTTAATCCAAGTTGAATAAAATTCATTAGGAGACTATAAAGATTTATTTAAAGAATAAAACCCCTTCTTTTTCTTTTTACAAAGCTCTTGAATTCTCATTAGCTGAAAGCTCTTGAGCTCCTTTTCCCTTTTTCTGTAGAACCGAAACCGATATAGAACCTATTTCACTCGTAACTGTTTCAAGATTATTTCGGTTCTTATAACTGTTTTAAAAACCGACACCGTTTTCAACCTCCGGTTGCAACACGCAGAAAGTGTACCTGGTTCTCCTTAGATGACCGAAGTTGAGCTACACCGGTTAGCTTCCTTCGGATGGAACTGTGTTACTAGCATTCTAATCACTCAGATCCCATTAAAGACTCTAAGTTCCATCATAGCCTCTTCGTGAGCCGCGAACGAATATACTTTATATCTACCAATTCCGCGACAGTTATGAAAAATTCCGTGCAATACCGAGCCCTATCATAGAGCTGCAAGCTTAACGCGCTGAAAGCTACCACAGACTCGCAGATCGTCAGTAGCACTGATCAGACCGCAAATATTCAATGATAGAGAAGTAGCAGCTATGTTGAACTTTTCACCTACTTCTTACCCTCTCCTTCAACATTCAAGCCCGTTGAGTGAAAAAATCTACTTGTGATAAATTTCGTGGGGCACTGTGACCCACGAAGCATCTTCGGCGAACCCACTAATGAATACGAGAAGTCTGAACAGAATTCGCGCCGGTTAGCCACGCGAATCCTCGATAGCCAACGAAAAGAGACGTTATCATGAGCACACATGCACGCGCGTAAACTGCCTCGTTTCATTCAGCATGCTGGACCGTTCCCAGCGATCGAACCTGCCATATACGATGTGTATACTTCTATACATATACATACAATATATAAAAATATACATAGATATTATGCGCTCCCACGGCTCGCGAACGAAGCATCTGACAATGTTCGCGCCTCGCTTCGCAAGTTTTTGCACGACACAACCGCGTCTCCGTCATCGCCGACGACGATCACGTCCCCCGCTCGGAGTCGGGCAAGCCTGCGTCCCGCAATTTCGTTTGAATGCCGGAGAGACGTGCGCTAAAGCCGCTATCGCGTTGTTCTTACAGATCGCGAACCCTTACTCACCGATTGGAACGCAACTTTGTGGGGTCATAGAATGAATCAAGACAAGAACAACGTTTTCTTCGTGCTTGATCACCCTTTAAGGAGTGAAAACTAACCTCAAACTCAGATGGCACTCTCACTGTTTCGCTTTATAACTCCTAAAGTATAACAGACAGAAAGAAATGTTTCAAATAAAACTTTAATACTACAATAAGTGCTGCAGACTTGCGTTAACGAAATTTTGAAAAGTGTTTAAATTACAAAATACCTGACGAAATAAATGATTTTTCAAAATTTTGTTAACGTAAGTTTGTAGCGCTTATTGTACCATTAAACTTTTGTTTGAAACATCTTTTTCTGTCTCTTGTATTTTAGGAGTTATACGCGAAGAAGTGGAAGCGCCTGTTTGACTTTGAGGTTAGTTTTCACAGCTTAAACGACGATTGGGCAGGGACGAAACGTACCGTTGTTCTTGTTTTGAGTCACTAAGGGTTGCTGAGTGAGTAAGGGTTCGCGGTGTTTCCTTTTTAGGACATAATCGCGTGGAAAGCGACCTCAAGGGACGATACAGCGTTTCCCAAAGTGGGCGACGTGGTCCGAGGCAGGGCCGACGCGAGGCTGGTTCACTGCATTCCTCGGGGCCCGGTCCCGCGCTTATGAGGACCCTCAGTCTACGAAAGTTCGTTGTAAATTTTGCGGGGTTCTGTGCATAGATATTTGTTATTATAAAATTTCTTTAAAAGGCCCTGCGGTCTACGAAAAGCTCATCGCAAATTTTGCGAGCCCATTGATATTTATTATTATAAAATTTAGAAGCACAATATAAATAGAACCCGGCCCCGCGAAAGTTCATGCCGGCCCTGGTCCCAGGATCTTGACGATTCCAGAGACGATGTCACCTTGGACGCATGAAAATCATAGATTTTGTTTAGCACTTTTTTTCTTTTAAATAATGGACTCAATAGAAAATCTGATTAATGGCTTTTGTAACCAAATTTTTCTCCTAAAAATCACAATTTTTCATGTAGAAAATGAAAATTTTTAGATTTCTATTCGAGGAGACACCAAATCCTCAATCGTAAAGGACCCACCGAGGCACGAATGGCTTTGACACCATTTTATTGAAAAAAAAACGAGACTTTTTTCTTTAATCTCCAAGAGATGTACAATAAATGCCATTAATCAGATTTTCAATAATCAAAAAAATTGCTAAATAAACTTATGATTTTCAAGCGTCCAAGGTCGCACCCTTAATCCTCGCACGGTCCCACAGCCCGCGAACGTTCAAAGTCTGCAAGCGGAAGTAGACTTCGAACCGACCCCCCTTTCTCATTTCCGCGGGTAGCAGCGTGATAGAGCGTGTAAGAGCGATCTTACATGTCGCATAATGTTCCTCGATCGTTTCCTTTCTCTGGTTTCTATTGTTTCCTCACTTTCGTTCGTTCGCCAACGAACGCCCCGCGTTCAGCCGTCGATCTTTGCTCGTCGTCGAGCTCGCGTTGTACAAGCTTTGCAAGAGAACGCGTTTTAGTCCCCTTTAGAATTGTAAGGAGCGTAAGTGACGTTGCCCTGCGACACGTGCTCACGGTCCTCGTCAAGCGTGCAAGCGTTTCCCCTTTCATTCACTTTCCCCGGGGAAATTCGTCGACCTCTCGTGCTTATTGAAGACTCGATGATTACAGATTCTCGATTCTAGTCAAAATCGCGTTACAGTTCGTCGCGTTGAGTTAAACGAGGCTCGATCGGTTCACCGAAATGGCGGGCCGCCGCGCGCCTGATCAAAAGCATCGTGAAGGTCGCGCGAGAGCTCGCGGCACCGCGGGATTTCGCGTGGAAGAGGGGACGGGACGAATCAATACTTTGCGAGTGGGTAAAACGCATTTCCATGCCGCTCGGGGCTCCTCTCGAGCGGCTCGTAGAACCGTGAGCACGTTCGCGAGGAGAATAAGTATTCTAATGGAAAAAAAAAGAAAAAAAAGATTTGCTATCGTTCGTCGGTGTATAGTAAGTTTTAACACACACGTGTGGGCAGGCAGGCCCAAGCTCAAAGCTTACAGTAATTAAAAGAAGTAATTAATATATTCGAAAAAGGCGTGTTTTGGTACCAGCTAAGACTAAAGGATTATTATTAGATGGCGTGTTTAATTTTCACAAGTGTTTTTTAGACGTCTTTTATTGTGACCGCTTACGAAGACGACGTCTGTATATTGTACATGTACATATTATTAACTTGTTATCAATAATATTAGAGAGTTCAATTAGAAGGGCTGTAAATATTATGACTGTTCTTCCTGAGCTTGGAAGCTGGGAGAAGCTGGAGCAAGAGTACCTAGAGGACCTGGGACAACGGTACTCCATTTCCATTTTCCATCCGCGACACCAAAAGTATTTTCCTTTCGTCCGCTTTCCCCCATATGATTCGAGCGTTGTCAATTAAATTGATCCAATTTCGTTAATTATTAGCAGGAGAAAAGTTTGGAGAGCAGAAAGGGGTTTGCCTGCTTTTAGGCATATCTTTAAACGCTTGTAACTAACAAACGAAGTCTCAACCGCAATATTGTTATTCTTGATTTTCATCTTAGAATGATGTCTAAAATCATCCCTTAACTTTATTTCCACGTGTAGCCGAACACCCTATATATTTCATTTGTATTTTCTTCTAGCCAGAATTTCGTAAAATAATATCATTTTGAGCGTGGAATTGCTTGAAAATTTCTGAAGACTTTCTGTATTCGCAAGGTCCATTCGTTGTTAATTGCCTTGGTATATACAGGATGTTTCAGAACTACGAGCGCAAATTTGTCTGGGAAATTCGACACATAAAAACGGAAAACATCTTAATAACCACAGATCAGCGAACTAATAGTTTTTAAAGTATTCAATTATTTTAGCAGAAATCTATTTTCTCTATTAAGAAGCAAAGAAACTCGTGGCAAGTAAATGAAACTATGAGAAGCATGGGTCTACCATCACTTAGAAAAACCACATCTATCCTCCATTTCATATAACGCCTCTACCAATTTGCGACCGATTTGCGCAGCTCCCACGGATCTGACACTCGCGATTGGCCATAGCACTTTCTTTTTTTTGTGTCCCTTAAAAATACACCCATTAATATTTACCATTAACTGAAGAGTCTTTGCAGAAAACTGAGTACCAAAAATAAAATTCTATATTGGTACGTAGAAAATTTTCCGATAAAAGAAACAAAATCCTTAATTTTAGCACAAGTACTTTTCAATTATTGTCACGTTGAAGTCTACTATTGCCTTTCTATCAAAACAAATTTAAGTCTTCTGTATACAGTTCTGAAGCATTTATATATTATACAGAAAACAATGCCCCAGTATTTGAAAGATCGACAGATCTCCCCCCTCCATTCAAAAGAATCGTCGCAATCGATCGAAGACGCTGGAAATAAAATTCTAAACGAATGAAGAAAACGCTAGCCTTTTTTTAATTCAACTCCCCTATTGTTGATATATATAATGAATACGAAATACCTATATGTGATATACATATTATTGAACGTAATATTCAGATACAGGATATCATTGTTATTTAATCTATAGAATTAGACGCCTTGTGTCCTGGATCGCGTATGGCCGTTTTATACTATTACAAACGCTGATGTTCGTCGCACGGAGAGAGTACAATGTGGCTAAAACGACGGAACATTGTACAGTTTCGTTTCGTAGAAATATATATTTGCAATGGCGTACACAACCGTTCTTCGGAACGTTCATTTATTGAGAGGATCTATGGATCGTTGTTGCAGCGATAACGGCGATGTCCCTCGTGCGAGAGAGTTGCTCGTACATGCGTATTTACAAGGTAGGAGTAAGAAGATGTTGCATCTCAGGACACAAGTAGATGTACAATTAGAAAACAGTAAGAATGTGGTAACCGTGTGTTTTAGAAACGAGAGCAACGATAAGGAGGAAGCTACGGTTTGTAAAAGGTACAAACGAAACTGTGTTGATGTTTGTAAGCTTGAAATATAAATGTTGCGCAGTTTTCGGTATTCTATTGCAACCCAATGCACCTGTACACCGACTCTCCCATCCAGAAAATATGTCACCGGTCTCTTTCCATCGCACCTCGAGTTCACAGCGGGGAAGATATTATTGTAAAGCTTTCGTCGTAGTGTTCACTACTAAAGATTGGCACGCTTCTCCCACTGGCCGAGAATCTAGCACCAACCACGCCCGATACAGTCGATTCGCGATTAATATATTATATCCGCCGCGGTCGAGAAGTAACAATATACAGAATAATGTTAATCAAACATTTGTATAAATTATAACATCCTTTATATTTCTCACGTTTAAAGCTAGAAACCCGACAACAACTAAGTAAAATGCGTGTACACAAAAGAAACAAGAATTAACAATCATCACATATTAGTCTTACAACTTAACGCGATACGCGTATCGCTTGGCCCTCGCTGCACTTCGAATCACAGGCGATACAGCAGCAGAATCGTCGCTTACCGTTTACAGGCAACGGTCGACGCAACGAAACACTTTGGAAACCTTCAAACTTTCCGCAATGAAGTATCGATTTAAATTTTAAATAAATAATCGAATTTATATACGAAATAAACATTAATCGAAACGTTCGCGTTTCTTCCGCGTTTATTCCTCAACGCCCCGAAAAGACTGTATCGCGGTAAATAACGGAAGACGTATTATTTATAATTCCCTACGTACATGGTTTACGTCTAAGGTTTAGAGCAGCGAAAATATGCGAATCGATTATTTTCGTAAACGTTGAAAGTAAAACGTACGTACACCAATCAATATTTTTACACAGCATTTTGATTACGGCGCGTTAACGAAACGGAGAAGCTTGCGAAAAAGCAGGCACAGCGTACAATTCTTCTCTGACTTCGCGTTAATAAATAAACTTCGTAGTTTGCGGCACTTGGGTACGGTCTTTATTTTTAAAGGTTCCTCTTAATCGACACGAAACCATCCGATGAGTCTACAAATTTATAGCATCTCTTCTGAACCAATTTCGTAGAACACGCTCGAGATACCGCGCAACTGAGAAGGAACCAACCAGCCAGCCACGCGGTACCTTCAGGTCTTACATTTGAATGTCTGTATCGATAAGGACTATGCTCATTACTTTACATACCGTTAAATAAATAGTAAAACAAGCATATCGCATGATCTACACAGTAAGTTTTTTATTTGAGAAGCACATTGCTTTCAAGACACTCGACAGGATAATACAGTAATGTATATTACTAACGAAGAAGGACAAAATCGATGCTGTCTCTAATAACGGCGCGATAACACCTACGACTTTTACGTTCGCATACCTGTACATAATACTCGTAGTACGTAAAAAGACTGGTAAAGCTACCACATGATAGTATAAGGTAATCGTTTCAATTTCGATAGCCACTCACTCGTTGCGCATCTTAAAAGCAATGCGCTCGATCCAATACAGCACACCAACATTAAGTTTGCATTGCCTCGAACGCCAGGCTCTTGTAATAGATTCGATTCTGTTTTCTCCACAGTGCCAACGTAAAGCAAGATCCACAATTATTCATTAAAAACTTACGACTTGCTCGCTAAATAAATATACTTAGATCATTTTCCTTTTATCCCGGCTAGTCGCGATTTTGATAACTCCTAGCTAGTACACTTAGATAATTATTTACGCAGATATTTTTATAGACTTTTTTTTCTTTCACGTTTGTCCCTCCATGCACATGCCCATTTTCTTTTCTCAGACTAAGGTACATCTCGGTACACATCGCATCACAGGAAAGGGAGCTTGATACTCGACACACGAAATTAGGATTCCCGAACCGTTCGCGTGCGTGTAAGTCAAACATACGAAATCATTATTTACATCGCGGTACCAGGGCTTAACGAACGAAACATGTCGCTGGTTGTTTGTATCCGATACCGAATTTATTTCCCGCTTCAATATCCTCCGCTGAGTATCGATCAAAGAAATGCATCGCGGGTTCAGAGACACGGTAAAAGCGTCAGATTTTTACGAATGAATCTTTTAGCAGCTGTGCAAATGTTACGCCTCGAATGTTTACCATATACCATAATGTGGATACAGTAACGTTATAGTAGTAATTTCTGTCTTTCGCTGTGATATTAATTACCTACAACTCTTGTACATGACTTTATATGTATGGGTGCAACGCCAGTGCCCTGCCACGCAGGCCTCTTTGGCCCCCAACTCCGCCCTTTGGTATAACGTATCCTCCAGCATGTCTGGCCGTCCCTTCTTCCTCCAAATTTCCATTACTTTCAATTAAATCCCGCAATGGCCAGCAAGCTAAGTGACGTGACTTTCCATGACGAGCTAACACGTGATAGCCTTGTCTGCAACATACGCAATTTACATTCTATTAACGAGAATAATCCATTTCACGACTTCAGTATCTTTGTTCGAAGTTGAACCATAGAAGCAGTTCAGCACCCAACGTACCTAGATGAAATTAAACCCACGAGCAGCGTCCAATGAGCTTTATGGCCTCTTTTCAAGCACGGAGCATGATTGAAATCTGAGTCGTACGGAATCAACACCATCGCTCCGTGAGCTAAAGCGTGCGTCAGGGTGTCCGGGCACTGTTGCAGATCTACTAAAATATCTGGTCTATGGTCAGGTAAATATTCAGCTGCCAGCGTGCCCATGAAATCTACGCTGTACACCTCCCCGTGTTGCGTGAAGCCTCTGACGCGGGCTTCAGCTAGAAGTTGACTGACGGAAACTGGCTTCGTGTATTCCTGCGACGCCATAGCGAGGGCCACCAAGCCGCATCTGACGAATAACGTAGCGTTTTAACTAACTATTTAAAACGCTCGCTCCACCGGCGTAATAAAACGGCACTCACTGTGGCCCATCTTGCAAGATCGGTTCGACCTGACAGAAATACGTCACCTCGGCGTCCTTCAGCTCGTTTCGAGCTATCAGCTTTTCGATTTCCGCCTCCGCAGAGGTGAGGGTGATTTTTGCCCAACGAGGCAGGGAGTCCGCATCGCTCACTTCTGTTTTCTCGCACATAGGTGCCTCTGGCAAATTTGAGAGAGGAGGCGGAGGCGGCGCTGGCATTTCTCACAGATAAATGCGAGCGGCTAGTTTCTCGGATTAACAAATACCTGATCCGACGCTACGATACAACAGCACACTCCCACGGCTATGAAATCGTGCACCTATGCTTCAGTATTTTCAATCTGAATATCGCCATCTCTCAGTGGTGTTCTTCCCGTTCACAGCCAAGTGGCATAGCGATCCCTGTTCATCACAAACGGCCCGCCGGAGATTCTCGCAGAGGAAGTCGACTGAAACGTCAACGAAAAGACAGCATACACTTCCAGAATCATAAACACTAAACAGTAACTAAAGTCTATTACATATTTACGGAATCGTGTGATTTCATTTGTATTTTAAAAGAAGGTATTTGAACATTAGAAATTGCGGAGCCATCGATCAATCGCACCGCCTCGCGAGAAGGAAGAACTAATTGGAACAGCGTGACCGCAACATTATCGAGTTTGCAACGATACGTTAGTCATTTAACCTTGAGAAGTATGTATATACCGCACGGAATCTGTCATCGCTCCGTCAGCCGTGAATCGCAAATATTTCGGGCGATACCGTCATTCTGCGATCACTCTCGGAAACTCAACCATTTGACGCGAGGACCGATGACGATGATTGTAATCTCTCCCTGGAGTCTTCAAGATTTATCGCGAGTTTTAACGCGACGGGATGTACTCGCTGCAAGATAATCTGATGGCAGCGCGACTGCACGATCGACGTCGGACGGAGCGAGTACTGGACGGTTACATTGCACGCGATCAAGTGACAATTACCGATTAGGTTTTACTCGATCGCTGCTCGCGGGAGCTTGAATCGGAGTCTGACAATGGAATGGGACGGGCCAGTATTTGTTTACCGTACCTAGAATGCAAGGGAATCACAGCTGCACGGCTTTGACGTTTGCACGTCCCCCCTATTCGCCCTGTGACTCATGCACATACATTATGTAATTCTCCGATAGGAATAGGAATCGACACACGGGCGTATCGGCAGTGATGGTATGGAGATTGCACGCACCGGTGCACGACGATTCGTTAACGAACGACTGTTACTCGCTCGATACGACCTGATACGACCGCGACTCGTTCCTCTCGAACAGAGCCTCGGGCTGACATAGCGCACTGTGCCTTATTCGCCAGGCGTCTCTGTCACGGTATACAGTCTGATAAGAAATTTCTCGCTGCCCCTGCACCCCCGCGTATGATTCACCAGTTTGGGCAAGTGCATTGTTTGCAAGAACCCTAGCCTCGGGGAATATATTGTTTATCTCTTTTTACGCTGACCCGGAGCGGTGCAAGTGCGGGGATTTCGGTGCAGCGGTTTCATTCGATTCTGCCATCTTTATCGCTGCGCGCATGGTGGGGGATCGCTCAACTTCGCGCGGTCGCGTTCCTTTCGCGAACACACTGGATTGCGGTTTTACTTATGAATACGCGGGTTCAAAGGTCTGTCCGGTTTTCTCAGTTTTCTTTTTCCGTGTTTTAATTGATATGAGTGAGTGAACAATAAATTGAAAAAGATTTGTATAAATCGCACGGTAGTATTTAATTGTATGCAGGGGCGGATTTGGAGATTTGACGACCCTAGGTTTAAAAGTGTCTGCTACTCTTTCCGAGAAATATTATCAAATATTTTAATTTAAAAGAGTCGAGAGAATTTTGAATTTAATTCAATATGGTAACTCACGTATGAGTTATTTTAAAAAAGAAGTGATTTGTTTTTAAAGTTGGCGCAATTAAGCCTCTGCGTTTAAAACTTTAAACCTTTATCAATTTCTTGCGTGCAAAACTATTCTCCTTGTCATTTAAAAAGGAATCTGTCGACCGACGAGTTTAGACCGGTTCTGCGCATGTTGGCGCTCATTGGCTATGCCACCACCAATGGTCTTTTAAAAGATAAGAAAGGCAAGATGAGCATCTGATATATTATAAGGTACTGAAAAATTATAAGGATAAATATTAACCTGAAAGGTCTGAATAATGAATACTCCAATTTAATGGGAAACATTTTTCTCGCAGATAGTTCACTCTGAACAGAGAAAGATGATAATAAATATTTATAAGGAAAAGAAAGCTCAGTTTCCGGAAATGAGTCACAAAGTCAGGGAAAGGAGAAGAGAAACGAAATACACTGGAAATTATTATGATATCGTCATTATATTTATGTACAAATGAAGATTATAAATCATACAATTAATCGCTTCTATATTCAGTATATAAAAATAATTAGCTTCTATAATATTAAAAGTAGTAGTAAGTTAATTTTTACACCTCCAGTTGAGACTTAGTATCAGGAAGAATTACTGGCTCTGGGTTTCGAGATACGTTTAAAAGGCACGCGAATTTTTACCAGTCGTAATTGGATGGGACAGTGGCAGTATAATTTAGCAAGTACAAGGGAGGTACATTGACTATTCTTTCTCTTATAAAGATGTTTCTTATGCACAGGTAAAAAATACTACATCTATTATAGAGCATCTTTTTTCAATTAAATACCTTATTTCGCGTTCGTTATGTTTACAAGTTGACTTTGCATAAAAATACTTTTATTGTACACAATTCTGCGACGTACTTATCGAACCATGTACGCGGACATCAGCCGTGGAATAATATATTACACTTTTTTACATTAGAGGTACGAGTCGGATAGATTGACTTATTTTATTAAATTAAGTAACGATTTTATATAAAAATATTATATAGGGTGACATAAATAATTAAGTATTTTGTTTTTACAAATTATCATATGAAATAGGCATTGTACAAAACGTATCGCTTTAAATATTCGTGATATCAAAGTTGTAGGGCATAAAATAAATAATAAATAGATTTTAGATTCAATATCGCTCAAGTCATATACACACTGCTCGTTACTGTTAGCATATAAAATAAATAGTAGTTAATATTCAAATTTAATAATCTTTTTTTCAAGGCACCACGTTTTAGTCATTAAAAAAAGACATCGCAAGAAGTCTTATATTTTCGTAGCCACTTCTAAATTAGAAGTTATCTCTACCAGCATTACGTAAACGTAATCTGTAAACCTTGGGCCGCCTCAGTACCCAAACGGGTACGGATGCATTTAGTAAATCCGTTTTCTACGTTACTTTCATTCGAACGTATTCATTTCTGAAAATTCTCGGTGCACAGTATTATGCGTATAAAGTTATTCCGTATCTTTCAAAAGAGAACATCTTGGTAAAGTTTCGTATATCGATAAACTTAACATTTTGAGAAAAATGTTAGTATCTATTAATATAATATCAACGGACTTTACGAGAAGTTGTCGGGGAATACTATACAAACGCCCGAACCCCTTGCGTTCCCCAATCACCCTCGCCGAATTATTAACAATTATAGAACAGATAATTAAAATTTTCTACTTTGCGCGATAATATTCTTATAGTTTCATGGAAACTGTCGTATACCACAGAGCATAGTAAAGCATCTTCTTTGATGTGCTCTTAAGTCAATTCGTTAAAAATATCATACGTTCCATTTATCCCAATAATTATCACACATTCAATACGGTAGGAATCAGGATAAGTGACTGCATTGGATGTGTGATACCAATATAAATGCGTCTTTGAGAACATTTATATACAACGTGTTCACTGCACGCATCGATTCAGCGAGTGAGCATAAAGACATATTTCTGAGTCATAATACTTTTCATTTTTAAATTCAATTAGACACGTTGCTGTATCAGCGATGTGAGAGTACCGGCATACGATCCCTGACTGTCAGCTTTTTCCCAGGTAGCTATCGTCTCCCCAGGCGTTCGACATTTGCTCGCGATCTCTTAAGATATTGGCAGTGAGTACTGTTTTAACGAGTCTAATTCATAGACCGTTAAATGAACGGGAACATGTATGTTTGAACGATAACGCGAGCTTACCTCGAGCAGAGCTGTCAGTATCTATGCATTTGGGTACTCGTACACATCACTACATACGTTACTAGAGAGAAGAGGAAAAGAAACTATAAATCTATCCTAGTCAGCCTTCTGTGTGTTCCCGCTTCGCATGGTACTTGAGCAGTAGCTGCCGGTCTTCCCGGGACTTATCATTAGTGTTTATGTGGGTTAGAGTCTGAATCCGGTTCAGAACCGGAACCGGAAGACTCCCCAGCATTAACGTTCGCACTGCAGCGCGAGCTCCTTCTGCTACTGGAACCCGTGTGCCTGCACTTTTCGCTACGATCCACTGTACCTACAATAATTTCACGTGGACATTAGTATATCAATAGATAGAGTTACCCTGGATTTTCCGGTTAAACCACCTAAGTGACCGGTCTATCGTAAAGTAGTTCTAGGCAAACGTTAGAGTGGATACTCACTGGTTAACGGTGTGTGGACTTCAACCTTTATATTAGCCGTCGCAGTGACCTTAGTAGTGATATGAGATGTTGACGTCACTGGTGACATTCGACTAGACCCACTTGTATCTGATCCGCTACAGTTCTGTTAGTTAAAACAAAAGCACACGCGTTAATCATGCTTCGCGGCTTCAGAATACTTGCGCATCGTTGTGTCAGATCGCATGTAAGCAGTTAAGGGTAGAAAGCGTACAGGGGGTGATATTAAGAGACACTCTCAATTCAACCAAGGTATTAGGTGATTGGAGAAGTTCTGCACAGCTCAGTTTCACTAAAGTAGCTTGTGGTAATTGAGGATCTTTGTTATAAAATTGCAGATAAATTTTATGCGCGATAAAGATCGAAGCCTCTTCGAGATTATATTTAATTAAAAATTTGTAAGAAAGCGTAGGGCTTCAGGAATCCCAAAACTCCAAGAGTTTGAAACTATACATTTGGTGGAATTCTGAGGATATTATTGTGTAGAAGTTATTAAAGCCTAATCAAATAAACGCCCAACAGGCACTATCATACCAAGTGTTTCGAACGAACAGAACTTCTGGACTAGTCGAATATATTTAAAGAGAACACGTAGCTGTAAATAAATAAAATTCCCTACGATAAATAATTTGGAAGTTGCGCGACGCACCTGATTGCCACACGTCGACGTTGTTTCAACCTTGAGCTCTGGCTGGACGATGATACAAGACTCCTGCGTACTGTGCCAGGAATTGGGCTCCTCTGTAATTGTCGTGAGAGAGGGCTCGGCGTGTAGCCTGGCGTTATCGATTTTGTACGATCTCCTGGGAGGCGCTGGAGGCTTTGATCTCCTGACGACTGGCGAGGCAGGTGGTGTCGGTGTCGAAATACGATCCGGATGATCGTTGGGTATCACTTCCGGGGATGGGCCGATCAGAGACAATAAAATTGGGAAGAAGAACAGTCCATTGACCAGGCCGATCCCGATGACGCAGACTAGCACCAAGAAGAAATATCGAACGATGAAGTCGAACTCTGAGAAAGCCAGCATCACCACAGCCAGCAGAGTGGTCAGCGCCCCGTGTATCACTGGCGCATACATATGCTCCAAAGCTAGCCGAATCCTTCGATCCCTGCTCCCTATACTCGTGACGAAGCTCTGCAAACAATCGAACAAGCAGCACATAAACAAAACCGCCACGCGATTAAAGGATAGAGGCTTGTAATTTAAGTCCGCATCGTTATACCAACCAGACAGATATGCACCGTAAAATGCACAGCGATCCCAACGCTGACCACCAACAGAACAGCTGGAACCGCGCTCAGCTTTATGTCACAGAGGCCCATGATCCCAAGAAGCTGCAGCACCACCGCTGCCAAGGAAGAGCCGACTAACAGAGCTGCCCACATGTTCAGCAACAGTATACCGACCACTGCCACGCTGGCACCTAAAGCGGCGAGTAGAGCGATGCCCAGACAACTTCTCAGGTCCATGTACTGTTCCCAAAACAGGAACGGTATGCCTGACGGGAAATTGGGCAGACCCCTCTCCTCGAACTTCCTGCACAGCTTCCTCACGCTGCCGATCAGCTCGGTGATCTCCTGGGTGTCTGTCAGCTTGTGCAGGTAAAAAGGCATCTGCGCGTAGGTGAGAGGCATGCTCTTCGGGATCTTCAGCTCGTGGTCGTTGGTGTAAATCCACTGCCTTGGCTCCGGCCTCAAGTTCGCTTGGGAAGCACCGTAAGCCAGCACGTCGTTGGACACCCAGGCGCTTAAATAATTATAAAAGGCACGAGGATTGATGGTCCCTTCGGAATCGACCAGCCGGACCTGAGTGACTAGCGTCTTATCGATAGGATTGTCAACGTGGCCGGTTTGCACCAGCAGCTTATACGCCAGGATACCGTCGTCGCTGGCATTCTTGTACCACCTCTCCTGGGTGATGCAGCCATTGTTATAGTCCTTGTCAAACGCGCTCTGCAGCCCTTTAAGCCAATCCCTGAACTGGCTGAGCCAGAATTCCGGCAGGCCACCGTTGTCGTTCTTTATCACATTCTTTATCCTCATGAAGGCATCGTGGTACTCGTACAGCAGCTTCTGATTAGTGGGGTACTCGAAGTCGTTCCCTGTCACGGCGTACATATTGTAGAAGCCGAAATGCTTCGCCTGGGCGGCCAGGAAGGCGTGCTCGTTGGAGTTCTGCGGGACCAGGTCGGTCAGCTCCATGCCGTCGTTCACCTTTATCGCCTGCCAGACGCTTCCAGCTAGCACGGCTATCAGGATCATTATCCCGAAGACCTTCGTCGTTGGTTTGGTGACGAAGGGGGCGTAGTGCCTCGCAGCCAGCTGCGTCAAGGAGAAGCTAAGACAGTCATCCTGACTGCACCCCGTGAGAGTGTCCTCCTCGGTGCACTGTTTCTCCATGTCCACGTCGATGTTCCCGCCGACCCAGGACTCGTTCTGCGCGCTCTGCGACGTGAGGATTTGCGTGCAGGTCTCGCGGCGCTCCGGCGGAATGGCCCTGGTCACCGTTTGCTTCGCGGTGCCGATTCTGTTCGCGTACTTGTTTCTGCTGGCGTTTGATGGCAGGCAACAGCAGAAGATGTCCGAGCGGCCCGAGCGACGTCTCCTCAGGTCCAAACTGACCATGGCGGGGAAGACGAGCAGCATCGCGGCTAGATTGAACAGTAACAGCACGCCGGCCTGCAGGCAGAACACGCGCAGAGCTGGGATCGGGATGATCGCCGCGGCGAAGAAGGCTGAAACGTTGCTGAAGCCGGCTAAGAGGACGGACAGCCCGGTTCTTTTCAGCACCACGCCTGTCTGCTCTCCACTAGGCACCTCGTTCACGGACAGCTCGGCGTACGTGTGGGTCAGGAGGAACATGTCGTGAACACCGAGGCCTATCGCCAGGAACGGAACTATCTGGGTCGTGGCGGCGTTGAAGGGAATCCCCAGGAGGGCGCAGAACCCCAAACCAGCCGCCACAGTAGCGCAGATCAGCATTACGCCGGCTATGCCGACGCCTGCTTGAGAACGCACGGGGTCCTTCCATCGAAGGAGGGCTACACCGGCGTACAGGAGCTGTAAGAGAGTAGATGTGATTATTGTTAAAAGTATTTGAGACGATGGATTGTTATAGCGTGGCAGCTAGCGAGGCGTTGTAGGAGAATCAGTAGTACAACATGCCATTGCTCCGACTTGTAGCATTATACAGTGGATTCTCGAAAAATCTGATCTTCGTCTGATTAGTAGAGAAGTTTTAGAGAAACTTTAACGCGAAATTGAACTCGAATGTTTACAAACTTATGTCTACACATTTTTACTATACAGTAATTAGTAGAATAGGAATTCTCAGAGCTTGACTCGTTGCTTTAAGAAGACTTCTGCATTGAAAGAGTATTCAGGTTTCCAAGTTTCTACTACCAACCGGATAGCTATTTTCCTGTTTTCCATTCTTTCTTATTTCAAGGCAAGAGACATACTAAGCTAGCCAAACAAGTAACACGTCAAACTCGAATATATTGACTACACCTGGAAACCCATCCAAGGCAGAACTCTGGCTCTCACTCATTCGAGTATTATTCTACAAAACCGTTCAACGTTCGACAAGACTTGTACCAACCATAATCGCGCAGCCAATGGCGATCTTCATGACGGACACCTCGCTGTATTTCCCGAGTATGTCGTTCATGGTGGTCGTGCTGAACGCGTACAGATTGTAGGGCGCCGAGCCGTTCGCCTGCAGATGCCTCTTCACCTGATTGCTGAAAGCACGCTGCCAGGTCTCGAGCACTTGGGACGCCTTCTCCTGGGACCAGTCGATGTGGTGTACCTTGTAGGTACCGGCGAAGTAATCGTAAAGCTCCCGTTCTCCCATCAGCTGCACCACGGTCTGGAGCGCAGCTGCGCGGGTCAAGTGGCCAGTCTTATTGTGCTTGGCACCGCCGACGAGCAGCTCCTCGGGCCAATGCATATATTTCGCGGCGAAACCGTAACAGCCGCCCGTTAACTCGGCTCCAATGTCTGGTACCTGGTGGCAGAAAACACGTTACGCGATAAGCATCGTGGCAAAATACAGTCTTTCAGTCTCGCAGCTCATTCAAATGCTCAAATTCATCCAAATCGCCCAACTCTGTGTGAAGTATGTTTTCTTCTAAAGTAGCAGGTATTACTTCGCTCTCGAAGCTTGGAGATTTCAACGCTTAAGCCGGGCATCCGTCTATCTTAGGCTAAAATATACTATGCTATGTTAAGTTTTAAAAAAATTAACTTTAATGCATTCTTATGGATCCGTTTCCACCAAAAGCCAAGCATAGCTGCGCTATGTTTTTTCGGAAGCTAAGTTAGCTCCATGTAGCTAGGGATTCAGAGTTATGTTTAGGTAACTCAGCTTCCGAAAAAAACATAGCTTAGCTTTGCTTTCGGTGGAAACGGTTCCGTAAGAATGTATTGAAGATTATTTTTTAAAACTTACCATAGCAGAGCATAGCATAGAGTTTGGAAATTTAGATGGCAATTCATTGCTCCAGTAGGGTTTGTAAATTCGGAGCTGGACTTATATTTCTCAAGTTAACATCATCAACAATTCGCTACTAGAGAAATCGAGAATTCAGAATTACCCACAGTTGTTCAATCGACAGTGTTATTCCAGCATCTGTTCAATGCAAGATCTTGCAATTATATCGAGCGCTATACAATGAACTCTGTAACGTCTAAGAATGAATGAGAATCGCATCGATCAATCTTGCAAAAGGGATCGGGACTGTTTATTCAGAAAAGCACGGTACTCCCGAGTAACCCGTCACACTGTTTAAATGACCATTCCCCAAGTCTCATTAAACGTCCACTAATGAATTGTGAATCGTGCAGCCGTCACAATGCATTCGTTACAGAGGGATAAGCATCTCCTCCACGGCTCATCCTGTCCGCGTTATTTATCTTGGCACGATATAGGGGAACATTGGACAAGGTCCAAGCAACTAGACGGCGATCGTTTAAAGTCCTGACTGGTATGCTCCTTTTATAGGTCCCCATAAAATCTCGCTGTGAGGTCCGCGCAACACCCCGGAGGAGGCCACCCTAGGCCGTCGTCTCTCACTTACGATCGCGTTTTTATCATTTCTCGGGGCCACAAAGGAACGCCCATTCGAAACCCTCTTTCCATTCGGAATTATTCCTTCGACAAGCAAAAGAATTCCTAACGTGACTTGACACCGGCTCCCAGCCACGGTCACGCTTCACAGATTCGTAGATTGTCGGTTACTGACCCACCGAAAAAAAGCCACTGTCGTTTGTAACCGAAGTGGTAGAACGACGAAATATTTGGTATTTGTAATTTTTAGTATTTCAACGACAGTCAGGGCCCGATTTAAAGGGTTGCAAGCAGGGCAAAGAGAAAATTAAAATCAATAAAATCGAATAATATAGTACAATTTTTTGAAAAAGCAGTAAACTTATAAATTGTTATTAAATCACCCACATAATTATTATTATCCTAGAAAAAGGTATGTATCTATATTAAAAATCTTTACAAAAGGCTTCAGTTATTCAACAAATGTCTACAAAAAATTTTAACCACCGTGAAAAATTATATTTCAAAATAATTATTCATAATTAAATACAGGGGGCGGCAAAAATCGGTTTAATTATTTGTCGAAGGGTGAAATTACTTTGTACCCATATTACGGCGGAGGATTACGCTCGACTGTCACGTAATCTTCAAAGAATTCTCTCTTCACGCGATTTCTCTCGCGATATTCCAGTACTTTTTAATCCCTGACATATTGATGGCCTGACACCCGCGTGTCAGTGAATGCACGAGCTAATAGTGGTAACGCTGGAGCCCACCCACGGCGATTACCGCGCGTTCCAAGTATCGACTTCTACAGTGGGTTATCTGTGGCGGGCCATGCGAGTGTTTATCAATCCATGTGATTCGAATCGTGGTTTCACAACGCGATTTCTATCAACTTCTGCGAACTCCGTGTCCTCGTTGGTTTAGTGGCCAGCATTTAGCGTAAGTCAGCCAACTTCTCTTAGCATTACCTCCAGCTATATGGACACTACTTATGCAGCGCGTTACATAGTTCCATGAGCGGACACTATGGATGTCGTAAAACGTCAAAGTACTAGTGACACGCTGCTCGTGTTTTTCTCTGCGTGTCCGAAGTCACGAGTGGCTAACAGCAAACCGGTAGTCGCGTTATGTTCCACTCGAATCCATCGTCCCTTACACCTGGATACTCCTGCGGTAATATGCATTGGCCCGAGGAACAGTTCTCAGTTGGTCGAAATACGTGGCATAGTTATCTATTATCGTCCAGCGATTTTACAAACGAACTTTATAGAAGTAATATCCATGCTGTTTTCTCGATTTCTTAACTGAGATGAGTAGCATGTCGTTTGATATAAAAAATTTCTTGTTCAACCTTTTCTCAGTTCAGCTTTTACGATGTACCAGAAGTGCCAGTAGATTCAAGTCTGTACAGGCAAATCTTATAAAGAATTGCACAATGAAATTTCGAAAGGTGAATAGGATATAGATTTTTGTAACGAACGCAGGTAATTTATATTGTTTCTGTCCTATTTTATTCAATTCAGTTTAGAAGGGGTAAGAATCCCGTTGGCTCGCTGAAGGTGTCGCAGCTGCTCCCTCGATCGCTGATTTTCCCCTGTACACAGCTCCAAGATCGCGTATCAGTTGCCCATCGACGATTTTATCGATCCTCCGGCTCCTTCGCCGGTCTCTTCATTAATTATGCGATCGGCATGGATCGGATAATAATTCCATTAAGCACTCGTGAAAAGCAGGAATCTTTGAGAGGCCGCGGGCTAGGCCGCCTCTTTAGAAAGCTGGATCCTCCTTGTGATCGCCTAACGAGCCACGGATGCATGATCAGCAAGGAACACCCGGGTCGCGAGCAGCACGGCGCGGTTTACCTGCTCCAACGACCCCCGAAGAACGGGATTTTAATTGACCCACGGGTGCAATTAAGCCACCAAACATCCACCTTCAAAAGCTCCATCCTATGTTTCGATCTTCGCGCGTTTAACGCTCAGCCAATCGAATATGTAACCCTTCCTCGGGGTCCCTTTTTAATTCTATATTATCCTTACGCTTCATTTTGCATTCAATTTCGAATCTACTTTGTAAAATCGAAAATAGCGAATGAAAAAGGCCGAAAAATATTTTTCTTGCATTTAGCCCGCTATTTTACTAACTTTGAAGATAAATCACTAATTATAGCCCGATCGATAGCTTTTGGGTTCAGATAAGTCTGCTGAAATCGCCTTCACGAGCTAGGCATCAATTTTTAAACATGTCATCAAAACCGCTTTCAAAAGCACTTGAAAAGCAATAACTTTATTACTTTTATATTTTTATTTACCGTAGATCTGTAGTTTAATAAATAGAAAAAAGTTTTATTAAATTACTATAATTATTTCCACGGCAATAAATTCTTGAAAATCGCTGAATTTAACGGCGCGATAACTGGAATAACGAAACAAGTTTTATCCCATTAAGTACTACAATTATTTTCGTCGCAATAAATTCCTGAAAATCGCAGAATTTATCTTCCCGCTAATCGGAATGATCCCTTAATATCATATATATATATATTCACTTTACAGAAACATCACTGTATTGAAATCGTTGGAAAGAGATACAAAAGCGTGAATATATCTGAAGTACTAATCACCACCCACACAGGTGTCTCGCGTGAAGAGGCCCCGTGGCCAGAAGACAAAAGGCTATTCGACACATGTGCAGACTAAGTCTTCTCATTGTTTCGTAGACTGCACCCTGCAAGGGTGCCCCTCATTTCTGCCAACACCCTGTATACGTGGGACGAAATGCGTTCCCCTTTAGTTGAAGCTTCCCAGGGGACGTTCTGGTGCCTGCAGCTACACTCGAAATATCCCAAGGCACCGTGGGCACGATGCACCACGCGGCCATTAAGTGTAATCACCTTAAGTACGGCTGTGCTCAAAATGAATGGAAATAGAAGTAGAAATGAGAGGCCAGGGAAAAGAGAGATACCCCGGTCGGTGGTAAAAGGAAGCGCAAGAAGGCGGAGGAGGTATCGAACGAAGAGAACAGAGGAAGAGAAAGAGGGAAGAGATTCCTCCTCCCCTTTCAGCGTCGGACGACATAAATCCACGCTTTCAATTATGCGAAATTAATTAACCGCGCCTTATATCTTCCCCCCGCGATCCCACTCTCTCTATCTCTCTCCTCCTCCCTTGCCTCCTCGTTCCCCGTCTTTCCGTGCTTGCGTGTACACCGCGGGGCCACCCGTTATCCAGCCAAACGATATACGCGCATCTTTGCTGGATAAATTTCATTGTACCCTCTACATGCTTTTGTTCGGCGCCTCTTCTCCTTTTGTTGGGGCCTGACGAGGTAATCTTCGTAAAGGGGAAGGAAGACGAAATCCGTTTAAGAGAATCGTGAGCCTGTGGCGCAGGTATACTGTCGTTCATACGTCTCAGGACACTTTTGTGTGGAATAATCGTGAAGAATGTTGGATGTTTGTTGGGGGAGTCTAACAAATTTTAATTTATTTGTATTTTAAATTCGAGGCAGTGAAAAGTAATCTGTACCAAATATCACAATTTTTGCAAATATAGTGGGGGTTCTAATATTTATACAAGCAGTGAATAATGCACCTTTATGCAAATATATAGGCTTTAGTGAAGAAGTGTTGTTTGAAGGGTTTGAGAAATTTGAATGGAAGTTTCAATGTGATGGTATTTATTCCTAAATTCGTGTTTTGGGTGACTGTGATTGATAGTAACTTGAAGCAGAGGATCTTGGGGTTCACGGACCCCCAAATAATCCATGGATAGATTTCAAGGAATCTTTACACTTTAATGACAAAAAATCTACGACTATTGAAGTAAAATTTAGGGTTACTTTTTTATAGATTTGGAAACGTGATTCGGAGAAAGGGTCCGCGCACCTGGTTATCAAGAGAGTCTATCTTAGTTCGAGGAATGATCGAATAATCCAATTATTTCTCGATCACACTTTCATGTCCAATTATCCATACGATCTACACAGTTATTACGCTAGGAGTTCATTCAACAGCCCTGCTCCTTCAACTTCTCTCGCGCCCCAGCGACTCTCTATCAAGAATTTCTGCGAAACGATTACCCCTCGTCGTTACGCGAATATAATCCGCCGTGATCCATGCGTGCACGTGAAAGCGAGTGGATTCTCTCCGTATGTTAATGACAGTGAAATGACGGGTGCGTAATGCCGTCTAATGCTCGCTAAAAATTGTATACACGTAATGGAATATACAGTGTCTACATACAGGGTGGTTCTTCTATAGCGTTAGTTAATCTCGCTGCAATATTTTAATTGAAAACATTTCCAATGAAAGTTCACTGATTTCTATACAACGGAAGAAAAATTTTGAAACTACTTTTCCACGAAAGAGACATTAAAAAAACGAGAATTAAAATAATTTAGTTAGTACCTATGGATCATATTACAGATAATATGAATTATTTTATGCTATGTACTTCGTTCCCTTCGATTTATCGAAATTTATCGAAGATAGATGCCCCAAATTTTTAGTAAAAAAAATCGAATGTTTCATTACGCTTATTTGTGATCCACTAGAAAGTATGGAACTTTCGTTCGAAACGTTTTCACGCCGAATGATCAAAAGTAGCTGAAATATCGTTGTAACCGGTACGAGGACCACCCTGTATACGCGAGGGTCCGACCACCGACGTGGCGCAATAATGACGCACATCTCTCGATTTTATTATTTTAATGCACCTCCGTGGCCCCGGCCCACGCGACTCGCATACTCATCGCCGATTTCGCATGGGAATCGTTTCATTCAAGGCGCGGTCCTCCCGTTTCTTCGCCCTCGTCCGCGACTTTACGGCCGAAAATTGGTCGTTTCGGTATCTTATTACGCCCGAAAATTCGTTTCCCTCGCGAAACGTTTCGGATACTGTTACTGGAGGCCCGTACCATTCCCACTTCCAGCGGAAACCATTGAAAGTAGCCCACATTGGCAAGAGAAAGAGCATACACCTCGCCCTATAGATTTCCACCATTGATCTTTTATAGAAGACACTAAATTACGTGTGGAAGATATGCAAGAAGTGTGATAGTGGAAAGTAGAACAACACTATATTTCCATTAATTAATTAATGATATATGATGATTCCATTACATCATCAAAAAAAAAATTTCCTATCTTCAAAAGGTAAATATAAAGCCACAAAAAAGTTCAAAATGATGTGCTTCGTAATTTCTCCAGAATAAATTCCCAAAATTCGGCCTATTTCTGCGTTGCCTAAAGTATAGTCCCCCCCCTAAAGATGCAAATCCACACGGAGACAAAAATATCGTGTCTCACTTTAATTTCATGAGAAAATTATTTCATTATTTTTAAGTATTTTGTCATTAGTTTCATAAAACTAGTCTCTAATAAGGCAAGTTTCATGATTCATTTTCAAAAATCTCTCGCGACTATTTCCATTCAGTTCTTGCCCCCAAAGAAAAATAAAAAACTACCCCTCACACTTACAGCTTTACTAAACATTCTTAAATCCGAACCGAGTAACCCAATTAATTTCACGAGTAAAGAATTAAGTCCACGTGTCTTTCACGCAACAGGTCGCAACCACGTGGGAAGGCGGCTTAACAGGCACGCGTTAACCATTCATTCGACCGATTACAAGCTCCGACACCGACCGAATAATTGCCTTCCTCCCCCAAATACGCACTCAAGCTTCCTCCCTAGCACGTCGAAACGCCGCATGAATAATCGACGTCCGGTTTCCACGTCCGGTTCGACAGATTTTCCCCGCTGTCACCTTTCTTTCCTCGCCCCCTTGCACCCCCGCCCCGGCAAGGAAGCGACATCCTTGCATGACGCATCAGTATTCTCCTCTGATTTCGCGTGACGAGAGATTCTCGATTTCGATCGCACTTCGACGTGCCCACAATATCGCCCCCACGGGTACGCTCAATTAAGTATTCATTACCGTGGTCGTCGGCTTCGGGCGCGGAATACTCTTTGGACATCAAAGCGGAATGGACGTCGGTCGTTCGGGACCTACCGGGCTCGCAACGTGCCACGCAACTGGCCGTCATCGGCCGCAGAATTTCAAGTGGCAAATTATTATTCTGTACATTGGGCCTTATGAACGAATCTTACTGTCCAGGTTCCCGTACATTGTTCCATTACAGCTCGGAGGATTGCCGTTTCTACGAGTCGGCATTTTTGTGGCGACTTTCGCGCACGCGTTCTGTGTTTCTCCGGAGGGCGAGGTGCTGGGCAATAGAATTCTTCCTTTTTGAAGGATAATCATTTGGCAATGATTAACCCTCGGCGCACTGTGGAGAACCACAAAGGTTACTTTAGAAAAAGTAACCTTTTCTGGCCGAAATTCGGTATCTCAGTTTTAAGTGAAAAAGGAAATTAAAGAAAATAATTTTGATAGAAATTCAGCTATAAGGTAAGCGATCTTTACGTAAATAAAGGGCTCTCAAAACGGAAAATAACAGACATCTTCGAACTAGTCTAAGCACTTAGATAGGGATACAGTGGATATAAATAATTTCCAGAATATTAGTCACTTCTAATCCACTAAAACTCTACCAGACTTTCTAAACTATGTGCCCCCACTTCGTATCCAGATAAACTCCAGATCCTGACACCCGTGAGTACTATAATTTATTATTCCAGCATTCTCCGCAACTGTAATAAGAAGTCCTGAGTGAACCACTTCATATACCTCCGCGAACACTTCAGGTATCGATCCCCTTAATTACCAATCAGCAACTCCGGTATCGCTAAGTGCAAGCACCCTTATCCCCTCGCAGCTCTCGAGCACTCGGCACAGTGCCCGATCGCTCTCCGACTTAACGTTGCAATAACGTTTCGTAACACAGATAGCGCGTGTAATTATTCAGCGTGCATCAATCGGCGGGCACGGGATCGATCGCGGGGCGGCATAAATCCCGGCCGTGAACGAGGCTGAGACAGAACCCGCGGCGGCTAAGCGCATAGGTTCGGCGTGATTGCACGTACGCTATGAGTTATAACATCGATCCCACTGTCTGACGCACGGGCGAGCGTGCTAATAAGTGGTTGGCGAGCTTTTTGCGGCGGCCGCCGCGGAACGTTCTACGAATGGCCCTCGAGACGGTGGCGTAATACGTGTCACGGGCCCGGCTACTCGGGTTAACGGGGCCCGGCAACGCGAGCGGAACACGGGAAAGAAGCCTGGCCCCGCGCCGTGTAATTACACCGCGCTCGAAAGTTTTCTGATATCGTGAATGCGTAACGAGAGGGAGCACCGCGATGGACCCTCAGACGCGACGGAGGGGAGAAACGCGAACGCTGGAAGCCACCTTTTACTGGAGCAATTTGCGGCGTTACCGGGGCCGTTTTTGCGCAATTTAATCCGAATTTGTCGGCTGGCCGAGATATCGGGAGGCCAGCAACGCCGCGGAACACGCTGCTCCGTATGAATCGACAATTACGCGGGACGTGCTGCTCTCTATCTCGGCTTGCCCCTCCCTCTTCTCCGCTTTCATTTGGATCGCGGACGAGCAGCCAGCCACGAAACGAAAATCTCCGGGACGGCGGTGGGTTCCTTACCTGCTGGGACTTTTTGTTGGGCGCGGTTTCCGGGCATTCTGGGTCCGCCGGGTCGAGGCAGGGCTTGCTTTGGTAGCCGTTCGTTATCCCGGCCCTCTTCATGTAATCCTCCAGGGTTTTGAAGGGAAACATGAACTGCAGCTTCTTCATCTCGTCCAGCATCATCGACGGATTCAAATTCGTCCACTGCACCGGCTTGTTCGTTTGCGTGCCCCTGCAAGGCAACGATAGATTTAGGGGAAGAAAGTGGACTGTTTTATCGGAATAGAGGCATTGCAGCAGTGCAGGTTGAGAGATTGCAATTATGGTATATTTCAGTTGTGTAAATTTATTGTTTGATTTGTCGCTGAGAATGCAGATTTTGAAGAGGAAGGGTGTGCTTCTGACGCTAGATGCTTGGATTCTTAACCCTTTGTGGTCACACGGGGTGTATCGCACCTCCGGATATGTACTTGCCAATATTTCTGTAAATTTTTAGAGCTTAATAATACAATTTTAACAACGAAAAAATTGCTTTGATCCGTAGTTATTTTTTTCAAATAGTACAAATTTCAACATATCAAATTTATAGAAAGAGATAGATTGGTTGTAACTCAAAATGACTTTGGAGTGCAATGAACTCCGTATGACCAATTTTATTTGTGATTACAAGAAAGTGTGACCACGGGGGTTAACTAAAACAAGAGTTATTTTTATTACACTCCAATTTCTTCGAGCGATATTGTATTCTCTGATCAGACATGTAACCATTGCAAGTCTCCCCAACCCACCACTACCACCATGCATCTGCTTCCGCCGCTACTTTGCCCGAAGAAAGTTGACCGACTACTGTCCGATAATTACGGAATGCAAATGGATTTCACGTGAATCCCAGGAAATCAATTTGCTGGCACGACGTTAATCCACATTGCTGTCGGGCAAAGCGGGGACGGACAGCAAAATTCATTCCAGTTGATAATTTGCAACCGGCGATGATGCGTTTCTTGTACTTACGGTATCTGAACTGGGTATTCCGGTCCCAACAGTTTGCTGCCTTCCCAGAAACAGTCGAGGGGCGTAATGATGGCGCAGGGTATGATACTATCGAAGATCTGAAGAAGAAAGCAGAGCGAGCTCGTCAGGAAGCGCCACGGCCGGGTCCACCTTTCCGCGGTGTAATTGAAAACTTATGGGGAATAATCGATTCAGCGAGTTCCACCAACGAGCAAATCGCTCGGCGAATTATCGTACGCCCGGCCTGGTTTAATTGCAATAACCGCGCGCGCGGCCGGAGGGCGGGCAAGGCGGATCATTACGATCCGACGTATTTAATCATCGCGATCGGTTAATGGCGAGTCGCACGTTCGCGGCTCCGATTTACGATCGTTTCTTCGTTTCCTTCGATAGTGGACACTAACGATCGCCATAAGGCTTTTCTGGGTAGCGGGGCATTATGAGGGGAGGCCACCTGTGTGTTCCTGGAAACTCGAATAGGGCGGTCCTCCGCTGAAACGATTCGTTTCTCTTTCTTTCTCGCCCTTCTTTTTTTCGGCCCTTTCGATTCACGAATAATATGAATTTCGGATAGAATTCGGGGAACGCCGTGGACATTTGTCAAATTCAGATGCCCGCTTCGGTGCTTCGAGGAACTCGAGAGAATCGCGTCGATGATGTAGTGTACCTTACCGCTTCTCTGGTTAGGTAACGACAATGGTATGTCTCGCCCACATTTTTGGTTTTTATTAACGATTAACGCATAGTAACACTTTGACTGACGACTTTTTCCGTCAGGGTTTGAACGACAGTGGTAATTTTTAATTTATTATGAAATAACTTCATTTTATGACTAACTAGAATCTTTTCTGTTTTAAAACTTTTATTCTATACATTTTTGTGTAAATATGAAGCTTTTATTTTCTTGAAAGTAAAAAAGAGTTCTAGTTACAGACACAGGAATATTTATTCTGCTCTGAAAAAATTAAAATTGTAACGAGCAGATTTTCTGAAAATGTTGTGGGCTAGATAGATCTTTAGCTGAAATCTTAAACCGTTTGGTGAAAATAATTATACAAAAATCGCAATGTGCTAAATAATACTAATTATTTAGGTTGTCGCTATGATTTGATAGTTCTCTGACAAAAATAATTTGCAGAATGACAGCATTTTGAAAAAAATAGTCGATTTTTGTTAAAAACTTAACTGTTTTCGTTCTGTAAAATTAATTTTTTATAATGAAGACAATAAACCTTAGTTTTACCATTTTGAATGACAACAATAGTGCCCACATCACTGCCCGCCGGAAAAGATTTTTTTTTTAAAAATGTATCTACATATGCGATAAAAAAGCTCAAAAAAATTATGAGTATGACTCAAAACATATCTTAATATTCAAGCAAAACGCCAGACAGCATAAGCTTCTAGTTTATGTTAAATAAATTCCGGAAGATGTTGAAAAACGAGCAGTTACACTGGAGTATATATCCCCTTAAACGATAATTTCAACCACTATTACGCGATTCCTTTGAAAGGGCAGTATGATCCAGTAATGGAGGGTTGAAATGCCAAGGAAGTACAAACGCGCAGTAAATGAAAAGCTTCTGTAGAGGAGAAGGGAAAAGAAGGAGGAGGTAGAATGATGAGCAAGGACTAAGCTGAACGGACGGCGGTGCAATTAGCCTGGCGTAATGACGGGGTATCGGCGCACAGTGTCATGTGTGGTCCCTGTTCTTGCTCCTCCCTCGTCCTTATTATACGCAAATGCGAGCTCAGATCAGTGAATACCTATTGCGCGAGCTCGTCGTCCTTGTTCATCCTTTCTATGCGAGACAGTTTCCTCGGTTGCCGGAGTCCAATTAACTCGCAGTAGCGGGCAGAAAAGTCACCATTTTTACGATCCACTCTACCTCTGTTATTTTTTAACATCAACTCAAAAACTGCAGGACGTGCTCAATATAAATATTCCGATAGAGAATGAAAAGCTGTATGAAATCCAGTTGAAGTTGAATTTATTTAATTAGCAAACAAAAACCGTCAATAGTTTTTATTCTTAACCAGAACTGGCAAAATATGGGGCCAATATTAATGCAGTGTAAGATGGGACCACCGGGGCATCGCGATCTTTCGAATAAAAAAAAAAGATTATAAAAATCGGTGCATATGCTGAGGAGTTATGCGGGGACAAACATAAAAAAATAAAATAAAAAAAAATTCCGGGTCGAATCTATAACCTCCTCCCTTTTGAAGTCGGTTAAAAATAAAAAAATAAAAGAAATAAAAAAAATAGTAACTTTTCATCCGCTACTGTACCTCAGCATATAAAATTCCACACGGCAAAAAGATTCCCCAAATAAAACGATAACTAATTATTCCACAAAAACGGTCACATTTTATACGAAACCTATGGCGTTGCAAAGCCCTACTCCATGTTCACGAAATACTGTAAAAACGTTTCCAAAGAAAAAGGCCAACCATGTGTAGCCGACTACTATATTATAATCGAAGGCACGCGGCCAGAATCGAATGAGCCGGTTGTACGTTATACCTGTCTCTGCTCGATGGCCATCACGTTCATTTGTTTACAGCCGATGACTCGGCTCGTTGAATGAACTTTAGGACAGCGCGCGAAGCTTTTATGGAGTGATAAAGCAGTCGTAATTTACGACACACCATAAACTAAACATAAGTTTGAAGCTTCTGAAAGTATCCTATATAGAACGTAGGACACCCAAAAAGAACACCTTTGGCGAGGCAAAGTGCCTGTGACACTGCAACCGCGTATGCGCGAGTGCTTTTCTGCGATGGCACACGCGCACGGTGCAATCGACGCGTTGGGTGAACAATTTGACTTTCCACCAGAGTGTTTTATCGTTTCTCGCTTCGGTTACCGATTTTTTATCTACAATTAAGTGATTTGCAATAAGATATTGATCGGTGGTAGTAATTTTATTAGCGATCGTAAATACGAATTACTCAAGAGTTGTGCCGTGAAGAAATGAAGTTGTGAGAAATGAAGAACGCGTTCTCGGTAAAAATGAAACGGCCTGTGTCCTGGCCGCAGGATAATAATATTCCTGTTTGACCGAGATACAGGACACCGCCGTGTGATTTAGTCGGTTGCTCGGGGCGATCCTTGCATAAGGGAGCATCTATCATTCGACGTACGTTTTAAAATTGAAACTTGATGAACCGCGGAGCCAGTGACATTCCAGGCCTGACCGTGATCACACGATTTTGTGGGGACTGTTATTATTCATCCACGTCGAAGTACCATTTTCAGATTAATTCTGCTTGAGTAATTTGTCCAGTCAGCTGCTCGAAGTTATATATTACTTGGATTGATCTACATTTAAATTCCCTTCTTTAAACTTCGTTTGCCATTCCTTGTCGTCTGTTACGGTTTTGTAAAAATTTTAGAAAAGGTACCGGATATATTCTCCGGGCTTACACAAGTGTTTTAACCAACACGAGTAAATTTTGGCTGAAGATTAATCCAAGTAAATTCTATTAAAATTTTATTTGATTAAAAATGTACGGGTTACAAAATTGAATTCATCAGATGCTAATTAATCGCTTCATGGTTTTGTTTTATCCCTAGTTACATCATCGTGGATTTTTCAACAGTTCCTCTTGGACCGAATCGCACAATTAAAACATATTCTGAACTCGCTGGATGGATAAATATATGGACATGAAAGAAACTGGAATAGAAGTGAGTCGTTCCCCAAAGTAGCAGGAAAGCAAAAAAAATGGAGCATAAAACCGAATGCTCTCGAGGGACGCGATCGTAACATCGCGGAAGTGGTTCGACACGCGGTACCTCTGACGTGAATCGTCCGTTTCCTCTTTTCCCTTCCTCTAGAAATGTGCCTGGCGATGTTTTAACGCGTTTGCTCGTTAGCATCGCAAGAAACGGCACAGCGCACGCGAGATACCAACGACTTGTACTTCTCAAGCACTGCATTGAGTCTTCGACGTTTACGACTTCGTTGGGGAACGACGTGGTCACCGGAAATCGAGAGATAAATCGAAGGGAAGCATCGTAGATAGGACTGCCGCATTTTCGCGCCGCAACGTTCAAAGATCATTGAACTCTTCAACAGACTCCAAAATTCCACTAGAAATGCAATTCTTCATATTAAGTGATCGTGAATTATATAATGAATGGACTGGAAAGGGGTCTTGAATATATCCATCAATAAAGATGAAGATTTTCAATTTAATATTCAAATTCTAATTAGACAATTCACTGTAATTAATAAAAACCTAGAGATAGAATAATGAATGTGGAGTTGTTGGGCGAAAGTTAAAAGAGTGACAGTCCTAATTGTAGAAATTGGTAAGATCTAGCGATGGACACGATTTCATCACGATTCTTTGCAACGTTCGTCGCAAGAACAATACTCTCGCGTGTCTTAATATGCGAGTTAATACGTGATTTAATTTCAAAAATGGAAGATTTTGAAATTAATTCGATAAAACAAATTCGTTTAAACTCCGTATGATTCTACTATAATATACTATAAGTTTTAATCATAATAAATCAATCTTTCCTCCAAATTTACAATAAACAGAGACAACGCTGTCTTCGCAAAACAGTTCCTTCGAATGAACTTACATTGCCCTAGGGAAGCAAAAGGAAGGCATCGCAGAGAACGTTAAGCTCGGTGCTGTCAGTGGGGATAAACGATCAATGGGTTTCGTCATGGCCATCGCTAGTTCCCTGAGATTTCTTAATGGAAATTGAGAAGTCGCGGTGCACGCGCAATAACGCGGTATCACGGTGCACGCGTCGAATACGTGAATAGTTACGTACGCGTTATAACATGCACGCGCACACGGCAGTGTATCGGCTGCATGTATACAAAGTAGTGGTAGTTTTAAATTACCTGGTCGATGTAGTGCATGTCGAAGTTGGGTATGTTCAGCGCGTAACACATGTCCTTCAGCCTCCACGTGCTGCAAGCGACACGGAACACGTGCATTCATGAATACAAGTTTGCATCCCTTTAACCCCCGTGTCTCGCCGATAAGAGAGCGGCTCGGGGACCTCCTGACAAAAATTCCCAAACAATGCCAGCAGATCCTCGGAGCCACTTCTTAGGCACTTACGGGGTGTCCGTCGCAGTTAGCAAGAGAGAGGGGCGAGTTGTGTTTTTAATTTCTGGAATTTTTAACACTTTCGGGTGCTCGTTTGTGAGTTATAAAAGTTGTAATAGTTATAGAAGTTATGGAAGTTATAGAAGTTATAGAGTTATAGTAGATAGGTATAAAAGTCACAGGGTTATAGAAGTTATAGTAGTGAGGTATAAAAGTTATAGAAGATATAGTATTCGGTATAGAAGTTGTAGAGTTATAGTAGTTAGGTATAGAAGTTAAAGAGTGATAGAAAGTGAATTGTACTGATTTGTATAATTGATAAAATGGGATTAAAGTGCTTGACAAATGGTGATGAGCTCGCGTAGGGAACTTAATTTTGAATTTATTTAATTTAAGACATTGAATAACTAACTGGAGATTTTTTCATAACCCACTGCATGTAAGAAGCTCCTTCCTTTTTAATACAGTTTACATCGATGTATAATTAAGTATCGTTTAATTGGTACAGCAATAAACATTTTTCGCAGAGACTCAACCACGCCCTGCGCTCTTTCTTGCCAACTCACGGAAAGTGTAATCCATAGACGGGGGAAAGAAAAAAAGAAACTTACATTTCGAACAGGTGCACAGTGACCTGCGTCGCCGCCTTCAGGATCGCTAAATGTTCCTTGAGCGCTGCAGGGTGCAAAATATTCGCCCCGGAATGCCTTGGCGTTTGGATGACAAGTTGATGCGTCGAGGCGGCTGCTTCACCCAGTGCTTCCGAGGCGTAGGTCAGCTCTTTTTGTAACCTTCCGCCTTCTGCGACCAAAAACGTCATCGCGACACGTGAATTACGACAGAGCAATCACATTTTTCAACAAACAATCACAAACAATATTAACGAATCCATAAAACAGTAATGATCTTCGAAACTCTTCCAATCACTTTAAATATACATACCCATTAAAAAGATACTCGAACCTGAAAGATTTTCAAGTTTTACCACTCATTAACCTCCCACCGAGAACCTAAAACTCCACGATAGCATGGAAAGTATTCCAGCCTTTTCACATGAAGCACTTCCATGCCGCTGGAATTTTAAATGCTTTCACTCAGCATGGATAAAAATAGAAAAGATATATAAGTACATCTAAAATACCTATACGGTCCACAAAAGTAAATACAGAGAAAAAGAATTAAGAGGGCCAACGTCATCAATGGTATCACTCGTCTCGCATTCTTTCTACACACGACTTTTCCCCGCAAATTTCCCTTAACGCTACCACCGAGTGCACGTTTGAAGCGCAGTTGTATTCCCTCGAAACGACATGGCACCACCACCTGACCACCTTCAGGAAACCTAAACCGAGTTGTCGAGCAAAGCCTGGAGGTCCATCGCCATTGGCTGGTCGCTTTATTCGCGACTCGTGCCACTTTAAGCTTTCGACGGGCCTGGTGATGTTTCTGCTCGGGACGATTCCCCGAAGAGAAACATCGACCCTGGCCAGTGTCGTAACACGCGTTTCTACGGCTTTACGGATATACCGAGAAAAATTTCTGGCAGGGTACCAATGAAAGCGTTCCCAGAAGAAGACATCGAAATAGCTCTCTGTTATGGTTCGGAACGCCCGTCCCACCCCGTGGCTGAAACGGCGACCACATCGATCTTAACTAAATAAGTCATCAGTGACGTTCAACGACGCTCGAATCGTTTATCTTCGGGAGAAATGCGACTGGGTGTCGTGTATTAATTATCCCCGCTGGCGATTATTCGGAGAAATAATTAGAATCGCTTAATAGAGTCAAGCCTGAAGTTCGTTTAGACATATTAGAGAGATATCACTGTATCATCAATGATGAAGAGGCATTTTGTTCGTTTCTATCGTCGAACAACTGTATATTCTGTGGTAGCTTTTTGTTCAAAAAGTTTCATAGAATAAATAAAGGCCTGGAAGATGGATGGTTAATAAGTAAGAGTTGAATTACTATAATTTTTATTCCAAAGAATTGGTATCAATAAGCTAATTCTTCCTCATCGAAAACTGTGCCACAAACATATTTCTATCACAGTTCTAACCATTACAAACTCCAAATTAATTATCCCAGACTCCACAGCTAAAGAAGAACTCATCACCAGAGTAGTTAATCAAAACCCAAGGCACTGGCCAAAAAACGGCTGGAAGCACGAGGCCAATGTGGAGCAGGGTGAGCCGGAAAGAGAGTGGCCAAGGATCGATCCAAAGCGCGAACCGGGGATACGTATATTCATCGGAAAGTAACGCAGGAAGGGCACGAGAATGACGTCTGACACGGGGTACGTCGGGATCCCACCTAGTCAGATTTCACCGTCAAAAATGCCGACGGCGTATTTGCTCGTTCCGCCACGGCGCGGCCTCCGGGGACCACCCGTGTTGCCCGCTATCAAGCAGGTTCTCAACCTTCCGCGGCGGCCTGGCTGGTACAGGCCCCTCCAAACGGGACGGCGGCGAGAGGCGGGCCCCCGCGTGCCCGCGGAGAACCACCTGGAAGAGAGTCAACGGGCGGTCTTTCCAGCCGATATTCCGGGATGTATACGAGTGGAAACGAACGTACGGGGCCTCATCGTGACCAATCCGAGGGACAGGGACGAATACCGTGATCGTAAACCCCGAAGGACGAACAATAATGAGGGCGGCGCGAGGAAACAACGACCTGGGTTACTGTGGCCGCTACGCCGGGCCCCTATTACCGGCGAATCTCTCAGCCTTTCGACATCGCGGCGACAAGTGTGTTGAACCTCCGGACTCCGTGAATTCTCTACGGACGGTAGGACAGAGTTTGGTGGCTTCGAGGACGCCGATGGAAATTGTAATTAAAATTGGAGAACCTTTCACCGTCGCGTGGATCAAAAAAAAAAGAAAATAAAAAACGTTTCGGCTGTGGAGCAGCTTCGGGGGCACGAGCGTTTGAATTATTGCCGTGCAACGGAGCGGATAATTAATCAGAAATAATTGCCCGCGTTTATCTACGCCCGAATCTAGAGACTGTTTATATAATGGACGTGTACCGTGATGTGAGTTAATGAAAGTCGTTATGAGGCATTATGTAACGCGGTTCTAGGCGGAAGAGGGGGAGGGGCGCCGTGCCGGTGGATGCTGGAGGAAAGGATACTGTTCCGTGGCGGTGAGGGGTCATCGTGACCGACCTGGGTAACAGGGACAGATACCCTGACCGTAAACCTCGGGGGACGAACAGTAATGAAGGTGGCGTGAAGAAGAAGGGAACCTGATTGCGCACGTTCGACCTTTTTCCCCCTCCCCCTCCGCCGCCTCACCCCCCTCTCACTTTTGTTCTCCTCGTCCCCCTGTGGAATGTCGAAAACCGCTACGTATTTGTTCCGAGTGACAATACACGAGCCGCCTGCTAGGATCTATCGACCACGGCTCGAGGAGAAGAGGAAGGTTGAATGGCGTACGGCTAATTCGAAAAGAATGGACCGCTGTATTACTAAATGGACACTGTTTGAGCGAATTATGGGATTCATTTTTAGAATACTTGGTTAAGATTGAGGCGTGATTCGTGTTGCGACCAAAGTGGAGATGAAACCTCGTCAAAGAACAACTCGAATAAATTGAATTAAGCCTGCGACTTATATTACTGAGAAAGTGAGAAGCTTTGAAATCTTCAATCGCATCTCTGAGTCTTCCCATAAAATATTTGCATGGAAATACAACTGACTCCGAAAAGATATTTCTCTGAGAACCACGAGCCACCTAATTATACTAAGCAAAGGGATGAAAACTACACGTTGCATTCTACGCGCTTGACTTCTTCACGAGCGCCGAGAGACCAGCGACGCGCAGGAACACGCGACAAAAGTTATCCCGCATGCACCGTGAACGGTGAATCGCGGCCCCGGCGACAAAACGAACTAAATATTACAGCCGGACAGCTTTACGGCGGCCTCCGCCAGTGCAACGAAGCGTTTCCTTACGATCAGAATCACTTACAACGAGTTTCTCAGCCTCTCTAGCCGCCCACGTGAACCGAGACATCACGGTCCCGGCGATCCTAGCCCCCCTTCTCCCGCTCGCCGACGTATGAATCGCCCTGTAGAATGCAGGCGGACCATCGAGCGTAATAAAGACACTACTCTCTACGCTCCGCGTAGCAAGAAACATGCGTCTTAACGGAGGAAAGCACGGATAAAGGGGCTGGCGAGACGAAGAGGACGAGATGGGACCGAGGCACCGCGGGATCGAGAAGCAGAGAGGCAGAGGGGAAGAAAAACAGACGAGGGGGAGAGGGAAAAGGGCCCTGTGATTCAGCAGGGAGGAAGAGAGACGGAGTCAGAAGGAGGAAGAGAAAGGAAAAGGGGGAGGAGACGCGCATCTTGATTTATCGGCGGGTAGTCTCTGTAATTATTTCTCCGTCCCTGTCTGGCGCAGGGGGGCGAGGCAGCGTCGTTCCCGTTCTATCCGCACCCTTCCGGCTACCGTGATGGTACCGTGTAAGAATCTCCTTTGGTCTCTGTCCCTCCGGGGCACCCTTGAATGGCCGCGTCTTTTAGCTTTGTCGACTGTCTCATTCACGTGAACAACCACCACGGTCCTTGTACTAAGCTGTTCCCCACCTCCCCCCCCCCCCCCTCTCTCGATCGCTTTAGCGTTGTTCGAGGGATTATTGCGAGCAGGGGGTCTCTATTGGACAGGCTACCCAGGGAGGAGAGCGCAATTAGAGGTAACAGTACCTGATCACGTTTACCTCCGCGGCCCAGCTACCATCCATCAACCGTAGTTCTCCATCTAACGTGCACAAGGAAAAGAGCGCCGGTTTGGGTTGCAGGGGGCCAAGGGGCGCGCCTCGGTAAATTGCACGTGTCGCGAAATAATTACGCGATCGCGTAACGAAGATCCCCAAACGCTCGCCCGGGTCCTCCGCTCCCCTCCGCGCGCGACACAAGCGTCTGGTGCTCGCGGCGACGAGGAAGAACCGACGTTTAACGATAATTCGATGCTCGCCCCGAGGGAGGAGGCCGCCCGGACGCGAGGCGCGCCTTGGATCAACAGAGCTGGACTCCGAAGAAACGGGGGAAAAGAGCGGAGTCGGAAGACGGAGGAAAGAAAGAAGAAACGAAGGCGCGCGTGTTCCTCCCGATCGGCCGGCACCGGCACGAAGGGACGCCGGGCGTACTATGAGGGAGAGCAGGTGCAACGAGCGGCCCTTTTCGGCCGCGCAACGAACAGAAACGGCGCGGCGGCCGGCCGGGATCGGGGGAGAAAGAGATGCCCGACTCCCACCCCCTTTTTCGTGGTTCTCGTGCTTCGTCCTTAAATGCCTCGGCAGGAGCAGAAGCAACGATGGTGGCAGCCCTCCTTAAGTTCTCCTCCTTAAATTTCAAACGAGGAGGCTGTTAAGCCGGACAAGCCAGGACACGACCGTCGAATCGTTAAAGGGATATTCCGCCCAATTACCGGTTATACGTTAATTTCGCGATATTACTAGCCAAAAGCACGTAGCGCTCGACCACGAAACGCTTGTCTAAAAAGACGGAATGATCAGTTGTCGCTGTAGGGCCTTCGTGCCCCGGGTCCTCGGCTCGCCTTAACGACTCCCCGCGTCTTCCTGGAAGGTGCTCGGACCCCGTTTGCGGGATTTGCGGCGGGCCCCGAGGTGCGTCTACTAGAATTAACCGGGGACAAGCGGAAATCGCGAGCCGGCGGTATTTTATTTCAGATAGGCGCGGAACTTCTGTGAGCGCCCAGTGGCCGCCATCTGTTGCTAAATAAACGTTCCGCGAACCGGCCTCTCCTGACAGTTTACGAATAAGTTCCGGAAAGTCGGCTCTTCCGTTTTCGGAGCTAATCCCGGGGGGCTAACAAGATTGAACGTCTGTCAGTGGCGTGGAAACGCACGTGTGGACAGCTTTATGGCGTGTGAAAGTACAGGGTGTCCTAGAATTATGGGACAAGCCAAAACAAAGTTTCACGTGTCGCGAGGCAGTGAGAAGTTAGTCAGCAGCTTGCGATCCCGGGCTTCCTTCTCAGCATAGAGGCTTCTGAAGTTTATATCTCGATAATGAATCCTCAGATTGCAAAATGGTACATTTTGGGACACTTTGTGTAAGAACTACGAGTTAAAATATCTTTTTACTGATTGCACTAAGTCAGTTACATTGGATTTTTACAAGTCTAACTCGCCCTGCCTTACTCGCGGGCATATTACCCTAATTGCCAATTAAATGTAACGCAGGGCGACAAAAAGCAGACGCGTAGGAACCGATCCGTGCGTAACTTCACCAAGGTCCACAGAGCTCAACTCCTCAGCGCAGTTCCAGCGATCTTCGTAGATAGTTACCACCCACTCTCAAAGGGGAAGCGATAAATCAAACAAACCAACGTATCGAAGCTGCAAGAAGCTTCGTTAACACCTACTGCACGCCACGGAAAGATCAGCGTCCAGTAAGCTTCAAGGCCTAGGGAATCTCGGTGCCAATCTCGAGGATCTTTGAATCCAGTGAATAAAACCAGATTTACGGCAACAAGACACGACGTTAAAAGGACGGCCTAAAGAAACGAAGGAAACAGAGAGCATTCCCGCCGCCGATACAGCCAATTATACTCGCGAAAGCTGGTCTATAAAACGCTACCAACAGTGGCTTCATTATCGTAGGTCTTGTAGATAAAGTTTCGGGGTTGATGCCCACCGGACGGGTAGTAGAGAGACGGAGCCTGCGCGATGGAAAAAGGAAGAAGGAGAACGAGCTCGCGCGCGCGCGCTGCTGGGCCCAGATGAAGGTGGGCTAAGGCTACTTGGCGTAGCAAACCCTCGTGGCCCCTTTCCTGACTGTTCCTGACGGAGTTTTGAGGGAGAGCCGGGGCACCGCTAGTAGGGAGAAGAGAAGAAGGAAGACGAGAGAAGAAAACGAAGGGGGCCCCTTCGAAGCAGGCTTAGCTCTCTCTGAGGCTCACGGAGGAGCTGAGACTTGGCTCAATCGTTCAGGCACGCAGGCCCACCGCTGGTTGGCTGGCTGGGTTGGCTTGGCGCACACAGAGAGCCCACCGGGCCACCCACCGCGACCATTCACCGGAACCGAGCCCCATCCAATCCCAGCGGTTCTCATTTACTGGTGCCACGGCACTTTTTTCCCCGGCGGAAATAGCGCTGGCCGCCGATACCAGGCGTCCGCTCGCTGATAACTGTCTTTTTGCCAGCTGGCCTCCGCGGGGAGGTCCAACGGGGGGACAGCTTTCGACGGCCGCTGGGATTTATGTTGCCTCCATTTCGATGGGGGCCTGTCGTTCACGTTCAACATTCATCTGAAGAATGAACATCGATCAAGCTGGGTAGTGTGACTTTCGTGGACAGATCTATGCTGAATTAGTAATCAGCGACTATGGTAGAGTATGAGTCTGTACCGAATAGCATCAATGCTGAGTAAAAAACCTTCGATACGAAAACCTCCCTCACGTTTCTACTTTTCCTAAAATTGTTCGCTCGGACCAACTCCCAGCGAGTCCCCGATGCGCACCGAACACTCGCGTCCTTATCTGCCAAACCAACCGATGCTCCGACAACTGCAGAACGCAGTAAACAGAAGATGAGATCCTCTGTTTACGCGGCCGTTCGTCCGTCCGTCCGTCCGTCCGTCGGTGCAACAACAACAGATTCCCGGTGGGTCTTTGGACGACGGTCTTCTGACTTTCTTATCCCCGTTGCGGCCTTACGGAATCCCTCCGTTTCGCTCTCGCCCGTGTTCCTCGGGCTCGGTCTCCTCTGCTCCCTCTTCATCATCGTTTTCTTCTTCTCCGCTCCGATCTCCGTCCCTCCGTCAGCCGCGCGCCCTCTCCCTCGCACTCGGAGGCATGGGGGCCTAATGAAGATGTAAGCAGTCGGCCGGCCCCTCGTGCACGATCGTGCCTTCGTCCTCTGTCTGTCCTTGTCGCGCCAACGCCGCCGCGGCGGCCTCCTTGCGCCTGGGCCCCCGGTACAGGTCGTTCCAGGAAGACGCTGCTTAGGCACTTCCGAGTCCTAGGCCCCGCGATGCTAATTCCTGGAGGACAGGCTTTTCCTCTCCCAGCGGGGGATTCATTTTCACATTGACCCTGAGCTAACACCTCTGCCATTTGTATACTCAGAAGCTGTGGACCCGAAATGGCACTTTTGGTACTTTAGACTACTATGCTGCGGTTAGAATAGAGTCTGTCAAGGTACAAGTGCAATTTGCAGGACGAGTTGTCGAATATTTCAAACTAAAATAGCGAGCAAATGGAAACGAAGAATATTTTGACCTCAGGCTAGCATCCGATATAGATTGAGAGTATTTGAAACTAAGAGTGTTCGATGACTGTTAATTAAATATTTGATTCTGACCCAAGGATCCCTATGCATTCAATTCCGTTTTCAAAGAATCCTTCAAGCTCCACCACTGATCCGATAATCGTGTTCCGTGGCTGCCGATTTATTTCAAGACAAAGCAAACATCAATACAACCCACGCGCGGAGTTTCATTCAAAGAAAGGTTCTCGTTTCTTGGAATGGCCTATACGAACGTATTATCTCCGAAAGGTGAGGCAGAAGGAGCCACTCTTACTCTTCCGATCTCCTTCCCCCGCGTTACCTGCCTTTTCCTCTCTGGATTCGAGACGAAACCGCCTTCGCCGTATACGGATGTCCAGGACGGGAAAGAGACCGCGCGCGGTGGAGAGGGACGAGAGATATTGGCGCGTGTGCCAGCGTCTCTCTGTTTAGCGAACCTACCGCGCCAGCGTACGAAGGAACGGAGGAGAAAAAAAAAACAGATCGAAAGGGACTGAATTAAGTGGATCCGCTCGATTTTTGATTCACGAAAACGGCACGCCACCTGCGCGTGCCGCTAGCGAGACACTGTTCACGTTCTGCCGCGAAGTTTTTTCATTGATTTCGAACGCGCCCCGCTTCCACGCCGCTGTCGACATAATTGCACCGGTTGCAGCTGCGAGGGACAAGATGAAAATTATTGCCTCCGCTCATTCCTATCCCTCATTGCCTTTTGATACGCCGAAAATTGCGCCGCGATGTTCCCCCTCCAGATCGGCAGAACCATGCGCCGGACCGAAGGGAACCCGGCCGTACGAAGAAACCGTGTAACAGGTATGGGCGCAGGTGATTGAAATCGTTCTCCGATCTCCCTCGATCCTCGGACTCCCCAAAGCTTCAAGTCTCGCTGCACAAAGCAGGCATCAAACGAGCAATATCTCGCAATTAAAAAACGACCGTTAACGATCGCTGTGCGTCACACGAACGATGAAAAAGAACCTTCTTATATTACTCGCGCCCGGTACGCTCGCGGTTCGCCGACGCGGAGGGATGGAAGGGCCGTAAAGCAGCGTTTATCGATCTCTCCGCGGCGGAATTTACGCCCGCCAGGCCTTCATCCACCCTGGAATATCGTCAAATCGCGGCGTGAGGTCGTAAAGTTAAATTCCTTTCCATCTCCCGACGGGATCGTCGCGCGTTCCGTCTCGTGGCCGCTCCTTTACGCTCGATCAGTCCCCCCGTCGCCCGTACCTCGGGCGAGGCACACTGCGCCCGCATATCCCGCCGCCTCGACTGCACCAGAGGCTGCAGTCACCTCACGGATATCCGGTACTGATCCGCGTGGCGCACGCATGCACGCATCTCGAATCACCATCTCTCCAATGCCCTCTTCTTCTTCATCATCTTCTTCTTCGTCTTCCCCCCGTCCGCCTTACCCGTCTTCCCCCGGCGCGATGCGGTATCGTTCACCGGCCGAGGCACACTTCTCACGTGGCCACGGTAACCCCAACCCCCTGCTAACCACACTCGACGATTAGCGCGTTAGCCCTTAAACGCGTGTAACAACTGCTCGCGGTGGCAAAAAGCCGCGAGACGCTGGCGCGTGAATTGCTCCGTGGTTTTTTGTGGACACCGCTACACGTCCGTAATATGGTATTAATTAGTCCAGCGAACGCTTCGATGCGCGTCCCGGTGGTTTTATCGCGCGGTACAGGCAGGGGGAGAAATTCGTGGCGGCTGAAGAAGTTCCGGTGATCCTTGACCGAGCGTTGTTCGATTAAGCCGGGAATCCACATGGAAACTTAACTTTTGGTGGAAACGGTTCCATGAGAATGTGTTGAAGCTATTTTTTTGAAACGTAGCATAGCATCGCATGGCGTAGTTTAGTTTCTAGATGGATTCCCGGCTTTATGCTGGAAGGTGGTTAAGTCTGTACATTCAGACATTGCATTTTATTACAGTGCTCGCTGAAATTGCGGTTTCTTATACGTTTAAAAATACATACTCCGGCTAGATCGGACTCGGGGATCTGGAATTTTGCAAATTCTTCGTTTGAGGAACGCACCTAACGCTTGATTCGAGTTTCGTTATGATGCTCGGACGTTATTCGAGTGCGATCCCGCGCAAACTTGTTTGCTCATTAAAATCTCATAAAACGATGATACGCCTTTAATCTACCGGAGGTGAGCGTTTCTCGCGCTCAAGGAAATCCGATGGCCTTAACTTTGATCCTAGGCGAATGACGATGGCGCTACTTCGTGGCAAGCGGACCGAGACGGAAGAATCTTTAGAACAGTTAGCTTGGGACACCGCGATGCAGCTCCTCTATTCCTTGGAAAACTAAAATTTGTTCTCGATAGCGAGGAGTAGGAAAAATCATTGGCACTCCTGAATAAAAAGTTAAATATTAAGAAGTACGAGCTTGGAAAGTACCTTTTTATCATTTCTTATTTTTCTTTCACTACAACACTGCAAAGTTAAGTAGTTGAACTACACATTTTATATTTGGCAACACCACAAAAAATGTGTGAATAATAGTAGTAGGACAAAAGGCTGAGTTTTAAGCGTTTTCTTAAAATTTTGATAAGGAGTAAGTAAGTACGTATATTTTGTCACTTTATAAATGTCACTTTATAGAATGAAATAGTCTGTTTAAACTTCGTTTTTAACTATTTTTTCTCTATGTAACCTCAAATTTTAGGCCACCAATGATTGTACTTTTAAGCCTATTTCTGTTTTTCATTGAATATTTTTAAATAATGAGAATAATAATTTTTAATGAGAAATCCATAATCACCGATAATAACTGAAAATTAAGACCATATAAAACTGCATAAAAAATATAGACATTCCAATTGGAATTTCCGTTTAGGGTGCCAATCATTCTACAGTTTACCCTACTTTTTTGTCTATAGCAAACCTTCGCTCGTTTTGTTAAGATTGACCCAAGATCAGTGCAGTGGAATTGGGCACAATTTGCTCCTTTCATTTAATCGGCGATGATTTCTTTGAGATCACTATCAATCTACCATATCTATATTAAATTATTACTGATGAATGAATTTGACCTCTGATGCTTGAAAAAATATTTCCATGTGTCCATTCGAAAAGTTAAAAAATACACTATTCTTAAATCTCGACGCATCTAAGTTGCATTAAAACAATTATAGATCCCTGATTACATATCAGGAACTTAAGAAAAACTTAACTGACTACTCAATACTATTCACTTAACAGATTTCACGATTTACATTTGCCCTACTTTCCATGAGCCTAAGATATCAATATTATTTCATACTTATTATCAACAAATCTATACCACTCATAATTAAAGAAGATCGACAGTAAGCGTAATTTTCATCAAAGTGCTAACGCGTCTATCCATTCGGTAGAATATTAAAATCAAAGTTATAAAAAACAAAGCCTCGCTCACAGAACTTTTATCTCGCATTTCCACCTCACTTTTTGAAGAATATCTGTACAAGTCTGTCAAGCAATTCAAAGTCTTTGGGTTTCGCCCGCGCTTGAAGTTAGCAACGGGGTGTTCGAATTAGCGTTTCGGACCGCGGATAAATATAGAGGGCCACCCAGCGAGCTAACTAATGTACCGTGCGCCCAAGCGTGGGGGTAAAGCAGAGTTTCGTTCAATTCCGTGTTCTCCTTTTGTCACTCCATCCCTGCCCCTGCTTCGGCCCCAATATATCCATCCGAAAGTGTCCATTTTTCGACTTGGTCCCCTTCCATATAAACTAACAAACAAATCGTTTACGTATCCGACTGCTTCCTAGCTGTTATAAGCGTCATAAAGCGATGAAATTTTCGCAGACGTTTAGGGTGGACGACGAAAAGTGTCGGAAGCGAGAGAATAATGTCCCTGTCGCCGCGAACATACACGCTATGTCGTACACTGCGCGGTACTAAGAGTTTGCAGAAAATGCATCCTGTACAAGATGCGCTACTGCATTACAGAGTGAACTGTCGGAACATCACGGCGTTACAAAGCCCCTTAGTCATTCGTCGGGCCCTCTAATCTCCGCAGCTGAGGCTTACCGATGTAACACCAAACGTAAGAGTCAAATTAGATTGCGTTTTAATAGTCGGACCGGGCTGGGTATAATCAATCCCAAGGGATAAAGGATGCACCGCCTGCCTCGCAGATTTAATGCTAATTATTCGCGAAGAATAATCTGTTACGTTCAGTTGCAAACCCGTGTTTCGTTTCATGAAATGCAGGATGATGATTTTTCTCGAGTATGTTGATCGAGGATAGTGAGTGGTATTCTTTTTGGAGGAATTACTTCGATAATGCACTTACCTTGCACCCAAAGCTGCTCGACCTTGCTGTGAACTTGTGCTGACTTGAGGGCGACGCAGAACGTAGCCAAAGCGACGATCGCGAGGAAGAGGACCTTGCCAGCGTGCCTCTGCAGGAAGTAGCCCAGCTGACTCAGCTGATCCTGCAGCCTTGCCCTGATCCACACCGCGGACCTCTGTCCTTCCGCTTTGCCCTGAACAAAGGGAACGGTAATGTCAGCCTATCGCTTCCAGCTCAATGGGAACGTTGCGTGCTACGAATACTAATTACATACTGCCAATTTGCAAGCTTGCAATCAAAGTGTTCCCTAAACTGGTAATGGCCCCTGCAACGGTGCATATATTACCGTTGTAAAAATGGGAAACTATCATGTGTATTACGTTATTGTAATTCGATGTGCCTTTCTCTTATTATTTACGTCACTTATATTGTTAACATAGTTCATTATTTAGATTGTATATCATTCTTATGCCACTTCTACTTCCCTCTTTCCCACACAGCAGTTTAAATTACATTAAAATTATTTGTAGTAGGTGTATCGAATTTTCTAATCTGTTTAATAACACTAAACTGAATTACCATTGCAATTATAAATCGAATTTACTCTTTATTAATAACAGAATGCTACAGTTTCTCAATTTACTGTTTATTAATCAGTCAACCTTGGGTTAACGTACACAAAGTCACATGCTATCAGTCAATACCAGATCAAAGGTCTTGAGATACGTAAAAGGTATCGCGAAATTGTCCCACCATTCTGTCTCAATACTTACAATTAGAGACTCTATATTCAGGTTTCACCTACTCGTGCAAGTTCCATTTACACTTCTTAGATTGAATACGAGAATTTAAGATTGTCGTCTAAAGCAGCGTAGTTATTGGCGGCGTCAAATCGTTTCGACAACAGAACAGCATCGCGACGATTCGATCGTCCAATTGATCCCAACAGGTTTACGAGCCGCCTGGCTGACGGCGAGCCGATACCGCCTACGATTTTCAAGAAAAGGAACAGATTCCACCGGTTAAAGGGCGACTGGGCACAGAACAGCAGCCGGAGCACTTTAAATTGGCCGCGTGGGCTTTGACGATGATAAGTAGCTGGCCGCGGGTTGTACGTACCAACGTGTACGTACTACCTCTTAACTGAAACGAGCAAGACGAGGCGAGAGGAGATAGGAGCCGAGATTGGACGAAATACGGGGGAGAGGATAGTCCAACAGAAACAGGAACGAGGCGGACAAATAAAGAAGAAACGACGGAGGAGGTTCTATAAAGGGAAGCTGATAGTCGGGAAAACGGGTGGAAATGGTAGACCCAAGCAAAACAAGAAATTTCTTTGAAAGCTACCTAGAACAGTAAAGATAGTAGCCAATAGAATTAAATCAAGAATTTAAATAGAGGCTCTAAACGCAGAAAATGAAAATCACTTGGTACTAACGTTTCAGAGCAAGAATATAATTATTAATCACCCTAACTGGAGGATAGATAAGACAAATAATCAGGGAATAAGAACTAAAGTTACTTCATATAAAGACACTGGCTCCACAAAACACTTGCAATTAAGTAAACCCTTCAGCAGGTTGAAGGAAAGATTCCCAGGAGCCACCACCCAATCTCTCCCAACGCAAAGGGTCCCCGAGCAACGTCCTAGCGTACCCCGAGCGATACGAAGGACGCGGGGCACCCGCGAAAGAGCGAGAAACGGATGAAATGAAGAAAAAAGCAAAAAAGAGGGGAGGAAAGGGTACAGAGAAGGATCGAGGGGAAAGGATGGAAGAGGAGGATAGAAGGGAGAGCAACATTGCGAGCGGCAACGTTGCACACTACCTGGTGGCCGGTCTGACAATGTGCACCAGGGACCACCCGCAACAATACCTATCTTTCCTGGCCGACAGGGAAAGGAAGACGGCGAAGGAAGGACGAGGAGAGGCACGGATGAGAAGGGAATCGAGAGCTCGGGGAGAAAAGGAGCGGACGCTTTTCTCCTCTGGTCTACGCCGCTGCTGCTTCGAGTACAGTTAGAAGACGGGGAGGGGGATAGGGCCCAGCGCGAACGGGCGCGGATAGGCGTACAGATGAAAATACAGATTACGAGCGGTCTTACGTATCTCGGGGCGGTAGCAGGGCGTCGAGTATCGGATAGCAAGGTTTTCCAGCCAATTAACTCTGGTGCCGCGGACTCGCGGCTGGCCAGATTCTCGAGGGGGGGTAACTCTAGACGTGCGGACAATCCTCGTCGGCCACATGGTCCCCAGGGAACTCTGCCCCCTGTGTCCCTATACCGACCACCTTACCTCTGGACACGACTACGAAACTTTTCGAGCCTCGTTGCCCTCTCTCTCGCTCTGTTCTATCGGATCGATTAAGTTCGGTGATATGATTTTGGGTGGAGCTTCTTTGGTGGAGCGTGGATCTTACGTGCGAGTTGAATTGGTGGTGTTACTAGAATTAAGAGATAAGGAAAGGTTCACAGTTCCAACTAGCAATAATGATTTCCAATTAAAGTGAGTAGATGTCTACTGATCTCGATTAATCTTCCATTTCCACTTCCTTTTTTAAATATTCTACAGTAGTGAGGTCATCAGATAAAACTGAACACCTTCCTCACACTGTACCTACCAAAATCCTCTACTTCAACCATAAATCAAAGCTCACCTATGCCGCGCGCAAAGTACTTTACGATCATCTACCATTTAATATCCCCGTTGGAATGCCCCTACGGGCATACTCGCCTCGAAAATGCAAAGGAACTTATTACTCAGCCCGAACGCGAGCCCATCGACAACGCGCGGCTCTTGATTGAATCTTGACCCGAAGTTAAAGGGCAACTTGATATTTCACGAGGATCTTATCTTGGATCGAGGAGAGCGTGACGCTGTTCCACAGAAAGGAACAGGACGGTACCGCAACGGAATTCCTGTCGAGTCAGTCTCCCTTGGCTCGCGACTCCACCTCCTCTCCTTCATCGCGCGCGAAGAAAATCGTAGAGGCGAGCCCGTTATAATAACTCAATCTGATGGTAGCGGGAGCGCCTCGTGACACGTATCCCGGGCTCTCTGGATCCCTGGCTGCCGCGCGAGCTCGATTAAACAATCGAACGTGCCGGTAAAAGAGGGTACGGGCAAAAAGAAACCGAGGGAGAAGTTGCGTCACAATTGGCGGTGCTTGGAGGGACAGGCAACGCAACGTGCCTTAGGTAGGTAGTACCTCCGGACGACTTTTAAATCCGCGAACGGTGGGGGTTAGCGCGCCCCCGCCCCTGCGACGGGTACCCTTAACGAATTTATGTTATTCGTACTTTTAATGTTTTTTACGACGAGACACGAGGTCCGCGAGGAGATAGCAGACGGCATAACAGGATCTTATGTCAACGACGGTGGTCCCCGCGCCACGAGGTTGTAATATGTAGATATTGCCCGCCACGAGAAACCCCATAAGGCCCGCGGGGACCACTTACGGGAAAAAGGGGGAATTCCTCCTTCCCTCTGCCGGCCCCTCCGCACGTACGCGAGCTATACAGACGTCTCGAGAGCGACTCGTGGCGTCTCCGCTTCCTTTTTCTCCTTTTGCCCTTCCTCTGCCCTACCTTCCACCATCTCGCGCCTTCCCTTTCGGTTTCTTCGGCGACCACGGAACGGCTCGCGAAAATTCGAGCACGTTCTCCTGCACTCGAGAATCATCTGTTCGATTCAGAAGCTTTTCCACTGTGATTCTTGAATAAACTTGCGGATGATGCTTATGGTTGCCACTTTTTGTACGGGAATATAAAGTAAATATGCTTTTGTGGAGTATAAAAAAATGGGCGTTCGAAAAACTAAAAGTACATTTTAATCTTATTAGTTTTTATTTATTTTATATCAAACTTTAATTCCTCGACTTAAATTTTAATTTTCAGTTAAATTTTACGTAAATTATAACCAATTTTTACTTCCTCCAATAAAATGTTAATATAATGTAACAAACTACTTAATTTTCAATTCAATTTTGCGTAAATTATATCAAATGTTTAATTCCTCCAATTAAATTTTAATATATGATATAAATGAATTTTTTTATTACTTTTAGCATTACAGAACAACTTTTTATCATTCTTAAGTAACTCCACGGCATTATCGCACTCAGTATTCATATTGAAATATTTAATTCTATTAAAATTAGTAGCCTGTTAGGTAAAATTGGTACAAACCACTCACTGCTACGTTTCACCACCCAAATCCCCCAAACCAGTCTACAAATTTACCAAACTCCAACAACGAATCACACTTCCTAAAACCACTATATCCAAGCTCGCGCAAACCACGTCCCTCGGCAGACAACAAAACCCTCAATTCCCTTAATGAAAGAAAGAAGCAAACAGACGAGACCGAGGCATCCGCAGTGGTGAAACAGAATTGAATAGACGCGAGGCTGGGTGGGATTGCCGTGGGTGGGTGGACGAAGCGCGATGCTTATCTCCACGCTCGTCCAGATATGCCGGGCATCAGAGGGTCCCCGGACGGTGCATTCAGAATTATTTCCTTACGGGAGGTAAGTGCCGCGGGAAAAAATGGCCACACCGAGCGAGGGCAGGAGCGAGGCCGGTGCTTCTATACGCGCACGCGGATACGACATGCGAGTCCGCCAGATAAACGAATAGGTTCTTGCGGTAGGTACGGCTCGAAAGTGTCCGCAAGAAACTCGATCCGACTGGCGCTCTAATCGGCCGAAGAATTCCACCCAGGCGATGCCTAGTCCCGAAGGGAAAGCCCGCGGCTTGGATTCCAGTAACGAGCTTCCACCTCGTGCGGCCGCCACGAGGTAAGAACGGAACCGCTCCGCCGGTTTTCTTCCTGTTTGATGCGCGACTCGCATCGAGAGGCGCACCCCGTGCGTGATTAATGACAGGGGCAAGCCTGTCTCCGTGCGCGCTTAATAAGTGGCGAGACGATTTACTCGTAAATGTAATTGTGATCGAGCATTCTACGATCCGCTGGGACGCGATCCCCTCTTATTAAGAGACTAATGAATCCACCGGCCGCGTAATCGAGGTTTTATTGCGCGCGCGCGCGTATCGATTAATGCGCTTCTTCCTGGTTAACTAGCTGTTTTGCTCTCGTCTCCTGCCACCGGCGACTAATTGTTGGACGCTCGGAGTATTTAGGAGTGGGTGCTGGATGCTGATCTAATTTGCGATTTTGGTTGGGTGCGCTGGGAAGTAATTGAATCATTGATGTAGAAGTTTGATTCGAGCGGCTGTGAAACACAGCGTATATATTGAAAACTGAAGGAGCCCTTTGAGAAGATATTGCTCCAATACACTACCACCCTTTTACCCTTAATTTCCTATCACTCCAGATGCCTGCGTCGTTATTCAAACGTAAAAAGAATAAATAATATCTACCACATCCTAAAATGAAATCAGACAAACTTTTCATTAACACTTCGGAAAATATCAGAGAAAATGGGGGACGAAATCAGCGAATAAGTGGAATATAAAATCCCACGTTTCATCCTCCACAAACATGTCACAAAATTTGCATCGTTTGAAGAATGGTCTGACAGTAAAATTTGCCGAGAATATCTAATGCCTCGCGTTGCAAGTATCGCTTACCTTAATGAGCAACGCAACCGTTCGTGTAACTAATCCCTTAATCACTCTGACCAGCGTGCCTACATTCGCGGCATTCTTTGCGGAATGAGGAGCTCCACGCCAGAGGAGCGCCGAGTACTAATTTCGTAATTGTCGGTCCCTGGAGGACAGAGTCCTGGCTGCAACTCAAAGGCCTGAGGTTTGAGCGATAGGTAGATGCATCAATCAGGTACTGACCCTACGCAAACGGTCCAGGCTCAAGAGGTTCCAGCGAGCAAGGGGCGTGTACCCCTCAGCAAGGATGAAAGAGACGGGGCCGACCCAACGTTCCCCGAGTCCCATCCATTTCGTTCTGACTTATTTCCACCGACCTTTACGGCGGATTTGCGCTGTTAGCAACCATGGCGATCCGTGTACTCCGCGTTTCCAGATTTTCCACGCGAAAGTCCTCCCCCTTTATCCCTTTTGCGCGGGTGCCTTCGACCGTTCTCGCCGCTGGACGAAAGAATCGAACGGCCCTAACGAGAACCCAGGAGAACGAAAGCCGACCATCACGTATCGAAAGCGACATAATGCAGGACTGTCTGTAAATGTTTCGAGAACCGACAGAGAAGTGTTTGTCCGAACTGTGGCCGGACGCTTTCGGTGCGACTCCGCCGTGATTGATGCGAGATGATGCAATGTTTCTGGTTTAAAGCGTAGTCGAAGCTAGCTTGCGGCGTCTAAACTGTAATTCATCAGTTTTCTGGAATTACGGATTACGTATTCTACTCTTCTGTTTGTTTGTTTCTTTGGATTTATGCTACTCGAATGTTCTAAATCGTCGAACAGCTTCCATTTGAATTAGAGTCTCTCTTAACTCGAACACCAAGCCGCTCGAGGAAGTAAAAAATAATTTGTATCATTACGTGCAATAAAAGTAGCGCGTGGTGGATGAAAATCATGCAGATTCGAGTTTCTGAGAGTATCGTGCGACCGAGCGTCGCCGAGGAAAGGCGGTGCACTCCGTTCGGCATCGCCTCCACCCTCTGGACGTTTACGAGGCCCTCTTTCGTAGGTATTATTAGTGTAAAAGCCTCACACGTAGAGTCGGCGCCCTTTAATCTCACTCGAATGGACGGGGCCGACGCAACGTGCGTGAATGTACGGCATTGTGCTCGGGGACCAAGGGGATTTCAGCTGCCAGAAATTAAGATGCGATTATAAAATAGTACGGTGCAGCTTTTGTCGTTATCTTTCATCTGGCCGTTCCCCCGGGTGTTCTCGTTGTCGCAGGATTCGTGGAAAACGCGTTCAATTTCGAGCCGACCGTTGACCCGTTGTCTGCTCTGCGCATTATCTGTCGCTCTCACTTGCATCTGATTTCACGATTGTTTGTGTATCGTCGCAAGTGACACTTAATTTGATTTCGTGTTATTTTTATCGCGAGATGAAATTGGTATTTAAAGGTTTCTGTTGTAATTAAAAGATCCGTAGAGTTGTGAGAGTTTTGAGAAATCAGGGAATAGTTTGGAAATTTATGGGAGATAGGGGGGAGCGTAAGTGTGCTCCAAAATGAACGGCAGATAGTGGAACACTGAGATTAATTTTAGACCTCAATTACCTATTGAAGTTTTATTTATGATAGGAGATTTATTTTAATGACTTCATTAAGGAGCAAGGTATTTGATACCTATATAAATTTCAACAAGTTCTTTCGTGAGTTATGTGTTCGATAAATACCTATAATAGCATCTGGAATGTGTGGGATTATGAATGCAGAGTTAATTGCGTAGTAGAAATCGTGGAAAGGATCAAAAGGCCAAAAATGTTTCTTATTAAACCAGTTTAGCGTTACTGGTTCCTCAGTTTCTGGAAACTACGCTCGTGAATTGCGCTCTGCTCGTGAAAGGCGTGAATTGATTAACCTTCCTAGAGTCTACAGTGTCGCCAGACATTTAAAAAATCATCTACGTCCACTTCCGAATCGTTCGATAAAATGTCAATATAAAAGAAACACAAAATTATATGAATATCCCCATTCCACGGGAAGTATCCAATTCCTGGACAAGAAACATTTATTTACATTAAAAAAGTGGAGTAGATGATCATCATGTAGTTAACAAATGTTCTTAAAAAAATTCCTCCAACAGTTCCTACTATTCTGCTAACAAATTTTAAATACTAAAATAAAATCGCACACAAATTATGTTCAGACAAATTATGCAACAAGAACGTCGCCCTATCGTTCAATCTCCAAATCATCACGCGTCCCGGACATTTAAACTGCACTTAAAGGGCTGTACAATTCTTAGCCTCACAGTTTTATTAGGCGCAGTAAATATTCCAAATTTATGGGCCGAGAGTCAAGTGGCGTCTACTCTGAATTGAAAGCAGAGCGCGCATTGATCGAGGGGAACAGTGAGAAATGTAATTTCTCGTCTTTCGTTCTCGGTAAAAAGGAGAATATTTTACACTGAATAGATAATGAGGATAATGTACTGCCTCGCCGCGATGCTTATAGGGAACACGATCACGCAACCGTATATGAGCAAACGATTGCTTATAGGAGGTGGTGGGTGCAGGAGAGGTCGAGGTCGTTGCCTGTAACTGAATCATCCTCGAGGACGGTAAACAAATTGGAGTAAGTGGATTCTCGCGGTGATGCATAAGCGCGCGCGAGCGTGCACGTGCACAGGTGCATAAATACTATCGACGCGCGCAACGTGAAAGAAATTACGCGCGCTTCCGGTTCACGTTCACTCGCCACCAAGATCAAGGTTACTCGGCCCGGAAGAATGGTACCTCTACGTAGCTAGACGTGGCTAGGCACAGGCGTGCAAGGACGAAAAGCATGCCTTATGTATGTCAGATTCAGTGGTTCGGTATTTACGTTGGAAGTTTTGCGAATAGGGATTATGTTTATCCATAAGTATCTCCACGTAGGTGCAGAGGAATGCGAGCTAAATGTGGAAGCTTGTGATTTGAGAAATTGCAATGTAATGATCGATGATTATTTTTAAAGTTACTGCTTCAAAGGACATATTATTAATCTATTTAACCCTTCGTGGTCATACTTCTGTAAAGTTACGCGGTGGTCACACTGGGTCCAATGGACCCGGTCGAATTTTTTTTTAAACAGTTACCGTACGGACTGTATCAGTCCAATCGAATCCCAAAAATTATAATACACAATTTAAATACTGTAGAATATGGAATGGTCGCGGTTTTTGGAAGAAATTAAATTACAACATGTACCAAAAAAATCGGAAAGCCAGGAGAACTTACGGATATGAAGCTGCAAAGGTAAAAGCGGGTCTAACCTAACCAGTACACCAAATCTTTAACGTTGTCTTATGAAACATTTCTACTTTATAACCGTTTGTGAATCGACAGTTCTGTGGCCCCAGTTGCCACGAATAAAATACGTTATACATCGCAGAATCACTAAAAATGGCCATTCTCGGCATTTTCCCCTTACTCTTTATATGCAACTCTACCCAAATTACTATCTAATATTTGTAAAATACCATTAAAAATTAATTACAAAGCTACCGTGAAGCATAATAAAAAATGGAACAATACTATCCAACATTTAATAACATTTCCAACGACTTCCTAAATGCCGGTCTACAATTGAGAAGTGGCCCGAGGCAGCGCCCTGTGCGCGATCTTGCAAGGGTTACGGGACGCGGTGCACGCGTGCAAGCATGCATACACAGAATCGTAAGGGCAGTGCCCGTGAGACGTGGACTGACTCATCCGGCATGAACGCGAGCCGCAGAGCGGGGCCTCCTTCTCCCTTTTGAGCCCGACAAGAAAAGTGGACCGTCGACCCCGAATTTCTTCTTTTTCCCTTGCCGTAACGCCGGCTGGAGCAGTGTCACCACCTCCCGTCGCCGCCGCCGCCGCCGGTGGCACCGTAATTGTGCAATCGCGTAAAACGATAAAACGGGAGCGAGAAGCGGCCCGCGATCGGTTCGCTTTATTCGCACCGATCGCCCTGGGTGGCGCGCCTCTCGTGCACCGCGCGCGTACGTACGTAATCTCCGCGTGTGCCCGCTCTTCTTTTGCGCTTCTCCGTTTCTCCTCGCTTCGAGAATTTCGCCTGTACCCGTATTTTTAGACCTTACAACGCTTTCCCGCCGCGCCACTTTTCTCCTTTGTGCGCGACAGCGATACTTCGGACTGTTCAAAGCTACCAGGTGATCGGCTTTTTTCACAATTAAAGGAGAACGGGGTAATTTATAGAAAAAAATGAAAATGAACATATAAAAATTATTTAAATAACGGATCGACTAAAAGTTCCTTTAACGTTATATTATTTATCGAATAAAATTATCCTGGATTAGCATTATTCGACAGAAAGAATAATTTTGTTAACTTTTATTCGATATTCGAAATTTTTATTTAAATAAAAATTCCGACCATCTCTGGTGGAAGTAACTAAGATGACTTGAAAGAAATTGAGCATAATGCTTTGAAAACACTTTTGCTTCGGGCGGTTGAACACAGTAGAAAGAATTCTAGGAAAATAGATTGTTATGGGGAAACTGATTTACAATTATTAAATGGAATGTCTGGAAGGAATGTGAAAATGCAAGATGCAGTTGCTAGTTTACACTGGTTCTGAATAATCGATGCATATCCCCATTGCTTACAAAGATCGAAAGGCTCGCCTCGTGTTTCATTTGTAAGCAACACAACGATCGGGTTTTAAAATATTTAGGTATTGAATACTTGTGTAAACGTAATTCGAGTGTTCTTGGAAACCATCGTGGTAAATACGCTGGTCCAATATTCGATTAATCTCTCTGTGCAGTAAGTGTTGTTCTCGTTGGCATGCTTATATACGGAAGGAACCTTAAATCTCGAGATAAAGGAGACGTGCCAATGTATAGAAGTTCGATTACGTGCAATCAGGAAAACAAATTCTCACTTACAATCCTTCTACCGAAAAATGTTCTTTCTTTTAACATGGACAACATTTCACTTACAACGCGAGAAATTCCTCTCCAGAGTACTTAGAGAAAGTGATTAAAATGAGCCAAAGCTCCTACGAAACACTACAAAATGATATTGATCCCAACTACTGATAATGCTTATCGATACATTTATTTTTTTTTTGAACGAAAGAAGGTGTAGTAAAAATGATCGATATTTTGCCCAAAATTATCGACACCTGTAATTATCAGTGTTTGAAATATCGATAAAAAATACTGATATATCAACAGGCAAATATCGATAAAAATCGCGCATCATTAAAGTGCACACCCCCTAATCAAAGCTCCAGATGAAACAGAAGACAGCGCGCTGCGAAAATGGGAAATGAGACGGCGCGTTTGGAGGGAAAGCGAGCGACAGACGGTGTCCGTGGCACGCTAAGGGTGCCCCCACGTTCCCAGAAAAGCCGAAGAAAAGGCCTGCTGTCGGAAGCGCGCCGGGGTTCCCTGCCTCTTCGTGTCGTCTAGAAAGGTGATAGCCCCCGGTTCACGTGCCACGCACATTTTGCCTGGCATTCGAGATGGAAAGATCACAGGGGACGATCTCTGTGTCGCAACACTGCCCTCTCTCTCGCGCCACCGAGATCGTCGTCGTCCTCGCTGAGAGATGCCTCCAAGGGGGAGCGAGAGGCCCGTGTCAGAGAAAACAAGGAGGGTGCGTATTCCTTGGCAGGAAGTCGATCCTTCGTCGATCTATGCTTCAACCTTCCTTCTGTCTTTCCTACGTCGTCCCTCACGGGCCCCCCTGCCCCCTCAAAGGCCCTCTCACCTTCGAAAACACGTCCCCGGGACCACCCGCGTGTGTGAAAGTTTACAGCTAGCTGCTGGGGAATTTAGAGAGGCGCGTTCGTGGAAAGGGTACGTCCCAAGTGTGCAACAAAACATGGATGCCCCTTCTCGTCAGCGGTGAAGCATTGTTTTCGACGAACCCTTAAGGAGATACTCTGCCGCACCATAACAATGATAACTGTAGACCGTGGCCTTTGCTCGCAAAGAATCTGACCGCTCCGCGACGCCCATCAGGGGAAACGGAGGATCCGTTCACGCGAGGTGTATCGAAAAATAGGGGTGGCTCGAAATGCTTTGCTAAAACCGAGGGACGCAGGATTTGAACGTTTCTTTTATTCCGAGCCTAGAACCCACGACCGAACATGTTCTCTTGAGCTTTCTTTGTCAAGGTCATTCGAAGGCTGCACTGTGGTTACAGGGGTACTTCAATAGAAATGGCTTTCGATGAAGTGCGATAAATCTGGTCACTATTTCTTTATTCGGTATTCGATATTGACCCCGGTTTCTTTCCTTTAAGAATTACTAACGCTATATTTTTGTATTGGTACTGGGAAGATGCAATGACCACAGATTCATTGAATTATACGATGGATATTGTAAAGAATGTAAAGTGGAGGGACAGCAGAAGTCACTTGACTATGAATTATCTTTATCGTGGAGTTGTAGTAATACCCGATAGAGAGTAAGAGCAGCAATAGTTAGTCGTAATCCAGCGATATGATTTATATTGAATTTATGCCAGCTGGACGAATGGAGGGTTCACGAAGTGGCGTGCAATCACGCTATTATCTACGTCTAGTTAGCGTAACTGACCAGAGGAAGACAGGCTACAGCCGCAGAGAACTTGTACTTCATCGATCAGATGCATCACGAATGGAAGCCTCCCAGAGATCTCAACACCGATCGCAGGAAACGTAGGATTTATTCGGGAGATCTACTATTCTATCATGTTCCCCTGCTTTTATCGTGCAAATTAGTGTAAACTAACAACGTGAACCATCACTGAATATAATTTTCTGTGGAGAGATCTACGAGATACAAGACACTTTTCGTTTGCTCGTATATTAATATAGGAAGAAGTAAAGTTCTTTATTTTGATAACAGTGGAAGATTTTTTGTAAACTTCGGTCATATGGAGTTTTGAGAAAATCGAGTTTGGATGCTACTAACGGCGGTATATGTATAATTTACTTTCCATCGCAACTCCTATTTTGTCAAATTTCGTTAATTTGTTACTATGGGGGATTTTAAAAATGAATTACGATGGTTGAAAGATGATAAGAGACGAACAGATGGAAACAAGGAGGTTGCCAATATAGTAAATTCTACCTCAATCATTGGAATATTAAAATTAAAAAACTAAAAAATTCTATTGTTCAAAAGAATGATATGGATGAATAGCTAGTGAGAATTACTACTATTCGTAGCCACCTAGCGGAGTATGTGTGACGTTGGCACAGAACAATTTATGAATTACCATTATCCAAATTGATGAATGACACGAAGTGTAAAACAGACATTTCCCAATGAGAAAATGTCTATACGTTACATAAGTAAACATCTTTTCTAAATAAACTATAAATAAACGAAAATCTGTTCAATTAAATATACTCCAGTAGAACAGGCATATCACTACAAATTTACGCGCCATTTTAAGACAAAACGTTAACTTCATGTTTCACGTTCAAAACTTTGCATTAGCTTTGTCTCACTTAAATACCCATTAAAATCTATATACTGAATTTCGGGGTGAATTTATTATTATTTACTATTTATTTATTTACTGCATGCATAGTGGGTGAACAGAGAAACATACCTTTTCGAGCTGATCCAACGCTATCGCCGCATCGGTCCAACTCGGCCTGATGTAAAGATCCGACTCGTGCCGCTGTTTCGCGTCTTCCAGGCTGATTTTGACATTTTTCTCGCTGTGTACCTTGGACGCACTTCCATTCTGCGAGGACTGGGAACCTTGGGGGCACTGGGAACCAGAAGGGCGTCCCGCTAGGATCCCTGTGGGGCCGGACGCAGAAACCATGATCCGTCATGCATTCGCCCCGGCACAACTCGCAGTAGGATTATTGGCAATATACTTCTCCGCCTTCCTCGATTACTTCTATCCTGGCGGCCGTGCTCGTCGAGAAACGAAACACGGGCAACACCGTACACGAAAATAAACCGATACCACACTCACTGTTACCGCGGGGCTTACACGTAATTCTCGCACGAACACATCTCACAGCACACGTTCGACGATCAGTCTTCCCTGTGTTTACCGCGCGATCTCGCGACCTGCCGTATACGCGTGCCGCCAGCACAGTAATCGAAATTCGCGCACGAGGTAGGCACAACCTGTCCCGCGCATGCGCGGCCGTATCGTGCCCATCGATGGCGTACGCACAAAACGGGCCGAGAATCGGTTTTTAGGTTAGCTTCGTGCCACCGTAGAAGAGTAAATACGTGACTGCTCCCCTCCACTCTCTGATTCGTCTTTTCTTCCCGTCTCTTTCTCTGTCCACACTCCGTCTCTCTCTCTCTCGTTCTTTCCACCCGATGCGCGGACCCTCTTGCTCCCTCTCGCTCTCTCTATTTCTCTCGCTCCTCTGTATCTCCCTCTCGCGGGACTCACGGTACCGCCGACAAGCACGAGGGCGCACACGCGAGTTTTCGCTTGTTTTGAAATATCACGCGACAACCCGGGACGACGATTGTCGGCTGTTTTCGCGGGAAACTCGCATCATTCTCGATAGAGCCGTGTAGCCCCGTCTCGTGTCATAGAAACGGGAGTGAAATACGGACGGCAGCACGTCAGTCACGACGAAATGTAGTGGTGTCTCTGTTAAACGACCGCACGATACTGGCGTGGCACGCAGCCACCGCGCACTTCGGTGTCACTGTCACGATTCGTTGTCACTCGGCACGGTTCTGATATGTTTCGGTAATTCACACTATCGGTCCAGGTGATCCGCCGCTGCAACCGAATTCGTATTGGCGCGCCTGTTACGGGCATCCGGTTTACGCAGGTCGGCGTAGGCGACAGTGAGGGGACGAGAGTGCTCCACGGTCCAGGCGAGGGCAGCTGGTAGCTAACGTTAAAGTCTGGGAGTCTCTCTGTCACGCGTTCTGTAACGACGACGTCGTCGTCGTCGTCGTCGTCTTCGTGGATTGAACACCGGCGTGCACGACCGCCACTTAGAGCAGTCTAAGTCCGTACTAAGCGAAACGCGCTGCCACATTTCGTTCGTGGCCTGCCTTCTGCGCCGGCCATAGTTGACGGCCCCCCCCCCTCCAACGGCGCCACTCGCCGAGATCGGAGCTGCACAAACATTCAGGGCTGTGTTCCACGGCCGAGCCGAAGTGCGCCTAATTTAAACAGGGAACTTCGTGTCGTTCTGCTTTTTAAATATAAGTCTGGGAAAATAGAACGGCAAGCACCTTCAATTGTATTGATAATCTTCTCGTAACAGATGTATTTAAAGTGATGTAATAATTTCTGAATAAATGTACTCCTTATTCCGAATAGGCTCCAATGTGGAGATGAATGTTTCAAGTTAAATTCTGTTGTATAATTAGAACGTCACAGAAACTTTTATAAAGTATAAAGTGTAAAGGGATTTTCTGAATTTACATTATTGTTGCAACCCAGTGTACGTAACGTATACCGCGTTAATAACTCTTAATTTTTCTTTACACTAGCACACATGCGGAATGTAAAAATGTTTAGGTAAAAGAACGGTTGTTGGACGTTAAATTTTAAGTTTATTTCGTAAGAGAATCCCCGTGAATCCCAACCTTCGCGGCACGAGGGCACGTCCCTGCGCGTACCGATGATGTCGCGGCCGAAGTGAGCCGAGCTCGGCCGAAGCTATCGGGACTGACTCGTGATTGGCCGAATCGGTGTGGCGTTCTACGTTGCTAGGATACGGCGATGTGCCATCACAGGGGCGAAGGGGGGGACGACGCGAGACCACACACGCGGTACCATTTCCCCTCGAGCAAAAACATTACCCACACAACGCGAGTGGCTACGCGAGGAACGAGGCACACAGAGGCCCGCTCGCGGATCGCCGCAGCATCTCCTTTTCCCTCCTACCCGATCCTTCTCTCTTTCTTTACTCTCTCCTCGTCATTGCCTCCACACAGCCGTCTCCCCTGAAGAGTTTTCTATACACGCCTCTCGCACGCTCCGCGTTAGTAGAAAAGGTCCGGACGATCCGTTCGAAGCGCAGTGGACGCGGCCGTCGCGCGACGGAGTCGAAGGCGAGCGGAAGAGGGCCCCGGCGATGTATCGAACGTAAACACGACTCCCTTACGGGCCTCTGGAGATCGAAATCGCCGCTGCCCCCGGGCAGCGATGATCGAGGCCGGAAATACGGGAGTTTACTGCATCCAGCCACCGTCACCGCCACCGCACGCACGCTCCAGCGAATCTGCATAATTGATTATACGCGTCTCCCCCCTGCCACTGGTTACGATTTGATTGGCGGCCGCGAGCGCACGGCTCCGGCTGCATTCCCTCCTGTGTTATTATTGTCATCCCCTGCTGTGCATAACCGAATAAACGTTCTCAACGAACGACAGCCTTAGATTCGGTCTACCATACAAGCCATTGTGCACTGTGCTCGCACGCGCTTGCTCGCTCGCTTCTCCACAGTGCGTACGGCGAACGCCTATGGGCGGTCTGCGGTTACGGGCTAACAAGATGCGGGTTAACTTTCTCACATCGCATATTTCAGGGTTGGAACGTCAGCACTGCACGACTTCGATACCCGTCCTCCAGTGCCATCTGTTATAATCCAACCCGTGGCGGGCGATGAGATAGAACGAACAACGAAGCCATTACCATAGAGTCTAAATACAGTGCGTACCCCATGGTGTGCAAGAGAAAGCAACAACTGTTCCGAATGCCTGCATTAAGCCACGGGGAGGAACGTTACGCCGGACGATTAACTTATTAACCTGTCTTCATAATATCTGCATAACGACGCGACTTCATTAGGCGTCGTACACCACTTCCGCGTGTGCGTGCGTGCTCGTTGCGCGAGCGCGCAAGCGTGCGTGCACACCGGACGTTCATCGGGCAGCCTCACACGCACTCCCGATGTTCACGCGCACGTGTATGACGTGCGGTGAGGGAGCAGCGCGAAAAGGATAGTGGGTTCGGCGGGACAAAGAGCGCGGCCGGCGGGAGGGGGCGGAGAAAATTAAATAAGAGGGAGAAAGAGGGAGAGACAGAGAGGCAAACTGGCAGATCGAAAGAGGTAATGTGTAAATACGCGACCACCCACCGTGATACCGAGCCCGACACCCTGTTCCACCGAATACGAGACAATCTTCGATTCTGATACGGACAGACGCGTGTCTTCATTTTGCTCCTCGGACTCCAAGAGTCCTTGCCCGTGGTCCCGTTTGCTTCTTCAAACCGTGGAGCATGGAATTCTTTTGGTCACTAACGCGCAATCTTGTGGGACCAATCTTCTACTGTCAGACTTGCTTCTGGGCTCGCTATAATTATTATATATCAGTTAAGGATGGAACGATCTTTAAGAAGCTATCTCTCTTGGGGTATTGAGATATTAACGAAGGAAGCGATATTTTCAATTTTAAAATATCCCGAACAGTGGCGCAACTATAAAAATGTATGATTATTCTTCGAACCGTAAACATCGTATTATTGCGTGTCCCGAGAATGGCACAAAGGGACACCGCCGTTCATTGTTTGCGTAACGTAATATTCAAGTATGATACAAGCCACGTTGCATGGGAATAAAACGGGTGGCGAAAAGATTCCCTTGCAATGAAATTCTTAGTCAGATCTTGGAATACCACAAAGCGTCTACTGAATCACAATTACGCGCCGTTTATTTGCTTTGTTTAAAATCTACACAGCTTGTTTAAGCGTTCCACTTGATTCTCTTCTGCATTCCAAGGAAATCGTGCGAGCTCACTGACTGGCAGCTCAGTCAATCTCGCGAGTACAAAGTCCCAAATACGCATGAACGGCGAGGGGCGGGGCGGGAGGAGAGGAAGTGTCATTGCACATTGCGGTGGCGGGTTCGACGAATGCACCCCACTGTAGTTGGCGATCAGGCGATAAGGCACACCGCGCGGAGGGACCGTTAATAATTTTTACGACACTCTTAACTCGCCACCCAGTATTAAGCGGTCCTCCGTAGAAGACGGGCTTTGATCTTCGCCGACGCTGCATCGGCTTAATGAGTACGAGAGGGAGATAGCGGGAGAGGCAGCCTGAAACAGAGCGCGCGGCCTCACTGCAGTCCCCTGTGGATCTATTTTCCACAATATGCACCTCTGCAGCTCGGGTTGCATCGCCACAGGCATTGCCATACGCGGCAGCATCCGGCCGTTTTATTGCAGTGTAATACAGTAGGTCCCCATTTACCTGGACGAAACTTCGCGGGATGCTGGAATTATTGGGCACACTTAATTCTTATTACTTCAACTATTAACAGGCGGCACTCCAGTTGTACCGGGTGTCTCGGGTAATGGATGAACTTTTGTGTCTGTTTCGTATCGTGCTGTGGTAGTCATTCGTTTGTTTTGGTACCTAATATCGCCTAGTAAAAGTTAAATTGCTGTCAATTGAATAATAATTGTTATTTTTGCATGCAATTCGTTTCAAAGTAAAGAGAAATTATTCATATCTTGTGCAGCATAAGTTAGAATCGTTGAAACCTACAAATTTTTAATTCGAAATTAAAAAACTTGTAAAAAAAGTGTACTTAATATCGCTTTCTCAAGAAATATTGATTAATTTTTGTACGTATGAGTTTTTAAAGTCATTTTCACATGTGCTTTTATTATTTCTTGCTGTATAAATATTTTTTATCAATCTTTGATTAGGATTAGGTTTAAGAAAATGTTTTATTACAAAAATATAGAAATAGGATTTTTAAAATGGGTTTATTCGAAGGATAATGGACGATATTAGGTACGGTTACTCTAAACGTTGTTTAATCCTTTCAAGCTTCAAGATTCCTTGCAGGGAAGTATGGTGATACAATTGTCACATGACACAAATGAATTGACTAATCATTGACCAAGGGAAGCAGGCAAACCACATATGGTTTGAACCATCCTTGTCATCATCCCCTTCTATTTTCATTCAATTCCCAGAAATCCAAATTACCACAAAAGTGATCACAGAAGAGCAACTGCGCAGTACCGAAAGAACACAACAGGGACCAAAAACCAAAGGCAACAGTCATCCGTAATTCTGCACCGCTGCTTTCTTCTCCACAGGAGTAGGACAAAAGGAGACCCATCCGATGAAAGCGAAGGCAATCTTTCAATCAGAACGAGCGTAGATAGCAGCAAGTAGTCATACGCGAGGGGCACTGGGGAACAATAAGACCGAGAAATGACCAGAGAGTCGCTGGCACGACAAAGGGGTGGGGAGCGGAGGAAGATGATAGCTGGCAGGTGAGGCGGGGGCAGGTAACGAGGCGGAAAGAGAGAGAAAAGGGGATTCGTGGGTCCGTGGAAGGGCGAGAGGGGCCTCGTTGAGGTAGAAGGTAGAATGGGCGTAGGGGAAGGAGCGAAGTCGACTACTTCCTTACGCAAGACGACTCGGTGCGCCACGTTCGTTCACTGCGTCGGCCGGCGTTCAACGGTGCGTGCACATGAAAGACGCGAGAGATGCTATCGGCCACCAAGACGGGCCCTGGACTTCTCCGGACCACCCACCGGCAAAATAATAAACACGGAATGCGGCATACACGTCCGTCGGCTCGTTCGTCCATTCGTTTGTTTCTATTTCGCAGATACCATCGAAAATAAGGTCTCCCGTCGATACCGCAGCCGGCTATCACCGATCGGCTACCATCCCCGCCGCTATCGTACTCTCGGGGTACGCGCCGGACGTATTCGTGGCAGACTGCTGGCGGCTGGAGGACCGGCAACTGACGTCCCATCTCCCGATGATAACGAACGGGTGCATCGAATCGAAATTGCTTAGAATCTGTTGAACGAAGTGGCGACGAAAGTGTCCTGATTTCACGCGATCCTTGACAGCGTACACGTTGGACGCTGGGATAAATGTCCCTGGTCGAATTGGAGCCGGAACATTTCGGGAAGGTCGCAGTCTTAAATTTTACTTTACAGCTGTTTTAACGAGGGAAATAAAGCGGATTTTTACGAGCCTGGTAATTGATATATGACTTTATCGTGGTATTAAATCGTGCGTTCTTAAGTCTCTTTCCGATGAAAATTGCGGCTCCGCGTTATTTATCGCGGTAAGGTAAGATTACCGTTCGGATGTGTGTGTTTTTCCACAAGTACTTTTTTATCACCCTTGTGTATTGAATACACTTCTATTATCAAATATTAATAAAGTGTCCCGCGAATCTAGCTTGATTAAGAGTCTAAAATAATTTTAAATTTCGTTAGAAAAATTACTAAGAATTATTTAAATCACTCAATTGTTCCGTACATCCTGTATCTACCTGGAATACCGTTAGCTCTTTTTCTTTTATTGCACGTCATCATATAATACGCCATATGATACGCATACTAATCGAATCGCCTAACGATTCGACCTACAAACGCGTTACGCCGTACTTTTTTATTAAAAATTTTCCAGTCCTCCTTTTTCACTAGCCACGCCAGTGGCCTGGCGCTTCAACCCCTTCGCCCCCTTCTCCCCACGCAATTTAATCATCAAATCATCAAATAAAGATAACGATTCACCGCTAGAGGCCCGCTGGGAACGTCATCTCCGCATTCGCGGCATATTACACCGCGAATAGGGAGTCCATATAATCTGTAACGGTACCCTCACCAAGGAAAGTATCAATAACCGTCGCTAATAAAACTGTCGAGCACTTTATGGACTCATAAAAGTAACGCACATTATCGGTATTACCCAAGCATCCACGTAATCCAATTGCACGTTCCCTTCCCCTCCCATCCCTCCGTCGCTCTCAGATCCACCTTCCCGAGGGGGCAATAATTAACCCATCAGAGTATAAGCTCCATGCGCACGTGGAGTGCATAGGTACGTTGCTCTAAATAAAAAAGGGTAGCCTGTTACAGGGAAAAAAAATAGCCGCAAAGCGCAATATCTTCATCCACCTCCGCCTTTTACCTGCCCCCTCGATTCCCTATCTGCAAGGATTGTCCGACAACATCGTTAAGCTCGTTCAGCGATGACTAATGCCAAGGAGAGCACGGCTGGCAGCGGAGCGCCGCGCTGGAGAGGATCGCCCTTTGCCATTGTAACAAGGCGAATCGTTACTCTTCGCCGTGGGTATACAGCCGGCGCCGAAGAGAGGGGTGGGATAGACCGAAAGGAGATCGTAACCCGCGGCTATCTGCATCTAAGCTACCGGTGCTCTTCGCTCGATGGATTATCTACGACCCGTCGATATTGTTCCCCGCACGGCGCCGAAAGGCCGCGGGGACACCCACTTCCGGTGTTGGTCGGGCCCTCCACGAATTCCGTTCCGGCCGAGGAATTGTCATTATCTTCGTTGACTCGGCGGATTCTTTGTCCTCCACCCCGTTCCTCCACTTCGCCGCGCGGCTTGCCGGCGATACGATCTGCGCCTCGTAGCCAACTTCTCATGCTTCGACAGCGAACGGTTAGCGACTGGCAATTACGGAACGATTATACCGGCCCTGATGGTTTCGCCGCTTCCGCGATCCGGTGTATGTGGAGTTAATCTCTGAGCCGTGGATGGAATTCTCGCGAGACGGAGGCGGGGTCTATTTCGACCCGGAGTACTAGAGGTTTTCTCGAAATAAACTTCTTTTTGTGAGGTACAATTGGGACTGATTATGCAGGAAACTTACCAACCCCCAGTGTGATAAAAAATTCGGTAAACGTAGTGTGGATCTCCTAATTTGGGGATTTTTATTTTGTAAAAATTTCCAACCCTTAGAGAAAAGTTAAAATAATATTAATTATACTACTTATTAAGGTGTCTCCCTATTTTTATAAATTGAATTTTTTAAACAAGATCCTTAAATATATTTACTTCCAGCTTTGTGGCTTTATTTACCAATCTTTAGAGGAAAATATTTGTATGCAAAGATAGTGGTTATATCCGGAGTTATAGTGCGTCAAACAGAGCACCTTGAAAACATAAAAAATCATTTTTAATTTCTTTGGCACTTGCATCGTTAACCATTTCAACTTCTCAATTCTTATATTCTTCTACAGGTAATGGTAGGTACTAATAAGTAATATGTGTATTTAGTCTGGTTTATGGGTTGGCTCCAAATGGAGTCTGTATCCGCCCAGTCAAGGGTTAATGCGTTCTAGAGTTGGGTAATATCAAGTTTGTTTCCTTGATGCACCCTGCGTGGTATGAATTGCATTTGCATGAACGCTTTGGGCACTGCGCGAACCAACGTGGCTGCATAATTATCCTGTAACGAGGGACCTTCAATCCCTCGGGAATCTTAATAAGCTCGTAATTAAACTTCGAATGTAAACGATGAAACTGCAGGGGTTCGTGCTCGTCGGTGATGTTCCAGCTTCTTGCGAAAGGATCGTAACTCGGCTGCTGTATACCGTGGGATTGAAATTGGAATTGTTATTTAAAATGTCTGGACTAGGATTAAATTGTCGGGATGGTGTCGATTAGCTTAATGAAAGGCATGTTACTGTAGTCAGCGGAGGATTTAGAGATTTGGCGCCGCAGGCTAACAAGTGTCTACCACCCTATTCGCGAAATAGCATAAAATATTTTAATTTTAAAGAGTCAAGACAATTTCAAAATTAATTTCATATGAGTTTCATTCGCTATATCAAAAAGAAGGAATTATTTTTAAAATTGTCTCAAGCTTCTGCGTTTAATACTTTCTCAATTTTCTTTCACCCAAAATTTGGCGCTCTCCAAATTTTTTAGAATGAAATAAAAATTACACGTGATAGATTTATTTTCAAGTGGTGAGCCAAGTTTTATGAAAGCGTGATTTTTGCGGTAGAAATTCAATTAAAAATTCTAACACTGCTGAAGGGAATTTAAAAAAGATAGAGAAAGGTACCACTCCTTTACGCAGAGGACCAAGTAAAAGAACACATACGAAGACTTAATTACAAGGATTCCAGGACCCACAACCTATATATACCTATCGCGCGCATTAATGAACGGATTTTCGCAATAAACGTTAATTTCTTAGCATATCGCCTGCTCCGCTATATTGGTTACTCTAACCATAGTGCTGGAAAGCTGTTCACGATATTCTGCGCGGGTACTTGTATCTAATTACCGTGTTAGATAGCTTTCGATGCACGGGCCTGGCCTATGTAACCGAGTACAGAAAGGGCCCTTTCATTTCCCGCGATCATTAATTCTGAAATAAAGGGTATAAGGTGTACAAAGAGAACGGGCGAGAAAGGAGACATTATACAAGGCAAGAAAAATGAGGGGAATTAAAAGAGAAAGTGAATTTCGTAGGTAGATAACACAGTATACATAAATCTGAAACGAGGAATTTGAAAAGTGAGACTCGGTAAGAAGAAAAAATTAAAGAAACAGAAAGAAAGATGTAGAACAAGCATACCTACTATCAAAAAAAAAATAGATAAAGTGACGTGTCCACGTCTGTTAATATCATCGTACCTATCAATCGATATTCAAATCAGAAAATTAATTAAAAATATGTATCTTAAACGAGGTAGCACGAATGCCACAATTAGCTGACTAAATTGAGTAACGAAAAAGATGTTGTTCGATTGGCTTTTTAAGCAAATTTGTCCGAGGATAGATTTAGAATAAGAAGAAAGCGGGGCCGGCGGTGAAGGAGGGGAGCAAAAAGAGGCGAGTAGAAAATAAAGAGGTGGAGAAATAGAGCAGGCAGAAGAGAAAGGCAGAATGTAAAGGTGAATAGGAGCGAGGGAAGAAGGGAGAAGGATATCCGACTTACTAATTGCGACGACGTCGGTGGTCCGACGGCGCACCGCGGGCCATGACGAAAAGCGATATGGTCAGGACGCGAATCGACCAAGGGCACACCGGATTTCATGTCCGTTGCTTACCCCGAATCGAAATCGTAAATTCAACGCGGACGATTTGTAGCGTTTCCTTCAAGGTAGCCTTCACAGAAAGCCGCGGCTGCTGCTCGGCTCCGAGCTAATGCGATTCAGAAGCAAGGACTCGAAAACGCGTGTCATTATTCATACTTCTACACGAGCTTCGAGTCATATATGGGGCCAGAGGAAAGATAAATTCACCGATGCGCGAGATAAATTTAGAAATCTGACAATGAATCGAAGAATTGAGATTTTTTAAATATTTTTAAACAGGGGTTGCGACGTTCTCTTCTAAATAGAAAAACGAAGGGGGTGAGAAATGATCTGTTGGTTATTTATTTAAATCGTTTGCTTGTCTGCAAATTGACTTTGTAGATTCTTGAGCTTTCATGTTTGTGTTAAAGTAATTCAATTATGGAGCTTGAAATCTCTTTATCCTTCTCGTGCCCAACTCATTGCCCCTCCAGACGTGAAAAACCTACATTAACGAGATACTTACTGTAGCATGAAAATTCTTATCAGGACGTATCTTGAAGGGTACATGAGACGCCTTGACGAGGGTGTAACAGATAATCCGAGCTTCACGCTACTTCGTTCCACTATGCACGCTCTCGCGATCCTTCTGCGTCCATTTTCTCTTGCATTTTACAGGCAGTAGGCCGAGATCCTCCTTAGGTGCTTTTAAAATTTGAAAAATGATGGAAAAAGGGAGAACGGACGCGATTTGAAGGGTGGATACCTCTAAAGTTGATAGTTTCACAAATTAATTCGCTCCGTTCGTTAGCTTTTTAGAGATCTCGTTAAACCTTGTGAAAAGATCTATTGATGAGTAATTTAAAAAGTGGCCATTAAGAATTGAGAAAATGGGGTGTAGAATCATTTTTCTTTCTTCCTCTAAAGAGGAATCATTTTGAAATCCCTCAAGTGGAGATTAAAACGATAAATGAATCTTACAATCAGTGTAGGTATATTTATTAAAAAATAATATTCTTTAAAAGTTCTCCTACAATGTTACACGAAGATGCGTTGAAATAGAATTACAGAAAAGATGCAATCTTCAATCAGAGAGTCAGAACATCACAAAGAACCACACACACAATAACCGAAGCACCCTCCAAGTGGACGTACATCCAACACCCTTTCAAACTATTTAATTCCCTCGAAAGAGAAACCTCTCACTCCGAAAATTCATTCCACACATTTAACGCATCCTTTTTGACCAACTCAAAATTAACATCGGAGCGCGTGAAACGCATTCGGTGAAAACAAGGGAAACCTGACGCTGCCGCTAGCGCAAGGTTCAGGACCATTTGGCAGCTCGTGCCAGCGTGAAGAGCTATTCGCAGAGGGGCAGGATTTTGAAGAAAGGGCGAGATCTTAGCTTTGACTTACAGTTGTTGGCGCAGCGGGGCAGCATTCACCGTCGATTTTCGAAATTGCATCCGGAAGAAGGCCGTCGAAAGCGGTGCCCCGTCTCGCCGGTTAAGCGGCGTTCCTAATTTCATCGAGAAGAATTATTGCTAAACTGGAATCCTCTCCTCGATGGCCCTCCCGGCCTCCATTGAACCTGGACCAGAGCCCCTCGACAATGGCTCATTGTGCCTGGCCGCTGCCACCGCGCTTGGCCGTATGTAAATGAGAAAAGAATTAAATATATATATCTACCGAACGATAACTTTGTTTGCATTAGCATTACCTGCTTTTATAAGTGTTGGCCGGCGACGGGGCTACGGGGAGGAGCACGCGTGTGTATGGGTACACGTGTTTGAGGCGGGTGAGCTCGACGGTGGTCCGCAGACGTGATACGCGCGAAAGCTCTCGTCCATTTTTTCCTCATTATCCTGATTTCATTTTCATTCGTGTAGTTTCCGTTGCAGGTACGGATTCTTTGATTGAAAACAAATTTTTTGAAATATGCTGAAATAAACTGTCCATTTTATCCACGGTTTTCGAAACTTTTCTTCCAAATCGCACCATTTTTATAAAAATTATTTGTTTACGAAATTCGTACATGCAATGGAAATTACATTTATATAGTTTATAAAAAAATAATGAAATTTGAATTCGGACCTGCTGTTCCATAGTCACAAATTCGACCACCGCGCGTGGGGGGTCTAGAAGATTAATTAATATATTAAAATTTTTACATGTTTTTCTATTTTGTAGGTAATAAAAATTTTCTATGAAAATTGTAAATTATTTCTGAAAAAATTTCTTAAAAACTTCTTCCTTAAGGAACACTCTGTATACTACTCTGCATCATCCCCCCATTTTCCAGACTTACCCAAATCCCTCAACATCCCCAGTCATTCGCAACGAGTCCCAGCACATCGAACCCTGCAGAAGTGGAATCACCTAGAAAAACTTACCTACCATTGCCCGCAACCATGCGAGTAAAATAAAAGCCACATTCGACATTGTCCATAAACCTTTCTTTCTCAGCGAACCACCATGAAACTAACGGTGCCCCGTTCGCAGACCCAGCCGCGTCGAATTTCCGATGCCAGCGTCGAACGAGTGCGGCGTCACAAAACATACAGGGTCCATTATGAACCGCCCCCATAAAATAAGCCTGACAATCGCGGTCGAGACGAGTTCCCCTGGCGGCGCGGCCAGTTTAGCCGAAGTTATCGGGGCAGAAGGCATGGACATTGTCTCCACGCGCCGAATGTTTTCCGTGGTCGTCACGCGGGGCTCGTTTGCGGTCTGGCGGGTTGGGGGATGGGGTGGCCCCGTCGGTCCGGGACATAAAAATCCGTCGAGGAGGGAGCATTGTTCCGGGGACCAGCCAGCCGCCGCCCCCGTCCCGACGGTGGTTCGAGCCGCGGGCGCTCGAAATCCAGAAAGCCAGTAAATTTTCGTGCGCACTACCTGTTCAACCAGCGTGTATCCGCTTGTACCGCTCTGTTTGCGTAGGACGGGGACCACCCAGGTCGCCTGACGCCTCTGCCATATCCTCAACGTGGAATTGACTTAGCGGAATCCGGGGCGCGGGCGGGCAGAAGGGCGAGAACGACCGGGGAAGGGAGAGCCGTGGCTGGTACGCGAGCAGCGAAAGCCTTTAACCCGACCTGGCCCAGGGCGTTATTTTTCAGCTCATTGTCCGTCGACAGGATCGCGGCTTCCCACGTAGAGCGCTCGAGAGTCAACGAAGAGCTGGCACTTCGTTTCGCTACATTTCCCTCGGTCCTTGAGAACGACGTGGCTTGAAGTTACGGGCTGATAACGGTGGCGCCCTCGAAGGATACGAATTCCCCTGGGAGATTCGAGGGAAATGTATCAAGAGTTTGTTTGGTCTGGTGACTTAGTGCTTGGAGGACTTCTGGGTCCTTCAGGATTTATGATTTCTTCTTTGAATTTATTCTACATGCCATCAAGTAGGCACTCTTATATAGTTACTGTTTATACTATGGAATCTTGTTTATTATTTACCAAAAATTCTAGCTCTTCAATTTCATCCTCGTGCATTCCACGAGTTAAATCCATCCACCTTGCATTCCCAACAAAGCATCACCGAGAGAAACATTATCCTCTTCTTCAGCTCGCAACAATGCACGACTTTCCCTCCCACCCTCTCCCCCATTTCATTTATATTTACACGCATTCGATTCCATCCTCTAGCGATTTACATTCTCGTTAAAAAACGCTTACATCGTCATCAGGACCGACTGGCCCCGGGTGGAAGGGAAACGGGACGAGAGAGAAAAAGAGAGAGAGATAGATTGGCGAGGAGAAAAAGAGACGAACGGGAAGGCTCGCGAAATTCCTGCTTTCCTCCGGGGCCAAGCTGCAGCCGATTCGTGGCCGCGGAGGAGAAAGCAACTCACCTCGCCGCGCATAAATACTGCAACGTTGTCGTTGTAAAGTTGACACGGAACATACTTGTTACGTTCCTGGCTGGGCCCTGTGGGCCACCGGCTGGAGGTTCTCCGCTTCGGTGCTAAGTAAAATGATATATTGCGGTTAAACGCGCGCCGCGTCGCGGTGTGCGTGGCCGTATCAGCGGGGAATACGTATACGTTACACGCGGCCGTGCTGTAATACAGAGACGGTGTTGGTGAGTGGCCACCCACGGCGGCCGCGCTGGACCACCCAACGTGCCGCGCTATTACAAGGGGGGGCCGTCTCTACTTCGCACTTTACCTCGATCCGATACTCCGCCGTTACCCCCTTTTAACCCCTTCAACCCTGACCAACTGATCCCCGAAGGCGAATCGAACAGCAACGAGAGGACATCCTCGTTTTCTACGCTGTCGCTTGTTACCATCCATCAAGGTGTCTCGCCTCTGAAGGGAGGTCTGAGCTGGGAGGACAGATTGGGGTACCGTGCACGTATATACCTATATGTATAAGTTCGCCGTGGATTTCTAGGACGGCTCGCAGCCGATGGGAAATGTGTGGGCAAGGTGCGAGGAACGGTGACGATCGATCGTCTACACGGGGATAATTATCCGCTGGCCATTAATATACGTTGCCGTTGCTATCGCTTATTCGCTACAACCATCGACACTTTCTTTCGTTCGGTACCGGCACGTGCAAGACACGGCCTTGTGGGCTTTGTCCATTCTACTGGGTGTTCGAGAGATCGTGTTTGGCTGAAGGATCATCGTTTAGAGTGAAAAGGTACTTGTGTTGTTGTCTGTTGGATGACTTCGTTGCAAGCGGGAGGTGGGAAGGTGTTTCCAATACTGGTGGGTAGTGTTCGGTACTCGTTTCTTCTTGGTGTGGGTAAATAGTTCATTTTATTAGGTAGTTCTATTTGAGTGGAAGCTTGTGGACGTCGTTGATACTTAAGAGGGAAGATTCCGAATTTGGAAATTTAAAGAATTCTGAAACTTTGTGTATATGTAGGGGTGTCATTCTGATTACTACGTGATTTTTGTTTGCTATCAAAATCCACTCTTGGGGGCGAGATTCGGGGTAAATCGCAAGAAATATCCTCAAATTTTTACCGATAATTCAATAAATTATGTATAGCAATATATGCGTTCATTAACTCCGTCGACATCTACTACGTTATCAGTGAAAAAAATCAATTACTAATAAACAGGAAAATCGAAATATCTCACGAAGAACCAACTCTGATTCAAAAGAAAACTAAAAATCTGGACAAGTAATTAAAATAAGTGGATGTATTTTCAAGTAGAAAAAGTAAGGAGAAAATATATACAAATATGATATGATTTTTTAATGATTACTATAACTCGCAATCTGTCAGAGATAGAAACAAAGTTTCAAGACAAAAATTACTTCTGCTAATTAGAACTATCATTTGATAACTTAAAGTTCTTACCAGAGTTGCAGACGAACCCATAATTAAATCGATTATACCTATTCAAAATTCTACAAAAATCTATGCCATCTGGATTTAAAAAATTGAAGCAAAAATATGAAGAAAATATAAAAATATTAACGAAAACGATGGTTATCCTGGTGTGTATCCATGGAATGGAAGATATGACGGGCATGTGGAGGAATGTTGGGACCTCGCAAAGGCACACCCTGTATATCAGCGGCGATAGGCTAGTGTTGGCGACGTGTGCGTGTGCAAATCGTGCGTGCCAACTTCCGCGGTGTACCGCCTGGGTGGTCCACGATCGGGGAATACGAGGATTAGATACCTCGATAAGACCGTACACGCATTTATACGCACACCCCGTCGGGCACGTATGGTACCACCGTACCCGCGACGTACGCGCTTGAAATCGTTAGCTCGCGAGCTGATAGAAATGCGGTACTAACGATGAATTGTGAGCGGGTACGTAGGGGGTACATACGCCCGGTGGAGATATTACATAATTGAAATTTTATCTCACCGCCAGCTGTACACAAGCGTTCAACTGCTATGCAAATGCGCCCCTGGGTGACGCTTCTGCTGTGTGTACGTACACCTGATTGCGTAATTTCGCGGGGCACGCGATAAATCACTTCGAATATTCCGCAACATTGTGTTCCGGGAAAAAGTAGGCTGACGTTGGATGACTTATCGCGGCTACGTGTAATCGAGATTTTAATTGCTTGCCAGAAAGGTGTGCGGCGTGAAGGAGACGTGTGTGCGTGACCTGTGATTCGAATTTCAATATTATAAAATAGTCGTGAGTACACAAACAAGTGTATAACGAGTGTATTAATAAAAATCAGAAGCATTCTTTAGGATATGTTATAACCTCTTCTCGTAAAAAATTCATAAAAATCACCTATTTTTCAAGAATTTTGACCGAAGGGTCCCTTTAAAGAATAATAACTCAGAAATTTGATTTCATATTGTTAAAAGTGTCAGCCAAACTCTAGATTGTTAACTGAAAGGTACAACGATCACTTCATTTGCATTTTATCTCAGCTTCAACATTCCCCCCATTCCCCTAATTGCGTTCCTCTACGCAAATGACTTTAAAAATTTCAATGTTACAGATGTAAGTCTTTTTATCCTACTTTTTATCCTATAATAAGTGGCACACGCCTACTACTAAAGAATATCTAATATACAATTCATTAAAACCTGTTATCACAATTGGTTCCCCACCTCATATATTACTCTGAAAGTCCGCAATGAAACGGCAAGTGTAACTATGATAGACACCGAGGCTTCAGAAGCCCTGTTGCCCTGCTCCCGATGCATCCCCATGATAAGAGTCGCTGGAATAATAGCGCCGGCGATACCATGCATCACTGCAGAAGGATTGCTTGTAACCGAAGAAGGTTCGCCGATCTGTGTCCCTTGTTTCGAGAAATTTGCCTAATTCGATCGTTTCTACGCCGGCTGGATATACCTTGCCAGAGGAAAGGGGGATAAATAAAAAGGGGAATCGGTCGGTTTCGACAGGTAGATCGACTTACGCAACGGGCGGGACTGTCCCATTCTCGGGCCGGGCCTTGTCCGGCGTGTTATCAGGGCCCCGCGATACCCGGGCCACATTTTCTCCGGCTTGTGGCGCGTTTCGAAAATTTCGCGAAAGAAAAAATGAGAGGCTTGTTCGCGGGACCACCCGGCACCTTCGCAACGGAAGTGGAGGATCGTTCGAACCCGATCGCGAAAGATTTGCGACCCCGCGGATGTTATTCGCGGCGAAATTTGCCTAATTCGCTCGTCTCTAAGCGGAACACGCGTCTGCCAAGCGCCGTATTAACTTTCCATGCAACTAAATGATTTACGAGGTGACGAGAACACGTTTTTAAGCCGTACAACGACCGCCACGTGTCGCTCGCTGACCGATAACAGTGACAGGCGAATTTACTTTGTACAAGCTTCGAATTTCGGCATTCATGGTTTTTGGAAACTCTGCTTCTCCGGGGTAAATAAAGAATTTGTGAAAAAATGATCAGCATGTCTCCTTTAAACATCGATGGATCTAAAAAGTAAAATGACATTCTTGTAAAATAATGTTGTCATTATAAGCTGACGAGCCAAATCTAAATTTAAAAAGAATAAACAATTTATAGCACTTTAAAGATGAATGAATTTTTTACATACAAAATTTTTCTCTGCAATTCTGCATAAGAAATAAGTTAAATAAAATATTTTACAAAAATACCCTCATCACTTATTTTTGAAACTCATATTTATTACTTTTATACTAAAAAAGTGAATACTTTTAAATTTATAACTAAATTGCCGCTACAAAATGGATGTAAACAAGCAACCAATCGTCGCCTGTCACCTCGACAGTATCTCAAACTCCCCACCCCCGGAAAAAAATTCAGCGGACGCCCTTGGCATCAAGGACCACGCAAGTGGAAGTCGAAAGCCCTACGCTCCGAAACAGCGCACATTTTCCTCGTTCGAATGGCACGAATCCGTCCGTGGCCATAAATTAAACGACATTAGACCGAGGCGCTCTTCGGCGCGCGTCGAGATCGCGGCGTTTCGATGGAACGAGGGGAAAAAGGGAAGGAAAAGAAGTACAAGTAAAAACTCGAACGATAGCCGCGAGCGCGGCACCGTCGCACATTTACGATCGCGAGACGCGGCGCAACGGCGTGGCCGGGTTGCATGAAAAATCTGCATAACACGGCGTTGCAAAACATGCAACCAGGTATTCGTGACCGAGGCTCGTATCTCGTGGGCCGGTTAACGTTACAATGCCATTACCGTCGATAAAAGTCTGTCACTCGAGAGTACGAATTAATTTCAATCACAGACCGCGCGGCGCGGCGCCGCCCCGGATACCCCCGTCGCGGCACGTCATAAGCGGAAAGGAACAAGATCGGCCGCGAACGTTTCGCCGTGTATCAATCTCTTCCCCCTATTTCCACCCTCCGCGGCCGCTCTTCCTGCATTATAATTTCAAATGTACATCACACTGAGGGACGTGGGCACGTCGCCCCGCGGTACACGCTCCGCGGAGGGCGCGGAGGGCTTGCGGTCGGAGGGGAAGGGTTGAGGCGTGTCACGACAGCCCGTCCGTCTCTACTAAATGCCCCAATTATTAATTTACCTCGCTCACAATGTTCGCCGTGTAAGCAGAGACGAGTGCAACGTGTTATTCCGAGGGGGCCCGCGTAATGACGTTCCCGGGCACGCAAACTCTCGTAACCCATGCTGAATGGCATAAGCCGGGCCTCCACCGGCTTGCCCGACGGCTTATCCCGGGAACAGCGACTTCCTCGCAGGAGGGCAGGAGCCCCCCTTTCTCGTGCCCTGCGGCAACGAACGTCGCGTGGAAAATGAAGTAAAAGGTTGGGTAAAGTGGCTTTCCTCTTTTTTTGCTGCTTTAATTTTTAAGTGAGAAGTCTTGGTGCAACATTCTTTGCGGTCGATCGTTGCTTGTCAAGGAAAGGTATCGTATTTTAATTTTCTTTCATTTTAAGAGAGCGGATGAATGAAAGGTTTTTAATAAATATAAATTCTCAATTTTTCATCATTGAAAGTTTGAAAAATCATTAGCTGGTCTCTCTGGACGGTCCTACATACTTTTTCGTAGATGCGGGACCTTCTTCCTCCCATTTTACCAAATTTCCTGCGAAAAATAAATGTTGGGAATTAATCAAGTTTTTGGCAATTTTAAATCTGAAGAAAACGTCGCAGATTCGAACACCCCTAAGTGCTATCTTAAATTAATCGGCGTAATATCCTTCCTGCGATTACATCAGGTTCCATTTTAATTATTTAACATGCATTTACATGCAAAAGGGGCTTAATCATCGAAATCGCTCTGGTTCCAGGATCGCGAGGTACAGACCTAACGCGCTCATTAAAGCTCATTAAGTGTTCCTCCGTGCCAATTTTATTCAATTACACTGGGCCTGCACGATACGGTAATTAGCTCATCGCATTTCTGGAGCCGGAGTTTTCACAAATCGTAGTGAATCACGGACTTCCTTTCGATCCTGCTCGCTTCCCCCTCCGCGCTCGAAAAGGCCGCCCGGGGGATACGAGATCTCTCGTTGCGGTGTTTTTTCGTCAGCAAGTAGACATTCCAGGATCGCCACGCGAGATCGACCGTAAACCCCGCCATAAAATCCCGGTGGAATTTTATGAAAGCGTTCTCGTTAGACCGCGGCTACATTATGCCCCTTTTCCGAATAACGGCAATCACTGCTATTAAAATCACGTAGAGCTTCCTGGAGCGATCAACCCTGTAACCAAGCCTGAGACTCCTGTGCAACGGCTTTCTCCTTTTCTATCTCTTCAGTTTCACGCGATCTGAAGAAATCGTGTTCTCCATTTGGGGGCATTTTCATGAACTTTAAAGTGTCACTTTAGGTATTATTAACATATGTAACAAGTGTCTTTAAGGCAGAAATATATCTGTAGAAATTCTACCGTGATGCACTGTTTCGTATTGTCAATTACAACTCTCAGTTTCGCTAGGACCACTGAAAGCACCAGGTAAATGATAATATTTTCTCTCAGTTATCTCGCAAAACATTCTGCAACACCGAGCATTGGCTTAACATTATAATATATAGATGCCTTTATGCATGGTGTAACACTGATGTTATATCCATATTTTTTCATTTATATAAAAAATTGTTACACTAAGAATTTTTGCTTATTTTTACGACGGAGTATGCGTAGAAATGCACCGATAAAATATTTCTAAAATAAAAAAATCATGATACTAAAGGTTAAAAGTAAATATAGAAAAATATAGTGTAGATGGCTTTGATTTACTATAAGTAGTGTATAAAGCGTCCTTGATGAAATTACTGGAAAGGCCATACTGCATCGAGATACTACAGTAGTATACAAGCGAAGGGAACTTAATTTATTTAATTATTACTCTCTAGCCGAATAAATGACAAGAGCTAAAGCAGACATTAATTAAAGAGAAATCTGTTCCTATCTGCACAATTAGTAAGCGAAACTATCCATCCACGAATTAAAAACCTCTGACATTAGCATCCTCCGCAATAAAATCGCGATAGCAGAGAATTGATTCCTACCCTTCGCCCAATCGCCACCAAGATCGAGCCACCGCGACCGATTATGTTATTAATCTCGCCGAGCAATATTAACATTCTTCTGCACCGTTACAGTTACTCGGCCGCCCCGTGCTGAGCCGTATATTAATTCTTCTACCAGCAACGTCTGTAAATTAAAATCCTGATAAATTTCTCGGTAGGCAGCCCGCCCAGCGCAATAATCCTTAATCGGATCTTTCGTTAACGGTCGATCGCCGCGCGAGCTACGATTTCTGCTTTAATTAGCAGAATTGCTTTAATTAGGCAGCCGGCGTATCAGGCCGAAATTAAGTTTTTTAATCGTCCAATCACGAGCCAGCGCACGAACGGGAGGCCGACGGTGGTTCGCGGGCAAACTGGATGACACAGTGCACGCGTACGAGACGATAGTTTCGCGTGCAACGAAAGTGGACGCGTCGATTTAACGTGTAACTGGTAGGAAGCTTTCTTTATCGCGAGCGTTCCTTTTTTTATTGCTATCCTCCGTTGGGTGGCGGACTTTTACAACTCTTTAATTGAATCCGCGGTGCACGGGGCTCCGGAACGTCGTGCGTACGAAAGTATACGCCGATTAATTCTGGTTTTACGAGCAACCGTAAAATCGAGAGTTTATAAATTATTCGTGAAACGCGATGTTAAGCGCGGAGGGGGTAAGAATGTTAGAAGTGTCACGAGTACGGATATTCGCTGCTTCCAGATTTAACGTAACGGTTGTTCTTCAGAAAATATTTATATGGCACCGTGTACGGAGACGGTGATCAAGGAATTTATTAATCGATCGGAAATACCTTGCTAATTATACGTTTTACGTCCGAGCGCCGCGGCTCGATTCAGTTATGGGCCATTTGTGGCATTCGTGGCCGCCTGAATACAACGTGATTTTTGTTTGCTGCCTAAATTCACACGAAGGGGGTGAAATTAAACCCTGAAAATTCGGCTATTTTGTGTTATAATTCGCGAACTGTAAGGGATAGAAAAAAGTTTCAACACAAAAGTCACTTCTTCTAATTAGATCTATCATTTGGTAACTTACAGTTATTACAGTTCACCAGTTATAACACAAAGTCGGAAAGTATCCGGAATTTCAGGGGTCAATTACACTTTTTAGAGTGAGTTTCGGCAGCAAACAAAAATCGCGTTATAATCAGGAGGAAATTCCCTATTTACATACTCACAAAATTTCAGAAAATTTTAAATTTCCGAGTTTGAGATCTTTCCTTGTAAGCCATTGATATATAGATCCCCAATGACTCATACAACACAGTGAACCCTTGAACCCCAATAATGTATTTCTACCATTTTTCACAAGCCAAATACGACTCACCTCCACCAACTACAAAGCAACGAAATGCTCACAAACTAAGAAAAAGCTATAAATCCGCCCACGAACAAGGCGCTCAATACCCAGTTACCCAAATCGAGTGACCCCGGAGAAAGCGATCACATTAAGCCTCACACCCACGTTGCAATCTGTCCCAGCAAAAGAATGCTCCCCCCTCGAAATTTCCACGAAAGCAGCGCGGCGAAATATCGACACATCCGGCCGAAGGGGGCGCAATTTGTCTTGCCCGTGGCCACAGAGGCGTACCCCGTTTCATGGCAAATTTGTCAGCGGTCCGATCATTAAAACGAATTCGCCGGTTCGTCCCATTAGCGAGAGAATCGGGGCGCTGACGTTGGATCGGTCAGCCCTGGAGTGGCTCTCGCGTCTCTCCACACGTTGGCCCCCTAGCGTATAGAAGAGAGAGGCAGCGCAACCGTCGCGGGTTGCACCCTGAAATAAGGTAGCCCCGACGACGAACGGAGCAGCCGACGTGGGTGGCCCGAGAGAGATTTGCCTTCCGCTAAATATCGCCTTTGCGCCCTCGACGTGGGTGGCCCTCTATCTCTCTCTCGCTCTCCCTCTCTCTTTCTCTCTCTCTCTCTCTCTGTCCTTCTCCTCTGCCAAGGGGAATCCTCCTCCTCCAGAGTGGCTGGCTCGCCCTCCTTCGTCCTCCAGGAGCGAGCTGTCGCTGTCTACCGTCCTCCTTCATTCTGGCTCTGATTTCTCTATGCGGTACGCGCTCGTTAGCGAGGGCACCTTCAATCACGTGCCATTTCGGGATGGTTTATCGTTTGGCGAAACAGGAGTCCGTGGCAGCTGCGAATTTGTGAGAATCAAGGGACACTTGTGGAACGGTCACCAGTGTGATTTAGAGAGCTGCGAATCATCCTGTTGTAATGAACGTATTTTATTATGCAGCTTGGTGTTTGCTTCTCTGTTACAAGTTATTTAATGCTCTTTTTTATAGGAGAGTTCTTTTAGGACTTAGGAAGTAGTTTCTTTTGATAGTTTCGAGGGAGCTCATCTTTGGGGCACAGAGTGATCGAGCTCCATCTGTCCCGGGCAAAGGGTGCCCGGTTCAGGATGAATGGGCGTTATTATGGGTAAAGGTAATGAAAGATATTGTTACGCTGTAATAAATAGTATGCGGAATCCGAAGCCCGGGATGCTTCGAGACGTTACCGCGTTGCCGAGGTCTCGATGGATGGGAGCCGTAATGATCGGTGTTCGAAGCCATTCCTTTCGCTTTATTGGGTAGCCTGGGCAACCCGTTTCAGGATAGACTTAACATTTCACTGGGAAATTAAAGTTCAGAAGGGGGATTGGTTACTTTCTTGTGGATGCTTAGGCCATTGTGGGGAGGGTAATTGCTAATTGAGAGGCAGTCTTTTTAATACTCCGTTGATTATTGATATCGGTGGCCTTATTATAACAGACTGTTACTTAATAGCTTGTAATTTTTCTGGACCTTCTGCTAGCTCCGTGCACCGCATCGATGGCTATTATTCGTACGATTATACTTGTCGGGGAAAGAAGTGATTACAGTTTTACGATTAGTGTAATGTGTACGTGGGTATCAATTTTGATGAGCTTGTATTCTACATTGAAAATAATAACGTACTTGCCAATCATCACTAATTTTCTTGTTACAGTTGAAGCAAACGTTGTAGCGATGGAAATATACAGGGTGTTTCAGCTAATATTTAAAGCTGAAATATCTTCGTTGTTTTTAATGATGCGAGAAAATGTCTGAGGAAGAAAATGTTTGCTTCGGAGGGGCAATTATTGTGATGAAGAAATTTTCTTTCTTAAGATCAGGAATTGAGCCTATGATCCTAAGATTTCCAAGCATTTTCTTCATGCTCCAACGTTACTATTTTCTATGTAAACAATTTTCTAAACACTCACACGTTTCACTAACCCGTATTGTCAGGAATGAATTAAAAAAGAATGAAATCTGCTTCGATAAAAAATGGTTATTTCAACTACTACTGCGTCCCTTCAAAATCCCCTGAAACAGCTAACCCAGAGGGTTGAAGGCCTTTAAGTGGATGGTTTGCGGAATCAATTAGCACCCTCGAGGCCATGCTACGCGACGGAATGCTAACCGAGACGCTGGCCACTTCCGATCGTGAGTCTCGATCGCCGCGGGAAGAGGGATTCGAAAACGAAATACCGGCAGGCGAGCAAATGGAAAAAGCCCACGGATCGTATAAATAACTGGTAAGAACGACGGGGGTTTTTGCGTCTGGACGCAAAGAAAAAAGGGGAGGAAAAAAACAAGAGAACGCGAACGTACAACTCGAGCAGCGATGTATAGGTTTGCAATGGACGAGAAGCCAAAAAATTCCACGTCTCGTGGAGGGTGGGTGGGGGGCAGTAATATCCCGTATTTTATTTACCCCCCTTTCTGGCCCGCTTCTTTCACCCTTTTACTTTCCACCTTCGGCCAGCGACAGGATCGTTGAACCAAGGGAAAAGGATTCATGATAGGTCGTGGTAGCTGGGCCGAGAGAAAGGGAGGAAAGAAAGCAAGAAGGAAGAGGGAACCGAAGTGAGAGTGGGCTAGCGAGCGAACGAGAGGGCCCGAATGTGTGGAGAGGGAGGGAAGGAGTGAGTCGGCGGACGGGGGGCGGGGGAAAGAGAGGCGACACGACGCGTGTGGTCCACCCCGTGCTGGACGACGAGCAGGACGAGACCAGGACGACGACAGCATCTTATCCGAGACCTCCGGATCGATCGATCAATGGCGAGATCGATGCCTTCTCGGTCGAGACCAATCGAGTACGTGGCACGCTCGGGCGCACAAGTATTTTTCACCCTGCAGGCGGCGGCGACGGTCCACCAGGTCCCATGCCATCCAGCTGCTATCATAGGCGATACGAGTAGGCTGCAGCGGGGAGCACTCTTTACGATTCGTGGGCACTCTGATGTTTCGGAGAGGAATTAGTAATCGAGGGATCGTGGGCATTGCGTTGGATTCTAGGATATCACGCATTAGTGTCTGTTGAGTGGGAGAAGTTGACAGAAAGTTAACAATAATTTGGTTAAGAAATGGTTAATCCTACTTCCTTTATTCTTTTAACACAGTGAAACCCAACCTGTGGGTCGCGATCCCCGAGAAAGGGTTGGGTTGTGAAGTGTTTTCTGGGACGTCATCGCGGTTATTTTTAGTTGACGATTCTTAGCACTTATTTATTTTAATACGGGTATACTTTGTTATATTCTATTAATGATGTGACACTGAGTTTTCATAATGAAGAGAAGAAAAAGATGCAATTACAACCGTCACGTTAAATAAGATAATTAAATGTATTAAGTATTTTTAAGTATATTTATATAATTAAATATTATTAAGTTAGAATTGTATTCTGAAATACCTACATCAGAATACATATTCTTTACCTTACCTTAAAAGGGGGGGGGGGCAGGTTATTTGAATATTATAAAAGAGGGTCGTGACTCGAAAAAGTTTGGAAAACACTTTAACCCCTTGCCTTAAGGCGTCATTCTAGTGTGACGGCTGGAAAAGACTTAATTTTTCAGGAATTAAAAGAGGAAACAAGTATAGAATAATAGTTATAACAAACACAATTTAAAAAAAAAATCGCAAACAAGAACAAAAATTCCCGAGGACACACATACGATAATTATTACTTTTTGGGGGTATTATATCTCACTTTCACATTCCTTATTTACGGCCATATAGATCAGAACTGAATACTATTTCGATTTATATCATGCCGCGGTCCATTACGTGCCGCACCGTGCAACCTCGTGAACCCCGCTAGAGGATCCCTATCCCCCCAAAACGATGTTAATCGTCTCCATCAGGAATCGGTCCTCCCGAAATTTCTCAACCAGTCAACGACAGCCGCGACTGCCCCCTCCGTCAGCCGGCGCTGGTGATTTTTCTCAGCTGTCGCAGGCCGTCCCGCCGGCGGGAGTCCTAGCATGGGCCAATATCGGCGTGGAAAAATCGCGTAAGAGCAGGGGCCGTCCACACGCGGCGTAATGCCACGGGAGACAGCCGATCCGGCCGAGCGACCGGCCACCTAATGCTAATGCAACTACCATTAGCAAGTAGTGAATCGAATGTAAAGTCGGACGTAAGGTGGGACCACACAGGTCGAGCGCGGAGGGTTATACGGGGCCAGCAGATGCAGTGCCCCATAAACAGCGGGGCGGGACCACCCAACGCGCTTGTTCCTTCGTTTCGTTCCTTCGTCTGTTTCCTTAATAACCACGATAGCGGCCCGTGCTCCAGCCCGCCACGGGGAAGGTGTACCTGCCGGATCAGCGCGTACGCACCAAATGGGGCGCGCGTGCACGTACGCGCGCAAACTGGCCGCGCGTGGACGCGCACTCGTCTGCCGCGTGTAATTGCCGGTGATTATCGTGATTTAACGGCAGGACGATTACGATTACGCGCACTGTTACGCGCCCTATCAATTCCACTCGCGGGTTACCAATACTGCCGCGGCTGCTTTGGAGGGAAAAAGAGTGAGGGGGTTGTGGGAGACGCGGGATCGTAAAGCGACGCCTTGTGCAATTTTATGGGGCTCGCGTGTCACGGGGCGGTTTCTGTCAATTCGAGCGGTATGAAGCTGCTGGTTGCTTCGCGTGAGGGGATGTTTTTGCTGAATGGCTGATTCGTGGTTGGTAGTTGGCAGATAGGGGTGTGAAAGTGGGGCGAGTTTATTAAGGGTGATATATAAAATACTAATAATAATAAATAAAATTAAATAAATGTATATTATTAGTATAACAAAATGCTTAGTGCAAAAACACGTTTAGTGCTACCATTTTGTGGATGTTTTTGGAAAGTTGCTTAGGACACTATATGTAAATATTAAAATTTTACTGTATACAAAGTGGTTTAGGCTGAAATGAGAAGTCACACAAAATTGTGGGTTTCGCCACTCTTGCGCTGATAGCCTCTAAAACGGACTTCCCCACATTTCATGTGAATTTGAGTTAGTGGCAATAATGTATTCCAATAAGCTGTACTAATCACATAAAACAGAAAAAATTAATTTCCCTTCACTGTGGGCCAATCCGTTTTTGCTCCCACTGCCACAATTCTCATTTCACAGTCCACGATTTATTACCCTCAGAAGTTTTATAATCCTCCCGAAACATTCGTTACGCAAAACTGAAACTATTCCCTCGCAATTAAAAAAGTGTTATAAAGTCACACTGACCCGCCATTAAATTCACAGATTTAAGTCCCCGTGTATGTGCACGTGTACATGCGTAGCTCCGTGGATAGGACATTTTTTACGGTTTCCAGTCCTACAGATAACAAGGAATCGTTTTATGTTTCCCAGTTGTACCGTGTCGCGCATTAATTATGAACACGGCTGGACCACGTGTGGGAAGATTCGGATGGGGCTACCTGTCTTGAGCCGCCGACACGTGTGCGCTTTCTCACAGGCCGCTTCGTATAATGCTGCGTCAGATTGACTTTCGGGAAGAGATAATGACAGTCGGAGCTACTTTGAAGGAGCAACGATGCCTGCTCGACGGTCTTTTTAGCTATCGCGGCCGACGATAGCATCGAACACGCTTTACATCAAAGCTACGCCATCAGCTCTCGGGTTTATGCTATCGTAAAATAGGATCGGGGGGTATAAAACGAGGAAGCCCATGCGGAGTTCTGCATTATTAATAAGATTACGAAATTAGCTTCTGCGGATTAACCCTTCGCCGACTGATACGCTCGATAAAACGATTCCCAACATTCCTCTCGTTGATTTTGTCGATGGTATATAGGATGAAAGTGAAGAGTTTTGGCTGGCGTATATTTTCGGGAAATTGAATTGTTTGTATAATATTTGAAGGTGCAGGATTTCAAGATTGATAGCCTTTTTAAGGTGCAGTGAGACGAAAATATTGTATCTCACGTGAGACTTTAATCTCATCAGGCAATTGTTTAATTATTCTATTATTTTTTAATTATTCTATCATTAGATTCACGAAATTAGAGAAATAGTGGTAAAGGGTGGGAAAAATTAGGAGAAATAGTGATAAGGAATACATTACGAAAAATGTTAAAGTTGTTAGTAGCAAAATAAGTAATTGAAAATAAAAATTGCTTTTGTTCAAAAGAATGTTTGAATTTATTAAGTTGTGAAGATTGAAAAACTACGTTTGAGCACTTTTGGAATTTAGAATAGAAGACATTCAAAGGTTTAGAAAATAAAATTTTAGAATGACAGATAAGTTTGACATTAGAAGATCGTATATGTTGTAAAACATTTTGTTCAATAATGAAGAAATATTTTTTAATACTCCTAAACGCAATACTCAAAATATCTCGGAATAAAAAATATATGGCTTACTCTTTTAAAAAGGTCCCTCTATTTCACTGAAAAATTACCCGAGAAAAGAAATTTTAAATTTAGCCATTCTGATATGCCTTCAATATGGTGTACCCCCTTAAGTACTTTACTTCAATCCTATCGTTTAAGCCTCCTGTACCAGTGAACGAGCCTGAGCACTCAGTAACTCATAAAGCATTCACTCGCCCAACACTTTATCTCGGTACTTTAATGCACAGAGTGATCAAAAGTATCGATTCATTAAAGAAAAGGAGAAGCAAAGTATGCAGCTCGATTTAAAAAAAGGAGACGAGGCAATTACATCACACAGGTGCATCGTTGCACTTGCGATAAAATTGAAGTGTCCTCCGCATTCCTTTGCGCAAAAGATAGCCACGAAAATGTTCCAACGATCGCAATTACAACTCGGTATCTCTTTCTTTATCCAGCCCCTCTGCGTCGCACATTAATCTTGGCGGAAGATATTGAAATCACGTTTGCCTGGAAATATTACTTTGTCCCGAATCCCCGTGGAACGTATCCCCGCGAGGGACTTAATCGTCTTATTTCAGTTCCTCCGCTGATATATGGTCCTTTTCTCGGAACTCTGACGTGAAAATTACTTTTTTTCTTGCGAGCTTTGGAGCAAAACTGTCTGGTCTTTTTATCCCTCGAATAACAGACAACTCTTTCTGATGAGTTAGGTCCTTCTGATGACCTGTGCGCCCACTTTATACAAAACGCTTCCCTACCCCTTTATCATACGATGAATAGTCGATTGCATTGGAACGTGAATTTTTGCAATTCCGCTGCCCCTTTAAAATTCCAACATTGAAACACCCAAATGTCCGTCACGGACAATTTTAATTACTACCCCTTCGAGCACCCCCTTTCCTTAAGGGTTTGCAGGACTCACTTTACACTGTGCCTTAAACTTTAAACGTTGTTTTCTCGAAACTATATTTTTCAAATCGGTGCCAATAATATTTAAAAAACTACTAAACCGATTTAAGTGAAACTTCACACGATTATTTCTCACATTAATATATAATCTTTATCATACCGTTTTTAGCCACAGTTTGTTTTTAATCATTAAGAACCTAATGAAATTTCTCTAGAAATTTAATAAATTTAATTTTACTTTTAAATTTGAATTTTATTAATAAATTTAGTTTAATAAACCCCTTAACAGAATTTTCACACAAGCCTACCCAATTCTTCGAGAAACAATTTCAATTCAAACATCTGATATTCAAAATCTCTGCTGCACAACAGTTTATAGCCTATAATACACATTTCTCCCTCACATTAAGCAGACTTGTCGTTGCTCTCCAAGTCGTTGCCCAACAATATTCCACCACTCTAGAAGAGGATTACGGATTTAGATACCAGGCGATCGTTCACCCGAAACATGATTTACGTCGGCTTAATAGTTTCACAGTGGGGCCCCACCCTCGGCGGGGGCCCCCGTAATCCTTTTTATTACCGCAAAGACGTTTCACGGGTGACGGGTCTATCTACGTGGAGTTCAGGTATCGCGCACCCGAGAACCAACCACGGCAGATAAAGTCCGCCGAGCAGTTCATAAATGTCATCGCATTCACAGAAAATGCGCTTTCCAGTTTATTCAAGAGCTACCGCGCAGTCATTAGGCGGACGCAGGCGATGCCTCTTCGTCGAACTATATTTTAACGCGACATTCGGAAGGATGCACGGCGCCCTTTGTTTCTGGACACGCGTCTCCTCTAAGCTGACCCTAAACCGCCTGCTTTTTTTCTTCTCTCTTGCCCTCTTTGGAAATCACGGGCTTCTAGGAAACGGGCAAAGGATTGTCCTAGGGATCTGACCACCCACGTCGAGTGGCTTTACAGCCTCCCCCGAATATCCGGATACGGGATATTTTCGGTAACTTTAGACCGCAAAATGTAGCACAAGATTATACAGCCTCTTCGCCCCCTTCTGCTCTCCGACTCGTGAACGGTAGCACGAGGAAGATCCTTGGGATTACAGATCTATTACAACGGGGCCCGGAGATTTGAAGATTCGAGGGAAATTTGCGATTTGTACTGTTTTATATAGCGTGACAAAAAATAAATGCACTAAAATTTAAATTGTCTTAGAAGAAAAATGTTTAAAAAAACTTCAAGTTTCTATTTTGTGTCATTTATTTTTTACAAAATGTCTAACGAACGTGCTTAAGTGCAAAGACTATTTCCCGGATTTTATCACGTCTGCATAATGGTATCACGAATTTTTAAAATTGCTCAAGAAATCCCTGCGCCAGAAATGAGACGAAATTTTGCTTGAAGAGATGCGGCGCGTAGCGGAAAATTTTACCTAGTGTTTGAAGCTATGCATTAAAGCAAAAGCCACCTATTTTGAATATCTGTAAATATATTGTACTCATAGCCGAATATTGTTATGTATTTTTACTTTTTAAACTTATCCAGATTTACTAAAATTATAACTAAAACTATACATACATTTATTTCTTGTCACCCTGTAAAGTTCCGTAGGGAAGTGGAGTGCAGGAAATAAAGTCCTTAAAGTGAAAAATTGAGGGGATTTATTTAGTGTTCTTAACTCTGAATATTTCCACCTTTTTTATCCTTTATAATTATGTAGACTTTCATAGTCGCATGGAGTGCAAGAAATAAAATTCTTCTTCTTGAAGCCACTAACAGAAGTTATTTCGCTTCGAGTTCATCGACGAACGATTTGAATTTTATGTAATAAAAAAAATATGAAGCAGTGATTCGTAATGAATCGCGACTAAGAAAGGAAGATGTTGCTCTTCTATTTATGACGACCACCGTTCCCAAAGATTTATGCTCACTATCAAGCGATTATACATTTAGAGGTAAGAAGGATCATTTGACGGACGCTTGACGGCAATTTAGTCTATAGCCCTATCCTTAGCTCGATTCTGAAGATAACGTTGCCTGTAACCTCCTGTTGGATCGTATTTCGCCTCGAGGAGGCTCCAATCCTCTGCTCTGTGATCGATCAAATGCTGGGAGACCTTATCCGCGATTTCCTTCTGTTTCTCGCTGCAGGCCGCGCAATTGCGTTCCAAGGCATCGGGCAGGTTCTCTGTAATTATCAATCAAAGTGCCAGCTGTATTAGTATCAACGCGACAATACATTATTATTGTGTCTAATGGAAAAAGTTTCAAACTCCACTTCAGAACTTTCCAAGAAACTCTGCGAGGTACTTATAATTTTTCCCTTTTGCTTCGCTGGTATAGAAAGCTATTATTAAAATGGTAAATTATAAAATAGGTGTTAAAGGGGAATTTTAAAATCTCAAGATTTAAAAAAATTCTTGCACATCTTATGGAATTATTTTAGAATCACGAAGACACTAGATTTGATTAGATCGGACTGGAATAGAATAGATGAAAGTTGCATCAGTGCTCTACTTCTACAATTTTTTTTACTGCTCGAAGAACGAGTTAAGCAAACGCATTGGGAAAGACGTCTGCTCGGGTAATTGTATCACGCGCGATGCAGAAGAGTTTTTCTCGATGGCAAAGGACGCGTTACGGTACGGCCTTGTCCTTCGTGAATAGTAATGATGCTCATAAAACTGCAGTCGACCGTAAAACACCGCTGGAATATGCATATAAGTGCACCAGCACGTATCTGATACGTGTCTCCCGACATATTGCATTAGGTTATCGCGTAAGCGATGGACATTTCCAAGGATTCTGGAATAGGGTAACGAAATTGGACTGCCGTTCGATGTTATGCCAGATGGGGTTTGTCGGTTTTCTTCGATAAATATGGATAATTCGGAAACCGGTTTTGATACTAGAAATAATATGTAAACATTGATTGATTATTTAAATTTTACTGTAAAACTAATCTTCATGAGTTCATATTTTAAAATGTGTTTTACTCTTTTAATTATTTTTGTATAAGAACAAAAAACCGGTTTCACAAAAAGTTATCACTTTTTCAATTTGTTTTATTTATTATTTTCTAGCATCAACTTAGAACTGTGCTACGTGTTAAATATACATATTCTGATGAAGAATTAAAAGCTGTATAAAATAAGAAAATACTCTAATGAAATTATATAGAAGTTCAGAATTTATATTTTCCATATCAAGTATAAATACTCACTTTTAAGTTCAGCAGCGTCTGGGGTGCAAGCACCGCGATCCAGCAGACAGTTCACGTATCCATTTAGAAGCCTCTCAGTGTTGATGACCATATCGATATCAATATTGTCGTACTTCGTCGTATACCTATCCTCAGCGAAGACTCCTACGAACGAGAAGACGAGAGGGGCAAGAACCACCAGGACGCTCTTCATCTTGCTGAAATTCGTAGCTAGCTTTTTCGATCACTGAACACCGAGCTTGTTAGAACGGACATTTTATACGCCCTGTCTATGGCTCGTTAGTGGCACGAAATCGTGGTCAATTTGCTATAATACTCCAAGAAAATTGTACGTATCGCACAATTCGTTAGAAAAAATGAGCACTGGCCGATCATTTTCTTCTGCGCCGAGACATTAGATAAAAGGACCATTTCTGTGTGTGCGCAGTGGTCGATTTAAACGCAGCGAGTGTCCATCGATGATTCGTTTGATCTTTATCGATTTTTAGGAGAAGGAATTTCTGGGAACAGTGGTGTCAGTATTTTAAATCTTTGCTTCTTGAAAATATTTAAGTGGGGGGACGATTTTTCTAATTACTAATTGTAAGATTTTAAATGATATGCAAAAAAGTTGCAATGCTTTTACAACTTCGAATTCTTCGCATTGTCTCTTTTCTATTCGATTCTAAGTAAAGCTCTTTCATATATTCTTGACGCGACGAAATGCAAAGTCCCGTCATAAATTTTTCCTCTCCAGCAAGAACGTACTCTTTTTGCAATCGCGGATGCCGCTAAACAATTCCGCGCTCGAGACTTGTTACGGAGGCTCGACGTTCCCTTGATACGATACGCTTCCTTGGCTTCGTGGAAACGTCCGGTACTTAATGGGAATATAGAGTTCCACAGAATCGATAAGACGTCGTGACACTATAATGACTCTTCCTCCGCATTATTTCGTATTCCGTTCAGGCATCTCAGCCTTCGTAAATTCAACATGGCGGGCATACGCGTCTTAAGTTCTCGCTCCTTCCTCGTGAAATCTGAGAATCTTCTTGTCGACTTCACTACGTGAGATTTATACGTAGAGGTGGCCTTACAATCTCTGACGGTATCGTAGTTCCCTAAAAAAGCCTCCTAGGCGAGTTGGAGCACCAGCATGTGTCGTCAAAACTTCGAAACGTGAAACTGGTGCCACGAAAAGAGCATCTTTTAATGAGAATTATATCGTATAACATGAATAATCACTCAAAAGAAATATGATACAGTAAACGAACCCTTTATTGCCATAAATGCCATTAATTGCAAATCAAATTAATTTCAATATCCAGGAAATCAAAGGTTCCATTTCTTCTTTCATTGCAGCGATTCGCATTATTCCTATCTTCATCCTTAAAGATTCCAAAAAGGTGCCATTTTCTTATTTCTAATTAATCTTTCCCAAAGACTTTAAACTCCACGATTCTCGGATCTCAAAAACCTTCCCGTAGAACTATCCTCCTTCAATTTATCTCCTCACCCCCACTCGTCGTTTGCCAGAAGCTAAATATCCCAGCCCTCCAATTACTCTCATTCGTATTACATCCATTTATCCAAAAACAATACACAATACATATTCTTGCAACGAGCAATCTCAAAGTTCGCTACGCTGTGTGTCATACTCCTCGGTGTCAGTTTCCGTTGACTCGTTGCAGGCGTAGCAAATTTTCCCGACGTCCTTCCAGCAATCGGAGCAGTGGACGAAAGGGCACCCAGGGGTGGTGCACCGTCGATGTTTGGGCCCTTTTCTAGGCTCCGTTTCGCCGCAGATCAGACACCTTTCCCTGGCACAGGCGAACAGCTTCAGCCATCCGAAAAGTCTGGGCCATTGCGTCCTCAGGGTCATCCAGAAATCAACGTCGTGCTCCAAGCGACGAGTCCGCACCAGCCTCCTCACCCTCGCCTTCATGAACCTCGCGAAGCCTATTCTGCGTCGCAGGCTCTCGTTGTAAAGGTACAGCACCCGTCTCTTCTCTCTTCTGCGATAAAAGAAAGAGCAAATGCCTCTGCGAGTCCTCTGCACGTAGATGGACGCGACGATCAATAAGAGGATTCCAACGAAAGTCCCGTAGATCTTGAAAATTATGAAAGGGGGCAGTTTTGTTGGTTTCGGCAGGCAGGCGCTGTTCGAGACCACGGTTTTGATGTGCTTCTTCACGTTGAAGCCATGGATCGCGCTTCTGATTAGTGTCGCTATCACTCCTGTGCCGCGGATCTCCAGGGTTAAGTCGTGCTGGCCTTCCTGAAATTGGTTTATAAATCATTAGTTTGTAAATCATTAAAAAAAATTGTGAGCATGCTTAAATAAATGTATGTTCAATAAAGGCCTTCAAACAGATTTTGTATTCCATTCACTATACTTGCATAAAAAATTCTCAAAGTCAGGTTGCCTTTCTGGGCTCTAAACTGGCATTACCCATTAAGGAAAAAGCTATACTGTATTAAATAAGTTGAACGTACCTTCAAATAAATATTCAGAAAATGTATACTTCTTGTAGTAAAACACACCTTCTAAGATCCTTATTATTAACAAGCCTTAAAAATGTGACTATTTCAAAGAATTTCCATTCACAGAAACAGCGTATTAAAATAAACCTTGCCTGAGTGTATTCCATGTAAGCGTGCCTTCTGATCAGATCCAGGGTTTCGTAGAAGAGCCAATCCAGAATAATGAAAGTGCTCGTGGTGATTAGTTCGAGAATTAGCTTTATAATTTGGCCGCTCAGATGAGCTCCCTCCGTCTTGCTCGCTTTCAGGCTGTAAGGATCGACGAACTTCCGTGTCTCGATCTTCTTCAGCGGCAGCAGCGTCGCGCTGCCACGTGCTTTTCTCCTCGCGTCGATCCTCCGGAAGTAGGGGGTCACGTACACGTTGTCGTGCTCGATTTCACCCAAATACTTGTGGTGGTACGTCTGGGCACTCAGGAGGATCTTCAGGAACATGAAGGACAGACACCTCTTAATGGTCACCATCACAGACTCGAACAGCCTTTTTCTAGAGGCGAATTCGTACATCACAGCTTTTGCTGCGTCTGTGGAATCCTCAAGATCAAGGATCACGGCAGGCTTCTTCACTTTGTACTGCAGCTTGGCGTCCCTCAAGCTCCTGCTGAACTCGTCCCGGGCACCTTTGAAGAAGGATCGCCTCGTTCAACTTCGAAAACACATAAAAGTATGGTACACAGACGGTAGTTGGAATGATATTCTTTTATTAATGGGGAATGACTTGATAGGTAATTAATACCAACAAGGAAAGTTCGGATTTTTTGCAACTGTGCAGGTTTCAGGACCTTGATAAAAGTATCTGGCAATTTTTCGTTTGTGCCCATTTTCAGCTCTAAAGGTTAATCTGTGATTTCACATTTTCTTGTATATTTTGAACACTATAGTAAAGATAAAAAAATTATTACAATGGAAATTTAACGGCTTTTTATGACCTATAAAACTGTGTAACCAAATTGTTTAAAATTTGTAATTTAAATAGTAGAATGTTCCCCACCACAAATTTTAAACAATTCGATCACAATTTTATACAGCGTAAAAACGCATTAAATTTTCTTTATAACAATTTTTTTATATCTGTTATAGCTTTCAAGATATAACTAGTGAAAAATAGGAAAACACTCAATACCCTTTAGGGGATGTTTCCACCCTGAAGAACCGAAAATGAGCACAAACAAAAAATTGCCTGATACTTCCACCGAGGTCCACTACAAATCTGTACAGTTCCAAAAAAAATTGAAATGAAAAATCGGGTATCCGAACTTCCCTTGTATGGGAGTTGTACTTTTAGAGGACTTCTTCGTCTCTACCATGAGATTCTTATTCAAAATCTGTTACTATCGTATCATCTTCTAATTCTTTATCTAGATCTAGGCTTTGAAGGAGTTACAAAGAATTTTAATGCTCGAACGCGTACTTTTCAGGGCGGCGTAACCCTCGCCGATTCCGCTGTCGACCTTTCCGTCAGGATCACAGATGCTGGAACCACCCAGTGCCTGGACCAGATTACAGACGAAAGTCAGCTTCATGGGCCAACAAAGGAGCCAGGCAACGAACACGGTGACTTTATCGTAACATCTGTCGTAAGCGTCGCTGAACATGTCCCTTTAAATAGTGCGACAGGCAAAAATGATTACTACCTACTGCTGAACTTATAAATGTGCTGGCGATTATGAGATTGGTGTAAGTTATGTATTTTTTATTTTGAGATTTTAGACTGTTGCGTTTGGGCGTATTAATCCTATATGGTCAACCCTTCTTATAATCACAAATTGGTAACATTGAGTTCACTGCACCTCAGCGTCAGTTTCGAGTTACCATTTTCGTATTTTTGAATCTTTTAACTTTTCCTTTGCCATTCCATGCTATTGCTTACAATTCTAACATAATATTGAAATATAAAATAAGAAGAATTACAATTTTTATGGTTTTTCATCTTACACTTTCATAATCACTAGCTCAAATGCTTTACTTTTACCAGAAACTTCAAATGGTTTCTCAAAACACACCTACACCTCTCCGCGCCTCGACTAAGCTGCTCGTCGCAGCGAGCTTCAATCTTCTTCTTATACTTGGCTTCGTAGACATCAGCTTCCGACTTAGCTTTCTGCATTTCCTTCTCGTGCTTCTGCTCGATCTCCTTGCTCCTTTTCGTGTCGTCTAGCAATTCGTCCAGATAATCGTTCTCCTCTTTTAATCGCAACATCTCTTCTTCTCCTTCTACCTCCTCCACGATCGGGCCCATCAAGTCCCTCACCGAGGACAGAGTCTCCTTTATTTCCTCTGCGTCTGTTTTCATGGCAAGGAGGGCCTGCGGACAGATACACTAACTTTAAAAGTGAAACGAGTTCCTTCTTATTATTAATAATTAATCGAGAGTGTACATCCATTCATATTTCGTTGCTTGAGAATTTGTTCTGCCGCTTGAAACGTTACCTGCTGAAACGGCTTGAACATCAAATCGAATCTGGTCTTCGTGAGGTTGTACGTCAGCTGAGAGGTGCAAGCGAACGTTCTTACCACTTCTTTAGCGTTGTACATTAAATTAAACAAGGGTCCAGCGATTATGTACCCTAGAATCATTGCTCTTAGCATACTGCGACCCGAGCGCCCGCAAAAGGATGGAATCGTTAGAAGGCTAATGCACCTCACCTATTACGTTTGAAATCATAAGAAATAGTTCTACTCTTTATATTAATATTTCGTACTATTTATATTAATTTTCGGCTATTTGATTTTCGATTACGAATAATCGATAATTGGTAATCGATAATCAAATAGCAGAAAATTTACCATTTTATTTTGGAGAAGTCATTGAACTTTAATTAGAATTGAGGACCTTGCAGCAAAAGTCTGCAGTTCCATATTTACCAACTTCGAGTGAATTAGAAAAAGCTGTTTATAAAACTATTGCTTTTACATAACATTAAAAAGAGAATATTTTCACAGAATTAGTAGTAGTTATTGAATTGATAAGTTCTTACTTTTATTTTTGGCGAATTTTTCAAATCTGGTGCTACCCAAAACAAAAATATTGCACCAAGCGATGTAGAATATTTTTACGAGCATTACACATCATAATTCAAAAACTATGAAAAATACACCCTCTTGCTTCAAGGTCCTCGATTCAGATTTTCATTTGATGAGACACCTGTTATAAGTACCTGAATCGAGGATGCGCAGCCGATCGACAGCATCGTGACCAGTACGACACCAAGACAGAAACTAGTGTACATATCGAACTGGAGGTCAACGATGATGAATTCGTACAACAAGACGGCCATAAAGAAGCCGAGAAGAAAGCCTATGAACGCGCGCATCCTTTTGTGCGTGCCTATTGGATCGTAGCAAATGTGGAACAAGGTTGGGAAATGCTTTAAATAATACTTGAAGAACTTCTTTTTGAACTTTTCGACTCGGAGGCCGAAATTGGTCACGGTCTCCAATCCTGGCATCTCGTTCCTTCGCTGTAGAAAATCTCTAATGTTTCGAGCAATTGCTTCGCGCAATTTGACGGGAATGGAGGTGTAATTGCCTTGATAGTTAGAGAAGAAATCCTTGACACATGTCGTCTTCAGTTCTTAATTCCACTTTCCCTTCCTTTATATCGCTTTTCATTGAGTAACGGAGTGGCTCTTCGTGCAATTTTTAAATAACATAGGTCAGGGTGTTTAGTAATACCTACTTGGGAAATATTCTGTGACTTTTCCAAGGTTTATCAGCGATTGGCTCGGTAACTACTCGATGCCTCTCGAATCGTCTGACAAACGAATTATCCTTTTCTATTAACGCTTTGTGATTATTAGCAGGGACGGATTTGGAGATTTGGCGCCCCTTGGCTAACAAGCGTCTGCCGCACTTTGTATGATATGTCATCAAATATTTTAATTTAAAAGAGTTGGGACAATATTAAAATTGATTTAGTGTGACAAATCACATATGAGTTATTGCTAATTTGCTACGTGAAAAAAGGGAATTATTTTTAACGTTGTCTTAAACCTCTATGTTTAAACATTTTTCAATTTCTTTTGCTACCCTAAGATGCAGCCTACTTAGCCCATATACAAATCCTGATTATTAGTAACCAAATGCTATTTTCTTTTGCAGAAATAATAAACTGATAAGATACCCTAATATTTCAAAGATTTTTTTAAAATTCTTTGATAGTTCGTATCGGTTAATTAAAACATTGAGTGCAGAGTCGATTTTGCTCTGCTTTCCATTCAGCTTTCCAATCTCAAAAAACATTAAAATCCGTACATTAGTACTTGAAAAAAAGATTCATCAAAATAACAAACTAGAATGGACCCTTAATAAAGCAGTCCTCCGACCAGCAAAAGATTCATGTTTAACCCAGTGTCTATCAATTTAATTAAAAATCCCCCTCTCCCCTGCACACAATTAATTATTAACACATAAAAATTTTCTTGAGAAACTTGGATCACGCACTCAAGCCTCTCGTTACGCGACGCGTTTTTGCCAGTCAACATCGGAGACGAGGAAAATTTCCATCTGACACGTTGACATTACTAATGCCATAGCTTCCACGACGAAACGGTTCAAGCGACGTGGATCGCTTTCCTTCATTCCAATTACGTAACCCGAGTTTCGACGACGAAGGATACCCTTCAGCATGGTTGAAAATGACACGCCGACCGCCTGTAACGACGCTCGGCGAATATAAATCGCGCGGGACGAGCCGGCGCCTTTTTATTCGGCGCGTGGCCCGCCGCGCGCGCGTCGGCGTCGTGGGATTGAAAATAAAAGGAGAGCACGAGTACGGAATATTACAAGGCTCATTGGAAATTGATCGACACTTTATTGCATTGGACAAACGTCCTCGAGTGAAACGTGTATACCGAAGAAAATTACACGATCTGCTAGCTGCTAATGATTGTCTTCTGCTTGTTTTTTTGTTTGGCCGTAGGTATTACGAGTAGTCATTAATCGTCACTAGAATGCCCCTTCCCTCTGTCCACTGCGCGCTCGTAACCGGCGCGAAAACGATCCTCTCGAACGGTTCCGATTGCCCTCGAGTTCGCGTCGGATGCGAAGAACGCGGTTTCCGGTAGGTGTTCAAACTTGGATGCCGTATTTCTCCGCCTCGGGCGCGAATTTCGTCCTGTACTTCTTGTCGGGGTCGTACTTCGCCAGCAGCTTCTCCCACAACTCGGGTTTCTTCTCCACGAGGAACTGTATCACCTTCTTCGACATGTCTTTCTGCACGTCGGAGCACTTGGCGCATCCGGTGGCCAAGGCGTCTGGCAGGATTTCTGAGCAGTCAGAAGAAAATGGTCAGAAATATGTATGGGGGGTTGGCTGAATTTTAGATGAGGTCGAAGTGATTTAATCAAATTAATTTAATCAAATTAATTAATGAGTGGAGTGCATGGGGTGTCTTCTGGTAAAAGGTTTCTGCCCTAGTAGCATTTTTGGTTGAACATAGTAGGTATCATTAAGTTGGAAATTAGTTGGCTATCAAAATACCAACAACAAATGCAAGTAGACTGAATTGGAGGAAACAATGACCTCAGGAAACTCAAGCCCCTTTTTGCATAAAACGTATAATTAGATTCCTCATTATTTTCTATGTAGGCCCTCTAAATGCCATTGCTGTGTTTTTAAAATTGACAGAGCTATCGTAAATTTTGTGAATCGATGTTGACTGACTGATTTGATTCTAACTCGTTGGTATGTAATTGTACGTCAAACATACATCAACCTGAACACAACACGATCTGTGACTATATTTATTCAATATTCCATATTTTTTCCAATATTATGCAAATATTAAATTAATAATAAAAAATAATGCTAAGATAGACATTTTTTTGTATATTTCTCTATTTTATGCAAGAAGGACCTGAGAGGGCTTTAATTAAACTTATTTTCACTGATTAATCTATTCAATAATTGCGATTAAAAATTAAAAATTAAAAATTGAAAATCGAAAATCGAAAATTGAACATTTTTAATTTTGTAAGTATATATACACATATTTATTATGGTAGTATTTTGAGCCTTTTACATGTGTTCCCACAACTGCACACATACATTGCAGAGTCTTCTTGCAAGATTGTAACGCGGAGTAAAGGACTTTCCCAACACAAAAATCATCACCTCCTCAGTGCACAAGCACCAATAAAAAAATACCTGACAGTATTGTACTTACTCTTAAGTTCAGTGCCATCCGCGGTGCATCTTCCCTCATCCATCAAGCACTTGAAATAATTGGTCAATAATCGATCGCTGTTCAGGATCTGGTTAACGTCAATATGGTCGAACTTATTCGTGTATTTTTCCTCCGGGCGAGCGGACACAAAGACGACCGCCGCAAACGCGACCAAGAAAACCACTGCGAGTTTCATTTCTGCACCAAACAAACGAAATTCCAGTTAAACCTCATACAGGTATAACTTAGGGATTAGTTGTCCTTTAATTAAAATCCCAACACTGAATCACAACAATGACTTTTACAACGTGGCCACCGACGACCAACTAGCTCGGACGCTGATTCGCGATTACAACGATGGTTTCAATCGCGGCTAGTCTAGTTGCGTTCAAGGCAATCGAGAATTCTAGCTCGATGGAGGAATTCATTTCGAAGCCAGCTAATTGTCGACTCGTAATTATCCTGCGCGAAAGTGATTCATCTGAACGACTGGCGAAGGACTGGAGGAGAGACACTCCGTGTCGCTCTGTAACGTGTATCACTCACTCACCTGAATGTGTTAGCTGCGATTAGATTCAATTCTACAGATGTCCTGGCTGGCGATGCTTATATATGCTCAATCGCCGGTGGTAGGATCAACCACGGATGATCAAAGTGGTCCAAGGTGGGAACAACGATTCATACGGTTCGACCCCACCTCCCCGTCTTTGTTTTGCCGGAACTTGTGGAAAAATATTCGACTTGTTTGTTGATCCGACGATGACGCGCATTTTAATCAGTTTTTTTTCCTCACCACCACGAATGAATGCTCCGGCATAATTTCCTGGGACGACTTTGGTTTCCAGATGCTGGTACCTACCGATGACCGTGTTTTGGTTTGTATGCGATGTCTTTCGAGGATCTATTTGCTTTGAGATGTTTGTAATGAGAGGATTATTAATTGTTAAAAATGAGGGGAAATCAACCTTAATCGTAAACGCGCCGACCTCATTAGGATGTTATTCCTGAATATACATAACGCGTGTAGTTTATTATCAGCTGCATTACTTAAGGAAATAAGTCCTTAAATGTGGGAGAATATACATAATTGAGATAAATAAATTTCATCGAGTAGAATTATTAATAACGAAGAGCAATCAATGGATGGGATAAATTTAATCAAATTAGGGGTGATGATGAATCGGTTGTATTGTTTATGACATGGAAGCATGAATTTATTATGAATCTGATTGATGCTGCGCGATGATTATGACATCGTACAAGGAAATTTTTTGAGGCATTATATCATACTTTTATTTTCTTAATGAATCGAGTTTGCTTTATTATTTGCGGGAAGAAAGTATTATATAATTTATTGAAATAAATATTTCATTTGGTGGATCTGTGAGATGATGAAGGCTGGAATATATTTGACACTAATGGTTGTAGTGACTCATGGCTTAATAAATATGTCTCAACTAAAAGCGTTACATGATTCGTGTATTGGCCTTTTTATAATGATCTTTAGATTTATGTTATTTGGAACTGAAGCTCGTTTTTATTCGATAATTAATTTTATGCTCTGTTATTTAAATTCTTCTCCTTCCACCTTATGATTTATTATTTAGATTATTAAATTATTTCTATTTGACATTATTGCTTGAGAACATATTAATATTTCCATGACTATCCTATTATGTTTATTAGTAACACATAATTCTCGGAACATTCATATAAAAGATGACAGGCTCAATTGAATTCCTGTAGTTTATTTATTATTATTTTCCTAGACATTACAGTTGAGTCAATCGTTTAAGGTGGCAAGAAATATTTCAACTTTGCTCCTTGGATGCGACAATATTTATTCATATCTTTTTGCGGCGGTTTAATAGCGAAACCGATGTCACGGCTACATCGTCAACTTCATAAAATGCTCTTTGCAACGTTTTAATATAAATTTTCATGAACCAGTGAATCACAGCCTGTTTCTTTCACTTCCGTTAATGTCCACGTGTAAAACGTTTTTTGTACATGCGTGCTAAAGAACCTGTAAGATCACGTATTACCTACTATTATTTAACAGTATTTCTCGCAAGTATGCTACGCGCGATTTTATTGAAAAGATCACAATGTGGATTGCCAAAAATCACCACCCGCACCTGTACTTGCAAAAACGCAAGATTTTCGTCGGAAGACAAATTACGTCACTTAAAAAGGTAACTTAAACGACAAGGTAGAAAAACAAATTGAATGACTTGTGTCAACACGGTGTTCCAATAATCACACCTCCGAAAATGTTTATACCACTGTAACTGATATTAACGAACTATTCCAGTACATAAATTAACGGTCCCTGCATAATCTTGCCTAACTGAACTGTTTGTTCTTTTCGAAAAACATAATTTACACACTGCTGTTTGCTAAAAGTCATCGAATTTGTTCTTTTCATTTTCTGCGGAGGATATAAAACGAAATATATTTCGTTGGCGCAATGAACTTTGGGATATTAGCCTGTCGGGATACTGTATAAAAGACTATGGTTTCTTAAAAAATAAGAAAGTCAATTAGGTTTCCTTTATAGATGTCTGAAATCAATCGTTGTGTTTTAATATGTCAAGATTCTTTATGAATATCCTTGTACAGCCATTTGATGAAAGCATCACAGCTAATCAGAGAAAAAGTCTGAAAAAAGTACATCTTGCGCGACTGCAACGTAATTAGGAATTCGTGGCCCGGTCTCCATGTCGTTACCAACAAGGAAATTTATTGCAGTTTCTGGGAATCGGTCGAATGGTCCACGGAATTGATTAACATTACTAGTCGAGGCAAGATTTGTGAAATTAATAAATATGCATGAAATTGTTATTAACGACTACATTGGCAATTTACTCTTTTGACATTTACTTTCCAACAAATTTTCACTTCATCGTGCATCTAAATTTTTCTACGAAATCTGTGTTGTTTCCCTACCTTTTGACGAGTCACGATCCTCTTTCGTAATATTCAACTAACCTGCGACCTCGCCCCCAAATATAAAGTAAGGTAAAAATAACGTATAAAAAACACATTAAAAATAGGTACATCAGAATATAATTCTAACTTAATAATATAAAAAAAAAAAAAAAAAAAAAAACGGCCGTGGGGATTCCCTAGAAAACACTTCGCGACCCACCTGTCAGGAATCACTGCTACAGATTTCGTCTATGGATCCCGTCTAGATCTTTGTCTAGCGGAGATTTGAACGCGCGGATGTCGCAATTGTGGTGTCGCACTCGTGGAATCGTAACGCGCATAAGATTAAAACAACAAAGAAAAAAGTAGACGTTACTCGAGTGTCGTCGCCACGAAGGACACTGTACAAACGTAGAAAGGACGATTAATTACCGCAGAAGCCTGAAGATCCAAGAAGCGAGCGTCAACGCGTGGTGCATTTCCACTTATTCGATCGTGATTCTTTGTTGCTCTTGCAAATTGTGCATGTCATTTCGATAGTGAATCGTCCTGCTTATGCTGCCCGACGACATGCGTCACGCCTAGAAAATTTATCATCGCCAGCAACAAAGATCTGTATTCGGAAAAAATTGTTGCTCGCGGTGGGTGACGATGTCGATCGTAGAGGATGAAACAAAATTGACGATAATTTCAGCTGCGCAGGGATACATTCTCGGATTTGTAGTAATTTCTCCAGTCGTTTCCTAATTGCAATGATACTTGAGTGTTGGTTATGAAGGAACTGGGAAGGTCGAAGAATTATTACAATATATTGCAAATTGCAATGTGACATGGAGAAATTTAATAAAAATAACTTGAGGAGGAAGATTCTTGTGAACACGTGTTTAATTAATTTAGCGAAACAAGCAACCGAATAACTATTACTGTTTGAACACAAAAGATGTTCAAAGTTGAAAATTTGCAGCTTTTTTCAAAATTGTATTTCTCGAAAACTGAAGGTGATGGCGACAAACGGCTTGCGGATTTGTTTTCAGCGTACAAAAATCTATAAGTCACGGTTATTGAATGTTACAGAACAGAAAAAAGTTAAACTTTGTTGGATAGTGAAATGAGAATATTATTGCTGCTGTTCGTAGAATTTATATAAGTATGTAGATAAATAAATTGATTAATTCTGTCAATCAGAAGGTGATAAATAGTTTGAAGAGAGCACGGTATAAATTATTGCGCGATGCATTAGACATGAATGTTGACAAGTGTGACCGACAATTTTAATTAGAGGTTAGATATAGTTCCACGTAGGTAATTGCGCATTCTAAAGTACTTTAAGAAACAATTCTATAACAGCAAAAACAGGGCAACTTATGAAAGATGAGCTAATCTTAAAACAGAACAAAAAGGTCCCTGGTGACATTACAGAGCGATACAGAGGAAAAAACTCGTTGGTCATTGCACAGGAAAGAAATCTATAAAAAGCCAAGAGTCACATTGAAGCCTATGTAGGACCATGGAAGTCCCCTCGTCGAGGAAACACCAGAAAATATAAAAGATCTTATGCGTTTTTGTCCCACACTTGAACCAATATTGACTTGTTTGCTCGAAAAGATATTTGCCTCGAATCGCGTTGCACAATTTTATGGACAAATGATTCTCACGATTTGGAGGTTCCAGAATTACAAAGTAAAATATATAATTATTTCACCGAACAGTCAAAATGGTATAGTAAATAAGAAAAAAAATTTTAATAGAAAGTATTTTAATTGAAATTCATGAGTAAATTCAACATCTTTTAATCGCAGCAACAGATATTGAAGGTTAAATTTTAAGCACACACAGACAGTTTCGTAGGGATTATGAGGACTGGTAAAATTGAGGGGTAAAAATGGAACAGAATAAAGAAATAGTTCGAAGAGGATACGAGTAATATGGGAATAGAGAATGGCATCGTTTTAAGGGAAAATACCTATTGTACAGTTTATTTCATACATTAACGACTGTTTGATTCAAGTACAAGATTGAGAGCCGTATCGCATTGAAATATTAATTTCTCCATTATTTCTAGAACAATGAGAAGTAAGAAACTCGTTGTGTCATAACGTATTCGTCAAATTAACATTACATCAATTTCTCAAATGATTCGAGTTTCGCGATCACATTTCCATTCTTCCCACTGTTTTCACAAATCAACACTTACTTTACCGTTTCTGAGTGTGACGAAAAAAAATTCTCACCAACGTGTCTTACCGACCTTTACAAAAAACTTAAAATGGTCGAAAGTTTCAATTCGTAATCCCTAGGATGACAGTGTGGCTAAATTAAAACTTTCTAGATATTAAACACGGTGCTTGTTCAATTACAACATCGCTGTAATTGTTTGTCTACGTCAGTTTCTTCTCAATTTTATAAATTATTCTTTTAAATAGCTAGAGGAAGGCGTACTGATCACTTTTTTTTTATTTAAGATAACTCTTCGTCTACGTAGGGTGTTTGTTACTCGTGGTGCAACCAAAAACTGGCGATTCTTCATTAAACAATAAGTCGAGAGGGTGAAATGACCGTTTCTTCGAAACAATCGACTTCGCAGTTTGCCAAGCGCGCACGAGTAACTTCCGAGTACGTGGACATCAATGAATTTTTATTAAATAGGCTGTCAAGCAAGAGATCAGATCATTCTTTGATGAAGAATCGCCTTTCATTCACCATGAATTACGGAGTACCCACTATCCGTTTAGTTAAACAGCCTATTTGTGGACCATTTCTTATTACGAATATTACAGTCAAACAACGGGCTAGTCGATCCGTGTAAGTTGTTGCAGGTAAAACGTAAAAAAAAAAGAAAAAAAAGGAGAAAGATTTAAAACTTCCTATCTTTCAAGCGTGATTAGCGGCTGAAGAAAGTGCCGTAAAAAGATGGAAAAATTCGTTAGACAAGAAGCAGAAGTAAAGATTAAAATTGATGCCACTAAAAATGGTGCGACGAGAAACTTAAACTCACATCGATCGACTTCTGTGCCGTTCAGAGTAAGCAGCGAAAATATAGTAAATAATGCGTCTCTTTAAAAAGCGAACGCGAGCATTCGCCAGTAAACAATAGTTTACCCCTGTTTAGAAACGGTTCGCTGTTTACAGAAGTCCGTGGAAAATAAATTACATCGAACAAAGGGGAATAGTCTTCTACTCTCCGTAAAAAATATGAGCAGCTATTTCCCTATTTCGTGTCACTTAGCTACTTAAGCAAATACGCCATAATAAGTATTGTTTCCCGATGGAAGATGTTTTTAGACTCTTTCTTTCTCATCCCTTTTTTATACACAAGATTTTTATAGCTACTCGGTCGCGAGTAGTTTTCCTTTTTATGTATTTACACAGATATATATATCTATATATATACTTTTTTTAAACCTTTTTTACATCCATGCGATGACATAAGCTAAACAATGATCTTTGTTTTTTTCTGCAGCTTGAACTCGCGGTTCAAGACCTTTTGTAAGCGTGAAGATTCAGAGAAAGACAAAAATACTACAAAGCAAACGATTAATATTCTTGTTTTTTCATTTTTTTCGGAATTTTTTAGGCATATCAGAATGTGAGAGATAAGTGTATAAAAATCCGCGACCAATTTGTACTAAATAAAAGCTGCAAATGTGATTTTTATATGAAATTGAAGCGTGCAGGGCGCGACACTGCATCGTCCCTCGGAAGTACAGCAACGTAGCGAAGCTTTCGGTACGAATATTTCGTTCTCTTCTTTCGCATTTAACTGGAAGCTATGGTTCGCTAGTGATATTAAAAGCAACGGAAAATAATTGTTTCCTTAAAATTTGTTAAAGTGTCTTAAGTTCTTATGTCTTTTTTTTCTGCAATACGAGTTTTGGCTTAGAACACCATCGTTATATCACACTATATGCTTCTCAACACTTCGTTCGATTACCACCATTATAATTTGTGCTTTAGAAGTAGTATCACTAGGAAGGTACTATTTTTTTCTCGTCCTATGTACAAATATTACAGAGGCAACAAATAAATTACCTAATATTATATTTTTTTTCATGGTGATAACAAATGTCCTTATGACCTGCTCTTTGTACCATCCCTTATCAATAAGGAATCCCTTGAATCGTTTAAAGAGTAACTCAACGATTGCAGAAGAAAATGCAATGGCTTGCGTGTATGATACGTGTGTCGTGTGTGTCAGAATTGTTTGAATTGAAAAATGTTTAACAGAGACTATCGCGGGTTATCTACGTTTTCCATGTTCGTTACCAAGGACATTATATCTATCCTTAAACTAATAATATTCAATACTTTCATGAATCTCAGCTATATAAATAGTTTAAAGTGTCTTCTTTCTTTTATTTAATTAAATATTTTAAACGCATATCCAGCCGGAAACCTTTGGGAACTGTCATACGAAACGGCGATCGACCGGTTCCCGGGAGGATATGCCCCTAGTTCGATCTTTGCCGCGTTTAACTAAACAACGACGCAGTAACCGTGACTAACGTGTGACTTTCCCCTACTTTTTCCTTATTGTCAAGTATGGTAACAAATCACATTCGAAACAGATAGAAAGGAGTATGTGCAACTAATAAACCTGTACAAGAAACCATTACGGTGGAAGAATTAATTGAGCAATACGTTCAATGGCTCTATAAAGGCAGTGTAAGAGAATTTCTTGAACAGTGACAAAAATAATTCCTAGAAAAGGAAATCTAATGCGTCGAGATGCTTGTTCGAACCAAAAAACGGGATTAAAAAGATTTGATCCAACATGAATCTTTGAAAAGCGTCTCAGAATGCCGACGCACGACAGGCAAATTGTTGCGAACTTCAAGCTCTAAAATGATATTTATTTTGTTGATCGTAACGGTATGATTACGATCTTGAAAATATATTTTATTATATAGTCTTTGCGTTCGTAACAATTTGCTCCGCCGACAGTGCCATTCAAATCGTCGCTATTTAACAGTTGCACAGGAAAATCTACAATAAAAAAAGAAGAAATGAACATCTTTACGCATTAAATTATACATACACACACATTCTCTCTCTACCTGCCCTATACGTTAATTAAATCAGACTCGAATGTCAATTATACCCTAGGACTTAGTTTGCAAGATGGGTGACTTAGAGTTGAAATGGTCATTAATCTTTTTTTCTTTTTACATATTTAATCAGTTGGCCGCGATCCAGCCATTCGCTACCAGATAATGCAATATCTTACTCTCTGGTTCCGACTGAGGTACAACGCCAGATCTCCTATTACCATTTAGATACTCCTGCAACCACAGAATTCACGCGCGTACAAATTAGCATGCGCATGGGCAAACGGGTGGTATCACGCGGAAGTCCAGGAAGAGACTTACTTGCAACAACAACGTTTTCTGCGTCAAATACTGCGTTGGCTTTAGATCAAGCTGGAGACACAAGGATTTCTCTTGTTTCGTTAACAAATGTGCAGCCGCCTCCATTTCTACGTCCTGCTCCTCTGAGTCCCCTGCCGTTGCTGAGCAAGATTTCCCGGACGTTGTCGCGGCGTGATTCTTCTCTACAGCAGAACTGGAGCTGGTAGAATGCTGGCTGGAAGAATTCAAATTGTTATCCGGCTCCGCCCACAGATTGGCTGGAGTCGTCGTCCGATTGGGATTGGTTTGACTGGCTGAGGAGCTGCTGCTGGGCAAGTCTTTTACAGTGTACTTTCGGTCGATGGAAGAGTAGCTTTTTTCTTCGTCTCTGAAATGTACAATTGAACACATTTACCCTCCACCCAATATCACCTGGACTAGAGGTCCAGCTACTGCTTATGCGACCTCGTTTTTCTCTAACTACTTTTTACGCGATCTTCACGGGTTAATGTTGGTAATAGATACAACGTTTCAAATGGTCCTGTACCTTTTTTTTGAGGTGTGGCGGTGTATTGGTGTGGACGGTCCACTGCTGCCCTAAGTGAAATGCAAACTGATACAATCTGTTCACAAATGCCTGGCAACACGCACCATAAACAATGGAATTAGTTAAAGGAGAAGCGGAAGCTAGCGCGTACGGTATAATTAACGCTCTGGTCTTTCATATACAAGGAATAACTTCTTACTCGATCTTAAATTATCGCCGATATAAAATTCTATTTCACATCTGCTACGAAACTAATCATCAATAAAACGCATGACTCTGTCATGTGTTCCTTATAAATCAATGTACATAATAAGAAGCAAAACAAGGATGCTCGTTAAACTAAAAACGCTAGAACTTGTATCATTTATATCTTAAGGCTTGAAAGGTGTTATTCATCTTCCTTTTTTGTACAAAACATAAGCGCGGTTGAAAAACGTTTAAATGATAATCCAGATGGCCTACTAGCTCTTACAGATGTTTATTTGCAAACTATTTTATAAAGCCGTGATGCGAAATGAAGGTGTATCTTTCGAAAATAAGACTCCAATTGTTATTGCAACATGGAAAAATTCGCGAGACAAGTGGAAATGAATACTTACAGATTTCTTTTCGTTCCAATGATCTGCGGCGTCATTTTGTCCCTGAGTTTGTGCCATCACTTGCTCGAAATGAGCGCATTCTTCGTGCCTTGTTATGCCATGCTCCCTGTATCGATATAGTTCTGAAAGACGCAACCGCAGTTCTCTTTCCCTCTCGAGGTTCGATAAGAACTGCTCGTACTCCTGCGCTGTATAAAACTGCGCGAATACCCGCATTCTGTCTCTAAATTCTCTGAAAACGATATATATTCGTTAAAACACTGCAGTAAAATATAACATTCCCTCCGGTTAGATTACAAATATAATCGTACTTTTCCTCCTTCGTTTGCTTCCTCTTCATTGTCTTATCTTGCTTTCTGGATGAAGCAAAAAACGCAGATACAAGCTGATAATCCCGTACTACCCGTTTTCGCCGCGCTCTTTCCCTTAAATTGTTGGTGTACATATCAACTTGTGCGAGTTTCAGGGCTATGTCCAAGTCGTCATCCTCAGCTGGATTCAGGAATAACGAAGAAACGAGCGATTCCGCTTCGTGATTGTAATCCTGCGAAAAGATTTTTATTATTACATTCCGCATATTTTACGAGGGAAAGTCAAAAAGTTAGTTGCGCTAGCATTAAAAAAAAAGTAGTGAGCAATCGTGGGCTATAATTTTATTTATTTGAAAGTGTAATTCAAGAGCTACTTTTTTTATATGATGATCAAATTTAGTTAAACCTTTATCGTAACGTGGCATAAGTTTTTGTATTCCTGCTTCGACAAATTTCAGTGGCGTTACACTTAGGAACTAATAACCAGTGTCACCACCAAATTTCATCGAGATATCTGTTACACACAAAAAGTTTCAGGCGAATACCACTAACTTTTTGACTCTGTTACTTAACGCAAAGTACTTTCATGAACGTACCCTTTCAAAATCATCGCGTTGAGGCATATAACCCAGTTGTGCAGCTTCCTCCGGAGTAATATCCAGCGGTGGTAATCGAGACGTGAGATCGGGTGAGAGAGGTCCATGATCCGACTTAGTCTGATCTGTAAGATTTGGTTTGTAGCTTTCTGTTGGTGGCCACGTGTTTTTGCCGATATTGCCGTCGAGATATCGGGCAATGTATTCTTCTTTTGCTTCTGTAAGAAGAAAATGAACCACGTGTACTATATCGTGATAGCTTAATCGCACGATATTACAATAGATTAATATTTTTATTTGAAAATGTTCACCAAAGAAAATCCTTAATTTTCTATTATTCTAAGTCTCTCTTAAATGTAATTTTCATTTTGTGATTCTACATACAATACGCTAGAAACTGCAGACACAATTCTACAATTATTAATATAAAAAAGGAGATACTTCAAGCAAATAGATTTAAGCATTTAAAAGAAAGGCTGTACCTTCTGGTGTACGCGTTTCAATATGTTTACTAATGTCTTCCCAATTCCCAAAACCAAATTGTTCAATGGCATCCAACAGTCTAAGTTGTTCCCTAGCAGTCCAATTTCCTCTACCATTAAATATACTAATGGTACCAGAATCCTGTGCACGCGAAGATTAATTATTTCTCTGATCAACAAGAGCCACCATTAGAATAAAAGGTACAGCAAGCTTAAGACTCACCATAAACTGATAAGAGTGATCATTTTTGTGTGGACCAATTTCAGCTCCGGCGGAAAAACACTGTTAACATTTAAGAGCATTATTCCCCTGATGAAAAATTAACGTACAGTGCACATATGTTTGTAACTATACATTTCAGAAGAGTTAACAATAGAAAATGTTACAACTGCCTGCTATTATACTCATTTAGATAAAGTAGCGGCAAAAACGCACCGCTAAAAAGATCGACGAACGAAGACTTAATTTTTCTATACATTTATTCATAAGATTCTTAATATCTAACACAATATAGCCGACTTTCGTTCAAAATCGCTAATTTAATAACGATTCATTCGCTGTTCATTTAAATCTATTAGCGTTTCGGTGACTTACGGACGATAGCGAGCGCGTACACGTGTTTCCCCGCGATCAGCAGTTTCATTCAAGTCACGGATAAGTAGTAGGGTGGTAATACAGGATAACTCGCCGGTAAAATGTAATAAAAAAAAAAAGAGGGAAGGTGGGAAATGAAAAAGGAATCTCGCACGCAAAATCCGGCGAAGGCGGAAGGATAGACGAAGATGTGACGGAGGTCGAAGAGGAGGATGAAGAGGGGGGAGAGAGACACGAACACGTGACCGAGAAACAGGCGTTCGCTCGACTCACCTGCAAGCAGAGGTCGAAATCCGGGCATTCTACGCATCTTACGCGTAAACCCGTGATGTCCTCTTGACAATAGGTGCAGTTGTATTTAGCATACAAATCTGAAACGGAGCAACCGGGGTACATTAGGTCTCCGGCGGACGCTCGCCAGGCTCGAGATCGATATTCCGTTAGTAGTCGACAGTAAATATACGTACCCGCCATTATTGTCCTGCAGGGTTCTTCCAGAACGATCCGGATGACGTCACCGCATCCCAGAAACCCATAAGTTTACGTATCACGTACACTGAGCGTGCAAGCTCGGCCCCATTTTTTCCGCGAAGTCGCACGAGAACGCGGAAAAATCGTGGTGCGCCCGCCGGGACGCTCTATTTACCGTGCAAGCGTAAACTCGTGAGGTATCTGAATGGAAAAAATGTTGTTTACGACTGTTGCGTCGCGAAACGAGTGCGCATGCGCTCCCTGTTCCTCCACCTAGGTAAACTGCGTTTCAGGCTCGCCAACGTTGCGCCGGCAAAAGCCACCCCCCACCGCAGATGCTGCATCCGCGCGCGCGCGTTTGAAAAACAGTAGTCGCGACGTGACGGTTTTCGCTTTTCTTTGTGTAAAGTTTGTTATTTAGGTACAGCGAGAAAGCCGAAGGAAGAATTAGAAAATATTGGAGGTCGCGGGTGATGCACAATGTTGTTTGTAAGTTAATCCTTTTTGTAACGGTTCTTTTAAAGTAATAATTCCTGGGGAAGTAGGTGTTAGATCGAGGGGCGGGTAAAATTTCAAACGGAGCATTTTATATGGCGAATACTTGATTTTTAAACATTTATAAAAAATTATTTTGTGTAATGTAGAGTTAAGTGAAACAAACCTTTTAAATAATTTATTTTATATTTCTCACTTCTTTGCGATGAATACTATTTGTATAATAATAACAGTAATTGATATGTTAATAGAATATTAGTAATAAATAATTCGAATTTGTAAAATTGATATTTATAGACTCAACGTTCAAGGCTATTTTATAAAAATATTGTCTCCTTCCAACGATCAATTAACGTAGGATGTCCAAATCGGATTTCCGAGAGAGAATATCAAAAATTTAAATTAAATCAAGCGAAGATGCAGGTATATTTACTGTAGAATGTAAAATGAGGGATATATGAAAGTTAATTGTATATAAATCATGCGTAATTAATTTTCATTTATTAAACAGCATCAAGATGGGGTTCCTGTATATTTAAAACGCGGTCCTTGCGATAAAATGCTGTATTGGATAACTATATCAATGACAATGTATAACACATTTGAAGCGTTCAGAGGAATTCGTTTAATGCACCAATTAGATTATTAGTATGTGATATTGAATGATAAACAATTGCATAGCATTCGTCAATAAAACTTTTAATCAGAATTCGATGCTTTTGATTATTAATTGATCGAGTAGTAATGCAAGGATTAACTTATAGGTTTCAATATTAAATATCTTTTACTTACAGTAAAATATCGATACATATTATATTACACGTATATATTTATCGAGTATGTGCTTCATTCTTTCTTAGAATTTGGAAGAGATTTCAAGGCACTTAAATGCTCTGCAAATACCAATATGGAAATGAATGCACTTTCTTCTTGTGGCAGAGTGTATTCCCTTATTTCAGAATAATCCTAAACCCTATCTCGACTAAAAATTGAAGAAACAGAAAATATAGAAAAGCAGAATCTAAATGCATGGGAGTAAAATGGAAATAATAAAATCTCATTACTAAATAGTAGCTTACAAAATCTGTAACAAGTCAAGGGTGGATAATAAAATTGCATAGGGTTGCTCAAACATGCACTGATAAATATTACTTTTATATCAAACAATATATAGATAAATATTTCAACATCTAAATATATATAAAAACTTATTAAGACGACTTTGTAATGCGTGAAATAATTGTTGTACAAATTAATATCATGTAATAGCATACATATAGTTGTGGCACGTTTGTGATACTATACATTAGACAAATGCTTTCCCATTCTGTGTCTATATTCTTTGACATTTCAAGCGATAAAACCGGAAAAGTAAATCTTGCTTTTTCCGCGTTGGTAATGCACGAGCATGGATTAAAAAATACAACGTTTTCGTTATCACAGAACAACGTATTTACATGTTACTAAAATTACACAATTGCTCCATCAAAAAGCATAGAAACAGTCAAATATTTTCAACACTTAATCACTTATGTTACTTCTAACATTCTTTTCAATCACGATGTCATCTTCGTCTTCGGAAGTATACTCCTTTCCTACATTATTTGACACATTTTCGGTAGATTTTGGAGCATTTGAAGGAACGTTTTTATTATTCGTATACGTCGTAAAATCTTTTTCTTCAGAAGCTTGATTTGTACCTGAATTCGAACTTTCTTTTGCATTCATATTTTCAGTGACTTTCACTAATTTCTCCATGTTAAATGCCTTCTCCGCTTTATCGTTTTGATCCTTTAAAGGCTTTAAGGATTCCGCTGAGAACTGAGAATCTTCCGCCATTACTTTTGGCGGAGCTTGCGATTTAGATACGTCTTCGTTATTATTTAATTTATTTGTAACTAACGTTTTACTTTTTTTTCTTCGTTGTATTAAATTCTTCAAAGCTTCGCTAAATTGCATTAGTGTCTCGGAAATGGGTCTCTCCATGTATGTCGCTTCGATTCGTTCAAACTCGTCATCTTCTTCGGAAGTCAATTCAGATTTTATCTGTTTGAATTGGCTTATTATATCTTTCAGACTTTCTTTGGCATCTTTGATTGTTCTCGAAGGTTCAATCTTCGTTGTACTGTCTGCTACATCTGCAGTATCTTTTGAAATTTTTGTACTCGTTTCTGTCACCTGTTTACTATACTCAGTGCTGGGTTCTTTCTTAATTATTTCTAAATCTTCGTGCACAAAGTCTTTTTCGAATTCCTTAAACTGATTTATTATACTTCTAATGCTCTCTCTTACATTAAACGCTTTATGCTCCCTAACTGTTTCTCGAACAGTCGCTGGCTTTTCTCTGTACTCTTGTTTCGGTATAATTTTCATTTTCTGCGGCATTTCTATTTTTATCGGAACTGCTCTCTTCACCCTTGCATTGATCTTTTCTGGATTTTCTAATAACTTCCCGTCGTCCATCATATCTTTCTTAAGCTTATCTGCCTCCAATTTCTCTTGAATAAGCTTTTTCACAGTTTCTTTAATGCTGCCACCTTCTTGGAAAATATTACTGCCTTTTAATCTTTCTTTTACTGTTGCCACTTTCTCAGTTTCCTCATTTTTTTCATCCGATATCTTTTCGTCAGTGCTGGAAATATTTTCGATATTATGCTGCGGTTGAATATTATTTTCAGTTTCAATAGTGTTTTCTGTTTTTGATATGTTTGGTACCTTTTCCTCTTGCACCAATGTTTCCGAATCTGATAAATTGCTTTCAGACGAATTAGCCGATACTCGTTCCACATTTGCTGCTTCGGTGTATTCGTCGGATTTATTTTCTGTATTATTGGACTCTACTATTTCCTGCACTTCTGGATCCATAACATATTTATTGCTAACATTTAACGGCCTTTCAAACTGCTCTAACGACTCCATAATTTCATCCAATATTGGCTCCATACGTTTCACAGTGTCATTTGTTCTATCCTTATTTTCTGTACTTTTGTCTGCGTCAGCCTGAGCTAGCTGTTTTACATAAGTTTGGGTTTCTGCTTTCTTTGGATCATACTTTATATTAGGTTTCCTTTTCATAATAAATATGATAGGCCTGGTTTTAATTCGTATAGGTGGTAACATGTTATAATTTAATGCTATGTGAGAGAAACCATCTACGGAATCCAAAATATCATGAGTTTTTAGATAAGGTTTTATATTTGGAGAGTATTTACTTTTAGCTTCCATTAACAGATGCGTAAACTGAAGCATCTCTGGATCATCGATGGTTAAGTTTTCTTGTTTCGAATAACTAGAAGACAGTTTATATTAGATTATTTACGACTGGAAAAGCTTGCCCATAGTGTATCGAGAGTTTAGGGTGATTAATTGATTTTCTATATACTAAAATTGATCATAGACTTACATCCAAGAATCATTTGTTTGCGTAAACCTTGAAACTCCTGTCTGCGCAGTCAGCACATCAATATGTACATGCACTGGATTGACACAGTCTTTCTCAAGCCTGTGTAATTTGGCGATAGCTAAACCACCAGGATAGTTAGAGCCGGCGACGCATAAAAGAAACATAGAGAATAGAGCGTTTAAGACTAGATGGCCTGAAATGATTAGGGCCAAAGCTCCATTCCATGTACTTTTCGCCCTGTTTTCCCATCTATTTGCAAAAATCAATACGTGTAATTAACATAAGTAACATAAAAAACTCAATCGATATTCAAAGTACTTACATCCTATGACAAACAGCAGCTGCGCTAACGTTCAGTAGTGGAAAGACATATACGATAAACCTCAATTCTTTATGTGGTAGAAATGAGAATAAAGCGACGAACACGATACCAGGAACTGTTAGCGTTCGAACTCGAGCATCCCAAAACATACCCAAAGGTATTAAAAAATAGGAAAAGGCCATTCCACGCGGAAGCGCAGAATAAAAGTACCACAGAAACGGAGATGTCTGTTTTTCATGTTAAGATCAGCAGAAATACTTAAGATTCCTCCTTTCAAACAAATTTCAAAGCAACAGTGCGCACGGCATTACACGTAATTACAGTTCTTGACAAAGGATACACCCCATTCACTGCTCTTATTAAGTATGGCGTTGAAGAAAAATACTTCACCTTCGGGCCATACTAAACGCCTCCAAAATATGGAATCTATTGTAACTGTTAGCGTTAGAAAAAATATACCAGCCGGTACCGCAATTTTAAGTAGTCTAGAAATTATTACATTTATGAAATCAATGCTCCGATAAGCGGCTCGATTATGCTTATCATTTTTTTTCTAATTTCAATACTAGCACAGGTTTCAATCGCAGTTAATGGATAGGGGATCTGTGTCTTATTCGGTTGTTCTTGAGGGTTTTCGTTAAGTTAATAAGTTTCATAAGCAAACGAAGCTTACAAATCAGTGCAGTTTTGCGGAATGTCCCTTGATGATTCTAATCACTTCTGTTCGCAATGTTACACAGCCATACTAGGAATCAATGGTCCGCGATATAATATGTAAATACCTTGGTATGGTCAGTTTCATGTTGGCTATATCGTACAAAACGAATAATCCCAGGAGCATAGCAAGCTCCGCTCGGAATATTATTACTGCTGCCGCGGATGACCAAATAAATACGATGTGATTCTGTCTCAACCACCCGAATAATGCCAGTAGCACTAAAATATATTAACAATAGAAGACTGATACTTGCTTCGCGAACACTCGAAGCCAAACAATATGCGCGTATCGTATTTTAATTACCTAGTGGCACAGCCATTATGTTTGGCAAAGGACGGCTTAAGTAATACATAAAGTGATATTGTGTTACGGTAATTGCAACGAACCATTTTGTAAATTGCAAGCCGAAGATGCTCTGCAAAGCATGTCTGTACAGTTTTAACATACATATTACCAACAAACCCAATACCGCTCTTACTGGAAAATAATGAATCTAGTTACATTCTCGTTACAATTGTAAGATCTTACGGATTGTAAAGCTATTCTGTTGTTCGCGTCTAACATTAATAAGAATTCAAGCCCAGATGTAAAGTGATAAACTCAGCTCATTCATTAATCAACTTACCAATGTATTGAGCAAAGAATTTATTAAGTTGCAAGTAATTAATGGTTGCTATTAGCGGCGTTGCCAAGCCTGATATTATAATTGGTCCCACGAACGATCGTGGCACGACTCCAGGAAATTCATGGTGATCGTACTATCACAGAACAAGAATATGTTACAAACGCTTATTATAAAATTCGGATTGCTTTTAGAATCATGAAGATCGCAAGTTGTTAGGCTGCATGTTTAGCTGGAATACAGCATTAAATCGTTAACGGAGATTTTAACGGGATTCTCCTGCGCATATTATGTAAAATTCCGGGCCATGCGTTTCGAGAAAAGTCGAGATTAACGCACTAATGAACTGTTAAGCCCACAGAAGCTGTATCAGCTGATCGTGAGTTTATAAATACATGCATCTGCTTCTAAATATAATATCTAAGTTTTTGCGTAATATCTGTTCGATTGCGTGTCGGCAACCTGTCAAGGAAGAGAAATATTCCCCCGTAATCTGTCTCTATCGGCTTAATTCTTAAACGTGTTTATTTACATGATACACCTTCGAGAAGGCTGTGATAATTACCTCGGTCAGGTTAAAACCATGGTATAACATATCGTGCATAGCCTGCAGATTGAAACTTTCCTCCACTTTCGTGAATGGGCAGTACAATAAATGCACCATAGCCACCAAGATAATTAAGTGATCCATACTTTCCTTTTACGCATGGAACGGATTCAAAAACATGATAAGGTCTCGCGGTTTAATCATGACGGGCTTGTGAACAGAGGTAATTTTTAAATATTCTTCCTGCGCCGGGAATACCACGTCGTCTGCTGCGTTGGATCGTGACCGAACTACGCATGCATCCCTATTGCCAATATCACGGGTTCAATAATCCCTAGCGAATCGTGTTAATTCACTAGAATTAAATGGCGCTTAATTTATTAACGTTATTCGCGATATCTTGAGTATTTAGACACAGGCAAGGATAGATATTTTACGGCAGTTTGTCTCCTATTAAGATCGAATTCCACTTAAGCCCAAATCGCCTATGATTTTCTTTAAGATATTTCCTATACGCGACTAGACGCAACATAAGAATTTCAAAGTTGATTTCCTCGAAAATTAAGCGCAGTATCAAAAAAAGTTACTGTTTCTTTTTTACTTATAACAAGTAAATAAGTCGAGAAAAAGGAATAATTTTTTGATATTGCTCCTCGTTTTCGAGAAAATCGACTTTGAAATTCTTGACGCTGCGTCCAGTCGCGTATAGGGAAACCTACTGTAATGAAAATCACGGGCGATTTGGACGTAAGTGGAATTCGCATTATCTTGTCTTTGGACCTAAAGAAACATTATTACAGACTGACGGGAGTTTGTGTCACACGAACTGAAATACCGATCTCGTGAAATAATTTACGAACGGTGGCTTTGGGAACTAAATCGACTGAATCACCGAAGTCGGTAAAGTCAGTGAAGGCAGTGGCGCACTTAGGAATTGATCTTGGGGGAGCCGAGTTGAACGAATAAACATATTTTTAATCCAAATTCAATAAAATTCATTAGATGATTATAAAAATTTATTAATGTAAATTAGTCGGATCTTGTTTCCGCGCACACTTAGTTTCAATTCCAACCGCCAGTAGGATTGCGATCGAATTCCACTCGGAATCGATAATATTGGATGCAACATGAAAATGATAAGGGGGTTCGGATTTTCGGAACCGTAGAATTATTGGGTAATTTATTCCTTGTTGCTCGGCTGGCATAAGAACGTGCTCGTCGGTTTTAAATAAAAAGTTAGTTTATTAGCTCCCAATATTTCGTCATAATAATATTGTTACAACATCCTCCTTCGTTAAGAACACTAAGCTCTGTAAAAATGAACGCTCCTTCTCGAAAACAGCCTATTTTCACCGAAACTTATAAAATAAATCACAATATCCGTGGTATTAATGAAGCTGCATTTTCATCCCATTTAATTAATCTTTGAAATCTATGTGAATTTTCTTCAATATATTTCGTGGTGATTATTAGAAGGCGAAAGTTAGAAACAATTGTGTAACATTCTCGCTAATGCTACGGTATAAAAAGATATAAATACGTATAAAGTATCCGTTCCAAATAGTCGAAATTCCCTGGAATGGAACGTTAGAGGTTTGTACATCCGTGAATTTCATAACCTCGACCATCAAATTCTAAAACTCCGGTTCACACCAGCGGAAAGAACTGTATAAATTTCTTCCGTGATTTCTGCGCTGACTGTATATTATTCAAAAAGGTGGTATATCAGTTCGACAAATTTCTTCCCCTACGTACATATGTACAACTCGTAGAAGTTCGTGTTTTATCGCGAGGCAGGGTACGTTCGATCCACGCGCAAGCGCACAGAACTCGTGTGACTCGAGCGCACACCGCGGATGATCTGCGTATCACTTTTACGTTTCGCACAAAGATTTTACAAAACGACAGATGTTATTGTGCGAGCTCGCTCAGCTGTACAATTAGACGGGCGAGTGTATAAAATTTCGTAACACTGTAGTTGAGAAATTATGTTCGTATAAAATAGCGCCGATCGCGGGCAAGGTGTTCGCCTAATAACTTGCGAATTTTACTTAAAATCTGATAATTCTTCCCTGATAATTTAAACGAGGAAAATTACACTTGCAACGACATTCTTCTTGCCTGAATTTTCTCGATTGGAAAAACGTTTTCGCTCCGCTTAAAATATACTCTGCGCGTATATAAAAAAAGAAGATTTATCGTTCGGCGAGCGATGATTAGCGTCTCGGTTTCGGCGCACGCAAATGCACTGGCTTGTTGTGCAGCATGTGCTCGCATTTCGGGATGTGACGTTCGGCGGCACATTGGTTGAACTTTCGCCCGCAGTGGGGACACTGTATGTAGTCGCTGGTATCGCTGACTGGCGGCGGCGGCAAATCGCTGAGCTTTCCTCCCGCTGCCAAATGCGCTTGCACCTGCTTGGCAGACCGTATGGTGTTGATGAAGTCTTCGTGCTTGCGCCGCCAGTTGGTCTTCACCTCTGGTTTCTTCGATTTCTGAAACAGTGAAGACGCGGCAACCATCCCAGTCTTTTAGAACCAGTCCCTCGTCCTCTGCAGGGCAGCTTCTTTTGCTGTTTCGCGTGTCCTAGTAGGGTGGCCCTTATTTATACGTGTCGAAATTTCTTTGCTCTCACCCCCTAGAACATTTGATAAAAAAATAGTTCCTGAAGAAGTATATTGCAATCGGACAATAGGAAAGGGTGCCGACCAGGTCGTAAAAATTCAAAGCATTGATGAATTGTAAACTTTAAAGCCTGGTCGGCACCCTTTTCTGTTGCCTAATTGCAATAATCTTTTTCAGGGACTACTTTTTTATGAAATGGAACCATATTACTGGGTGAGAACAAAAGAAATCACAGGTTGAAAATAAGGGCCAGCCTAGTGTTCTACTCGTCTCGCTGATTTAGCAGATTGGAACGGAAGTTGCGGAGGATTGGCGGGAAGAGGACGAAGGGCGGAGGGTTCGAGGAGCGAAATAAGGCGTACTGACCTCGGGCTTCTTACTGGTTGCTCTCCTCACGAATGGCTCGAGTTCGGTGCCCTTTACTCGGTACATCATCGCGTCGAACTGCTTCCTCTTCTTCTGGCCCGTCTTGGCGCAGATTTGCTCGTGAAGGCCCACACGATCCTGCGCGAAACGACGCCCGCACATTTTGCAGGGAACAAGACTGTCGCTGTAAGACAGTTTAGTCACAATTGTGGATAACGGTAAAGTCGAATCGCGGCTTAAGCGTTGGGTGCTGGCTACTTTGGTCACACGTGGGGTGCAGAGTCCATTTTTAACCATACTTTCATTCGTGCACACCTTAGAACGAGCTATTTTTTTAGAATCTGATCGTGTTACAATCTACGTTTCTTATCTTCTTCAAGAAGTAATGTTAATGGTAAGAAACATGTTATTAGACAGTTAAGGTGGGTCCACATGGACCCTGTATCCGCCAGGCGAGGATTAAGGGGTTATGCCTGCCTGTAAGGTCTGAAAACACAAGTACTTTCGGGATTTTTTTTAAAAAATTCAAGATTTTTAAATAAAGGAAAGTCGAAAGTTTTATAATCGAAAGTATATATATTAAAGTTCTTGTAATTTTTTTGCACTGCGATATCTAAATAAATAATGGAGTTTATTTATTTAAGCATTTTACGGTGACCACTGCAGCTTTGACCTGGGTCATCAGAAATAAAAAATTCGACCAAATTTAGTTAGTAGATTAGATTATCTAATTCTTAATCGTGGCTTTTTCGATGAGAGGGATTCTGTGGCGAAAATCTTTTGCTCTGGGAAGCCGTCATTTTGTAGCAAGTTAATTTTTTGAGATACTGAACGATTAAGGACTAGATAATCCAATATACTAATTCAATTCCTGTGAATTTTTTATTTCAGATGAACCAGATCAAAATTAGAGTGATCTCCGCAAACAACTGCCCGGAGATCGCTGATATTTTTTTTATTTATTTATATTTTCCATCGCAAAAATGACTACAAGTAGATTAACATGTACACTTTCGAATACATAAAGGTTTGATTAAAAAAGCCTTCAAGTTTTCCCTCCAAAAATTCTCCAATATACAAGTGCTTTCAGACCTCACAGGTAGGCATAACCGTTTAAAGGGATGCTTGTGCGTTGCTCAAAGTAATTAGGAAATTAGTAAAAGTATTTCTATGTTAATTAAATTCAAAACCGATCCGCGAATAGTCGAAACTGCGAATGACGTGTTATACGCCTGTCAATAATCTCGATAAGATGAAGTTGCGCAAAGCCGTAATTGCAGCAACTTCGAATTCAAATGTAAAGTGAGACGGAGAAGTTAGGTTTTTTAATGGAGAAGAATACAGATTTCCTCTGCCTGGAATATTTTCTGCAAGTTATTGCAAACTCTGGCAGAAATTCTCATAGAAACTTTAATAGCTTCTTTCTCCAACAGTACCCAATTAAACTACACGGTCTATTTATATTTTATATACGAACTTTTCGAGCGGAATATGTCGTTATATTATTACTAAATAGAACTTTTAGTAACTGCCTTTTGTCCTCTCGAGCGTTGCGATGAAAATTCTTTGCGAAAGATTTGTAGACTGAAAAAGCTGAGAACGCTCGAGGTCCTTTAATTTTCTATAAAGAGTTCACGGCGGAAACACCAATTACGCTGGAAATCCTTACGCGGCACACGAGCCTGTTCCGCCTTTGCTGGAAGCTGACCCTTTGGACGACGCTGTACCGGAAATTGGCGTCCTCGCCCTCGAAGCCATTTTACCTCTGCTAACGGAAGCCTGCATGGAACTGCCGTTGGACGTGGACGAAACCGATGAAGGGGGTCGACCAGATTGTGTGGGAGGTGTTTGCTTCTGTTTGGTACAAAGATTCGGTAAGATATTTTCAATTAGAAGAAGAACCGGTGATCTCCAAATGTCAGTTTGCTGAGAAACACCTGCAAAGGCTACCTTTTAATTTTGCATCAGCAGAACTCGAGAATTTCGCAGAGATAACTCTAGGTTAATCACAACGCGATGAAATAGGAATCCATGAGCAATAAGATCTGGGACACCCAGGTTAATCGGTGTCAAAGAGCGGGCGACATTTTATCGCGCAAGTTCTTGTCGATACTATTTAGCTGGTTTTAAGCTCACTTCTCGCGTTCCTAACTTCGAGTCGTTTTGGAAAAATTAATAAGTAGCCGAGTGAGTGATAAGAATATTCTATCGTATCATGGATCATTAAATTCTAAATCAATGATCTAGATTATTGTGCTAGGATGCGTGACCAAATTTCAAATTTAATCCCACAGACTTCGTTATATGAAATTATTCTGTTATATAAAATTGTGAGTAATTAAGGAATTATTTGCCATTTAAATACAAGATCTACTATCAAAGTGTAACACGCAACAGCTTTTAAGTTTCAATCCCTTTAAAATAAAGGTAGTCGAGTTCTCAAGTAGCTTTATTAATATTCATTATGAATTATGCGACTATTTATTCAATACCCTTCATGTTTTAATGACCGGCAGCTACTCACTTCGGTGGATTGCTTTCTTAATAACGGCTTCCTAGGTGGACCATCGTTTTCCTTCGACGGCTGCTCGTCGAACTCGATGACAAAAGCGTCGCTCTTCTTCGTCGTAGGCGAGTCGTTATCGTATTTCGTTTCGGCAGTTTGGTCTCGTAAATGCAGACCATTCTCGAGAATAGCGCCATCGACGACATCCGTCGATTTTCTCGTACTCGTCGTAGTAGACGTCGTCGCCGTCTTCCTGTTTCCAATTGGCTCTGTGCCTTTCATAGGTACTGGTCGTTTCGATGGTTTTGTATCTTGAACTTTGAACTCGGTCGAGGGACGCTATAATAAAAGATGCGCTCGTTCAAAACCCTCCACGAAATTATCTGAATAGCTTTGCATTTAAATCACGCTACACCGTTTCTCCGAGATAGTGAATAATCAATTTAATTTCTAACATTGCAATACGAAATGGTGCATGTATATGCATTTATTAATCGCTTCGACGATGTTGGTGGCAGATGCTGCACTTGTCACAGTCATCCGATTGCAAAAAGAAGAAAATTTTCTTAAAGTTAGATAATTCACGCTGGGACTCGACCTAAAATTTTAATTTCATATTTTATTTATAATCTTTTTTTCGTTGATATAGAAAATAATATGAAAAATTTGTCTAAGGAGAAAACATACTTTCTCTTTCAAACGCTACAACTCTTTCAATTTTTAAATATTTTCTTTAAAGTACTTTAAGAAACTTCTATTTTTTTGCAATCAGATGACCGTGATGAGTGATACACATCACGCCAACAGGAGTTACATCGTCAAAGAGGTGGAAGAGATTCCACAATAATTAATAAATAATGAGAAGGATCAACATAAAAAAAATATTTTCTACAATTTTAAAGATGCCTCCTTCAATCCCAGAAGAGTTTAATCCAATATGTCTAACAATTTTTTCGAGAAACAATTCTTAAATATCAGTTACTTTTGGGGCTGTTAGACTAAACTTTTAGGCTAAACTTTTTCTTAGAAGCGACATTTTTATAATCCTGCTTACCCTCGTCACGGTGTCTGGACTTTTCGATGGCGACGAAGGGACGTTCCTCCTCGGCCGGCCGCTCATTTCCGTCGCCTTCGTCGAATCCGGACTCGGGCTCTTCGTGACCCTGAAGGAACGCGTTGCACATTTTACAGACCCCTCCGAATCCCCCGAAGCCTCGCTCCTCCCGCTAAGACTCTCTGATCGCTTCGACAGGGATAACCCTTTCCTATTCCCAACGCGATCCTCGCTGCTAGCTCGACGTTGAACCGAGCATCTCGAGGCATCGCTTGCAATCGCTGACTTCAACGACGACGACGCTCCCGCCGCCCCGCGACGGCAACTTTCGCTCCCGATGGATTTACGAATATCCTCGATCGATCTCAACCGTTTCTCAAGCACAGAACGATCCGAGCCCGACGCACCTGTTGACGCTTTACCCTCTTTCCCTTTGTCCGCCTCTTTCACGTGTTTCACGAATCTCGTCGCGGCCCTCGCAGAATCCGCCATTTCGCTTTTACGTCCCTTTTTACGAGTCGAAAGATGTTCCATGGTCTTCATCGATTCTAGGCTGCACCCCGATCTCGTGCCTCCGGTTTTGGTTCCCTCCGTCGAGCCGACGTCTGGAAAGAGGTTTCTCCTGCACGCTGGTGATTTAGACCTCGCCGTGATTCGAGCGATCTCGATCGAGTCTCTAGCCTTTGCTAATTTCTTCCGACCTCGAGGTTCCTGAGTTATCCAGACTCCCGGGGAAGCACCCGGGGTCTCAGACGCCGTCGATGCTTTCTTCAAAGTCCCCCTCGATAGTTTGTTCTCGGGGCTTGGAGGAACATTTACATCCGCCTGATCGAGTGCTTTCAGAGAGATCGCTCTTGAATCATCCACCGAGCCTGCAACCCCCCACGATTCAACCTCCGCTCGCCTTTTCTCTGTCATCGATCCTCTGTCTTTGCTTCGCCCCGAGCTGCTCCGAGCAGACGCCGCGCCAGCTTCTGTGTCAATAGTATCGAAACGTCTGAGTGCCGTCTCCACTGAATCTATTCTTTCATAATCCTTGCTCGCGAAACTTACACTTTCCGTCGCTGACGCAATGGATTCGCTTTTCCTCCCTTCGATTTCACTCTCGAAAGTGTTCCTTGTTTCGAGCTTCTCAACGACCACGTTCGAAGCAACTGTTTTACATACTTCTCTCCGCGCCTCGTTCCTCTCCGACTGCGATCCCTTCATGATACTTCGAACCAGTTCTATGGATCTTAAAGTTTGAGCCTGCTTATGAGGCGTGGGCGACCTGCGTTGCTTCTTCGACTCACCAAAAATGGGGCTGGCGGATTTCCTTCCGGATCGCAGAGCTTTGGCCCTGTTCCCTTGGCTCGCGGTATTTTCCCTTAACCCGCGTTCCAAACTACGAGAAACTGACTCGTTTATCGGGGAAGGGCTGCTGCTGCAGGAGCGCTCGGTGCTCGACGCGTTTCCCTTCGATCCAACGCCAGTTTCTTCACCTCCCCTGGTGGAATCCCTGGCCCTTCTGGATTCTAAGACTCGATCTGTCCCCTGGTGGTCCTTTTTCGGTGGCTCGAAGATACTCGACTCGAAAAGGGATGCCCTTTTTTTGCCAGATTTGCGCACAGGATACGTGAACAAATTCTCCGCGCCTGACTTCTTCTTGGAATCCCGCGGCGCCTTGCCGAAGGATTTCGAGTAAGTGGTTCGAAGCTGGCCTCGTTGAATTTTCTCCTGTTTTATGTATTGATCGTGCATCGTGATCTCTTGGGTTCCAATGTCCACCCTCGTGGAACTTTTAGGAAGGGATTCTGGGGCGAGAAGTTCGTACGCCGGGGTTCTCGGTGTCGTCGCTCTTTTGTCGACGCTTCTATTCGCCTTGAGCTCTTCCGCTTCATCCACTTTCGATCCGTGTTTCAATTCTACGCCCCCGATGCTTCCTTCCGCTCTTTCGAATGCAGTCCTTCGCGATTCTTTTGCCACCCTCCCCGAAGCGTAATCGCTCCTACTTCCGCCTTTTTGCCGGTTTATAATGTCGCGGATCAGCCTGGTGGATCGTAGGACATTGTTGGACCCTCTGCGAGCGGCTACTTTGCTGTCTTTAGGTGGAGAGAAGTCAGGGCTTTTTGATGATTTGCCTGGAGGTTGGACACTTGTGGAGCTAGTTGGTCTCGATGGAGGACTTTTCGGACGGTTGAGAGTCGAGTCTTTTGTCGATTTGGGTTTGAGGCTTACAGTAGTGGCAGATTTATCTGACTCGTAGCAGAAAAATCCTGGACTTCCACTCCTGGTGTCCACGATCTTTTGTGATCTGGGCGACGGCTCACGGCTGCTGTTTCTACGAACATTAGGAATTATTTCAACATCCTCGGGCAGATTGGAACTATCTGGGCTTTTTGATGATCCGCCTGGAGGGTGGACACTTGTGGAGCTACTTGGTCTCGATGGAGGACCTTTGAACCCTTTGGAGTCTTTCCTCGATTTCGGTGTGAAACTTACAGTCGTGGCAGATTTATCTGACTCGTAGCAGAAAAATCCTGGACTTCCACTCCTGGTGTCCACGATCTTTTGTGATCTGGGCGACGGCTCACGGCTGCTGTTTCTACGAACATTAGGAATTATTTCAACATCCTCGGGCAGATTGGAACTATCTGGGCTTTTTGATGATCCGCCTGGAGGGTGGACACTTGTGGAGCTACTTGGTCTCGATGGAGGACCTTTGAACCCTTTGGAGTCTTTCCTCGATTTCGGTGTGAAACTTACAGTCGTGGCAGATTTATCTGACTCGTAGCAGAAAAATCCTGGACTTCCACTCCTGGTGTCCACGATCTTTTGTGATCTGGGCGACGGCTCACGGCTGCTGTTTCTACGAACATTAGGAATTATTTCAACATCCTCGGGCAGATTGGAACTATCAGGGCTTTTTGATGATCCGCCTGGAGGGTGGACACTTGTGGAGCTACTTGGTCTCGATGGAGGGCCTTTCAACCCTTTGGAGTCTTTCCTCGATTTCGGTGTGAAACTTACAGTCGTGGCAGATTTATCTGACTCATAGCAGAAAAATTCTGGACTTCCACTTCTGCTGTCTCCAACTTTCACTGATCCAGGTGACGAGCCTCGACTACTACTTTTGCCAACACCAGCAGTGATTTTAGTGTCCTTAGCCACAGTAAAGTTGTCAGAGGTTTTTGACGATTTACGTCTAACATCCATCATTTGGAGGTTCGCGAAATTACTCGATTTCGCTCGAGGATTTTTAGATCGTTCATTAATCGAGTGTTTCGGGGACTTGGGTTTCACAGTCTTAGCAGATCTTTCCGTCTCGTAAGAAAATAATTCTGTGGGTGCATTTCTGCTGTCCACAATTTTCTGCGATCTAGGCGATGACAGATGGATAGTTCTATTAGCTGAGTCTGGGGTTTTCATGTCCTTCAGCGACACTGGAGACGAACCACGAGACATATCAGAGCTTCTACCAGTTGCTGTCGATTGAATCCTGTCCCCTGTACCAGCATCTTCATTTCTGGAAGCTCTTTCGCACTGCTCGGAGAAGAATCGCGATACAGAGTTTCGTATATTGTATTTGGAGCTTTTCTTGACGTCTTCCTCAGACATGCGCCTGCTTGACTCCGCAATTCTGCTCGAAACAGTTACGTCAGATTTATTCATGGAGGGTCCAGGAGTTCGAGTCTTCTTCTTAGACTTTGCAGAGTCTGCGCTGGGTTTTGTTATTGTCTCTGGCGTCACCAGCATAATGGTAGAGGATCTGTTAGAATCTCTGAGGAAGAACTGTGGGCTCGTACTGGCTTTCCTTAAAATTCTTTTCGCAGAATCTGGTGATTTTCTTTTAGAAGCGTGAACGCTGGAAGCCTCTCGTTTTCGTGACACGACTCTTGGACTGTCGCTGCGTTTCTCAACTATTTTCTCTGTACGCTCTGGGGATTTGGAAGTGAATTTAACATCATGGTGCATCTTTGTGGCTGGCTTCTCAGATTCTCGATCGAGGAACCTGGGACTTGCACTGCGTTCTTTAGTTAGTCTATCGAAAACATTCGGCGACCCACTTCGAATTGGTTTAGTGTTGATTTTGTCCTGAACCTTTTCGTGAATTATCATCTCATTTTTTATACATTCCGGAGAGGAAGTTCTACTGGACTTGACATTCCTATCCACTGTGTCTATACCCATAGTTGCAGGAGATTTGTTAGATTTCTTTCGTAGATTTTGGTCAAGCTTAGTAAACGTAGTTTTAGACCCCCTTGGTTCTATTTTCATCACTGTGCGTTTAACACCTTTCGAAAAATCTGGAGACAATTTTCCCGCAGTTTTCGTGTCAATTGCGTAAGTAGTAGCAGACTTCTCGGACTCCTTGCAGAAGAATTTTGGACTTGCATTTCGTCGTCCTCTATCTTTTGAAAAATCAGGTGACAATCTTCCAGCAGTTTTTGAATCAATTGCGTAAGTAGTACCAGACTTTTCGGACTCCTTGCAGAAGAATTTCGGACTTGCACTTCGTCGTCCTCTATCTTTTGAAAACTCAGGTGACAATCTTCCAGCAGTTTTTGAATCAATTGCGTAAGTAGTGGCAGACTTCTCGGACTCCTTGCAGATGAATTTTGGACTGTCGCTCCTTCCCCTAGGATTCCTTCCAGAGTCTGACATCAGTGTTTCTCCTCTCAGAGGGCTTCTCTTTCTGGTATCCAACCCTATCTGCAAAACCTTTCGCGCCCTATTCTTGACAGCTTCATTCCCACTACGAAATCACAACCAATGTATAGCAATTCCCAACCGAAGATAAGAATACAAGCTCCGGCATCCTTATCTGGTATCCCCCTTCAACTTCTTCTTCCTATTCTCTTCCTCATTATACATATCGTGTGTTAATCTTGCCATAAAGTTGCGGTTAGAGGGCACAGATAGGCAGAATGAATCGGCAAGAGACAAATGATTTTGGCGTAGGTATGACTCCCCCTCGCAGCGTGATTAAGATCATTGAGCAGGAGAAAGCTGGGACGTTCTGTTGGCCTTCGATCTTTGAACTCCGTCCGATCGACTTTTTGTTAGGTTGGTTACGAAGGAGCGCTTCAAGCGTCGCGAAAAGCCACCACACTTCTCCGCTGATTTGCGTGAAAAGCTAAGAGATTTCTCTGGGATCATTGATAAGTTCGCGGCTGCTATTCCTCCCCTCCGCTGGATGAGGCTTCGTGCTTCGGCGAAGGGTTGTTATGCTGATGGCGCGTATAATGTCCTTTCGCCTGAGTATCCTCTCGCTGATAGCGGTTAGGCAGACGCGAGTCAGGGCGAGCATCCTGTTCTCGTTGCGAGGAATCGAAGACGCTGCGCCTCTCTGCCGGAAACGCGTCGTTTAGGTGCTCCTTCGAGGGCGTCCGCTTCCGGGGGTGGGCTCGTGTATTGTTAGGCTACTACGGCTGCGTAGGTTTAAACGATTCGGTGCCTAGTCAGCGATTGCAATTATGCAACGAGAAATTAATCGGCGGGGACGAAAGCAGCTGACGGATTGTTAGCGCTGATTGCCAATTAGCGGGCAGAGAATTTGCGATTTGTCAAGGCTCGATGCGATAATCGGGGCCGATAATCTAGTTGCGTTTAGAGGCATCCCCGATCCCTACCAGCCAGCTGAGTAAAACAATTTGTGCGGACTTCTCTCGAGAGGTCGTTGCGTCACGTGCCACGTTCCGGCGATTAATGTGTAATCAGTGATTGTTCAAATGTGTATTTAGTAGATGCTTTGAGTCATTTCGGTGTTCTATTAAGGGAAGTGTTTTAAAATGTAACTTTCCCAAACCGAAAATTCTGATTTCAACTTTACTTTTCTTTTGGTAGTGTGATGGTGCATAAAAAGCTGAACAGTTCTTATATTTAAAGTTTTGGTCTACCTCGCAGCGTTATAAAGTTATATTAAAAAAAGGAAACAACGCGATAGTTTTAAGGGCCGATTTCACCTTTTTCAGAGTGAATTTTCGCAGAAGAAAAAATTTCTCCTGGCAGACTCCAATATGCTTTAGATTCACGCGAAGTTTCATAAAAATCAGAATTTTTTGGGTGGGAACGTTTCCTTGTTAGTTTTTGCTCCGACTTCGTTGGCATCTTGGATGATAATTTACCAGAGGGATTTTATAAAATTGTGGATAAGTGAATCTGAATGTGGCGGTGTCGCAACGATTATCTACAAAATCCGAACAAACTTTTGCTCAATCTAATACTCTTCAGATGAATAGGAGATTTTGAAAGATTTTATGGTGGAAATATTCTATGAAATATTGCGAGAAGAATAGAGAAATGGTTACCACAGCTGACGCTTTTATCTACTATATTACAAAATGTTTCTTTTCAATTTTATTCATATACTCTATCTCATATCCCTCACGATTTTCAGTGCATCATCATTCATGTTTTCTTATTGTCCACATACCTGGAAGTAGGCTTCGCCGGGAATGCTGGGTCGGATCGTTTCTTCGGAACGCTGATCGTGTTTGAATTCTTCGCAATGCTATTGCTACGCCTCGCGTTCGCGTTTTTGAAGCGTTCCAGCCGAGCCTCCGCTTGCGTTACCTTCCTGGTACCGCTTTGTTTTGGAAGCTTGTCAGGAACATCCACCATGAAGTCATCCGGGAATTGTACGCTCTCGAGGTCATTTTTAACACGGTGCTTCAGCGTCTCGTCGTACTCCATCAAGTGAAGCTTCGCCATCATGCGGTTCCTCTGTATCGTGTCTTCATTCAGAACCTCTCCGACACGCGTCTTCTCTCAAGCCATAGATACCGTTAGATAAAATTCAATTTTCCACCAAAAAAAAGTAATTACTTAATCACTAAAAAACAATTCTTAATACGATTCATTCCTAAATTTGAGATCCCAGGGATAATAAATTTCAAGAATATCGAACTTTCGTTTTAAAAAATGGCACACTTGTGACTTATTTTTATTACTTTTATCACATGCAACAACTAGCTTCACACACAAAACCACAATACTCAGATTTCTATTTTCCCGCAATCTCAATCGCGTTTAGTTAAAATGGTACTCCCTGAAATCTTAATTCAGTAGTTCGAGATCGTACTAAGCAGACGCGCTATTAGTGACATCATCTCGTTACGTAAGAGAAGGAAATGTCGAGTAACGAATCACCTCCTCTCGATGGTTCCCATTCGAGTACTGCGCGACGTGGTTCTCGTTCCCAAACTCGTCATCGTCCGTGTGCTGCTCTCCAGAAGGACCAAACGATTCTCGAGTGACCTCCTCGTGATAGGAGACGACCGGTTTGCCGTCGTTTAAATTGCTGTTCACGTCGGACCGGGCCACTCGTTTCACAGTCACGGACTGCCGGTTCACCGTCAAATTTCCGTTCCTCTGCACCCCGTTTCCGTTCGTTTGCTTCCGCGGTTTGTTCTCCAACGGCTCCAGCGGGTAGCTCCTGTCGATGCCCTTCACGGTGGTCTGTCGCCTCTCGTCGAACATCTGCCTCACCTTGGTAGCCGGTGTAGTTTTGGTGATTACTCAAGCTTATCTACTATTAGGCGGTTTAGTAGGTGCTTAAGCATCTTGCAGCGTGAGTGATATGTTTATAAGCATTGGTTCCGGGTGGAAATCTTGTTAAGGGTACAGCCATGAGAATCGAACAGTTTTCGTAGCGTGATCTTGGAGTTTAAATGTCGTTAAAGGTCTACTTATTTGTACTACACTGTAATTTTGGATAATTGCAATATACAGTGTGCAGGGGAACATGGAAGGTCTTAATTGAGATTCAGCGAAACAGATTTCAGTCGCAGGTAATTAATAGATACTTAAATCTGTTTTAGTTTGTGTACGTTTTTTTTAGAAGATTCATGCGACGGGTTAAACATCACAGCTCCAAAAAAACAAGTTCAATCCATATTATTTTGATATTCTCCTCATTCACCGATGTACAGTGCGGGACAAAAGTATTGGGACACCTTTTAGAATAGAATAATTTTTTTAAAATTGGTCCAAATGACTTGAGTTTTTTTGAGAATCTAGAATGATTAGTTTGCTATTTAGGTGACATGTTTCGACATTTTGAAAAAAATTACAATTGGTTGGAATATAAAAAAAAATGGTGATGGTTGTTTTTTCAATTTTGTTATCTGACTCTGTAATGACAATTTAAAAAAATTCCTATGGTAGATTTAAGTAAGTTGTATACATGCTGAAAATTTCATCGAAATCTCTTATACTGTTTTAAAGAGTGTCCCAATATGTACTTTTCTCCGGCACTGTAACTTCGCATTTCAAGAGACAGGTTTCACGTTCAAACAAAATTGAAGTTACCAATTCCCATTGCGGTCAAGGTTGGCGAAACTCTTACATATTTCTTCCATCATCATACTGATTCTACACTCTACTGTGCACACTAAATTTTCCCAACCTCCCCTTTTTGCTGAAATCTAATTCACATCACACCTCCAATTTCTATAAAAATGATAAATGAAAAAGAGTCGCATTCGTGGAACCAGGAACGAGGAATGCAAAAGCTGCGAATTGCGGCTTGGAAGCACAATGCGGCCATTGCGCCATTCAAGAAAGCGTAGCGTGAAACCGCGTTACGGCAAGTTATAGCGTTTCCACGCGAAGAATCGCTCACCTTTCCACCCTGCGAGGTCGAGGTTGCGTGGCTGCTGGTCGAAGTTCTTGTGACAGTGTGCTGGCTGATGGAGGAGCCATGATTCGAGCTGTTGGATCCGGCGCTGCCTCGTTGCACCACCTGATAAGCCCTCTGCTGTTGCTGGTCGTAGAGCTGCAGCAACTTCTGCTCCTTCTCCTGCAGCTGCTTTTGCTGGAAGCGGGCCTGCGACAGGCGCGTATAATTGTTCTTAATTTTCATCATGTTTTGATTACGGGAGAAACCTGTCTTCCCAGTGAACCCTTTCGAGCTTGTTCTTTTTGATATGTAATAACTCAGCGTTGGTACTTGGAAAATTTAAGGAGGAAACGTGGTGAATCCTTGGAGCTCGGTTTTGTTACACCCTGATGACTTTTAATAAGGATGTGTGTAGGAATTGGGAATAATTTGAGTGGTGAATTATTTATGAACTCCCTTTTAGCGATTCATGATAATTAGGGGATGATCTTTGGGATGCAGATATTTTATAACTCTTTTAAACTTCCTTCGAATAATAATTCTCTTTAGTAGTTCAAGAACACGGGTTCACACTTAATTGAATAAAAACATAGGCTCAATTTTCCGCACTTTAAATACATAAATATCCCCTCGAAAGTTATAAACTGTCTACTTCGTGGTTTCTTAACAATTCCCAAACACAATTCCCCCGTTGGAGTAATTAAAAGACTCGATATAAAGGTAGAAAATACATTAACGGAGCACACACACACGCGTGACGGATTTTATTCAAATCGATGGATCTGTGGATCGTTTAGATGACGATCTTTCGTGAAAATAATTAAACAAAGGCCGTGATTCACGAGTGGAGGTAACGACAGCTGGCCTACGACTCCTGCTTAACCGCAGCTCGTACCACGATGGTTGCACTATGTAACTTGCACGCGCTATAGTGCAGTTGCGAGCGATGCATACGAGGGGCCACCGTGCAATCTCATCGATTCCTTTTAACCTACATGCGAAGGGGTTAGTAAACCCGTTACCAAGGGCTAAAGCATATCGTTTGACATGGTGATACGGTTACGCCTGCCATTTTTCGTCTACTATCGCGCTAATTAAATGGGGAACTCATCCATGAATTCCGTGTGCAATCGTGACGGTTTTTCGTTAGACTAATTGTAAGAGTACTTTTTGTGTGGGATACTTTCGTGGCTCGTAACTGATTTAAGCTAGTTCTGTTTTTGCTAATTGAATATAATTGAAATACTAATTGCGAGACACAGAAGTGTCTCGCGTGGAAGAGCTGAAAGAAGTACGTGTATTACTTTCATAAAGATATGGGAACATGATTGGAGTTATTATATAGCGATACCAAAGTTTCACTTCTCAATTTTATATAATGATTTTGGCTGACAGAAATGAGACCCAGCCAATTTTCTGTTAATTATGAGTGTTAAAAAAGTAAATGACCTTTTCCTAAATTACTCACATTATCAATAGAGTTCCATGCAAAACCGAAAGGCGGCGATGAGATGATTAAAGGTGGAAAACATAGAAGATGCAAATCAGAAAGAGGATAAATTAATTAAGGCTAATTAAATTACTTCGACATTGTCCCTTTGAATATCTCTTAAGAGTGAATTAATTAATGAATGCTTTGATATAGTAAAGAACTGAAACAAGTTACATTCAATTTTATATTTGCCTGATTTTCAAACAGAGGATTCTAATTAAAACAGAAAGTGCGCAGCATTAAAAACCTGCGCCACATACTACGCCCTTGCGCGTAATCAGAGTTATTAAAAGAATTTGTATATTCCTCTCAATAATACCGGAAATATAGCATCGCGTTCCGTGTACCTTTAAATTAAATTCCTGTCCCGATATTTATATTTCATTCTTTCACAATTGCGCACCCTGTACCGAGTCAATCTTCTACAACATCCTAATTGATATTCGATTTATTCAATCCGAAGAAACACAATATATCAACCGGAAAAAAGAATGGAGCTGAATTAATTAGAACATCGATCTTCTGTCAAGGAATTAAACGTCGAATCGTATAAAATATTCAAGACGAGTACATCAGGGGTACATCCAGTTGCATAATCGACACGACACTCGTTGATCGATTCTCGGCCTTGCATGACGATTCTAGCTAACGTAAATTAGCTTGTAAAATTTTTAGATCCAAGTAAGTTCACGAGCATTGTACTTAGGGAATACGAATTAGTCTAGTAAATTATAAACGCTATCGACAATCTGTGTCAGCAGTACACTTTACTGATTGCAAAAATATTACCTACTTAACCTACTGCAACGCGCAGGGGAATATTCGTGCCATTTGCTGCCTTCAGCGGCTTCTATCGCGCGACTTTGAAATGTGTATACGCAGCTCGTTGCGTGCAAGGCGATGAGCAGGATCTATCTTCGATGAAAGATCAAGCATTGTTTGATAATCAAGAGCAAACTGCTAATTGGATGCACGCCGAATCGGTGGACCGACAATCAAGCCGTCTACTAATTGATTTATTCCTAATGAGGCTGGACCCCTGACCGCTTTGCTTTGTAAACGTGTCTCCTGCGTGTACGCGTACAAATTCGAGATGGAGCAAGTGTTTACACGTAATTCGCGATGGTAACCATTACCAGTCACAATTATCCTTGTATTGATTGCTTGGATTGATTCGATTCTGTCCATCTGCCACGGTTTCGTAACCGTGGCTAGCGATGGACCACTATTGTTACGAAAGTTCGAGGGAATATGACTTCGAGATTGCAGAATTTTTATGGGATATGTTCTATTTTGTGAATCAAAGTTAATCCTAAAAGTTTATTTAGCTTAATTTGTAATTTGTAATGGATTTACAAATTTTGTAATTTTTTTTCGAGTAAGTATGAGATATATTTTGAAACTGCAATGGGATGAGACATATGTTATCAACTTTCACGTCCAAAATTTAACACCTGATCTTACATAGCACTTTAAATATTCTAAGTATCTTTCTGGAAAACTAAAAATTTATGCGAGTAAAAGTTTTTTAACTGAACTGGTAAGTCGAATCTACTTGCATGCATTACATTTTCCTGAGTGGGAATACAGGAAATTGGTAGAGGGAATGTTGGTTCCATTTGAGAAATGTGTGGAGTTGTACCTCGTATGTGCATCGGTGCACCTTTTGAAAACGAAAATGAGCACAAGAAGATGGACTTCCCGGGGAAACATATTTCGCTGCGAATTTTTTCAATTTTTACTTAAAATGAAAGTGCAGCTACAGTCGGTGCTGTTAGGATCATTTAGTATAATAAGGTTTATTTAGGTCGAAAACTGCGCTGGTTTGTTTTATATTGTTTATACCGCACAATTAAATCTTTAATTCCTTAATTATTATCCTCTGGCCAACTGCGTGTTCGTCTTCCATACAGTAATCATTGCTTTGTTTCTCTGGTAATTAAATTGCCAGTTTCCATTAATAGCGAAGAGTTTCAAAGGATTTTGGCGAAAATCCAAATAAATTCAGCAATAATTCTCTGATTTAACAGAACATATTATAGCAGCCTAATAAATGCCCGAATTAAACTGAAATTTGTATCATATAGAATAAGAGCATTTAATCATTTATCTACTGAAATTCGACGATAAATTGTTGAATTAATTAGTATGATTAGTAATTTCCTAGCAATTTATCTTCAGGTGTTACCGAAATTCCTTGTATCCAGTACAGAGTGTCTTATTATTCGCAGCGTGAGCAGGGCGTCGATTTGACACTCTTGGATTATGGATATCTGTTTCACGTTCTGTAATTGCAAACTGTTTACAAATCGTTAACAGTTCGCCCACGTAACGTTAACAATCGATCGACATTACGGGCACGCGATTTCTGTGTAGCGTGTTCGTGGAAAAGAATTTTTATTATTTTCAAAGCGTGAGATGCGCGAGGGAACAACTATGTCGTTTTATAGGGTAATTCTCTTTTTACGATAATTCTCCCTTTTGGAATGTTCCAAGGCACTCCACGAATATGACAATTTCTACCATCTAAATAGAGTTCTCTTCCTCCAGGGTTTCATCGTAACAATTACAACTTCCACTATAAATTGCTATTTAAATATTTCTAAATTTAATTTTCTTACTGAAAATTGCATGATCTCACTTTGTCGCTGGAATGATTTCTTTTGTACACCTAAATGATAATTTATACATGGGATATAAAAATTGACTGTAGTCTTTTTAAGGAGAGCGTACACCTAGATATGCCAAAAAGATTGATTTCCTTTTTTTTACATATTGTTAGTGTTTAATGTTAATATATTCTTAAAAAAATATGAAAGGACGCCAGTTTTTAGGCTTCCCTAGACATATGTCCCCTCTTAAATAGAATATGTCAGCTTTTATAATTTGACAGGGGATTTTTAAATAACGAGGGGACAATGTGAACTTTACCATTCAAACTTGATTAAAATTCTGGAGCATAGATCATTATTTATTGCCAATACACGATTTCGAAGGGTGAAACACCCCCTTCAATTTAAAACACTCCTCCAGAGTATATCCAATCAATATCAAGCAATTTTTTAAATTACTATTTAACACAATTAAAAAAAGAATTATCTCCACACTCCATTGCCCCCATAAAATCACCCAACGATCACCCAAATCGCCCGTCAACCCCTCCGCACACTAAAACGTCATTTCTTACCGAACCTGAACGCATCCAGCCACATCTTCACCGCGTCTTCCACATCTAACGAATACAAACAGTCATACACAGCAGATTACAATAAAAGAGCGTCCCCGGACCCGAGACAAAGGCCGCGGGAGGGCGGGGTGCAGGAAAACAGACGTCGACGTATTATTATTTCCGAAAATAGCGGTGGAAGCGCTCGCGCGTGGGCGCAGTCGAAAACCCGACACGTAAGAGGAGTACGTTCAACTTGCTCTTAAATAAGACGCCGGGTTACCGTGCAGGTCCACGGAGCAGAAGAAGAGGCGCAGAGTGGTCCGAGGCAAAGACAGAGACGGGAGGAAAAAAACATCGCAGGTACATTAAAGAAACGAGAAGCGACGGAGGAAAGGAGGTCAACGGCGAGCGTTTCGCAAGAAACCTCGCGATGTTCTGCAATTTGGCACGTATCAAGGATACGGCGAACGAGAGGAGCAAGGATCACGGAGTAAACAGAAGTGGCAACCCAGATGAATAAACGATGCACGGCGTGTCCCGTGATGTCGCGGTGGAAGCGGAACGAAGGACGATCGAATTTTGATTAATGGAGATGCCCGAATGTATGCACGCCGAGCAATTAACCGAGAAGCATGGATCGAGGTGGAGCGAAGGAGGACATCCAGCGCGGCCTCTGTGGACGGGAGGGATTTCCCGGTCGAGGTCCTGGTCCATTGCACGAGGAACACTGGCTGCCCTGTCGCGAATACCGGCGAACAGAAAAGGCGAGACGCGCCGGGCCGAGCGCCGCGTGAATGACACGCGAACGACACTCGAACAGGCGTTCTGGAAGGCAAAAGGAAAAGAGAATGGTAGCTTCCTCTGTACATGGGCATGTGTGTCAGAGCCACGATGCCCTGCCACTGTAGATGGTCTTCCACGCCCGATTCATGCGTGAGCCACGACCAGCTGTGGCGCTGTTTCTTCTCGAATTCAACGATCCTACATCGAGTGGGGTCTTGGTGAAGTTGGTGTGGAGCTGGAAGTCGACAGGGATGGGACGAAAAATGTCTTCATGGTTATCAGTAATGCCCGTTTTTCGTTGATAAAATTGAAATTATGCAATGGAAAAAATCCCTCCGTCATTCAGTAGATTGTCATATAAAAAATAAGCTCACAAATTTTCAGGAAGATTGGTGAAGTAGCTTTTGAGATATTTTGCTCAGTGTTTTTAAAAAGGCTTCTTGGATGTCGTTATATTTTTATTATAAACGTAAATATTTTCTGCAAAAAAATTACTAAATGTTCTTTAAATGTTGCTCTTTTAAGTGCGAAAAGTTCTGTAAAAATATATGCTTCTAACCCAAGGAAAGGAACTATAGTCTACATCTCCGCGATGCCAAGAAAACACCACAAATACCAAACCAAAGCGCCACTCCGCATTCCCCGAAACTGCTAGAAAGAAAAAACTCGTAGGAAGCAGTTTCAGAGACAGTACCCTGTCGTTTAGATTGGGGTAGGTGGACGTGAGCTCTTGGGCTGCCCAGGATGTTTCCATATTCATAGAGACCCCACGTGGCCCCAGTTGTTTCGGCTGAATAGACGCATTCTTGCCTGGCTTCTTACGTTCTTTGCGTTTCATCGTTGGCTTTCACACCTCCCATCAGCTGCAACTGCTTCGAAGAATAACACTATCGTATCTATTCACACGGTCACTGGTTCCCTTCGGTGGAAGCAGACATTACACATTATCCCGCTCGCGTCACTTCATTGCCGGGGGATAAAATCGCGAATGCTAGCCCTTTGATTTCACGGCCCATTGTTCCCTGACGTAATGGTCCACCTCCCCACTAAATGTTTGCACGTGCACACAGCTTCGAACTTGGCGAAAATTCCGAGCTTACGTCCCTGCTCCCAGGAACGTGTGGATGTTCATCGCGAGACGCGATATTACGTTTCCCTCGAAGGTCGGCCTTCCAGATGTCAAGTTCGTGCTCTTCCCACCGCGAAAGTTCTCCAGAGCTATAGCACACGATAAACCAGCAGATATCCCGGCGTTATCAATGAAATTAGTCACGTGTGAACGTGACGAACGTGAGAAACGTTTTGTTCGTTAGAAGTTGTGAGTGAATTAACGTGGGGATACAAATTTTGAAACTCGGTAAGCTGATTGCCATTACATCTGCAATTTATCGTCGAAAATTGAAGAAATCTACTGCAAACTGTTATTGCAATTTATATATTTGTTGAACAGTAGGTCTTGAGTAACTTTTGCATTATTTACTGTATTTAAATACTAAGGTGCTTGAAGATATTTATTAGAAACTTCTATAGTTCCATACCACATGAATTTAATATCGAGTTCGTCACATGGTTTGTGATTTCTAGAATCTTTAATGATACTAGTTTTCTGTCAGCGATGAATGCAGAACAATCAAGGGTAAATCGTAGACTCACTATGAAAAAACAGAACAGTGGCACTGCGAGGGCTGTCATCACAACTGCGTTGTTACCAACCGCCGTTTCCTATCGTTCCAATGGCGCGCATGTGCGGCTTTCCTACCCTTGGAATGTTAATGACAGCGCCTGCTATCACGAATCACGGTTATCGAGTGAAGAAAACTGTGATGGCACTCGTGGTAGAGTTTACTCTCGTTTCCACCACTGTACATATTTAATGGGACTTCCCTTTGAAATCTTTTTGTTCGTATCGCGTGGATGGACGTGGAAGGTTTCGGAGGGACGAAAACACGAAGAGTCAAATATAAATCTTACCAATAATCGATCGTGACGTCGATTAGACTTGTTTACCTTCGTCCAAACCTTATTTCGTTTTGGAATAATGATGACTGGGAATACCTCGCGACATATTCAGTATTGATTTACGTTTTGTGACGTTATCTTTGACGTCGAGGAGTTGACTTATTTTTTGCTTGACTTGTTTCTTTTTTTTTAATTTTCCGTTGCCACACCCGGCTATTGCTCGAGGAATTATATTTTGAATGGAATTTATTAGACTGTACTATTATTCTGGAAATTGATAATTTAAATGTTATGCGAGGATTAGTGTCAGGAAAGTTGGCTCGGTTGCTTATGCTTTCTGATATCTTTCGTTCGGTTTCTTGAACTATTTTGATCGTACTTGATAAATTCGGGGTAGTTGTACGGGTTTCGTTGATACAAGTCGAATTACTTGGTACTTTGCTTCTGATTGCGTTAAAATTCAAAGTTCAAGGTTTCTAGAATTAAATTTGCACGATCCTTTGCGTGATTCACGTCTTATATGGAGATTCCTCGAATTTCTTTATAGGTGCGTTTGGAACGTAAATTATAAACTCGAATTAGCACGCGATACGCCACTACCGAATTTCAAATTTTAAAAGATATTAGGGCTATCAAAAGTAACTAAAAAAATTACCATTCTATATATTTTCTCTTAACACAATATTGACCGTCAATTTTATGCAAAATGTAACCCGTGTCACCGGCTATTATTTCATAATTGAATATTAAAATGCATAAATCTGCAGCTATTTTATATACTTACATAAAACGACTTACAATTAGATTGTGACTGATCTACAATGTTTTAAAAAGTAGCAATCCCATTAACTCCTTTCAACTACTCTTCCTCTACTTTGATTCAACATCGAACTAAAAAATTCGCTAGTCCTCCCAACAAGCATTTCACTTTCAATGCACATGGCTATCATTCAAGAAATTTCATTATGACACACTTGTTCCACAAAGTGGTCACAAAATGTCCCTCTTTTCTGTCCCTCACAGCGGTATAATTAATACCTTTAATACATAAATCTATCGCTTCCTTAAAATAAGAGTATATACCGTGGGATCACAAAGACCAATACTACTTTTCCACCAGCCTCGCCCAATCTATCTAAAGCCCAATTCCTAGGTACCAGGGAAGCGAAGCCCTTGCCATTAATCGGTAATGTATCTTGGCCTCTTACAGTTCCTGATCGCAATTGTTCGGATGCCTTCGCGATCCACTGCATGTCCTATGTACCCGATTCGGACGGGCCAGCTTTTCATCCGCGACTGCGATTCGCGAATAAACAGGGAATTCGTGGTATTCGTCCCCGGTCGGTAGAAATTCCAACTTAGGAGAGTGCAGGGTTCAAGGTTTGTCGAGAGCATCGTCGGTCGTGCGAGATGATTGGTTTTCGGTCTGACGACCATCGTAACGATTCCACTGGAGGAGCCTTGCCTTCCCGCGCAACCTGCCCCTGCACGCGCGGGGATTTCTGCGTTTTCGTTTGCCACGGGCGTGGAACACCGCGATCGCTTTGTTGCGGGCAGCTATTTTCTAAATTGCTCGGTCAACAGGTCGGATAATCAATAGGAACTACTGGACGATTCTGAACTGAGGGGTGTGTCTGAGAACGACTACTAGGCAAATATAGGAATATCGAATTTAATGGTAGGAAGTATGGTCTTAGAAGCGGTAGTAGACTAATTGTTTCGTTGATTGTATTGATTCTTCGTGGATATTTTCGGCGATCTTTTTGTAGAATTGTTTGTTAATGTGGGGAAGGTTTATGAATTACTGTTTATGTCATTCATCACATTAACAGTAATGTGATGAATGTATTTTGTGAAATAATGTAGAGAAGGCTTGGACCTCTGTGTTATTAATATTTAGAGATGTATTTTAGTTAGGATATTTTTTGGGGAACTTGTGTTTGGTTTCTTTGGAGTCCAAAGGATTTCTGTTTATACTACTATAGTATGTACTACTGTGGGAAAATATTGCAATGAATTTAGCATTGAGAACTATTTGCACACCAGGTACCTCTAGCTGATCTTAAGGGGGATTCTCGTAACTACAACTTCTTCTTACAGATTATCATGTAAGTAGACTCCTTTCTTCCTTGAATAAAAATGACTGGTTAACCAAAGAACTGCATCAGAAGCATTGAAAGACCTCACAATCATAAATGAAGAACCACGGAGTCAGGGATTATAAGTCGGAGCTCCGAATCAGAATGTTAAAGATTTTATTCATGAATGTAAATATATAGAACCTACAGGATAACAGAATCATGATTCGAGAAATATGAACAGATATATTTATGACTTCATTAGCTAAAACTTTTTTCATCAGCACGAACAACAACAATTTAGATAATTAAATCATGATGCAATTAACCAGTGCTCGTGGCTATCAAAGCTTCTATCATTTTACCACAAAGTATATAACCCAAAATTATCCCAGTTTCCTCAGAAATGTCTCGATCACCTCCTGCACGTATTAAATTAATACCAGGCACTACCTCTGACCAATCGAGCAATTCTAAATGAAAATTAATTAATGTCCTCGTTAAAATCGCTCGAAGAGCGGTTCGCGAGCGGAGTCTCTGAAAACGCGATGTAGAAAGCCCAACAAACATTTCACCGAGCTGCATGGGCCCCGATTAAAAAGACCGCTAAACCGTTGCCATAATTCATCAAGAGTACAACGCGATACGTACGCGTTAATGAATCCACGCGTGGGTCGATTAAGATGGAAGATAGATACAATTTAGTGTATCGCGTGCTACCTGCTGCAGGCTAAATAGACCGGAACTAATACAGTTTCTAGTTACAGGCAGCCCATCGTCCCTGCCATTTTAATTTCTTTAACAATGCCATTATTCGAACACGACAGCGACGAGTGAAAGATATAAAAGAGAGTTTTTAATTATCGCAACTAAGGCTCCATTAAATGTTGCATCAAAGATGTGTCACCAGGACAAACACTTTTCTGGACAAATGATACGTTTCGAGGAAATTACGTTAAGTAAACTGTGAAAAGGAAGTATGAGAAGATAGGTTAAGGTGAAAGTCAATTGTGGTAATTGCTTTTCCACTTGAAACCCTTTTGTGGCTCGTATTTGGGGCAGATTTGCACATTTCCTATTCCTTTTGATTTTCATGAAACTGAAATATGTAGTCCCGGTGGAATTAGGGGGATTTAAGACATCATTTTAAATAAATTCTTGTTTTTCAAAGTTACTACAAGTTTCCATTTTTAAAAACAAATCCTTCGAAGCCCTCTTTTGAAATATGATTCGATTATAATTTTGAATTCACATCGAGCTGTACAATTTCTTTTCATCGTTACTCTATATTCAGAGTAAAGCAATTATCCCTTTTAAAAATACAGAAACGTCACACACGTTACTTTATTAATTACTCAGCGTCTGTGTGCCGACAAGACGAGTCAACTCCATCGATTCTGACTAGCGTGCACACGCGAGCGAAGCGTTACGCGTTTACGAAATCAGTCGACAGACACCCAGTGGGACTTGGTGCGCATGTAAAGCAGACACTGTACCTCGTAACGAAGCTGAACGCAATTTTGCATCGCGTTATCGTAAGCAAGGGGAACCTACGATCCGAGGGAACGTCTCTAACGAAGCTTCGGTATGTACACCCTCAGCTCACGATCCAACAGCGTATGGTGGCGCATACAAGGATGCAGAGTAATTTTATCGACTCGGTTTATCGTGCACGCGAGCAAAGTGGCTGGCTTCTAGAAAGTTTTGCGACTCCTCATTGAAATCGTCTCCTGCCGCAAAGCGGAACTTCCATAAGGGTAAGTTTACGTTGAGAGCTCCGATAGACGATATCACAGCGGCGATGAGAGCGAGGCGTAGAAATACATTCTGTAGTTTTATAATGGAAATGTTTACATTGAAGCAGTGAGCAGAGCTACGTTTACTAAGAGATGACCAACGATGCAAGCCTCCGATCGATGCTTTATAGTTTCTATCGCAGCTCCAACGTAAACGCAGTCCTAACGCAGTCAATCTTTTGGAAAATGCGTGTATTTGAATGTAAAATTGCAGATACTATTAGAAATAATTATTTTGTAGCTTTGTTGATTCATTTTGTCGTTTGCAAAGTGAAGTTTAAAATTTATTCAGGTACTATTTTTATGCTCACTTTATATTCCAGAGGCTGATTTTGCACAGAGACTAAAGATTTCAGAAACAGGTAAGACCATCCTTTGCTTAAAAATATTCCAATATAACACAATATTTAGAATCAAGATTGAAGCATGGAAGAATATCTCAGCCCTCTTTGTGAACCGTTTTCTTTCCGAGCAAGACGGAGAAGTAGAAACGTCCAGTACGTAGTCAGACACGCGTTATCGCTTCGCTCTGTGGACTTCTTTAAACTTACGCTTCAAAAACGATTGCAAATACACTACCACTTATGTCTATTCTAATATTGAATACAGAACTGAGCTGCTGCAGAAATTCTAACGTTGAAAATTTGAAATAGCATTCAGTACCTACTAAAAAACTCTCGCTGTAACTAATCACTATCGACAAGTAAAAGAACATGCTCGGTTTTCTTATTAAAGATAATATATGTAAACTAAATAGAATAGTAATTAAACCAATATTTAAAAATCTTCATTTCGAACATATATTGCTTTTCTTTCAGAGTGCGTATGATTATTCTGTTCCTCAATAAACCCCAAATATAGATCTCTATTTAAAAACACAATTTACTATTAAAAAAATCAAGATAGTCTTCAAGGAAATAATTGATGCATCAAAAGCTCGATTAAATCGTTCCGGTTATTTCGCGACACGAGTTCTTAGCGTTCCGCGAAAAAACGATGTTTCTTGCACGCAGGTTGTTCGTTCCTAGGAAGTTGAACGCGGATTCTTGCGTGGAACGGCGACGTTAATGCGCAAAACTGCTTGACCATAACCACGATACGTTTACTTCTCGATACCCACGCCTGACCTTCGCAGCCTCTGAGGTGCGAGAGAACGAAAAACCGCCTAGAGAGCTCGTTACGTCGTGGTTGCTCGGGGATACGCGCAATTGCATGCTCTTGCGATAGGCGCAGCGCAGACAGCTTAATTCCCTCTCATGGATATCAACAGCCTGCCATAAAACATCGCCCCCCGTCAGATCCCTACACTCAATCTTCTCCTCCTCACTTGTCTCCATATTTTTAATAAAAATATCCCTCAAGTATTTAAAATTAATCACTGAAACCCTACGTTTCCGTTTTTAAATAAAAGTTCCTCTCAAGTATTAAATATATTATTTTAAATAAATCACGCAATGTGGATTAAAGGAAATTCCAAAGAAACTTTTAATATATCAATTCGTCCCGTGGCTTGTTAAGCGTACAAAAATCTGTAATGTCGGCTCGAGACAAATGGAGCTGTGGGTGAGCAGAAAATAGGGATCCGTAACAGAAGTATACTGAGCGCACGGTTAATTGCCGCGTTATACTTTACCGCGGGCCGCTAACGATCCGAAAAAGCGGCGGTAAGTCTTTCTTACGTTTCGCGGGCCGAGTGGAAAGCAAAGATGTTTCCCTTCGACGGCGGGCGCTCTCTTGCCTCTAAAGAGGATTCTTCGCCTCGACCTCGACCATTCGCGCGGGCCAACCGAAGAGAAACTGTTTTCTGCTCTCGTTGGGAAACCGCTCGCCGAGATATTCCCGAATGGAAGAAGAAAACTGCGCTTCGAGATCTACGATTAAGCTTTTAAGATCACGCGTATCGCTCGATACCTTAGCCCAGTTCTCCACTGACTTCGCCGCCTCGGGCGCGCAGATAACATCTTTCAGGGTTAGATTTTCACTGCAATTTTACGGCCGCGAATGCGCGAGAGGCGATTAGTAGCTGTTTCGTGTTTCTTAAACGATGCATGTAATAAATGGTGCGATCGCTTGCTATCAGACTACCATCTGTAAGTGAGTAATTATAAACGTGTAATTTGTACCGAGCAACGCTTTGCTATCTGTTATTGTATAATGAGATAAATGGATGACAGGCTGGTGGCGGTGAATGGAGTGAATGAACGATATTTTGTGATAATGATGTGGTCTTTTTAAGAAATCTGTAGGTATTATTCGTTTTAGTAAATTCTAATTTTTCTTGGAGGCTTTGAAATTTAGAGATGATGTTTTTTTGTGATTGGAATCGAAGTTGAATTGCAAATGAAATGTGTATTTTGATGACTGTTACTTTCTGTTTGGTAAAAGTGATTGTGGAAGATGATATGGATTTTACGGTTGTGGAAGGAGATTTCAGGAGATAATTTAGGATTTTCTGGCAGTTATTGCAGTGGAAAATAAGTTACGTGCGGAAATTATTATAAAGTGGAAAATTATAAGGAAAGAAATATGAGTTCGTGAAATATTACGAATGTAATTATGAAAAGTAAAGTATTTTTCACGGTCCTCGGAATGAATTAAAATTTTAATGATATTATATATCTACACATGCTCATCGTTCATAATAAGAACGAATGAGTGCATAAATTAATGTATCTACATAATATATGTCGTGCCCTGATTTATTAAACGACATTATATTTTATCATTGTATACATATATGCCACTGTGCATAATGAATGTGTATTAAATATGTAAATATATACTTACAGACATGAGCATATTATAATACTATGGAAGCAACTATTTATGAAAACTATATTTTCTTTAAAAAAAAACTAACCCAATTAAAAACCAAGTTATACAATCTTTATAGACAGATTCCAAGCACAATAGCAGTACATATATTTCATTGAAAATTATTCTCAGACACTAACACTCTTTTCCTTAAATATTCCTTATTTGGTAGCACAATAATACTATAATAAAAAGATTGCCACCTAATGCTGTACTTCTCACAATAGTTCCTCAAAGAATTAGTCTGATACAAACCCCACCCACACATCGTTGTATACATTAATCAATCAAGAAGGCAGACTATTAATTAACTTCATCTAAAGACGTTCCTCGAAGATCAATAAGCTGTTCCCTGAACATACACCCTTCTCTATCCAGGAAGTAAAAAAAGAAACTCGATGTATATGCAGTAAAAACTCCTACATTTCTACTTCTGACACGAGTTTTTTAAAAATCCACTTCAAGAAATCAACTGTGACATCTGTAGATTCTATACGTCGTTCAAACCCACGAGAGACTATTGACCTTATCCAAAGATGTTCCTTGAAGATGGACAATCTATTCAGAAAACTAAATACAAACATGAAATGTGGCAGAAACTCCTACATGTATCCTGTTTCTCCTAATAGTCGTCTACAAGTCGACTTAAATTTCATTCAACTATATATAACTTATTAGATTGATGCGAAATTTTGTTCACTCATTTTTAGGTGATAGGTGTATGGAAATTTTTTTTCTTACTGCACCTACTGGTACTTTTAGCAGAAAACTGGCAAAAGGTCATAGATCAGAACAAATGGGCGATTTATGGCAAATACATAAAAATAGAAATATTAATATTAATATTATAGAACTTTTTTCGTCAAAAATAGAAATAAAAACTAGAAATAAAAACAACTTAATAACCGGGTACAACTTATTTTATGAAAAAATATATTTTTCAAATTAGTGTTTCCTTTTCAATGTTACCTCAAAGCAAAAATTTTAAAAACAGTTTTTCTAATTTACTCCAAGTTGGTAAAGATGGAGCTGCACCTCTCTTGCTGCAAGCTCCATAATTTCAAATATACACTTGGAGCACTGTAGGCAATATTACCCGCACATGGATGATCTCATTTCTACAGAAACACAAAAAAATATTCCCCATAGTGTGCCTCTAATAATTCGATCAGCCACTGTATTCACGCTGAAATCGCGGATAAATCTGAAATGTGGGTTTGGAGGAAGGAGGTCCTGCCGACGGTGGTAACGGTGATCCCGTATAAATAATTGATGAGCTTGCTGCCGCGGCGGAGGGAGCTCCGCGTATTTGTAATTGTAATTCCGCGGGATACTTGGCCAGTTAAGCAACGTAATTATGGCAGCTGGCTCGTTCGTTATCGAGGCAGCACGCCGCTGGCGTTACTGGCCACTCGCGTATACGTTCGAGATGCAATTTTCTTTTTGTGGAGGACAGGATGGGGCACCGGATGAAATCGGTGACAACGATACCTCGCGCACCTGTCCGCTTCGGGAAAAATGGCTTTTCACGCTGGTCTTCCACCGCGCTTCGATGCGCGGCATGGAACATGATCTTTCATGCGGATGAAAGCTTCTTTTCCTCTCTGGTTCGCTTTCTAGCACCTCCTGCTTGGATGTTTGATGAACAGATGCTGTTTTTAACGGTGGTTATTATTATGGTCATCATGGTTGTGATGTTAGGTACCGTTTTGAACGTATGTTTCCTTGGAACGCTTAATGAACTCGTAAATTTGTTTATTTGTGGGTGGTATTATTGTCATTGGGAGTGTTGCAGTACTTACTATATGTATAGGTGCATCAGTGAATTTTTTTAATTAGTTCTGAAGATACATGTTTGAATGTCACAGCTTTATTAATTAATTATTATTATTCTTTATACGAACACTGGAATAACGGTTAGTTCAGCTAGCTGATAACAGTGTTGGGCATTGACTAAATAAAAAATCATGCACATAACGGATTAATTAAAAGTTATTCTAACTTTAGATTATTTAATGAATAAAGTTAATTTTTTTAATCGTCGTTGCAGTTGAAACTTTCGACGAAAAAAGAAGTTTATTTGTGGAATAAAGTTAACCCGGGTCAACTTTATTCGACACATGACGAATAATTCTTTTAACTGTTATTCGTTTTTCCAAATTGTATTTAAGTAAAAATTTTGTTTATCTATGGCTGACGGGAGATTAGATCGTGTATTTTATTACAAACTTTCTTGATATCTTTGATATCCTCGATCTTCACACGCATGAAGCCTCAGTAGGTGTCAATTGACTATGAAATAATTTGTTGTTATTTTCAACAGTTTCAAACAGCTTCCAGTATTTTACGTAACTTATACTGTACAATATTCGTAATACGTTTAGTATCACCAGATCCTCATTAAAAACTTCAGGATCGTATTCGAGATATCATTCAATGATCGCTTGTCACAATCGTTCACTTGTATAAAACGTTCATAACCGTTCTACGTAACTCGGTAGGATGCACTATTTTTAAAGGCTGACGTCAAGGAAGCTCGATTTCCTATCGGAAAATCCGTCGCGGGGTCGATGACAAGGATTTAAGGATAAAAGGAACGTGTCACGAAATTTAGGCCGCCGTGGGCAGCTGAAAGAAACGGTAAGAAACAACCCACGCCGACTTGTTCTCGATATGCAGACGTTTCACGCGTTATTTACGTATCGAAAGAACGGAGAAAATCTTTTCCTCCTTGTCCACCCACGAAAACCGTGCCCCATAACGCCTCGAGAATCCATCGGATCCTAAACCAGCGATCATTTTCTGCTTCGTCGATAAACCAAGCTCTGCGGCGAATATAGTGCTGGACACTATTTTTTTCCCGATCGATCACGCGAAATAGTAAACGAAATTTTTAAGTAAACAAAAGTTTTAAATTATTTTAAGAGTTAGTAAACAACTGACTATTCAAAGTGACAAACTTTAGTGCCAAAAAAATGTGTCGCAATGAATTAGCTTTCATTATAAGTTTTTTAGAGTTGTATGCGAATTTCGTATATTCAAATTATTTTCTCTGTTTTATTTACGTCTTATATGATATTCAAGAAGATTGTATATGCCTTTTTCTTGGGCATTTATGTTTCAATTAATGTATACATAGTTGTATATTCTGGAAAACATTATCGAGCACTATAATGCAGATGGATGCAGCAAGAAAATCACAGATACAAGATATGTACTCGGAATGTCTCTACTTCTGAATAATCCTACGGCTTCACAGATTCCATCTACTGGGACACTTACTGTTACTCGTTTCAGTAACCTGTACAGTAACCGTTCTCGTAGAAGATTCCTATCAAACCGCATACTAATGAATTAATTCCGAAGCACCTGAATGTAATACACGAATAGGGCGCTGAAAGTTCAACAGACATAAATCCTTCTGTAATTACAGACTAAAGTCTCTTCATAAGAAGCTGAAGCTTTAGAACTGACAAAGAAGATTTCTATATTTTATCAACACATTCAGTCCTGCAGCTATTCACACACCAATTATCGAGAGAGTCGTAGGAATCTCTTAGTTCCAAAGTAAGCTAGTGGGATATATTATATAGGAGGGTTCAGAAAGTCCAACAGATATAATATGATATTATCGTCTACTCTATTCAACGCGAAGACTCTTCATAAGAAGCTGCAGCTTCAAAATTAACCATGAAATTTTCAATACTTCGCTACAGTGCTCAATTGAGGACCGCAACAATTCTACATCGTCTGGTGCAGATTCATGATGATGATCGATTTATTGCAAATAAATAAAAATAGAAATAATAACATTAATATAATTTGTTTACATTTAACTATTTATTACAATTTGTTGATATACCTAATCTGTTATAATATATTAATATTTTTTCGTAAAAACAGAGGTAAACAGTTATCAACTCTATAACGACTACTTATTGTGTGGAAATATATATTTTTCAATTAGTGTTCTCTTTTTAATGTTCAAAAAGTTTTTTCAAAGGGTGCAAAGGGTTTATTGCATAACTCAAATATTAATATTAAACACATCACTTATATCTCTCTTATTATTACTAAGGGAATATTATTGCAATACATTTATTGCAAAAATGTTCAGTTCCCTATCTTGGCTAAAATAAATTGAATTCGAATCAGTTTATCAATCATATTGCTATAAAAATTCTGCGTACTACTTGAGAGTATGCAGTAAATATTTCCAGTAGCCACTATACTTCCGCGATGGTGCGACGATTTCTGTCGCTCGAAAGCGTCCTCTTCGGGGCGACGTACCAAAGGGTCAAGAACAAAGCAGACGATTGCTATCTGCGTTGAGAAGAAGGTGCAGGAACGGTCCGTCGAATGACGGTCTGAAGACGAAGGAAATGACGTCACATTATTATAGTTACGGGTCTTGGGCGAGCGGTCGCGGTTGACAAGCCAAGCGTCCACCGTAACTCTTTCGATCCGTTTTGATACCCTTTCCCCGCTTTGCCACGATGTCCGGCCCCATTCATCTTTTCTAGACCAAGGGCCCACGCCCTTCGGGCTGGGACCACTGTCACTCGAGATTTCACTCTCACTCTTCCATTATTCCTTACTGGAAATCCGGTCGTGAAACGTGGCACGTTTGCTTGGGCTGTGGTTTTATGTAGGTGCCCTTTGTTGCACGCGCAGGAGCATCTTAGGTATTGGAAGTAACGCGGAGAGAATCTTTGGAGGATTATTCTGTTTCGTCATTGATACCTCGGTTTTGCAAAAGAAACTAACGTTACATGTATTGTCTCAAAACCACAAGGTGGTTTTGAGATAAATGACTTTTAGTATTTTGTGCTATGCCATCGGTATTTTATATAAATCAGATTTAGTTAAATATTTGTGACAAACCCGTAAAAGAATAACACTGAAAAATTAACTGTAGTTACGCATTTTATTACTAATATTTTGCAGCTTCTGCTATCTACTTCATTTAACAACCAGGGATTGACTTTATATACGTCCAAAATATAACCTGTTACATCTTCAGTTTCAATGCAGATATAGTTCCCTTATTTAATATACATATAGATCAACTATTTTTGTACGACTTGGCAGTAATAACTCAATCTAAGCGAAAGCGAATACCTTCGCATAAATCATTAAGATAGTAGAATATTCAAATAATGGTAATTCTATCGCAATACTGTTAGACGTCATTTAAATTAAAAATGAATATCATTGAGATATTCGATCTCAAGTACCCCATCCACTATTTTCAAAAGATACGAACACGAGGAGGTTACAACACTATTACAACGAGCATAGATTAATTATTGTAAAAATAATTAAATCTAATTTGTGCGAATATATTTCCAAGAATTTCTTAAACAACCACCGTAAGTCTGACAGCAGCGGCGATTCTGACGGTAGCAAATTATTTCATGTTAGCGCGTGATCGAATGGCCAAATGATTCCAACGCCTCGTTGCACCAACATTCTGGAAATCGTGGTGCTGTTCGGTGACCACCGAAACGCTGCACATGTCCGAAGCTACGCGGCTGACAAATCACATGTGCGAGGGGCTCGAAGACAAGCATGCCCGCTCGCGAACATATGGTCCGTGCTCGTCGATTTTGGGTACATCTGTACGTGGGTCGTTAGCTATGTGTACACGAGCCGAGAACAAGATGCCATATATGCATCCAGTCGGCGCACACATTACGTGGGCCAAAGGAGAACGCGATACAACGACGCCTTAACCAGCTCGCGCGAGCATTTCAAGATTACGGGACTGGCAAGGACTCTTACGAGGCGATCGTGCACATTAGGTAATCCAATCGAATACCACTGACACGGTTCTCTATCCTGGGCCACCGTTTCACTGTGCCCGCGCTTATCATCTTTCCCTTCGCTGCGAATTTCTTCGCGAAAGTTTATGATTTGCTCGTATAGGAAGTTATAGAGGGGCATGGTTGGGCCCTTCTGGACACGAATTTGTGAATTTTGGACGAAGAATATTGAAATATGGTGGTAGATTTGTTTCGAAGCTTCAGGGGAGGAATAGACGATTGAGAATCACTGAGGTGCTTTTTGAATGAATGAAGGAGAGCAAGTGTTAGGTTTTGAGAATTGTGGGACGTAGGATTTTCTCAGAGAATTTTTTATATGGAAGCTATTAAAGTGTTGAAATGAAATTAATATTGATTATTAATTAATGTTGATTTTTAATACCGATAGAAGACTGAATCTTCTGAGTGAATTTGTAGATTTGTAGGTATTTTAGTTATAAAGCTGAGGCTCACAATTTGCATGACTTTTTAATAAGAAAACCCCACCGTTTTCCTAAGATTAATTATTTCGCGACGCTCGATATACCAGAAAACTGTCAGGAATGGATATAGTAAAGAAACTATTCTTTCCTGCTCAGTTTCACGTTCCCTAGATTGTTATAAAGCGGATGTTTGAAGAAGTTTCTTTCCCACATAATTAGAGGCTAAGTTCACGTTGTGGTCTGAGCTAGTCACGAGGAATGCAACATGAGTTCCTTTCATTAGGGACACACAACAGTTTTATCTTTTTTCAGAATAAAATGACCCACGAAGACTTCGTTACATACAAGAATAGTAATAGTCTTTAGTTTTTATGTTTCCTAATCTGTTGCAGCTTATGAGAATTTTGTGCACTCATAAATTCCCACAGAGTGTATTTTTATTGAGAGGATCAAGACTAGTCATACTATGTAGCTATTTTGCTTCTGTTTTGTGTTCACTTAGCTCCTATTTGCATATCTTTATATCAGCTACTCGAAATAACTATTCTCCATCTTGATACAGATCTATAAACGTCTGTTCATTGATCTTTGGGTGCGAACGTTAACCTTGAGTCGAGTTACAGGTAAGCTCTGCGTGCTTTATCGCGATGTTATGGCGTGATTAACTAATTCGTAGAAATATGCTACTTTCATACAAATTACATGACATGTCAGACATCAATTATATAAAGAATTTTTGGGAAATTGTGAAATGTCTGTAGTACTTTTACAATATGACTAAATAATGTTCACTGAATGTCTTGTAGGTTTCACATTTTCATATTAAACACATTTAAAAAGTTAACTATTTTTTGCTCAATTTTATGAAAAGAAATATTGAAACACACGAGAGCCTCTGATTTAAATTCAAGATTAATCTTCCATTGGCTATCTTAAATCTTGATATACACTCTTCCATATGAATAATTATTTCAACTATTGACTATTTTGAATTATAAAGTTACTATACTTTCATTGTTAGTTTATTAATACAATTTTTCACGAAGACATGGCTGTACGACCGAGTGAATAAAACAGTCCATCGTGTATTTTATTACTGAATCATTAAATAATATGTCACACATTTACACGAACCTATGAACCTGTTTAACACGTTCTATGCCACTTGGGCCACCAGAAACTTTCATTCAAAGGAAAAAGGTATTTTTCCACTTAGTACCCAAATCGAAGCAAAACAAAAAAGCTGAAATTATGACGAATATCACATAGGTACTATTTTTATAAGTATATATAATTCAATATTAAAATCTACTTTTCTTATCACTCTTTATAGTGGTATGGAACGTGTTAAGCACTGAACCTGTCCCTTACACTAGATCCTACTTACATGCAAACGTTCTCCATTTTAAATGAAGTTGAATGTACTAGCATACCTGCAACAGCTCGAGACGAGAGGAGGCCTGTGGTGCTGCCATGCTTGATCAAACGCCTATCGTTCTGCGACCACTCGACGGGCGATGCTCTGTTTCTTTTTTTCTGAAACAAATCGAGAACGTGAGTCATGAATTCTGGTTCCACTAGAGCAACAAAACAATCATAAATGAAACGAATTTTTCGAATGTGTGTAGCGAAATTCTAAATCTCAATTGAACTCTGTGTTGAATAGTTTCGTTGAATATTTCAGCAGCAACGTTCCTGAATAGAGCCTGTGTAACGTTCACAAAGGTATCCCGGTGCCTGAACACTGATTATTACTTTGGATACAGGCTGGTGCATTCTGGTGCACGCAAATATGAGTACAGAAGGTTGGCATAAGAATCTTGATAATACATCGATTTAGAAATTTATTTTTCTTTGTATTTGATAGTGTTATAATCATTTCTTCTTCTAAGGTTTATGTAAAGATTAGTGTTTAACTCTGTAGTTTACCTAGTAATTATTGATAACCAACATATCGATTAAAAGAATTCAATTAAGAAACATTTGTGTATGAACAATAAGAAAAATTTAGAACTGAGGGGCTCAACGAAAAACAAACCCATGCCACGGTTTTATGATTTTAGAGGAAAGTAATTTGAAGGAGAAATTTTTGAATTATATAACTAAGTTTCTCTTTTTAACATAAAAATGTGAATTATTACCACATTATATGCATTTTTTCAAATGTAATTTCAGAAGGGAATTATCTAAACCACTGTTTTTTCATTAGTATCATATGTGGATATTGTTCCACATAAATCTAGCAGTTTGTTTCCATTCACTTCAAATAAAATCCTAACGTATCATTTGAAATTTGAAATACCTATATATTACTCTAACTGTCTGATACGTGTACACACTTTTGAAGAAACAGTTTGTCCAAACGTTTCATGGCATAAATTCAGTATCCATTATCGAAAGTAGCACTTTCGAGGAATGGAAATAAATTGCAGGTTCGTTCGATGGAACACATTGAACACCTGAACTCCGAGCTACTCTGCCTGCAACGTTCAATGGATATTCCAACTACTTCAGGGGTCAAGTACTCGGATGACCGTGGATGAAGAAAGCACGAAAACGATTGGACGTGGAAACGTAATTGCGGTAAAGCTGAATGCGCCCACGTGCTAGCGATCCTACCCACGGCTGGAAATATTCGATCTTTATCCAGAGTAAACGGTTGAAAGAGAAACAACGGTTCGACCCTGCGACCCATCCACCCACGAGGTGCCTCTTCTGCAGCGACTGCATCCATCAATTACAATATTTGGTAATTGATATATGCAAGAATTATACACCGCGGAGAATAATTGGAATGAATTGTCCACTTGAACGATTTTACAGCCAGTTAAAAGCCAAATAATTGGAAAGCTTCGAAATGGAGCACAAATTAGGCATTCGGTAAAACTTAGACAAAACGTTAGAAACGACGTGTATTCTAAGTAACAGATTTTATGGGAAATGATTTGTAGAATAATTAGATACACAGTTTGTAAACTGTGTTCATCTTGGAAAATGGTACAAAGTTAATTGAAACTTTGGTACACGAATTTAATGTAGAATGCCGATATAAATTAGTTAAAATTTTTATGGAATTATATTTCATTCGACTCGATTTTCGAGTGCAATTAAAAACTTAGACACAGATTGCTAAGAGAACCTGTTCAAAAGTTCAGAGTCGCTGACGAAATACCAAGTTGGTTCCAAGCGAAACTAACGAGCATAGAATTTAAATTCTCATTCTATACACTCGCGTACAAATATAGTTTGCTCTAATCTACAATCAGATCATAGTAACTCTCCGTCTCTCAAAAAGGGGAAACCGAATCATTTAAATTCGATTTAACGCAATGTCACTCGTCCACGATGCCCCATGCAGGAAATTATTAACGCGGCATCGTCTGTCAAGTGGCAATAGTGTTTTTAGGCCAGCAGCTATCGTGAGTCACGTTTCATGACGCAATCCTGACAGTCTTTTATGGTTAAGAACCGAGAGCGACACGACTTATTCGCCACTCGTTTTCGATATTCCACGAACGATGGAGACTCGCTCGTGTCATCAGCGGTGGAATTAGAGCTCCTCGACTCGTTCACGGAGAAAGCACCGAGCGCATCCGAGAAATCGATGCCAAATATACTGCGCACTTCCTTCTACACTCTATTTATTCACATGGAAGCCTGGATGCATTAGATCGGCCTAGCGAGATTTATAAACGAAACACAGTGCAACTATATAAACGCAGCCATTACAGTGAACCAACTTAGTTTCTAACTCAAACAGGACCACCCATCGCGATGAATTAATCTAATTCCCTACAGAGGGATCTAAATTTATTAAACTGTGAAAAATTGCGCTTAGATTTTCTGTTTGTAGGCGTAAAGCTGTTCTGTTTCATAACTGTTCACCATTTTGCTCTTCGTTCTGTAGATTTTATCAACCTGAAAGCTCCTGGTTTTGTTTTTGAGTAGCTCCATTACATGGTTCTCTCACGACCTCTGTATTAATTAATAATTTTGTAGTAATTGAATTCTCTGATAATCAGAGTTAATTGGAATTTTAGGCAGTCAGAGTCAGTGTTTGTAGCGAGTGGAAGTAAAACGTTGTAGTTAAGTTCTATTAATATTTGATACGCAATGGAAGAAAGATATGATAATTATGAGTGTTCGCTTTAGTTTTCTTAATTTAACGAAATTATGGAGAAACATGGCGCCGTCTAACTTCTAACTCCACCGCCTATCTAGTAGTCTAAACCGGAACGTCTGCTGACCCAGGTATTCGACGGTGTTCGTGTCCTCTTATTGCCGCGATTATTTATAGTTTTACTAAAACTTACTTCGCTAGGATTACCATACGCTACTCCCATGAGTTTGGCCAGCCCAGGTACACGACAGCTTCTCTATAATTAAACGTGGGACACGCGGCCATTTCCTATGGAATTCGATGCCTCTTTGAGATCGAGCCTCAGGTGTGCTGGTGCATTAACTAGTTGCATTGAACCAGCGATTCATTAATTTATCGACCTATCAGTTTTCAATATCACTCGGATCTCTTTTTCGTACTTAATCTATTTATTTGCCTACTCTATTATTCATTATAAGCTTTATTTTTTACTTGTAACTGAACGTTGTAAAGTTTGAAATTTATATTCATAAAATTTGACCAAATTTCACGGTATAATCGCTTTCAATTTGTCAGGTGTTAAAGTCACAGTGGGGTAATTAATATCACTAGTTTATTCGTTCGATTACTTCTATAGTAAAAGTAGTTAGGTCTCAGAGAGAATATATAGTATGAAAAGAACGAGAATTTAAAATAGAAAGCTAACGAAAAATTACGAGTATTTCCCACTATCGAGTAGTGAAAACGCGTGGATGTAAACACTGCAAATGCAACGCTGGTGCATCGTGCGTGCAATTAACCACGCATCCGCATATGGCACGCACGTGCCTGCCCAAAGTGCATCAGAAAATAGCAAAGTCGTCGCATGACACTTCTACGATAATCTCGGGTTCCCAGTGCTAATTAATACATAGGCTTGTTCACTTCCCAATCCTTCCTAATTACCTTAATTAATTCCATTAAGGGCCGCTCAATACGTCCAGGAAGACCCTGGGTATAGGTTCTCATCGTTCAGCTCGAAGCAGAAGATTCTCACAAAAAGGGAAATCTGCTCGTGGCAGAGAAAGTGAAATGAAAATTTATATGGAAACATGAATGATACACGCCATAATGGGGTGGAAAGTAAGCGAAACGTGTCGAAGTGATAACTTTCGTTTTTAATGTAATAATTATTTTGGAAGAGGCAGTTGGAGTTGTTTCATCAAAACGCTATTTTATCAAAGAATTATGGATTCTTCTATTTACAGGCTAAAACTAGTTTTTAGTTTCTATTGCATTTTTTATCAAATTAAATAAAATTTTATAACTTAAATTTTTATATATATTAATTTTATTGCAGTTTCGTATTTTTTTTTACAAATTATTTACATTATATGTATATGTTTCGATAAAAAATATTATGTAATATTTGCATTTCCTTCACTTACTAAATTGGAGAATGAGCATCTCTCTTAATTTCATTAATTTCTTATCAAAATCAACAAGCAGACTGATTACTAGGTATTCCAAAACCGGGTTTTTCAATTAATTCTCAGACACGTTGACAGGAATACACGGAGGTTGGTCCTCAAAGAGTCAGAACTCTTCTCGAAGGTTTCAAGAACCCCCCTACGGCAGGGGGGCTCGGGACGATGATGATTTAACGGTTGGTTCGCGTAACGGTGCAATTAGGTAGCCGCATCTCGAGATCGTTCGGTCATTCGAAGCGAGTCCCTCAACTCTCGTATCTTTCATCTCGAACTCGCATAAGCCAGACGTGTGGCAGACGCGATTCTCTTCGGTCCTCCTCGTCCCCCGCCGAGGGTACGGGCAGATCGTTGGCGTTCCTTCTCAACCGACAGCACCGTACTGCCGCCCGTCTCCACTCTGATAGTCTTTAATTAACCGCGATACTTAAACGCGCACTGCTGCCAGCTTTGTCGACTTCGGCAATTAAACGCGTCTGCGGACGGTCACGTTTTGATACACGGCGTATCCAGCGTGGCAGGTACTTGTCGAGAGGCATAAGCTGGCGAACGATGCGCTCGGGTATTGTGCATTGAAGAGATGGTGAATAACCCGAGCTCTCAGTACCGTGTAAAATAATATTCTTCGGTGGGCTAGCCATCAAATGCGTTTCCGACGACCCGTTGTGCATCCGCCTGCACTTACAGGTTTATGTTTACGTTTGGTACATACCTAGGGCCCTTAAAACGCTAATGACTAAAACGTATATGGAAAACGTTCCTGGGCTGTGGATTTAGCCGCAAGAGACTGAAGAGACCTACTGACTTTACAGCCAACTGGGTTTTGTGACATCACTTTATCCTTGCGATGTACAGTACGTTCTACTTAGTATATGGTTCTTACTGTACCTTTCAGGGATTTAGTAACTAATATAAGACTTATGCTTGTAAGATTGTGCTGTGTAAGATGATGCTTTGAGCAGAGCTGGATTAACTAATAAGAGAAATAAGCATGTGCTTAGATCATCAGGAGAAAGGGGCACCATAGAAATTTTCTGAATTTTAAAATTTTAATTCGGCCCTGCTTTTGAGGATGCTAGCCACTAAATGCTTTCTTCGTGTATTTGGTCATGTTTCTATAGACCGCGGGATCTTAAAGCATTAATACCCTAAATGTATCCTGAATTAAACCCTGAGCGTTTGATTTGTCTGCGAGACACTCAAGGGTCCGACTGACTTTGCCTCCTATTGATGTTTGTGATATTAGAACCTATATCTCTGCAAAGCACAGTAGCTATTGTGTACACGGAGATAGTAAATTGCGCAGGAATGTGAGCAGATAAGTGCAGTTTTATGATGAGCAGCCAAGAACATATTTGGCAATTTGTATTTTTATGAATATTGCTCTGCACACCACTTGACTGAGTCTTCAGGCAGCCGCTATGTCTCCGCAAGGCAGAGCACTTGCGTCCTCGTGGCCGCGTATTTGCGACGAGCGCTGGAGAGGATCGCTTGGAGGGCGAACTCGAGTGCAGAGAGCAGCTCGTTGCACAGTGACTCACAGATGCGTTCGGTGTATGCAACAATTTCATTATCGTGGGTGGAGCAAGTGTAGCAAGGTCGCGGAAGCAATTGGGGGTGGCGTGTGGGTACACCGAGCAGCCGAGAGCTCTGCAATGCGCATGTCAGGCCAGAATTTGGTATTTAAAGCATGTCCAATGCAATTATGTTCCCCCTTTATTCGAAAGATATACATTCGGCTAATTTATCAATTTTCGACGAGGATTTTAAACATTAAGGGGTTCGATTTTGAATTTGTAATGCTTTGGGAAAAGACCCTTGTTGACTAATATTACGTTAGGAGAAAATAATAGTGGGACCCTAATAATTAAAGGGTCGGTCAAACAATTTAGTAACACGCTATATAATTTCGATTAAAGACCGTATCAATTATACTTAAACAAATCTGACTCACTGTACATGATGCTATATACCTAAGAAACCTTAGAAAACCTAAACATGAAAACCTAAACATGGTAATTGAGTTGTGTTGAATAATGATCCACATTAACTCCCCGTGTTTACATATTTTGTCTGTCGACCAATTCCTCGCGTTTAATTTCACCCCACAAAATAACAGCAAAATTCCAAACCTCGACATTCCAAAATTCCAACAGGAATTTGTTTAAAATAAAATTTCAATCCAGCACAGCAATTTCTGACTTGGTAAACACCACAGTGCATCAGCCAACGCACGTACGGTTACACACAAACATAAAGTTCCAACTGAAACCTATGCCTCTGGAATCTATTCGCGGCTTAAAGCTTTCCTTCTGTAAAAAAGCACCCTACACGCCGTTCTTTGAATGACAAGTGTCGTAAACTCGGTACTCACGTGTACGAACCGATTGCTGCACGATGCACCGTGAGTTGTCGTGGGGAATCAGCGGCGATTAATCTTGGAGGGAGTTTAAAAGTCACACCGCTCACCTGGCTGAGAAGAGGTGTCCCGACGAGAGGCAATTCGCAGGTGATCCCTCGCGGCTCGTCCTTACGTGAAGAGAACCGATGTAGCACTGACAGTTCCGCCATCCCTCTCTCCTCGTTCGCACGAATTCCCACTCTGCTTGGTCCTACGGTTCCCTCCCTCCGTCCTTCTCCCACCAACGTTGCTGTGGTTCAGGTTGACGAGAACCGACGGTGCAGGTAAGGTCGCCTGTCAAACCGAATCAAAACAGAAAATCATGATCAACATCGGTGCGGAAAATTTACGTCACCTCTTTTTAAATATTATCTACCAACGCTCTTCGCGTTCCTAGTAACAGGTTTGCTACCCTTGTCACTTTTTCGCGACGCACATCATCGATAAGTTTTTATGTTAAAAACGACAGAAGAAACGAGATCCACTTTTTTTAAATATTTAAATATTGTGTATATTCTTATTGAGTAATAAAGACGCTTAATAATAATATATGTAGCTTAGAATGTAGCTTCGTTCATGACAGAGTTGGGCATTAACTAAATAAAAGATTATTTAAATAATCGATCAAATAAAAATTACTTTAACTTTAGATTATTTGATGAATAAAATTAATTTTAACTAAGTTAACCCGGGTCAACTTCATTCGACACATAACGAATAATTTTTTAACTTTTATTCGTTATTCGAAATTTTATTTAAATAAAAACTTTGCCCATATCTGGTTCTGGTCGCATTTGCATCGGGAACAATGGGTCTTGGAGCGACTAACAATATAATCTATCTCAATTATAATATTGTATTCTAAGAAGGTTGATTATTTAATATATAGGTACTTATACCTATTTCTTTTTTTAATTTATTGGGTTAGTGAGCACCATGGAAATTTTTGACCCAGATTTACAAATGGATTATACCGAAATGTGGCAGAAGAATCTAAAAGAAATTTCGTGGGCAGGCAGATAGCAAACATAACGCATAGAAATCAATTCTGTAACACTTTTCTAGCGTCCACAAAAATATGACGCGATAGAAATTATTTCACCCATCTGTCGTATTTTAATCGCAGTGGACGATCTATTATCTTGTTTGTTTAAACTTGCGCGTCCACTCCGAGCCACAATGTTGCAAGTTAATGGCGATTAATAGCCGTGCCGTGGAAGTAATTTATAGTTGACGGAATAGGTTCGAAATTGAAGTCTCGAGAGCGGCTTTAGGTCCAACAACGATTTACGACACGAGTCACACGTCCATCCCTATAAGGCTTCGTCTAGGCAGCCGAGTGGAAGAGACGGACAGGTTGCACGTCGAAATGATCGATTGCGAATCTCTGCAAAGGATCGACCGTGTAACGAGCTCATATGCGACCTGCCCCCTTCTAACTTACAAATAGCTGTATCCTTAAACTGCACAACGCTTTGAAAAAGGAAAGTCGAAGGAACCGAGGAGGATGCGCGAGAGTCAGGGTATCGCGGAAAGAGGACTATAAATGGCCACGCCAAAACCGTTTCGAGATCGTTTACGCTTCCTTTTTTCTCTGCAATAGGTAGGTATCTGCTTGGGAAATGATTTATCGACTATCCATTACCATCTTATTTACTCGAAGGCATACATTTCCGTTTTATTTACTCGAAATAACTATAAAGTATGTGGTTACATGAATACGTAGAACAGGAGATTAATTATTATTCATAATTGAGCAGTGTGATGTGGTAAAGAAAATTTGCTGTTTGTTGCGAATAGATTGATAAGAAATTCAAATGAAAATGGTATATAAAGGTAGCTTAGAAATGGTTAAATTATTAAAGATACCGAAAGCTTGACGAAGATGAAGGGAATGAATGGAACGAGGAGGAAAAGTGGAGATCGTTGAAATAATTAGCACTTTAATATGTCGTTCAACTCTACGTCTTCGCTTTTATTATAGAATGGTAAATTTAGGTACCTTCATTAGGTATTCTCGCGAGAAGGCAGGAATTAAAGCAGACGCGTCCGCCCTGCCTAAATACGGGCCGTCGAATCTTTTGTTATTATGAGCCGTGATTCATGGCAGTGAGATTTTCACTCGTTCATTCTTTACTCGGCCATTGTGCCACGGTCAGTTAGAAAGGCACACGTCGGCTTAGGATCGGTAGGCGATCCCGCTTTAATTGGCAAAACGCCGTTGAGTATTCAAGCAGCTAGAGGCGTTAATGATTCAGAGCCTCATCCAGTTTCCGTTAAATATGCAGACGGGAACGTATTCAAAGGGAATTCGCGAGATCCACCCTGTTCTGTGAACTCAGAAAGTGATTATAAAAACCGAAAAGTATGTTCTCGCAATTGTACTATACTTTATTTAATGAGAATTTCTGTAATAATTATTAAGAGGATAAATATAGTATTCAACTGTTGCAAGTTCCTCAATTGACGGTAATTTGAAATTGTGAATGAAGTCAATTTTGTGGAAGTGCGATTAATAATAGTGGTGATATGCATACAAAATAGAATGGAAATAACAGGAGGATAGAGGTAAAAGAACGAGGCGTTTGTACGAAAAAAAAGGATATGACAGTCACTTGTCTCGATGTCGTTTTAATATTCAGCCATAATATTCATCAGGTGACTAAGCATACGAGTCATCGAGCAGCTTCCAATTCTAATTCGCTTTACGTACACCCACCTTTGCACTGTCTGACAGTCAATGTCGGAGACAATCATTACCTTTGATTGCTAATTGTTGGCGTTGAATCGATAGGCATAATGTCTTCCCATTTCTCAGGCTTGCATTTGAAACACTTGCATAATAACAAGCACTGCTTGATTCATGTGTAGGATGTTAAAGGAAGAGTTCAAGGCTCAATATGAATAAAAGATATTTAGAGGACATAGTTGAAGTAATTAATCTTATGATATACTTAATCGAAGAAGCAGAATTCAAATTTCACAGAAGTTATAATAATTCGTTTATATATATTAAAACAATCTATTTTCTCTGCTAAGGTCAGGTTGCACTATTTTTTCTTTGTCTTTCCTTCATATTTCTGTTTTATTTTTGTGCAATAAAGACACTTAAAAGTAATACCTGAATTCTGAAACAGTGAATTCAGAAAATAAACATTGTCAAAACCCCCATAAAAATTATAGAAACCTAATGCATGAACTAAGAAAGTCAGAATCACAAAAAATCGTTTCCCTAAAAAATTCCCCAGCTTCAAAACACTAAGAGTCATCTCCACCAGCCACTACCTTATAAATCCCCCGCCTACACATCAATTTCTAAAAAATAATAAAGTATCATAAAACTTATTTTTTATGACTTATTTTTAAACTTATTTTTTTACGAAAGAGCAGAATTTACATCAACAAATAAAAATCCTTAACGTCAAACGTGATGCGTACACACAGCCACGACAAATTGATTGCACTTTCGCCGTCACATTAATAGGGTCAAGCGAAGAAACAGGAGCAGGATAATGGTCCCCATAAGGAGGACCAATTACGATTTCCTTTCGTACGCACGCGGAATCATCGCGATAGCCGTAGGTGCGCGGCGAGCTCAGCCGGGCGTAATTTTAATTAGCGCCCGGTAAGATGCTCGCCAGCTGGGAGAACGGAGGCGCTTGTAACACGAGGCAGCCTATGAATCAGGAAACCGGAGGTTTCTGTTCAGGACGTGCTCGAGATAATCTCCCTTTCCTTCGGTAAAATAAGCCACTTTCCTTGCGCCTGTCCACCCACGCCGTTGGAGGGATTACGGTTTCTTTAATCCGCCCTCAGGCATCTGTTACTGTCGTGTAATAATTTCATAAAGCTCAACGACGCTGGGAAATTGTCAGTCCCGCGGAAATATTTCCGGGAATAAACGTAGCACAATCCGTTCGCGGTTCTTCGCGTCTACTGTCACGATTGTTCTGATGTAATGTTATTTAAATGGAGTGACAGGTTCAGAAAGATCCGTAATAAATGTGATTGTTTGTTTTTGTACAGAGGAAGCAGTGAATTCAAATATGTCGATAGGTGTACCTGGAGAGTACTGACAGAGGTGTTTGAGGATTTAGGAACTGGTTCATTTTATAATATTGTAGGATCAGGGAACCTCATAAGAGAGAGCTTGGAATAAGAGATTTCGGGGTGCCGGGTTTGACGACATTGGTAAGGCGCCTGATCAGTAGTGCAGAGGACCCGAAGATCGTGGGTTCGAGGTCCCATCGCGAAAGCCCAACCCTTTGAGAAAGGGTTCCAGGATTTGGAAATGTGCAGCAGTGCCGTCTTAACTTGGAGCCGAAAGAGGCAATCGTCTTAGGACCCTGAAGCTCAGGGAGCTCATGAAAAATTGGAAATTTAACAAAATTGGGTTATAAAAGCTAGAAAAGAATGAAAATGGACCCTCCAACTGTTGTGACGAAAACAAAATAACGAAACGAAATACACCAGATTTTAAAATGGGGTCTTTTTTCGTGGAATGGACCCCACGTTTAATCTTATTTCTTCAATTGTTCTAATACTTATTCACTTCGTGTATTAGTACGGTATTTTTGATATTATTTAAGTTAGAATAATTTAGAGAGCCGCATATGGAGCTCGCCTCAGGGCCCCCAAAAACGATAAGACGGCACTGATGTGTAGTATATAATAATGAGAGTGAAGAATGCGGATGAGGTGGGTAATTTGTGAATTGTCTCATTGCAATTTGCGGATTTATATACACACTCGTATAATCTTGAACCGTTCTCTTTAATGCTGGAAAAGCTGTGCCCCACGTATATATATATATTTCTGTTAAAGTCCATTAACTTCCACAAGTTTGCTCTTCTTAAGCCACTTAATCCCTGGAATCTCGTTTAAATACATCAATTACTACCTTTACACACCTTTTTCACTAAATACTCTTGGCAGAATGTCCCTTTCCACAGGATCCTTTGAAACGTAAACTTGAAACACTCATGTCACTCTAATCCCTTTCTCCCTTCAATATTAACAAATTTTACTGTTCGTTGCGACAATAAACCCCTAATTCTCCTACAAATTTCTTAATCGTGAACTCTGGATAACAATCAGTGAAATAATTGTTAAGAAGTTTGAACCAAATGAAATGTCCATTATGGCCAAATGGCCGGTGATCTCCTTTCATCAAAATTGTCTATGGTTTAGCAGAAACTAAAGGGGGCTTGGAATAAAGCGAAACTACCCCACCGCCGGATATACTGTATCGAGGCAAGGAACATCTCGGTACGAGGAAGAAAGGGCTCTAAGCGCACGTGGTAGAGAGACGTTAATTAAAGGGGATCGAATTAATGCTCCTGTGGTAAGAGCTTACGGTACTAGAAGTCTCTATTTAGGAGGAATCGAGAGCCTGCACCTGCAGTATTCGTGGTTCCTCGCACGTGAATACGCATAAGGGCGTATTTTCGTCATGCAGATCGTGTTACGAGAACACTTGGATCTCTGCAGGCCAAAAGTTCACTGTCATTCATGCAACAACGTTTCCTTGACATATATTTTAGTTTACACTGTGGAAGGGACATTGATATTTTTTAGATGGTCGATATTGAGAATTCTGGAATGGGGGATCAGTGGAGGATGTTAGTTGGTTTTTTGGTAAGAGATGCTTTGCAACAGTGATACAAATTGAACATTAAGAGATGAGATTCTGTAAGGGCAGAAGTTTATGATATGCTTCGTATTGTAAATGTGTGTGAGATATGTGATAGGTTGTTGCCAGGTGTAAAGCAAAATTCAGGAAGATAACACTAGGTGGATGTTTAGAAAATCTTAGAATTGGCTCAGGAATGGTTTATACGAAATATGATCACTGAGTTATTACAAGATTTTGTGGCAGTGTATCGAGGAACGGCTTTGGTGGAACTGACAAGGCTGCATGTTTGGAGGAAAAGAAGGAACAAGTCTCTGTAGGTGGTATAGAGATATAGAATTTCTTTACAGAGTGGAAGAAGTATCAAATTCTGGGGACCTAACCAAGTGACAGGAATATAATATGACGTTGCAAATTCAATACTTAGATTGTGGCTTTCAAAGTGGTTCAATTTTTATAATTCTATACAATGTATATGAAAATTGTAAGAATTCAATGTGAAATTATTGGTTTATTCCTGAGGATGTGAACATTTTGCTGAAAATCTGAGCTCTAAACGAATTTAAAGATATTGGGCTGGTGCATATGAAACTGTCGATCGCGGATAAGGTAAAAGTACCTGTGATTATGCTGGGGATACAATAACAATTGCTAACGTTGGCTTACGACTCGAGAAAAGACACAGAAGCTCAAAATATAAAATAAATATTGTAAAATAGTTAAAAAGCAAAAAATATTTTCATTCCAACTTCCCTACGTGAAACAGCAATTTCATATCCACCAACCTGATAGCATATGCGTACAGAATATTGTTTACCTTTCCCGTAGCTGGAACGAAAATTGTATAACACTCGTAAAATGCAAATGCATTTTGTGTCCACTCGATACTTTTCGTAAATAATTTCACTTCATTTTAAATAAAACATACACGTACACACTGCAAAAAGTTTTAATATTGTCAACATTCGTCGAGCAAGAACATTTGTATTTATTGCATTTCATTCTTTTAATTGGTTCCTCACATTTTTCCAATAATTCTGGTTTTCTTACTAAATCGTGTTGCACACGATCCACACACACGGAAACAGAAAATTTCAGGTCGTGTACCCCCACGTAAATGGTAAAACATCTATTGTATTTAACGAGAAACCACCGAGCATTCCCGTTCGTTTTTCCGAAACCGAAGAAACGAATCCATTCGAGCGGGGAAGCAGAGAAAGGGTCCATTTCGTAATTACGACGTTCCCGCCTTTTGAAAGCGCTGGATGTTGGTTCGTTTCACGTTCGAATACACCAAAAAGTTATTCATAAAAGGCAGCAAAGGAGTCAAGTGTCTGGCCAATCCCTTTTCTCAAATTAAAACATTTTTCAGCTGAGTGAATTCGAGAACTGTTGGGAAAAATTGGTGTATAATGAATTAAAAGGTCTCTGTATTAATATCAGTATTTATAATTCACATACTACTACTATTGCACTGCTTATCAACTCTGCGATTCAAATTTATTAACCACAAAGTCAAAAGGGACGTTGAACGTAAAAAATGAAAAGTTGGGGAACAGTGATAGGTACATATTTCAAGAATGTTACCTGTATATTAATTTTAAATTAGTTAACCTGGCACAAATTGTAATAATAATTAATACGAAACTCAGTAGATTCATAAACTAAGATTTTATTGAACCACTAACAATTTTAACACTTTGCTCTACAGATCTTCAAAAATATACGAACACAGTAGATCACTCGTAGTTTCCAGTGTTTTGAGTAATCAGACGGCTTCAAGTGCAAAAATACTAATAATAGCATGCGTCTGATCCGTTGTCTATGAATCGAATTATAATAACAAATGAGATTTCACACTTATTTTCGATTCGATGTCATTCATGTGCGTTCTTCATAAAGTTCTAATTAACGTATATCGTGGGTGGCAGGAAACGCGTCGACGTGACTCACCTGTTTCACTGCCTTATATAATTGTTATCCTTTTATATAATCGACGGTGCGCGGGTTTCACTTTTGTCACTTCTGCTCGTTACAATTTAAATACTGAAGTCATATCTGATTCTAAGATACGATAGAACGTCCACTTTTATTTACATGCATACGTATCGTTGCATTTCGTATTCAAAAAGATATGCAAATACCCTCGTTAATCGTACGTCTTTGCCACGATTTTACGCCCACGCAGACACCGTGTCCGTTTGCTGGGCTTCGTCCGGTGATTAGGGACAAATTGACCGTTAAACAATTAGTCTGCGCGGCGAGTGCACGAATTATGTACAGAGAATAAATTGCTTTCGACATATCTAAGATGCCAAAAGAATTTATTTAGAATATTTAAACGCGTAGATTTTCTGCGGAGTTAATACTTTCGTTATTGTGACATTTTTGTGTCGTCGGTGCATAGAAAGGAGAGGAAGAATGTATCCAAAGGATTTCCCACTGACTCCATCGTAATCTCGTTGCCACGGCTCGAGCATCGAAATTTTCAACCCAAACGCCGAAGGAATTCGATACTCTCGACGTGTAATATAATTTCGCGCTGGTTCAAGTATCAATCGCATGGCTTCTGTCGCAAGGCCCGACTTTATTTTCAATCGTTCCCGTAGCCAGGAGAAAAACTACGGTAATATCATCGGGATCCCGTTCGAGCACGTCATATCGCTTTCTCGGTCGGGGTTTATTTGAATTCACGCACGCCCCGACGGTTTATTCGCACGAATGACGCCCGCTTATCCCTATTTCTGCAGTTTTCATCTCGCGAAAATGCAATCTTCGGAGTCACGTCGCGCGTTATTCGATCCCGGGGGCCGAAAACGAAGTCGAAGCACGGAGAGAGGGCCTTTGTGGAGCGGAGCGTGTCGCCTCGAATCAGCTTTCCGGACTCCTGACGATCGAAATCGTGGAAACTGGGCCATCTCTGATCTTCCGTGAATAGGTCGGGATACATTGTTCCGAAATTTCGTCGGACTTACGAAAATGTTACGCGATATCGGAGCCGCGCGCGGTACAAGATACCAAGTACGGCGGTGAAGCTGCATTACGCTTTGCTACATACTTTCTGGATCGATATTTTTAATACGTGCTAGTATTATACTTTTTGGGAGTAGGTGGCTGTATTTTACAGGTTGAAAATAAGGGACACCCTGATGCACATTCGGAGCCCGATTTAGCTTTTCCATCCTTATATTTAATTACAAATAATATTTTTAAATTTTATTTTTTGACAGTTAGTGCATTTTTATAGGTATTCGTTGAATAACGAAATAATTTGTTTGATAAAAAATTTAATATGTATTCATAAAATATACAGTAACAAAATAAAATCAAATATATATAGCTAGGAGGTAGATACGTACCCACCTATTATTTAAATGTAAAAATACTCATAAAATATTTTGAAAAATTAATGGAAAACAACGTAAACAAATATATTGATTTTAATTATGTTTTTCTCCCAATTTTGCCGCTCCGGGCAGGTTTCCTGCTTGGATCGTGTGTACATTGCCGTTCATAAATTTGTGGAGTAATGCTGAAACACGTTGAAAATTTATTGAAGAAATGTAACAAATTTTACTTTGTTTGGTAGTTTAAATTAAAAACGGTGAGCGGATTCAATGTGTATTAAATATTATATTTTGTGCAAATACAGCTGGCGTCCTAATTCGTACTGATAAACAGTAGTGTATGCATGTGCGCGAAAGAATAAATATCGTGTGAACTAATAATCACATTTTCTTTCTTCGCCTATATTATACTTTTTATATTTTTTTCCTTATTATGATTAAATAGTTAATCACCATAAATGTATGGTCCTTCCGTGCCATGTATATAATCCCATTCAACATCAATATTATTACAATATTCTTGCGCAATAATGGTCCTCGCATTATTTGTGTGATTTCAAATAGAGTATAATATTATTCCCGGTAAATAACTATAGGGGGTCATGATTGTATTCAAAACAATGTCTAGCACAATTAAATTCTGATACAGACGTCATTGTATTACATTATTTAATGTTGAAGTATGTTTTACACATTACCCATGTTTTACTTTGTGGAAAATGTAATAATAAAATGATTCGATACTAATGCAAAGTTTATTATTTGCCATGTGATATGGAAATATACGTGACACAATACGAAGAATGAAAAGGAGTCGATACAGCAGATTCTATTACACTTCGATGTAGCAGGAATTTCACCATGTTTGGCTAGAAATAAAATAAATACACCTGTTAGAGGATTAATACAAATTTTTTAAATCCACCAGTAAATAACCATTTTTTTTGTACACATACCTGCAGGAGATTAATGTAATCCGACTGAGAAATTGCTGGAATACGCTTGAAATCGCGCTGTAAACAACGGCCCACGCGAAAAACGAGATGTAGTCATCGATATCATCATCGACATTCGTAACGTGAATGTGAAATCGCGAGCAACTATTATCCTCTAAGAATAAGAATATAAATTTCTCATTAATTAGTGTGTCTATTTAAAGAAATAATGATTCCAATGCACAATCACGTATGTTATAGTATTACACGATTATTGCGAATTTACGAAAAAAATAACTCATTTTTAATTTCCCTTCCTGTTCAATGAAATCTTTTCATATCGATAGTTTTTTCATATCACTTTACAGTGAAAAATCGATAGGACAAAGGACAGAGAAATCACGTTCCGACAAACGGTCTTTATAGTTCTTCATTCATGCTTCAGATGGCGGTAAACGATGACGTCTGGCCAGGCACGGCCTTGTTCTACTTCGGCCCGCTTATGCGTTCGGCCTTGCTACTTATCAGCATCATTCCCTTCCATTAGTACTTTCCTTATCAGTCACATATTTTCTTGCATAGAACCGTGCACAGTATTGGAAAGTCATTTGAAAACACCTTTGGGAATATTCCGTCACAAGTACCTTCATATATGTACGAGCATAAAATTGATACTCGTTTTTGTGTTGCGAAATCCACGATTCGATATTTGATTTCAACCGAACGATATTGGGTATTAGTTGCTTGAAAACTAATTAGGCAGCCGCTGTAAAAAGAGCCCGAGTAATACTAACTGTAAGTTACTATAACATTTTCTACGATCGAGTTTAACTGTGAATCATTTAACTATCCATTTTGTTCTGTAAATATAATGGAAGCTTAAAAATATCTTTTTCGATCTTCATAACGTCGAGTGCATTTGCGAATCTCAGTCACGTGATACGCGAAATATGTCGACGCAAGTAAACAAGGCAAGCAACAGACAAGGAAAATTGCTGGAAAATTGAAACGAGACAAGGCAAATAATATGTGCTCCTTTCAAGGGAATGTGACACATGTCTGGAGATAGAGAATAAGATGATCGAAGCAACCTGTATATTAAAATTTATATCGCAGTCCAACTTGCCATTAGATATTCATTTGATACAGATTCGTCAGGGATGAAGTGTAAAGTGGTCTCTGGGGCGATTTTAACAGTGATTCGAATCTGTTATTGAAATGCAGAAACAGTGTGCTTTCAAGGAAAACAGTAACAGAGAGAAATGCATACAGAATATATGATGTGCGGGAGTTCCTGCCTCTTCGAGTTCGTCTTTTCTAAAAACATGACGTAACTTTATTGATCCCAAACTCAGCAAGATATTGGCAAGGATTTTTTTGAATGGCGAACAGAAGTGAGTGCAGTAATACTTGAGAAATTTAATTTATATGTTTTTTTTGGCAAATTTGGTATATTCGCGAAGATTACATGAATCTTCTTTCCTTCATGCTCTTACATTTACAATAAATTGTTATTAATAATGTATTTATGAAAAAGTACAGGAATGACACTGAATAAATACAAGGGACAAATATATTTTGTTTCTAGTAGAGGTAGTAATAGGGGAGAGTCCTACAGTACCGGCCACTCCAAGGTTTTGTACTATAACTTGGGCTATTGTGGGTAAAAATCAAATTTCAAAAAGTAATTTGTAGAACAAATTGTGCTTAATAAAATGAGATAAATTGCTTTCCTTAAATTTTATCATATAGATTAATAATTCGCTGGAATAAAAAAGTTGTAAATCGCAGTGAATGAAAAATTGTCGTCCAGTACCGGCCAACTACTTAGTTAGTAGATTTTAAGGTCTAAATAATTAATAATGTTAGTAGCCATTACATTTGAAAATACAATAGAAAATTTTTTTAGGCACGTCTACAAATATCACAGGTAAAATGATCGATATTTTCATGGTCTGTACAGTACTCGTGAGCCCAACCCTTGCATTTTATGTACTGCACCAAACCTTCGTTGAACGATTCTTTATAAATGATGCACTCAGTGTTCATTAAAACCTAGTTTAAGTTTACTTTTAACAGTTACAAAACGGCACATCGAGTTCAAGTAGTGCAAGCTTATACCTAGTCAGACACATTTTCCTGCACATGCTAAGGGCTCTCTTAACACCACCCAAACATAAATTTGTGAAACACACTGCCTAAACAAGGTCAAACAAGTATATCAAGAATATAAACTACCAAATATTCCAAAATAACCCATGAACCACTCCACTTCACCCTTTGCTCCAATTCTACAAAAATGCAAATCTAAGAAACCTCGCACAGCACGCCCCAACCCTAATGGTCCCCCCAAAAAAGAGGTTTCAATCTTCGTTAATCAAGAAAGAGAAGAAAAAGCGACGAATTTGGAACAATGTCAAGGAAACCCGCGCATTGAGGTGGGCTAAAATATTAAAATGGGGGAACGACGGCGTCGAAAGTGAAGAAGAACAAAGGTTGAAGAGTTCCACGGTCACACAACTGGATCAAGCCACGGATCTGAATTTTTAGAGCGTCCTTTTATGCTGTGCATCGGCTGCCCAGCAATGGGGACGCAGCGGAGTCCGCCGCACTTAAAGCTCGCGCAGTTTTAACGTTCGTTCTCACGCAAGCCGGAATGCGGCTGTTTCTCGTTTCAAGGCTTCGCGAGTTTCACAGACACGGCCTTGAAGCCCCGGCCCAAGGACACAGCCTTGCATTTTTCCGCACGGAATTTCTGCGATTCCTCTCCGTTCACTGCGAATTCCCGGCCTACTGAATACAAAGCAAAGGCACGCGAGGCTTTTTAATTTATCCCCCTTTTATAGCCCCTCGCACCGAAGCTTCTTTCCCCAGAAGCTGAAGGGCCTGCGTTTATCGGCGGCTTTGTTTTTTACGATGTCGCCGTATTTGCGTTCCACCGAGCGACTTTTTTCGCGGAAATGGAACTAACTAGGTCCAACCGTTGCACGACGAAAGTGTTCGACTAAAAATAGATGAAATTGTGCCTTTGCCCCGGTTTTTTTTTGTTGGCAAGTTGCTTCGTTTGATGAAATAGGTTCGGCGAGGAATGCTTGCTGGACGTGATTTAATTCAATTAACGTGGATGAGGAAGCTTTATTGATGACGAAATGAAAGAGTTTTCATTGCACTGTGTCGTCATGTTTGCAGTATTTTTCTGTTCCTTAGGATTGTTATTAAATTTATATTGGCCCCGACAAAGGCCATTAACAGAATTGACAGCGACTCCCTTGAAAGGAAAAGGGAATAGGGAAGCATCCTTTTATAGGACATAATCCTCGGAAATTGCGTTTCACTTAAAAGGAATTTTTAAGCAGGATCCCCAGTAAATCCCAGAAAAAATTTGACGCGAAATATACTTCGATAGTATCACGTGGATGCAAGGATAATCCTGATTGATTGTAAGATATTAAACCCTTGGAAGATATTTCGAGGACTCGCATTCGCGGGACAATCGATCATTCCCTCCGATAGACGTGTCTCGAAGTCCTGTTAGCGTTCCGGGGGCAGCAGAGAAAGGCAAAGGGCGAGAGAAAAATGGGGCTGCGTGTTGAAAGAAATAACCAAAGATATCGGTTATGTATTATAGGAAACGCTTTGTCGTTTAATTACCCACCCCGGAAAGAAGACACTAAACGTCAATTTTTTACAAATAATATTCCTATAGTATAATTAATAATAAAGAATTCAATATTCGACGCAAAATTTATTTTTACTATCTCATTTTTCATATCTAAGCGATGTTAATTGAATATCGCCTCATATTATTAGAGTCAACCGGTATTGGATCGGAATGAGTGTTATATTCCTTGTTACGGCGTTTCCAGAACTTGAGGGGAGAAATTCTCGCAATTTAATTGAATAGCGAGCCCCTTCAACGCCTCGTCAATTTTAATGGAACCCCAGCTCCGTGACAAATTGCGTAACTGCAAGTTTTAGGTTCGGCTGTTGTAGAATCGAGGCGATTAATAAACGAAACGACGTCAGTTCCTGTCGACGAGCCGAGAGCTGAAAGTGAAAAGTTGGGAACAAGTTTCCTCCCTCCCCTCGACCCCCTCTCTCACCACCATCCTTCCTCCCCTGGCCCCTCTTCCCGGACTCCTTTTTTCATTGTTAGATACGCCAGTCGCTTTTATCAATTTCCTTCCCTTGTCACGCTATTCCTCCGGATTGCCCTTTTTCATTCCCGTCACAACTTAACTTCGATTTCACTTCATCAATATCACTGATTCAATTTTCCTCTGTAGCTTGTAAAGATTCCTTTCAATCCTTCAAGTGGTAGGGAGTCCTTTCGAAGCGTTTTATCTGATCGGTCACAGGAATAGCCTAAAATATTACGTTTCTTCATTCCTGGTCTTTTGTTAAACGTTTGGGGAAACGTAACCTTCACTTGCTTTTATTACCAGTCAGGTGAATTTATTGTTCTTCTTTTCCTAATTTGCAAGGGGTTAATGTGGCATTAACGTGAACGGAGTGATACATTTATGTGGAATGAATATTTTATAAATTCTTTTTATCCTGTTCAACGTTTCTCTTTTTCATATATAATTGTCATTCAAATATTAATATTTGTTTAAGTAACACGACCCGTTGCAATGCAACTGTGAAGCCATAAAACCGACATACGTCGTTATTTTCACTTTGGGAATTCACTTTTTCGTTTACTGCTCCCGGTGTCACGAAAACGTTTTATTGATCTACGTGCTTTATGTGTTTACAACTTGCAAGACCACTCCTATCGTCCATTCTGTTTTATATTTCATTTTCAATCGGGGCAATGCAGTTACTTTAGTTTTATTAAATGTAGTTTATCGGCAATTTAAATTTGCTCGGATGTTCTAAATTGCAAACCATTTTTAAATATCAATTCGCGTATTCGTGGATTTTTGTCATAAAATTTCGCATAAACCAATCAATAATTAATTAATATCTAAAATATTAGTTTTAATCAAACTGAAATATCGGATTAATCTAAGTAGAGTCTCTGTACGACATCGTCACAAGTGATGCCTCATCGAACGTGAAAAATAGAGAAAAACTCCCCCCTCACCAATATTCCCAAGAATTGGCCCTTATCGTGTTAATTTAACAGAGTTCCTCTTTGATCTCCTTTTTTCTACGCGTTTTTGTCCCAGTGCCTGGGTTCTCGCCCTTCATTATCGCAGATAATTTCCATGCAGCCACTTTTTCCTGTACAAAATTTCTTTTTTCACGCCGATCACTTTATCTTCACGCCTCGCTTTTCCTTTTATCCCCGTCCTATTTTTCCCTTTGTGCGCCCCTCCCCTTTCCCCCGCCCTTTATCTTTCCATCCCCTTTCTCGTCTACTTTTCGCCTCTTTTCTTCGTCCCTCCTCTTGCCCCTTTACTTGTGTCGAGACTCCTAATCTACCCTTTTCTTTCTCTTGGCATTTTTCACCGAAAGGGTGAAGCGGAGGCAGAGGTCGGGCGTCTTAATCAGATCCCAGTCGGGCGTGGAGGGAAAATAATTAATGCGAATAAGATTACGAGACGGGGATCTCTTTTCAGATAAACTTTCTAATTATCCAGCGTCGTTTCGGGCCAGACTTGCCGTAGCCTTGCCTCTTGGTAGATGCCTATCGTTTCTGGATTTCGCGAGCCACGCTCCGATTCCAAGCACCAGAGAAATCATCTGTCTCTGATGAAGTCGCGCTAAAAGACGATACTTATTTTTTACCCTTTATCGCGTTGGTTTTCTCATTTAATTCGTCTCCTTGCTGTTCCAGCTGCGTTTAGTCTCCGACGACTAATCGCTGTAGTCTCTATCCAAAATTCGTGCTTCGTTCCATGGAGCACCTAATTGAAGTAATTGAAGTAATTGAGTAGCGTAGAGTTTTTCGCGAAATTAACCGACGCGATGGTTTCTTTTTTTAATAGCCACAGCAGATTTTTTATGGTTAAAATTTTGTACCATCAGGTCAACTTAGATGTGACAATTGGGGAAGGTGGTATCATTCTTACGTATTTAATATTATTCAGAGTCACGTAATAAATTAAAAATAAATTGCTACCCCCTTCTTCTCTGTAACGTTCTACCTACCCCCAACTTTTAATTTCGTTCATTCCAATTAAATATTTTTCCATTAGCATTGACCATTAAAAGCGGAAGCTGAACGCCACGAATTCCACTCTACGCACGTGTCACTTTTGCGCACTGTTACATTCCAATTACTTTTTTCCCCGCTTTTATTTTTCACGTTTTCCTTTTGCCCTCGCGCCAACGGCGGATTCGCGAATAACGCGTTTGAATGCCAGTGCGTCGACCAAACATTTTTAATTAGTCGTCGAGCGACAGCTGCGAACTGCTGTTTCATGCAGAAACTTTGTCTAATTCCGCTCCACATTCGAATAGAATAAAAAATCGAGGGTTGTACATCGCATGCCAAACTGTGCGTTGTTGTTTGAAACTGACTGCTGGGTCGTCATACGTTTGTGCCCCCGTGTTGGCTAATTCTCAAAAGTTCTTCTTTTCATTATGCCCAGTACGCTTCTGCGTGAGAAAACATAATATGCTTGTCCAAAGCTTTTTAAAGCTAGCTTTGACATAAGCATTTAAACTCAAACAATTTATGAAAGAAGTTTTAACATTAGTTTTCATCAATGTTTATATTGTGAAATATTATTTTTATCCCATCTCCACTAGATTCTACGTAAATTCTTAAAAGCTTCCAGAAATTCTCATCGTATTCTTTATGGGCAAAGTTTGAACGAATAGAAATGACTTTCTCTCCTTTTTTCGAAAAATTGGTATAAGGTAAATGTCCCCATTACTGACCACGTCCCCATTAGTGACCACTTCATTTTGTTATTGTTTATTGCAACACAGAAAGCGAAATATAAAAGAAATATTTCAGTTATTGTTTCATACGTTATTTATGTAGCCGTACATTCATCTTTAAGTAAATTCACATGTAAATTAAGACTTGGTCATTGACATGAAAGTTGACAGATTCTAATACCGCGAGGTTATACTCCAGATATCATTAAACTCGCAAATTTTACAATAAAAATACATGGATCCATGCAGTAACTTACTCAAATTAACGAGAAATATATACAGAATTATAAAAGAAAAAGAAAATGGATATTTTCTTTCATTATTGTAGCAGAAAATCGTGGTATAAAATAGATGGTCACTAAAGGGGACATCAGGTCCAATTTAATTTTCGCCATAATTTTTGTGTAAATAGTCAAATATCAGTGTAAAACTAATTTGATTAAGAAACTAGAGACTTCAAAAAATACAATGATGCATACTTTACTCAAATATTGTCGTATATTAGTAAAAAATATACTATTTCGAACCAGTCACACTCTTAAACGGTCGCTAATGGGGACATTTACCTTATGTGGAGATATTGATTTTAGAACGAGGTGATTTGTTTTTGAGTGAAGCTACTATGACGAATAACTCTATATTGGAGATAGCATTTAACAAATAAACGTTTCAGAATAGAAGTTTTACATATCCACTGCTATCTACGTTTTCAAATACATGTAATTAGAATCTTGTAAATGAATTTCATTTTTACAAAATTTAAAAAATTGGGTCTCGACGTAATTGCTATAACGTCACAGTAATTTAATAGCTTGGCATTACATTGACTCTTCGGTCAGGAACCTTCAAGGACACTTTCTGGATTTTTGATTAAGTGTGTGTAACAATACAGTGAGAAGAAGTTTTCTTGTGCTTTCACGCGTTTACGAAAAGTATTCGAGGTTGAAAAAAATTAAGAATGCGCACAGGGATGGAAGCAGCGTTTCTGCCTCCCCATGGTATTTCAATTCTACGTGTTCGCTCAATATCTAGACTGGTGCATTTGTTTGCACCTGTTTGCCCGTTTCTATGCTATTGTTATTCGCGACGAAGATCGATGGGGCGGCTGGAACGTACAGTAATTATTGTCGAAGGGTTGGTTCGTTGTGTCGTTGAATTGTAGAAGTCTACGGATTGTTATTAACCGACTGTGTTCTCGTTGAATTGCACTGAACCTGGGATTATATAACTGGGACGTTTGGCTCGTCAGATTTACCATCGAATTCATCCTCTATTATTACCTTGTCTTATTGTTGTTTTGCATAGTATGCATTTTTCAACTAATTATGCGTCGACGCTGTTTTATCAGCAACTAGCGTAAAGTTCCCGTCGCTGTCTAGATTATAAATATATCTTTTTCCCGAGAAGGGGAGGGATTTTTTAAAAAGATTTCTTAGCGAGCACCTAGGGGCTAAGAGGAATCTACATACACTGAGTAACCAAAATATTCGGACATTTTTTAAAATCGCATATCTTTTTTAAAATTAATCCAAACGACCTGAGTTTTTTTTAGAAGCTAGAAGAAATAGTTTGCTAAGTGACGTGAATCGTCGTTTTGAAAAAAATGTAATTGGTCGGAATAGCAAAAAATAGTAAAGGTCATTTTCTTCAACATTTTCTGAGCCTGTAATGAAAATTCAAAAAACCCGTTTATAGATTGAAGTAAGTTATATTACATGTCTAAAATCTCATCAAAATCGGTTAACGTCGCTCTGAGTTATAAACTCTTAAATATCGCAGATTAAGGTGGAAAATTGCGAAATTCCCCAAATCAGCGATTATTCACCGAAATTAGTGTAGTATTTTTTCCCAAAAAATGGACATATGCCACTTTAAAAAAAACGGCTCATTTAGTTGTTGCTGAGATTTTTGTCTGATAACAAAAAAGTCTTATGTAAAATGTCATCCTGGATTCGCACCTTTATACTCATAAACATCAAAGTACGAGTTTTTGTTTATAAGTATCCATGAATTTTCGCACCTCCTCAAGAATCCTTTGAAAATCGACCAGCAAATCTGGCACCAGTTACAAAGCACCCCTAAATGTTGCTCCCTTCCTTGCGGTGCGTTTCCTTTCCTTTGCAGTGAGGGAAATACATCTTTTCGATTGAAATCCTTACAATCGTTTCACCGTTCATGAAATCAGAGGCAAATCATGGAATTTTATTGCACCGTTGCTCGAAGGGTCTGCGGAATATTATAAACGCATGTGTGCGTCGGTGCAGGGCGCCCTCTATTGTGCGCGGTCGCGATATTTTGTCGGTTTTGCTTTTCCAACTGCGGGATGTCGACGTTCTGCAGCTGTTTGCGTGTGTCTACTGTTCCACTGTTTGTAAATGCGTTCTCGCTCGATGACTGCCAGCCGGGGAACAATACGCGGCAGCCTTTTTAAATTTGCTCCCACCCCCATGGTGTTACGCTATCGCTGAACCCATACATTGCCGCCCTGGCCTTTCCCACTCGCTGTTGTGGCCCACAGTGTTTTCAATTCTCGGCAGGCAAAAGGGACCGATGAGAATGCAATTCCCTACACCCCAGCTAATTTTGAATTTGTCTCTTGACACGTGTCCTGTGCTAGAGGGATGTATCGATTCAACCAGTTGGAGGATTGTTTCTACTTCGATGTACAAATTTGATACAAATGATTTTAAGCACAGCGAGTTTCTACGTCCACAAAGATTCTCACATTTTAGAAATTGCTTTACTATTGGCAACATTCTGAACTGGGGTTCTTGAACAATCGAACACCACATCTTGCTGGCTCAGATAGTGGGTCAATTAAACTATTAGTCGTGATTGGCGGATGTCCAAGAACCCCGGAGCAATATACTCAGAAGAGGATAATAGAAGTCTTCCTTTCTTACTGTAACACCATGTACATCGTCATATCCACTGAAACATACACCAGCCATGCACGACGCATATGCCTCCACTTTACGAGGAAACAATCAATGGAAAACTATCAACGTTAATATCAAGAGTGCATCAAAGAATAAACACCAATCTATTGGTACATATCGAGCCTCGTCTACACGATCGCATAAAGTATACTTCTATACTACATTTAATCTACTCAGCTGTTATCGTCTAGGTGACTTAGAACCAGAGTTGGATGTTAATTAAATACAAAATTATTTAAATAACGGAGTAAATAAAAGTTACTTCAACTTTAGATTATTTGACGAGTAAAGATAATTTTTTATTTGTCGAGTGCTTAAACTTCAGCGCTGAATAATCTTTCAACTTCAACTTCAACTTAATATACAGGCTGTCCTGTAATCAGTGGTACAAGCGGTTAAAGGTGGCGATTCTCCATGAAACGTAAGTAAAAAATATAGAATAATTATCTAACAAACCGCTTCGTTTTAAAGATAATTTCAGCCGAATACGCGTGCACCGAAGTACATACAGCTTTTGGCGCCTGAGGGGCGCGCTGAGTAGACTCCTAAAACTACTTCGATGGATGCGTACCTGATCGAAATTCAAAGTCAATTTTCTTGAAACCTAAGCGAAGTTACGAGGAAACTATATTCTATAATTTTTACTTACCTTTTCATGTAGAATCACCACCACTCCATTTCTATCACCAGTTACAGGCCAGCATATGTAACATCATATTCCATGCGTCCCTTTACCATCAATCAGCCTCAGCTGCATTAATTCATCACAAGATTAGCATCGTATCGCGAACATCGATCCAGCATCCACTCGCAACTCTACGCCACAATACGTGGTAATGGATTAATTTCATATCTCCATTGTTCCCAAAAACGAAGCCCAAGTCAATGTAATTCTAAACTGCCCAAGGAAGTCCCATTGTTCCGGTCCCAGCCTCGGACTTAATTTATTTTAGTAATATTATCTACGTTTCGCATTATTCCTCGGTCGTAATGTATCACGGCCGCGGTGCTTTACTAAGTTCGCGGTCCAGAGCGAAATATGTCTCTGGGAGCAGCCACGGTATCGTCTTTATTCGTATCCGCACCTGGACGTTCCAGCATCCAGGAATGGTGTCGCGGTCGCGCTATCAGTAGCAAATGTGCCCACCTACATTTCCACACCGGCGGGCCTTCGTGGGTCATTTGTCATTCGAAATAATCGGACGATCCCCGTGTGCGGCGAACCGCTTCGTTAATCTAATTACCACCATGTACTTTGAACAGAAACCACAAAGATTGGGAGAAGTGTCTAGGGCTGGGTCATCGACACAGTTTATTCTTGGAAGAGTTCAGACCAAAACGTACTTCCGAAATTGAAGACCTATATGTGCAGTCGAGTTTATTCACGGTAGATTGCAAAACTGTTCTATCCAGGCTATTAACAATCCAACGAATAGTCCAATTTTACCTTCCAAAAGGTAAAATAGCGAGCTTCTCTGAACAACCATTTCGGACCCTGCCTGTCTGTACAAATGGTTTCTTATTTTAACCATTGAAAATATCTGCCACTGAAATATCCCGTTTATATTTTCAAATATAAACCAATTTTCCATTTCAATTTTACTTCGCCATATACAAGGTGTCTTAAAACTTCTGCGGTTCCTTGAAAGGGGTGAATCGTGGTGTGATTGCAAACAAGTTATTCCTTGGCGAAAATATTGTGCAGAGCATCGTTAACGAGATATTAACAAAAAGGAACATACCACATTTAAATTAGTTCTTTTAAACTTCTCCAAGCAAAATTTGCGTTTCACTAGATGTATCCTTCCAAGCAGTTAATTCCTTTGAATCTAGATACATCCTGCTTATTATATTCGTCTGCTGTTAAATATGGACAATCTAGAAAAATCGCGCACGAAATATGCGAAACACGTACGAGTTTAAGGGGATGGTCACTGTTCCAATGGCGACACAAGTAGAATATTGCGGATTATACAGGCGTTCCTGCAATACTCGCGCTGTCTGCTCGCTGTGAAAGTAGCACACTCGCCGCATACACACGTACGGGTATGTTATTTATTTCTGTATGTACGCAAGAACCCTCGCCCCCTATATAACGCGATACGTGCGCGCTTTTGCGCGCGCAATATTACGTCCCTTTTCGAAACTTGAGCCTGGATGGTCTCTTTCCACGTCATCCTCCACTTTCCTTCGACTTTTCAGTTACCTCGACGTGTAGTCGAATTCAGACGGAGGGAACGATATGACCGGATTATCTCGATTGCAGCTCGAGTCAGTTTGAGCTCTTTTTAAATAGAACATTTCAATTGTCACAATTTTGTATTATATCCGGCGCAGAGAAGTGTTGAAATACGACAAGAGTTTAAAAATAAGATATAGTAACGAGAAATAGTGATTTAGGTGATAAATTAATCGATTCTTGATATTTTAAAGAACACGAGGCTTGTGAAATTTGCATTAATTATCTGTTGTCTCCTATCGAATGAAAAGTTACTTGGAACACTAATTTATAGTCATTTGTACAGGGGCACACAAAGTTCAGACAATTTCTGCGAATATCATATTATAAGAACCTTATGTTGCATTTTTAATGAAGTTCATAAATTTCTTTAATATCACTTACAAAGTTATCCTACCTTTTGTGGCCTCGAGGCTTGAATCCCTTAAGGACGGTCTTCATTAAGTGTAATTGATAAAAATTCAAATTCAATTTACTGCAGCTTTTGTGTGTCAAGACATTCGATGCACCTCCTTTACCCTTGAGACGTGGAATTGATTATCCGCGATCACGAAAAATTGGTGAAAGTCTCGATTATTAGGGATCACAAAAAAATGATATTAGACAACGTCTTGGAATAATAAATTCTCCATTAATCATTGGGGCCGATAAAACACGTTCGAAATGTCACTTGGTGATTTACATATTCACCTAACCCATTACTCATCCATTTACGTATCAAAAGTTCGCGGTGGCCGGCATCTATTAATGGAGATACTTTCGCAAGTTCGTTACTCAATAATGTCGTGAATGCACCTACAGGTTCTAATATCGATTTCGGGGTTCAGGTTCAGGTATTTCAAACGATGGGTGGAGAAAGCTGACGGACCGTGATTGACACTTGCATCGAAAATTGCTTATTAAATTTTTATACGATCGTGTACCAGCGAAAGAATATATAATACTGTAGCAAGGAATACCAGCTTTCTCCTTGAATTTCCCTCTACGAAATGTGCATTTTACAAAAATTTAGTAATATTAAGAATATATGAAAAGAAACCTAAAATTTATCAGCTACATTTACGAAGATACTAATCTTCAGAGTTAAATATTGTACCTCAAATATTCTCAGCATTGTCCCATCTTGAAACAGACGGACCTTTTACAAAGGAAGACTCAAACAACAAGATTCTTTTCTTACCAGATTATAGTAGTATAAAATTGCCAACATCAAGATTTCTGCGTAAACGTATGTAGGTAATATGGAACACCTGATTTCAAAAGCTTGCCAAAAGTAAGGGAATTTGTTTTTTTTTTAATAAAACTGACATAAAGGGATGTAGGAACCGACGCGTAATCATATTTACATAGTTTAATGTAAAAAATTCATATGTTTTGAAATTATACAAAAAACTAAATATAGTGAAAATCGACTGTTCGAAAAAAATGGTATCTAATATGGAGCACTTAGGAAATTTGTAAGAAAAACTGAGAAAACTTTACTTTTGTTACTAAAAATGAAGGTTTATTAAGTAGAACATATAAATAAGCAAATATGTACCATTTCTCGGAATTTATTGTTGCTTTCTACGTTTCGTACACGTTGAGCGCGTGAATAATACGTGCGGAGCCCCAGATTCTTCGTGTGCTCACTGAAAGCGGCGAACAGATTTGCTACACTTTAAAAAAAAAGAAATAAAATAAAAATGTGTTTGTAACAATATATTATAGAATATAACATAATATTATGATATAAGCGTATTATGCAACACGCACGCAATGTGGAACATGTTCGATATTGCATTCACTCGCTATGTTCCGATAAGAAAATACGAATTATACTAATTGTAAAAAGAAAATAATTTTACTGGTAACCTATTCTTACTGTAACCTAGTAAAATCTAGAACAAACAAATTTAACTATTTGATTCACTTTTCAAAAACTTTTGCAGACCCCAAAAAATAAACACGCATACTCAAGTGTCAGTATGGTTGCCTATTCTTTCTATTTAGAGAACTAATTTGTCTGTAGACATCGTCATTCTTCATCGAAATCTCAAGACGTTCCATATATTACCTACCTTTAATCTACTGGTATAAAATTTCCAGCACCAAGATTCCTATCTGCTAAAAGCAGTGTATCCCAAAGTCTAGCAATTGGCCAAAAATAACAGGCGATAAATTTCAAACGACGCAGTCTACATATTATCAAATGAGAAACCTTCCAAATAGATCAAACTAGAGTAGACCTTTTAATAAGGTATACGTCCGCTACATTTAGACTGCAGCACATCATCGTGGAGACACCATTCGCCTCGCGACGTAATCGAAATGATTGATTGGAGTGTTTGGCGTGATTCAGAAGTCGGTTGACGTGCCATTAACCGTTTCGGTAGATCGCGAGTGGGGATTTCGCATCACCCACTTTTCACGATCGCTCTCAGAAACTTAAATGGATCAGATATTTCAGTGCGCGACGGACTTTCCATCTGCCGACCGGTGGAGAGGGGAGGGGGGGTGGGGTGGGGGGGGGGGACAAGGGCGCGGATAAATTTTGCATTCTCCTCTTTTTCGCGATCGAGGACGAGCGATTCAAATCGTCTGATCCCCCCTATCGTTTCAACCGAGTTACCAAGTTTCCAGTGTACCAGGGTCCTGCGGGGGAGGGATACGAGTAAAGCTGCGACTCGAATTATTTATCCGCTTGAAATATTCAAAACGCGGATGATCCGCAATCTCAGTTGTCTCGTGCACTCCTCCTCGGAGTGGCAAGGCAGCACGAAGAATCCCAATGGTACCGCGGCCTCGGGGGCAACTTTAAACGTAAACCGAGGACTTTCGTTTTATAAGTACCGCTGAAAGTTCCCATTTTCTACGGCTTTATTATCGTCGAATGTATCTCCAGGGTAGAGAAAGAGGTAGACACACCGGTTTCCTAGGGATGAATTACACGCAGCGTTGCGATATCTAAAGATGAGTGGAATATGAGGAAAATACCAATGTGTGGGCAGGAATAACGAATTTTCGAAATAATAGACTTCTATCGTTGTATTTATTAGAATGCTCGATTTATTAAGGGTGCTTTTTTAACACAGTTTGAAATTTTGTAGGCAGAAGTCATCGGCATGGACTACTGATCAGCGTCTGACCATGTACCGGGCGCTTCTACTTGCCTGCCTTTGGTGGCAATGGAATACATAGTTCGCTAAGACTTTTGAGAGAATCGGTTGTTCTTTATTTCCACCAGTTCTTTTACCATTACAACTTTGGCACACTAAGCTACTGCGTGAAATTCGAGATCTACATTAATATGGTACCTACTTTTATACAGAAATAATAAAATTAATCTACTGTTTTTACTTTTACGACGTAGTAGATATAGATTTTCGGGAATATCTGCTGCATATTTTTCTTACAACAATTCGCGTTGCGATACGTTGCTCTACAATACCACTAGAAACCTGCCTTTAATGATTGAAAATAGTGTCAGTGCAGGATCGAAACGGCCGCAGAATAATCGGTGTACACGTGTCCGGAATCGCAGGATTTAACCGAACGCGTCGGTTAAATCGCGACTAGAGCATCGCTGCGTCCATTTTTCCTTCCAACGATTACTCCTTTTCTTTTTTTTATCGACAACAAGGCGAGCTACGGTCGCTCGATCGAGCCGCAGTTTCAATTGAATTACGCTGTATCGGGTTGCGCGGCGAGTGCGGAGGGGCTACGCGAAAAGTTTCACGTGGGGATTGGAACGTACGGGCGGGCGCAGTCTGGGCTTAACAACGTATACCCTGATACCGATGTTACGACGCTTAACTAGCGATGGATCTGACCGTGAATGTGCCGAATTGCCTTTGCACAGGCTCCATCACTAACGGTACATCCCGGTGCGAGCACGTTTCCGGCGATTCGCTGGTCGGCGTGCACCTCTGCTATTTCTTTTTTCCTTTTTTTTTTGATACGCAATCTCGCCCATCTTCCGCCCCGCGAATCTGTCCCATTTTGAAATTCAACGCGCGAAGGGAGACGAAATTTTTTTTAACAGGGTGGAGAACGTTGGGAACGTTATGTGTGCAGCGTCGAAGCCGGAAGTAACGATCTAAAATTAAGTGTATCGGCAGATGTGTACTTGGTAATGTAAATGCAAGTGTAAAAAGTAGGTTAAGGTCAATTTTTTTCACGGTGCAGTTGAGTGCAGCTCTGAGGTCAATCTTGTTAAAGTTTCTTTTACGTGGTCGATTCTGAAATGAAGGGTTTTTGTGGCTCGCGCGTCCACAGCGAGCGTAGATAATTATGCGTTGCAATTGTATAGATGTGAATCGTAATTGGATGAAATTAAGTATAGACGTTTTAGTATATAATTCTTTTATTACTTTGTTTTATTGCTTTATAATTATTGTGGCGTTCCGCCTGTTTCGTGTAGTAAATGAAAACATGCGGTACGTGTAACCAGCCTTGAAGGAAATTGTCTCCTTCAAACAAGGTGAAACTTGTCGATATCAGGCGAGCTTTCCCTAACAGATGATGTGAAACTGGATCGTGCCATTTATGCTATAATTGGGCCGCCATCTCTCAAGTTAGATTGTCTATATTTGCGAATATTGTGCTTGTTAAAATATACTGTTACTGGAGTTTTCATAAAGCAACAACTTCGAGTTGTTGGTTTGCATGAGGGAAATAACTGTATTTTGAAAACGATGTTTATATAATATTGATAATTTAGGTATTTTGTGTATATATTCAGGACTTTGAGAGAACATTGGTAATATTCCTTTAATAATTATTAAACGCCACCGTGCATCCTCAAATGGACGATTTTCAGCTAGGTTCAAAAATAAGAATACAAATAATAATACAATAATAATAAGAAGAAGACTTTATTACATTCTATAAAATCATGAAGAAAAGTAACGGGCGAGATTCAGCAATTTGGCGGTCTTAAGTTTAACCCTGAGGTTAATGACAAGGAAAAATAATAATAGAAAGAGAATATAAACACAAATAATTACAAAATCAAATAAAATGAAATACCTACAGAAACCAAACAAAAACAAACGCATCACAGCAGGCAGGTTCAACCTTACCGTGACTTTACAAGCACTAATCGATACAATTATTCAGAATATATTTTTAGTGACCAAAGAAAAACAGAAAATCTAAAATTGAAATATATATAGCTCGAGGCAATGGGAGATATTCTCACAACACGTATTAATAAGTAGAAAAACTTCAATTAGTAAACATATTCTTTTTGCGACAAAAAGTTCCAAACACCTGTAGTTTGTTAGGTCGTTCCAGTGGTAAGATTCCTTAATCTAATACTAAAACCAGAGTTGGGCAAAATGTAATCTAATTACAACTTACAAATTACAATTAAAATGTAATTGTGTAGTTGATTACACATTATTTTCAGTAATTGTTCATTTAAGTAGTTGACCATTTGGTTTCGACAACTACATAATTGTTCGATTACAGAAAATAATGTGTAATCAACTACACAATTACATTTTAATCGTAACTTGTAAGTTGTAATTAGATTACATTTTGCCCAACTCTGACTAAAACTAACTAATATCCCAAGCTAGAACATTTATAACTCCTAAAAAAGAATGGCATATATACCTAAAATAAAATCAGTGTTAACGATCCGAATGTAAAAAGAAAGTGGTTTATATGCTCACCGATCGAAGTGCCCTCAGAAAATGCGCAGCCTAAACTGAAGCACACCGTCGCCCTGTAGACGTTTCAGGGATGCCCTAGGGACGTGTTGTGGATCAGCCAGCCCTATGGTCGTCGTACAGCCAGCCTCAATAAACTTTCATCGATTCGATTCTTCCGGTTCCCCGAGTCCGGCCGAGCATACGACACAGTTGGACGTGGCCCGTCGTGGTCTGAAATTAAACGAGGATATATACTGTGTCGCTCCCTTTGTGAAACGGGAGAACTGGGTCAAGATTCGCAGCTCGATCCGAGGAAAGAAGTCGCGGCTTCGACCTCGTGGCTACGAACTCGTTATCGCGCGCGCCCTGCGGAATAAGAATACGCGGCGACGGGTAGGACGCGGAATGTAAATCGCGCGCGGCTATCGAATTACCGCTCGCGGGTGTATACGGATTCAATTTTCGCGGAATGAATTGGAGCTGGATTAGGGGGGCGGATTGGATTAGGATTAGAAAGAAAATTCGTTTCCCCCTGCCTTAAACAAGATTAAGTTGTCTGAGAGTTGATTTTGTTAAGAAGAGCGGCGCGCATTGGATTTACGATACACACCTGACTTCTTTGTTAGTCTCCAGCCCACGAACTCCTATGCTCCTTTTGTTTAGCCCTTTCGCGGCCGGGATATTCTAATCCTGTTCCCCAAGTTCTAACGAGGAGCTCGCAGTCACTGGGTTTCTCCTAGAAAAGGGGATGAAATTTTGTTCGAAATAGGGATGACGAATGGAAAGAAATTTCGGTGTAATGAATCGAATGAAATTGAGGGGCCCGGTGGATAACAAGTATCTGACACTGTTTTATGATTTTAGAGGAAAGCAAGGTGAAGGAGAAATTAGTTTCAAACGTTCGTATACTTTTCTTCTGTTACCTTTTTGATTATATGAATATCGATTCGAACGTTGCTCCCTGTTCGAGAAGGAAATAACGAAAGTCGATTAAAGCTGACCCTATCGAACAGAAAGGAGGAATACTGTGGGGAAATAAGGTCAACGTGTGCGCGGCAACAATTTCGTGGTAGACGGACACGAATAATTCTATTGATAAAACTGCTGGAGCCACGGGGTGTATCGGTTCCTTAAGTTTTTCGTTTCTCGATTCGCAATAGGGAAGGGGGGAATGAAGCGCCGCGGCTCATTTCGCAGTTCGACAGACCGCGGAATTTCTTAGACTGCATTTCCTGGATGCACGATCGAGCGCAATATTATTATGGCTCCGTTCGTTTCTCTTCCGCCGTTTTTTTTCTTCCATTTCAGCATTATTGAAAACTAATAAATTCGCGATCGATCGCTCGCTCGCGTTTTTACCCCTCCCGCCTGAAATTTGTACGAATTCCCATGGCTAGCGAAGCACAATCATTGAAATTCTCAAGTGTACGATATTCTGGTTTCGCAAAATTTTGTTCACTTTTTCTTGGAATATTGTAATGGTTTTTATCGTAGCTTATAGTAGCCTGGGAGAAAATATCTGTTGCATAAGAGACGTTAGAAGTATTCAATTTTCTTCGACGAATAAACATTTTTTCTTTCATGTACATTGAGCAGAAATTAGATGGGAGCGTAGAATTAATTTCAATAACTATTCGAGGAATTTGGAATACGTATTGAATTTATGTATTACGGTATAGTTTTTAATTATAAAAAGCACTTCAAAATTTAGCGAGACACTGTTCTCAGGAAAGTAAAACACTTTCACAAAAGAAGCAATTCAAAAGTTCATCTTACAGTTTAAAACACAATTTTGTAAATACTATAATTCAATTTATTTCTTGGAATTAAAACAAAATAAAAGGTTCTCTGAAAGAGAGTCATATTATACACACGTGGAACCAAGCAGGAACATAATTTTTGTTCCATATTTCGTACGTAAAATCCCTCGGTACGGAATTGTCTACTGGACCCGCAGAAATCAATACCCAAGAATTCGTAACATTACGAGCAGCCATTACCAGAATTAATTTGAATCGATGCGGTGGCCACAACACTCCCCTCCGACCGCGATGGATATTACACGCCACGTCATCGTTATTAATTAAATCAGGCTCGTGAACCATTTATATCCGAAACAACGACAGGCAACTTTATGACGTGTCGCGTAATATTTTACGCATTTTTGTTTGTTCACGAACCTTGTAATACTTTCATAGTATATTACATATATTCACGTTGTTTGTTGTTACTGGCTGCATCGCCAGAATCATAAAGCATAGTAGTTAAAAAGCTTCTGTGAGCGATATAAAAGTAATACGAAACGAGTTATGAATTTTTATAAAAGATTTTCTGTGCTCAGAATCGTATGACTTTAATTAGACTGTTAAATTTTTAAACGAGTGACTTTGCATGGTAAATACTTTTTTCGTGGATGACTGATGTAAAAGCTTTGTTCTTTACTTCATTTATTTCAAAGTAAAAAATGGTAATAATGGTAACTACACTAGGCAATGAAAAAAGTAGAGTTGACTATTAAAAGATTGTTCGTTTGACAAGAAAATAGAACAAGCTTCTTGCATCATCACATGCCACAGGTGATAAGCACAACGTGGTATGTAACCAAAAACACAGTAAACTCAGTTTATTATAAATACCTGCTGTCCAATGCCAGCACAGAAAGCATATGTATTTCACGACTAAAAACAGAGCTACACTAACAGTTGGATTCAAATAAAAAATCTTTCAAATAAAAAATTTCGTAATCAGAATTTAGAGACCTACTGTCGCTCTCCTTTGTGCGGCTGACAGCGTGTGTATCTCGAAGTCTACGTGTAGCAGACATCGACTGCACACGTTGACGAAGAGGAGTGGGTGGGCGGCATTATTCGCAATCATCGATTCCTCTCACGGTCGGGAGAAAATGAGAAATTGAAAGGACGGGTCAATGATATGCGTTCCTGTCGCGTGGTTTCGACAGGAACTATTTTCCACTTCCCTCTGGCGTTGCCCCCTCCGCTCACGCCCCCCCTTCATCTGCATCGCGGCCTGATCATCGCGCCGTTCTGCTTCCATTTATTTCTCGACATTTGAATGCCCGGCCGCGTTTTATACCGCCGCAATCCGAGCGAAGAGCGAGTCCCGGCTGATTTTCCGAAACTTAAGGAGGAAGGATGGAGGACACGGAGCTAAGGTCCCCGATCGGAAGAGTCGCCGTCTGAGGCTCGTAATTGCGTTTAATGGGAAATTGGTTCGTTTCCGTGATCGTCGATCCTTTCTGCTGATAAACTGCCTCCAAGGTGGATGCACTATATCCGATAATAACGATCCGAACAATTATCAAACGTCTCCCGAGCGACTCTTTCCTTCCCTGCACGGCGCTCAGTAGCGCGAGTGGCTCACTAGTCAGACGCCAGGGGAGAGAGCCGTGGATTCTCGGCGCGGGACAACAGAATCTCATAATTGTCACGTATCGGATATGTAGCCGTGGGAAACGCGAACAAAAGCGTGGAATAAATGCACCGTCGGTCATAATGTAATTTCAGCGAGGCAATCACGCCGCGTGCCAATTCACCCTCTTCGTGTAATTGATCGTACATAAGAGGGTACGATTTCTATATAAACGTAGGCTTTATCGGATACACGTGCATCCTATTCTGCAGGCATAGCAGTATTAGTTTTATTGCTTCACCTCGACCTCGTTTCTTTTATATAACTACGTACTTGTTTCTCCCGATCTCCATCTCCTCTCGCTTAAAAATATCAAAGAACGAAATCGAGAGGCTTTCAGCCTCCACGCTTTTCAGCGGGATCTCGAATTCCGCAAAAGCATTCGAGTGTCTGGGCATCCATGGTTCAAAGTAAATTCGATTGATTAATAAAGAACGAATACTAAAGTCACTTGCCGATGCATCAAACGGATGCATATTTTACTGTGTTTTTCGTATCATAAAGCGCCAACGAGCTGCTCGTGATTCGTAAAAAATTACAGTGTAAATTGAAACGAACGTTTCAGGTAGTAAATTTGATAATTTACTTGAAATGTTTCGACTGATAAATTTACGAATTCGTTGCTCTGCTGATATTTATCTGGATTGCATTAAAAAAAATTGTTTTCATAAATATACAGATGAATACTTCCTCATGTTTGCGTCATGGCGATGCGATTTTTCTTTCTTGCTTTGTTATCCTGTTTTTGCAGCTTCCCGAGTAGCCGACCGCTTTTTCCCTTTTCTTTCGTCGAAAAGTAAATCCAGAATCTGTACGAGGTCCTCTTCGCTGCTACACTTGCTCGTAAAAATGGACGAACATATGGATTGCATTATAAAAGCTTATCTTTGATTAGGTTGAAAAGAGAAATGCCATTGATTCTTTGGGATAGCCCTCGAGATGCTGTTGCATCACATATTCCACTTCGTGCATTTTAGGTTTCATGAAACCGTGGGAACTGAATAAACAGAATGTGAAAAGGAAATTTAGAAGTCTGCACAAAATTCGAAAAGCTCCTTTCTTAAAGCTTGAAAATTCTGTATATTTCTACGAAGCTTTTTGCATGTATAAGATACAAACAAAAAGTGATTGATATATACTTCTGAAACACACGAGCAAGTCGGTGTGAAGACAATAAGGGAAACAAGAAGATGTATAGTCAGACGTACTCATCAAGCAGCATCAGTGGCACTAAAAACCTATCTTAACACGTTCCGTGAAACGGTGGAAATTTAGATTTTTAGTAGAACTAGAAAAAGTGGTAAAACTAAACTGAAAAATTCGATTATTGAAAGATAGTAGTCGTGTAATATTTTTCTCAGTTTCAACTCTTTTTTTATTCTATTTTGCTTTGCACAAAGTAAATGTTTTCCTCGGGCTGGACGTTACGTATAAATTAATCAAAATTTCACTGTACATTTGAATTAAATCCTTACTCCTTTCCATTTACTGTGTCTCTTATACGATTTCAACTGACAAATAAGAGCTAATAGGAAACATTCTAAATAGTGAGTCGACAATCGATCGAGAATTTCAAAGGAATCCACCGTAGAAAGGGCGGGCGTAATAAAGAAAATAAAATGTTCGCTTCGTAGCATGATCTTCCTAGCGTAGCTTGATAAAGCTTTCCGGAGCATCTGGTTCTCTCGTTAGATTGCCCCAGGATTCTGGAGTGCGCGCCACTCTGCTCGCTCGCTAAGACACCCTCCGGGGTTGGTTATTGGTATTTAAATTTCTTCCATTTCAAGGAAATGGCGTTGTCGGTTGTAGGTTAATTACACGCCAACGTAGGGCCCGGTGGACTTTATAATTATTGCTGCGGAGCAGTGCCCGTGACTAAGGAAATGCCTCGAGTATCGATGCCGCCCCTTACCCGTTTCAGTTAATTAATTCTCCTTTGATTCCGTGTCAGTAGAACGATTAATTGGAAACATTTTCGTAAAATGTCACATAATTGAACGTAGTCCAGATATGTAGGTGTAATAACAAGCCTATAGTGAAGCTAGATGAAGAAAAGTTGCTTCTTTTTGTGCAAGAGAATAAATGAACGATCCTGCAATTTGCAATAATACATCAAGAAAAATTGTACTTTGTAAATTAGAACAATGAACAAAAGCAGTTTTAAAACTCGAACCATAGCGGAAATGAATAAATATAATTTTCATATAGGAAGTTGAAAGCTACTGCGCATATTATGCAATTTTGATGGAAGGTAAAGCAACTAAAAATGTAATACGTGCAGCATGTAATTGAAAATGGCAAACAGTGTATTCTGCAGGTTCGTAGTTTTAGTACTTTTATCTCGCGCAATAATTTGGTTATTTCTTTCGAGAGCCTTTAATATCGTAGTTCCACTGAGGATAGTAACTTGAGGCTCACAAACACACGGGCACACGTATAGGAACAACGTTTAAGATACCCAAGTTCGATATTCAGAGCTAGCCTTTTCCCGATACGAGGTCAGCTCGAGGAGTTCATCGTGCATCATCCATGGATTGAACTTTCTTGAGCTGTACCTCGTCGGGGACGTCGTCTTTCTTGCGCTGCTTTGAAGATGCCTGGCCCAGTAAGCACATTCGTCGTTCCAGCCCGTAGAGATCGGTTTAGAAGGAATTAACTGCGAGTTATCAAATTGTTTTCCAATAGAAACTCCGACAGGCAGAAGTGGAAAAATGTACAACGTCACGATTGTGTCACACTGTTTACTTCTTCATTTTACGCGTCTCGTATTAAATTTTGCTGATTCGTCGTTAATCTTTCAGAATTGTTGTTACTACATTATGGTAATGAACATTTAAATAAATCACCAATTTCGTGGAAATACATACAAATGTCTGGTTTACAGTGAACACTGTTTCCTTGTGACTTAGCGATGTTAGGTATTTAAATGTAAATCAGACGGAAATGCGGAGAAAGCACATTCATTCAGCAAGATTGAATAGTACTCGCTGTTTTCCCCTGTCACTTTCTCTTCTTCACTCGTGTCTCGTCTTTCTCTTGATGTCCTGCTTTGTCAAGTCCCAGCCCTAAGGGATTACTTTTTCTCCGTTCCATCTTGTCGTTTCTTACGAGTCCCATGTATCCGCTGGTAATAGTTATCTTCTGAACGCGTTCAGAAAAATGCACGTCAGAATGTATTATATTTCCAACTTTAAAAATGTTACTAGTAGTATGTCAATAATTTTTATTCTGCCGCTAATTTTTGCTACATAGAACAGAGTGTGTGGGAAATTTATACTGGCCATTTGCATATATCCTCATTTACGCTTCGGTTAAAACCCACGTCAGAATTTATTCCATACGTTAAGGGGTTATCCTACTGTGACAGATAAAAATAAAAGGCTTTTTTGGACACAGATTATGAGGAGAATAAAAATTTTATCGATTTTCGGGTTGGTAGTTTATTTGAGCATATTATTAAAGTAATAAACTCCATTGTAGAAACATTAAAAACTTGAATATATTAACCGCGAGACGACTACGCGTGAGTTATTGATTTTCGCGAACAGCCAGTCGGTAACCCCTTAAACAAATATAATTCGTATCAGAAAACTGAGTCTATTGGGCTTTCAATATAATGAATGCTTTTACAAAGTCATGATTTCTAGACAAATAAATATCCGATTTATGAAATGCAATTATATTTGCCATTTCAAATGACAAAAAATTCACTGCTAAAATTCATCTACACATATTAACACACAACTTGGTGCCTTTGATATTGGTCTATGAGCTAAAATTCTGCTAGAAAATATAAACCAAATTATTACCGTATCTATCATTTTAATATTGAACCCGACTTTCATTGCTACTGTCCTAACAACGAAACCCCCAACTTACGAGACATTCTAATTATTGATCCCCTTTATACGGCATTCAGATACCGAAACTTCGTCTTCGACTCTCCGCAGAATCTCGATCCCGATATATGCGCGGATTACCCGGGCGAGCCGCAAATAATCCTGGCGTTACATAATGCGTCGAAGTACGAAACTTTGTTTGCCCTATCAAGGACGACCTATCGCCCCGCAGCAACGGTATATCACGCATAACGAACACCAGCCAGAGGTATAAAATTTCACCGGAGGAAATTTTCAATCATCTTTCCCCTTGCCAACGCGAAACAGAGACTTAAAACCTGCCTTCCACACATTCCCATTTACAACTCCGTCCCGGTAGCTGGGGCACAGTGCACCCGACGGTGCTTTATAAATATTTGATCTTCCCGAAATCGATTTTCAGTTTCGTGCCCGGTTTCCTTTCCCCCGTAGAAAATGATCACGCGAGCACCTTAGGAGACGCGGCTTCACTTTTGAGAGGGCAGAGGGACCGTCCCGTTCGATTAATTAGCGCCCCTTGTCGATGTCCTCCAATGGACACTCGATCCCTGACGACCAGTGTCGACGATATCTCGACAAATACTCTTTTACCTGACACTCAATCCTCTTGGTAGCTGGAGCCACTCCTTGGGCCATAAAAGACTGAAGGGCGGGAGACGGGGGAGGGAGAGGACGAAGGGTGAGAAGAGAGGGCAGGAACGACGTTAGCCATCTTGGCCGTTCGTGTTGTATCGTTCTCGCGGATCGGTGCTTTTCACGGGCTTGTGCCATGCTTTCTCAGCATTGCCCGTGCCCATGGTAGGGCGCCGTCGGTTTCCACCTTTTGCCAGACACCTACCATCCTTCTACTTCCCTCGACCATCCCGGGAACCACCTTTGTGCGGTACTTCTGCGGCCTTCCCCTCCTCTGTCTAGCTACCCTTATTCGGACACTCAGTCTCTGCGTTCCTCCTCCACTTCCTCCATCTTCCGCGTTTTTCTCCCCTTCCGCTGCGTTTCCACCTCGCGTCCGACTCGTACGTTTCGGTTCGGTCGATCGAGGCTTCCCGCTTGGATTCCTCATCGTTCTATTGACGCCTAGCTCGTCAAATAATTTAACTGTCATGCCTCACGTGTCGATTTGATTGACAGCTAGGGCTTCTTATGGGAGATTACGAGTATCAAGCATTTAATGTATCGCAAACACGAGGAATTTAGATAGCTTCTATCGCCAGTAAACTGTGCGATTCAGTGGACCCTGTATTGTTGTCCAGAATATCGAGCTTCCCTGTTCCAATAAGCCAAAATAGACACCGCAGGTTGGTTTAAACCACTGCTTCCCTTTGTGGGTCACCTCTATACCTTCGTACCAATGATCAACGGAGACTAGAATCATATGTTTTGGAATCAATTTCATGAAACTCAGTCATTAGATACATGCAGCTCCATCAATGGCAACTGTGTAGCATACCACGAGCAACCCGATAGGAAAAGCAAAGAATTCATATTACAAGGGTGCTCGCAACAGATATCTGTGTTCAAGAGATTCTTCCGGCTGCAATAAAAATCTTCCTGCCCCTTAACCCAACCTACAAACATGCCATTCGGTTGCCGCGAGAAGACCCCTCACGCAGAGTTCGATCCAAGCCAGTCACCCGCCCACCGTCGACTCGCAAAGCGGCGTTCAATCCGACGTATGCGAAACAACAGACCCTCCTCGATCATTGGTCTTCGCCGAGCAATTTTTCAGCCCGAGCGTCCCGCCGCCAGCGTATTTCTCTCGAGTAGGGCCGTGAGCAATCTCGCGACTGTACACCACCACAACCCAGCGCTCTACTCCTGGGGCATCCCCCTTCGAACAGACAAGACTACACCGAGAGGGATCCCTCCACCACATCCACGACGCTCTCCGTCCTCCACCCGCGCAGATCGTTCGCGACTCCCCCGCAGCTCCCTCTCCCTCCTTCGGGACGCGTTTGTCCGTTCCGCGTCTAAGCGGGCGCATGCGCGCGGAAACGGCGCGAGGCGTCGGCGTCGTGCCGGGGGCGTCGCACCAACGTCGTCGGCGGACCGACCACGACCGTCTCAACCGAGCGTTCTCCTCTGGCCAGGCCAGTATCAAGCCGGGAGCCGTCGAGAGGGTTGATCCACCTCCGCAATCGGCGCTCACCCTACGCTCTTGCGACGTATCCGACTGAAACGTACTCGCGGACACCAGTAGTCACGCTCTCCAACAGGGGAGACTGCCCTATCTCTCTTCCCCTTTGTCTCTTTCCCTCTCTCTCTATCTATCTCTCTCTGCTCTGTCTCTCTGCCTGTCTTTCTTTCTCTCTCTCTCTCACTCCCTCTCTAACCCCCCTGTACTGTGCGCGGGTGTTCGTGGTGGCTGCTGGTCGACGTTCAGGTGCAGTGGCTGGCTCGCGGGTCGGATGGAAAAAATGGGGCGTACGCCGAGCCACGAGAGCCGGATCGATCGCGAAATAAACGTACGCTGGATGGACGACGACGCGGAGTAACCTCTTTCGAGTGGCAAGCAGCGTGACGCTGGATCGACGGGGGAGACGTTACGGTGGGTGCCCGTGAATGTACTCACGCCATAGTGCGACGGTTGCGGGCTCGTCCGAGCAGGATTCCGTGGTCGGGAGGTTCTCGCGGTGCACGTCGCCCGTGGCTACTCGCCGCGAAAGGGGAACAGGGTTGGTGTCGGTGCGTCGCGAACGGCTCGAGCGTCCATCGTTGCCCAGCGTCGACGTTCCGCGTCGAGCCAGCCAACGAATGACCGGGGGAAGGGAGTAACGCGGATACGTAGCGCAAGGGTGCGTGGTGAAAGTGCTCGTGTCACCGTGTATTAGGAGGTCGAGGTCGTGTCACGTTATCGAGGCGGAGCGATATCCCGAGGAATCTCTGCGTAGGGGAACGCTTGCTCCGATAGAGCCTCCGACGAGATCCCCTGTGACCCTGAGGAAATTAAGCTCGAACGTAATTGGCGACGGTTTTCGAGATCCGGGAGGGACGGCCGTGCGCGGGGTAAAAAAGAAAAAGGGGGGAGTGACACCAGGAACGGAGGAAGCCGGAGGTTGAGGGGCACTCGAAGAGACGTCGACGTCGAGAGGATAGACGGGGAAAGTGTGTCAGCGACGTGGTACGAGGCGCCTCGAGGTGCCTCAGGTTGGGCCGCCGCTGGAGTCCCTCGGCGTGGAGCGACGATAGAATAACAAACCCCTTGGGACACCGTCGCATTAATTATCATCGGATCAAGACTTCCCTCCGGGGTCGAGTGATCCTCGAAAAGAGCCAAATGGAGGATTCGCTGGCGTGACGATTGGAGGCGGCTGAGACATTCGAAGCCTCGTCACTCTCGATGTACAAGTAAAAGCCACCGGGTCGATGAGGGTAAAAATTATTCGGCCTTGACACCGATATCTACCTTCAGGGACAGCGTGAAGTAGAGAACACTGACGGACACCGTAAGCAGGTCGGGGTACCGTTAATGTCTGGTTAGGCAACGAATATGATCTTGATGAGAAAGTACCGACTGCACGTCGACCCAGCTGATCGAGAGCTCCCGAGCAAAGTCCAATTGGTCTGATTATTGGAAAGTGAATTTTCACCGACCGCTGTCTAGTGCCGATTCGCACACGGGTGAGCCAGGGAGGATTCGTCGAAATCCAATTGTGCGTAACGTGATCGTGAAGTGATACTCCGGGAAAGGAATATGGTACTTAATTCTGAAGTGTGATTCGAACGTATATATGCGCGTGAAGGGAAGAGGCTGGCGGAGACGTGTGGTCCTCGAGTGTCACGTGCCACGTTTAACAAGCTGACGATCGATCCTTTAATAGACAAGGTAAAAGACTCGATTGAACGCATATCCCGATACTCTGCTAGTCCTTTAAAGAGAAAATCAAGCGTGTCTCGTCTCCCAGTCAGAGGAATTATACCTATAAACCAGATCCAACATTTGAATTACAATATTCATTCATTAAAAAGAATGATTTCCTGGTAGTATTCTCATTCCAAACATCGCAAGCTGCGCCAACTAAGCAGATTTAGCTAAGGGTGCGAAGCGCACGATCCTCCACGAAGAGACTACCCCCAATCCCACACGGACGTGTGCACAGTCACTCTCTCTTTCCGCATCCGTCGGCCACGCACGCAGCAGCGGTGGTCCGCGCGTGCGTGCTCACGTGCGAATGCAGCCGGTGCAACGTGGCTAGCGAAGAGGAAGTACACAACGAACCGGGCCACGCTCGCCTACTTGAGAACCAAGCTAGATAACCTCAGAAATTCATTTCACATTCGAATGTTGAGCCTATGATCATCGAGGAAGACGTTCATCGTAATGTGACAAAGGAAGAGGAACGGCGGGCGACTGTTGCAGTGAAGTGTCGTCGGTACAGGTGAAAGCCGTGGGGATAGTCTGATGAGCAGAATCTAGCAGCGATACCAGCCACGATACGAACCATGCATACCTCGCTTGTGACCAACAACGCGGGCGCCCTGCTGCCCTGCCTGGTGGTGTTGCTGAGCCAGGTGGCCCTGTCCTTCGTCCTGGAGGGCTCGTCGACCAGTTACGCTCAGTTCAGGAAATGGAACGCAGGCTTGAACGGCACCCTGGAGTTCGAGTTCAAGACCGAGCAGGGGAACGGCCTGCTGCTATACACCGACGACGGTGGTACGTACGACTTCTTCGAGGTGAAGCTCGTCGAGAGCGCGCTCAGGCTTAGGTACAACCTCGGCGGCGGCGCACAGATTGTCACCGTCGGCCACGACCTGGGCGACGGCCACTGGCACAAGGTGCAGATCACCAGGTGCAACGAGAACACCACGCTGACCGTGGACGGTGTCAGCGCACTGTCCACGTCGCGGGGAAAGGAGTTCGAGTTCGGCAAGCTGGCTGGCAATTCTGACGTGTACGTGGGCGGTATGCCCAGCTGGTACAACAGCAAGCTCACGTTGCTGGCACTGCCCAGCGTGATCTTTGAGCCGAGGTTCAACGGCTTCATCAGGAACCTCGTTTACGCCGATGGCGAGAACACGGTGCCCAGGAGGCAGGAGATGAAGAGCCGGGATGTTAAGGTAGGTGAAGATGTTGCTATCGGGGACGGTCTTTGCGGTAGTGTACTGGGAACATTCTTGGGATGTGTATAGAATTTGGGTATCGTAAACTAGGGGGACATTGACAGTGCCGGGTAATGTTGGCAGCTAATTAATACGTATTAAAGAAGGAAAGGGATAAAAGTTTTGTGCATTTTGACACTTGTGGTACATTCGCAAAAGTTGTAAATGTAAAAATGTTAATTTTTATATTTAATTTTTTACTCTATAGCAAAATGTTCAAAAAGTATGCCAGTGTTCCCCCAGTTTACAGAATTTAACAATGGGAGGGTGAGAGAAGTATAGAGGAATGGTTGACATTAAATACACAGCTGGGAAAGGGGAATATAAATAATAGTTCAATTATTTTCTTGTTTTATATTTGTAGTGGATTTTTTCTCTTTTCTTTTCTTTCACACTGTTTCTTTGTTAACTTTGTGAATTCTTTATTGTAAAGCAAAGGGTCTTCACCCGTGGAATGAATAATATGTTAGCGTCACCAAATTTAAGGGTGAGGTCGAGGGCGGATGGCCCCATGCTGTCTTGCCTTCAAGGATTTTATGGCAATGACTTAGCCTGCGTGCGGTCCTGATAGAGGGTGATGACCACTTTGGGTCTCCTAGCTATCGGGTGTCGAAGAATTGGTTGTTTAGAGTGAGATAGAGTATATGAGAATGGCAAGCGGCTCGACGCCGCATTGCTAAAGAATGGGGACTGTGTTTCTGGAGGATCTGGCCACGGAGTGGGGAAGGTTTTGCATTTTGGTGAGAGGATTGTGACGAACCACACGGAACTTACCCCAGAACTGTCTTGGAGCGCGCTTCTTTAGTTTCTTTTCCACCCATATAGGGTGATTCTTTAACAAATAATCATAATAATAATAATAATAAAGGGTAAGCTGCAGAAGTGAAATAATAGGGTAACTTTTCACACATGCTCCGGTGTGGTCAACTTCGATGTAACCCTCGCGATCTTGAAGATTAATGCAAAAGCATGACGTACCACCTGGAATTTTTTTTAGTAATTATAGAACGTTCCCCGTTCTGGTTTTGTATAAAAAGTATGGTGTCACGATTATATTACACGTTGTAAGGGCAGCGAAGCCTTACGATTTGCACGTTTCCTCGTGGGATGAGTCGGCAAACAGCCCCATCGTTCAAATACTACGTCGAAAAATAGTAGGAAACGGCCGATCGATGGAAGACGATAAAGTGGTGCAGCGACTCCCCTAAATGACCAGTTTATTTTTAGTATACTATGTACGTATCTGCGATGTCAGGAAAGGGGGAGGGAATTTTTAGGTGTAAGGCTTTTGATCGTACGTGCAATTCATCGAGCGTTAGGAAGAATTTCTTGGGGGTGGATTAGCCTGACTCAGCTAGTGGGGTAACTGTAGTAGGGTGGTAAACGGTGTGCTATCATTTTTCAGAGAATAAATGTTCACTTTTGCTTTTCTGTACCTTATGCATTTAACCCTAGAGTACCTATTTGAAAATGTGGAGCATAGGTATACAGTAATAAGTGGTCAGAGCTGCATGAAAACAATTGAATTTAATAACTAAGTAGTAATTCTAGAGTAACGGTTACATTGGCCCCAGAGATATGTCGCGATTACTCTAATGTTAATATGTAGCTGAGCAATTTCCAAAATTGGTTTCTTGTCCCATAAGCACATGAAAAACTGAAGCAACAGCTGCAGTTTCTTTTTAATAATAGGTTCCAAGAGCCAGTGACAAAACTTGAATTCCTTTAATCAAATCCAAACCCAATTATACCGGCGCAAACATAGACCAATCAACTAATTTTAATTAGAAAGGACTTTTCCTGCCATGAAAACACAGCTCAGCATCCTCTGCAGAGGAGAGCCACTCTCGACTTATTAGATGCGTATAAATGCCATATGCGTGAATAAATTTAGTCGACCGTGTTACACACAGCGGGAGAGATGCTCAAAATTAAATTTTACTCCCCACCTTGCTGTGATTATGAATGAATCGCGAGAATTTCATAAGTTGCTCGAGTGATATCCACCGCGTGCATGAGGATTTCTTGCGTTCGCGTAAATCTGGGCCAGTCCTCATACAGCCGTATTGTTACGCACGCTGCTGACACCGTTTCACTCTTCTATAACGCGAGGCTCGTTTAGAAAAAAAAGCGTTTTCTCCTTTTCAGCCACCGCTGAAAATTCCCTTCTTTCCATTACTTCTGGGAAAAAGAGTTTCGTTTGATAATAGACTCAAACGACGTTGCGAAATCTCCTCGCGTCCCTACGCTACGTTAATCAAAAGAGGAGACTAATTTTCCGCGTTATTCATTCGGATGCAACGAGCTGCGTGAATTTACGACAAACCTACGAAAATAATTTAATATTTAATAGCTGCTTGGAAGGATGTATTTCGAATTGTTTGGTCGATTTTGCAAAAGGCTTGGTATTCAAATGTATTTTACATTTCATTCTTTAGAGTCATAATAATTGGATTTTATTCTGTTGGTGCAGAAGGTGTCAGATAATGGAGGTTACAATTTTTTAGGCCTAGTTAGAAGGTCCTTAATTCCTTGGGAATATTTTTACGAAAATGTATGAAAAGCACTGAAATCATTAGGAGATAAGAATACACATAATAGATTATTTTGAATAAAATTTTAGTACTCGACGCAATACTACAAGTAGTGCAGGCACTCCAAAGCAATGGAATATTTTTATTAAGTTTACCAATTAAGAATAGCTTCCACCTTACATTCACAGTACCCAGAAAATGTGATAAAAATTAACATCCCCTATTTTTGGTCCTCAACGTCCAACATAAACATACACCAATACGATCTGCCATCCCAGGTGTACCCAAAATATAACTTCTTGCATACGTAAATTGCATCCCCATACGAATGAAGTCCGAAGTCCGGGATGCAATCTCGAACGGTCCCAGATCGCAAGAAGCTTCTCCAAAGGTAACCGAAGGATGAGCCGCGGCGGGAGGGGAATACAATTTGTGGCACGTCGATAAATCCAAGTCGTCCATGTGCATTGTGTGCAACGTTGTTGCACAGAGTTGGACCGATCTAGGAAGGGCGATAACGCCGGCCGAATTATACCGGGGCGCGAGTAACGCTGTCCGAGGGAGTCCGTGTCTCCTGACGGATATTCTCGATTTGTCTTCTTATCTAATCGCTCGCAGATACGTCTATTACGCCCTGTCGCCGGCGAACGAGCAAGGGCCGTTAAAATTCGAATGGTTCAGCGTAATAACGAACAAGCGCGGATGCATTCTTGGCATCCAGCCACTCCGAGAAATATGGAGTTGGCAGGGACAATGGCCGATTTCCTTTCACGGAGCCCATTCTTTTTGCGCTTTCGTTATCCAGTTTGCTGGTAATGCACTTCTCTTACACGGGGAGAACTCCCACCGCGGCTGAGTTATATGATTCTTTTTTAATATGAAATATTTGGTGTGCGGTGCTTTCTGAGACGGCCGATTGAATCGCGAGGAATTCTCCTTCGTAGTGAAATGTGCTGGGTGAAGTCTTTAGAATTATATTATTGATGAAAGAAATGCTTGTCTGAATTGGGGAAGGAAAGATTTAGAGTTCCTCTTACGATTAAGGTAGTAAGAAGAAATGCATGTTGGATCACTTTCAGTAAATTGAACAGATTGACTTTAAAGGAAGAATAGGGAAATAACCATATTATTCTGTAGAATTCGATTGGAATTCTTAGCTGTAGGTGTTAAGAGTAGTCGAACATTCGAGTTACAAATTATAATCATGTTCTTCAAGTTTTTCAAAATGGCACTTTAAACGCTTTTTTCTTGGAACCACGTTTTTCAAATTGACAAGTAGCATGATTTGAACAAATTTTTTTGATGCACTTAAAGTTTTTAAAGTGGCTTCTAAACTACATTCTCCACCGAAGTGAATATCGATATTGTAAAATATTGATTTTCTTAGAACTAATAAGCATTCGAGCATAAAGTTCACTCTCTAGCTCCACTCATCCATGCCCGGCACCATTTTCCGCTCAAAAATTCTACATAACTTTAAAAGTTTTCAACAAATCGTAAAATCGGTACACACTTCGATGGAGAATGTACGAGTATTTTAGAAGCTCCTGTAAAAATTTCAAGTGAATCGAATAAAATTTGTTCAAACGGTGCTGCTGGCCAAATTGAAAAACGTGGTTCCGCGAAAAAAACCTTTAAAGTGCCATTTTAAAAAAATAGTTGCTGGCCAATGTGAATAATATGGTTCCGCGAAAAATGTGTTTAAAGTGCCATTATGAAAAAAAGAAAAGAAAAAAAATAGTTTGAAACTACTTAAAATGTGTATAATAAAGGCTTTCAAACAGATTTTCCACTTATTTCTTTGTTTACCCACAAACAATTGTGAAAGATACACCATGTTTTTGTGCCACTATAGTGATGTCACTCTTCAAAGCCAGCTTCTACCATTAATACCAAATTCCACATCACTATTACTACCGACAAATGAAAGTTTTGCTTCAAAGTCAATAACCTCTACAAGATTCGATGAGCAAATACAGACGACTATACTCCCTCAACGGCCTCAACTAATGTCCTACATTCACTTCGCAACTCTTCCTTATCTCGCGAACTCTGAACAAATTCACCGCTCCACCGTACCCACCGAGTCAACTCAACCACAGTCCCACAAATTTGAACAGGGAGCACGTTCCACTCAAACTGGTTGAAAAAAAATTCAATTTCCCAAGTCCCTTTTTTTCTCCCATTCGTTCGCGACAGATACGATGATCAAAGGGCGAGGGATTAGCTCGTCGGCTCCGCGCGGCTCGGGGGTTGAATTATCGAGCCCGGCACAGGATTCCGATAGTTTCGAACTCGTACGATTCGATCATGATCATGGTGAGAATACCGTAACGTTCACGGCTGATTGCTGGCACGTTAATATTATTGCTTGGCAGTTAACGGAGGACGTACGCAAACCGATTATCGCGGTTGTATATGTGCAGGAGAGCTGAGCGTGATTCCATGGCTCGTATAAATAGTTGCCGCGGAAAGAGCAATTACACGTAGGGTGCAGCTATTCCGCAACCGTTGCAGCTTTAACGCGAGCTACGTCGGGCTTAACGGCCACGTAAGGATACGTTCGTTTAAATAGATTAGATGTAGGCAGCATGTGGGACAGCGGTGAATATAAATAGGTTCGTTAAAGGAATTTTGGGAAAACCGCGGAAGGCTTCCCATCGCGAGGACCAGGCGAATCTTGGACGTTGGTACGACGATGTGATACCAATGGACACGTGAATCTACGGCACGAGCTTAAGGGGTGATACACCCTACTAATTTTACGAGCAACCATAATATAAATATCTGTGAATAATTGAGGTAGTCCCAAGATTGAACGGTGATCAATATTTCATTGATTGGGAGAAAAGCTCGAGTAATGCACATTATTGGTATCCTTTATTGCAAGATTTACTAACTTCGCTTAATGAATTCACAACGAACGAGGGTTCACGAGGAAAATATAACGTCCACGACAGAAGAAAGCGTGGATGATTATGTATTACCCTTTCGTGCAAGATTCTGGTTGACTTCCTGGGTAATAAATCGCGGCCATTGATAAGAATCTTAAGCTATCGCTTATCCCTTTTAATATCCGGGATTTGGGACGCCTTAATAGCGGAGGATTCAATTGAATAGTTATCGACTTTCGATTCAGATATTCCGTAACCTTAAATATTTATGAATCGTTCTACTTGTGACTCGGCTGTGCCCCTACTACCTACGTTTCCTTGGGAACATTTTAAATAATCATCGCGCCCTTCGATCTGCCGCACACCTGGATTATTAGCTCGCGTAAGAACGGTTCATTACGTAGCACAATAAGACGCGATAAGCTGCGGGGGATGATAAGTTAATGTATGCGACATGCACGCGTGGCGGACTATCAATTATGCATGTTTGAACAGCGTTTTCTCCAGTTTCAATCAGGCGATATTGAGCGCCCGCTGTTTCGCCCGCGCAGCTCGCTTCGTATCGAAAGAAACGAAAAAGACGATAAGCGTGATTAATAGACGAGGAAAGGATATCGTTGCTGGAAAGATAAGTATTCGCTTCGACGTTGATTGATCGCCCCGGGCTAATCGCACACCAATACTCGCGGCAACTTATTTCATTTTTCGATGCAGCAATTAGCGCCGCGCGATGTAATTATTCAGGGAACTTGCGCACGTCTTTGATTAATTTCCTCGATCGGATGATGTGATTAACGCTGCTTTGAGAGTTCAGGGCATCGCGCTCTTCCTGCGGCTGGAAGCTGAGGGCTTTGCGAGAAAACATCGTGAATCGATCGTGAACGCTTGTTACTTTCAGAGAAGCTCTATATTTTTAATGTAGCCCTATTTAGAAACCGAGTGTCGTAAATCGATGTTTCGACGGGCTTATTTTGTTCGGGAAACTAGAAAAATTATTCTTTACTTCAATTATTTCTTACTAGTGCTTAAAACTCAAACAGATGATTACTCACTCACTATCAATAAATTGAATGCTATCTACAATCTAGTCCTTAATTTTCTTTGTACAATTATGAAACTTTATTCATAAAATAATTCCCGTGTCTCTTAGCATCTTTTTACTCTATTTATGCCACTTAAAATAGTTAACAGCAAATAGACCACGGTATCGAAAACTCCGCCCCCAGGCAATGAAAACATCGGCATTAAAAGTTCAGAGGGGTAATAGGTTTGTACTATCACTGTCACTGTAACGGATAACGGTTCCATGATCTATCAACGAGGAGACTATGATGGATGAATTTGTAGATTATGTGTCGATCAATAGCACACGTACAGGTTCCCTGTGTATCGCGGGATGCGCAAAATTTACCTTGGAAGCGATTGATAAATGTGTTTGCGTTTCTTATATGTATTTGGGACGCGTATATAGGGCGCGCGCTATTAATTCGCGATGTAATGTGATGGAAACGTACACACCGAAAGTTGAATAATTCTACGCGCCAGTCATAGAAATATATGAACTTAAACTTCGAAGTGACTGAGGTGTTGCAAACAGGCGTTAATTGGGAGCAGGGAACAAAGGTATTTTTTCTTCATAGTTGCATTAATTGTCCCTTTACTAGAGCGAGTAGAAGCTTTCGCCGAAGTAAACGAAAATGGTGTGCAAGTACATGGAAGCATTAGCAAAGCTGGAGCTCGCGGGCATGCGACATGCATTGCGTGCCCCATTCGGGTGTAAAATTAAACGATAAGTACTTTGATTAGTTTCAAATTTATGCACCAGATATGAGTTATTTCAGGTCGTGCTTCCTTCGTTCTTCAAATATCGTTACTGAATTGTAGGAATTTTATAAATAGAGGAGAGGTGGGATGATGGGACATTTTTGATTGGGACCAGATAGTAAAAAAATTAAATAACCATTCGAGTTCTAATTGGTAGCATTAGAAAATTCAGTTATCTGACTATAACAGTACATGGTTATATTAAGCTTCTCTGTATATTTACCTGTCTTATTTTTCACTTTTTGAGAAAGTGTATTTTGTTCCTTGCAAAAATTAACTCTATTGAATGGGACAGTGTAATAAAACAAGGTAATGCTAATATTATTTCCATAATTACAAGTCTACATTGCCAAAGTATTTCTAACAGAATTACAAATATTCGTCCAGATATTTCTATGCTTTCTCACAAAAATGGCTAAACATTAAAATTAGTCCCAACGAGCATTAAAGACAGGAAAAGAGGACGAAATTTAACGATTTTCACAATGTGTGTCAATACTTTTCTCACACAGAATATAGTTAAAACTTTAAGACCAAGATATTTCATGTTATTTATAGTTAACCGTTTCCCTAGAAATATTTCATCCCCTATAAGCTTCTGACTTCGATTTCCACGTTAACATTGTTACGTAGCAAAATTGGCAACATCGATACACGCTGCATAATTTATGCGAGTTATATTTAAAGCAGCTCGTTCATTATTGACTGGGTACGGTATCTTCACCAGCAATCTGTGACGTCGCAAAGTGTATAACATCAAAATTTTAGCTCGCGATCCCGCCATGAAACGCCCAGTGAAAAACCCACCCTTTCGAGTTGTTTTCAATATTTTCAGTGTCAGCGCGGCTCGTCGCTGTTTTCACGATGAAATCTATCCCCCCTGGCGATATTTTCCTCGAAATGCGGCCGTTACACCATCGGTGCATATTTCACGTACCTTGTTATTGTTTGGGGCGAGATAATGGCGTTTCAGTTCCATGAAACCACTATACCTTGGTGACTTCAAGTATTCCCCGTTTGTCAAAAACCCAGGCTGTATAATAGACCCGGATGATTAATGTTCGGGTTATTATTACCTCCCTGATAAACTCCCGCAAGTTGATTTCGCAGCTTTCGCGCGCAGACGCAGGGTTTGTTTATCATTCGAATTCGTTCAACGATGTAATATGGAAAGATAAATTTTGATAGTCGATTTTCATTCTCGCTAAATCTGAAAGTATCTTTATAATTTGTTGATTTTCTATATCTTTTTGGAATCCGAACGATCTCTTAGGAAGATAAACACTGACCCAAGTGTTTAAAAAGGAAAGTGACATTCGATAACATCGTTTCGAATAACTTTTCTAGGCTACTTATAAACGTGTTCCGAGTACCTACCTTCATCGGAACGTCAACTTACCTACTTTAGCATGCGCTTCAGTCTCTCCCTGGAATTCTCGTGCCAGCACGTGAAGCATTGTACGCTGGAACAACGAACTGATTAAAGCGGAAGTAAAATTTCCTTTACCGCGGAGTGTATCGAAAAGGCGATCAAATATTAATTATGCTTCATGAAACTGAAATATTTCCCATCAAACCATAGTTACGGTTTGATTCAGTTTGCTGTGAAGTTCAGCCGGACGTGGGGGCGAAATATTAGAGGACCGATAATTAGTTTGACTCGTTAACGAGGTTTCCTTTGAAATTACGATTTTATACAGGCGGAAAATTCCCGCGAAAGTGTCTCGCCCTGAGTTCCCCGTAATTTGTACATTGGAGAAGACGATTCTGCGTTCAAACATCAGTTAAAGTTGTGAATTACATTTTTTAGACTTTTTCACGAGGAAACTCCGATAAAATAAATGTTCCGTCGAGTTCCCTGATGCAATTTACCGCGTCCTCGTGTGCCATTAACTTGCTAATAGTAAAATAAGTTTAACCTCGTTTACGGAGTAAACCTCGGTGCACGGAAGTATGTTAAAGTGCATTTATAAACGTAGCAAGACAGTTACTGCAAGAACAGTATTTCTTGTTTTTTAATGGAACTTAGCTCTAAAGAAAAACACCTTATCTGGCGCATTAGCCATTGTTTAGAAGATACTTCGGTGCAAGTTGTTGAAATCCATCGCTGCAAGAACTTGCTGTCAATCGATGAGAGTGCATTCCACGCGCAGCGCACGTCACTGACCTTTCTCGAAAGTTTTGCCACGAAGGAAGAAGTCGAAACAGTTTGTCATTATGAATGGCAATTTCATGCCAATGCAATTATAAGCTAGGGCATCGTTGTTGCACTCGCTGCAGAACCGTGTATTCGCGTTTTAATGCGAGCATCGGCCTAGTTCCAAAGCGTCCCCGATTTGCATTGGCTTGTCTGGCTGGCGATTCGGGGCAAGCAGAATCGCGGAATACCAATACACTCCTTAATCGATTGTCAACCCTGCTCGCGTCCACTCGTGTATACGCGAGACGTAATGAGAGCTCGATAGACGAACAGAATCTTCTTGACTGAAAATTATGTTCTGTTACATTGTGCATAATAATTCAGTAGTAATTGGAAATTTCACAAAGGTTTATATTGATATTTTAAATTATTCCATTTAGAGTATACAATACTTATTTCCTTCCTGATACCTAATCCATCTTCAAAAATGGCAAAAGACACCTTATTTCCCATCTACTTTAATCACTGTTTGTATATAAATATTCAGACTATTTCATTCAGTGATGTCCCTACATTTGAGTATAGGCCCATTAAAAGATTAAAAAATTTAGTTCATTCGAATCGAATCTTAAACTACTAGAATAATTTATGACTTAATGATTCGACAAGAACGAAGCTGCAAACCCTGCGTAGTCTGCATTTTATATGAGTAGCCAACAAATGGAACAACGTTTCCATCGAACGGACCTATGTCTGTGAAACCGCTGGCAGGATTGTCCTATTAACTGTTCCTATGGAAGGAAAAAGGGCGGGCTCTTCAAACAGCCGGATACAACGTTCGGTAGCCAGACGAATTACGAGCATGGAGAAGCGATGCTCGGTTTTGTCGGCGGTTCCCCGAACAGACCGGACCGCGGTTGCAACGCGGAAGAGTGGGAATGCTTTCCGTTTCCTGCGAAATTCCCGCCATATTCCCCGAGCACGGCACTTCCGGATCCGTGTGACCCTCGCTCGCGTTCCCTCCCTTTTACACCCTCCGAAGAATGATCCGAACCCAAGCGTACCACGATGACTGGCCTCTAGTCCCCTTTGTGCGAGACGCAATCTCAATAAAACACGGGGGCAACTGTGATTGTATATGATAGCGGACACTGGGTTGAAAACTCTTTTCTTAGTGGAATATTCTGGTATGTGATGAACAGGTATTAATAATTGCTCAGTTGCATTTGATCGTGTACAGGATTTAGAGATCTTTCGTAGGAGAGGATGTATAGAGAGGATAACTTAAAATGATTATATGTAGAAAAGTGAGCAGAAGTTGAGTCTTAAGGGGTTATATCCGCCTAGAGGTCCGGAAAAAGCATACAAGTTCTGGAATTTTTGTTGGGAAAAGTATAATTGAAAATCATACACAATTTTTTTTTACTGAAAGATACTTTTAAATATATTATTTTAAATTGTCGTGAGATATTATTATTAACTAAAGGAGATATCGGCTTGGATGTAAGTCGTGTTTTTATCAATCATTAGCTGGTGGACATTCCCTAGGCCAAACGATGCATCTGAAAGCAAAAATTCAAATAGATTTTAAAAATAAATAACTTACAGAAGTCCCGTTATAATATATATAATAGTAGATTTTTACAAATCTCTCGTAACTTGCAGAAATACTATAGAAATTCTTACTCTAAGCAATGTAAAAGAGCCAGAGATCGAAGAGAGCAGGGAAGTGTATACGCACAAGGGAAGGTGGACCGTGTATAGTCAGACGCGCTTGGGAAGCAATGTAACAAGAATCTCGAGTCTCCCTAACCTTTTATGCGTGTGTTATCTTGAAAATCGCATGGAATAAATTACGGCTCCCATCTTTCGTGTACTTTTAACAATCCAGTAAAACAAGAACATCTAATTACCCATTTTACTATTAATAGTATTAGTGAATCCTCGGCAACAAAAGTTTTAGGAAGAGTTTCATACGACGAATGAAACACCAACGATTTCTTCCACGAAACGAAACAGTACACCAAGCCAAAACGACACAATTAAATCTATTACAATATCCAAGTCTGCCATAAAAATGTCTTTAGTAATCAACAAACCAGAAACCAAAGAATCGATACAAGTGACCCTGCATCGTAACACTAAAACCAGGCAGTAGGATACGAACCGCAAGTAAAGCGTATGAAGCGTTTGCACGACAGCCAGCAAGGCTTGGAAAATACTTCACGCTCGTAAACACGACTCGAAAAGAGAAGAAAAAACAAAGCAACAATTGTGCCGTGGAAAATTACTGCCGAGAGAGACAGAGAGAGAGAGAGAAAGAGAGGGGGGAAGGGGGCGAGCGATCGGTGTTTGAAACGCGAAACTGAAATGTTTTTTACGACATTCTCGTCTCGTGCTTGGGATAGCAATTTTATGGGTGAAATACGGCTGGCGCACGAAGGGAAAACATTTTGTCATCGTCAAAACAGACGACAAATGTTTGCATTGAAATATATATACATATATGTGCATGGAAATGGGCACGGGTGCGGTTGCGCTTTGGATATCGATTCCACGGTCGCGGATTGTTGGGGAGAGCGTGAAGAGAAACGCTTTTTCCCGTCCAGCGAAGCACGTTACACTTATCTAGTGCTTTCCCGCGCTCTTACCTCTTAACCCTGACAGAAGTTCCCCAGCCTTTGGAAGTTTCGGTTAATGGTGGCCGTTTCCGCGGAACTTTTACGATGATTCCAGCGGACATCTTAAATCTCGTGACTAATCATCCTAAAACCGCTACTTGCACGATCGCCTTTATACACCGTGTTCGTACGAATTTATCGCGGAGCTACGCTTTCATCGGCTGGGATATATTGTTTTTCGTGAAGCACGGCTGGCAGAGTGTTTTTCAACGTCGACTCGAAGGATAAAGATTCGCTTTTCTGAATGGAAAGATAAATGCGTCCATTAGCGGCTGTGTTCTTTTTGCTAGCCAGCTACTATTATTTACGTATAAACGGTGATACATGGATGTGTATTAACTGAATGGAGAGATGCGCAGGATATGGAGAAGGCAATTTTGAAATATTTTGCCCATTGATTTATTCATGATTTGATTTAATACGAAGAGATTACAAGGTAGGCACTAATATTTTTAATAATTCATAGATATTACTAGTCTTTATATATAAAGTGTGAAATAGAAACATAAATGTTGCAGGAATTGTCTGATACTAATCGATTAAATTGATCTTAATTGAACATTCCTTTATATTAAATCCTTCGATCGAAAGGACACTCGATGATTGCACATAATTCTATCAGCACTCGCAATGGAAACGTTTGAAGATTTCACGGCCTTGATTTCCATATTAAGGATGTTTCGTGGCACATCGAGACAAATTAACTTTGACTACCAGATATATAGTGAGATTACCGTTTCACAGTACATTGCATTGATCCCAATCACGAAAGCAATTATGCCGGGGGAAATGTTCCTTGTGCATTGTGCAGAAGTTCGGAATATCGATTCGATCTCAGAACTGAATTTATCCGCGAGTTTTGTGCGAAATTGTGTATCACTGTCGGTGAAAGAGCCACTCCAGGAAACGTTAGCCTCGTATCGCGAATTTTCGGAACGATTACAGAAACTTTGCTTGATCTACGACTTCTTATTTCGAGGCTATTGTGTCCCGTCTCAAAGTAAAGTACGCCTGTACGTCCGGTTATTACTTGATATGATCTTTGGGCTTTTACGTGTTCCCTCGAATTTAGCTGTCGTCTGTGCAAGTACAGAGAAGTAGGTTGTTCCTTTCACACACGAATGCGCCCCATTTTTTTTATATTGACTTATAAGGTTTACATCTAATTGAAACGAATTTAAAACGCGTTTTTAATTGCACAAGTCTGTAACATTGCAAATGCGAAGGGTCTACGAAATACTAATGAAACAAATTTCGAAATGAATTAAGAGAAATGCAAGTTTAAGAGTCTTTTTCTTAAAAGCATTTTGCAGGATATTTTCTCACGTTTCCCTGAAAGGAAAATTAAGTTAATTTTTATAGTTATTCGATTAAAACACTTCGAAACCTTGTTTCTTTTATTGTAGATAAATTCAACTAAAACGAGAAAATACATATAGAAATTTCTTAAAACCCTGGATCTATAACAATGAAAATTTTCGGAACATTTTTACTTCAAAACTCTTCATCGCGTGCATTAATCGAAAGGTAAGAAGCTGGTTGCCTAGCATTGGTGGCATTACACTCTAAAAGTTAGCAAACTTGTAATCACTTGTAATAAAACAAGCCTTTGCGCATTCTTCTATAATCTATACAATGCTAACGTAACTTAGATAGTTATACAGTAATAATTCAAACTAACCAGCCACATACATCACGGCAACATAATTCCACCGAAGTCTCCCCGCAAAACTCACTAAACTTCGCGCATTAACTTGCGCAAAATTGAAGAAAATCCTCGGCTGACAAGGCGCGCTCTTTTATGAATTATCTTTCCCGAATCTATGAATAATTCAACGCTGTTTACGAAGCTGAACTATCCACTCTCGTCGAACTTGCGTTGAAGTCCAAAGACTGTTAACGACGTGGTAGCGGGCTCGCAGAAGCGGGAAGCGAAGTGTGAACCGAGGGATGAAGTGTCGAAGAACAGGCGGCTTGGCCGAACGCCAGTCTGAGCCAGTTTTTAGAATATCTATGACTGCGAAACCTTCGCGAATCTCGGCACATTTTTATCGAACAAGAATACCTCTCAAACACTGACACCGTCATCCTTATGGACACCGCAAGTCTGGGAGGAACGAAGTTTTCTAGGTCCCACTCGAAGAAGTTTGTCAGAGTCTCCTAACCGAGGAATCTGAGGAAGCCGAATGTTATTCTTGAACAGCAATTTGCGACTTCCACTTGCAACGTGTTCCCCGTTTCTCCTCTGCGCCTTTATCATCTCCATTTCAGTGATGACCTCGCTACGACATACAATTAGTATAATAATACACGCAAGGTATAGGAAAAAATTGCTACAAATAATTCAATACACGTAGTTGTCAAGCACAGAAAAAATTTCTCTATCAAGGAACTATAACTTCGAAAGCAACTACTCACCATTTTCGCCTTTCCTCGTCACAGAAGAAGAAGTAACGAATGGCCATATATGCCTGCTGCATTCGCTTCCACTTTGAGGTAGACCAAAAGAGCTTGCCACCAAGTGCCAAATAGCATCTGGTCAGATTTCGAGACGTCCTCTAGAAGGTCGAGAAGCGGTGGGCCATCCACGCGAAGTCGGCATTCTCTTGGTGGGAGAGAAGAAGAGGCGGAAGCGAGACTACGAGGCGGCTAGGCCGCGGAGCAGTATGTATGAAAGGGGTCGAAGAAAATGTCCAGAAGTGGAAGTCTGGCCTCGACTGCCATCGAGTTTCCTTTCAAACGATACCTTATACCCCGGGCTCGGGGCCTTTCGTTTCTTACACCCTTAACTCGAGTCTCTTTCCACCGTCTTCTTGCCATCGGTGTGCTGCCATCCACTCACCGCCGACATAATAGGAATTTAATACCGTAACTTCGAGAGTAAAATGGAGGCGGCAAGGGGAGGGAAGAGAGATCTCGGCGCCGAGCAACCCTGCCATTATTTATAAACCATTGATTTCCCACGTCCTGGATATATACCGCAGCCAGCCACCGGTTCTCTTCGGGCTCTGACACTCCGACACCTTCCCTCGTTGCGCTTTTATGTGTTTCACTTATACACTAAGCTTCGCGACGTCTCCGGGTCCTCCTTTTTTCCCCCGCGGACGTCGTGCTGGGACGGTGTTGCAGCAGCCGTCGAGAATCTCGAGCGTTGAAGCAGCTCTACTAGCCGAGTCCCTGGAGAAATTCGATAAATTCGGTGCCCGAAGCTCTCGTCCTACCTTGCTGCTCGATCGGGTAATTCGACGGGAGAAAGGCGACCGTGGGAGGGGAGGTGCGGCGGGAAAAATGAGGAGCGATGCTGATATCGACGTTCCCCACTATGGGGACATGTATAAGAGGTGGCGGAGTACGGGATACGCGGGGTATTAGGGCCGTAAATTCCGAAATATCCGCCGAATGTGGCGTCGCATCGTATATATCGGTGCTTTAATTTTGAAGTTATAGCGCGTGTTTGAGATTCCTTGTTACTTTGAAAGCGGCCATGGGGTCGAGTGGGAGACTCGGGCCGCGTCAAGTATTTACTCTGACCACGCGACTCGTTGCCCCGCGGAGCCAGTGAATTCCGTCTAATGATGTTTAATTATCTAGCCTCGCTGCTATCGCTGGATTCAGTTTAGAAAGGAATGCATTGATTCTTAAGAGGGTATTCCTGTTTAGAGGATCCCCTGTCCTCTTTATGGACGGCGCAGAAAAAAAACTACACAGTTTTTACCGATGATATAACAATAATTAATGGAGATATGGGTTTTTCTCAAAACGGTGTTTTTCAGTGGACCATCTTTTTTTGTACACCTTCAGCAAATATATAATTCTAGCTGGTAGCAGAATTAAGTCGAAAGAGTTTTTCTTTCACAAGCTGTTTAAAGACGTGAAAAATACGCTAAAAATTAGTTTTAATTCAGATTCTCGCAATTTTGTGAATTTCTGATTTTTTTTATAAATCTACTAGGAACTATAGCCACACTCTTACTAATTAAGAATCCTTTTCGTTTTTTGTGTTAGATCAACGGAAAAAACAAATTTCACAGTGGATTACCCCCTTAATTAGTTACACCAGATCACTCAGAATGAATAAAAAATAAGAATTTAGCTATCATGTAGATGTGGATGTAATTCACAATCTCGCAAAGAAGACTGACAAAACTAAGGAAGAGTGGCGCGAATAATGAAGCAAGAAACGGATATCTGTGTTTTCATAAATCTAATTACGAAAAAGACGTCGCTCGCTAATGATACACCGACGTTTGACGGATATCGGCCATCACTCGAACCTCCTGCCACGAAACGGCTGATTTGTCTCCAACCACCCCACAGAAATTCTTTTAGCCGATGCTTTATAGGTTTTCCGTTAGATCCGCTCGTTCCTTCTTATTTCTTCTTTTTTTTTTACGGAAGATTCACGATCGTTAGGCGGGCGCACCAGTTCTTTATTCCTACGGTGGATCCAAGAAGAAGGCCTTGCCCATCGATGATTAAGTCGTCCCTCGAGTTTTATCCTCGAAGGGTAGAAAGAAGCTCCGCCGGGAAGGCTTTAACCACCGCCCCCTTCCTGCCACCATCGTCCTTCTCCGTCTCGTCCAGCCACGTCGAGAGGGAGGAACGTGGCTTTATCTTCGATCGTACTTTCGCGCCGCTGCGGTCTCGTTTGCGCAAAGTCGAGCGAGATAATCGATACGTCTTCGTCTACTCTCGCCACCTGGAGCAGTCGAGATGCTATTTCTTTCCTCCACCCTTGTCCTTTATACCTTTCCGCGCGATTCCTTTTATCAAAGTCACCTGACTCCTCAACCACTTCAATCCACCCTCCCACAACCATCCCCTCCTCCGATCTCTTGTTTGTTAGGTCTGTTGTAAGCGGTTCCTCGAAAGCAGAAATCCGAATGGAGTCGTAAAAAGTACCTACGCCTCGCCCCCTCGGTCTTTGCTTCGTCGCGGCATCGTTTTTCAATTCGCCCGCCTCGCCGCGTCGGAAGCTTCCAATGCAAATTGAAGAAAGTTTTCTGAACTTCGCTGGAACGACCGGGGCGACTGGAAGTTTCGAAAAATTCCCCTCCCCCCCTGTCCGTCGTCGGGGAATTTCCGTGAGTTTGAAATTTAATTAGCGACCGCTCGCCGTGCATACGGAATATTCAAGGTGCGTCTATTTTTCAATCCGCGGAAATTTCGCGCGCACCCAGTATTTTACCGAAGACAACAAACCATAAATATTAAGTACACACACATGGGCTATAAATTCCCGCGGGCGCGATGCGGTCTTCGAGATATTCATGTTTCTAGAAGAACGCTGCGCTCTCCTCGAGAGGAGAGCACCTTCTATTTTGACAAAGTAGGTGCACGTTTCGTGTAGTTTCGCGAGGAGCATGTTTATGAATTAAATAAATTCTGAATCTGAATAAATCAGTGAAAGGAAGAATTTTAAGCTGGAATATTGTATGTTCATTCTGAGTGCTATTCGATCTCAGGAATAATATTAAGTTTCCACGAGCATTGGATAAAATTTTGATGACGAATGGAAGATTATTGTGGAGAATTGCATATCCATGACTCATTTGAACGCGAACCCAATAAGGCGATGAGGAAGGTCACAGGATATTTCACGCCGCCGCAATTTCAGCGTCCTTATTCAACTACTGGCGGACCATAAACCGAAAATATTAAACACCCTCATAAACCACGAATCTCCTGCGAATCCAAACACGCGGCTCAGCTGAAGTATCGTGGTTGCTCCATTTCGTGAAATAGGAGGATCTCTGATACGGGTATGAGCAATTCTGGGGTGATACGGTCCACTGTTAGATGGAGTACTGCTTGGATATGTAGAGAGAAACTTCGATTGACGGATACTACTCCATCTATCATGAAACACTTGACCATTTGCTCGCCTCAAATGTTAACTTTCATTACGATTTAATTGGGCAATTTGAATAGCACACTGGTCAACACCTGTGAAAAGTAAACCTTACTCAATCAGATATACACCATCGATCAAAATGTGTGTGTTTTCGGCCACCTGACTAGGTAAAGAGAAAATTGAGTGAGATAGGTAAGAAAATTTCTGTGAGATAGATGAAAGAGCTTAATTTGAAAGTGTAACATGCTACAGAAAGTGGTCTTTGAAAATAACGGTAATTGATTCTGAACAAGCTACATCAGTTTCGTATAAAGCTCAGCTTTCACGAGCAGAATGAATGAACTCATTTATCATTAACACGCGCGCCCACGCTGCGCAGAAATGATCTACATAGATCGTAGCACCTATCTCCCATGTCTCCTTTTTATAGCACACCTATTACGAAAATGGTTGCATTATGTAATAGGGCGCGTATAAAAGCTAACTCACGCGCGCACTTTACAAAGACGACCGTTACAATAGCCGCTGTAAAACCATGTATAGTGATAAGCTTATCAAAAATTGTACAGCACGTCGTGACGGTGTAACAACGTACTCACGCGTGAAAAGATTCAGTGTTCAAAGCGCCGAGAAAAGTGTTTTGCATGAAACGATGACGTAAAAAGGTGGAAGGTAACGAGTTTTCGAAAAAACTTGTAATCCTTCTGAAGGCGATTTCGAAGTTCTCGTGAAAAGAGTATTCGGGGCAGCAGCTTTGCATCGCGAAGTAGTTATCAAAGATTCTCATCTTTATTCGAAGAATTTTGGTTGCACCATAAAAACGTCTGATCCCAATTCCCCTTTTCACAGGACGGATTTCGAAAATCCTCTTACACCAGAGAGCCCCGCCCTCCGCCCCGAAAGTTTTTCTCCTGTTTTGAAAATTCAGCGTTCCGCGTGACATAGTCCCTGCGGCCTGGAATTTTGGCAGAATTCCACGACCGAGTCAAACGTTGGATTAAGCCCGGCTGGATAAATCTGGCGTGCAGAAATTTTCCGGAAGTTCGGGTCCTAATCGACAAAAATGAATATTAATGGGCCGCGTTTATGCGGCAGCGTTAAACTCCCCTAACTGTCGCTAATTACATTTCAACTTTTCAAATTTGCGTCTACGCTAAATATTGCCACGTACTGAAACTTTCCCGTTGTAACAGAATAAAAATTGCTTTCCTTAATTCGGGGAATAATTTAGTTCAATATTCACCCTGTACGCTATAACGATTCTACGAATGAAAACATGATATTCTACTTTAAAATTCTAGACGAGTTCTTGTATCTCTTAATTATCTTATTTACGAACTAATTGCATTCTGTTTATATTTCTCAATTCTGTATTTGATCTAAAAATTCAAAATATTCTTTAATCTAGCCTCCAACTTTCCTTCTGCAAATAAAACGATGCCGTGTAGTATTATTACCTATGCTTTTGGCTTCATTTAATTATTAACTACTTCATTTAATTATTCTCACGATCATTGAAAGATGCAATTCTCCAACTGCTTTTCATAACATAAAACTCGATGTAACTATATTCAGTATAATAATACATGTTTCAGTGGAATTTATATCGACAGTAAAAAAGTGCAGAATGAACTGTCAACAAGATCATCAGCAAAGCTGGATCGTACAATTAACTGCAATAAACACGGATAACGTTGCGAAAGTAATAATGGAGGCGAGTGGAAACAACTTTCCGAGAAGCTTTTTTCGATCTGGTCCAACGACTTTATCCACCCTGGAGAGTGGATGTGTCTGTGTTTACACGATTCCCACTCACACCCCGGGAAATTCCCTTTTGTTTATCGCCATGCTCGCCCCTGTTCGCTGTTTCAACGGCGCCCTTTCCCTTTTCAGTTGAGACCGGTATTTTTTGCTCTAATTAACCGCCACCGTTCCCGTTTCAAATCCAAACACCACTTGCCCCGATCTGGTGTCCCCTTTTCCATCTGATGCACCTTTTCCCACGTCCAACGTCCCTTCAAATATTCAGGTGGGTGGAAAATAATTACTTGCAGCGAACATCGCGAGTGAACCTTTGCAGCTCTGTTGAAGAAACTTCGTCAGGGGTGCATGTTGCAAAATTCATCTTCGCCATGGTATTCCAGGCTAAACTCGCATTGCTTTTAAGGACTCTCAGTACTTACTCTTTTAAGTACAAAAGCCGAAGGATACTGTACATGTAAATGAATAATTAGATTTGAGTTATTATATTCTAGACATAGGTCAACGATTCGAATGGTTGAAACTATCCTTAACTTGAAATAAGTATTTTTGCCACGTCTGTTCTTCTCGAGTGTAGAATTGCGACAGGAAAAAGCTGTAGGGCCTGAGTTAGAATTTTGAATTTTATTCACCATATATGGATACATTCGAAACACTAAATTAGAGCTCTAAAGAAATTTTGAATTTCAAAGATAGGAAAAATATCACTCCATAAGAAGTAGATTAAAGTTGCATTGACGTTTAAAAGTCATTTCTCGATTCCATAAAAGAATTACCTATAAAAGTTACTTACGTAAAAAACGCTGTTATAGTTGGAACGATGAAAACATTTGACAGTAATGACGATAACGAAGAATTTCAATATAATTCCGAAATAGCCTTGCCAAGAACATAAAGTTGTTGAAATGGGGACTCGTGAACCAAATATAACTTAGGGCTGAAATTTCAAATTTATGAAACTGGGTAATTAGTAATTAGCTAGATTTCCAGGCGCGCCACGATCTAATAACGCTTTTTACGATAGGATGATTCGCCCCCTAAGGGTGTAACTTGTCTTATCGCGTGCACCACTAAATATGACATGGCGGGCACGTATACCGCGATAACACGGAAGAACGAAAACGGTCGGGACGGAAAAGGATCTGGCGAAATCGCGTTGTAAGCTTTTTGACGATATCCCTCTTTCTGACTCAAGATGCGGAGCGTGAAAGATCGCTGGGAAATCTTTTTTCATGGGGCTGTATATTTCTGCGGGAGAAATGCTGCAGTGTGCTGCGAAATATCGTTGTCACATTGACGTGAGAAATTTTGTGAATCCACAGAAAGGCTCACTTTCAAATTACTTTATGAAAAAAAGTACATAGTACAATCCTCCATTTAAATTTCTCAACTCTCGTTGCGTAATACCAAGGGAACTTGTTGCTCGTAATGGACCGAAATGAATGTTTGAATAAAACTGTTAACTTTTATAAATAAAAGTTAATTATCGAACTTTTAATATTTAAATCATTTCTGTTTTAAGTTAACTTTGTACATTAACACTTTGACTCTGTTGCAAGAGTTCAGTTTTAACAGTTATTTTATATTCAATTAATAAAATTTCTAACGGTTTAAGGTTTCAACTTCTGCAAATGTGCTTGTCACAACTTTAATTTTTTCAGAACAGAATAAATATTCCTGTTTAACTACAACTTTCTTCTACTTTCAAGAAAATAAACGTTTCCTATTTACACAAAAATGTATGGTATAAAAGTTTCAGTAACAACACTGCATTTTATAACAATTTTCTCGGAACTGAAACGATAATAGTCATAAAATTACAGTTACATCACAATTAATTGAAACTTTTAACAGTTTCATTCGCCCCTGAATATTTCTCTTCGAGATATTCTAAACTAATTACTAAATTTTAAATACTATAGTAGGTGCTCGCCCTTCATAAAGGGAGACAGTTGATTTATATTACACCCCTAGTAGTTTCCAAATTCCTCTACTACACGAGTAACCAATTGCAGATTCCACGAGAACCACAGTAGCTATATTAAATTCTTTGCGATCAAAATTGTTGCACTAACTGCACCTAATTAACCAAACTATTAATAATATCTAATTCTCTTGTTCCAGTGTGGTGGATTTCCTTGTGTCGAGAACGTGAAACGCAAATCGTCAAGGGTAAGTTTTACATATCCCAAAATACCACGCGTCATCCCCTGTCGCCCATTCCATCGTTCGCGGTGCAACTTGTCCCATCTATATTTAAAAATCAAATTGAGTATGCTGGTTATCGGAGCGAGGTCGAAATTAGATTTCACAGGCGACTGTGGAACGCGATGTGCCTCCGCCTTTGTTTTTTCCTTCCTCCGTTGTCGTTGGACGTCATTAGGGGCGAAAGCTCCGTAGGATGAATTTGTGGGTATTCAGGCGCTTTTCTTATGTAATCAAATTACTCGGATCCAATTAATAGAGTCTCGATAGCGGGACGACATGGACTAGCGCCTACTCCTGCGACTTCATTCGCTCGCGAGCACACACACGATCGTAATTAACCGCACATTCGATGCATGTGTGCAGAAACCGCGCGTTGTTTGCGAACGGCAATTCGGAGCGTACCAGATTGAATGTAACATGGGGAATACATAGCCGTGGAATGCTCACACGCTCGTCCTCTGCTCGTCTTACGAGGCTCCGACCGAGCGTGGCCTCGGTTGACCGTGGGATTGCTCAATGAGCAATTACACGGACGAAAATTAACGAGATTTACGGTGCATCAGGGAAGTAACATCATTATGACGCGGCGATGTAACTATTTCATATTGTGAAAAATGGATGATTGGCACATGGGAGTTCAGAGAAAAGAATGAATCTTGCGTCTTCTGTTTCGACTACTATCATTTTATTTAAAGAGAATACTTCGAAATATTCATCTTTGGGAGTGGTTGAGGAAATATTGTGGGTAGAAATTTGATTAATGGCACTCCAACGAAGTCAGTGTAATTTCTTTAGCTAATCTTGAGCGATAGGAGTAAAGCATTGTTTTCACAAGAAGGTGGCACTCTTATTACACTTGTTAATGCATACTCCGTTTAATAAAAAACGAGTACATGTTTCTGAATATACTCTATTTTTGTAAGAAGAGATGGTCTCACATTTGTAGAATGGAGGAACATGTGATATTACCAGCTGCACGTATGTGCCGAAATAAAGTCAGAAGCGAAAGGTAAACAGTAAACGAGAAGAAAATCGAAGGCAGAGGGAAAGAGTACGGGCGCGCAGTAAACTTACGAGTGGATAAGACGAGGTGAAGTCGAAAATGGCGCAGGAGGAGGAAATCTGAAAACAATGTGCCGCGCGTATGTACATACGGTGCATACGACTGCATTGCGACAGATGCACCGTACGCTAGGTGCATTAGGAGTGGAATAACGATACGTCGTTTCGTCGCCTAGCGTGGCGACGTGATTTGCTCCGGAGCAATAATATTACACGTTCCGCCGTCTATTTTCCGCTTGACACCGAACTACTGCCAGTCGCCGGAATTACTTGAGCCCCTCCTTCGGCAACCTGAACGGAAACCTAGGAAGTTTTGGTACCAGGGGGAAATGGAACTCGGTTCTCTCAGCAGCTCTCTCTTTCTCTATTGTCTTTGCAGTTCATTGACGAACTCGAAACAGTGATATTTGTTAAGTAGCAGTAATTGGGGATGAGTCGATTGATTGTGGCTTCTTTCTTGGGATATGTAAGGGTGAAGTTGAAGAGGATATTAAGATTAAATTCAAATGCTATTTCGCTCCCTTCGTGTAGAATTGACAGCATGGAATAAAGTGATATATAAAATCGAAAAATTTTCTCCTAGGATATCCCCTATATATTCACAGTTTCATAATTTTTTCCCTTGTAAGTATGAGGGTTGAAACTTGGTAACCTGTCATACATGAAAATAGTTACTCCTACGCAAATAGTCATAAGACCTTTTCTGTAGAGAATTTCCTAAGCTATACATTTCATAATACCTACTTTTGTCGGAAAACTGATAACTAACGAGATATTCGTGAAAAACAGCTTTTCTTTACCTCCAACCCTCTCTAAAATCTAATAAAGGATCATACCAAAATTTAGCTTGCTGAGAATTATTCCCTAGATTGTCCAGTGTAATTTCACTAGACTAACATGGCTGGCGAGTACGCAGATAACCCGCAGATCCTGAGTTCGAATCCCTATCACCCGAGGCGCCCGTTTTCACCTACAATACATTCTTACCAAATATACAACATCCACCGCCCAATTATTAACTTATCTCACGTCTCATTTCCATAGTTCTCACGAAATGCTAGACAACTCCGACACTAAAACCTCCCCCAACGTACCATCCAGTGTATCACAACCCTGTACTTCCAGTTCCATATCAGGCGCCGTACAATTAACAATTGAGACATCGTGCTTGCCTATCTCTTACCATAAAAAAAAACTCGAGGAGCCCGCGCCCGTACGTATAATAAATCCTGCGCGAAATGTTCGAGCTAAATGACCTCTGCAGGAAGAGGGAATCGTTAGCAAGATCGATCGTTTAGAAAGGATTGCAAAGGTACACCTTTCGAAGGATTCGTACATTGGACTGCATTGAAAGTGGGCCGTGGGGATGGTGATAGGGGACGATGGGGTAGCGGGGAGGTTGGCGAATCGTTAGCAGAAATGAAAACAAATTGCCTGGGCGGGCGGCTTCCGAGAGTCGTAGCCGCCGGGTAAAAGTGTGATTTGACAAATGGCGTATGATAAAAGCGCGCTACGTTCATTAGGGGAATGGTCCGCCGCGGTAATGTAACCCCGATCATAAAACTGATGCATTGTAAACAAGCTTCGGCCCGCGACGCTAAGCATACCGATACGCTCGGAGCGCGGAACCAGGTTACTGGTTCCGTATGTGCGTCAATGGTACCGCGGTACGCCTCCTGCAACTTTATGTCCCCCGGGTTAAGTACGCTTTTAACCCTTTCACTGCTAAGATTCTAAATTCTTCGCAGACTACACGCGGCGACTGTTCACCACGGGACTTGCCGCTCAACTGAATGCCTTTTTACATCTTCTGCACGTGCATCGCCTGCGTCACGCGTTAAATTATTCAAACATTTCGCGGCCGCGCTACACGACTTCGGTTTCACGCTTTTCAAAAGCCCTCGCTATTATTTCACATCGGGGGGAGGCTTTCTGCGTTTGTAATAGCGGGAGTTTAATCTATCAATAGAAGGTAAAAAAGAATTTAGATGCATGTTGTGAAGGGAGATAATTATTTCTAATTGATTCGATTACTCAAAGAAGTTCTTTTTTAGAAAGCGACGTTTTAGTACGAACGATCAAATTCAATTCTCGAAGGGGGCTTGTTTCGAAGTCGATTAGTAGGAAGAGTACTTCTAATACCGTTAAATCCCTTCTGGACTGGGTTAACTACAAAGATTGAGCTACTCGATATTTGATACTGCTTTAACGTCCTCCACGACATAATCCCCTCGACGACGTCGAGAACAGTTAGTGAAACTGGGAAAAGAATCTTGACGATTCGAGGCTTCTTCGCCTCTTACCCTAGAATTTCAAGGGGACTTCGATACGCGCATCGAGAACCTTTCCTCGGAGAAAGGAATCGAAAGGAGTGCAGCGTACACTGCTTCCAATTTCCTTTATGTTTGTCAAACCGTAGAATTATATAGATCTACTTATCAGGGCAACGGGTGCCGTAGATGGTCGCAGTTTTTGGAGAAAATTTCTCCCCGAAGCTGGCACCACCTGAGGAAAGAAAAATCATTATTGTCTGCAAAGTCCATTATTGGAAATAATATCAAGAATATCGAGCTTCTTTATCTAAACTGTTAAAGACTTCAGTAAAAAAATTGTCAAACCAATTCATCTATATTTTTTTTCTTTTATGGCACGTGTTAAGTAGAATGCTTAAAAGAGTTTTCAGATTAGTACCAATTGTCTTCTATAAAATTCAGTTTGAAAGATGTACTTTCAACTCCATATTTCCTTATACGCTATCTAAATTAACAAGGCTTACGTTTAGAAGGATCCTACTGCGTCGTAATCCTTTTTCCTCGATCGTAAAGGATTACCCAATCCTATCAGCAGTAGAAGGAATGGTCGCTATACGGTGGAAATAATCGAATATCGATACGAAGTGCTGTATCTAGGTATGCCGCTTGTAACTAGCGGAAATTTAACATTATTTCATCTCAGTTCGTAGGAATACAGGCCAACGTTGCATTAAGGTCCAGTGATACTTACGGTATGTATATAATCGCCTTACAGCTTGATGTAATGGTTGGAAATTAGCAAGAGTAGACACATATGCACATAAACAGATTAAATCCATTTCTGGAAAATAATTCGTTCTGCTGTTGATAAACAACATTAAACTGTATAAATTGGTTAACAGGTACTCAGGCAAAGTTACTTTAATATACATATAATGGGATACCACAGTAGTCTGACATCTAATTTATATATTAACAACTCGCTGAATAATTACTTTGCATGTGCTAAAATTATTTCCCAACTGCAATCTTCTACCGTGTAACTTCATTGTTTATTTAAGTTGAATACTGAGAACAAATATTACTGTGCTAAATACGTAATACGTACTCTTTCATCTTTAATATTTAGATAGTTTTTCAGATTTGTAATATATTTATCGTGTAAAACAATAATTTAAAAATACTGTGCTGTCCAGGTGTTAAAGTAAACTTTTATATAATAGTTACAATCTCGAATAAAAGTTTATTCCTTTTACATTCGTTGCCTCTGAAAGTATAGTTTATCTACCAAACGCAATTGTAGTCCTTGTAGAATTACATGTCGCAAGCATCGACGCTGTTAGTTAAATGAACGCGGCAGAACGACTTCGGAATTCAATTTGCAGGCTGAAAGCTCGCCGTGTTTTAAAATGGCACCGTGTACCAAAGTGGACACGTAATTTCCGTCAGATCGATTAACAGTACACAGCATTTTAAAGAGAGCAGGTGGATTTAATCCATCGACCTATCGCGTAATATCGGTCGTTTTACACAAAGTGGATGAGGATTATCACGTCTGCCTTTCCTATATCGCTACTGCCGTGCGTCTTTATTGCAAGAGGGCACATAATAGCTTTTTAATCAAGCGGAATATTAACGATCACTGTGGAAAAGGGGGAAAAATAGAAGAACGTTGGAGTTACGATAGAATGGGGAAGCTGAGTTACGTGACATTATCGAATAATTACGATGGGCAAAATTTATTAGCTTTATCTGTATATACATCAAAGAGAAAATAGGACACGGATGTAGGGTTGCCAACTTTTTTTTCGGAAAATATAGTACTTTATGGCCAAGTGTGATAAAAAATATACTCAGTACATTGTGAAAAAATATAGTACTTTTCAGAGGAAAGTGGTACAAAATAAAACGACATACTATTTTTTAAATGTATATTCTTTTTGCATTATTAATTAATATATAGTCTTTAATAAATATGTCAAAGGTTTGATTGCACTGAAAGTCCAAATTAACATATATGAGGAGCTCATTTTTTATGAGAGATAGATTGGCTCTGTTTCTCGCTTCCCCACACTCCATATTCATTATGGAAAAAAAAACTACAAACTCATCTATTGGTCTGAAAGTTCTATGTGTTAGATGGCGATTTATGTCAAAAGACCTCGTTCTATTTTCAGTCGGTCCTTGATATAAATTGCTAAGTAGGTTTTAATCCCTTTTTAATAGAACCGTATGTTCGTCCGTGACGGATAATGAAGAACGAATTTAATCCATATTACTGTGATATCTACCTTTTTGTGATTACTTCGTTTCAGTTAAATGTAAAAAAGTATAAAAATATCTTTTTCGTTTGCATTGATATTTGTGCCTCATTCACATATTACAATAATTCTTAAATGTATAGATAATACACAAATTCCTTTCGCAAACATGTCCCTTCTTTTCGCAAGTTATATAGAAATTTTAAATAATTGCACAAAGAAATGGAAAATTCAAATACAAGGACACGAAGAATTAAGGAAATAAATAAGGATCTGAAAATTGTATACGTGTCATAAATTTTTATAAGTTTCACGCGTATTATAAGTAAAAATTAAGTATAGGTACATACTAAGTATCTATAAGAGATCTGGAATATATTTTAGTATGTTTCAATTAAGAAACGCCTGATTTACGAAGGAGTCAAAATGTACCAATATTTATTTTTAACTACAAAATGTGTTGAATACACATCTACTTGAAGTAAAAAGCGTGCGCTTCCAAATCGGAGCACTAAAGTTTAATCAACCAAGTTTAAATTACAAAATAATACAGGACATTTCGATTTCAATTCACGCGAGGAATTTGCACACTTCGATTTATCATAAAATTTACGCACTTCATACATTTAGATAAAACACATATTCTACCTGCTTTTCATACTTAACTGAGATCAAACTGGTCCCATCCTCACACTTAACGCTTGAAACGATGAAAATCAATGTATACTTTTCCCACATCTGCAAATCCTTGAATTATTCCCTCTGCGCCGTTTTCGCTCCTCGGCTGGCTTTGAAATTGAATTCCAATAGCAAATGTGTCGCCAGGTAGTCACAAGGAGAGGATGATCGAAGCTTCGATTACCTTCATCTTCCTTGGGCGATGAATTTTCCCAGTAATCCGTGTTTCTGTAATAATCCAGATGTTAGTGGTGAATTTTTCATCGATCAGCCCGATAAGACGAACGTGCTTGTCCATTCCACGATACGACAGCTCTACGAGAATGTCTCGCGGTATATGTCACGGCCAAACGTAAACTTCTCACGAAAAATATCCCAACACGTTTCACTCGCGCGCCTCTCAAATGCAAACTCTACGTTTTACCTGATTTCAAGCAATCCGTATCGCGAAATGGCTATCTCAAATCTGCCGCTTGTATTGAGAATCGATTACTGCCAGACGCCAGCGCGGATGTCGCGATTTCTTTCCGCACCTTTCCTCTGGTAAATCTTTCCTGCGCTGTGATTGGTCGATACGGTGCGCAGTGAATATTTATTATTGCTAATTTTAAACAACGGTATTTATGATTAGAATTCTTTGAAGTATCTGTCATAAATTCATAAAGAGAACCTTTTCTGTGGACAGGAAATTCAATTTCAAATATACCTCTGCTGTAGTAGATCACTTCAACAGAGCTGCTTTAATTTAAGTTATTGAGAAGGAAGGAACTGTTTTCCGTCTTATATTAAAGCTATAAAAATTTCCTTTATAGTCATGGACAAATATATGTAGATACACAATGCTTTCGAATAATGCAATTTCTTCAAATGCATATGACCCGTTTAATACCCGTTATTAATATTGCCAAATAGGAGAATGCTGCCAGTTGGGAAATAAATTCACAATTTCGGGTCATTAAAAGAAAAAAAATTGTTGCGTTAAAAAATTCTAGCGTTAATAATTTCTCGAGTTTTTCCCCTAAATTATAGGTCGTTCAGAAGCGTTTTGAAAAGGAAAATTTACTGAAGAAAGCCATGTATTTTATTAGTAAATAATGGTTTCATATCGGTTCCTTATTTAATAAATATTGTCAAGTTAAAGTTTGGTGATTCAATTTATTGTAACTTAACAAAGATTAAATCTGGCGCTATGGCAGTCAAAATTGTATATCTCATGGAAACTCGCTTTGTTGCACTCGTGGTGTTGCCGCTCCTGTTCTGACGTAATGCAGCGCCACCCGAACCCGTGGGGTCAATTGTAACCTTTGTGCTCTGTAGTTTACGCTCCGCGGTCCTTTGAATGAAAGTGTCGCGTGTGAATCAGTATAAAAAATGGTGTGAGCAGAAAAAAATGCAGGAGAGAAAAAGATCCTGGGCCGCCACGAAACGGCTATTGTCTGGTGGGGTTTCACTCCGCGGAAATTCAGAGTGGTAAGTCGCTCTTTTAAACTCGCTCGAAGGTATCTCCTTCCGACTAATTAATTTGCGTCCGACGGCGCTTTAAATTCGTACACCACCGAGAGAAAAGGCTGGTCCTTTGTGTCTAATCCAGCATCTCGGTGTACGAATTTGCTCGGCAATCTCAGTTCTATTGTCCTACATTTTACTCAAGACCATTTGTCGCAACGCTATACGCACATTTATTGTAATATCATACGTGCGGCCACCTGTAATAATTTCATAGAGATGTGTTAAACATGTCGCGTAAAAGGCGCCAAAGTGTCAGATGTGATAGAAATTTGAATTGTGCATGCATAACAATAGCAAATTTGAATAGAAGCATCATAAATGCATTCTGTAGGCATTGTTAGCTGGGATATCATTAAATTTATTTTATATTTTTTTATGAAAATTTTAGCTATTTTGATATTCTGTAGGAAATGATTCCCAACTGATAGATCGCGAAGTGTTTTTGGGTTTTGTTTTTTAATATTATTAAATTCGAAGTATATTCTAAAATGTCGATTTTTAATGTTTTCGTTACTTTATTAAAATTGCCTTACTTTTAAACATTAATAGATTAACTACAGAACCTACAAGTATTTTGCGTGAATAATAAAATTTTAGTTTCAATGATCTCGATAATTTATTTAATAGATACTTCTCTTTACATAAAACATTATAAAACCGAAGTCCCTTAGACTCCTTCGTCTTCTATTCCCTTCACATTTTCTTCGCCCACTCCCCTCTCTTCGCAAGATTGCCGTAGGTCAACTAATACTTCACCCCCTCATTCGCTCTAAATTGTCTTTAAATTGCGAACATTAAACGATTGACACGAGTATTAACACGCGTCCGCGTGAACTAATCGCGTGTACTAATCTCCCCTCCCTACGTACAGCGCTCGCGAAATATTTACACGCGGATAATTACGTTCGTGGGGCGATTTAACTCGGGGCGAGAAACGAAGTTGTCCCAGGCTACTGGTGTGTACATTTCAAGAATGGAGGTCTCGCAGAAGCGCCAAGAAGTGCTCGAATTATACCGAGACGTCGAGCAATGTCTGGCCCCCATTTTCCGTAAGAGCTAAGACAACCGTAGACAGGCTTACGAGGCACATTATGCGGAGATTTGGCGATTTGCATAAAGCTGATTTGTGCTGTTGGTTCGCTCGAACGGGAGACAGAGAGACAGTCAGGCTGATTATAGGATGGATGAGGAAAGAGAGATCCCGGGCTGGTTGGGCGGGGGTTGGAACGAAGGGGCGAGGGGAGACACTCGGTTCCACAATCGCTGAAATTTCGCGCGATGGATCTTATCGAGGAGAATGCATAATTTCGCGGTGTAATGTAGTCTTATCGGGGGCGGTTGCTGTGCGCGGCGATGGGACGAGGAAAGTACTCGTTCACGGTGATGTCTGATTGCGCGCCGATTGTCTGCCACGAAATTTAACTCCGTCAGGGATTGATTGATACGTAAATTCCTGGCTGCGTATCATGCGAGGCTCGCAGCCTGCGAGCAGCTGCCAGATAATAAACTAAACGGTCCCGCGAAGCTGTTGAAGGGGTTTGCACGCTGGCGTTCCATTCGGGGAATTAAAATTGTAGTAGTAATGGTAAATTGCTAGGATGTAGTTAAACAATATTACAGATGTACACAAATTCAAAGAAAGATTTCTATGATTTTATTTAAAATACGGAAGCTCGCCCTTCAACAATTTCCTTACCTGTCTCGAGAGGCTATCCTTCAAGGAACATTCAAAATTCCAAGGCTTTGAAACACGAGCAGCCAGTAATGACGTTTAAATTCATTTTTGGATGGTCCCGCAAGCTCCAAGTACTCGAGAATTGATTGCACTACAGCTCGCTGGAAGCATCATCGCTATTTCGATGCACCGCAATGGCACTCCGGATGGAATGTTCTTCGAATCAAATTTCCTTTCAACGAACGCGCAACGGCGCCCATCGATCCTGCCGAACTATGGCGAAGAGCCCGGGTAGTTGAACAATTGGTTGACAGTTCTATTGTCGCTGGTCCGCCTCCTTAGATCTCCGTTTCAGTGTCCTTAACCTACCGAGTGGAATGGCCACTCGACTCCGCTCTCCACGGTCCTCGTAATTCTGTCTCTGTACTTTTGGAGAATCCTTCTAGCCTCCGTTAAGGGAGACTTCGCTCTTAGATTGGACGGAAGTTCCTCGTGTTAGATTATACTTGCAGACTTCTCGTCGGATAGGTACTCGAAAGCGGGATCCTTTCAGGACGACATTAATTGACGCCAGAAAGATTGTAGGTAACGAGCGCCAGGATAGGGGGCAGATTGATTTTCCTTGGTAGCTGCAAGCCTTTGCCAAAGGAAGCCCATACAACTTTCGTTACGTTAACCAGGCGTCAACTGAAACACTATTTTCTACAATTTAGATTTTGCGTTCTCGCGAGAATACCTTCTCTATTAAAAGAACTCTTCAATGCAGGGAAAAAAGCGTCACATCGTGGTTACATGTTTAAACTAAACTAATCTTCCTGCGAAAGAACTAGTAGCTAAAGAATCAGTTTGCAAAGCCACGTTTCTTAGAACGTCACTATTCCTTCCCTCGAGTTCAAGTTACCCTTGTGCCCTCAATTATGAAACATCTCGCGTAATTGAATCCCGGAGCAGGCATCCCGGATAACCTGCCAAATCGAGGCTTCGATCCGACGGAAAAGAGGGCGGGGCGAGTATGAAAAGGATTCAAAGCGTTATCCATTATTTCACGGATACGTGGCAACGCCAGCGGTGAAGTAAATCGCGCGAGTTTCATCGAGGATGTAGAAGGGTGGGTGATTCCTCCTAACTCCTCCGCTCCCCCAACCCTCCCCACCGAACAGCCCCGTCGTCATCCTTTCCTGTCGAGACGGTGGCAATCTTCTCCGTCTTCGACGATCTGAAGATTTCCTCTCGATCTCACGCCAAGATAGAAACGCCCGCGCCCCTGCCTCCTCAAACGGCAAAGGTTTCAAGACCTCCGCCGTTTCCACTTTACTTCTTCTCTTTCGCCCTCTGCCGCGCACGACTCATCCTCGATTTCCTCTATATGCCGAACGGTTCGATCCCCCGACTGGGAAGCAGCCCAACGGTTGGCACACGGATGAATATTCTCCCCCCCGGTGAATTCATAACGTTCATTTATGCACGGGTCAGTAACTCATATCCGTCGACAACGCGCGGATAGACAGAGTTCCCTTTCCATCACGGCCAAGCAGGTATCCTTTTTTCAGAATTCAATCCACCCCTCAGCCTGATAATGAACCGCCACCGTCGTGATCCTTCGCGTTCGTCGCCCAGTTCCCGGACCTGCGACCTCCTTAAAATCCTCCCTCCGTTTTCTGGGCCACTCGAGCCCCCGCCTATTTCCACCCTGGCTCTGCTGGTGAGTGGAGCCGGGCAAGAGGACGCGGAGGAGGCCGTGGAAAGATGGAGGAGCGTGTTTGGGAACCCTTTTGCGGCGCTCTGCCGGAGCCAAGCTGAAGACAATGGCGCGAGCAAAAGCAACGCGGGCCTGGTGGAAACGGGGGACGAGTTAGATGATATAAAGCAAACCGGTGCCAAAGAGGATTCGTTCTCCCGCGCGTTCTCCTCCCTTACACCTCTCACTTCAATTTTCCACCCGCACCTTTCCATCCTCGCTGGGTTACCTTTTAAGCCATTTGATGCGCGAGTATTGTGTTCTCGTGGTTACTTATACCCGTGTTTCTTCCGTTTCGCTCTCGACACCGTTCTCCGCGCTTTTGTGAGAAGCTTGCGCCACCTCCGCTCTCTATGGTCTCTGCTTGGGGAACGTTGAATGAAATTTTGTGGTCTTTTCAGTTTAAGCTTGCTGGCGGTGCTCTGCTTTCGATATCGAGTAGAACGATATCCACTTTTACTTTATTCCGGGATGTATGCTCGCTGGTTACGCGATTGTCACTTGTTCTTTGGTTATTCGGCGCTTGAAATTCGTGAAAGCATCTTTGTTTGACTTTCTTTTTAGTGGGCTGGTTTAGTTTCCTATTCAATTGATGCGTGCGTTTTTATTCTATTTATCGATGCTTTTCTTTTTCATTATTTTGGTGAAGTGAGTCAACAACGTGACACGTTCTTTTTATTGTCCCCACAACTTCTTTCTAGGGCTCACTTCTCAGAAGTTACTATCAGGCGGTGGTTTCGACACCTCAGTAATTTCAAAGAATCTTAACGACAAGATCCATGCCATCGCCAACAACGGTTCGGTTCACAGGGGAACTTTGTATCCTGCAGCGGAGCGTGAAAACTTTAAAGAAGCAAGGGGATACGCTTCTCCGTGCGGGGGGCACGTGTATGTGCTCCTGCCGCGAGCAGCCCTTTTATCGAGGAATTTTTCTTCTACAGACTTCCATCCGAACGTAACTTCCTATCGATTACACGAAGCAGCGATTAAAATAAGAAAAGTATCGTGAAAGTGGAGTTCGTCGCTTGAAAAGGTGATCGAATATAGATTCTGTGAAGCCAGTCGCTGGATGTTACACGAAGCGTAGTACATAAAAACAAGATTAATGCCAACAAACTTGAAACTTCGTCGTAGCGACGCATTCGGTAAGATAAAGCAGCGTTCCACCACTTTTATCGCGTTTGCACAGTAGTTCCTCGCGGAAACTATTCTTCGATCACCAAAGGGCGTGGAATCTTTAGTCAATTGCAGTAAAATATTTTTCAACACTGAATTAAAAACAGTTCCTTCGCGCAAAGTATACCTGCAATATAATTTATTTATCCACTCTAAGTAGCCCTAGCTGAGGTAAAAACTAATATTGCTTGTAGCCAGCCCTTCTTTACGCGTTGATTACAAAGACGACGTTAATTATATCGCGTTAAAGGGTCTTCTTTGATGTGGCTCGTCGCACCGTGTCGTTAACCACAGCATATCGAGGGGGCTATCGATGCATTTAATATATCGTTATACGTTTGACGTATTATCGCTTGGAAGCTGTGACCGCTTAATCAAGGTGATTGACCTCGCTACCTTTGATATGGTCTATCAAGCAGTTACAGTGACAACGACCGTTTAACGTTAATCACATCTTACGAGGCATTGTTTAATAGCTTTAACTCTGTTTGTAGGACGAAGTTTCATTCGTGTGGATTTAAATTGAATAGCGTGTTCCATAACAGGTGACCGGAGTTAATGAAATACAATTGAAAGAGACCAATTGCAGATTGCAAGGTACCTATATAAATTTGAAATGTGTAATCATGCTATAATGCCTCGTTTCGTTTTGGGTACAAATGATCCCAACGTGAACCATTGTTGGTGATAACATCGGGTGATAGTACCCTTGTATGTATGAAAAGAGTTAAACATACTATTTCGGGAATTTTTGAAAATGTAGTTTTCTTTTAAATACACACTAATCGTGTTCTTACTGGTCAGACACGTTGAGACTCTGAGTGTCAGGAAGGTGCAGTAGAATCAGTAGATTGATGGTCAGACAGGAAATTATGACAACAGATAGGAACGAATGAAGATGAAAAGAAGTAGGTATAACGAGGCAAGGACAAGGCATACAATTTTAGAAAATAAATAATGAAAATTGATCAAGTTATAGTACCAATATTAGTATTCGATGAACTATTGTAAAGATCACGTCGTCCACTTAATAATTGCTCTCTGCTGAATTCTTTTCGTGCAAGTTAAAGTGAGAATCGTTATCAGTCAGTCGACAAGCCCCGAAGATACAGAAGAAGAATCAGGGGGTGTTTTTCGTACTTTCCAAAGAGCTCGACGTACCCAGTTCGACGGTAAAGAGGCTGTGTTTTACTCGTTCAACTAAAAGACCATCCGCTACTTTTCCCCCACTCGGGTATGGTAAGCGCCTTTCAGCTGGTTATTCCCTTGCCTTTTTCCCTTTTTCCGCGTGTTTCGTCAAGTTTCTTCGAAGAAGCGAAGCTAGAAGTGAACAACGCGACGTCTCAAACTTTCAATTACGCTCGCGTAGCGTGTCGGTGTATCCTGATACTTTGCTGGCTCGAAAGGGAACCCTCTAAGCTCCCGTTCCCAAGGGATCCAGTCCATCTGATTACCGATAATGGGCTCGAGTCTCAAGCCTGGTCCCCTTCCATTTAAACTTCTCGCAAATTCATCTCGTTGAATTCTTTAAGTAAGTCATCAGTTGTGTGGGAGAAATTCTTAGGCGTATTATTTTAGAGATTTAATATAGGCACACCTGGTGCTTATGAAAATGTGCTCAAGTAGGGCAGAAAATTAATTAATGAGAGGTAATTGAGCTTCCTTGAAATTAGGAGCACGTGCTTACAGTGGGATAATTAATCTAAAAGTGACTTGAACTCGATATACCCTACAATTTTCAAATAGTGACTCGCAAACGAACTTCAGTATTATTTATTTATTACTTCACGTTTCTTTGAATCACTGTGTGCATCATTAATTATTTCTGTTTCAACCTTCCGCACTCCAAGTATTTTTTCTCAGTCAAACTGAAGTTTTAAAAAAAGTAAGTAAAATTTGCAGTACCTACTCCATAAATTACTCGTGCGGCTTTTAGCAGAAAATCACTAGTCTATCGATAAACAAATGAATTGAACTGAAAGTGCTAATACTTCCAATACAACAAATCCTCAATCATCGATCAAACTGTCGTTGATACTTCCACGGGAACAGTTGAAAAAAATCTGCTGCTCGACTCAGTCTGACGCCCCTGAAATTGAGTTGCATCCAGTAGAAAAAGAGACAGCGCGAGGAAGAGGAGCTTTGGAACGTTGGATGGAGGAGGACAGGCAGAGGGGTGTTCGCATTAATTTATACGAGGGAAACTTTGACGTGAACAAACGGGTCCAGCGATCGTGTAACCGTGCGGACCGCTGCTTTGGTGTCGATGAAATTAATTGAAAACTTGTTTATTTATTGGCGGCGCGCTGCACCATGGAAGTTTTTGGCGAACGTCGGCGGATAGCCGGCCTGGAGAGTCGGTGTGTGGGTAGGAGGTAATTGGGAATAGGATTTGGAGCACGAAAATAATTGGTTTTCAGCTTCTGCCACGGAATGGTATATGCAGTTATGCCGTTTAACCTAGACCTATCGCTTATTCGAGTCGTTTACGCGTTGCACCCCCTTCTTGCGGTGACCATCGTCAGTTGAGTCTAATAAATCAAGACCCATTTCATAATTTCACTTCATTCGATTGCATGCCCTCGTGCAATTCAACTTTTCATTTTTACTCAGAGCTCAGCGTTAGATTGACATTAGAACTTAACTATAATATTTTAAAGAAATAATATTACATCAACCTAATCCCAGAAACAAAGATTATCTCCCCTCCAATTTATTCTTCAAAATCCCCACGTTCGACCCACACAATCTTTTACTATAAAATTCGGACGATTTAAAGTAGCCACGTCTGACGCCATAATGTTTTTATATTCAATATTTTATAGACCGCGGTTAATCGATTTCCACCTTCGTACGTCAATCGCTATCAATATATGGCACGATGGTAGGCAGTCGAATTAAATTCTCCGGTCCGATAACGACATTGGTCACACCAGTTCCGCAGCTCGCACCACTACCTCCGGATTAAATCATCCCATAATTCGAGGGCCGCTGCTGGAATCTTCTGCTGCTGTCGTTACATTATATTCTAGTGTCGTAACTGGAAACTTCCATTTGCCTCATCTGTCGCGAACAGCCCGCGGACGTAAGGATATTGATGCCTTCCAATCGGAACGGGTTGGAGTGAATTCAAAAATAAATTTGTTTCATTCTTTAATCGCTTCGCTCGTAAATTGCGAAATTGAACGTTGAAGTCTTTGCACACCCTTGTTCTGCCAGATCGCCGCAACGTAATCACGAGGAGAATCACGTAAAATTTTGTGGCATTGATTTGGTCAGAATTTATAGATTTCTCTCTATATTTTATATGTCTACCTTAAATTTCCAAATTGAAGCTGATAATTTCATTCACTTTTAGCTGACGATTTATATAAACTTTATTATATCTACATATTAATATCTTGAATTTAAAGTTCCTTGTGTAAAAATACGTTTCTTTTTTTTTGCGATGAACTTTCATCAACGTTAAAGTCAGTTACATATATTTTGAAAATTTTAATTCCCTTCCGCCCCCTCGCGATTAGTGATTCGCTGGCAGGTTGAGAGCGTAATGAGCTATTTCTTTCGAATTGGACCAAAGATTGGCTGTCAATTTACATGGTATATCAAGGATGTGATCTTCCCACTCTCTTTATTCTTTCATCGACTTCTATCATGCGCGTAACGCCCACGGTGATGAAAACTGAAATATTCCCATCTCGCGGCGGTATCAAACTTCAATTATTTACTTTACATTAATTTTCGATTCGCCGATTTCCTTCTATATAGAGGAATTATGACGTACCCTTGCTATCCGTGCTGGCAATTTCAATTTCCAATATCCTGTCAGACAATCCGCGAACGAGACCGCCAGCGGAGGACTTTTTTATCGCGTCTGCCCGTCCAGCCAGCACGAAAGTCGAACTTTCGTCCTTTTCCTTGCCCCTTGCTATTTCTGTGGGACCTCGGCTGTGAAAGTCCACGAAAGGATTTGCAACTTTAAAGGGACGAAAGGCACGAGCGAACGCCCCTAGAGTCGCTTGGGTCTTCCAGCGATCGTAATTCCGTTTCTTAATGTTGCTGAGGAACGAACGACGATTAATGCATAACACAGGGTGGAATTTTCTGTGCAGAAGTCTCAACGAACAGCAAAGCTTTGTGGAACTTGTGATTAATTATGAAATAAGTTTCAATTTAAGGAAATTATTCACACCACTTTTTATAACTTTGTATTCAATTTGTACAGAGTAAGAAGAAATAAAATGCACGAAGCGCAGGGAAATTTACTGATCTCGTTTATTCGAATTTTTTAATGACCACTAGTTTCTCAAGAGTTAATTATTAATCAACTGACTCGTCATTCCCGATGGACATTGAATTTGTAAATCACAGTTTGAATATCGGAAAATGTAAAAGTCTTCAACCATCAATTTCGCTCGCTGAATAAACCAATTATATAAAACCTCTTCACAATAATTGAAAATCACTAGTTAACAATTCCACGTTTTTACGATAATATTAGGTATATCGTTGTAGTTTCAATCGATGGATATGGTCGATTAAAGATTTCCAATAATTAATACAGTGGTCTATCTGTTTGCCGTGTATGCAATATTCTTGTCATACGATTCATCTCGACTGCTAAACTTATCCACGCAAAGGGCTGTAATTTAATACCGTTAATACATTTCCCTGCCGTCTACAGTTAGCCATCAAAAGGCGATCCGAGTATCCGTACGTCGACGAAATATAATGCCAGGAGTGTGCAATATCGATATTGTCGAGTGCATAGCCCGTCAGGGAATATTGGTATCCTTCGAATCAAAGCTGCTCGCCTATATTATACGTTGCGCATCCTGCGTTAGATTCTATCTACCACCGCCCCTCTGCAGTTTTGACTTTTTATTTGGCAATAAGAAAGTTTTGACAAGAACCTTTATGGAATAAGTTTCGCAAGAGAAATCGTGAAAGTTGGCTATACCCCTGCCCAGCCTTTTCCGTGTCCCTTTGTATTTTGCCGCGCCTCTTCGACCTGTCCGCCGACCCTGCTGCTTCTTTATGAATCTTCGCTCATTTTCAATACTAATCTGAAGTGAATTCGAGAGCCAGTAAACTTAGATTGCTCCGGCAATTCCCTCCGTGGGAAATAAAGAAACTGAAAATTGCCTGGGCACCAGAAAAAGATTTCTTTCTGCTCGAAGTTTTATACGAGAGTCTTGTTATTAAGGGAAACCTTCAGAATCTGGATGAGATTCAAATGTTCTGTTATACTTGTGTCTTATCTGTGCTTCAAATTCTATTTTATCTATTTCTTTCTCCTTGGCAGTACTATGTTTAACTGCGAAGCTTACTCGAGTATTTGTGTAGCGGGGTAATGTTCCCGCTCTTCGTGAGAGTAAATTCATTTAATCACACCCTCTATTTTAAATCCTATGGGTGTTTCGAATTTCTCTTTCTCTTGTTCTCGAACTCATGTTTCGCGCAGCGTTGAAACGTCGAGATTTCGTGATATCCCTCCTTTATTTTTCCCCTTGTTTCCCTGTAGGGCGATGAATTCTCGTCTGCATCCCGACGTAACCCTTCTCACTCTTTTATTAGACAGCCATGAAAATCGTCGGACAGTCACGACAAGGGTGCGCCCTGGTGTATATACATCGGTTCACCGGCTGTAATTGTGTCTCCGCGTGGATGTTGCTGCCTGTCAGGCCATGGCCAGACACGCAATCGCCCATGAACTGCAAACACAGGAGACAACTTTCCGTCTCGGGCTCATTCATATTTATGAAAATCCCGTTTCCCGAATTTTTGGCCGTCACCTTCCCGAAAATAAGCACCCTCCCGCGGGACGCCGAGGTTTTAATTAAATTTCATAATTCGGGATGTTTAAAACATTACTGGGTGCTCGCACGGCTGTTCGCGTTGGCGGTTGCACGGTTGACGTATTGTGATTTTAGTTTTGATTGGTTACAGAAGAAGTGAAGCTTGAAGTATTGGGGAGTTCAAAGAAATATAAAACTCGTAATATCAATAGGTATTTAAAAAATAGAATAATAAACTTTTTTAAAATAACTAAAAATCCGACTTCAAAAGTGTGCTAAAAGGGTAAAATAAAAAGGGTAAAATAATTCTTTTTGAAACCGGTGCCAAAATAAGAACAAAAGTAAATAGGCTCGACGCGTGACGTCTCACTAAATTTTGGGCGTTCTAATTCCGACGGAAAGCTTAATTATTTGTTTAGTTCCACGGCCGTCTCATATTCAGACTTATAAGATGCTCAATTTTCACTGATAAATATTTTATATTTGGACTCAGACACACACCACATAAACCAGAATAATTTGGAAACGTAACATTTTAAAAATGCCCTTTTTATTATTTACAAAATCTCTTCATTTATTAACGTTTTCTAACTTCTCCACCACCTCCTCAGAATTGATTCACTCCTGTATCGCAATATCGAATAAATTCAATTTGTCCTGGGTGTCTGTTGTCCCCCCTGCGGTGGTGCAAATGTGACACACACCCCAGCCGACGTTTATGTGCCATTTCGCGGGCGTGCACAGCTGTCTATGATCCGCGACAAGCGAGGGGAACGGATGCAGACGCGAAGGAAACTGGGCGTGAAACAGACTTTGATGTAGAAAGGAAGGATTTTGTGGTTGAGGTGGATGGAGCGTGAATAATCGCTACCCCTCTCTTACTCTGTAGGCGCCAGGGAGGAAGAAAAGTCTGAAAGGGAGGGGCCGGGCAACACAAAGAAACATCGTGGGTGTGCACCGACACCTTTGTGACGATGAAGCGTCGATTAACGATTGCTCGCTACTCGGGCAACGAACTAGCGATATATCATTCAGAAAATCTTTAATAGACAAATTATTACAATCAATCAAAACCTATTTCAATGCCTCGTAATCTCTTCTGCGCAACATCTTAATTTATAAAAGGTGCTGAATTTCTTCTTTACCTATTAAAATGCTACATCGTTGATGGCTCTAAAGCGATGAACAACGTTAGAGTGCATTAGAGAAAACGACTGTCACTCGTGGTCGAATTGTACCCGAGAAAAGAAGCCTCTTTGGTATCGTGCAGCTGCTCTTGAACGCGTGTGTGACTAGTGTCGTACGCTAAAACTGCTAAAAGTGAAAGAAACGGGGTGGGATGAGAGGCGAGAGTGAAAAGGAGGAACAAAGCAGGCAAAGCAAACGAGAGGGAAGTTCCGTGATTCCGTTAAACGTCGCGCCGCGGCCCATAAATTCCTTTAATTAAAACTTCATACCGTGCATCTGCATAAAGAGTGAAGAACCTCCCTCAGCAACGTCAACTCTCGTGCTCATTCATATTTACATTCTGCGGCGCGGAACGCAAAAGCGGCGCGTAATGCAGCTACGCGTTAAGATAGAATATATATTCATAGTTAACGCTGTCGAGTGGTCATTATTGAAATGTGGTTTTTTCCACGACTGATTGTACGGCTCAGGCGAGCTGCTGGGTTCGATTTTGTAATTAATAGACACAAGTGTTTTTCTCGTTTTGAGACGACATTGGTTCGATCAATTTATTGCTCGCCTGGTTTCTAGCAATCTGTAATTAAAAAATGTTGCAATTTTTTGTAGCATCGATCTCTAATTTGCCTCAGGTATACTCAAAGTTATAGTTGGAATAAAATCCACTGACCATTGAAGGCTAAACAGAGAAAAAGCTTCGTTATACAATTTTACTTGCACATGTATGGTATTTTCTAACACAAATCTGATTTCACGTTTCTCAAACAAAATGTTAAAACGTTTCATAGCTTTGTATTTGGTATTGAGGAATTAGGTAACTCTGGGATTATTTAGTTCAGTAATTTCACCTCTTTGTTCGACATGCACGGGTTTTCAGAGTAAATTGGTAACAACGGAGCGTCAGTTGTTGAAAGTCTAGATGTGTAAATTATGTTCGTGGAAGTCGAACCACATTGCTGCATTCAATATATTAAATTCATAATTTCGATGCAACGTGTATTCCGCAACAGCATCGCTTATTTCTCCGTTGCTAAATGCAGATGTATTACAATATCGGCAGCTCCCATTTGCTTTCGTTATGACGAGTTATCATTGCTAGCTATTTGTCATTGCTTTGCATATTTTGTTATACTTAATATCAAGCGTTAAATCATTCGAGGCACAGAATACGTTCACAATCAATGTTAGTGGTATTGTTCCCAGTGTGAGCGGAACCGTTCTGCAATTTCGTATTTAATAACGAAAGGAAACATACTTTTTCACTTACCACGAGAGCTTCCTGCTAATGATGCAACGTCGAGGGTGCTATTAGCTTTCAACGTACTTCGAGAGTCGATTTTGACGTCTATTCACGAGCAGCTGATGCTTTTAGAGCAAACTATTCGCGCTCGAACATATTGATGCACGAAACATGATTATGATGCTAAGAGAGAAGTTGTTGACGGTCAAGATTAATCGCGAACTCCTTGACGAATTTCTCGAGAGTCTCCACAAGCTTCACCTCCATCCTGAATGTAGAGCTATGTACGCAACAAATATGGCTGATTAAATTGTGTCCAATGACGGGGCGAAAAGGTCACAGGATCGCAAATTTCAATTTGCCGAGAGTTCGCTTCATCAAACGAAATTGTATTTTGGTAGAGCTCTCGAGAGTGAATCAGATTTTTCGTTAATTAGAGTAAAGCTTTTTGTCAACTAGCACAGGAACGATCCCCAGATTCTGCTGTGAACAGATTTTAATCAATATCCAACTGCTTGCACCCATTTTTTCATCGATTTTTCAGTGGCATACATTAAAATTAGTTGTTTATTTAACAGAAAAATCGAAGCAATATCTCCTCAAATAATTTCTAACTTCCAAAAATGAATGAACAGCTGAAAGGAAAAGCGAGATCCCTAATATTTGAATTTCAAAAATTCAAAGCTTCAGAATTAAATCTCCCCTTTTAATTTTCATTATTACGAATCGCTCCGAAGGGAGCTGCACCCAGTTGCACCAGATAGATCAAGGCGCATCTTTCTCGAGTCTAATGATTTTAATTAACTCTATCCGCGCGATATGGCCCCACGGTTCAGTGGCCATTTCAACGAAGGAACGGCCAAGATCCGAATTCGGTTTACATTAATGCACGAGACATGCATAAACTGCTACATCAATAGAGGAGAACGGGCCAGTCGTTCGATCATACAGTACTAACTACTGCCGGCGGGTCCGCTGCAAGTGCACGATTTGCATGTGGAGTACGAATGGAGTTTGGCGGATGAGTGTACGGCCAGTCGTGCATCTGCATACGATTATGCAGCTACGTGTTGCCCTAACTGTCGACAACCTCGGCGGGGAATAGCGGCTGGGCAACCGTACTACATTACACGTATCCACATCGGAGGTACACTTGAACCAGTGGAAAATCTCGACGCTACACGTTTATTTATTTCTGTCCTTGGAGGGCGGCGCCCTGTCCGCTAACGGGGATGGCAATTATGATAAAATAGGGCAATTTGTTCTGGTCTCGTTTGGAACGAGTTCGTTGCATTAATTTCGGGCGAGAGAGTTGGTTCATGCAGAACTGACCACCTGAAATTTCAATTTGTACCATCAACTACGAAAGATACGAATGTTTTCTTGCGTTCAACGTATGTCTAAACTAATGAGCATTTAAATGGACCATAATTGCAGTGTGTAGGATATGTGGAATTTATTTGAAAATATTTGGGGTTAAGAATACGAGGAAGTCGAGGCAGTATTCTTTAAAGAGAGTGATGAGCATTGGGTAATGCCTTCTTCTTTTCATAATTGAAGAAAATTCCTCAAGGAACTAGATTTCAAAGGACCCCTTCGTTGTCCAGCAGCGCTTAACCCCTCAACGACCGATCACTGAAACGAAAAACGTCACTTTGCTACCTGAGGCCTCGGCACTGAACCATCACTGTACAGACAACCTCTCGAGTATCTCGTACTGATGCGGGAGCCGCTTGAAACATAGGGTCCGTATCAGATACTGAGGTGGTAGTCGAAGGGTTAACGCTTAGATGTATCTAAACGCTTCGGTGCAGGGCGATGGTTTCTGGTTAAGGATTTACTATCGCGACGGAAAGCGGTGTGTCCTAGCCGGAGTTATTTAGAATGCACGAAAGTGTCGAGTGCTTGACACAGACAGCTCAGGATTGGCGGAGAGTGGCTACGAATGCTGGAGTAGAGCCGTTGCCTAGATTGTACAAGGGTGCGAGAGGAAAGTAGGAAAGGGGATGCTTCAGCGAGCTGTGTCCTCGTTACGTGTAGTGCCACGATTCCATGGTGGAAGGTTCCCAGCCGTTTCTTAACAGGTAGCGCAAACATTTCGAGTATGCGCCACTACCGGAAAGAACGACCGCCAGCCACGTGAATACACACATACACACGAGGTCACTCTAGTCGTCTTTAGGACCTGGTAACAGTTTGCCAGTCGAGTGAGGAATCCTGCCGAAGATTAGGACGACGCTCGTTCTTCTTCCTGCCTTGCAGTTTTTAGGGACATCGATCTAAATCAATATTTTCGGGAAGCATCAGACAGGGATTGAATATACCTATCATTATTTCACATTCTAATCTTTGTTTGCTTGAAGTTCTATGGATGGGAGAAGTGTATTCAGTTTACCTTCAAGATACACACCGTACGCTCTTTCTTTCGTCTCCATATCGTGCACAAAGCCAGTAACAGGTGAGGCGATACAGTTCCCCGTGCAACTTTGGCTGAATTCCAGCTGGTTTTTACATTCCCTGCACCTCACTGCCAAAAATCATTACACGGCTAGACAGCCACTGTGCCAAGAAATAGTTGCTCTTCCACCCGCCGCGAGGCCCTTCGATCCTACATATTTGGAACTTGGGCAAAAACAATTCCCCGGTCGTTAATACCGAACGTTGATCTCTGAGGAATCCGAGATACTTCTATTTTTATCATCTCACTAAGTCGTGTAAAGAATTCCTTCCACGTGAGTCTTTATATTCGCACAAATAAATTAAACCCAGCTCTATCAATGTGACCAGCGAAGATATACAATGATCGAAATCCCATTTAACTCCATGCACCACCAAGAATTCTTACTCGCTGAAAGCTGTCTAAATCCTACTGTATAAGGTAAATGTCCCCATTAGCGACCGTTTAAGAGTGTGACTGGTTCGAAATAGTATATTTTTTACTAATATACGACAATATTTGAGTAAAGTATGGATCATTGTATTTTTTGAAGTCTCTAGTTTCTGAATCAAATTAGTTTTACAGTGATATTTGACTATTTACACAAAAATTATGGCGAAAATTATATTGGACCTGATGTCCCCTTTAGTGACCATCTATTTTATACCACGATTTTCTGCTACAATAATGAAAGAAAATGGATATTTTCTTTTTCTTTTATAATTCTGTATATATTTCTCGTTAATTTGAGTAAGTTACTGCATGGATCCATGTATTTTTATAGTAAAATTTGCGAGTTTAATGATATCTGGAGTATAACCTCGCGGTATTAGAATCTGTCAACTTTCATGTCAATGACCAAGTCTTAATTTACATGTGAATTTACTTAAAGATGAATGTACGGCTACATAAATAACGTATGAAACAATAACTGAAATATTTCTTTTATATTTCACTTTCTGTGTTGCAATAAACAATAACAAAATGAAGTGGTCACTAATGGGGACGTGGTCAGTAATGGGGCCATTTACCTTAACACGAACAATAGCAGGCAGCTTCGATGGACTGAAACGATTTTCCTCGCGAAAATTGTTCCCAATGGACACTGTGACGTACCGTCCGTGATATATTTATTCGCGGCGTGGACGCGTCCACGGAAACGCCTAAACACGGCCGTCCACGTAATCCTGGCCATCAGCTTATAATTCCGTGTCGTCGATGGTACAGCTAGTGTTGCTTTCACCGGAGCTATCCTTTAACGACACCCTCCCTGGCTTTTCCAGATTACCCTCCGTGCATGGATAGCTTCAAAGTGCACCGCGTCCCTCCGCCGCGATGCAACGGGTTGACGGCGGGGGGTGGTCGGGACGGGGTGGCTTTGATACCCGCTGAGTGTGAACGCGGCGATTAACCCCGCATCGCCCTCTTATCAACCGAACCCGTATCCATGCTTCTTCCACCTCGTCTCGTCGACCAGCAATCCCATTTGGTAAACGATTGTTCATACACTCCCCCCACCACCCCCTCTTTTCCTTTTTCCTTCGCATCTGGCTCTCTGGTCCTGTCAGTTCTTCCCTCGATACACAGGGGAACGTTTATAGGCATCACGGTTGGATATCGATGTAATGCACGATGCGCTGCCTGAATGTGAAATTTTACTTTGGTGGCGCAACGTGTGCTTGAAATGTGGTGCCATTTTAGGGAGATTGTGTTAGGTGATAAGAGTTTCTGGAATAGAAATTGAGGACCTTGTAGCAAGAGGGTGCAGCTCTAGCTTTAATTCAAATTAGAAAAAACTGTTTATGAAATTATTTCTTTGACTTAACCTTCCGGCGGACGCGTTCGTGTACAAAGTACACGAGAATTCGTCAGTCTGAAAAGATGAATAACTTTCCTTTTCATTCTTCGATTTTTATATTATACTTTGGAACAATTATTATTCAAATAAATCATTAATAAGCTTTCAAATATCATAAACTTTCACCGCATAATGTTTATTTTATGATAATAAGTCTTATTCTTTCACGGTGTACTTTGTACACGACGCGCCCGCTCCCGTTATGAAAAAGAGAGCGCCCGCCGGAAGGTTAACATTGAAAAGAGAACAGTAATTGATAAATATATATTTTCACACAGTAAGTAGTAGGTATTGAGTTGATAAGTTTTTATTTCTATCTTTGGTCAAAGAATATTCGATAATAAAAGTATTAATTCATATTAACATTTCTAGTTTCATTTAATTGCAATACCTAAATCGTTTGTTATCGGATTTCTATCAAACGCTGTAGAATTATTTTTGACGTGCATGTATTACACGTCATAACTTAAAAATTGTCAAATAGAGGGTAGTTTCTGAGGGTAGTGGAATGTTTCGAGGCGAAGGCATTTGAAAATCGTGACGAGGATACAAATATCTTCGAATTAATATAATTCTATTAAATACAAATTACTGTAACCGACGTAGAATCGTAAATTGTCGAAAAGTGCTTAATACAGTGCATCGAAATATTCTATTTACCCGGTTAGCCAGTTCACCAAGAAACTGCAGCCGCGAATGGTCATCGCAGCTAAACGATCGATAGCCCAGACAGTGTCCACGAGAAACTAATCGGCATAGTTGGAAAGCCGGCGGTTATCCTGGGAATCCTACAGGATCGGTTGTCCCTCGTGCTGCTGCGGTTACATCTAACGATCCTTCTCGACCCCCGATGTCATCCCTAGAACGGTTCTATGGTTTAATGTCCTGTATTACGTAGCAGTTTGATTTATAGTCCCCCTGATAAAAGAGAACAACGTGCAACTACAATACTCTGGCTCAAATTTAAACTTCTCTACTTGAATCATTTATCTATGAAGAATATTTATTCTTTATTGCATTCATCTTTCTTCTCTAAACGTGCAAACAATTTTAGAATTGCTTCGATTGACGAGGTATTGAGGCGACATCCATCCAGCGATATCCGCAATTCTATGGAAAAATTTCTAGCATCGAGTACCTCGTCCCTCTGCGCGTGGAAACGTTCAATCAGACTTACGGTCTGCTCTGAAACGAGGGCATTATTTTGTGGCAGATTCGTTGACGCGGTATTGTGCGAAAATCGAGCAACGTTATCGCTCTTTTCCTTCTGCCGCGATGAAATTGCACTTCCGAGAGCGTGTCAGAGTTTTTTTTCCCGGCTTGCCGTCTCGCCCAGTGTCGATAGACTCGGCTAACGACCCCATTGCTCGATGGTCCGCGCCGAGTAATGGTTTGTCAATTCAATTAAATTGCAAAGTCCTTCCCCCATGACGCTTGAAAGCAGTTTTCAAAGGGATTTCGTTATTTACATTTTTCCATCTGCCTCCCGTCCCGTTCGTTTCCGAAGACTCAAGGCGGGCAGCAGGCAATGTTGAAAATCGATGTCGCACAAAGCCGATGAAATTCGCTCCCGTCGCTTTTTAATTGAACAATAATCAATGCCTCTCGAATCGTTTCGCAGCAAACGATGGAGTATCGGGGAACCGCTTGAAATGCAGATCGTATCTTTGAATCGTGAAACACTGAAGTCTCGTCTATTATTATACAATATGATAATTCGTATTGGGTACTCAAGCGTCGCAGCGCTCTATAGAATTTCTCGTCTATTGAATTTCAACGTATACATTCTCCATGCGCAGAGATGGCACGAAAATCCATTTCAGGCGACACATTTTGTCCCACCGTAGAGATACTCTGGTTAAGTCTAATACCTTCTACCCTTCTCTGTACCTATAGATAGTCTTATTAACTGGATGTCCTTTAAACTCCTTACCCCACATCAGCTTCGAGCGATTATGATAAAAAGAAAATTAGAATGCAAAATTCCAGAAGATATAATAATTTTATCTTCTTTAAGTTAAAGTTAAAAAGTATATTCAACGTCAAAGTTGAAACGCTCGACGAATAAAAAAATTATCAATAATCGCCGAATAATCTAAAAATGAAGTAACTTTTATTTGATCCGTTATTTAAATATTTTATTATTTAGTTAATACCAAACTCTGCTCTATATTCTAAAATATCTTACTCTGTGTCATTTTCAGAAGAATAACTCCCTTTCTCCCAATTTCTACATCATTCCTCATCCAATAAACTTCCTTCTTACCCCAAAAAGAAAGAAGTCTCGAATTAAGGGGCAACATTCCGTTCCCCTCGCACTCGATTGACTCCCGTCATTAGTTAAATGCGCCTTGAGGAGCACTGGCAGTCGTCAGGAATCAGTCCGTGTCCCAATTTCCAAAAAAAAGAAAAGAAGAAGTCGACATTACGCGACCTGGCACACTGATGCGCCTTGAAAGCGATACATCCTCCGCGTTGGCCCGCTTTAATCACCCAACGTGGCTGCTCTGGCATATCACGAGAGGCCTGCATCCGCGTGCTTTAACATTTTGTATCGGGCTGGCGCATCCGGCCAGAAAAACGATAGTACCCCAGCGTGCAGCGAGTGTACTCGACCGCGTATTTCTGTAACTACCCCTCGGCCCCTCCCCCCCGTTCCACCGATTTTCTCTGACCTTCCCGGTGTGCATTCAATTCCCTGGCTTTCTCGTCGCCTTTTTCCGCTCGCAGAAGGGGAGAGAGAGTTCGAAGGTTCGCCGCGGTATGTGGGTCGATTTTAAGGTTCTAACCTACATTTACATCGCACAAACGAACCCTGGGCCTGGCAATCCCTCGAGACAGAGACAGAGGCACGCCAAGTCGACGCGAGGATGGCGGAGAACAGTCTCGGTTGGCGGTGGGTGGATATGCGGCAAAGGTAAAGGTCATGCGAACCGAGCTCTATCGACTGCTTTTATACGTGAAAGCACTTTCATCGGTCCCCATTCTCCTTTTTCACCCCCTTGCTTTCGCTGCGCCCCTCGGTTTCCCTCCTCCCCCATTTTCTCGTCTCCCCCCCTCCCGCTCGCTGTTTCGTTGCCACAAACGACGTCGGTTATCGTGGACGTTAATTGTTGCGCATCAGACGCTTCGTTACTGGTTCACGCGCATCCCTTTCTCCCTGGTGGACTACTTGCTTTTTCCTTTTCGAACTCGCGGTCCCCTTTGTGTTTGCACGGGTCGAGTGTGGGGACCCTGGCCTGTTTTTAATCTGTTAATGTACCGAACGTATATCGTCGAAGGTACCAGGTTCGTTTCAGATTGTCTATTTTATTTTATGAGAGCATGGGAGTTGAGTTGACGAAGAATTGGGAGTATTCGGTAGGAAATGTCAAATTGGAAATTGGGAAAGGTTACTTGTTATAATTAGTTACTTTAACTCATTGTAATAGTTTTTTATATTATAATCAAGCGTAGAAGTTTAATTGACGAGTTGCCACAGTGAAAGAAAGTCCGAGTCAGAAATGTCAGGGGGCACGAGATACCAAAAAATTGATATGTCTTCCATAGAAAATGTTTCACCGAGTAATGCTATTTCCGGGGGAAATAGAGATAAGCAAAAAACGTTGTTAAGGAGAAACGCGGCGCTCTTGACTCGTGCCCTTTGCACTATTCACGGTCGCCGTGGGATGGGATTGTTTCGTGGTTTTCCCCTTTATTTTTTGCTTCTCTTCTTCAGAATTATCGAGGACAATTTGGAGAACTTTTTACTCCTGGGAATCATCGTGGCTAGAAAATTAATTCTTACCGGCAATCGTTGGTTTCCAGTCCTCATTTCAGTTATACGTTCGACAACACGTTTACTAATTTGAATTAAATAACAATAACCGAAGGAAAGTTAGCTAAACTTCTATCAAAATCGGTGGTTCGTTTAAGCTTTGTGTATAGAATGGAACTGTGATGGGAATTTAACTAGAGGGGACCACGTTCACGTTGCAAATCACCCGTAAGTAGAAAAGTCTGTTATTGATCAGACCGCCGGCTCCCAAGAGTCCTTGATTACTTATTCACGTCGCAAGTAAGTAAATTGTATTCGAGTAAGGTTGACTGAATATTTCACAGCAAAAATTCCTTTCAAAGGATTCATTAGCAATTCACTATTAAATGGCAATTATCCTTATGGTAATAGATGCTGTCGTTTACGATTTTATCGAACCAGTTTATCGTCGGTGATAAGTATACCCAGCTCCTACAACGTGGAATTACAGCTTGTAATTACCTGATATTACAACACATCCTTAAATATTATCGCACTATCTTCCCCTTACATATTTTTCACGTGGCGTTTCACTTTAGCCTGGCAGCTCAGTTACATAAAGTGTAAAGAAATTTCTTCATTACACTTTTTCAAGCGGTACGCTTGGGAAGTCATATATTCCCGTGCATTTCCTTCAAATTTAAGACATCTAATTAAATTTCAAGCTCGAATGAAAATATAAGAATATAAACTTAAGTTATGGAAACTCAGCTACTCATATTCCACTGTACATCGTAGCATTTACGTTCTTCAAAAGCAGGGAAACATCAAAGCTCTCGTTATCAACAATAAAATCACAAAAACTCGTAAAGCGAGCTGTCGTAAAAGCAGCATTATTAACTGTTCATCACGAATCAGTATCGCGAAGGTAATTATTCCGACGAACAGACACGCTGCTCTTCGACACAGTTGATTATTATCTTGCTCGTACGAACTCGTTTTAGTTGCACGGTCAAAGGATACCACTCGATCGATGTGGCGAGTGTTTCTGGTACCTAAAGGTCACCGTTAAAGGTAAGGGTACACGGGGTACTCTGGGTAATTGACTATGTTCACCCCGTGGTATTTCCGTCTATGAATTACAAATTTCCTGATGAAACGTTGCTGGATATAAATTACGCAATTTAGCAGCTAGCACCGCGCACGAGGGAATCTGCTCGGTCGGATGAGAAGTCAACAGATTAAAGAGAATCTCGCAACTCCACAACCTTTGTCTCCGCTTCTTCAATATAATTCCCACGCGAAGGAGCATCTGCGGGAACGTAATTTATCACTTCACTCTTTCGAGAAAAACGCGGCCAGAACGATGATAATTCGCGTAATCATCCGCGGCCGACTAGAAGGCCCTTCACCGTCTGCCGCGCTTCCTTTCATCAGCCGGGCTCCTTTTCAACGCGAAGTAAAAGATTGCTTCCCTCCGGGCGAGGGGATATCGAGGTCCATTTATCTCCGGGCGAATTTTAGAACGCGAAATTATGGCACGACGCGGATTCAATTACCGAAATTAAACTTGTCTCGTAAAGTGTCACGATTAATGATACCACCGCGTGGAGTAGTGGTCCCCGTGGCTGTCCGCCTCGAAACTTCTATTTCGAGGGGAACAAAGCCACGGGGACAGAACGGGAGAAGAACTGGACGGGTGGGAAAAAAAAAGTGGTATTCGGCGTCGTACGGTTCCTTCGGGCGTGAAACAAACGGCAGTGTCCGAAGTTGAAAACCTAAACCACGTTTTGCGGCTGTAAAGCCGAGAAAGAGAATACCTACGGGCGGGAAAGGTGGGACAAAGGGGCGAGGTAAGAAAAGGAGGCGGGTAGATAAAAGGGGAACAAGGGAAGAGAGTTTAAGTCGATAGGGTGCTATAGGTCAAAAACAAAGGAGCCCCTTTTCCTGCAGCTAAGAAAGGAACCGAACAATTTAATCAGGTGATCTCCGTCTTCGATCTCGCTCAAGGTTCGAGGGAAAACGGCCGCAGCATCATCCACTCGTGGTGTTTCTTGGATAGAAAATGGAGGAAGTATTCTCTGCCTTTTTTGTTTTACGTCTGGGACACTTTTAATGCTCCAGTTTTTGTTCGGTGACGTTTCGCGTCATGGAAGCTGCGCGACACGACCGAGAATAGATGGAAACGATGGTTAAAACCTTTGACGTCCAGGAAATATTCGCCCAGGGTCGCGATCGTGACTTTGTTTCCTTCTGGGATGCCTTCCATAACCCACGAGAATGGAACGCTTTTTGGGACATTGAATTTCGTTTCTGTGGGTCGTATTGTGTCGTAGAATTGTGGCTTCGTGACTCGAATTAGGTGAGCGGGATCATTCTACGGCTGGAGATATTGTAGCGGAAGAAAGTAATGTGAAGTTACGGTGGCAGCACTCTGATTTTGAATGTAGCTGAATTTGAGAGTTTCTTCGAATCTGTAGGATTTTCTATAAATGTGCGGAATATTTTGGGAAGAAATTAAGGTTCCATATGACGAATGGAGAATAGAAAATTCTTGGGGGTATTCTCGTAGATTTATTTATGAATGAATTAAGGATGAACCTTGAATGCTCTACTACTTATTTTTAGCTGAAAGTGCAATCAAATTCGTAGTAGGCAATTTTTTTAAACGAAGAAGTTTCATTCTATATTTCTGTCTGACCACTGACACAATCATTCCACTCTCTACTGCGCCACAAATCTATTGGAAATCTCTATTTGTAATCTATAAATCACATCAAAGAACACATCTCTTTATCAGCTCTAAACAAGACCATCTTCTTGTCTTCCTCGACAACATAAACTGGAGGAACTTCCACAAGTGTTTATTAACTTCCGCGCGCTGTAATCCAGGTAGCAAAATGGGAAACGAAACGTTCAACAGAAATTACGAGAAAGCTGTGAGTTAAGTTCCCTGAGTAGGGCAGATGTAACCGTGTCGCGGGTTCTTCGGGTAACCATTGTTGAAGCCGCTGTAGTACATTCGTCAGAGGAATTACTCGGGAATGAACGTAGAGTGAGAGCTCCGCTGTGCGGGTGATTTTTCAAAGGATACATCCGGTGCTTCCTTATATCTATTCGCCCGTGTCTGTGGGTCGCGTGACCGCCGCTCAAAAGGTCGCTCGGCGCTCCGTATAAAAAGCTTCGTGGCCCGGAAATTTCAGTAAGACGAAGTAACGTGGAAATTGCGCGCGGGAAAAGAAACGCTTCTTCCCTCTCGCGCCACATTTTGGGGTCAGCGAATAATTTCGACACTCCCCGGGAGCGTGGGCAATACAGACTAACGCGACAAATAAATAATTTAACGTGGAAATATTTCAGAGGGTTAATGTCAATTTTACCTTTTCTCTCGCATATTTCTAACACGAAGTCTTACATGGATACATTGAATAATGGTTCATTAGGAGTAGTAGTACCTTCAAATTAGAAAAGACTGACTGTTCATGACGACATAAGTGGAAGCTGCATATAAATGCACGTGAGAGAGTTACTGCATGGAATCTATAACCGCCACTGTGACACCAAGTTAAAGCTACCCTGTGCAGTTGCAGAGTACTGTATTATTCACACTCCACATATGCTGCAAAATTAGAACACATATGGCGAGGAACGGCTGTAAGTTTAATCATCGATTGTGTCTAAGCGAATCTTATGAATTCTTAAATTTTATCTTCTATCATTCTTCAGAGTCTAAGTTCATGATAAACATATAAGCACGTGCAAAAATAAATTACTCTAGCATTTTTAGTAGCACGTATAGACTGTACTGCCTATTCAAATATTGTTATTCATGGTATAGTAATTGCACCTTCTTCTTATCGTGTGACAAGCTAGCCCTAATATGCCAGTGATTAATTGCGCACGGTCAAAGTTCAGAGGTGCATTTTTCCGGCTGTGTTTAATCCGTATGCACGACATGATTTATATCTTCATTTACCAGTGACCTACTTCCCCCGGCTCCCATCATTAGCCATTTATTTCGAAGCTATGTGCTTTCGTGTTTAATTAAAGCCCCCTTGGGCCCTTCGTTGCAAATTCCCAAATTTTTCGTCGCGGGATGTTCAGAATCCCGTGCCACCCCCGATGCTCCCACTCCTTTGTCTGTAAATTACCGCCGCGCAACATCGACAATCCGTCTGATTACTTCGATTAATTGACTCGGTGCGGCACATTGAAACTGCTCGTCCCTCTGCAGCTTCTTCCTCGTGCATATGTATACGCACAGCGGTCCGCAGGAATTATGCAGGCGCAGAAATGCATCGAACCGTTCCATCCGGCAGGAATCGAAGTAGAATGCATCGTATCGATCGTTAATAAAATCGAGCAAGCACGAGGAGAGTCAGCCTGCTGATACACTTCGGAGAAGGAGTGCACACCTTGTTTTGTTCTTTTAATATATCTGACGACGAAAGCGACTCGCGCGTCGCTGAACGGAAAATACCTATTGGAAATTTCATCTGAGTTTTGATGGAAACGTTACTGCACGTTTACATTCTGATATCTGGGTTGTTGCATGTTATTCAAGCACCTCTTGCTGTATTGTTGGAGAGGTGCTGCATTGCGAAATTGCGGGGTTCTTTTAAGGAGCAAGCTGCAGAAATGTCACGACAATTCATAAATGTTGTAGTTCAGAGTGTATCGGGTTATGTAATTCGTTGCAAGCTTTTTAGAAGATTTTTACACCGTCGAGGGTCGAGGTGAAAGAAATGCCACAGAAATTTTATTACGGGGAGCAGAAACGTTTCGAGTAATGTACCTTATCGCGTCAGAGGGCTCGCAACTAAGTTTCAAGGACGAAATACAATAAAACGTGATTTCCCTCGTCTCGAAAAAAAGGCGAGTGAACGGAGTAGTTGTTACGACATGGAATGTGCACGCAATGGGGGGCGGGAATTGCCATTTCGAAGAGAACCTGGTTACAACTATGTAATCAGAATTCGTGGAAGTGATCGAAGAGGTGGAAAAGGGAGGAGGAAAGGTCAAAGTGGCTTCGAGTAGCGAGCAGGTGTTCGAAATGAAAAATTGATGGAATAACATAGGATAATATGATGATTGAACAATATGGATCTATACAAAAAGTAGTTGAGGAAGTGGAAACTGGAGAAAGTTAACAATTGATGCAAAGTGGGTGGAAGTGGATATTGTACGAGTACGGTGAGAGAAGAAGTAGAATTTTATTAATTATTAAATCGAATAAAGGGGGGAAATTTAAAGTGAAAGACTCGGATACAACATGCTGGACGTGCAGCAATGGAATGGAAATGTAAAAATTAGCAGGAATACGTTTGATCGATTACTGAACTGATGGATAATCTGTTCTCGTGGAATTTATTGCGCTAGCTGGTTGGTCAATAATTAAGCTGTTCGGTTGAGTCGATTAAATAATCGAAAAATATTGAATATAAATTCTGAAATCCGTGTAGGACGGATCGAAAATATGTATAACATCTAAAATGTTCCCACGAGTTCAAAGACACGAGAAAATCTGTTGAACATAAATAATTTTCATTCTTTCTGATTTCTTATAAATGATATTAAATTTGTTAGTTTCTTAAAACTTCTCTAACTTTTCTTTCTATCAAACATCTACAATCCTTTTTCAGAATTATATTTTTATATTCCATTAGATACTACCATATAAACGTTCCGTTATAGTTATCGTCCACTTGTTATCGTGCCAATAATTCAATCATATACGAGCACTTTCTCAAATTGTAGAAATTTTCAACTGTGCACCTGGGAAACGTGGAATTTCAATTTGCGATTCCTTTTTGAATTCTGGTATTTTTCACAAGTTTGAAAAGGGGTAGGAACAAGCAATACGACCTGTGCGAAGCCAGCGTCACATGTGATATTCTCTGACGGTTGACGTTCGCAACGAGACTATTTTAAAGCGACCCCTTGTATTTTTCATAAAATCACGAGAAGGGAAGCCCACTGGCTACGTTCCACTGCCGGATGCAACATTCGTTCGCCGGTTGCATTGTGAGCTCGGAAGTCGTAAAAGCTTCTCGTTACTCTGCTTACATTACGTCTGAATCGTCTTCGCGGAAATTCAGCGAATCCTGTGCACGATCACTGGACGTTACATTCCCCATTTGAACCCAAAACATAGGTCTGCAGAAAAATCTGTTTTGTTTGAGTGACTCAAGGGATGATTGCCTTTTCAGTCGCTAGTATTCTCTGTTACTCCTCTACCATTACTTTTTAATAATATTCTGCAGTTCATTTTCATCAGTTACTATTATAATATTGAAGAATACCTAACGTTTATGTTTTCTTAGCTTCTACCTGCTATCGGAGAAATATAATGTGATGGAAACAGAAATAGGTAGGTATATAGTAGAAAGTCTTTACAGGATAAGGGAATTGATAAGTCCTGGTAAACAAAGGAAGATCGTGACGGGTAATATTCAGTGTCCGGGCACTGCGTGGCACTATCGAAGAGTAAGGGAAGTGATTAAATGAAAAGCTGGGGCAGTTTAATGCATATTAGGCCCCCGTGAAGTGCAAACTTCCCTACCTGGCATTAAGGATGTAAGATTGTTATAAGCTTTAAAGAAGATAAAAGTTGATAAAGCGATTATAGTAGAATGTTCGTTGTACAGCGAGTTTGATAAAGAAAAAAATTCCGTTTTAATGGGAGAGGGTGAAAAGTGTTACGCAGCGTGGTTAATAGGAAAGGGAATTACGATGAACGTAAAAAGTCATTTGGCGGTTTATAAGCACGGGGATTCTTGGAATATCGTGAAACTTCATTTGTATAATTTACGGCAAACTGGAAATTCCAGCCGAGTAAAAGGGGTATAAATTGCTGACTACGGTGTTAGTACTGTTTCGTAAAAACAGAGGCACGGAGGAGAGAGAAAAAAATAATACAAGGGGGTAAATGGACGTGCAAATTGAAGGGGAAGAAAAATGGTTTACGTGCTTTGCATTTCGAATGGTGGAGAGCACGGGGAAACGGATTCAGGGTGATTAATTATAAAGCAAAGTTTGCCGCACTAAGGTCGTATAAATCACGCTGTATGAACTTCGACCTTGACATTCGCGAACAAACATACTCGACCATTGTTGAAATTCGTATTAATACATTCTACCTAACATTCCCATTAAAAATAGATCCAGGATCAATCCTTGGATCATTAGAAAGCTGTTCCACAAAAAAGAATGAAATGTTATTATTATGAAATGTTGTTTATTTTTAGACCTTACTATTAAAATTTAAAAATTTGGTGAATTTTAACAAGAAAGATCGCATTTTTCCACAACTATTTTTACAATTACAATTTCATCATATAAAATTTCACATTTCTAGAAAAAGATTATTAGAGTTAAAAGTTAAAAGATTCAAAAATACGGAACTGGTAACTCAGAAATGACACTGGGGTGTAGTGTCTCCCATGTGACCAATTTGTGATTATAAGATGTGATCACGAAAGATTAATGAACCCCAAAAGAATCATATTCTAACTTTTACCAATCCAACTGCCAATACATTTCCAAGCAACACAATTGCGAGAAGTGCTGAACTATTAAGCGCATCGTCCTGTGCCGGATAAAGAAATTCCACAATCCTTTGATCGCGCGAAGCTCTCGAAAGTACGAGTCGCCGAGGAGGATACAAGGGGTTGGACGAACGATAAATTCCCGAGTAACGCGCGCGATTTTTCCATGGGGCCAGATGGGGGATGAAAAAGTTTCAGTGGAGAGATAGTTCCTCAAAGGCGTCGGGGAAAAAGGAGACGCGAAAAGACGCGGCAACGTCGCCGTGCCGGCTGCAGGGCGACGCTGGCGTCGAGGGTTGTCGGTAGGGGGTGGTTCCCTGGTAGGGGTAGACCGATCAATATGGCGGCAGGGGAGGGTGTGGCAAAGGCACGAAGGGAAGTTTCGCTGGAGGGTTAGAGGGGGTGGGTGACGGTCTGAGGTACAGGTACGCTCTGTCCACTGCGATATCTATCGCGACCCTGTGACCTTGAGCTTTTTTCCACCACCACCACCATCCCCCCCGGCCGCCCCTTTTGAAGGAAACGGGGGCTGAACGCGATCATCTCTCCTCCCTCGTCGCGTACCACGCGCTCGGAGGGTGGACGATCACGCGTGAAGCTGACTGGCTGCCTCGAAACCGGATGTGTACGTACATCGAACTGGTCCACGACAGGACATCCTTGATAAGCCTGTCGCGGTGATTCCAGGCGGGCATGGCCAGCACGTGTTTATCTGGCGGCTGTGAAAGATTTCATTAAATCCGGCCATCTCAGCGCCTTGCTGCTGACGGATAATCGATGGCCGAAGATAAACCGTATCGGGGCTTTCTGTTTAATTAAAAGCTCCTCGTGCCGCTGTAATTTCCTCCTGGGCCACGTGGCCCTGCAGCCTGTGCAGCCGTACGAAATGTTTGCTTCAACACGGTGTCGCTGTTGCACCGCTGCTTGTTCGCAGTAGCTTCTGCTGGCCTGGTTCAGTGGATCAATCGTGAAAGGAGTTACACAGTGGCCACTGGCTGTTAATATCCCTCTGTTTGTCGTGATTCGGATGATCTTGTTAAAGGTTAAGTGTATTGATATCTCGTGAATAACGAGTGGATGGAGTATCGCAGCGATGGCCCAGTTTAATCTATGAATTGATGAAGACATGGAATGGGAACTCTGACGGGTGTCAGGGGTTGTGGTTCCTTAAATAGAACGTTTGTCTTTTTAATACAGAGTAAATGGGGCGTGATAAAATCCTAGTACACATATAAATATTTGGAATTGGAGTTATTTATAAATACAAAGCTTTATGCCATTTGTATTGTCTTGTTTCAAAGAACCTGTGTATCTTTAAGTTCAGGAATTCTTTTGGGGAGAAGTATAACTGAAAATTATACAGAATGTTTTTCTACTAAAAGATACATCTCTTAACTATATTATTCTAAATTTTCTACACCCCTTAAATATACACACATTTCACAGATTTTTTTTCTTGACATGACCACAGAAATGTATTTTGTTTCCACATAAAAATTCTTTCGGTTCGTTCCAAGTTGGAACTTCGAACTCCTCTATGTTTCCAGATGCATAGGTTTACTTTCAAATGTTTCTGTGAAGTCCCATGCTAATTGAGACCCCTTCGCGGAGATGTAACAGTTTCATTTATACTCATCAAGCAACTCAGATTCTTTCTGCCGATAATGACAAGTAGTAAACGAGTTATTGGTTAGGTGGTTGCATTGTCTCCACAGGTTCGAGTGCAACTGCAGCAGCGGCGCGCTCCACCAAACAATGCGGAATCGTCCCGGCTGCAAATCCTGCCCTGCAACGCTCTCATCCCTTGCACTCAGGCTAATCAGAACTGTACATTTCTTAATGAGACAACTGCATCATCATGTACATAGTTTTCTGACGCGGGTAATGGAATTACCTGCAGCGTCGCGTTTCAAACCTGAATACTAAATACGCATAGCACGATGAAATTTTCTTTAACGCCGAGTCATATCTTTTACAATTTTATTCTGACTACTTTGTTACTTTCGCATGTACAGTGGATGCACACTGATGGATGCTAATTGAGGATCTAGAACACAAGGATTCAACAAATTGTGAAATCTTGGATAGAAGGTACAAAAGAAGTAATGGTTCTTTATAAATTATTTAATAGCTTGCACTGTTTTTAAAGAATGAAATGAAACTGTGAAATATGTACCTCAATCTTCCAGGCTTCAGTTTAACTATTTAGAGTGAATTCTTGCGTGAAAAGAAATAGTGTATCATTTATCAAAGCGCTGTCTATATATTCCCATCGCTTCATAATTATTGGAGCATTCAAGTTGCGATTGTTCCTTTAGGAGTTGCATATACTACTTTCAAGAATATACCAACGAAGGAATATCCAATATTTTTTCTGAAAGGACTGGGGCAAATCATTGAAGCATTGGCTTTGAACTGTTCAACAAAGATGGACGATATTTATCAACCAGCCATTCAGAGTGATTGTGCTGGTAAAATAATTTCTACACTTTTTTTCAAACGACTCGTTCAAACTGTCTATTGATACTATTCACAGGCACACACCCTTTCTGCTTTATGAATACGAAAGTTTTTACCGACTATTTCCCTGAAAAGAAAGATCCCTCGGCATAAATACAGGCGGCTCTTCCGTTTCCTCGCATAAAGTGCACTTCGGAAGTCCAAATAGCAGAATTCTGGAAGAGTAATTCCTTCCGCGTTCCCCGAACGACCGCCTGAGATCTCGCGATAAAAGCGGAACAGTATCTACCGGAAGTAGGGAGATTACCAACAGCGCCTCGTATGATTCGCCACTCGCCCCTGTCAGTCGGCACACGGAGGGAAACCGGTACAGGTCTGTTTCTTTTTATCTCGGTCCCCCAGCTCCGTCCCGCGATCTCATATGTCGTGGCTCCAGCACGACGAAGGATTTTTTTCCAGCAGCGAACGATTCCGTTCCGCTTTATCAAACCACCTTATCGACTGGCTTCATACCTCGTCTCCTTATATCTGGGAACGCGCCTCGTCTGACTAGAACCTGCCGTATCTCCTTTCCCTCTTCCACAGTTCTGCTTACGCTCGTCCCTTCTTCATCCTTTCGCCCTCTCCTGGCCCCTTCCACACGAGGAGAATACGATATTCCTGGCCCTTCACGTTTACATTCGCTCGATCGACCGTGAATATCCTTCTTTCGTTCGCCGACCCTCCACTACGAGAGCCATTTCGAGAAGCGAAAATTCGAGGGATCGTATGTTATCGACGTTCGCGAGCTTCTTCCTCCTCCGTTCGACGGGGAGCGTCGCGACGCGCGTACGACGCTCGCCCAAAATAACGATAGCGGGTCGTGTGTTTCGTTTTTCAAAAGCACGATCCTACTACGAGACCTTATCGGCGTCGCTTGAGATTTCATGAAAAATGGTACGGTTTTCACTCCGTGAACTGCAGGTTGGACTCGCGTGTATAAAGTTGGTGAATTTTTTATGAGTTTTGACACGTTCGAATCCAGATACAGGTTAATAGTAATTGCCCCGTCGCTTGAAATTTTAAATCGATGTCTATTTCGTGATTTATTTAACGCAGTGGATGAAATGAAATTTATGTCACGCCAGGTACTTATATCACGTTTTAATTAGGTCGGATATCAGTATATTTAGATTGGATTTCCAATACTTTTGGTAATTGTGCACTTTCTAGTTCCAAAGCTTTCGTCAATATTTTTCTAACAAGTATTTTTGTAAGTAAAGAAGAATAATGGTAGAATGAAGAGATAAAAATTTTTGCGAAAGTCATTCAATTGTTTTCATACAATTTGTAATATTCGCGTGTTATCGTGTAAGTACCTTAACAGTTACCTCCCTTAAGAAAGCACAATGCTCATTTCCGGGAGTGTATTTTAAGAACAAGAATACGCAGAATTGCGAGGAAGGGACTGTTCATCTTCCCGACAAAGGGAGTACGCAGTAAAGAGATCAAGAACTCGGTGTTCGACTTTCCTTGGCTGACACGAGGATCTAGATTTCGATGAAGAATAGCAGGAGGAAACGAAGAGGAAGAAAGGATGAATAGTACTCGAAGAACTTTCTTCTCTAGAATCCTGGACGGCAAATGTATCAAATCCTTTTCTCTTCGAAGAGCCGGCCATTTCTCTCGCAGTATCTGTGATCTTGGGACACGTACTATCTACTTTGTTTAAAGGGACGTTTGTATAACTCACCCATCCTTTTCATTTGCCTCTGTTTGTATTCTACAAAAGAGAATCGTACGATTTCAAAAATAATTCTACTTAGGAGAATCTACTTAGGTCTTCTCTCAAAAATTCAAAAGCCACTTTCAACATTCAACTCAATCCTGCCGCTATAAGCGTGCTTTGATAGAATACAGAGAAATGGCGAAGAATAAGAAGAAGAAGATTAAAAAAGGTTATTGAAAATCCTACAAGCTGAATATACTTTTTACCGCGATTTTTTATTTCCCCTTTTTACTTTTCTTTTTCTTCAACCCTCACTTGGTTTCCTCACATGCTCCGACGTCCTTCGCGCAGAATTCTTTGCTGGCTCGGACCTTGAATCGAATGCCTTCGATCACGAACCCATTCATTCCTTTGATCAGCATCAGTCTGATGGCCCTTTCATCGATTTCAAAAGCATCCTCCACCGAGACATTCTTTCTCTTACTCCCTTCGAAATGACATTTCCTCCGGAGTGATCTTCGATTATTAATTATATAATTGAACGAACTTACCTAGTGAAGTTCGATTAGAATTGTATAAGCGCCTCCTCCGAATAGATCAAATCGTAGTCCCCCTACTCTATGCCAGTATTGTCACATTTTCAACATAAAATAAAACACGCATGCGGCCTCGGCCGCGATCCTCATTATTTTAAAGTGCTGCCGTAATAAATTGGGTCTATCTAGTGTAATAGATAATGGGTTTTCCTGAAAAAAATAAGGAAAAAGGGTGGGTTTGATCTATTCGGAGGAGGCGCTTATACAATTCTAATCGAACTTCACTAGGTAAGTTCGTTCAATTATATAATTGTATTTAGCGCCTCCTCCTCAAGATCAAATCGTAGATGTTTAAAGTTCTATTACGGCAGTCCAACTGAAAACACTAACTGAGGAGTTAGTCTGAACAATCTTTTGTTCCATATTATACATAATACTTTTCAGTATGGATAAGGCAAATTGTTGCTTATCCGATCTAACATTTCTATCACAAAGTTTTGCAAATGTTTTCGACTCTTTATTCCAGCCAGTTGTTTTCCCAACAAGGTCTTTGCTAGTGACGTCGATACGTGAAGCGTACTATGCGCTGAGAACACGGTTGAATCTACGCTACTAGTTCGAACCTCATTTATCCAGCGACTCAAAGACTGCGTAGAAATCGTCTTAACTGACTTATTAGTGGATATACACAGTCCTTTCACAGAATTACGAATCTCTGTTGTACTTTCCAAAAAACACAATAACGTTGAAGCTGCACATATTTTCTTGTTGCGAAAAAATGGTCAGGTTAAACGCAGTTGTAATGCGTTCTTCTTCGACATCTTAATATGCACAGGAATCGATATCTCTAATTTATCCGCGGATATCCTAATGTTTTCTAACTCAATTAGAGAGAACGTCTGCATCCGGTGACCAGTAACTAACGCGAGGACAGTAATTAGGTTTTTGGGTATCGTGTACAAATCTAACCCTCCGTTCGCCGGCTGTTTTATAAAATATTCGACGGCAATCTTCGAATTCCAAGTAAAGTCGTACTTGGACCTAAAGGGACTTAAATTATAGATACCTCTCAATAAACGTTGAATTCTAAAGACTTGTGCAACTTCAGTTACCACTATTAGTGAAATTGCTGATCAAACACAATTTGTGGTGCTGTGAGACAGTCCTTCTTCATGTAACCGTGTAAGGAACGCTAGGACCTCTGGAATGGACGGATTACATAGTTTCACTGTATTTTTGCTGCAGAATAGCCACTACTTCTTTGGGCCTATATCGTAATTTCTTAGCGTAGATTCGCTAATCGATGACATCATAATAGCTAACGCCAGTCCTGGAATTCCTTCTGCAGCTACTGCTTGTCAGATAATCTGCCTGCCACCAGAGTAAGACGCTTCCAAAGCGGGTGCGGTTCCCTGTTATAAGAAGATAACAGATTTTGTATTCGATTTGAACTTGAATTTGAACCTCTAACATTGACTGAAAAAGTGTGTAGCATGGCTGAGCTGGCCAGTCCGGTATCACTAGTATTCCCTCCGGTTCCTCCTTTTTAATTTTCCAAACGGTCCTCAGATTGGAATAATCGGAGGGAGGGCGTAAAAATACAAATCTCTCCCAGGCAGTGTAAAGACATCAACTGTCTAAGACCCAGAATCTTTCTTCCAAGAAACATAGCAATTATGTCCGGTGAACCTAAAATACGAATTATTTCTTTAAAAGCAATCCTCGACAATTCGTATTCTGTTTTGGGCTCTGATCTACGCGATTCGGCGTCTGCCTCGAAATTCTCGCGGAAGCTAATGTATAAAGCAAAAACCCAAATGCCTCGGTTTTCGCACCACTGTCAATTTCCGTTGTAATCTTATTTAAATTCTCAAATTGAATTTCGCCCATTCTATTGATAAACGATATTGTACATCTTTGTGTTTTACATACAGCTTCCCATCCTGTGAGCGACACGCCTAAGTAGATCTCCATAGCAAATTCTAAGCAGTTGATTGTATTAACCCCAGACATAATATGTGTCTCTCACCATGTAAAATCTACAACATTCGTCCTTAGCGTCATAATAGCCTCGTAACTGCCGTTGTTATTTGCAAGCGGTAAGAACTTTTGTCGCTCAAATTCTTTCGCATAAACCCTGCTGTAATTAAAAGCTGGGTAGCAAGCTACAATTGTGCGAATAAATTGTGCTAAATCGCTTATCTTTCATTGAGATAATTTACGAAAGCGTTGTATCAATATCCTGATCGCTATCCTCTTTTTTCCCGGGGCAGTTGCAGGGTTATACATGACGACCCAACGGTAAACCCTAAGAATCTGCACCTCTTTGCAGGGACCATTTGGCTCTTTACACAATTTAGTAAATTTTAAATTTTAAATTTTCTCTCTAAATTTTCTAATAAATTGTGAGTCTTATTCAAATTGCCTGTAGTTTCCGAAGAGGTGTCTTCAAGCAGTAACAAATTGTGTAAATACAGAACTGAACGTAAGTTCAGTTGTCGTAACCCACTTACTACAAATTTCATTAATTTTGTGAAACCCATAGGGGTTGAGCTTAACATAAATAGTAAATAAATGAATTGGTGGTATTTCCCACAAAAATCAATTCTTAACAATTTTCTGTGTGATCCATCAATTGATATTAAATGATACGCGTCCTTCAAATCGGTAATCGACATTGTATAACAATTCTATAACCTTCCAGTTTGAAGTGCTCTGTCTCCATAAACTCGTTATACTTAAGATTTAAAATTGGCCTAAAAGCCTTATCCGGTCTGGGAATTAGAAAAATCCTTGAGAGGAATTAATCCTTTCCCGGTTTGCATGCAACAACCGATGCATAATGAAATTAGCTATATCCGCCTTATTCGTCCCGGATAATTCTCTGTTTAAGACAGGCTGATATCGACGCGGAGCTGACTTAAACGGTTATCTTATAATCCTTGATCCACGACAAAATCTATAGGTCTGAGGTTATTAGTATAAACAATCAGTATAAACTGATTGTAAACGACGAGAGGTACAGTTTACAGGACTGCTTATCGCCTCTTTAAGTCTGTTTCATTTCTGAACTCCTGTATGCACTTGATGTGTACGCTGTGGCTGCTCCGCATGCAGAGATTCCTGGGCCCGGTACGAGGGCGCCGCTATTCGCTTCTGTCTGCCTGACTCCGTCGAATAAGCCCTGTTCTGTGGACGGAACGGCGGGCCTTCCTAGCATTTTGCACTCTTCAAGTTGGAGGCTTTGATACCTTAAGATCTGCGGCGGACTGCTATAAGGTAATATACGACTTTTGCGAATAATCTTCTCGTCGTGTATCGAATCGGCAAATAAACGACAGACATCACTTAACATTTGCTCATTGCTATATTGCCCGTGGATTCTTGCAATAAAAGCGTAGATGTTGTCTTTTCAACTTCCGAAATGCAAGCCCGTAATCTTGCTTGCTTCTTATAATTTGTAGGAATGTTCCATTTATTGACAATTTAACCTCCGCCTTAAACCTAAGGAAGTGGAGAAACAAACAAATGTTAGGAGGTGTATACTTCTCCTCTTTTCATTTATATCTCTCCTCCGCGGAGAGACGCATCTTTTAAATTTCTGCCCAGCGAATGGCGAAGCGTGAGAGGACCGAGGACGCTAAGATCCGGTCCTCTGCCAGACGCTGACCAATGACATTTAAGACATCGCTGTTAAGGTCTTTTTCCCGTTCCGCGGCCTCCGCTTTTCCGCTCTCCGCTGCGGGCAGTGTCATGGATGACGCTGATGTGGCGCCCCCTGATGCCGACATTTGTATCTGGTCGCCTGAAATCGGCGACGGCGGCGAGCGTAGTAGCGGCGGCGGAGGTGGCGATGGTCGCGGTGGCGGTGCAACGGGCACGACGCCGGCGAAGGTGGTAGCGGCGGCGGAGGTGGCGATGATCGCGGTGGCGGTGCAACGGGCACGACGCCGGCCCTTACCGGGCTCGATCCTGGTGCCTCCTCATCGCTTTCCGCGTCCCGCGATAACAATTCTATCCCGCTTCTTGACGCGGATCGACCTCCTATGAACGCATTTGACCACATTCTGCCATTTCCCTATCTTGAAATGCAGTTGAAACATATTATAATAAACCTGTCAAAGAGGTTAGGGTCTGCGTTGCACTATACAAACGTATAGTAGAGTACAGGTTATCTCCTGTACTCGCTCACACAGAAAATCTGGTGAGCCTACTTACTTATGCTTCTTAGGCATGTTGTCTGGTGAGCGATATCAGCTTACGTCTTCCGGAAGTCCAGGTACAGGTTAAGGTCCGTACTCGCTCACGCAGAACCTTCTGGTGAGCGATACCAGGTTATGTCCATCGGAAGTTTGAGTACAGGAAAACTCCTGTACTCACTCACGCAGAACTTTCTGGTGAGTACTTCCGTACAGACAAACGTCTGTAGACATTTACATACAAAGTATGTAAATCTTTCCCAATATAGGGATCTGGTAATGGACAGCCGGGGAAAATCTGCTTACTGCTCCTTGCGACGATGCAACTTCCTCTTTTACCTCGGAAGTTCGAGTACAGGAAAACTCCTGTACTCACTCACGCAGAACTTTCTGGTGAGTACTTCTGGTAAGAATATTCCTCAGCTCCTTCTCCAATTCCTTAATTTCTCCTCTTGATTCCTTTTCCTATCCATTGCGTGTAAACACATGTGACTCTTTCGGCACAAAGAAAGAGAATGAGGATCGCGGCCGAGGCCGCATGCGTGTTTTATTTTATGTTGAAAATGTGACAATACTGGCATAGAGTAGGGGGACTACGATTTGATCTTGAGGAGGAGGCGCTAAATACAATTGTCCGCGGGGCCACCATTTGTTTGCGATCCTTCCCTCGTCAGCAGTTTCATGCGCGCGGCGCTCCAAGATTCATTCGTTCGAAAGAGGATTGGAAACGTGGACGGGGTCGTTCATTGTGAAAGCTGCCCTTCGGTGCAAAGGTACCAGTAAACGTATTAAACTCGTTCCCTAGTCCGAGCTTCTTCCTGCGCTTAGAATTCCAAGGCTACCATCTGCATTGTTCCACGAGCATTCTCGTCCAGCGACAAAGCTCGAGATGATGAAGGTCCCGCGTAACCTCGTCCCATCTTGTAATACTTGCAAACACCGGTTCCTGCGTACCAAGAACATCCTGACTGCCCATTCTTAATCGTCCTCTTCTCCCTTTTATTCCGAAATATGCACGCTTTGCAAGCTACTTTGCTTCGTTACCTGTTACCAAAGATTCCACCTCCAATTTCAATCCCCGTTTGACGTTCCGCGGCTTCCATTTGCGGTGAAATATCGTTGTCCTCGCGTTCCTTTCGGACTGCTCGTAATACTTCGCCGGGCTCCGAGGGGCGGCGAAGGCGCGGCGGGCACGGCAAAGGGATGAATCGAGTTCAGGGAAGGTATTCGGAGCGAACAAAAGGCGAGCCACCGTCTTGACAGAACGCGAAAATAATCGGACGCGCTTTGTCGACGGGGGATCCGAGAGACAATGACAACGGAGGTCCGAGAGGGCGACCCCCGTTACGATGTCGTCGACGTGAAAGACGCTGCTGTGAAAGCATTCCTGTGCGGAAAGACGTTGCGAGAAGTTCGCCGCGGACAAACGAGCGACGTTATCTCGCCCGGGAATCGCGCGCTGGCCTCGCAAGGATTCGTCCCGAAGCTCCTGTATTTTTCAAAGACAGTGGGTTTTCTCCTCGAAACAATCACTGACGTACACGACGCTCCCGCCGCGGCGCGGTTATTGTGCTGGAATCGCGGGCAATTTGCTGACGCGACGTGCTTAATGACGCTCGAAATTGCTTCCATCAGTCTGCAAAATTCTGACAACTCCGGAGCTTCCCCCTTATGTGTCTGGCCTTTTCTTTCATGTCGGGCTGCTAGAAAGAGAAGGGTTGTTTGATCTGTGGCTGGATGGAGGGTCAGATTTCGATGAAGGGCTTCGTGATTGCGGCAGAATGGACACTGGTTTTGGAAAATTCTGCAGTGTCACGGTTTAGGAGGGAGTGTTGTGATTTATTTGTTGTTATTGAACAATCCCTTATTCTCTGAGAAATTTACTGACGATGTTAGTAACAGAAATATTTACGTCAGAATTGTCGAAATAGACTTGTGCTTCTGGCGATAGAATTCAGAGCGAAAAAGGACTAGCAATGAATTCTTTGAAGAAGATTACTCATCCCTCTGAAAGAGTTCGGCGTTCGTTCTTCGTTCAACAAAAACTGCTATGCCAGCGGGATTCCTTCCTTACGGCACAAACACTTTCAGAGGATGGATTTAGATGTAAACTACTTTTTGAAGTAGTAACTCTTCTTCAGCGCTCTCGAAAAGACGTGCGATAAGCCTTCGATCTGTTTAATCCCTGAGGCTGTGTTTCAGTTCTCCTTTCGGCGCAGCCCCCGCACGATCGATCTTTGCTCGTTGCGAGGAACACGCTGAGAGTCTTAATGAAATCAAAATGAATCGCGAGAATCCTTGTTCCCCGTCCACATTTGTTTACAAATCTGCTCTATAAACGAGAATGCATTGCACGTTTCAATGAATTTTAATTACTATAGTAATAAATAAATATCTTGCTATTACGCTTTTAATATTCTCTATTACAATTATTGTATTCTCATTTTAAACATGTAATAAAGTCATCGTAATAATAGTATTAAACAGAGGTAATTTTTTATAATTTATTTTTAACCAAGACAGAAGATACATTTTCAGTTTGCATTAAAACGCAACACCAAATAATTTATGCCAGACTTCTAATTAGAGAATATCGACGCAGTACGAAGAAAGAGAAATATTCATTAATAAAAATTTTCCAGATCCCACATTTGCTTAATGAAACCATCTCAGCAGTTTTAGTCAGTAACATTCCACCGATTTTATTTCCAATATTCCTTCACATCTATCCCTCTCCTCGCAAATAAAAAGGCTGGAGAATTGAATACACCCGAAGAGTAGATTCTTTTTCGTTGAAAATCGCGGTTACGCGAGACTCTGTTTTTATTTAGCCCAGCTCAGCAACCGTGAAAAGCGTAGGTAAACGTGTCAAAGGAATCGCGTGGAGTGAATCAAATCCAATTTAGTTAAACGAAAGAAACAAGTAAGGGGCGTAAAGGGATCTTATAAGTTCACGGTAGACACGGAGCAATTCTGTTTTCAGGGTAACACGCCGGCGACTTAAACTTTTCGTATTCTGTAAATCCGGATACCGAGCAGATCTCTTCTCGTGCTTCGATAAAACTCTCGACCCGATAAGCTGTCCTCTTTCTTTCCCGCTCCCCCATCCCTCTGCTCGTCGCTGCCCCGTCACACGGGCCCCATCTTCTTCGTCATTCTTCTCTCTGCCCCCTTTTCCGCCCCCTCTCGCGGTGGAAACTTAGGGCCATCCCTCTGATTATGTTTTTACCGTGAAGTCGGCTTCCTTCAGTCCGGAAATTACTTCCATCCCGCCCTCTCGCTGTCCCTGTCCCACGCTCCCCCGCACCCACCTCTACGTCCCATTTCGCTGTCGCTGTCTCCCCTCGCCACTTTGTTTTACTCGCTCCATCACAGATTTTCCGGAAAGTAATACCATTTTATGCCTCTTAAAGGTCCTCTCCGAACGGCTATCTAAGCGCGGATAATCGAGTTCGTCCACTGGCGGGCGAATAGCACCTTGGGAAGGGAATAGTTGCGCTCAAAGTTTCTACAGTATCAAGCTTGTACGGGAATTTGGAGGAATAACATGTATTGTTATCGGATTGTGTTGGAGAGACCTTCAGTTTAGGAAAATAGTCATCCTTTTTGGGATTGAAATTTGAAACTTCTAAGCTATTAACTTGGAACGACGTATTTCAAGGGATGCCAGGCTCTACAGCTTGAAAATTTAATTAAAAAACGGGGGAAGGACGTTGCAATGGGCAGAGTATCATCTATTTCAAAATGGTTAATTTCTTCTGTCGCTGCTTTGAGTATAAAGTAATAATTCAAGCATTAAGGTTACTGTGAATCTCGTTCCTTCGTCTGATTGAACTTCTCAGCTGAGCTAAACCTTCACGTTTGATGCACAAGTCACCAGGAATTAGATCGTGGTCGTTGATAGACATCACGCCAATTAAATTTAATCTCGAATTCGATTTGCATATTATCCCGGTGAAGTAATCGCTCGATCGATGAATTTCGGGTAATTGAATTCGTGTTACTCGTACCTCTAATCTAACCATGGCCAGGGAACTTAATCGAGAAGCCAAGAAGCGGAATTATCTTCCAGTCATGTATACGTGCTCGTGCAGTTAGATTTATTAAGGTGAATGAAATTGTCAGATTTTTTCCTTCCTCTTCAGCTTCCTCTACATATTCTAATTATCTAAACATATTCTTATGATGATTTTAAATGCAGCGTATAATTAAATACAATATACATATTCTCTAATATTGCATTTAGTATTCTAAACTTCGCAATGAAAATTATCATATTAAATGCATATAGATAAAATATATGCTCGAAGAAGCTCCTGTATGAAAATAATATTTGCCTAAAATTAAACTCCCCAGTTCTATTTTTTCATTTCAACTGACAGTTTTCTATCAAATATGCAAGATCCTCCAAATTGAAATCGCGAATAATAAAAGTTCACTTACCTCAAGGACTAGCAAAATAACTCGACGTTGGTAATGGTTGCCAATCACTTAAGAGAAATCAGAAAATCCAGAATCCTATGAAATAGATTTCTCGTGAACTCATATAGACAAGCAGAGAAATTCACAGAATATTTAACAAACTATACTTGTTCTCCCAAACATATTAATAGCATAGAGAAAACTAAGCGTGAATCTTATCTTTCACTTCACTCTTCATCTAAACGAACAATTCCGCATTTCGAATTACCCAGGCGTGCAATAATCCGTTACCTCAGGCTGCAGGAGTTCCTATCGATACATCATCACACAGATCTGAAATATAATGCTCTACCATTTGCGGGAATGGGTGGCATGAATCAAGCAGGCGCAAGTTGATTTGTCCCCAACGATTATTCCCTTACGATCATCGGGTATCTGTGTCAGGGTACGAGGTTGTTAGTGCTAGTCTCGTTTAATCCAGTCTTCGAGAACGCCGGCACATCTGTCAAACGACAGCACGGCCATGACACGCCACCACGCAGCCTTCTCATTTCTGGCTGTCAGACTCAGGTACATACGCTTGCATTCGACTGCACCGTTCTGGTGCATCGATGGTGCACCAGTGGTAACGGCCATTTGCATTGCTGAGTACTACTGTCGGTATGAATGCGATGCATCCTCGGCTCGGACCTGTTTGCCACCATAAATTATCGACCTTCTGATCCATTATCTTCAGACCTGCAGGCTTGTCCAGGGCATCATTCCTGTCTTAATTCTTCGATCACTTCCGCAAGTCATTTGGAATTACAGAACTTAGATTGCTCGGTATTTATTCTGAGACTTGTTTCCTATGAGTGTCCACATTTCTTTATGATTATTTGCTATCTCCATCTCTCTCATTTTTATCTACTCCTTCAGTGATAATATGTTTTATTTATTCAATAATAAGTTCCTTAAGCTATTCCTACAGTTGCATTCAAAGGGAATACCCTATCGTATGTGGTATTAGAAAAAAGTAATGAGGGAAATTTTAGGAGCGTGATTCCATGGATAATCAAGGCTATGTCCTCATGAAATATATTTAAGATATCGATCTTCAGAATTAGAGTTACGTACCCAAAAAGACCACTCATAAACCGAAGAACCTGCCATTTCTAATTTCTCATAAACTTTAGTCCATATCTATCTTCAACTCCTATCAAAGTATATTGCTTATCATTTCAGCAATAGAGTCTTCGGTCGTCGCCATGATAACTGAAATCTACGATCAATTATTTCAGACTCATCTCATCGTTTCTCTGAGTCCTGGGGATAATTATGTCGGCGGCCGTTCCACGTTGGACCTAATGCAATTAAATCACCCCGGCTTAATCTATAAACAACATCATACAGTGTATCGTGAAAATGTACGAGCTGACGCTGTCTCTAAACAATGTTTAATAATGTTATACGCGTACACGTTTTGCATCGCGATATCAGTTCTACTGTAAACGTGACCCACTCGAAGGCATTCGTTATAATTAGCGTCACGAGCACGCTCCGCCGCCCGCAAACCGCAGGATGGAATTATCCGAATGTCTCAGTCAGAATTACATATGCGTTGTTGCGCAATCTCGTTTGCATTACGCCATGGATCATTCGCAAAGTCACAGTTGCCACTTCACCTCCCTTCATTCTTCAGTGTTTACAACTATTTGCTAGTGTATTCCATGCAGTTTATATCCATTAATGTCCAGGATGATTCTAGGAATCTGGGACAGGCCAGCTATATTTCCTTTATAAATGCAGATGGAGAACGTTGTTACAGAAATAGGTAACACGATTTCAATGCGATCAGGAATCTGCAGAAATGCATTTATCGTTTGTTTTTAATGAAAGGAGGTATAATTTGGTCCAGTTTGCTTTTTTAGGATGTTTTTTTAAAGAAGCGATTCGATTGCAAGAATTTGGTTGGAGTGTGAAGAGTTTTTATTAGTAAGAAAGCTTTTTATTTGTGATCAAATTTTGGAAGAAAGAAAATGAAAGGAATGAGTGTATTTTGCTTTGAATCTGCTATGAAAGTGGATTCGTTAGTGAAACTAACTTAAGGACGCTGAACAGTTATTCTCCTACCTTTATCTCTCGTCCACTTTCTCCACAATTTTCTCCGAAGAGTAAAAATTTTAAACTATAGCTCCTTTCAAGCGTGATTCAATTTGCAAAATTGAACGTATGTGCTCTACATTTTTTGCTTCAAATTCGCAACATTCAATGATACTTAAAAAATCAAAAATAAATGTGTTAACTACATATGTATGTATCTAGCAGTTGTCCAGCCATAAATTATCAAGCACTTCATCAAGAACCAGTGTTTAATGGTCATCAAGATAACCACTCGCTCGTGCAAAATACTGGGTCCAAAGAGAAACGAAGATTAACGACGTATAGGGTGTAATAATGTTCATTCTTAATGCAAGGCTATGGAAACGCGTGGGTAAGGTGCATCTGATTGCAAAGTTCTCGAGTTGGAGCATGTTAAAGAGAACTACAGCGCGAAGTTACTCGCGTGTTTAAAGGTGGGCACGTTACAAATATTTTGTCGAGTAAATTTCGCAACTTTCTGCGTTTCGCTGTAAGACTGCATCCACTCGTGCCTTGGGATGCATTATGCATGACTGCACGTGCCTACGTGGTTGAGCAAAGCCACCATCGCCACGATAAATTGGAAGCTGCGAGCTTTCGACGTCTGGCTCGCAAAAACCGAATTGCCCTTTCGTTCCTTTTATATTCTACTACCGAACGATGGTAATGAATAGCCAATTCATTCGCGTATTCGTCACGATCAACTCGGCTTTAGACATGCGCTTTATGTTGGGACAAATCATTCCTGCACAGCGCTTTACTTTTCATTTATACGTTATGGCTCTAATTAGGCGTAGCTTACTATTGAATAGGAGCAAGTATTAGGTGTTCTTATTCCATAGATTTATTTCAATATCCTTTGTCTATGTTGCAATAGGCACTGAGAACGACTAGGGTCCAAGGATAAGAATTTCAATGCTCCTTTATCTCAGCATATTTAATATTTACTGTAGCTACCAATGGGCAATAATTAATAGAACTTGGACAAGATTTTGCATAGAAGTGGATCAGGTAATGGCATAAATATAAAGGTTGAAATTTGCATCCCCTTCGTGCCACTTACGCCAGTGTCAGAATTGCACAAAGCAGGAGGACGAAGTGCACCCTGGTCGTGGTAGGCGATAAAAATTCAAGACAGTTGCACTGTTCCTTCTACCATGGCAATTAAGAGGCAATGACGAGGGGAATTGCATATTCTCCCGTCGCGGCTTTCCCGTTCTTCTCATTAGTAACTCTTTCCACGTGGTGGGAAAGAGGGAAAGAAGGTCGAAACGAGATTACATTGCTCCATCTCCGACATACCACGCTGATGTGCATCTTGTGCTTTCGAACCTTCTGCAAAAAGGGAAATTAGCTCTGTTTTTGTTCTGGAAAAAGGCTTATTCTTCAATTGTTGGTCTTGTGAACAAAGTTAATTCGTGGGGGTAATAGTGTGTCCTTCAGCTCAGAATTTTTCCTTCAGACTTGCTTAGTAGAATGTTGTATTTGGCAAAGGGATAAGTAATTGAATTTTTATATGATTCAGTGATGAGTGTCTTGCAGAAAGTTAGCAAGAATTCTTTTTTCATAGTGCTTGTAAGGAAGGGATAAATTACGAGGATGAACTTTGGAGATTTATAGTCCACTAGGTTGGATCGCGATTACATATCCTTTGAAATCAGCGAAAATTGATTTTCCTATTGTTGTGCGTCAATTTCATTCACTGTTGTAACCACTGCACTATATTTCACAATGTAGTCGTGAAGAATGATCTTCTAGCGTTTAATTCTTTCGTTACAGAGAATTCACGTGTACCTGGTACCATTCATCTCCTGCAATTGTTACTTTTGTCTTAAAAGTTTGAATATAGGTGCAAAAATTTTTCATTCGTCATGTACGTTAATAAATCTTCGATTTGATGTCCCTTATACAAAACTTTATTGTTAGCTTCCACCCCATCTATTTAAAAAAGTGATATATTCTGTCCTATCCAAGAGAATGATCGATTCGTCCTTCTGAAATTATCAGAAATAAATTTCTCGATTAATTTATATCTGAACAACATCATTCGTGTCGTTATATCAAAATTCGATCTAGGGATCAAAAAATGGGTTTTCGATTTGCTGAATACGTTTTCAGAACAAAATTATCTTCTGTTACTTACATTTCACATGAAAATAGATGAATCTTGGTTCCGTAATGGACTCATAAATCAAAATTTCATTTCCTGAAACATACTTCCTCCTTATAGTAAGAAACATCCCCCTTGATTGACGACTTCCACATGTAGACACCCTTTTCCTCATAATAGTGATCACGAGTATAAACAACTATTCTGAATCATGGTGTCTATCATACATCTATTGCAATCAATATTATTACCACCAATTTACTATTACAAATTTTTCAAAATACAAACATTTCTATGTGAATAGAACAGTGAAATCCCACACGTGTTGAATGATAATTGCATCGATCATCTCTGAAATATTATCGTCTCTTCCTTACATTACGAGTTTTGATGTTAGAAACACGTCTGTAATGAAATTTCTTCCAAGCTTTTCGTGTCATCGTGTTTGCTCTCCGCGCAAGGATTGTTCGACGCAGTAGGCGTAGGAGGCGATTCGATTTCGGAAAACAGCCGACGTTTCCCGTCAATTTTCTTTTATTTGTCAACGCCGCAGGAGGAACCTGGGAAATACTATCTGTGATGTGATACGCGATCGGTTTGAAATATCGGCGAAATATCGCGTTGGTGCGAATTGTCGTCGTACTCGGTCACTGCTCGCGTACGATGGGGGTGTTCATGTTTCCCAGCTTTCCATGATTTCATGAGGGATCGATGCATCGATCCAGTACATGTGTACCTGGCGCGTGGATGGTGCTCCCTTTCTCTCGTGAAATCATATCCGTCAGGAGATATCGTAATTTGACGATATTATATTGGCAAAGAAATGTTCGCTGATTCAATGTGAAATTAATATCACTTGAGCAACCAAAAATGAAATGATTGTAGTGTTCTGCAGTTTGTTGTGTATTATTCATTATTTAAGTTTGATAAAATAAATTTAGTAAGAGTTGTTTTTTGGAATGAGTGTGATTTGAAATTTTCCAAAAATTTCCACTGCAGAATTCAGTCAAGAAAATTGTCAAAATTAGTCTTCGTACGATAAGTTTGGAACATGGTTGTATCTTCTCCGTGTCGCGTGTTACTCACAGCTCATCAAAGTGTGGGAGGAGTAGATTTACAGGAAGGAAGGTGATACACTCAGAAACATGGAATGCATCGCAATATTCGGGACTGTTGTTCCTGGAGCCCGTGTACGTTACCCATGAGCGTCAAAGCTTTGTGATCGATCGATGCACCGGGGTTATAGTCAACCAGCTACACAGATCTTCCCCTTTTCTCGAAATACGAGATGATCTGCTCCGCGTTACGGGCCTCGCTTTACATACCGCGGGGAAAGTAGGCCAGGTCGAGAAATCGAAGGTGAACTGCTATTTTCGTTTTTCACAAGTTAATGCTGAATCGGTCATATCGAATCTTGCATGATTTAAGAAAGATCTGTCAAAACGCTACCCTGACCTACACAATTCAAGCTGTTGCCTTCAAGTATTTCTAGTAAAAAGACCTTGCACTGCAACGTCCCACTCGATTGCTAATATTTTACACAACCAACATCGATCCTTCCCACGCAATATCAACCACGGTACCAAACAATTCCTCTCCACTCAAATCACCCCATGTCGTTATTATCGTTAGCCCCGACCAGAGGTGGGCAAAAATATTATTGAACTTAATTTCGAATAACGAATAAGAGTTAAAAGAATTATGATTAATATCTACGAATACAAAAATTAGCTTTATTTGTCAAATAATCTAAAGTTGAAGTAACTTTTATTTCATCCATTACTTAAATAAGTTTTTATTTAGTTAATGTTCATATCTGACCCCGACCAACCCAATTAAAAAAGAATCTATCACCTTAGCATCATTCACTACCCAATTAACTTCGATGAATCGGAGTAACGGATCTGAGAGTGAAGCTCGGAATCGCGGATACCTGCTCGTTGGTGGCCGCGCGCGGTGCGTGCAAGTGCACTGCTCGCTTCGCGTCAAATAAACGGGCCCAAACATCTCCGCGCCGAAATAGTCGCAGCTGCGCAAATAACCGCGCGCCTTCGAGGTCGCTGACCTTTCGTTGCGCCTCCAGGATGAATTTTCGCGGTCTCGCTTCCGGCGAACCGCGACATCGGCAATCTCCATCGAATAGGGCGCTCGGGTCAAGATTTTTCTACCACGCCGAGCAATTAAATCGCCCGTGCTTAATTGATCGTTTGCGACGGTTCGCTTCATCGACGGGAATGAAGGCACTATCGAGAAGCGGTCCTGCAGCCCTGGCCGCGGGAACTTTCTTCGATTCACTTAAAAATTTCTACCAGATTATTCGCGGCCTGTTCAGCACAACTGAATCTGAAGGGGGCCGGGGGGAGGGGAGAAGAAAAACGCTGCAAGTAATTAAGAAAGTAGCGCGAACCACTCGGAGAACAGGGCTAAATTACTCGGAAAAATTTAATTCTCTGATAATATCGGTCACGTGCGCATCGTTCCACGGAACTCGAAACTTTCGACGTTCGCCCCCACTCGACGTTCTTTCGGGTTAATTGCGCCGCTAATGATAGCCCTCGGTTGAATGGTTGTTTTGTAATTGGCTGTGGACTGGTTCGATGGAAAGTTCCTTTGGTTTTTGTGTATTCTTGCGTTCTTTTCGAAGAATTGTGGGGAAGATTGAGGATTAAAGCGAAAATATGGGATGCTGTACTTTATAGTGGTATTCAAAATAAAACATACTTTTTCATTATTCTTCTTTCTTTGATTTATTCTTTCGATATTAAGTACAAGATTAAGCGTGTTATAGTAAGAGTGAAATACATAATCAATATTCTCGTGGAATCAAATTCATTATTGACGTTTAACAGATTTGGAGAGTAGATTCTTATTCTGATTTGCAAGGTATGTCATGTTCAGGCAATAATTCTCCCTCCTCTTAGGAACCTTTTCATTCCTCCATATTTCCACTTCAGATCTCCGTGGTTACCCGTGCCATTCAATTCTGAAACTTGAGAGTTGATCTTGATGTACGTATGGTAGATGGAAAATTGTCACCGACAACTTCGACGGTTCGGGACGATAGCGTTTTTGTCAGGATAGAACCAAGCACAAGGGCTCCCCAGCAATTGGACCAATTGAGTGTCGGTCTAATTGACAGTAAGTCGATTACACGGCGTTCCTGGAAAATGGTTTAGGCACGCAGCAAGTGGGAATCACAGAAACGGATGAGGAAAAGCGGAATTCATGGAGAAAATAGATGTGGCAGCGCCTTTAGCGCCCTACGTAACGAACGACAAGGTGGTGGTACTTGCGGTGTCTGTCACGTTAGTACCTTAGCGTGATTTAGTAATGATCTTTGTTCTGTCACAAGCTTTACGTAATATTTAAAGGATTCGAACAATATCTAGGAATGTCAAAGAGACTGGTGTTGAATACGAATTAAGTCGTTCGAACTCCATGGTTTCTTCAGAAAAAATCAATTTCTTTTCATGTAACATACGAGTAACTTCTCAGTAAAATTTTGAAACTCTCATTAAATAACTGTAGTGTCAGTGATATTCTTAGGGTCTTTACACACACTTTCGTGATTCACGACTGGTATTTCAATCATACTTACAAACTTTCTATCTTTTCAAACATTTTTTAATATTGGGATTGTCTTTGGCAAGTAAATACCTCGAGTAAAAAGAACTTTGTTGTACCTAAATATTGACTGTAGATAAATACATGGAACTTGAAATAACACTGATTGTAAGACGAAGTACGAATATTCTGTATGAATTTTTTGTTACGTCATTTAAGGGCACTTCCCCTGTTAGCTTAGAAAAAACCGATAATAGCTGCTAAAATATTCAGTGCGACAGAAGATTACGATTTTCTGCTCGAAATTCCATGCCCATTGCGATGCGTAATAAGCTGCGGAATACAGAGTAGGCGGTCAGTGGTTTTGTGTAAAATTAAAATGTCCGTCATAGTGGTCTTCGTGAAGAGCGCTGGCTCGCTGTGAATTCCATCGCCGATACTCGCAATACCCGAAATTTTAGGAGCTGAAAGGGGGATCACGATATTTGATGAAGTATCAGGAGCGCTTGAATACTTTGGATAGATATTTCAACGTGACCGTGGCGCTATATAACACGTTGCGGCCTGTGGTTTCCGACAAATTTGTGGGATTGCTTCTGACCGTGCAGGTCCGTCTACGGATGTTAAGAGATGGAGAAATTACACGCGTATTTTTTGCGTGTTGCTGCGTTTAGAATATATTTATGATGAATAATTGAAATTTAAGGAAGTACAAACACTTAACTGTAAGCGACAAAGAAACGAACTCGAATGGCCAATTCAACATGAGATGTATTATGTTTTTTATAAACCTATTTTAAGAAATAACTAAAAATTTAAAGCCAAATAAATATACGCCTGAATCTTTCTTAATTATCAATTTTATTAAAATAATCAAACATCAAGTTCTTACTACTTGTATGTTCATTGTCCTTCTATGTTTATTTAAATAAAATATTATTATTATTACATAGGATATGTTTTTTATGAAATCGATGTTTGATTTTTTCAATATTCACTTGCAACAAAATCGAATTGAATTTAAGGGTATATAATCTTAGAAAATTCTCGAGAAACACAGAGTAAAATTTATTTTCTCGAGTCTCGATCTCTTCTCGATCTTCAATCAAAGTGGGAGAACAGTTCGTGCCTTAAGAAAATCGTATCTACACTGGGCGAAAAGAAATCAAGCAGATGATCGAGTCGACGTATATTTCGGTTGTCGCTGAACGGAGATACTAGGCGTGCAGTTATAAATGCACCGAGAATTCTGCGGTGCGGTCGAACGATCACGTTCTGCGGTCGTGCCGCGTGTTATGTATGGCAATCCACCCACGGCTCGTGTATACGTACCGAATTTCTCCTTACTCGCCAGCATTTGTTCCGAGCGGGTGTTCGCGGCACGCGAAAGTTCATAATAACGTGGCGTGGCTGCAATTTTGTAGCCTGCGCCGCATGCGGTAGTTGCGACAAATTGCAAGGACCTCCTCCGCCACGTCGAATCTCCGCACCCCTATGTTGCAATTCCGCGGTTTCACGCGTCTAATCGCTCCATTATGAATGGAAAAATACTTTTCATGCTCTGCGTCGTTCTGTGATTTTTTTTCGGGTTATTTCGTTTCTTAATTATTGGATTATACGGAATTTCAGCAACAACCCTGCATGGTGTTTGGCGACACTAGTGTTTCAAGGATTCTCACTTTACAAGTTTTTCTGTAATGTTGTGGGAAGCACTTAGTTTTGTAGGCTGAGTAGGATTGCTTTGAAAGGAGAACTATAAATGTTGAAGGAACGTGTTGGTTCTTGATTTTGAACGCTGTTCTGAGTATCTTTGCATAGAAGAAGGAATGGTGATAAATATTTGCAGTCGAGAGACGTGTAATTTCTTTCATGGTACTTGTAGATAAATCACTGAGTGAAATCTTTATATATAAAGCAGAAAGTTTATATGTTTGTGTGTTTGTCTGTCGCCTAAAAGTTTTCGAACCATGAAGTGTTGAATCATGAAATGTACCTGAGCTGATTATGCCTGGCTAACCCAGATGAATGTCACTTTCTCCACAAAAAAAAAACTAACAAATTTTTGTTTTATAAAATCGGAATCTAAATTGCGGGCGAAACCGAGTCGTAAAACTAGTTAATACATATTCCCAAGTATATTGGAAATATTAACAGCCCGGAACCCAGTACCCAAATGTTTTCCAGAAGTCATCACATTGTTCTTAAGTATCCTAACTTTACCAAACATTCCATTCTACAAATTACCTACTATTCGAGGTTAATAACCCCAAAAACCGCTATTATTTTAGCTGAATTTTTTCACTATCGCATAGAAAGCCTCCTTTGACATGCAATTTATAATTCCCCCTTTACTATCACACTATGAGGTTAAAAACAGACCACCCTTAATGTCAAAGTTGTAGCATCGTTAGTACCATCCCCAAGCAACGAGCTACAATTTCCTGTGACACATGGGCAGAGATTATTAATGCACCTCATGTACCGCAAATTGCAAGCACTCACGGTTATCTTGCCAGGATGTTACGTTCAACCTAAGATTTCGATCGGGTTATCAAGCAGCTCCAACGATTCTTTGACCGATAATAAGCGCGTTGCGATAATTAAAGCATCCGATGGTGGTCCTCCACTCCCACCCCCGTGTGATACGGTATTACGGTATCAAGCCGCAAGTTCTGGGGGCTCATTAATGTTTTGCGTACATCGGGGAGGATGAGAAAGGGCGGGGAAGGGAGAAATGGCGAAAGTAGGGCGCGTTTGGCAACCCCAATATCGCCAACACGGAAATTCGTACGATCTTCGTTGTCCTTCGCCATTACCGATTAGGCTGCAGGAAATTATGACGCTGCTTGCTGAGCGTACCACGCGATATCGCGCCAACGGCGTCGTCAATCCTTCATTCTGCTAATGAGTAGCTCCAGGTGTATCCTGCTGCTACAATTTCCCTGCATGCTTAGACAAATGTGCGACGGATGTAGATTACAAAGAACTCTGCACTGAAATGGACATTTTTTAGATTTTTTCCGTAGTTCTTCATTCACTGCTCGTTGGCTGTGCGGAGAACACGTGCGGGTTGGATGTTTAGGTTGCAGTTTACTGTCACAGTATTTCCTTCCTGATGGAAAGTCCCCGTTAGCTTTATGTCCTGTGTTGAGGAACTAGGGAGAGTTTTTTATTTACAGTGGCATCTTTTGACCAGGTTGTTGGTTGCTAGATATATAATATATTAAATGGCATCTTCAGATTACTTTCGACAGTCTTTTGTTTTTGAAAGAAAGTGAACAAGTCTCTATTTCTGTTTTTATTTTTTGATGGATATAAGTTTTTTAGGAGGAATATGTATTCTAAAGAGTTGTAGAATTTCAGAGCACTTCATAATATGATTTAAAATCTTGTAACTAAAAAATAAATCTACTATAAATCTACTGTAATTATGAGTGTAAGATAAAGTAAATCGTTTATAAAAGAAACATATGTCTTTTCAAACAGCTTGTCCTGATACGGTCTTTTGCCCAGGCAGGATTCTGAATCACGTAAACAAACGTAGTCGAGGAAAATGTCGGAAATCTGTCCTCCCTAGATTATTTGCCTTGTTGCGTGATCACGATCCGGATGGAATTTTAATAACCACTTCGTAGATTTCCCCGGTGAACCATTGGAAGAGCGCCGTTCGTGGAAAAGAACTGCTTTCTATCTGGCATTTCTCGTTCACGCCTCTGCTGAGCTAACATTTTGGTATTCACGCGGAAAAAGTGCGGATGAATATTCCGTGTCTGCTCGCCACGATTCTTTACAATCGAAACGTGATTATTTTCATAAATTTCTTTATTTAAAGGATCCTCGATTCTCCTGTCAACTATTTCCATAAAACGCTGCAAAGCGTGTGATAACTCATTCCAAACTAAATCTGCACGAAGGAACAAACCTTTAACGGCACCACGAAACGGAAGCAGAGATGGTCAAAATTTTTATTCAAATAAAATTTCGAATAACGGATAAAAGTTAAAAAAATTATTCGCCATGGTAAAGTTAAAGCTAAAAAATTTATTCGACCCTGAACTTGAAACGCTAATAAAAAAATTACCTTCATTCATCGAATAAAAAAATTACCTTCATTCATCGAATGAAAAAATTAATTTTATTCTTAAAGTAACCTAAAGCCGAAGTAACTTTTATTCGATCCATTGTTTAAATAACTTTTTATTCAGTTAATTACCAACTCTGAACGGAAGCATCATTTTCAACACAAGTGCCTTTCTCCCGCGTAATTCACCAATTTCGACTTCCACCCTCAATTCCACCGAACTTTTCAAATCTAATCATCAAAATATCCAAAACATACATCAGACACTGCAGTAGATTCAGTTGCGCGACAAAAATGGCGCGGTCCTCTCAGCGATCAGGCAGCTCCCGCGGTGACAATGAGGAAGAGCAGCCCGCCTATTGTTCTTTATCAGAGGCCACGGGCCGATGGTTACAGGGAGGACGTTTGCTCATCTATCCTGACCACTGCGGGGAATACTGTCAGCGGAAGTGACAGGTGGAAAGGGGCCGATAAAAGAAAGGTGGCACGAAAAACTGTGCCTCTTGCTCGTGGGAGCTCGTAGAACAGGGGGCTCACGGAGAAGAAAGGTGATGCTGAGAGCGGCGGCGAGGAGCAGCGAAGGGACGAGGCTCAGAGAGGCGTTAGACGTTAGGAGGAAGACGATGGCTGGTTCCCAGCAATAGGGCGGTACGTTAAGGGATAAAAAACAGGGACGAAGGAAATGCCCGCAAATAATTACTGAGATCATCCATCAAGGCCTCTCCCCCATCTGCGCCCTCTCTTTCTCTCTCTTAATCTTCGTCGTCGTTGCCACTTTTTACCTCCCCGTCTTCTTTTCGCTGGGAACTTCGAGCGATAGTCTGCAACTAGGAACTGTAGCCAGCAAGGGTTGAACAGCGAAACGAATTGTTGGACTGCTGGGTCTTGTTATTCTCCGCTGGCAGAGGGTGGTCTTGGATACTGATCGCGGTGGCTTTCAGGGGTTTATTCAGCGTTCGCTTCGTTTACCTTTCTTCTCGATTGAATGAAAATGTAACGATATTTCGATTAAAGTTTCATGGATGTGGGGGAGGAATGAGTAGGTGCCTTTGAGCATTTATCATGTGAACTGGGAAATAAAAAGATTGCAGGAAGATAAACGAGTGTGTGTTTTTGAAGAGATTGGCTGTGGAATCGTTTTATCGTAGGGATGTTTTTCAGGGAATTCTGAATCTATTAACGGTATGTTTATTTATCGATATTTATTCTAGGATTATATTTGCTTTTCATTGGTCTACACACAATACGGGGAAAGTATGTTTATTTCTGGGTCTGATACAGTAATGGATCTCCAAAACGAGTTTTTAAAGTTCGTAGGAAGTAATTATGCAAAGCAAAGAGGAATCGAAAGTTTGGGGATCATGAAATAACCAAAAAATTTCAATTTCTAGCAAAGGAAACCCGTTAATGAATGTTTTGCTGCAATATTAAATTGTTTAAGTGACATGTAATCAGCCGTTAGGAGCGTAAGCATAAAACCATAAATTATCTTGTTCGCCGGTTCACAGGCAACGCATAAAGTCCATTTAAGCAGCATCTACATGGGACAGTCTCCATGGAGACACAATAAGATTTCGTGAGCTCGGCGCCATGGCTTTACGTGAGGAAACGTAATCAGCACTAATTATCTTAAACTTCAAATCCGATAACCATCAGTTACAAAGCCGATAAACAGGATTACTTTGGCACGGCCTGCACTGTGAAAATCAATTTTCCCAGTCGAATTCAAATTTATAGTCGCTACACAATTATTCTTCGGTTTAGTTCAAAAGCAACGATGTGTGATTCAAAATCGAATATATAATAGCGCGATTACGGTGCCTTAATTTTGAATCGCTAGTTACATTCGGTACGTTAATCATCGATAACATTAATTACAAAGCACTGTCTAACTAGATTTCATGCTACCTATATTTCATTATTTTAATTTGATAATTTAATTTCCTAATCGAATCTCTTTATTTCCCTATTTTGCCAAAAATTCTTCCCAAGCCGAAATAGCTTGTGAGAGCCACACATTTCTATTTGGCACAGCAGGTACTCTTTTTCTCAGTTAAAGTTAGTTCAAACCTCTTGCTTGGTATTTGGTAAAATTTAAGGGTTGCCCGTAATAAATTTGCGTATACAAAACGTAGGTGTGAGAAGATAAAAGCTACTGGGTATAGAAATTGAAACGAAGGAGACGAACGTACGTTGTTCGTCTAATATTTTATTGATTGTGAGATCCCACCTATATTTGAACTGTATGGTGGTGCGCGCTACCAGGTAGAGATCGATAAAACATTGCCTCGTGAATATTTGAATCGAACGGTGTTATATCGGTTCTGTACGCCACGTTCCTGGGTCACTTTGTTCACTTCGTGGTATAGCACAGGAACTGAAGTTTTTTATACAATACGCGCATAATCACACATACAGGTAGTCATACTTTAGACCACGAATTTTGAATGACTGTCAGAAAAAGTGTCAATGAATTGAATATGAATGCAAAGTCGATTTCAGACGATGAATTTTAACCAACCTTCCAAAAATATTCTAAACTTGGAGTGCACTGAACTCTTGAAACTTTTTGAACTCCTGTAGATATTTCAATCATTTGAATATTGCACTCTGTACATAATTCAGAAGTAGTAGATATTGCAATCGGCTGATGTGGAATTTGAACTTTCCCGTGGTTTGAATATTTTGCGTTCGAACATCAAATTATAGAATTTATTTCATTAGAATTCAGACTGAAAACGTTTATATTTGAATTCTTCATAATCGGTTGTGCAAATGTTGTGGGAAGTAAAACTTAAAGAAACAGTGTCGATGAAGTTCTCTGTCATAATTATGTTGCTATGTGCCAACTTCACTATGCTTTTGCTTCAGAACTTAGCACATCAGAAGCCTTGATGGTTTTAACAGCATAATTCAGTGTCGTATAATTAAAATAGTGAAATGGAATCCTTAAAACCCTGGTTATAAACCGAGAAGGCATTCTCCCAAAATTTCAACATGTTCAATAACATATAAAACTACACAATTCGATACATGAATAATTAACTTCAGACCATTATATTCAGACCTTCATGCCATTGTATTTCAGAACCACATTCTCAAGGTCTGTAAAATTCATGCCATCTTCAAACCAACCCCAAAGTGCAATTACTCCCACGGACTTCTGTTCTCTTGATATTCTCATCAACGAGACAATAATTCCATCTGCGCTTTCCACGCTGCAGCTTCAGCGAGGAAGACTTAATTAAGGGATTGTATTTCAGTATCGATCTATCTACCCTTCTCTTCTTCAACCCCCAATCCTTGTTCGAGCAGACTCGTCTGGCTACGATGCTCGATACCGGCGTTATCTTATTTTCAATTAACTTCTTCTGCTACCACGATTGCCACCGGCTGGTAACATGCCGGAAAACCAGGCAACCGGAACTGGTTGATAGCGGAGGGAGCCATCCGCCCTCGATGCACTGTCGGTTCGAGTTAATCTGCGCGATTAGAAGTGGCCTGCCACACTGAAAGGAGAGAAATGTGTAGCTAAATTGAAGGAAAAAGAAATGTCCCTTATCTCCAGGGAATTGTTCTCATTGGTATTCTATTTTCGTTGCGAAACAGCACAATAATACTTTTGCCATCTTCAGCTTCTCTGGGCATCAATGCTGCAAACTGAGAAATTTAATTCTCGAATAATGTTTGTTCCTTATTTGGAAAACACAAAAGTAAAGTAAAGTAAAAACAAGAACGAAGTATAGGTACATACACATGGACTAAAAATTTACGAATACACTGTCAAATAAGTAGAGTTAGACGTTACAAACGTGTATTAATGAATGTTGAAATATTGTAACTCATTTCAGAAATTGGTAAAAATGCGGACCAGCTATTGAATCGCGTTCCATTTTTAACGCGACTAATTAGTGCTGATTGGCTACATAGTTACTGGAAAAATGTAAAAGCGAAACGGACTTATTATGTCCCGCGATATTAAAATGGGTTTAATTATAATCCTTCTCGACGAATGACAGCAATGTAGGCCGCTTGCGTGGAACGTGGCTTGAAAATTCCATGAAAAACTATTAAATATACGAACGACGAGAGCGTAGAATATTTACGTCGAGGAAATTGAAGCTTTTGTGCCAATACCAACGATTGACAGACCGTTTCAACGTGTAATGCGTTTGTCATTATTGACAGGAGTGTTTCAGTTTCATCAGAAATAGGAATACACGTTCCCGTGGAAATTGAATCTAAGAATTTTCCCCGTTTTAGCTTTGATTTATTGTTGTCAGAATTGAATATTTCCTTGTATGCTTTGGACCATCTTCTTCGTTGTTCAAATTTGAAATGAAGCAAATAAGCTAATATGGTTATAATGTTGAAAGGTGTACTCTTAAGCAATTGCTGTTTATTTGCATTATAGGATATTATCGTTAACAATACCACGAAATTCTTAATATATATAAATATTTGCTGCCCCCTTTACCATGGGGTTTAATTAAAAAAATAAATCAATTTAATTTACAAAACGCTCCAGTAGAAAATTTTTTGTTTTGATATTATTACTACAAAGGCAATATTTTCCCTTTTCGATAAAAAAATTTAATCCCTAGGTCTTCGTGAAAGCTTTGTCCACACGCCATTAAATTTTCAGAGGATGATCTATTTTCTTTTCATTAGGGAATGTATAGATAGCTTGTACCTCTGCATTTCAATTTTAACATATCCTTGATCAACTTACGTATCCTTTCCTTACGGATATTCCCTGAAATTTGTGATAAAGGAAGACATGGTTAATATTTTATGCCTCAAAATAAACAGAAGCTGCTGACTGGCAGGTGTATATAAAAATGCGGCGTTTCCTGTTTGAAAGGGTAGACTATCAATCTTCTTTGACGTTCCAGAATTAGTGTAGGTCAGATATTTTTCAACCCGCCTCTGAAACGCCAGTGAACTTGGTGACGTAGGAGTAATCGGGGGGATGGAAACGGCGAAACAAAATTTATACTGTAAATTGAAGCTTTTGTTAATCGCCCTGAATCAGGGATTATAGCCAGGCTTTGTTTCATGCTCAACAGTTGTTCAGATACGTACGTATATTTTTACGCATGCAAATCCTGCTTAATATTGGGGATTTGTAAAAACACGACGATAAATTTTCTCAAAATATCAGTTACCTTTCACGCCTTATCAATATTACTCTGATGGAATATCGATTTACAATTCCTTTTTCTGACTCTGCTGGTCCTGTGACCAGTTACACAAGCTTCATCCTTTTTTTAATTCAATACAATTTGTACTCAACGCAAAACATTTATTGCAATAATCTGCTGACTATTCACGACCACCCATAATATTCTTGTAATAGAAAGCACGCCCAAGATATCCTTCATATTTTCGTGTAGCGTATTTCGCACTGCATTCCGCGCGTCACTATTCAAATGTGCCCAGTAATACGTGCCATTCTGTCGGGGCCAATTCAAGACCTCATGCATTCAGCTCTGCCATTCTTATCTTATCCAAAAAACGGCGCGTTTCACTTGACGTCCGCAGGAGCCACGGCTTCCCCGGCGTTTCCCACTCTTATTATTCCCGCCGATCGATATCTTCTGGACCAAGAACATTATGCGAAAACGGGGCAGCCCGCTGCAGCGAGGCGAAATAGGAAAATCATTCGCGCCGACTTTTCAATGCAGCCGCGCTCAAAGGGACGGAAGGAAACGAGGAAAAATGTGTTAGAGTCCGGTCTGCTTCATTGGGCGAAAGTTGCAAAGTGAAAGGGGCGGCGAACAGAGGGCGCAATGCACATGGGCGCGGAAATCTTGTAAGGAGGAATAACGCGTCGACAAATGGAGGGACTAAGGTGGCGCAAAGATGCAGGAGGATAATAAAAGGGCAGCTCTAAAAGAAAGAGGAAGAAGGAGACAAAAAGAGATGCTTATTGCACCCTCTGCGACGCGACTCCGTGAAAACAACGCGGGGAATATTCTGCAGCGGGCGTAACGAATTTATCAGAGTTGAAAACAATGGAGGGAAGCACCGAAACGCAAGGTTGCGGCCAAGGGGGAATGATATTCGATTTACGATACAGGGGTGCTCGATAGAGGGCGAAGCTTTTAGGTGCGCCGCGAACTTTCGAGGACTAAACTTAGGCAGGGGGCGGTGAAATGCAACGCGGTGCAATGTACTTTTTGCGGAAAGGAGGGGGAGAGGTGGAAAGAAACGGCCGATAGCTAGGAGCACTGTAACAAAACGGGGCGAGAGCCCCCACGGAAAGAGAGGCTTTAGGTGTCATTTCAGCGCGCGGAACGTATGGCTCTTTCCGACTGCCCTATTGCGTTCTCCAATAAATCGAATGTATTTACCAGCACGTACACGGGCGCTCTAAGTGTGGACACAGTTGCAGGCGGGCCAGTGTGTACTCTCAGGGGCGTGTGGATGCCGGAAGCCCACAATGGATCACGTTTACCCGTCGAACAACCCACGGATATACCCACTTTTATCCACGGCTTTTACGCGCCCGCGATGTCCTCACACAGGATCCTGCAGTAGAAATATACGTGTATGTATACAGCAAGATAGCGATCGCTCTGCTTGATACGTTTTTTCCCCCGTCGATGTTCGACCGATATTAAACTTTTTAATATCCAGAAGCGAATTCGTACGAAGTTGACTCGGCCTGCCTCGGACTTTGAAACTCGTTGCTTTGGAATTGGGGAAGAAATCGGGGGTTCCGTTTGTGGGGAACATTGTGCTGGTGAAATGGTTAGCTGGGTGATTAAAAATAAGCCTCGATGAGCTTTGTATTAATTCTTTGTTCGCGTTTGTGATTAGGAATAGGGAAGTTGGTGTAAGGTAGGGTGACCAAATATTATTTTATTCGGAATATAATTTCGCTTCGAACTGAGTAGACGTGTTTTTAAAATATCGATCATTCCCGTAATTGGATATCTTCCACACCATTTTTTTTATCCCTCACTGCATTACAAATATTAAGTTATTAAGATTATAAAACCGGAGAAACTAATAAACATGAGACTGCTAAGAGACTGCTAAATATTATTGCAAAATGTTTTCGTAAACAAGTGGCACTGGGGAAGGAAATGCAAATGGTTTCTGTATTTCTCAACCTTTCACTTAAAAAAAGTTGAGATTACCTTTACATTCAATTTAAAATTTACTGAAGCTTCTGAAGTATTCTTGCATCATAGAATATGTTTGGATTCCTCTATTTAAATAAACTCCATACAAACACATTGCTTCCTGGATTCTGAACATTAAATAAACAATCTTTTCACAATTCTTTCGAGTGCACTAAGCCCGCTTAAATTCAAACTTTCGAAAAATCCAAATTTCCGGCGCACAAGCCGCCCTTTCACTCGAGCTTAAACGAACTTTTCCAATTACGTTTCCGAGATAAATCTATTCAGAGAAACGCTACGAAGTTGCGCCGTTCGCAAGTTAATAGCAAGCGATTGCTCTTTGCTCTCCTTGGCTTCTTTCTTCCCCCCACTCCTCTCTTTATTTTGTTGTTGCGCCTGCAGACTGACGATTCTAATCTCAAAGTTCCGATCGAACTCAAATGAAACTCGTTAGCTGTACGTTCGGAACGGGTCAGTGGAATTCCAGGTGCAGGGCCAGCGATCTTAACCGAAGGATTGGTAATTAAAGCACGAAAACTAAATGCACGTTAATCGAGTGGTATCGTGTAAAGTGTTCATCCCGTGAAACCATAATTAAGTATAATCGGAATCGCGTGCGTTTCGATGACACAGGAGGGTAGACAAGTGGGAGTTGTGTTATCGTTACTAGTGCCGATTATTTCCATTACAGTTAGTATTACAATTGTCGGGAGAGTTACAATCGTGTTAACGAAGCATGGCAGCGTAGTATGCCGCTTTGCAATTAACGGTGCGCGAAAATTGTCACGGTTTAACTATTTTCAAGTGGTATGCTCGACGTCAAGCGCGCCGCGCATTCGTGACCACAATTATAGCGTGCACGGGACTCACGTTCACGTAAAAATTCCACGTATCTCGTACTTCGTTGATGGATACAGGGAGTAATGTAAATTCTTGCATTTTTTAATAGGTAAACCTCTTATGTTGCAAACAGAACGTAACGTATTTGACAAATAGCAAATTCTATTTAGGCTTAACCTGTTAATCAGGGAAGACAAGTCAATTCGTTACTTAAACGGAGAAAACCCTATAAATCGACTGATAAATCGAAAAAAGAAATTTTCTAAATCGTTTCTAAATATTTAGAAAATAAATTCTCAAAGTTATAGGCCGAAATACAGAGGGGGAGCTAATGAGCCCTAGCACCCCCAAAGAAGGGGTTTTGTAAAAAGAAAAGAAAACTGGATTTCATTCGTTAAATAAATTTCCATAATCACGTAATGAATTTTATTGAATTTGCATTAAGAATATTTTTACCCGTTCAACTCGGCTCCCCCAAGATTAAATTCCGAGTGCGCCACTGCTTTAGCGTGGGGAGTCAGTGCGCCTTGAAGCGCCGAGCACGCGAATAATGATTTCCTAGAAAACGGTTGATAACGGATTTTAAGCAAACACTCTTGTACAGCTGAATCGCGCCTAACATTTGAATCGTGGAAAGCCAGCAAATCGAGCGTTTTTATGCAAATCGCGCCTTGTCAGAAACAGGGAAATAACGCTTTGTTACAACTCTGTGGAAAGTGTTTTTAAATATTTTATAAGCCCCGATAAAAATCGGCCGCTCCCCCTAGCGTTTGACTCGTACGGTGACAAAAATAAAATCGTTCGTTAGTAGGAATGAGCAACGACGCCGGTAAATATTTTCTCGCGCACAAATGGACGCGTTCAGGCGTTGATAACAATCAAACGATCGCGGAACAAAAGACGGGACACGATAATATTCCAGGGCCGGATAGCCGACGGGAGCTTTATTTTAACCGTAAATCTTTACGATCCACTGGAGAACGGATTAATGCTCGCCTATCCATGGAATATCAGCACGGATCTCTTAGGTTTATGCACATTGCATCCGCGTAATTTGATCGTAAATTCGTGTCGTAAGGCGGATTATATATTCAGGGTGGAGAACGCAGGGATATTATACCTCTACGATTTCGTTGTTATGTACCTTTAATGCGTGCTTATTGTGAAACCGAGAGCAATTAGGTATCTGTTTAATTTGAATAACTTGACGCACGTAGACCTGAAGTTAGTGTAAATTTTTTGCAACTTCCGTGTTAGAATTAAATCGGCAACAAATAGAAGTTTCCTAAAGAAATGAAAAATTTCATAAAAATTGTAGGTATAATTTGGTACCAATGCGCAACCTGAAGATAAAATCCCGGAAAAAAATTCTTTCGAACCCAGATTATGAACTACCTTGGGCAACTTTCAACACCTACATCAATATTGTATCTAAAAAAAAATAGATTTACTCCACGTTAATGTACATAGGTATATACTTTTCATTTAAAATATGGAGGGATTGTCATGCTGTCATCTCGGTCACCTAAAGCAAACACTTTAACGAGTTCCAAACAGTTAAACAGCCGTTTCATTTCCAAGAGAGTGATACATAAAAACACGAGTACCTGTCACAGGAAAACGTTTGCGTTGGCGTGTGTCTAGAAAAGCATTTAATTTCCCAGGCAAATAAATATTCGCGGCGGAAGTTCTCAAAACGGCAGAGACACGTTTCCTCGTTCCCAAGCGAATTTAGAAGTCGCGTGTCTCCCCTTCACCTGGTACTACCTGCTGATATCGCCAATAACAGCCCCAGTGCCTCTATTTCGTTTATTTTCTGTCCCTCTTCCCTTTTCCATTCCGACGAGCGTACCCGAAGGCGCAGGATTACAGTTATCCTCGAAAATAACAACTTGTACCTCATATTTGCCCCGACTTCGTTTCTAATTTCCACGGAACGAGGCTCGGACGGTTCTCCTCCTGCTATTTCGGTATCCTATGAAGTCGTTACGATTCCTTCGCTGCTTACCCCTAACGTGAGAGATTGTAGAAGAGAGTACAGTTACAGATTAAATAGAAACGCGTAGCTTCGTCCCCACTAAGAGGACTATTACTCTGGTAATAACCTCTTAGCCCAGCTTCCTTGCACTTTGCAAGTGAACTAAGACCAACCTCTGCAAAATTAAAACATAGATTCCTCATAATTTCCTGAATCTACAAAACATTGAAGAGATCCTCAAAATTTCTCCTGTACGCGGAACCACTGATTTCCCTTCACTCGTAATTTCCAACCCCTGACCTTTACACCGAGCCCCAACAGTTCCACACTACTAAAAAAAGGCTCTCCATCGAAATCACGGGTCACGGGGTTCACAGTTTCGGTAACTTCAATCTAATCACCTGGCGAGAGACTATATGCATTTTTCAGTTCGCCCCGAATCCCTGTTGCGGGCTTCGCGTCTGTTCCGAGGCGGAGTTTTTTCCCCTCGTAACGCAGGAGCCCTGAAAAGCGTCCTTTGATTTCCATCGGCGGTCGGGATGCACGAGCGTAGCCAGCGCGGAAGTATTTCCCCTCGTTCCTCCTTTCCCGACGGTTTTTTTCAACCACCCTCGCGCCAGTTTTCGCCCGCGTGTCTGCCGACGCGGAGCGCGCGAACGAAAAAAAGAAAAAGAGGGAAGGAAAAGAAAAAAACGGTAGGGGCAGAGGGGGAGGGCGGAATAAAAGCAAGAGGAGCCTCGTAATTCGCGTTGCCTCATTATCTTCGCGGGAGAACACTGCGAATTTTCGTTGCTTTCACGTTTGTGCGCGTGTATGCGCATGGAAATCGCGAAAGGGAGAAAGCTACGCTTTCTTCTCCCCTCTTTCTTCTCTCGCCAAGCCGACCACGAGGGCCTCCCGGGTCTTGTTGCTGGAAGTAAGAGCCGCCATCTCACAGAAACCGCCTGCAGGCTGTTCGCGGAGCAAGAAAAGCAATCTAGGTTACACGGATTTGTTATGTAATGCTGTAACGCCGGCGACCGAGTTTCCCGCGACTACGAGCACCCCGAGCTCGTGAAAGGGCTCTATTTTGGGAGACCGCCGGTGTTCATCGTCGGCCCTGGAATAATAATATGCGCCTCGATGTAACGCGAGTGTTACAACGCTCTGGGAGCTCGTCTCTGCGAAGTTTGTGATACCAGGGCGAATTATTCTGTTGTTACGTTTCTTTGTTGGCGGCTTTCGTTCTGTTTCCCTTGAAGGTAAACTCATGTTTGGCGAATATGGGCCCATTTGGGGCTATCATAAATATCAAACTACATGTGTTATTTTCTTAGTGTCATTGTACGAAGGAAACAAAGGTTTCGTAGTAAGAGTAGAATGTAATATAAAGTTAGTTTGAATGGACCCTTCTATGAAATAGAGTTGTAATACTGTTCTCTGATGATAATAGAGCAGATGTTAATGTTTCCTCTAAAGTTATTCTAAACTGAAATAAATGATGTTGGGGGGGATAATGTAATATTACAGGAACCTTCTCCAAGTGCACTTTTTTAAAGTTCCAGAGTTCATTGAAGTATCTGGGGATGTATGAAAGAATAAACGCAGGAGGACGAATGTGCGCTTTTATTTAAGTCCTTACTACTTAATGCGCGCTATTCGTGACATACACCAGTTTGCCTTATTTTACGAGTCTACCCCTCAAGAGCGGTGCGGCCAAGGAAATGTCAAAGACCCTGCTAATATACTACAAGACCTCAGCAAAAAGCTTGTCTTTGTTTATGTCAGTGAGAATATAGAAAACAGGAAGAGGCCGTCTAGAGAATTTAAAAAATGAAAATCGTGAAGACATTCCTCTGAAATTTACTCAGTTTCGCCGAAGTAGCCACTAACTTTCAGAACATCCTGCGCAAGGTTTCCTTTGCAACGATCTCATTAACATCAACATCTGCCTCTGGCAATTACCTTAGCAGCTTATTTACAACCCTTACAATATTTCGAGAAATATTGCAGGCTGATAGAAGTAAGGTCATTACATAAATAACATTGCTGAGAGCATTCCAGGGTGAGGTCTCCCGTGAAACGTTCAACGAGAATTCGCTGCGCAAACCACTGACACTGCGGGGTTTCCGTAATTTTCAGAAACAAGTCTCCGAAGAAAGATGATTCTACTTTTAAAGCCGGCTTACCACTCATTACGTTTTTAGGTCAGCCTCCCTCCTCGCGGAACGTTAATTTGCATCTCATAAGCACAGATTTTCCAAAGCACAAAGAGCGATTTAAAGCAGTTATTAATTTCGAACTGCACGCCCCGTCCATGAATATGGGCGTTGAGTAAAGCCATAGAAATAACAGCGAATGTTTTACATTTCAATAAATATCGTATCACGAAACGTTGAAATGGAGCGTGAATGTGGATTTAATGGTTCAAATTTCCTTAGGTAGTTATCTAAATATTCATGTAATTCTATTATATCGTTCTCGATTTCTTAATGAAATTCGAATCGTGAGTGACGGGTGTCTGAGGCCTGATGGAGAGATTAATCTTGGATCTTGTAATTCCAATAGCATTTGCATAAAATAAAGTAGTTTCCCGTAGAAAATAGTGTTGAAGGATTCACTAGGAAACTGATTAGAAATACTGATGCATATATCCAGTTAGCTTAACTCATTCTGCAAAATGTTTTCTGGTTATTTTAGGAGCCTCGTGCTCGCGACGCAACGAATTTGTCGCAATTTATTACGCCCGGTGTAAGCTGAATTTCCTGAAAGGCGAGTTGGTAATAAAATCGCGCGAAGAACGAGCCGAGCCTTTCAGGTCGTGATGGATCAGTTCAGCGGTTCATTGAATTCCAAATGGAAAGTCGGTTGTACACGGGCAGCATGGAAATACGGGGAAAGTACTAACCCCGATGCTGTTTCAAGGGTTGTTAACGTCAGTCTTATCTTATCGCGGTAAGCAGAATCGTTAACGAAGGACCCCCTTCGTGAAGGATTCATCGTTTAAGTTGTAAAAACGTCGCCACGGTTGCTCCAAGTAATTGGTCAGGCAGAGAGTATGCAGGGAAAGGGGGTGAACAAGAAAAGGGGATAAAAAAGGCATTGAGCAGTGGGGTTAATTAAATGTATCTACTGGACAGTGATCTATCGATGAGGAACGGCGTGTTCTTTGTGTAACAGGAATTGCATTTACAATCGTGTACTTGAATTTATTATTAGTCAAATTTATTTCCATATTTTTGTATCTTCCGTCTGAGAATGAAAGTTCTCGTTGTGACATCTAGGATTCCTCTTTCTACATTTTCATCCCCTATATTTGTACTATCTTCTCTGTTTTTCATTATTAGTATTTTAATATATGAACTATAAAGCAGAAAGCTTATATATTTGTGTATTTGACTGCCCCATAAAAACTTTCGAACGATAGACTCCTGGATTTCGAAATGTGTCCCAGCTCATTATGCCCAGTTAATCCAGACGAATGTGACGATTACCACAAAAAACTAAACGAAATTGTTTTTAGAAAATCAGAATTTAAATTCCGGGAGAAGCCAAGTTGTAAAGCTAGTTTTTTATAATCTAGAATTTTTTCCATACCGCTTGCAATTATTATTGATTGATTCGTTAGGAGTTATAATTAGAGAGAAAAGAATAAGGAATCAGTGACAATTAAATTTTGCTTCTTCGTTTACACAACAAAAAGCCAATAATACACACAAAGTCTGACTCTCTGTAACACTTCCTCATTCTAATCCTCTCTGCATCAGTCAATCCCTCTGCCCCCAACAAAAGCAAGTGCGTAAAGTGCTCTCGCAAGCTTCGCAGCCGTCCGCCGAAATGCTGACCACGTACGCCAAACAGCGAACCAGCAAAAGTTACTACCCGTTTTCCCATGGCTGGCTGTTCTTTTCGCGAAGGATCAACCGAATCACCATTTGCCAGACCGCTGTAAAACCAACGTGGAATCTGCTTGATCCTCCCGGTTGGCGCGGCTGGCGCGCTGCGAGGCAGGGTAAGAAGAAAAGCTTGGAGGGTGCGAAGAACAATGGGAGGTCCGTCTGGAGACGGTCGTCTCGCGCGTAAAGGCAGCACTTTGTTCTCGAGCGAGTGCTTCTTCGCATACGTATGCTGTACGCTGGGTAGGGGAGGGAGGGAGAAAAAATAAAAGCACCGAGGCGCACGGCGTCGCTTTATCGGTGGGGACCGTAATCACGAGCGATCCCTGGGAGAAAGCTTGAGACTGCCTGTGTGGGTGTGTGTCAATAGAGGATCGCAGGGTGTCACTGTTTGCCCCATGAATCGAGGAACCCGAGGGACAAGACGGTGGGAAAGTGTTGATCTCTCGTGGAAATCCTAAGAAGCTGGCACAGGGGGGCGAGATAATAAGTTTGCCATTCTTCCTTTCGTTCGAAGGCTTTGTTGACTTGCGAGTCAATCGTTCGGCTGGGTGTTTTTCACTTGATCGACAGCCTTTGTCTTTACATCGTGATGGATGTTGCTGCGCACGGAGGGCTTGTTTGTATGAGGCAACTTGTACACGGGAATGAAATGGCATGGCAGTGTGTGCGGTTAAATAGAATGTTCATTTGTGTACATCAGCTTTGTACGTGCTATCGGTATTACTATACTAGACCCTACTTTTAGGTGCATTTTCCCTAAGAGTGGGAGGTGAATAAGTTGCTCTCTGTGTGGAAGTTTATTGCTTGGGTATCTAGTGTATATTTTGAGGTGTAGTATCTAAAGTGGCTTGAGGGGAAAGATTAATCTGACTCTGTGAGTTTCTGTAGTATTATTATGTGAATTTTCGGTAGTTCGAAAATGTATTATTTTAGAGTTTTCTTCAACTACTGTTCTTCTTTTTTTTTTAAATGCTGGATTTAGAATACTTTACGCCTTATCGTAATTCAAAGTGATTGAAGTGGGAGGGTTCTAATTTCTTTGTATCTTCAATATCTATGCTACTGTGCAAAAGCAATAGTTGCCTGAATATCAGTAAAAATGTGTACGTACGTTACACAAGAGAAATGATGAAACGGTGCACGAGCACAGAAGGTAGCACATAACAAACGTTATAGAAGTGATTCTTTACATTGAATGGAGGGCGAGAAAAATCTTTCTCGAAGGAAAAATCGAGGCGAGAGAAACCGCGAAGCGAATGGAAATAAGAATGGAGAAGCAAAGAGAAGTATCATTTAGCAGGTTGGAAATACAGAGACGATGGCGCGAGCGATAAATAGACTCCCTTATCGATCAAACAGTTGGGTCGCAGACGAGTATAGAGTCGATGAAACATCCAATGCATTTTTCTGTCCCAGGTTTGTAGGGTTCTGGTGCTTCTCGATAGATGTAACTTGGAAAATCTCACCGAGGAATTGGAGCGTGGTATATTTCAGTAAGGAACTGAAGCAGAGAGGACTTTTAAATCTTCAAAATGCTATTAGTTCCAGTACCTTGCGGAAATATTCTAAGTTCCACTTATCCTTCTATCTCAAAACTATATGTATTCGTATTCTAGGGTAATAATCAAACAACATTTATAATATCACACATTTTTTTTTTCATGTAAACGAATGGGAAGGAAGGATTTATTCATACATTTCGAGTTAGGTACATTTATTTTTACATTCTACCAAAATATTCCAAATTAAATTTTTTTTTATATCCAATTAGAATATTTGATAATCGCAGCCATCGATTAAAACAAATTTAGGAAAGAAGGAAAACAAGGGTTAAGCATGAAAGGAGTATTCGATCGCTCAGTTCTTACAATCCTGCTGTCCGAGTCGAAAGGGAAAAGCGTTCAACGCCCCTAAGGCGATTCCTGTTGCTCCGAGCAACCCGCCAGGAACACACTAGGTGTGACCTAACTCAGGTCGACTAACGCGGAGATTGGGCAATCGGACCGGGTGACATACGTAGTCAATATACCAAAAGGTACACCCCCTACGCCCGAAACTTTTCCCTTTGGAAAAGGCATAATATAAAATAGGGTAAAGGCATCAGTAGTTAGAGAACTGCACTTTGTTCAACAGATCGTCACTTCTAAAAATCTTATTTTTCATGCTTTTCTGAACAAATGTCAACTACTGATATATGGTCAACTACAGGTGCCTTTACTATACCGATTCCATACTCAGTCATTTGCTTTTGGAAACGAAAGCAGTGACAACCTCCTCAGAGATGAGGAGCCAACAACCAAGCAACAATGATAATTACTCAGTGACCACTCAGCAATTTTACATGAAATTTTACATGAAAATACTTCATACTAGAATAAATTAGCCTCGGCTTCATTAGATGTCTCCCTTAACTAACGCTTTACAGTTTACACTCTCATTTTTCACTACTTTGTTTTTAAATATATTATCTTGTTAAACTCCGTAAATTTTATCTAACATTTATTGAATAAACTCTTCAGTTACGTAGACTTTAGTCCTAAAAAAACTTCGAATATGACGTCCATTGCTTGAAAGAATCTGCCATAAATAAAAAACCAATAACACTAAACCCAAAATACCTACTGCATCAGAAACCCTTCATCGGAGCACCGAAAAAGTCCACTCGATAAGCCCAATTCCCGCCATTATCCGCAACAATCCCGACGATTTAAACCACAGGACCAGCGGACTGAAAATTTCCAGTCGTAATGCTCCGGTAGAAGTTCCCCAAACGAACATTACAGAGAGCTGTCGTGCAGCCGGGGAGCTGAGCACGCTATTAGCTATCATGCCCACTCGTCTGTTTATTCAATTCGAGGCGTTATCGCGGCTCGTTCACGAGCAGCCGAAAACCATTCACTTATATTTTTGTCAGGCAATCGCTGGCAAAAAGGCACCGATACATCGCAGCCGCGGAGCCGTATTATGCGGCCGCACGAAGCGAACCGTTCGATTTATTAGGTAGTCGTGGCCGATAAGAAATGAAATATGCGCGTACGCGATCCTTACGACCAGGCTTTGGTAACAACATTTAATCTGGCCGACCTACATTCCCGCCGCAGACATTAGCGATTCCATCGGGCGTATAAATCCCAGCTGACCAGTGGGAATATTTTTTAGAAAGGCCCGGCCTTTATTCCACGCCGTGCGGTCTCGGTTTACCCGTTATCTTGGGAGGATTCGGCGCAGGTCGACACCTGTTGCGATCGAAGCCGCGGTAACGATTATTCCAATTCAATTGAACGATTTCCTATCAGCAGGATTTATTTCACCCTCGTGCCGGTGCAGTTTTTTCGGAAGCTCCTCTGGAGATCAATGAAAGTTTTTCGGAAAATTCTGGAGGATGGAATTCTGTCGAATTTTACGCAGTGGGAATTTATTGTTTGGTGATTTAGAGGAGAAAATCCGGAATTAGTCTATAAACGGGAAAGATTATACTTCTTCTATGCGTTAGGCGCGACACATGCTTCTGGTATTTTGTAATCATACCTACACAAAAATTTTGTTAGTGTGTAGATGTAAATATATTATTACGAAAGCGACTGATTTAAAAGAATTTCAGTACCTACTCGTAAAAAATCATAGAGATACAAGAACAACAATATTGCTAATAAAAATATAACTATTTCTCTACTGCAGCTGAAAGAATGGTTCTTCTTCGTAAAACAAGTTGGAACTATGAAAGTACGAAAACCTTTCTGCGGGTACATATTAAAAAAGAAAGAATACTTAATATATTCTAAAGAGTTGAAGAGTTCATCTTAACATTTCCTCTTCGATCCAAAGTCTCTGCCCCCCTTCCTTTTTTAAATCGTTAGAAAAGACGTCCTCCCACAGGTTCTAGCCATTCACCCTGTATTCAAGTGAAATTATCAATGGAAATCTTTTCATTGAAAATGGGTAAGACCGTTGGAAGAAAGAACGATTTACTGGGTTGAATGGAGCGCCTATTGGGAAGGATTTTTTACGTGATCGACGTTGAAGGAACAACTGACAATGAGAACGTCGCGAGATCCGTACATCAAGGGTTTCAGCGCTTTATGGCGGCAAGGTGACGACTGCTCGAAATCTGCTTTACTAGATCCCAGATTGTGTAAACCGGACTGTAAATTGTCGGTGTGAGCGTGTCGCAATCGGGGGCTTGGAGACGGGGATCTTCCTTCGGTTCTCCGTTTTATAGTTTCCAATCTTCGCGGCTGTACGAACGCTGCAAAGCTTCCGGTGGGGGCCATGAGACGGTATGGCGGAGTTATAGGTCTCCGGAATTTTTTTCTGGAAGCTTCACACTGTAAAAGGAGCTGCAAGTTTCTGAACGTCGAAGGAACTGTAACATACATATTCAGTTTTAATAAAAACGGAACTTGAGGATTTATAGAGGGTCACAGTTTTTCTTTTTAATTTAAGTTTACACAGAAACTACGGTAGGTGAGAATGTACAGTATATTCTTCGGTGGTGGGACGTAATAATTTATTATAAGCTTCTTATATCCTTGGAGACGTTGGTTAGTAATAAAATATCATTTTAATTATGGTATCTAGTGTTCACTGAATATCTTCAACAGATACCTTCAACACTTTCAAAGTCTAGAAGGAAACTAAAGTTTAGGAGAATAGTCAGAAAGTGTTTGAACCATTAAGCTAATTCTTTTCTCCCTCATCCATTTCCCTTTTACTCTCGGAATAACGTACAAAGAACGAAGCTAATGGGGAGGAATCAAATAATTCCACCCAAGTTCACTCGGACAAGAATAATTTACTCCCAAAGTTTGCTTGAATGATAGTCCTATGATGCAGTAGAACGTAGTACGGCAATAAAATGAATTTGCCATAATAACCCAACACCTCGACAAAGCATGGCGTGCAACGTGTTCCTTAGAGGCGAACTCGCAGAATAAAACTAAAACTCGGCGTGCAATTTAGATGAAGACGAAGGGACAGTTTGCCAAACTGTCCTCGGGTCTGTTTGCCAGTTTCCGTCGTGCCCTGACGTCTTCCGCGCTACATCGTCAGCCAGACGGATTACCATGACGGAAACTCGTCGGTGGATCCCGCAATCCCCGTAGTTACACCTAACCAGCAGACCCTCGAGGAAATTATTACACGCCAGAGTAACGCCTCCACGATCGCGCTCCAGTTTCACACCGCGAACTTTGCATATCGCTATCGCTGATCGTTGTCCGAAATTTCGCTCGGGAAGTTTTACGGTATTTCACGGAGTCGATTCCTCGTTTCGATAGGAACGTGAAACATTAAAAATAATGAAGAGCGACGTTTGTATCAATCCTTGACATTTAGTAGCAATAACGTGATAAAGACGAGATGGTGGATAGTAATTTTGGTTTATCTTGCGAAGTCAGATTTTGTAATATCACCTTGGTAACGCGGCTTCTGTAGACTCGTCAATCATCATTTATCTTTGAGCTGGATCGCACGAATTGGAGACCGTGTTAATTTCTTTTGAATTCAGAGAGTTTGATCTTCCAGAAATATTTCCACTAAATGAGATTTCTAATGCTGAAATTGAAGACGTCTTTCATTGTTAGTCTAAAAAAAGTCGTTCAAAAAGGGATCATCAATTCGTTTATTTTTTAAAGTGTTGCGCTTTTCGCTTCCTTCAGCTTTTTATAAGAATTTCACGCGGTAACTTAGAGTGAAAAAGAAGTATATAATTAAACCCATGTTTTCGCAACGTTGAGAGTTAATGCGTTTAGCGAAACGACGTTATACAATGGTTGGCTTTAGAGGGTGGGAACTTTACTTCAGCCTGAGCAGCTAACTTCGTTACGATTAACTGTTAATTGGCTTTTCTTAAGACCTCAAACATTATCTCATTTCGTGTAACGTTAAGATCAAGCTGTCGCGCTCCTTGCTGCGTTATCACATTATCAGCACGAATGATGGAGTAACGGTTAAATACACAACATTGAAATATTTGTCTGGTAAACTAAGTAGTTATTCTCATGAGAATTTGTGGCACTTACAAGAGAACACAAAAGAATTACTTTCAATGCCAATCATTAAACATGTAAATATTTAAATTGCTCTTTCGAAAAATAAATTAAATTTACAGACTAAATTACGACTGGCACGTTAAAAAATCAGTCGATCCTTGCACAAAACTCAAGTGGACGACGATTCAAGCTCAGCAGGTATATAAAAAAATTCCCCAAATTTTAGCACGCATTTATAGTCTCGTATAATCCAAGAAGGTGAATAACTTGAAATTCCTGAATGCTGGTCGACAGAAGTCGATCCCGCCTCGAACACAGCAGTAGCGAGGGAATTATAAGGGCACTTCTACACTTTGACGTCGCTAATTGCGGCACTTCTGAACGGAGTCGAATTCACGGTCTCGCAAGAACTACTTTGGAGAAATTTTCACCCTGCCTGCGGAGAAATCCCCCCTCGAGTGTCACGAGTGCCGGCGAAACGAGCCGGATGATGTCTTTAATGTCCTTGTTGAGCCGCGGTGCAGTCGAAAGGGGGACGTGTGTGCTGGATGGCAAGAAAACCGCGTGCACGACAGCCGAGGACGGCGGACACGGGCCCTCTGCCACCCACCGTTCCTCTGGCTGTCAACCGGGAGAGCAGAGATAATGGGGCAACGAGTAATCTTCTTGCAGGGCGGCGCGAAGCCTGGATTTTTCGACCATCTGGGGAGCTGGGAGCCGCGCTCCCGTCCCTTCGGAACATTTTTACCGCGCCAGATTCCGCTTCAGCCTTCCGTTAATTCGCGGCAAATCGAGCTGTCATCCTGAAACGCGCGTTTAAATTGAAAAGCAATTTTCGAGGAGGAATCGGTCACGGCGCTCACTATTTTTTATTCAGGTCCCCTGCAGCGCTCTCCGGCGGATAAAGTGAACTTTGCAAGGGCTTTTATGATGGAGCCCAGATTGCCTTTCGCGCTTTAAATGCCACAGGTCGGGTTCATAAGTAAACGGGATTTCGTTAATAGAGTTTACTTCGGCTCTTGTTGTTATTAAGTGGCGTTGCTGGCATTGTGGTATGTAATTGATTGCGAGGCAAGCAAGTGTTAAAGAATGATTATTAAGAAACGAAAAACTTGGCATGTAGAACCTCTAATTCCGTAGACATTATATTACATTTTTCAATAGTTGGAAGCTCCTGCAATTTCAATTAAAAATTTTATAGAATGCATAATTACAGTTATCATCAGTAAGGAATGTGTAAGGAAAGGATTGCATGCATTTAATTAAGATATGGTATTATATAACTGTTAATAATAAAAATTTAAAACACACATAAAAAAACAATATTTTACATAAGTCCTTCAACGAAAATATTGTCCATAAGCATCACAAAAATTCAGACACTCTTTTGCTGTTTTTAATTACCAATATCTCGAATTCCAGTCCATCTAGATCAGCAATCTATTACACAATCGACTAGAAAAGGCATACCGCGTTCAATCCGCGGCTCTATTGACTTAAACAGTCCAAACTCGATCGTTACACCAGTAAATCAGCTCCTCGATGCGGAGAGGATTATAAGTACTTGGGATTTACAAGGGCGGAAATGAAATCGGAAAATGAGCCCGTAACGATTCCACCGTGCCGGCGACGGAGGGTGGTTTAGACGGGCCGACGTTGAGAGTGGTTATTAAATAGCGTGGCTATAAATTGCCCGGCAATTCGCCCTGCCGCCCTTCAAACTCCTCCCCCGTGCTGGGGAAACTTAGTCAATTTCCAGCAGCGTAAACGTTTGCACGCGTCGTCGACAGGTATTTACGCGCGTACGTGCGAATTCCGTGAATACCTCGAATCGTACTTTAATTCTTGGCGTGCAGATGCGTCTGAAAGTGGCTTCGACCATTTTCTTTCCACTTTTTACATCTGCGTCCGCGCTGACGCTGAAGCATACCACCTGGCACGTAAAGGATTCTTTCTGTATTTTTGTATTGAGGGCTTTTCGATATTATGGAGCTGGATTGATCGTTTTATTTAGAATATATATGTATGTTGGAGAATTATTTCAGTATTCATAGTTCGATACAGGTTTGAAGAGGGAATTGTCCAGGGTAACTAGAGTATATTGTTCTTAACACTTCGTTGACAGGCCGATATTTTCTATCAACTTTGACATACCTGGGTGACTCACACCTTTAAACAATTTTTGAACGACTGCCAGTCTCCTCTAAAGAATCCAATTATTATGAAAAAAATCATGGGTCAATTTCAAGGTCTCTAGAATATATTGCAATAGTTTTTTTATTGAAAATTTATCGCAGTTTTTGTAAAAAAAAGTCTAGATTATCATATGTCGAGACCACGCAGAAAAAATCTTTAGAAAATTTTAACGTTTACAAATTTCAATATTAGAAGCTAAAAATCAACAAAGTTGTTGTTCAGATATAATATTTTGAGAAACAAAAATAGTTTGTAAGATAATAAGAATTTAGGGAATAGAAGTAAGAATTCTGATTGAATTGCGAGTCAAGTTGCAGGATTTGGCCAATCATTTAATAAATATTCCCCCTTCAACCGTCAACAATTTCTTTCTACACTGCGTCCGTCCTGGTACACCAAATCTGCATCCAAGAATCTAGAGAGGAACCATGTTCCTTCGGAGGCGCGAGGGTGAGCGCGCGAAAAGAATAAGAAGCGTGCTGTCGTTGCAGCAGTCCAAGTTGCTCGCTTTGTAATTACACCCAGGCATTCTCGGGCCGCGGTGCCTTCGTCTGCTGCAAATGAAACAACATCGTCGAATCCCCTGCTCCTCATGGAAAATGACTCTTCCAATCTCCTGGCGTTCGTAGTTTAAGAAAGTTTCGGGCGTACCTCCGGGCGGACACCTCGCACGATTACCCCTTTGAGCCAACTTCTGCCGAAGCAGAACGTTTAATCAAGTTGACAACTTTCGTAATCACGCTCGTAATACGGTCGAATCTCGCATAGGCCGAAGTTGAACGAACCTGACGGCGTAGACTCGTTGAATAACGATGCGACGACGATTTGGCAGGAAGCGGTATGATTAGAAGTTTCACTGGAAAAAAAAAAACGTGGATGCATCGAGCTGGATTGCGATTCCTTCGGGAGCTAGCCTGAATGGAAGTTCCTAGTCGTTTAATGAAAATGTTAATTCCACGCGTCTCTAAACTGCTCGTTGTAGGGCGACCGTAATTGGTGCAGAAACATGTGTAGAGCGAGTCACGGAATTATTATCATGGAACTTCTGTATCGATCTTCGCATCGTTTCTTTTTATTTTTAACATACCCAGCTGATCTTTAGATATTAAATTTCTGCACAGCTCGTTGCGAAGGGAAATAATGTTTGATAATATTCGATAGAAAATTGAATTTCCAAACTTTCTCCTATGTTCGACCACTATATTTACAGGAATGTCTAGCCACAACCGCTAATATATTTTGTAGCGTACTTCAACCACTGATGCACCTCCATTCTCCACATTTGAACTATTTGAAACACGAAACAACTGGCTGAAATGCAATAAAGCCATCCATCTTGTCCTTCCGCAATTAAGAAATAAATTTCCTAAGGCCGTATTCTCCACGGTATCGAGTTTCGATAATTTCTAAGCGCGCGTTTATACCACTGACTGGATCCAGAATCCCGACGAGGTTACGACTAATTTAACGGGCCGAATGGCGAAGTATAAAAGGGGATGAGTTGGTCGGTGAAGATTGCGTCGTGTCAGTTAAATAACCGCCACGAATTAAACCTGCGACAAGTGGTTGCACATTTTACGATAGCCGGCGTTTAATAACGCGTGGGGAAGGAGGTCGAGCTTCATCCACCGTGGAAACTATTGGCTGCGAGAAATGTAATGGTGAACCAAATTGACTTCTACCCTCAACTGCCGTATTCGACGTTACTGCTTCTTGATTGTATCCCAGTTTTACTAAAGTAATATTCGGGGTTTACTTAATTGCAAGTGTCAGGACTGCATTCTGTAACTATAGATATGTGAGTGGAACTGGTGCACTTGATTTTGGGGATGGTAGACACCATTTCGTTTCTAAAATGGTTCGTTTCTATCTCCATTTTCATTGGTCCAATTTAAAAATCAAATTAGTAATATCGTGAATGAATTTTTCGATTAAGAATTTTTGTTTAGAAAATCAAGAGATGCAATGAAGATCTCTTTTTAATTACATCATTTTCTTTTTTTCTTTTTCTCTTTTCCTCTTTTCCCTTTCCTCTTTCCCTTTTCCTTTTCTATAGGATTATAACACTGTGTTTAATTAACCAAAATTACTTATTACGTTAGAAAATTTAAATTTCCTGCAAATATGCCTACCAATAATTTATAGCCCTATACACTGTTGCTAGAGTCTACGAAACAAAGAGATGCCAACGATAGTAATTTTCACAGATTACCGCACGTTCGTGCTGCACTAATAATTTTCGAAACATGCTACACAGCAGTGTGCACCTGCTATTCTGGGCCATCGATCTCCATAGCAGCGACGACATTTTACGTGCACTGGTCTTTCTATCTGGGTATTAACTTTTTTATCACTGGTCGTCTGGATGCAGTGGAGGTTGCATATGATAATACACGGATGATGAAATTTATCGGCGACGTCGATGCCTCTCCTGTGCTATATTCTCCTAGCCGAATGTAGGTAACGGGGTTAAGCTGGTGGATACAAGGAAATCGAACGATTTCGTTCAGCTTCAAGATGGAAAATACCTGCTCGATAAACGTAAAAATGTCGAGCATGTCGTACCGTGAAGCTTCTTATTAGGTGGCCCAAGGGTCATCCTCCAGGGACAGAATTTCAGAGTGCCGTCCTGAATAAATAAGTTGAGGTCACACTGTCTCCTCCTCACCAGTTGATAGATTCGATTCTCTGCATACTGCATAGAGAAATCTGCTTCATCATGTAAATGTGTGTTCAAAAGGAGAACTGATATTCCATTTTTTTACGAAGGAATTAGTAGAATACAAATTATCACAAGTATTAGTATATGGGTAAAAAGTTCTTGGTGTAAAAGTAGAATGGTTTTCGAACGAGACATTCATATTTTACACTTTATTGGGTCTAATATTTCTAAAAAAAAGTAACTTAGGTAGGAAAGAAATAGCGTTCCACACATTGTCCCACATACTTCAATGTCTAAGAGATATTTAAAGGTTCGATCCCTCGTGGCTTACCTTCCAAAGCGTGCACTAACAGTAATGAATAGTTAAGGGAGATTTTACCACTAATACCGAAGTTCGTTCGCTGGTAAAAGTTCCTAAGGAAGATTACCGAGGGACCGGCGAAAAAATTGCTTATTGATTTTGCATCACTGCCGTACAGGCGGCTAACTAAAGCACCTCGTCGATTCCGCAATGCTGCTTAGCTTCTGCATTTATATTTCAACGGTTAAATGGCCGAGCCGCGCGTGCAGCACGGTTGTGCCGCAATTTTAAAGGCTCGTTAACCTGCATATTTCATAGTCCGTTCGCCTATCGAGCGTGTTTGATTTTTAAAATGTAGACCGATATCGATCGCCAAACATCGCGTGTCGTCTCTCTAGAAATTATCGACCGTTCGATTCGAGGGGAAACTTGATCGCTTAGCGAACACTGTTATTCAAGGAAGTTCAATGGTCCTAAAATATCGGTTCAATAACCATAAACTGTATAAAGGAAAAGGTGTACTTATGTATATTAATAAAATTAATTGATATTCGTTAATTTGTAGGGATCCCAATTATTTAGCTTTTCATTTAACAACAGTATTATATTTCCTGATAGGTCTTCCCCTTTAAATATATTTCCTAATTTGCAATATATTTCCTAATTGCGTAGTTTATACTTGTTGTTGTGGTTTATATATATTCAACCATGAAAGGAAGAAATGGCAGCGAATAATACAGAAATATTCTTCAGTAATCTTTGGCTTTGGAATATACCGTCGCAAATATTTCATGCTGCACTCCCCGCCAGAGCTTGTCGGACCTATTTAACTTTTACTCCACTCGAGCCGCAGGTTGCCGCAGTTGAAGCACCGTCGAGGACGCGTGGAATGACTGCAACTCGTTAAAACGATTTCCTGGCAACGACAGGTACAGGCCCTTTCATTCTTCCAGTCGTGGATGGAGAAAAAAGATGAACGATCAGTTGTTAAGGGATTTTTAACATTTGCACGCGCGTTCACAAGGATGAGTGATTACTGCTTTTAGAAGCGCAGGGTTCAGTGTGCTCGTTCGATTTCGACCTACTTTCTCCGGATAATAGCCTTCGCGTTTTGTATGTGTGAGATGTTAGCTGTAGAAGCACAATAATTTGTTAAGTATATCTAATTAGCATAAATTGCCATGCTTCTACAGTGTTGCTGTAATCCTATGTAGAGGGCAGTTTATTTTAACCACTGCTACCTATATCCAGGTCCTATAATGCTGTAGACGAAGGTCCAAATCGGAGGGAAACACTTTGAACCCTCCCTTTCTTAGTTAAATATTCATCAGTGTTGGAGCTTCAGTATCGTGTAAGAGGAAAGTTACTAGATCTAGTCGTAAATGGAGGGCGTCTTAGGATCTGATACGATTTACGTATAAATATAAGAGAACGTTGCAAAAGCATTGGTCCAGAAATAGTCCAACCAAAACTTGTAACGAAGGCATGACTTTCAAAGCAAACAATAACGGGTTTTCTATTCTGGTCATCTATTTCCTCCAATTTAAACTGTCACTACATTCTTCTTCTTAAGAAACTTTGGAATGAACAATTCGAGAGCTGACGATGCGAATTATTATTGCATTCACCAGGACGAAGCACAATTAACATCTCAGTAAGAAATGCAATTTTTAAATCGTCACGATCTTGTACGTGCAAAGTGCAAGAATGAAAGAAGTAAATAGATATCTGTTTCCGTTTTGAGGTGTTAGGTGACTGGATAACTCGATGAAAGACCCAGTGAAGCTGCGATGCGCGCTGAAAAGTTTCCCCCTGGGAGGACAGTGCTTCACTGTGAATGGCATTAGAAAAATATACGCGGGCTGGAAACGCGACGCCAAGACAATTCTACTTTTTAAAAGGCAGACCCATTAAACGTATGGCTCTCCGCCCTGAAATCTCGACGCAGTTATTTCGAGTCGGTACGTTTAGTGGTTCGTGGGGGTTCGTTCTTCATCCAACCCTTGTCCCGCGTTCCTCTCCCTTGGTCGTCGTCGAAACGGTCGAAGTCAAGCACGAGGGTTAAACAGTGGAACAGACGCGTATAATTTCGTCTACGTTGTCCCGTGCTCGGCTGTTTCTTGCCTCCAGACAAGGGGGTACGAAAAAGAATTCGAAATATTAAACCTCTGCAGCCTGCGTTGTGGAAATGGAAACTAAACAAGACCGCGAAAAAGGGGAACAATTGCAATGTTGGCGAGAATTTGTAAATTGTGAAGGCTAAAGAGTGAAATGAATGAGGCTGACAATTTGTATAAATATTATACTACTTATTTAGTTTCTTTGGTATGCTGGTGTGGGTTCAGGGAAGGTAATTGTTGAAAATAATGTGGAAATATAATTTTGTAGGTGAACGTGTCAAAAATCATACGTGGTTATTGTGTACAGAGTATTTTATTGTAGTTGAGAGTCGAAAATATGGATTGACCTAGAATTGAAGTTTGAAAATTAATATGTTTAGATTTAATTCAGATCATGTAAGATCACATTTATGATTGATTCATTCTGAGGACACAAAGCAAAACTTTATTCAAAATTTAGCACCAAACACGTCCCATGATGTAGATATGTTGAATTTGTGGACACGATCCTTTACACGTGGGGTATGACGACTGTTTAGCGTCTTGGAGACATTTTGAGAAATTGTAACAGGGTCTCAGACATATATTAAGTGCCTCTTCATTTCCTAATTTATCCTTGCACCAGTTAAGATGAAATACAGGGGTGTAGTAACTAGTAATTTTCTCTGCAAACTTTACAAGTTCCTGCTTCAAGTTTTCTTCCACATTCATTGCAAGAAGATTGTGATAAGTTCTTAACACAAAATCAGAGTAATTCTGATTAATCTACAACCACGAATTCATACTCACCTGAACTCATAGAACTACATCAAGTATTTAAATCCTCCCAGAATTGTTTACATAATCTTCTCTCCAAATCACTGTAACTAAATTACCAGTAAAACCTCTGAACTCAACAAATTTGAAAATTGTAAACTACCCATCAATTTAAAATTCCTCGAAGTAAGACAAGGAACATATTTCACATATTATTAACCCCGCACGACGACAAGCCACATTCAACCCATCAAGTAGAGCAGAAAATTGAAGACCGTACACGACACGTTTTGGAAGCTCCAGTCGCGCGTAAAGTGCGCGAGGACAGGCCGATAAGGAGGGCGAAAAATTGCAGTCGATCGTTGGCATCCCGAAAGAACAAGGGAGCCACGTCTGACGCGACACTTTGTCCCGTGGAACAAGACGAATAACCGACAGAATTTATGGGCTCGACGTTAGGCACACTTATCGTCACGTAGCGGGGGCGACCCTCCCCCCCCGTAAATCCTTGCGCGCCCCCTTTCGCCTCATAGCAGTTCGCATACGGGATATGACGAAAGTTTGTAGAGTCTGCGAACCGATTTCGGTACTTGTCAGCGGAGTTTACAATGTATATTCCCCATGTCTTCGCGGAGTTTCCATCCAATTTCAGTACAGCGTCGCCACCTCGTTTCCACAGGACGCGGTCGTTGGCGCAGCGCGATCGTCGGCCGTCCCCGTTCCGTTCCGTGTAACGAAATTTAACTGACAGTCACGATCCTCGGAGGCCCCTTTTCGCGACAGAATCGAATTGCACGCGATTCCAGCCGCGAAGATTTCTCAAATTATCCTGCCATCCCCTCCGTGGACGTCGAGCAACCTCGGCGTACCCCTTCTAATTTTAACATCCCCGCGGAGACGAAGGGAAATTGGAAAGCAAATATCCAGGATCCTGCGCTGCAAATTTGCACTGCAGCTGTCGCCTTTGTAAAACGAAGCACGATATTGCCTTCCACGAGTCACTATTTTATGGGGCTAATGGTCGTTTGCTCGACTGCGTTGTCATTGTTGAATGGGGAGGCGACTATTAGCGAGGGTGGCGTGAGACGAGGAGTACGGGGGCGAAGTTACGTTCCTGTGGACGTTATCTTGGAAGGTGGACGATGATAAGGCAATTAACTTAGGCATTGTGGTGGAAAATGAATTTTCATTTAGGTGTTGGGGTTGTATACGTTATGCAAATTTTAGGGTATTTGTTTAAGAAGATATTTGAGGCATTGAAAATTTTGAAAAAATGTTTCTTTTAATACGATCATTTATTATTACGTTCCTGATATCTCGTGTGCGTTGGATTCTTAATATCGCTACTCATTATAGTATTGTATCGCTTATAATAGTCCAACAAGAATAGTAAGTACCTTAACAATTTATAAATAAAAGGAGAGGTCAAAGAACATTTACACTCTGTACACAAATTATCGCATTCTAGCGTCTTAGTCTGATATTCACGTGGGTTTTTGACGCGGAAAAATGGTCCTAAATGTTTCATGTTCTGGATTCGCGGCGCGGCAGCGTTAACATTCCTTGCTCGTGCAAAGAATTTCAAACAAGACCGAGCAAAGAGGATGTTTCACGGGAAATGAATAAACTGGATAACGTTTAAAATTCCTCTTCCGCCGGCTGTTAACAAGGACGCTTTGTGAAAACCCCTTAACGTATACTTGAGGCCAAATTATTCCACTTTCACTTTGTAGTCGCGATAACTGTGCGCGTTCCTTGCGAAATCGTGGTTCAGCTTCATCGTCTCATTCCGTGGTATAATTGAAACTCTACCCCAAACCTAACGTTCGCGGGACAAAGGATAATTGTATGTTAAATTGTGAATGAACCGGTTTTCCTGAGATTGGATAATTCGTCAGACGATCCATTGTCTTTAACGTAAATGACGAGCGGAATGGCGAATGCCTCATGTCGCAAATAAACCTTCGAGATAATTCACTTTGTCTGAAGAGTGCACGTCCTTAACGCTAAGCAGCACACTCAATTATTAAAACAAACTCAATTAAATATGTAAATTGACGATAAACATATACAAATGTAGTGCAGGATTTTACATCTCTGAGTTGTCATATATTACTATATTTTTACATTACTGTCACGTCGTGCTGACATTACACTATATCTCTATATCACTATATCATCTATGTAGTACAGTGATTCCCAAACTGTAGGTCTCAAACCCCCGAGTGGGTGACGAAGTGTTTTCTGGGGGGTCCCCACGGTTATTTGTTGTTTTTTGATTTTTCAACACTGATTTTTCATAAATGCAAGGAAATAAATATGGAGGGTGGTTATTTGAATATTATAAAAAGGGATCGCGACTCAAAATAGTTTTGGAAACCCTGATGTATTATATTCCAGTATCAAAAATTGTGCTCTTCAAAACCAGTACCCGATACTTCTTTAATTAAACCATCTCATCAAGAAAATAAATGTATGATTCCAAAACCTAGCTCTATGATCTATAATTCCATATCCAGATTGATTTTCATTATACAAGAACTTTATTCAATGGAAACTTTTGAATCACCCACAATCTCCGTTCAAGGATTGGAATTACTTCGGTTAGGCTATCGCTCACGTTTCAAACTAAAGCACGCAGGGCACGGGTATTATCGTCGCTAATCTGTTTCAGAGGTCGTCCACCGAGCTCTAGCAACGTTTCCCATCCAGACCTGAACACCGCGAAAATGATCCTGTGCCTTTGATACAAGTTATTCGCGGAGTGTTTGATTTAAACCGCGCAACTGGCCAGGAGGTCCTGGACTATCCTTGCTGGTTCCGAGTTGAACGGCGGTTCCCTAGCCAAACAGTGCAGCCGTTTCGGTGCGGCTGCACGGCCTACTCTGAAAGTGCTTCGGTCATTCAAAACACGAGAGTTAGCTTTGATCCAATATCGTAGCCCCTGTTTATCCCTTCATGGCAACAGTTAGACGGAAACGCATCGAATCTGTGCAGTTTAGCGATTCGATTGTCTTTCGGGTCGACACAGGGACTCTTGTGAACTTCCTGATTAAATTAAAGTACATGTATTCTGTACAATTTTAATTATTTGGTTAAACAGTTTATTTTTAAGCGAATGAAATTCTCTGAATTTTTCGTGGAGGTATATTGGACGTTTGGGTTATTATTTTCTGTAGAAGCGTTGTTATACTCGAATACAAATACTTTGATGCGTTCGAATTTTAAGGCGTGCTCGATGCAGAGCGCATACTTATGTAACTATGCGATGCATACTTGGGAAAGGGGATGCACTTCCCGCGGCGTGGAATTTCTTGGTATCCAGAAGAGTAATTGTAATTCTCTGCATAGTTTAGATCTACTCGTTAATAATTACACGCGTGGCATGTGTTTGTGGTGGGATATAGATGTGTCGAGATTTGTATTTTTGAATTAGTGCCACTAATTTCGTATTACGTATAATTGCACTACAGATATATATGCTTAGAAAACGATTGTTATAAATGATCATTTCTTTCCCGAAGAATCTTCTTCATAATCAAACTTAGAGAATTACAATATAACTATATATTTACCACTATATCTAACACAACCCCATCTTTGTATCTCGAAATAAAAAATAACTACAGTGAGAAATATATTTTAAAAATATTTAGAAACTACCAAAATTATTCACTGCGCCTCTCCTACCATTCAAAACTCCTTCAAATGTATCACTCCTTCAAATCACCATCTCCTATTTCGAGCAGCACAGAAGAATCACAATTCGGACCACTAGGTTCCCCAGTTTTCCATACAGAAACCAATAAAATTCAACATAGCTCCGGTCGAAAAGTGCCCCTCGTCGCCGGGGACTATCGTGACGCTGATTTCTATTCCGTTCGGCGTTGTGTTATGAATAAACAGGAAGAGCATCTTTACAGACGTTATTTGTATCCGTCGAAAGGAGGGTACACCTTCTTATGCGGACGTTATACACGGCTAGAACACTTCTCCCGTTGCACGTGAATACACATTCCCATGGAACAGTCGCTATTGATTGTCCCGACGTGAGGAGAATCCGGGCATCCGCATACGGGGCATCTGCCACCCCCTTTCCCTTGTCCCTTTCTTACGCCGCATACTACTGTCCCGGTCTCGTGTCCCGAATGCGGGGCCCCGGAAGTCGATACTGCGCCAACGGATAATGTTTTTCCCGTGGATCGCAGAGGAAATTACTGTGAAATAGAGCGTCGTACTTTCTAGCAGAGGGGAAAGTGAATCATGCCCGCTGGATTATATTCAACGCGACACCCGAGGGCATCGTTGAGTAACAGAATATTATAATGGATAACTGTGATTCAATTGTGAGAGTGTTTTGGATAAAAGGAAAATTATTGGAAGCTGGGTTATACAAATGTTTTTACACGCGAAGGAGATACATACTTATATAGTAATTTTACATAGAAAGGAGAAATTTATTTATAAGTCTAGGCTGAGATATACATATCGCAGGCTTTATTATTATTGCAGCAGTACTGGTTAGGTTCTGTGACTCTCAATACTCTAGAAACTCGTTCGAAACTTCGTCGACTCTCAGGAGGCTGTCTCGAAACTCGTTAAAGACCATCTCAATTCTCTCAAGATTCTCTTTATCTATTCTCTCTGGAAACCCTCTAAAGACTAACTAAAAGACACACTTCGCCGCCCACTGGTCGTCTTCAAGGGCTTACCTTCGTACAGGTACAAGGAGGTACACCCGTAATCGCCTTTCAGCTGTTACAGCATTCTGTCCCTTTCACAAATGTTTCACAAAAGTACATTGCACGAGGACCGAAGTAACCAGTGCACGATACATTATTCCTTAATCCGCCCACAACTCTATAAATATTCTATAGCAGCTTCGATGCACAAAAATGGATTTCGAAAGTATCTTGAACGTGCCGCGTTTCCTCTAAAAGTAGAGACACTGTATCCTCGAGAGGCAGAGGGCAACTGAAACAAAGTCAATTGTACGGAGCGATTGTAGCTAAGTGCTGCAACAGCCATTATAGAGCAGAAACTAAAATTTGATTCCGTGTCCCCGTATCGTTTTTCTCCGCGTGGCTCCGTCGCGCGTCCTGAATCCACAATGGCTCCGGGACACGGTTACACCGTCAGCTGATACGAGTGGCTGTACGTGATCCGTTAACGGAACGCCGGCGGAAAAGTATAATTGAATTAATAAACTACGACGAAATCGGGCAGGGAGCGAGCTTATTTACCTGGGAACCGCTGCAACGGGCACTGCAGAGCCCGAAAAAATAAAGCGCTTTTATGCACGCCCCAGCGTTCGTATGTTGCCCCGGATTTACGACCCCCTTGTTAGGCGAGGAACCGGAATTATTTGCGAGACAATTATTGCTACGCTCCTCGATTACAATCTGATTTCCTTGTTCCTTGGTTAGAGATTTTCTACTAGAGGCACTTCCGAGGCTGGTGATGTGCATTTTGTATATTCAATTCTATTGTTTTTGTGATTTCTGCGAACCTTGTTTCTCGTGTGAAAAGGTTCTAACTCCTAAAATTTATAGTAGGTATCTGCATAGACTTTAAACGCTGCATTATTTATATATGCATAGCTGACACCAGAAGATTCCCTTATACGCATCTTGGTCGTATCCCACGGAGTTATTATAAAGAATTGTAAATACGAAAAAAAGGAAGCAGTGTACTTTATACAAAATATATTTTACAGCTTTGATATTACAAAATCTATAAATGAAGAAACTAGACACAGAAATGAATCGCATATACCTCCATCAAAGTAAATTTAATCCACATTGACTATACACCTTTTCTCAGCATCTACAAAAATACATACCTACTAAAAAATTCTTCAACCACTTCTATATCACTCTACACATTCAACAATCCCACACACCCTTGAGTGTCACTTTCACCAAACCACCCCTTGCGATCATTTCACTCATCCCCATTCCAAAGCTAATCATAACCTACGAACATCTCGTTAAGAACAATGCATCCAATCACCTCTGCCTTCCGGGACAACCCCAGATTCTCCCGTGCTCGTCCAACACGAGAGACGAACGTGTTAACCTTCTCCCGCGGCCGAGATGCATATATACGAGTGCACGAGAGACAACCGCCTTAGAGACGCGCATAAACCCGCGGAAACATTCAGCGGAAGACACCTTAATTAGCCCGACTGTCGTCGTAGCAGCGAGCCGGTGGGATCCGTGGTCGCCAGAACCGCAATGGGGCCCGGCTGTTCTCCGCAGCCCGGCCACCCCCTTCGTCCTCTTCCTTTTATTCCCGCCGCAGTTCTTTTCTCCGTTTTCCCATCGCACCTCCGCGGAGGCGTAATCTTTGAAATGAGTCCGCGGCTGGTTTCTCGCGATGGAGCACGGCCTACATATCCGGCTTCTCCCCAGAGCCACCGGCGCTCCTCTGAAGCCGGAAAACCGGCGAAAACGGGGGGGTATTTTTAACTCCTTTGGTGGAGGACGGAACCTCCGCGGACGCACGTATTGGGTCACCGGGTCAGCTGCATCGCTCTACTCCATTATTACGCTGAACAGGCCGATCGTTGGCTCGCGGCCATTTTAGGGAATGGCGAAGAATCGAGGCGGAAAGGGCCTCGACTCTGCGCGTGTTGCTGCACGAATTAAAGGGGCAATGCCGCGAGGAACTTCGAAGGCATTGATTTTTTAGCAGCTCATTTGTGGTAGGTTGTATCTTAGGAAGTGTTAGGGAATTTTGTACCTATGGAAAAGTATCTGTAGTTTGGTAAATCTTGCGGGGTTGCCTCTTTTGGTTTAAGAAAAAAATCGCTTCTTCTTAAAAACTGATCTTTATTAAGTTTATACTACAAAAATGTGTATTTTTAAATTTCAATTCTAAATTTTTAATTAAACTGCCGCTACGAAATTAGTTCAATGAGTTTTCATTACCATCACTGTTTCCCAAAGTTGCTCCACCACTTCTGGAAAAAAATCTGTGAACACCCATGTGGGTAAATGAAGGTGCGAAGTTTCAGATTTTGAGGTTTAAAATTGCAAAAGGGGCTGCAGTTTTCGTGCTCCTGGACTGTATCACTCCCTCGAGCGTATGTGGTTTATCAAGATCTTTTTCTATATAGCGTGAGAAGTGTGTCAAGTGAAGGTTAACCTAGGGATACTTTCTTGACGCAGCGGGCATCCTTGAAGGATTCATTCCCACATTATTTCAAGCAAACGCTGACATATAATTGAAATATCCGTCAGTTAAATTCTACGTTTAATCAAATCTCCATATTCTACGATCTACGCTTTAACTCTGCCCTGAAAAGAGACCTAGGCACGCGAAACTTCTCGTCGCGAACGTCAGATGCGATTTCAGCGACAAAGTCCAGAAAGGCGTACACATTCCTGTCACGAATATTCACGGAACTGGCGCGGCCCTTTGCGGTGGCATATCTATCGCCCCTTCGAATCGCGACCCTCCCGCAGATATCGATTTCTCCTCACTTGCCGCGCTCCCATCGGCCCGGTATCTGTCGCCCTTTGATATCCAGAGATACGCTAACGTTACTTTCCATTATCTGTTGCAGAGTTTACGCAACACGATGACAGCCAATACGACGGATGCGTGTGAAACACGTGATCCGTGCCAGCACGGCGGAATCTGCATCTCCACTGATAGCGGGCCCATCTGCGAGTGTCGATCCGGCGATTATGAGGGCGCCTATTGTGAGAAAGGTAGGTTGTTTTACAGCTAGTTGCCTCCGTTGTTTGCGACAGCCTGCACGCGACGTCCATTCCGAGATGCCTGTGTACGCGTTCGACCGTCCATCCTTCAGTGTGTGTCTTCGATCCTGATCCTCGTGGATCAAGCTTTTATGCGGTGCCGTGTATAGCGTGCAGGGCGGTCGAGTATTGTTGGCTTAATACCTCTGGGACAATACCATTGTCACCTTAATGTCTCTGGAATAATAGGAGACGGAGAAAAATTTGCCGGACAAAGGTTGCAGGGTGTGAAAGGAACTGTCATATGGTGGTTAATTTGTTTTTGCGGGTTGGAGGCACTTCCCAGATACGGGGATTACCAGTATTCTTTCAAAGAGAATAATGTTTTGTTTGGTGGAACAATGGAGGCTCTTCAATCGAGTCACTGGAATTTTATTTTGGTGACTATGGATACTGAATCATTTAAGCTTGCTGTCTGGCATACTTCGTGAACTGAGGTGATGTTTTGATTTCATGTTTAGTTGTTCAGGATATATATGGAATTCTATTTTCCACATAAAAATTGGAAAACGTCGATGATAATTGGGAACTGAGTTATTTCAAATATCTGTAAGTAAAATTTGCGAGTCACTTCATATTGAAGGAAGGAAAGGTAATCTTTGTGTCTGGAATGTAACTCCATTGCTGGTTCCAATATTTACAGAAGTATGAAAATCGTAACAGTTACTGTTTCGATCTATTCAATCCATACTCGTATTTATTCCGAGCTACATATGTGTATTTATACACCCTGGCTATTTCTGAATCCGTTGTCGAGGATGAAACTACGGAAAATTGTGCAGAACGTGGTACATTGAACCAGGAATATGAAGGAAATTAGAACTCTTGAATCGAAAATGTGTCATAAATTCCTGGACGTCTATGCGGTAACAGAATATAGCCGTGTAAATCACTTCCAATTATAGTTATGAGCTCCTGAACTGTTAACGATGACTGGGGCTATAAGAGACATGGTTAATTAATTTTGTAACACGATCAGAAAGATTGATTACGATTGGAGCAGTATTTTCAACCTGTGCTACTTTGGAAGCTAAAACGCACAGAATCACTTTTCATTTGTTATAATAATCCTCGTAAAATAAGATGCTGTAAGCTTGGTAATATATTACGTGATAGTAAACGTAGAAGCGAGGGATGAAATCGTGAACTTCGAAGTGGAAGGGAGAATGGAATCGGACCACGTGCCATTAAAAATAGAAACAGAAGCAATATCGGAGACAAAACAAAAATAATAGAGAAGAAATAGGAATATAAACTAATATTGTAAAAAGAAATGTATACTTCCCTTTCAAACGCCGAGAGGCAGTCAACACAAACATGGAAGTAAAATTCACAAATAAAGATGAAGAAAAAATATTAATTTAATGAAACGTAGTTACGACACTTAATTTAGCGTTAAAATCATGAATGGCAACAATGGTACTTGGAAAACATTGTGTGCGATCATTCTTAATATCTGAGCTCGTCGATAATAGCGGCCCGTCGAATTTTAATAACACTGTTTTCATTTACCACGGACAGCGTGATTTATTATCGAACACGCGACGTCCAATATTTCACAAATATTTCACATTTCGCTGGTGCTGGAACAAGCCCCGATGTACAATCCAATTAATCGCGATACCGACACGACCCCTTTTCGCAATCAGGCTTTTACACCGCTACACTTTCCGCGCTGTTAATCCGTTAATGTCGCGCCATCAGAAACTTTTCCTAAAAGCGATATTGATCATCGTGACGTGTCGTTGCCGATTCCCCAACACGTTCCCAGGCTTGCGTGGGTGAATTTTAATTATTTATATCAGCCGCGTCACATTGACGCGTTACGGGTTCTTGTCACCTACTGATATCGTGTTCATTGAAAATCATTTCCTTGTCAGGCATATATAGACATCGTTCGCTTCGTTCGATCTGCTCTAAATTCACGAGATAAAATTTCGGTCATGTGTATTTTTATCCTAATTTTTACGTTGGAAGGCCTTATTATACCACATTGAGAATTAGTAGAAGCTTTAGAGTGATACTAAAGATTTCTCCAATTTTTGAAGCATTATGTTCGAATTTCTAAAAATTTTCCACTGACTTCAATTTGAATTTTTCGATCGTTCAATTTTAGTCGAACCACAAGTGAATTATTTTCAATTTATAAGTGATTCAATTTGTCGCTCGTGAGAAATGGGCAAATATTTTCCCGAATAGCTACGCAAGATTTTCCATTCGTTGATTAATAGAGACACGACCTAATCCAATTCATTTCAATGAAGTCTCCGTTACACGGACTCGGGTATCTCTTAAAGGATACGCTTTTTCGCCCCACGGGGAGCCTGAGGAATGCGAGATCACGCCCGAGCAGATTTAAAAGGCTGGGAACCGCGTGAGCGAAATTCCATGTTTCTCCCTGGATAAGCAGCGGCCTGGATTTACTTTAATTGCGATTTACTATGCGAGATAAAACTCCGAGGCTCAGGATGCACTTGCGCTCGCACGTACTAATGCCGTCGGACGCTTCTGAGTTAGAACCCTCTCCTTGACGTCTGTTTTACTGAAGAAGAGGGTCCGTGTTACACGACGCCGAATTCCTCATCACGAATCTTTAATGTTCATTACAATATATTTAAATGAATCCTGAATTCTTCTCGCTAGATCTTTCTAACATTGCATCTTCAATTAATTGTATTTTTAAATAATTAGAAAAGGTACAAGGAGAATTTTTGGATGAAAAAATATTGTAAAAGAAAATAATAGATAAAAAGAAGAAAATTTCAAAAACTACCATCAACTGAGTCGCAGATACACTCAGAAACTCTAAATCGTCGTTTACTTCTGTCACAGAAATCAATTATAATGTCCTTGGAAATCGCTGAACTCGGTTATTCTCTCAAATTTTATTTCCCCCACAATTCCTAAAATTGGCGATCGACAAACTCGGTTCCTCCATGACATTCCACATTCAACGCGGTCAATTATGAAAATTCGCTATCGCGAAATCTTCATCGCCCAGCGACATTGGTTTGCTAAGTTCACGAAGAAGCTCGTGCAGCTCGTTAAACCATCAGCCCCGCGGCTTTTATTCGCCCGCTCGTCTTATTGTCGGTCGTCTTTTATCGGTTGTTTCGCCTCCTTGTTATTCAAAGGCGTATCAATGCTTTAAATTAATCCTACACCCACCACCTGCGCGGCTCTCATTGTTGCATAGAATACGCTGGCGCTCGTGCCGCGAATTTATAGCGCGATTACCTGGAACGTAATGCACGTTCACCGTGTAAATCATTCTTAATTCACGCGTGTGCCCGTCCCGCAGTCGCGAAATAATGCTTCAAAGTGCTTCGAGGAAATAATGAAATTACTCGCCGCATGAAGTATCGGCGGTACGCGCCCACCGGCGAGGCAACCCGCGGGAGGACGATACTTTTCCGCTTGATGGTAATTTTGTATTTGTTCCCGCGGCAGGGAATTGTCATCCGATTATTCGGAACACGTACAGCTGGAAATTACGGAAAGAATTTGTAATTTGAATGGTGTTTTAACGCGATTCCGTTCAATATTGTTTTTAAATTTACTTTATAGCGGGAATTTGCTTGTTTGAATGGAAAGAGAACAGTTTTAATAATGGAGGGACTTTGCATTTTAATGTGGAAGTGGACACTTTTGTTGGCTCTAGTGTGCGTTAAGTTTTGTATTTAATATGGAGGGTTCAAAGTGAGGGGATGAAGAAATTGAAGGAATTTTTAATGTGAGTTGTGATGAATATCAATCATTTTTTATCTTTGAATCTACCTAAATCAAATATTCGGCAAAAATTTTATGATATTAAATCATAATCTTCACGCTTTCGTTCCTCAGACTTAAAAATTTATAGCATACTTCAATATTAAAATAAAATATTCTTTAAATATCTTGAGCAGTGAATTGATAAAAATACAATAAAAAACAGCACCTACACCTTATTTTTTCCTTTGATATTATTTAACTAGTGAAACTATCTATTCCTTCAACACATTCACCTTAACAGTGTCTGCTTTATGTGCACAGATTTGCTCTAATAACCTGCCAAATTATCTCAGCCAGAAAATGGTGACATCGTTACCGTCCCAGTTTCTTTCACACGTTAGTCGTCAATCCCTCCCGAGCTTCACGGCGAAACCGTCGCTCTTCCACCGTATTTGTAAGAGATCCCCACGGACTGATTATTCGGACCATAATAAATCCTCCACTACGCTTCTTCCTCCCGTGCTATGCCCCAGCGGTGGCGCTATTTCATCCACCTTGTTCCTCCTTCTTCCCGCGAAAGTCTGACACGAAGCTTCAACACGGTCATTAAACCTGGAAAATTACGTTATATCGCGTATAACGACCATTTCTGTCCGTCGAGAAGGACAGTCGCGTCCAAGGACGAAAGCTGTTAACGGGAACGTTGAAAAATTAAAGCGAAATTCTGGCTGACTTAACTTTCGTTATTATTACGCGCGTTTAATGAGCGAATGTTAGCTTCACGGATGGAGGAAATAAAATTATGATTAGAAGAACGTAGGTGAAATATGACGAACAGATATTTAAATCCTGGCAATAACTAACTTTAGAAAGTTTTTTAAATTAAGATCCTCTGGAATAAAAAATTTCAATGATTCCTGTGTTATCTTTTTTTGCCTTTAACTGGCAGAAAATTTCAAAAGAAAATGGAATTAAGTAGGTAATATTTTTCAGTTGGTGATGGGTTCGTACAAAATAATTTTAAGAAAAGGAATCAACGACCTACTAATAAGGGAAGATCCTCAACCCGGAAGTTAAAAAAATTATACAACTTTAGGAACCTGTAGACTGTAGAGGATATATAGGTATGTATTACCCATTTTTTTGCTACCCAAATTCACTCTGAGAGGTGAAACTAAGCCCCTGAAAGTCCGGCTATTTTCCCATTTTGTGTTATAACTCGCGAACTATGAGAACTGTAATTAGAAGCAGTAACTTTTGTCTGAAAACTTTTTTTCTATCTCTTTCAGTTCGCGGGTTATAACACAAAATCCGAAAATAGTCGGATTTTCAAGATTGAATTTGGATATAAAAAAAAATGCGTAATACATGCCTATATATCCTCTAAATATACCCAAAATTTTTTGATTTCCCGAGTTGAAAATCTTTCCTTGTAGATAAGTCGTATTTGATTTTCTGTGGTAGTAAGAAACAAGGAAGCAAGCGTTGCTGAACACCCCTTTCAGGGATTCCACGTCGACGTCTTCCATTCACAGTCAATGAATTTCGGTGTTGATCGATTGTCTCATGAACCGGAATGGAAGTGGTATGAGCGGGATGTCGGCGATAAACGGCGTACAAGGTGAACGAGGAATGCGAGCATCGGCTTCGTTATTGCGGAGGTGGTGCAGCCCCTTCCTCAAGACTGTTGATTGTCGACCTACTTCCTCTAAGGCGGAACGCCATGCATTTCCATATTCACAGAACGATTTAATCCCTGATTGTAGTAGATCCTCGAACAGCAGTAATCGTGGCTGATCAGTTTCGTCGTTAGTCGTTATTAAAACCAGTGTCGAGATATTTATTGTTTTGCTGACTGCAAAACTGAGACATTGACAGATCCTTCGGAAATTTCCAGCAGCGACTTGTTTGGCATATGGGGGTGGAGTATCGACTGTGGTTTCTTTCTCTGTTTGCAGAATCAGAAGAAGAAATTAGCATAGATTGCTGTTTATTTTGTCGACTGCATCGAGGTTTGTAGAACGCGGCAAACACGCGTTCACGTTATACAGTGAATTAACAAAACATTTGTCAGCGTAATGAAATCGTTAAATGAGATAGATAAATTAGGGGACGCGGGTGGATGGTGAAACGCGAACATCAGGCTCGCTAAATTGCGAAGGTGGTGTTTCCCTCCTTAAGACCGTTGATTGTTGACCCACTTCCGTGTTCAGAATACATTGTACGGATAGAACCGTGGCTTGTATATTGTACAACTTCCAGCAAGTTCTGTGGGCTGGCTAATGAATTTATCTGCGACATTCGGTACTTTGATGTGTCAGTAATGAAATAGAAATGGGTACGTGTGATTAATTTCTTTGTGTGGTATTAAAAGGTTTGAATGATTAATCACTCAAGTACCAGATGTATTCGATTAAGTTTGAACAATTAGAATTCTTGAGAAAAGACAATTTAAAGTTGCAGAAATTTATGTTCAGGAAATGATAAAGGAGGCAAATTCTGAAGCACAATTTCCTAAATTTCAATTTTGTCGAAAATTTATACAAATTTGGGTAACCATTGAACACGACTCAATAATTCTAATAATCAATAATTTCCTGCTAATGGTAGAGGTATATATGCTCAGAAATGCGGTCGTAATCTGAAACAGCAAGTAGTATTGGTCGGGATATGGCCAGACACGCCATGCGCTTAATATGCAGGCGTTGCACGTACTCTCTATAGCATCTCACACGTACAGTATTTTAGAAACTGCTGCAGGTGGAGATTATTTAGAATAATACAAGCTTCCAAAACATTTATTTATTTTCCACAAATTGCATGGATGGATTTACCATTCACTGTCTTAAGAGAAATTTAAGTACTTAATACTGCTTTCCACAAAACTTCATAAAGATAAATTAGTGAAATGCAGAATATATATGTACCACTTAGGAATGCAGGGAAGATATAAATTAATGGACGTTTTCCACAAACAAAAGAGGTTTGTTGTACTTTCAAACGTGACTGTGTACCCCAAAACTAGGCACTGCAGATTTTGTGGTATCCGTTGGTTAGTAGTATCGTTTAATCATGGTCCATCAGTGCAGCCATGATCTGATTGTAATTCCTGATCGCACACGTGGAATTAATTCAGGTAAATAGTCACGTTTCGTTTGCGGGTTTTACTGACGGAGTACCATAGCGTCGTTTGAATTTCAACTGGGCACTGTTTTCTGCAGTTACATCCCTCGACACGGCAGAATATAGAATTAAATGAAATGATCTTTTAACACCATACACTTATGAATAATTCATTGCGTAAATTTGTGTAAAGTTCGTTAACGCACAGCAACTATAAACAGAACAACTTAAGTCAGACAAACTGGTGACAAACTCAATGTCATTAAAATAATGCCACGAGTGATAAGTTCCCCGTCGCTTCGTACTAAAACTGAAACAGTGACAATTGAATGCAGCAATTTAGGTTAAAGGACCCAATTACTCATATGTTAAGAATTGACTTTGATATTATTCTACAGTTTTTGCACTTATTGACCAAAAGTATGAGTGTTCCTATTTATTTATTATTACTTAATATGTTTGGTTGAAGAAATCATGTTTGCGACTCTCAAACCCTCTATTTTTATTTATAAATTCATTGATTTAAAAAAATATGTTGGGGCTGTGACTGTCACACTTTTACATGTGGTCGATGGAATTACTGACACCCCAATATTATCTAAAATGTTATATTTTGTTATGTTAATAGCTCAAGTATTACAATAATTATAGTATTACTATTAATGTCTTGGTTTCTCCAGTAACGAAGACATCGTATTTTATAAAATTTTTGATCATCTTATCAAAATTAACGAAGAAAAAATTAGGTGCTGTTTTTTGTATCGTATAAATAACAGTTTCAATTGTATGCTCATTTTTTGTTACATATGATTTCGCAAGGTTTATTCGTTATTTTAATTAAAACAGCTCAGGGTGACAGTAATTTAGTCCTTTACTCTAGTCACCAAATTACTTATAAAAATTCTTCTCGCGCAATTTCACGAATCGTTTTACAATACATAATCTCGTAAAATTCTAATATTTGAAAAATTAAAATTCCACGCAGAACCCGTCGGAAGTATTAATATTGCCTTCCGATCATCGGCCATACTCTTGCGAAATTTTCAGCACTACACTGTTTCGATCCACCCGATATTACAGCACGGTTAACGCTCCCTACTATCGAAAGCGAAAACATTTCCGCAGCATTCCACCCCTCGCGGGGGCATAGTAAAGCGCACGTGAAATCAGTCGAGGGTGGTATATCATCGATTCGAGGGCAGAGGATTGTGTACGAACGAGGGAACGGATTATGGTTTTTACGAGGCACGAAAACGCGATAACTTGTCTGTCGCGGAAACCGAAGTGGAAAATGTATTTTCGATTGTGTATCGTGGACCGAATCGTTTGTACGAATGTTGTTTTGCGTGCACAATGAGTCACGGTGGATTTAAGCTTGAAATGTTTTTTTTTTCATTTGCGATTTGTGCACAAGAAATTGTGTTATGCAGCGTGAAATTGTGGATGAGGGCAGTTACGTATGTAGAAATTATATGATTTAAATTCCTTTTACACAATTATATATGTTGTTCTATGTGAAAGATTTAATACAAAATAATGGAGAATAAATGTATATTGATTTTCAAATTGTATTATATAGGGTGATTTCATAGTACTATTGATAATTGGAAGAAATATTTCAAGCAAGTATTTTAAGTGGCTCTTAGTTATAAACCATTCAATCCACCCAAAATCAGTAAGCTTCACTAAATAAATTCAATATTATAGGAAACATGTATTAATTCAAGCAGCTGCATGATTAAATTCTACAATGTAATCTCATTAATCCATATATCCATATGGTCAACGTGTTACACAGTGCCCTCACCGATTTCGGTTAAATTTTACAAAAAATATTACTCCAAAAATTGATTACTCCTCGTAATAATATGTTTAACACTTTATCTTCCACAAGTTTCAAATAAACACTGCCTCGAATAATTAAAATACAAGATCCTTCAGTGACACAGTGTCATCAACATCAAACACTTAAGCATACCTCCGTAATAAATCGACATCATAAACTCACGTATACGTGTGAGTTGCAGATAAAGTATTAACACTCCAACCCCATATTATTAAGCTTTTGCAAAAGTGTCCTTCGTCTCCAGAGTTTCGGTTACCTCCAAAAGTGAGGAATTCTTTCGACGAGGAAGATTTCTTGCCCAAAAAATAAAAGAATGTTGCAGAAAGAAAGAGAAAATATTTCCAATAAAAATTATTGTACCAATACTGTGTAAAAAATTCATAAATTTGGTTAAAAAATAACGGAAAGCTTTTGCAAACGTTTCACATGTGAGAATGTGGTTTCAGTTATTCAGAGGGAACTGATTTATTCATAACAGTTCGAGCCTCTGAGCCAAAATATTTGTATCTCGAACTACCAGGAGATTCGTCGTCGACGCAGGGTAGCGTAAAAATACCCACGTCGTACGTGAAAATGCGTCAAGAAGATCGTTAAATACAACCCCTCAACTGTCGAAGCTGACTGTATTTTACGATGGAAAGATATGGACAATTAAAGTTGTTTCCCTGGAGGGACGTACCGTAAAACGTGCACGCAGAATGCACGTAACTCGGTTTTACGGTTGGCTCAGGGGTCGACGGCTGATGTTATTCGAGCGACAGGAGAGATTATTGTTTTCCCCCGGAACACATCGGCGATAACTTGCGATTTTTCCTGGGCACCTGGGGAAACTTTCAAAAAGCGATTATTCACTGACTGGAGAAGCTTGCTCGAAACTAGAAAGCCGTGTCTATCGGAATAATTCTACCGACGATAAAATACAGTGGAATTTTAGTAAACCAAATTTTAATTGATCCAGGTTTTATATAAATTAAAATTTATATAACGTTCCAAATTGTTCGATAATCCTAGTAACGGTATAGAAAAACACTGTAAATTATCGAAGGGGTCCAATAACAGAGATTCTTTCAAAAGTAACAACGAAACACCAGAAGCTTTTAAAATAATAGACTTCGTTCTAGGAATATTTCTTATTCAACATACGCGACACCGATTCATAATTTCTCGCCATTTCGTCTCGCCTTGCCTCGCGAGTGGTCGAAATACATATATTACAGTATGTACTTTCTGTCCAGGTGAGAAGGGCCACTGATAATTTAGTTTGTCGATACAATTTTAAGAGCATGGTTCAGTTCTTTACTTTCTTTCTTTCCTTCTTTCTGTTCACACATAGAAGCATGGAGCACGGTGCTGCCTACGGCGGGTGCTGGTGATTACTGGGCGTGGGAATACAGTGAGTCACGCTAATTACTAAGCTAAAGCGACCACGTTCATGTGGTCGGCATAGGTAGACGTATCGCTAGTTATCGACCGGTAGATTTCGTAGTTTTCGTTAATGCATTCCCAACGACGCGGCGTAATTCTTGTGCACCTGGACCAGTATCACGAACGTTCCTTGGCAAACGCTCATCCACCTTTGCATTTCGTTTCATATTTCAGTAACACAAGATAATAGCACTTTCGTGACACGATTCGTTTCATTCGAGTCCCTTTTTTGGCTCGTCGCACTCGTCCGAGACACAACTGAAACTATGTTCCGTTTGGTTGTGTCACGAATGTGCTTCACGTGTGGGTAGATCTTTTTGGTAAAAAATGCTGATTGGTCTCTTCGTCTGGTGATGTGAAATGTGATTGATAATACCCTGCCGTGCATAAGGACGCCTGCTGTATTTGCACAAATTGTAATATTTGGGTTAGATTCAATACTTTTCACTGCTTTTATTTTCTGATTTTAATTTAAAATATCAAATAATGTCAAATTTTTGTTTAATAAATTTTTAACATTTTTGATAATTGTTCCGCACCGAGTAGGTGTCCTAAGCAGTGTATATTACAACGTTCACCCCTAAATTTTAAGACAGTTGTGAAATTTACTGTTACGTGAGCCTGTATGACAGATAGAATATATGGTAGAGAATTAAACATGCAGTATCTACAATTCACTTTACAATAAACCGATTTCAAGCAGATGCGTTGGAGATTGTAAAGTATAATATTCTGTACGATTTAAATACATGAATCTGTGTACCACTGGAGCACAGACCAGCAATTTATGGCTTTCAGTTGATTCCAGTGTATTAATAATAACAATGAGAACTGACTCCTCTTCTGCATTCGATCGTTCAATTTTTAACGAGAACAAATCCATTTAAATCTGCTTATTAATACTTTTTAATTGAAACATTTTCCTACTATATGAATATTATTACACGCTTCGTGTATTACGAGATCCATTATCTTTTTGTTGACTGCAACAATTATAATATAATCTTATAATCAGTCGTTTAATCTGCAAAGAGTGTATTTGTATTTGTTACATTGAATAAGTCCGTAAAATCACTGTCCCTGAACATAATAGAATACAGAGACACATATTACATGCTTTACATTAAAAAACACTAAGTAATATTGCATAGTTAATTTATAATCTTCGTCGTGTTTCCTGTAGAAATCACAATGCATCATACCATTTGGTAAAATCTGTAGAATACAACAGTGTTTATTAAGAAAAAATATATGAAATAAAATTACATCGCTTAGGTTGCGTTGGTATATTGCTTTCAAAAATATGCAGCACTATTCCTTACGTCGCGACGAGTAATAAAGAGTCCCCTAATTTTTCTGAGCCATATACGAAAACCTGCTGCAATGTTACTACTGTAGCCAGTGGCTGGTAGAAGTATCGTGCAGAATGATTTAAGGGTGAAAGTAAACTCGTAAGTAACGTTACTTTAAAGTAACGCCGACGGAGAGATTAATCTGCAGACTGCTTGCATTCTCTTCAATCTTAGTTTCCATGAAATACAACGTAGAGTAAGATAAATCACACCTTGTTAGTTTGATTAATTGAACTTCATCGTTGAATGCAGATCCTTGTCAATGAAAATTCTAGATAGTTTATTCCCATTTATCGTAGTTCACTGAATCTTACTATAATTGTTGTACTGTCACTATTTTGTAATAAAATGTTACGATTTTTATTAATTTCGATCGAGGTTTATTTACTTCGTGAACAAAAAAAATTGTAAATGCTTTCTGTTCGTTCCAATAATTTTCCACAGTAGCGATTGGAAATTAATAGTCTTTCAGTTTTAAATGGTAATAGGATGATTGTTTAATAATTATAAGTTCACGAATATCAATCGATTTAAACAAAGGCAACATGAATTTAAGTTGTCAAACTTGACACAATGATATGATCGACGCAGTTCCACTAAATGGAGGGGTTTATTTTTCAACCTTTTTCACTAAGCATCAATTTATATTATGTTTAAACAACACCTAATTAACTACTTATGCACGATCTTGCTCTATAACTTATTTCACTAACCCATTTGTATCCATCACAACTGCAAGAGCTTCATTATGTCCAATTAACGTGAATATATTATGCTCCTAAATCTCTCTTGACTTTCCATTTTTCTCTTCTCCTTTCAAAATCAAAGCGACCACTCCGAAATACCTTAAACCATTCTCGCCAACATATTCAGTAATCCCATACTCACACAACCAACACTCCTCAAAACCCTCGACACTCCAATCCATTCACAAACCTCGCCACCCCAAAACAACCCTCAAAGCAGAATCGCCATAAAAGCTCAACCATCCTCAAAATCCCAACAAACTTGTAACTCAACTTAACACCTCGTTCTACCCGAGTACTCAAAGGTGCACAACAAGCATAAAAAACAAAACAGAAAGGAGAGGGAGCAGCTGCCACAAAACCGTAAGCTCTCTTCGCCCGACGCACGCTTTGATCCCTTTCACTTCGCCACTTTTTTCCCCCGCCAACGAAAAAATCGAGCGAACGGGAGGGGTGTCGCTTGCGTCGCGCGTAAACGCGCTGTTCCAGGGCGCGAGAATAGGTTGCACGAGCGTGATTCCGCGAGGGACCAGTGGCGAAACGAAAAAAGGAAGAAGGAACGCCGAGAGAGGGTAGCAAAAAAGGAGAGAGAAAATAGGGAATACGTTTGGGTGGGGGATTGCTGGAAATAGTTGGAAACGCAGCTTTGCTAGTGGCGAGGGGTAGTTTGAGTGGACGGGGGGCAGCGGAGGGGCGGGAGAGGGTTAAAGTTCCTCCGCGGCCGCTAGAACGTAATATTCTCTCCGCTCGGGATTTATGCCGCAGTGGCGGTTCGTAGGGAGAGGAGGGGAGGGGGTGGAGAAATTGCGGCGATGGGAGGGTGGTTGGCTGGTACTCTCGACTACGCCAGGAGGGTATGCTCGTAGATTATAAACGGTCGTTTTGTTGCGTTGTTAGCAGATGTCTGACGCGAGCACCGCCACCAGCGTGGCTGTCTTTGGCCGGTGGATAGGGGGTTGGGCGGACGGTCACTAATTAAGTTTTTCACGCAGAAATTCGAGGGGCGGGTCGGCTGGAATTCCGTGTGGCGTGGCTCGATGAAAAATCGACGAGAACGGTGGGTTTCCGCCGCGGGGAAGTATCAGGCCGTAAAACGCGAGCCGCGCTCAGATGTTAACTGCAGATAATTAAAATCGCTCTCTTATGTAAATGCTCGCTTTTTATGGAAATTAAGCAGGTCCCTAAGTGCCTTGAGTTTCGTTGCTGGACGGGAGGGACTTTGCGATGAATTGGAAAAACGTTTTGGCATTCGCGGAGTATTAAAAGGTGGTGTTTTGTTTTAAATTATTTATTACTTATAATTTTGTCTTTTGTTTCAGTATTAACGTTGAATTATGTAAAATATCGTATGGGTGAGCAACTCTTTCAGATACTTAATTGAGTATCTATAGATTGATGGCTGTAAGTAATGAAAGTATGGTTACTGTTTCTTGTCAGAATTGTGGCCATAGTTTATAATTATTTCTATCACTTACAAGGGTAGTTCTGCGAAGGAAACGAGGCTACATATTGGATATGTTTGATTTCAATTTTATTGTGGCCGTAGAATTTGCATGGGAAAAATGATTTCGGTCGTCAATGCAAGAATTACTTAATGCTAGTCTGGTGTAACCAATAGTCAGGCTGGAAATGCACTGATACCTCGGGGGCATGCAAATTAACGACTAAACACCGTGTTGACGCAGACCTGCTATTGATACGAAGGGCTTGGGTTGACCTAACCTTGCCTAAATAGCCACATCGACATACATTTAGTTTACACCAGTGGTGACCCTCCGATTAGCCCTCGCTTTGGTGGAGTTGCCGCACGGAATCTTCCCCCTATAATGTGCTTCGCTCTGTATAGTCACTCATGGTGTCTTCTCCATCCCTCGAGTACCGAATCGAACCATTTCATTAATCTCTTTCTCGTAGTCCAAAATACACGTACGCGTGCACACCAATGAGTCTATCGATAATATAATCTATGTTATTTCAGTCATTTTTAATGTCACATGAAAATATGTCAGATACAAAGCGTTCTTCTTTAATTATTTCCTAAATACAGTTTACTTAACTTTTTATATAAACTTTGAATGATTAATTTCTGTAAAATGCTAGAATTGGCATCACGACACTCTAATCGATAGTGGGGCTGTAGCGAATATTCGAATAATCTATGTAGACGAATATTCGAATATTGGAGGTGATGAATATATAGAGGTGATGATCGAATATATAATAAATTTAGAGAAATAACGTTACAGTAACGGAGGAAGAAATATAAATATTATAGTTTCTGAAAATCGTTTATTAATCGTTTTACCTTCCTACAAAAAAAATCGAATATTCGTATTTGAAATTATTCGAATAATTACATCTCTAATCAATACTACTTCCTGCAGGATTTACAAAGTGAAGTTTACCACCTCGACAAATATTCTTCTTCATGTCCGACTTATGCCATACACATTTCCCTTTTCCTACGTTCCCAAGTCCATCAACGCCCCTAACCCCCCTCTCCGCCATAACATCAGAGGCAACAACATCCTCAGTTGTCCTCCACAACACCCACACTTTACCAAACCGTGCACCTAATACCCATAACAACCTAGAATAACAACTTCTCGCCCGCCAACGAGTCTCTCCTCACCAACCACATCGACGAACATTCCACAAGCTATCACCACCTCCAACTAACGAACAACAGCCGCAGCATTGATCGAAACATCATAAACACCGAATACAAATCACCGCACGAATCCCTGCGGAGGGGCTGATCGCGTTCAGAAACGGAGCGATTCATACATTTTAACAAGCCCCTCGTCTCGAAATCGAGTGGGCCGCCAAATCATAAATTCAATTGGGCCGCGGGGGGTCCTGTGCGCACTTGACGGGGTTTTGCACGCGAGATTAACCACTTACTTATCGCGCTACCATCGCTCTCCCCCTCCGTGCGCGTTGTCCTGGGCAAAAAGACATGCACCCTAACGATCGGAGGGAAACGGGCGCCGGTAACCGACAATAGCTCCCAGCACCGAGCCAGAGGAAGCACGACGGCCATTCTGTCGTCACTTCGCGGCTCACCTACCACCGTGGGTGACTGATGGTGCAACGCCTTCTGTCAGCCAGGTCTGTCTGTCGACTCCATCGAATTGCAAGGGGAAACGGAATGCCCGAGCGAAGGGTTGATGCGTGATATCGCTTGAGAAATGAACGCCGAGGGTGGAACGCTCTGATGAATTTATATAGGGTGTTTTACGGCTGCGGATGCGAATTTCAGTGGGCAATAGAGTTGATAAAAAGGGGGACTTAATGGGATAGTGAATGTTAGTCCGCAGGGTAATTGGGGCGTTCGTGGTTGTTGAAGTATTTTGCTTCCTGATGTAAATAGGATTTTATTTGAACGGTTATAAGGGGAAGTTAAAGGAAATGGGTGCAATTTGGGGAAACAGTGAGGAATATGGATTGAAAAGGGAAATAGGTTGCGTCGATTATTGAGATGAATGTATCGAAATGGAATACATTTCTGTGAGGTATATTTACACTGGAGAATTAATTCAATGGATTCCGTAATAAACACTGCCTTTATTTATTGCACAACTCTTCAGCTCGTATTTGCTTCGTTGCAAAAACTTTGCTACACTCGATACAGTAAACAATATATTTGCTGTTCCACTTCTTTTTTCATATTGAGTGAAAAAAAAGGTACCAAAAACAAGTGTTCAATAATACACATATGTATATAGCAATTACCGAAGAAAGAATTACAATCGTCTGCAGAAACCATTCGCGAAGTGTATCGATCGATAATTAAAAGAGGAAGCCAGAGTAACGAGCAATAACTTGAAAATTCCCCGCGATTCGTTTTCCATCGATCAACGCACTGCAGTGCCAACGTATTTTTAGATATATTGCCGCGTGCGTATGGATTTTTCCATTATGTATGCAAAGCAAAACGCGGTAATACATGATGCTGTAATTAAAGCTGCAAAGGCACGAGAATTTACGTATCGGTAAACAAAATTGCGAACAATTACGTGTAATTACACATACGCTTTCATTAACTTATTCCACGCACGCCATTCGGGCATAGATCATAGAAGAAAATGTCACTGCTAAATTTATCTTAATTAGCTCCCTCAAAAATTACAGTCCAGAAACCCAAACAAAATGTCAAGCACACTAGCGCCTACAAAACAGATCATTATCTGCGATTCAATTATCACGCATCAAAACGCAACACAGGATCATCGCGCACACGCAACGAAGACCTCCCCAAAGCAATTAGCGTAGGTATAACAAGTAGAAAATCTGCACAAAACACGCCTTAATGAGATTAACGACCGAGAAGGAAGGAGCCGTCGCGCAAACAACAAATTACCCAGAATAATTATCAAAGAAGCGGTAATCGAGGCTTGAGAGTAAAGAGGGGAACCACCCAATGAACGGAGCTTCAAAGGGTAACGATCTCTCCCGATGCTTCTAAACCATCTCAAAGGACACTTTCTGACGTCTTGCGGCTGGTAGAGCAGCCAAAGCTACCGTATTAGCATGTATATTGCGTCACGTCGACGCGACACGTGAGGACATCCCTTACCGGAAACTAAGGATGGACCCGGGTGGCCCAGGTCGCCGTTTCACTACCTCAGACGGAGGATGCTAGAAGCACCAGGACACTTTCTCGCGGACTCGGATTCTCTAACTGAAAAGGAACTTCATTTGTCCCGGGGAAAAGCTTCCGCTCGTTCTCCGCCATGAATTCCGACCTTGAGGAACACCGGCGAGGAGGGCGTGGGTTTTTCGGTGTTCGCCGTGGACAAGAGAGCACTCTGTTTGGGCTATTCCCACGGGAAATGCAGAAACTGGACGTTTCGGATCGTTTCAGTATATTACGCTGCTTGGAAGTTAGTCGCGTTTGGGTCTAAACTCTAAAGTACTACTGTTTTGTTATGGGGGATTAATAACCGTTTTAGTGGGGCCAGTAAGCTTTGGACGGCTGTAGAATGGAAAGCTGGGAGACGTTTTAATGGTTTCATAGTCTGCAGAGATCTTGATAGGGTGATGGCAAAGTTCATTGTATAGCTTCGTTTAGTGGGGGTATTTAAGAGATTTTAAGTTTGTTGATGAGAAGGGGATTGTGTCTAGTAGTCTAAGTGACTAGAGTTTTTATTATTGTAATGTGCGAGCAGAAGAGTCCTGTCAGTAACCTGTCACTTTAATTGGGATCTTTACTTAATTTGTTTGAATAAATTACAGTAAAACCAGGTTTAATCTAAAACTACTTATACTATCTCCATGCCAGTATGTTCGAAACAAAGCTCAATAATCATCACAATATTGCTAAATCAACAGAAACTCGTGGCTCGTATAATGTGGAGTAAAGCGAAGAGATTTTTCTGGTTTAGATAAAACTGGAATCCGCAACGAACAGTCACATTGTGAATTTATGTTGCGGGGCGGCGTATTCTACGACATATCGGTCGAATCTGGAACTCGTCTTAGAGCGTTCCTCGCAGTTACTCGGGGCATGAATGGGAGGAACTCGCAGAGAAGCAGTGCACCGAGACAGAACCAAGGACATTCAGGCGACGATTCAACGGAAAATGCCACCGAGGACCCCCCTCAGCAGGATCCACGGATCTTTGGCTGTGCAGGAAAACTTGCCCGCTGGAACTCCGCGATTCGTATTCATTCGGCACGATCGAGATCTCGCCGATTCATATCGATCGAGGAACGCATATTCGGCTTCCACTGAGTCCCTTTGTGCACCCGTGGAGATTCATTCCCCTGACGAAGGCCCTTTGGCGATTCGGGGCTCGCAGTTAGCAAAAGGCCTTTGGAAACGAAGGGAATGCTGATTGAGAAGGATATACTGGGGCATACATACGTCGTACTAATGCTAATTGGTTGGAATATTTTAATGGATTGGTGGCTATTGTCGGTCGAATATTAGCTGGTTTATTTTCTTGGCGAGATGTTGATTGAGGAGATGGGGATTGGAAATGTTTGAGATGAGGATATTAGGAACGAGGATAGGAAAGGATACCTAATATGTATTTATCTTTGAGTTGCATGGGACTGTTTGGAAAAGGTCAGAGGTAAAATTTATGTACTTTGAAACTTCTGTTATTATGTAGTCATGGTGAATTTTGAATAATTAGTGAGATATGGAAGAACCGTAAAGCTGAAGTGATGAGTATTGGTTCTGTGGAAGTAGTTTTACGTGACATTAATCACTGTAATATTAGGAGAAGATTTTTTTAGACTTCTGGTAGTTAGAAACTCATAACAATTTTCGTGGGATACTGGTATAATTCTTTTTTGGAAGGCATGGCTAATTTCAGAGGTGATACATAAAAGGTCAGTTCTTATATATGAGAGTGAATCATTGAAATAGATAGTAACTCAAATTGTCGAGGAAAATAATTCTGACGAAAACAGTGAATTATCGGTTCACTGTTTTCGTCAGAATTCTTCAACTAGATACTCCGTTACTTATAAATAATATATTACTAGGTTCAATTTAAATTTCCCAATCTTTTTCATCGCAAGAAATGGCACACCGAGTTTGCTGATGTAAAAGATTAATCTATCGGCCATTAATTGCTCGTGTCTAATCTTCGGAAACGAATGCTCCAGTCCGATAGAAGAATTATTCCATTAGCGAACGTGAAAGCACGTATCGGGGCTAATGGTAACTGCATGGCGTAATTACAGCTACTTACTTAATGACTGTAATTACCTGATACCGATTAAAACGCGGTTCTCATGCATGAGTAACGAGGCGTAAGAAATTATTGGCAAATAGCCTCGCCATTTGATCATGATTTGTTGTTAAAAACTTGAGCAAAAATCCACCATTCGCACAGTGGAGAACATCCAAAAGGCCATTACAGAATGGGAACGAAAACTGAAATCCAAATTTGGGAAAATCTTGTCTCCTCTGAGGTTCGGTATTTTCAGGAAAATTCAACCAACTCTGTTGCTTAATAAATCTTCGCCAAAATCAGTTTCGTCATTTCCCCATCAACCCCCGCGCCTCCAACACAAATGCACATTTAGAATCGCGTCGAGCACCGCACCGTTGCATCGAGACACTTCCGTATGTTCGATTGGCGTTATCAAGCCAACACGTTCCCATTCGTGAAATTCTACGAGAAGAGCCACGAAGGAATCCGCGAATGGGGTTCTCCACTAGCGTCTCGTATCATTCCTACCCGTCCCCTGGGGCAACGCGACCTCTGGTCGAACGACCACCCCCTTTGTCGTCTTCTTCAAGGTTCGTTTCCTCGAACGACGCGCGACATTAAGCGCGCGGAAATATCAGTCGCGTATCTGCGCAACGCGACTTCTCGAACGGAGGAAACGCAGATGCGATCGTTTCTCGACAAAACGCCGGCAGGTCGATAGATACGAGCCTGCCCGAGTAGCTCCTCAGGAAAAGCAGAAGGACCCTCCTCCTCGCCAGTCGCGACAGATAGCGAAAGGCTGTTTACGAGGAGCTGTGAATGCAGATAAGAGCGATTACGGCTAAACGTTTATATCGAATTTGGTTGCGATATTACGCGGGGTTGTACCCTGGCCCCGAGCACCGCCATTCCCAGCAACTGTTTGATAAAGTCCGAAGGGTGAACGATAAATTGGAATCCTTTTAGGGGACTGGGTGGCTCTTGAGAGATAGCTGAGGAAACTGTCCCTTTCCCTGGACCCTTTTCTTGAAACCGAATGCTGTTGACGAATGTTTCCCTGGAATGTTGGTGGAATTTTAGCAAATATTTGGAAAAATATTAATTTGTAGAGCCATTTTTTGGTCTTGTAGATCGAGACTCTAGGTTTTGGAACATAGAGGTTCTGAAAGGACTTGAGAAAGCAAAAGCACACTTTCTATAAGCATAATACTTTCCATAATACTTATTTTAAATCATAAAATATAAATGTAAATAACACTGTGCTTAACAAGTCCACGCCTCCTCAAAGCAAACTTACAAGGAGAATTCGGTTCTCAAGTAAAGCATAATCTGAGATACAGCATAAAAACATTCAGTAATATTTAAATTGCTTGCTACTAATTGGGTCCTCGAAAGTATTACTTCTTTCGCAAGCCGCAGATGATCCGACGAATCCAAAATCTTCCTCTTGCAGCGAGAGTAGAGAGTGGTCGAAGTTTTAATGACGGAAACATGTAATATTTCATGGGATGAAACTTTCCGGCGGAGTCTTATTTTTTCAGAAATTTCGCCCAACTTCTTGCTGGGTTAACGAGTTCTGAAAAAGTTCTTTCCGGTAACGAGATCCCAATGCGAGTCCCCCTTAACCTATACCGAAGTACGCGGGAAAGGGATGGCTCTACATCGGCGCGTATTTCGGGGGACAAATTTCTCCCGCGAGTCGATGTGTTTCTTACGAGATTTCGATTGGATATCCCGGTTTCGGCGGTGAGAACAGCGGGGAGATCAGCTCCGTTGAAAGTACCCCTCGCAATTTGGAGCTCCCTCCGTTTCCTCGGTCGTACGACTCCTAGGATTAACTCGATAATCCTTGGGATGTATGGAGGATACAACAAGTAGGAGGCAGGGAATAAATCGAACGACGTCTTTAGTACACTCTTATCCTCGTGATCCATCGAGATTTATTAAACGGGGTAGGTACACTCTGCGCTCTATACACTTCCTCTCGCGTCGAGGAGCGAGCTTAAGCTTGCAGATAATTTATTTCGCTCCATGCAGAAGTGTTGCGAACTAAATCAGTCAGCGACCAACGGTGCTAGTATTTATTCCGTATCGGGGGAACTACTTTGATTATCGACACCACGCGACTACTTTGTTATAAGAAACTTTTCGTTTGGCTTCGTCCAAGGGAAACCGTTATTGGGGGAAGTTTAGAATGGAAGAAATTCTACTGGATGGTTTGCTGGGGAATTTTATTATTAAACACTTTAGTGAACTAGTTTGTAAGAGTATAGAGGACTTGTAATTACTTCAGGCAGTTGTTTTCACTTCAATAAAATTCTTCATTCAGAAATCATGAGGTTGTCATTTAGAATGTAAATAAAATTTAGGATTTTTTTTGTGGAGAGTTTTACTGAGTTAGAAAATTCTTGAGTTAATTCAGTTTTAGTTTCTTTATTCCACAAATTCTCCAACCAAGTCGTTCATCGTGTAGCATAATTCTTGCATACAATAAATCACAGATTTCATTCAAGAAATAAACACAAATGATATTCCAGTAGATATCTTTAACACCTCCACTGAAACATTTTTAACACTCTTTACAAGTCTCTGAGAAATAAAACAAAAATATCGTACAAAGAAGTTTCATTACTTCTTCTACAAGCAAAACAGCAAAACCTCGCACCGTGGCGCAGCAAAAAAGATCTCAACCCAGAATTATTTAAAAATTTCACCGGGAGGTGTGGAAAAATTCACGACACCACTTCAGAAACACAGATACCCCCAGCAGAGGTTCTAAGTTCGGACCACGGTCCTCCCCCGCCCCCCAAGTCACGAGTTGAAAACAGATGAAAGTTTAAGCGTGTACTAAATATTTATCGAACGGTCGGAATTGTTCGCGCGGAGTTTACAGGAGGAACTGAACATTTAACCGCTCGATGGTCCCTCGCCTAGTGTCAGGTTCCCATTAAGAAATACTTTTCTCTCCGGCACTGCTCCTTCTCCACCTGAAAGCCGAGCAGCAGCAGCTTCCTATTTAAAAGAGGGAAGAGAGGGAGTTTATTCCGGGTGGAAACTTTTTTCCGCGTGGTCGACGGGTGCCGGGACCGGGGAACGTAAGGCGGGGGTAGAAGAAAACGCGCTGAGAAGCACGACTTCCAAGATGAGAAAAGGTCTTCGCCCCTCCCGGGATCTCGTTACTCCCGTCCTCGAAGCTCTTGGAGAGATTACTCGGCTAATCCCGCATGGACGACGACGATGGCGAACGAGGACGTCGCAGATGAGATCGAACGACACAGTTAATGCCACTTTTATCGTCTGCCAGGCCCGTCGGAATTTATTAAAATCTCCCGGTGACTTTTTATACGCGACTATGGCTCGTTATTTTGCGTGATAAAAGCAAAACGCCGACCGTCGGGGGGCACGCCCCCCGCAGGATTTCTCGGGTCGTTTTGTTACATCTCGTCGCATCTTCTCGCGAGGCACCAATGATAACGCTGTTGGGTGGGTAAAGAGGGTTGCGAAGTATCCTCCTTGCTTTTCTACTGCGTGCGATTGATGTTGCGGTTCAATGGGATATGAAATATAGATTACACTGTTCGACAAAATTGAATTTTTTTACTTGTCGCCATCAGTTTTTGAGAAATTAGATTTTGAAAAAAAAACTGCAAATATTCAACTTTGAACATGTATTGTGTCGAAACAGAAATAGTTATTCGGTTGCTTATTTCGTCAAATTATTCTAGGAACCCTCCCGAATACAACGATATAAGTTATTAGTGCATTATGAACATTTAAATTTGTTTAAACAATGATCAAAGGGGAAAGAAAACCTATCTGAAACGGCTATTGAATGTTACAAGATAGCTGTCGAACTCTGTTATTGATAAGTTATTTTATGGAGTGATCTTTGCGCGGGGAGGATCAGAGCAGAATTTGGAAAGTTTTATTCTACCCTTTTTTGAGTCATGTGACGCGGAGTGGGAAAGTGGTTAGTGTTTTCGTTTAAATAATTTGCTCGAGGAATGTGGAGACACGTCATTGTTTTGTGAAGGAGATAGTGAGGAAATTGGGAAACTTTCCATTTAACTGTGGCCTGGTTTTCACTTAAGTCTCACGTTCAACGTGTCCACAGGGCCTTCCACGAATCCAGTCGCATTAATCCTCCACTTGGCAGGGTGAAGTACTTATTCGAGTAAATACTGCAGCTGGATTAATCAGAGATTATCTTGCTGCATAACTGGAAAATGTAAAATTAGATAAAAATAACTGTCAATACACAGTATACTTAACTTTCTGACAAATCAATTTTCTCCCACTACACTATTCAACTATTCATTCTCTCTGTCCTTCAATTCCTACGTTCATATTCCATCGAATTTAGTCACTCCGTAGCTGTGCACTATGTTTAGATGGATTTTTGTTAATTACACTCTCGAACGTATACGCGCTACTTCGTTAACGTTCGAGCTTACTTGGTCATTGTCTTCCAGGGGTGCACAGTGGGTGGGAGTTTAGCCGAGAGATTTACGGTAAAAGGGGAGTGGGTGCGATTGATCGTGAGAGTGCGCCAGGTGCGGAACTACGTGGCACGAGCACCCCCTCCAGAGGAGGGCCACCCATCGCTGACTTCCTAATGAATGGCCGGCGATTAATACGGATTAGTAATGGTGTGTATCGTTCGCTCGTCTGCATAAAGGGCTCTGCGCCCTTAGGTCGTCCATACAGATTTGCCCAGTTAGATGTAATTCAGGCGTGGCGATAAAACAAGACTAAGAACACACTAAAGTATAGAGAAGTTGCGAGGTGAATTAAAAGGTTTAACCCAGTCGTTCTTCCCAATTTGCTTTGTGATATTCTTTTCAAGAGTTTGCTTCTTTTCGAGATTCAATGGTGAAGTCTGTAACTGATTAATGAGAGAGTTATACGCAAGTCTTATTATATTGTGTTTGGAATATTAATAATTGGTATAATAATTGTACAAATACGTGAGTAATATTTTGGATATGCAATGTGTGAAACAAAAAATTTTTATAAATGGGTGCTACTTAGAGGAAGTATAAAAGAATCATTGTAAAAAATGAGAGAGGTGCATCGTTTGGTGTATAAAGAGCCCTGGTGCATCGTAAATTAGCAAAAAAGAATTGTGTCGCAATCCTTAATAGTTCCCACAGGTATAGCTCCAACATTGATAAGCCAACTAAAGTTAGAAAATCAGCACGTATTTATATCAACCCCTACATAATTTATAGCATTTGAGATTAACTATATTTGGAATGCCATAGTTTCGAACGTTGTACACTAGGTCAAATATTTATATTTAAATATAATTTGTCTTTAAACATAATATCAAATATTTATTAAGTACACATATCAATTACAGTATGTACATTGGGTAATGGAGTGAAACATAAACATTGAATTTATTTATATCCAGGTACAGATTAAACTTGACCACGTTACTAATTGCAGTATCACATATATGTATAGTGGCCAACCATGTTTAGGGGAAGGCTTTTTAATGAATCATTTGGTATCCTCGTTTGACAATCTGTATTTGTATAATTTTGGTAATTAAATACCAATGCAAGTGACAAATAGGATCACCTATAATCGAATTCATCTTCATAAATACAATAGTGGTAATAATGATTATGTTCTTATTTCCTTTGAACTATATTATTTATCAATATTACCATTTAGCATCAATACAAATTTACGTACGTGCTATGCCTAATGAACAGTGTCTTGTTTGAGAAGAAAAGAAAAACCCATGTTTCCTTGTAAGAATTCCATCAGACATTATGAAACTCAGCAGGATGATAGAGGATCAATGGCGTACAGACACAAGGATGAAATTAATGATTGCACGAAAGAGGACTTGTGAACAATTTCGGTTATTAATGGCCGAAATTTAAGCACAGCGGAAATAGAACGTTTAGAGCGCGGCAAGATTAATTCGGAGTAATTAATATTCAATTTAGCTGAGCTATTTATATCGGTCATTATCCTCCTTACGGGAAAAACGCGTATTACAGGTTTCCCGGTGAATAGAGCATAATTAATAAAGCTTCATAATGCAATGCATAGCTGCTTTCTCGAGTACAAAGGTACCCGCGTACAACACAGATGACGTAGACGTGGAGATTATTAACCTGCTACCAGTTTCCACCAATATTGCAGGGACACATTGAAAGGGAGGAATGCTAATTACGGTTCACACCGCTTGCTCTTAATAAGTAATGAGAATTCCTATTAGCACATCTGCATTGGGGACTACCTCTGCTAATAAAAAAGTATTCTAATCGGCAGGTTCATCTTGGTAAAATTATTAAAATTTGACCATTCGAGTTATTACTTTGCAAAATTATTACTTTGATTAAATTATTACTTGCAAAATTATTACTTTGAAAGTGGGACGATAAAAATTTCGTTTCAGTAACAGAGACACACGAAGACAGTACACAATAATTTATTTATAACTTAGGAAGATTATAATCTGTTCGAGTAAAATTCTGATTAAAAGTTTAGGTACTCAAATATTCTCTGCTTCCATTGTAGATCTCTTGCTAGTGTTTTAAAGATCGATGATGTGGCTAAGTTTCTTCCAAAAATAAAAGACTTAAAGCTTTTCGACCTACAGTTCCTCTAGCTCATATATAATGCTGACCAACCCAACCAACAGACATTGGAGCATCCAAAAGATCGTTTCCTAAAAAGGTCACAGTTTATTTTAAAAAATCTTTCACAGTATACCCTTTGAACTCTTTGCAAGATGCTATTCCCGCTATTCCACCCTCGCAGCATCATTTGCTCAAGCTGTGTTCGGAACGCTTTTAAAAAATGGTGTCGCAGGAAAACGCTGAATGCCCGTTAAATTGCAAAGTAACGCGGCTGCCAGTTAGCGTAACGTAATTACCATAAAATGGCGGGCCTTCTGGTGGGTGTATTTCGCAAACGCCCTAATTGCACGATATCCGGCAGATTGGTGTGTCGCAGTCGGTTTTGCTCCATTTCGATGGTCATTTGCCGTGCCATCTCGCACTTGCCCAAATCGACCGTTCGATTTCATAGTAATTTCCAACGGCGGACGTAAGTATCGTGCAATTAACGTCTCCCTCCTCGCTCCGCCGTAATCAAGCCGCTTCCGCAGCAATTGAATATCCTGGTTTAATTGATATCGTAACTTTTCGAGGAAACAGCGAACATCCGGCAAAGCAGCATAACTACTTAATAATCCAACTGTCGCCGATCTAATCTCTCCTGCTTCCCTTCACTTCTACACCTAACAAACAAAATTAATTAGAAACACCGGCTAACAGTCGCTACACGTTCCATCGTAAAAGAGCGAATACTGCTTCGCTCAATACTTCCACTGAAACTGTAAACAGGCCATAATACGTCACCATAATTGTGTCAAATTCTAATGAATTCTAACGGCTTCTGTAAACAGTATGTGAAATGTCATCGCGAGATACTATTTAGGGAAACCACTTGCAGCCATTCCTTTCACTAATAGAAGTCTCTGTTTTCTCTAAAACATACTGCTAAGTAGTGACTATTTATTCATTTCTCCTATCTAAAATCCGAAAGTATTAGTCACACAAATACATTAAGGGGATAATCTATTGTGACATGCAATTTTTTCAACTCTTTTCAAGAATGCGTTCCCCTCGAAAACATCTATGCTGCAGCAAACACAAGCAAAGAGGAGGACAGGGGTACGATTAATATTCCCCATAAATCGGATCGGCAGTGAAAGAAACTCGCGGTGAACGCGTCCAAGGAACGACTGTCGAACTTCCTTCATAATTCAAGCCGGCTGCGGTGCATCGAGGGGGTGTTTCACAATTAGTCGAAGCTGGCGGAGCTTTAACGTCGTTTCAGCCCCATCGTCAGCAACCCTTTTCGCTCCAGTTGCGCCGCACGCTGGCGCGCTCCCTGTCAGCTTTGCTCCTCCGGCGAGGAAACGCGAAGGTATCGCGTGCTGAAAAGTTCTCCTCGAGCCGGCTGGCTTGTCTCGACTGCTGTCCAATGAATAGGAGAATCGTGTTAGCGTCAACCGCATGTATTTAATGAGCTTTGCCTCGGTTAATAGCATCGTGTTAAGTCACTTCGACACTCCTGGTACCATCGCTCTCCATCCCGCTTCCCTCGCCGCGCTTCTTTCTCTCGCGTCGCGACATTACGTTCTGATCTACTCTGCTGCTTTGGTTTAGCCTTGCTTTTGTGAGTAGCAGTCATTTTCTGTGTGGGTGTTGGAGGCACAGAATTTGTTGTCAGTGTAGCAGGTGCGACTGGGAGGTTGTAGGAGGACTTTTGAAGCCTCGATTTGTAAGAGTATTAATTGTTATGCTTGGAGAGATTTTGTGTGTAGAAATGGTTGATTGAGCGAATGAGATGGTATCTTCCTTTGGAAGTATTAAATGGGCTTGTTTCAACCTTGATGAACCCAACATTTGCTATTCACTTCGTTGATTTAATATTTTCCAAAGGACCTTTGTGCAAGTTCGTTTCAATTTCACTGCTATTCATGGCTCCTTCACCGAGAAATTCAATTTCCCGTTTCGGATGGAACGTAAACAGAAAAATTTCGCGGGAAAAAAAGTTGGAAACGCGAATTACACACAGGGCGATGAAACGTCTATCAAACTTTCTATCCCGAGCTCCCAATTCGTATTTTACCTGAATTTTACACTTCACATTTCCCGATGTCCGTTTCGAGTTTCGACGTTGCATATCTGTATTCTAATAATATTCCTTAAAAACCAACACAGTTTTTGCATCGCGGAAAATCGATAGCTCTTTACCAAGAATAGTTGAGATACGAAAAGGAAACTTTCGCATCCTGTACTCGAGTTTCATCCGCCACAAGTACGTTAAATAACTTTTCTTCGCGGTCTTCTTCTTTTAAGCCTTATATTATACTATCAAACTGTATATACACCTGGAAGTTTGAAGCGCGGAGTGAATATAACACTGTCTACTGATCTCCATTATTTCCATCCTCCACGCGAAAGTGGTTTCGCTAGTATTTTCAGCTTCTTATAATCAAACCTTACGATACTTCCTTTATTCCAAAGTACCTCTGCCACAAAGCTCGAAGTTGGAATCCCCATATTGCCAGCAAACCAAACTTACACCATTCGTGAAACAGTGCGCACCAAGCACAAACATATCCCATCAAGGACAGAATGAAAGATTAACGCTAAAGTCCTTTGCAAACGACCTGCAAAGAAAAGAGAAATTTACAGGAGACTGGGTTACCCATGGAACATCAAAAGGACATTTCCTCACGTGCATCCTTCAAGCAGTCTGTTCAACGAAGTCGATGCAAACTACTTTTGTTTAATGGAATTAGAAGCTGGCTGTCGTTTCCTTTACACTTTACGTTCCCTGCCCTTTTTCTCTGCGCTGCTTTTCTTCCGAGGACAATTCATTCTCCCTCTTTAGAACGGACAGAAACGAACGAGCTTGAAACCAGGAGGGCAGAAAGAGGATTCCGAGGATTTTACCCTTCGACGTGGCTAATGACACCTCCACGCGTGTCCTCCCTTTGAACGGTGGGAAAAATCGCGTCCATTGCGTGTGTGCTCTCGTCCGTGTCCCTCTCAGACAGGAAACGGAGGCTGCGGAGGGTGATCTTCTGCTGGATGGCCAGGCTTTTCCATCCGTGAAAGTGCCTTTTTTGCGAAGCAGCGAGCGCTACAATCGCAAACAGCTTGGCGATCCTTTTGATACGCGTGCACTGCTTTCGTGGAGATTGAAGTGACGGCTAGGGGGAGTTGAAACTGTTGAAAGTGAGCAATGCTACGTCATTAAGTGGAATACTTCGAGAAAGGGGGAATATCTTCAGATATACCGGTGATATTGATATGCGATAGGTGATGGATGACTATCTTGATTAATTATTAATACTTGTCTCGTGTAATTTGATGTGTTACGTAGAGTAAGGACTGTATCAAATACTAATGACTTTTAAAATAATCGATGTTATCAGGTATGGGGATAGTGTTGCGTGTCATGGTGCCATTTGCACTCTTTCCTTTCATTATGACCAGCAAAAACCACCAGGCGAAAGATAAGCAATTATTTTCACTGCCTTGTGTACTGCACCCCACAACTCATTTCCACGAACTTCTATTATTGATCGTATGATAAAAACGGCCAGACATGACAGGCGTGAGTCTGCCGCCAAGCCAGGGAGAGGTTTTCAGGTGTCCGCCTCTCACTGCTTCGGATTTCAGATATGTTTTAGAAAATTGAAAAATAACAAATACGTGTTTTTTATTGTTTTGGAACGTTTGCATATTTAGGGGTGAAAATACTCCTCAAGATTCGTAAGAAGAGGTTCAAAAATTCTTATTTTTAGTTTGTTATATATTTTTTTAAACTAATAGGAACTTTTGTACCTCTTCTTACGAACTTTGACCGAATCTTCGCAATGATAATCCTACAATCAAAAATCAAAAGAACATCCAGCCATGGAACTCGCCTTAATCAAATTATCCCTCGCAAGTGGCCCGAAAATCGTTGCCACTGTTACGTCGACCGGCGCGCAGTGGCATCCCTCTCCCCCGCACGAATTGGCGGATGATTTGCGGTGGTAATGAACATTTCAATCGGCGAGTCGGTGCATTCAACCCCGGAGCGTCGCGATTTGGCGCGGCGCCAAAGCCATTAAAGCTCGTCTTATAGCCTTTTTGCCTGGCCTTGCCTCGCTGCACTTTTGTTTGGCCGCATGATAACAATGGGACGATGGAAAATAATGAGAGAGGTCTCGCCCCGGCGTGCACTCGCCGCGGACGCGAGATCAGACGTCTCGAGACTGAATTAAAAACCTTGAGTGTATTAAAACAAAGAAGGTGGAAGAGGCGAGAGAGCGGGAGGCTCATCTTGCTCGTTGCTTTTAATTAAGTCGAAACTGATGCCAACGCGTCACCGTCCGTGCGCTTTATTAATTTCGAGTCGCGGGGACGCTTCCATCTGGATTTCCGTTAGCAGTAAACGTTTGAAAGGGCTTCTCCTGTCGCTCTGCGCGGGGTCCATTAAATTATTCGAGACAGGGTTTGTGCTATTCGAGATTGAATTTGTGCAGATAAAGCACCCGAACACGTGGGGTCTCTATTTTCTGAAATGGAAAGAGAAAGTACGACGCGTTTGGAGATTCAACGGTCTATATTCGCTTATAGGTGAAAGGTTACAGAAATGGTGTTCTATTCAGAGGGTTCGTTGGATTTTTCCGTGGACTACAGTGCCGCAGACGTACTTTGTTTGAAACTTGAAGCATGTTGCATTTGAGTAATGTCGTCCAATAATTCACAAATTTTTGACAAAGGAGTTTATTGAAGGGGGATGTTTACAGTGCTATATATGTGTGGCAACGTAAAGTAGTTTGCGATTATTTGAAATGTAACGAGTGAATATGAAAACGTAAATTTGATATTTAGGTTACCTGGCTTGAAAGTTGCACACTCCCACGACGCACCGATTATTCCGACTATCTTTTAAAGTCACGTGCGTATGCATACTTTCGCATATAGTTTGCAATATTTTACACGTTGCGTTTAAAACTTATCAACTACAGTTTCGTCACGTACGTCTGTTATTTACACGGTGCAATGATTGCGGTTTATCTGCGAGCTGAACGTGACTCGGACAATTCTTTTTGTTGCAGATAAAGCGCCCTCCGAGGCCTCGTTTAGGGGAACAGAGTACCTCACGATAGATCTGAGCAAAAGTGATCCTGTTCTGAGCACGGAGGAATCCATCAGCTTGCATTTCAAAACGAGACAGCCGAATGGACTTCTGTTTTATTCAGGTAAGTTTACTATCAAGTTCATTTCTGTTAGTACGATGTGGTATTCTTCTATGCATTAGCGACATTAAGTCAAATTCCAAAAGCATTTTCATACGCAAGGATATTTCATTAGAAGCTTCAGCTCCCCTCCTTTCTCCAATTCAAATTGAAAATTAGCCAAATTAAATCTCTAAAGATTGCCATTTAAATACATGGTGATTGCAATTTGTAATTAGCTCACATCTACAGATGTAACATTTGTGGTGTCACAAGTTGTTTTGTTTTGGAGAAAAAGAATGTGTAGGTTCAATGGCGAGTAGTTCTGATGAATTGTTCCAATTTCATTACCTAACCTTATCAAGATTTCAATCATTTGGAATTTTCAATGGAAAGCTTCAGGCACTCGATTAGCATATTAATTCCTTTCATAGAAAAAGCCAGCTGATTCTTCAGTTCATGACACTTCTGTTGAAACAGAATTCGATTACAAATAGCATCGCCCAAAAGAAGGTCTCCTTGTAAATTCTTGGTGGTAGATAAAACCTTTTTCTATAATTCGGTCGCCTAAATTTCTGCCTTGGCCTGCCTCCGTGAATTTTGTTCGCCGTACGTCGAAAGCTTCTGCGGCTTCTCGTATAAATTAAATAAACATGGGACTGCCGAAATATTCGCGTTGGTCGCATTGCAGTCGCTGCTTCTTACAGCCTCTCAGGCTTCTATGCAACATGAACGCGCACAGGATAAAAAGTGAATGCGACCCCGTACTACGTAAATTGCTTTAAGACTGCAGATGGGTCGGCTTTCCCCGAGGTCCACCGAATCGTACCTCCAGCAAAGGGGAATTTCGTTTTTCAACGTAACTAAAGCGTCATTGTGAAATTGAAACGTGTCTGTGATGATAAATTCAAGGAAACCATCAGCTGTTGAAACCTTATAAATGAAATTAGAATAAAATTGAAGAAAAGGGAAAGAACATAATTAATAAATATAATTCGTAGCTTGAATGAAGTATACATTCAAAAAAAATCAACGTAATTATCAATGTTCTTGGATGGTTTAACAATTTAACCACTCTGCATTTCTTACACCAATCGAGGTGCTAGATAATCTTCGAAATTCGTGTAGCATAATGTATGAATAATAGAAACACAGTCATCCTAACATGTTTGAAGCCATTCGTGAGCAACTAATGCAAGTTTCTGAAGGCATCGCGTAATATATTAGCAGGAGTTTACTGTCGCTCCTGCTTCAAGTGCAAGAGCAATCCGATTGGTTGTATCGTTGCAACTGTGCAAGAGAATCCCCTTCAATGTAGGAGTATTGTTTGAGAGGACCATTGTCTGTTCGTGTCCCTTCAAAAGGTAGCCAGAAACTCGTGATTTACTCCGTGAAATTCTAGTCCTCCTTGGAGGAGGAACTTCTCTGAGTGGTTAAATCCTTCAAGCACTGTGCCTTTGTTCTCTAGCACGCTCTAACTGCTGATCGTTAATGCCACCCTTATGTTTATTTGATTCATTGCTGTGTAAGATTAAAGAGAAACGTCGGTGGAATATTAAGGCACGAGGGGAAACCGTGTTAGGAGGGGACGAGTTATTAGTAGAAACTTGAACGTTTATTAAGTAACTGCTGGCTCGACATTTTTTCTAATTACACTGAGTTTTTCGTTGTAGAGTATTTGGAGAGGGAAAGGAAACTCATGTAGAATAATTCTTAATTTTCTTAGTGTTATCTAATATTTATTATACATACGTAACTTGTAGTAATTTAGTGCTACTATTTGCTGTTGTAAAATAGTATATACGAACTTAATTTTATTATTCTCTGCTTTATTATTCTGCTTAGGTATATATGAAATTGTCTATTTGAATGATTATATCGCTTATTGCGCTGTTGAATACTTTAAATGCTTAAATATACTGTGTAGCGATTGTGTCTTTAATTCATATAATAGTATATTAAATTAATTAGACAGTATTGAATAAGGGAAAGTATTTCTATCATTCTTGAATACTTGTTTGGTTTTTCTTAATTGTCTTAACAGTTAATTACCTCTTTAAAAATTGAAACTATTCGTCGATTTCATAAAATTAATAAATTCTGTAAAAGTAGATCTTCAAAGTAATCGATTAAACTGAATATAATTAATGGTTTCTCGCGTCCAATTAATCCAATTAATACAAGGAATGTTTGATACATTCCTCAGTCATTCTTCCATCGTTTTTCCTCATCACACTTTTTAATCCATATCCAGATACTCGACTACACCTTACTGTATTTATAGTAAACTTTGATATTGCATTTTTATCCAAAACAACCACACTACGAATTACGTAATCCTCCAATAAACCATGGATGATTCACGTCTGTCAAATTCTACTAGTGCCACTTATACTTTGTGGCTAATATCTCAGTTTCCCCATCCGATAATTAACACCGCGGGGTTCGCTGTTGCTGGCTTCGTATTAACGTCACTCCCAAAGGAATCCTCTCTGATAACGTATCGACTTCCTCGACGATTGAGTTTCGTTCCAGACGGTGGACTCGAATCGGCAGATATATTATCTCACACATTATATTCCAGGGCTCATTATCGGTCCACAGTCGAGAAGTAATAGGGAATAAATGCGATCTCGCGACTGCTAGAGGCTCGAGAAATATCTAGTAATTACTAACTACGATCGAGCGCAGTACGTTGCTATGTAATCTTTTTTATTGTAAATGAGGTGGATAGTGCTAGCCTCGGACGATTAAATGATCAATTTACATACCAGAAGTTCATTTTTGAATGATAAAGGAACGGTTGCACAATTAGAAATTAGTTTCATTTTATCTTTGACATACAAGATGATTTGAATAATTAAAAAAAAGAGGACATTTTCCACCCCATGTCACACAAAAATTCTAAAAGGATCAAAAAGCTCACGCAATACGTCCTTCCGCCATATTTCTCGTTCTTGCCTCCCATAGCCCGCCCATTTTTCATCAAAGAAAAACTTCTCTTTACGACGGGATAAACAAACAAAATTCCCCTCTACCCACAGGAAGTACCATTTTTCCCTCGCGGCGTCGCGTCACGGCTCCACCAGAATGTAACACGGTGCACGACCCTGCCCCTCGAACGGCTCAAAGTTGCGAAACAAGCGGGCTCCCGCGAACCGTACCAGCGAACCCTAAAAATTTCGTGCTCGAAACAGTTTCGACGCAGGCATATTTAACGAACATGGAACAATGCGCGGGAGTAGCCTCGCGACGGGGTCACGAGCTTAAACTGGCGAAACTGCCTGAAACGTAACGGTCGGATGAGAGATGCAAGTAGGACGGGGTGAAAAAAAAATGGGGTGGTAGCGATGGTTGGGTCAGGATGCAGCTTCTGGGCGAGCGTGTACGCGGGCGAACTCGCGTGAACGAAGCCAACAGAGAGCGAGGCTGGCCATTACGCAGAGAATTTATACGAGTCGATGGAGAGAGCGGTTCGTTTATATTTCTCCAGCATCCTGCCCTCTCGTTTCAGTTGCAGGTCCTACCTAGAACCTTGAAATTTCTTGCTTTCGTTGCCTCCCGGCAGGTCTCGTTGGCCCTTAATTGACTTGGACGATCGGTTCGTTTCCAATCGTTAGTGTAGGAGAGTATTGCAGAAGGTGATTGATCTTGAAGGAGGGTTTTAAACGGGGTTGCTTTACAGCGCTTGGAATGAAGAAACTATATTTGTTGGACACTTTTTCAGCGAATGTTTTATTTCTAATTGTTACAAGTTCTTGTTCGCACGTGTATCTTAAGAAAATTCTTAATAAACAGAAGCAAATATATCCCTTTTACATAGCCAGTGAAGTGTTAAATTACTGTTACGATTCTATGACACTCGATGGAGATTTTGTGCTACGTTTTCTGAACTTTGTTTATATTTTTATGAAATAGGACGCTGGGAAGTTCTTTATAAGTGAAACTGCGAACTCAGGTTACCTTCTCCAAAGCTAAACAGAAATTAACACCTGTAGACTGCTTACGTCTGACCATACTCGCATACTACTACTTGCGCATATCCTATCTCCTTTCTGAAGCCTCCACTTGTCTCCACCACATTAACTTTCGATTTCCTACAAATGAAATTCCCAATTCACTTCTCATATCCGCCCTCCTTCACTTCTATATCTTCATTTCCTCCTTCCCCTAACATCCACACATCAAGAACTTCACCATTCCTCGCCCAAGAATGAATACTTTCCACACTGCCAGCATTGACATCTCATAAATACTAAATTCACCCCTAGGAAACCAAGATTTACCAAAAGACTACCGTCCCAAAGCCCCTGAAACACGACCAACGTCACCTGAAAAAGCGTTCGTATCGCAAGCTTCCCTGAAGTTTGAAAGTTATCTTTCGCACGTGTCCCGTGATCTGGAGGAACAAAAATCCGCGTCGAGAACAGGAAAGGACAGCGTGGGTCCTGCAAAAATGTGCATAATTTAAACGGGTGACCATAGGTATGGCTTATCTAGCGAACAAATGAGCGACCAGGGGCCGGTACTGCGGAGGCAACAGAGACGCAACGCAGAAAAGTAGAACGTGCACTTCGTGTGTGTGTATGTGTCCGCGCTGCAGCATTGCGGATCGCGGCCTTGACGCGCGTATAGGTTTCGAGTTCACAGTGCTGCAGCCTCTTCCTTCTCTCCTTCGCCCCTACTTTACCCCGCGATGCAGCTGCACTAGGTGTCTCGTTTCCCTCCTCGCGATTTTTATCGCCCACTGTTTATTATCTTTTATATTAATCTGGCCTTGGCTGGCTCGACCATCGTATTCGCTATTGCAAACGCTGGCCTTCTATCGCATTAGGATGATCACCATAAAGATCCTAGCTGAGGTTGAAACTGGGATTTTTATCTGTCAGGTTCTCCTGTTTCTCTTGTTTCGTGTTTCATGATAAGTTACTACCACTGTAGCGTACTTTGGTTGCCTGAGGATGTAGGAAGAGTCTCACGTGTTGCTTTCGAGATGAGTCTCACTCGAGGATGAGTATTTTTGATGAGTAGGTAATTCTGTGTGATGGTGAGGATCAATCTTGAGCTTTCAGTGATTTTGTTTTTTTATTGTTTGTTCAGGGGTATTTGAACTTAGAAGGTTTGGCATGGAAATTTGTTGGAGGTTAGACGGTTTGGAAGAAAACGTTAGTTTCAGGTAAAATTGAGAAGAAACTTAGGGGATGAAGGTGTGAATGGAACAGGGTGTCTTGTTTACTATATAGGGACAGTTTAGGGAATTTTAGTGAAATGTTATGGCACTTAACTTCAACTAGAAATATTGTTGAACTCTCTTTGATCGTCATTCAACTCAAAGAATCGTCATATTTCGTTAAATATACCTTTCATTTTTTAAGTACTTTTAGGCACATTTCCATTTAGCTCCATCTTCATCTGTACCGCAATAACGAATTATCTTTGAACCCATATTGATGCGAACTTTTTTGTTCAAACAGGCGATGGACGCAATCGGGCTACCTGCCCAACTGGTAACTAAAAGCTTATATATAATTAGTTATTAATACTTCATATCAACATCGATGATTTTGGTTTCATTATTGTATGCGAATTCCAACTACTTACCCAACAAACTAACTTATATTTTCCACTTTTTAACTCAACTCTGTGCCATGTTGTCATCGATTTTATCCTACCTACAATCATAATCTCTACCATCGAGTTATTTAGTATGTGTCGTACTAAATATCTCCGTATTCTTTTCGAAAAAGAGATGAATATTGAACACATTGTCTCCAAGAATAAATATGCATTTAATCCATGTTGCAACGATTGTTGCACTCAACCTGCATCCTTATCTCCGCGAACACACACACCCCAGCTGTATCTTGGTAGTTCTACGTTTTTCTCGCTATTCTATTTGGCCCTTGCATTTGAAGGCTTGGTGTGCCAAGGATTACCATAAATGAATAAACGCTGAATTTTAACGGCAGTGCACCAATCGTCCCGTCGACGTCGACGTGCCAGCTTTCGTTGTTCCGCGATGAAGCTTTACACCCCCCCTCGAATTTCAATTCCCCTCGCTTTTCGCTTTACACCGTCGCGTTGTTATTCTCAGAGAAAGAATTCGGTGAAAATTGAACGGTGGAAAAAAAATTACGGGTTCCTACGTTACTAAGTGATTCAAATTCTGAGGTATAAAAGATTACTAAGTTGATTACAATCAGCTAGAATGATTATTGGTGACTCGTTACGTCTAGAGAGTTTAGTAGTCCAAACTTAATATCTTCTTTAATATTCTATTATTCGCTACAGTGCTGAGAAAAACATACAATGTTGAATAGTTAAAGAATTCTGTTTTTTGCTCTTCCTCGTGGTTCCGATACCTTCGTACATTCACTGTTCGATAGTATTGTTTACTCATCACAATGCACGGCTTCTCGTTCTTTGTCTCACTGCTCATACATAAAAATGATATGAGAACAAATAGAGGAATGTATAGTGCGTGCAGGGTCTATGAATTTTAATGTGTCGAACGAGGGACATGTTTTTACGATATTGAGAAACGAGAATCCTTGTAATCTGAGGTATTTTTCTTAGTTGATGAATTTCTTTCGCTCCTATTCTCTTTAATTTATTCAAAGATATAAATATTTTACTAATTCTTACAGAATATTCCTTACATTCGATAATTCCTTTAACATCTCTGTACATGTTAATTTACTACTCATCTCGTCAATCCTTATCTATAATTTAGGCCATTAGAAATCAGAAAACTTATGCGATCAAGGGCTTAATCGCAAGTAAATTTCAAAATACATAGACAATATGAAAAGAAAGAATCAAGAATATATCTATGCGGAAGAAAATTGGTTGTGCTTTAGAATTAAAATATCGAAATGAAGAAATAATTAAGAGACCTTTATGATAACACTAGTTTTTACTGTTACTTGCAGTGTTACTAAGCAACTTTTGAGATAACAGTAATAGTAGCAGTATGCCTCTAATATATTTACACATATGTATGTAGTATATTGAAAATTTTCCCAGGGTTTTTAATTTAATACTATTTTTATTTTCTAAAGAAATATTTTTCACACTCATTCTACATAGGAGAAACATAGTAAATTTTATAGTAATAGGTATGGAATAACGGTATGTATATTTATTCTATTCATTTTATTAAATATTCCGAAGAACAATGTAATATTTACACAGCTCAGGTAGCCGCACCGTCCCTCCCCTCTCTTCATAGAAACTTCGAAAGCATTTAGTTGAGCGTGTTTTTATTACCCACCCACTTGCCTGCTGTGTACAAATTCCCAGCACTGATCATGCTGATAGACACGGAATGTTATTTCGAGTCGATAAGTAACCTTTGTAAGTGAAACACGTGTGCTATAGTGGCGTTCTAGTGGCTATTTCTTTGAATCAAAATATTACATACTAAATAATAATAAAAATAAAAAAATATTACATACTAAATACTTCAATATTTACGAGTTGTAATATTCTTATAAATATTTTCCAGTTACTATTACATATTAAATCCTGCAAACTCACGATTAAAAGTACATGACCTGCCCAGTATTTAAAACAAGCTACTCTCTGACTTAATGTGAAAACTAATTGCCCACTTTTCAAATACGATTATAAATTTCATAATTTCACTAATTAGGGTTTCAATTACACTGTATAATTGCAATCACCCTTACTTCCTTTCTCAAAGAATTTTATATTCATTTATTCCTTGAAATATCTGAACCACAATCTTAAAACAACCCTTAAATCTAACCCCAATTACACTACCCGATATATTCATATCGCCACTTGAATATTTAACATATTATTACTTATACCTCAGCTTTAATATTAGAAAAACTATGCTTGAATACCAACCACTTTATAAATCATATCTATAGAAACTACGCACACTACTTAGATTTGTAGATGGCACAATAAATATTTCCAGTAGCGTATGTCACTAACATTGCCCTTTACGACAGCGAAACTTCTTCCACGACGATGATCTCATTCGACTCGACGTCCCGAGCATCACCTAAAAAGAAATCTCCTCACGGACCACGGTTCACCCCCGTTTCTCTCGCGGTTCAGTTCACGGGGATGGGGATTAGTTCATGAAACGACGAGACGTATAAATCGTTTGTATCCGCTTACCATTAGTTTCGGCGCTTTTCGTTTGCGCGGGGCTCGCTGGTTCCCGCTGAAACGACTGACCTCGTCGTTAATAATTATCGTGGCGACCGAACTGAAAAGCCCGCGGATTATGCCGGTTATATCGGCGAGCCTCGAAACGAGCGGAGGGATTAAGACGCGGCAAACGGCCGTTTATTTTTATTGTTTTTTGGCGAAAGGTGGCTGACGACGGCCCCTGTATCCGTATAATTATGTTCGAGTTACGCGGGATTATATCCACCGTTCGAGCGCGTGTACCTTACCCTCGTACGAGATTAGGGGGCGTTATAATTTCATTCAGCACCGTTATATTTAACGGTCGAATGGATAACGAGGTGATCGTTGGTGCTTCTGTTTCGGAAACGAAGATTAGTCTCTTTGATATTTAGTGATTTACAGGCGGATGATGTAAGGGATGGCTTTTTGACTGTGGTAGATAATATTTATTTTACTGTTTAGAGTGGGGAATACAGTGTGGGAATAATTTTAGAATTACCGAGGAATAAGGGTGGTCTATGTTTTGGAAATAGAACATTCTGTGGGTTATTTGAATAAATACTGTGTTAACTATAGAGTACTATTTATGTTTCTGATATTTGTGTAGATCCTTGATGTAAAGTTCTCAATTTACGTATTTCATATCCTTTTGTCTACTAATTCACAATTTCCTACTCTGAATTTTCTTGTGAATGTTTCAATCTTACGAGCACATCGTATGGGGACTAACAAGGAAGTTAGGCAACAGGGAAATTCAGAAAAGAATGAAAGTTTGTGTGCAAGTAGAGTAGTTCATTCGTAACACAACATTATTTTTTGTTCGCGCCACAGTGCAGTTCTAGGGGATGAAATCACCCCTTGAAAAAGTGCAGAGTGTCCTTTATCGTGGAATATCTCGAGGATGGTGAGAGATATCGAAAAGAAATTTAAACACAAGCTGCATCTTTGGTATATCTACAAAACTGTGTAAAAAAAAATTCTCCAAGAATCCATATTTTCAAGTTATCCCCAACACTAATCCTTCAATCGATAATTATTTTTACACAGTTTTGTAAATATAAAAAAGATACAACTTATTTAAATTTATTTCCGATATCTCTCACGGTGATTTCACCCCCTAAGACAGCACTATAGCACCACCAAAAAATAATTTTGTGTTACGGATGATCTACCATATTCGCACACAAAGTTGCATAATTCTCCAAATTTCCAGGCTGCCTAACTTCCCTTATAAGTTGAAACGAAACCCACTGCCATTTTCACTATGGAATGATTTCTCTGAATTAGTTCTAGGAATATCGTACCCCAACACACGTGAACGTGAAATAGAATTTTAAGCTTGCAGTTTGCCATTACATCGATCGTATCAACATGGTTCTTTTCTGTGTGATTTCAGGAGAGGAAGATGATTATCTAACTGTATCTTTGAGGGATGGTGGAGCCGCTGTGGGGATGACGCTGGCCAAAGGGAGATTGGATCTTCATATAAAGCCAGCTAAGGTCCGGTTCGACGATAATCAGTGGCACAGGATCATCGTTCACAGGAAGGTTCAAGAGGTAATGGAATTCATTCGTTTCATTCCCCGTACGACGATTAATTAGAGCAAAGTAACGAGTGGTGACTGGATCGATTGTACTCAATCGTTTGAAAGGGACGCCCCAGGTGCCTAGTAATTTCATACGTTCCAATTGGGAACACTTTTACCCTCAGAGAACTTTCACTCTTTCATATTTACCTGAGTCGTGCGAGGGAGCGAGTATTTTAAACACCTCGCCACACACGCCCACATCCGATGGCATATTTAGTACGGCGGAGAGTAATAAGCTCCTTTTGCGCACGGTTTCTTAATCGACATCCTTTGGTAATAAATTCTGAGGAACGAGAGGTAAATAATGAGTTCAGAAATATTTTGACGATAACTTACATACAATTTTTCAGTTCCTTTCAGAAGTCATTTTTTGCAAGAACCGTATCATTGTTTTATTAAAATCTTTGCAATGCATCAGGGATTCACGACTGGGGTTACAGAATACGTAATATTTTTTATATAATAGCAGCGTACAGGAAAATCGTTAGTCATTCAAGAAAGGATGTGCAATGTATAATGGCATTAATCTCAGAATGAATATAAAATTCAGCGAATACATAGGACAACTAGAGAGACAGTGATTCATGTTTGTAGAAAGTATCGAAAATGAAGAAAATTTAATTTGAGATTTTAGAAATATTTCTACCTTTCGGAAACATGAAGTACCTACAAGATTCGCTTAATTCATGTCAGCAAACGGTGTCATTTTACTTTTGCAATTTTATTCAACAGGGCTGAATTAAAATTTTAGAATTCCTGAATAAATAGTTTAAGCAAACTTTATGAAATATTAATGGAGACTTCATGAAACATTAATAGAGGCATCGATATCGCGAGTCAAGCGGCTCCCCTTTGATCTGCTTTTAGGGCAACGCGAGCCTCGCGAGACTCGTTTTTGCTTCAGCACCGAGAGTAAAAACAATATGAACGGATGCGTGCAATGCCAGTTTCAGTCCCGTGTGTATCGAAGTATTCCCCAATAGCTGTCACCCATCTTACGCGCAGCTTCCTTTCTACTCACAATCGCAAATACGTCGATACTTATCGCTGTGAAGATGGCTCGTTAAATTTTATTGTAAATAACCTTCGTATCTCAATAGAGACTTTATCGATACCAGGCAAGCTACACTTTTATCGAATGAAATCGTACTGAGCCGTTACACATTCATCTCTTTCGTCCATTTCCTTTTATATTTAACATTAAAATACAAACGGGAAATACGAGTAATTCAGTACATTATAACGGTTATTAATATTACTTCGCTACAAGGAAGGTAATACTAATTGAAATTAATTAATTCATCATAAATGGATCTAATCCACCATTTTAAACTTGAAGTGTTTCTATATAGATACAGTATAATGAGGTAATTGCTACTCTCCATTAAAGTGGAATAAATGTGTGAAAAATTAATCTTCAATGTAATTCTTTCCGAAGGATGTAGTATTAATTAACGTATCAGTAGGCACATTTATTTTTATGGTAATTTAGTGAAAATGAATGAAAGCGAAGTGTTCTTTTAAGTGACGTGGACAACAAAATTTTTTGCTACTCCTAAGCCTCTATACTTTAACAATTAGGAGGTTTAGTTAGTAGGAAGCAATCTGTGTCTGATTATAGACTGACCTCTACTACTACTCCATGTTCTCGTGCTCCATATATGTAGTGATTTACTCCTCACGTGTCAGTTGCTGCATATCCAAACAACTCTTTACAATTCCCTTACTCTGCATATTTGTTAACAGTGTTTTAAAAAGCAGTAGTAAATTCCCCAACAATTTCAATTAGGATTCTCGCCATGTAACCATATTCACTCTTTCAGGGCTTTAAAATCCTCTCTGTTACGTGGTTTGAAATCCCTTTCTACGATTTAAATTTAACAAAGTACATATTCACCTTCCTTAATTCAACCACAACAAAATGTTTCAGAGTCACTGCTAATACCACAGCTTTATTTACCATCACAGAAACTAATTCTCGGTAACATTTGCCCTCCGTTTTAATTATACTATGGTTTTCTGACCTTCCAGAGTCTCCATGTGATCATCGTTCATTTATTATAAGTACACATTAAATTTATACCAAACTCTGATACCTCTAACACAGCATCCACATCGTCTTCCGCATATCGATATCATATTGTCAGAGGAATCAAATTTTCCCAGTTGAATGGTTAAAACGACTTGCCCAGTTTTGTTTTAAGCTCGTTAAAAGCGGAAACACGCAGGAGCTGGCTCGCTTCCGTTGTCCAGTGGCTGGGTCCCGAAGCAAATAGATCGACGAACGGACGTGAGAGCAATATCGTTAGTGTGTCGTTGGTATACACCGGCATTCATCGCGTATTACGCGCCGTAGGATAGGTAACGCAATTATTTACGCGTTGCCGTCGCGCTGAATCAAGGGGGAACAACCACGCCGTATGCAGTTTATCGATTTAACGTCGCTGCGTGTTCGCGATCCTCCGAATTGATCCTGTCGCGTCACCGATCACGGGTTCAAGCAAACGTGTCATGCGATTGCTTTTGCTTTCGTTCACCTTCCGCCGCGAACTTCCGTCGTTTAACTTGCTGCGTGGCGAATACGAGTTAACTCGTCGTTTATAAGGGGAGAAGGCTGTATAAATCGAACGAAAAATAGAAACAAATATTTTTCTATAAATTGTTTCTAAAGCAATTTAGAAATTTGTTTACACCATTTGTGGTTCATATTCTTACAATTGGTATATCAATTAAAACAAAGTTATTTATCTGTTTCTCATAACTATCAGAGATAACCGGCGCCGATTTGCATCTTGAAAAAAAATGTTTCAGATTACTGCTCTAATTGTTTTGTATTTATTATAATTTTACTGTTATAATTTTTTTTACTTGTTATAGTGTTAAATAAAGTACCCTTAAAGTTACGAAAGGATTAGCGCATTGGTACCTTAGCAAAAAATTCCTAAAGATTGATACAAAAATAAACCGTTTATACGGGCTTCTCCCCTTAAATTGCTTCGTCATTGGGTAAAAGGAGTCGATTCTTCCAGAAAATTTACAAATTCGAATCGTGAAACATGAGGGAATAATATATGACAGCGATTATATTAGACCCACAGGAGTATAGTAGTAATCTTCTTGAAAGCAAAGTATGTCTGACTACAGCCACGCCAGTTCTACTGAACCATCTATTTCTCTTATATACATTCTGCTATACATTTCGATCTTTACCTACCTTTTGGTCTTTGCCAATGTGTCTGTATATTTTCAAACCGTAACATTAAAATTGAAAAATTTAATAATAACTATATTCCGCATGACAAGCTCTCGATTCGATCGAGCCACACGAACCTTACTGCATCGAGCATAACATCGAAGTCCTTTAAGGGAATTTCGCGAGAAAGCAGAAGTGGCTGCACGCAGGGCGCCGAGCATGATGAAAGTACAGAACCGTCAGGGTCAATCCGTTTCGGAGGAGCCCTCGAAGCCGTCCTTAACGTCGAGTCGATGGCGCGATTACGAGGAAAGCAGCACAACGATCGAGCGTGGTTCGCGCTCAGGGAAATTAACCGAAGTGCCGTTACTGCGAACATTAGCCAGTGCCTGCATGGCATTGGCGACCTAATTCATGCACGGGATACCTCCTTGCACATCCGCAGCCCTTAAATCGTTAGCGTGCACCACGATGCATTCCCCACGCGGCCTATCTCCGATACAAGATAACGTATAGTCGGCCCAGAAATAGATAGCCCCGGTGCCTCTTCTAAGATCCCACGCGGCAAATGAAACGCGATTATGTCCCCGTTTCCTCGCAGCAAGATGGACGGCCGTGAGATCGGTGTCGGGTTGGATACGCCTGAGACACCCCAACGGTGAATTAAGCCGATCATCGATCCCCTTTGATTCATCATGCTGCCTTATGAAACAGGGGATAGCCATGCCGTTGTGTTTTTAAGCTTGAAAAGCAGAAAGAGAAGAAGAAAGGTGGTGATTGCTGATATAAAATTAACAAGGGATGTTCGACAACTCGAAAATTCAAAAAATTTGGAAACTTTGCGAAAATGTCCTGAGAGTGCACACACCACCAGAATTTTTTTAAAAAATTCTTCATTGTTATATTCCAGGATACCAAAAACCATAAAAATTTGAATTAAACTTTTTGTGATGTCTTTTAAGGCGCCGCAGATATTCAAGGTAATATAAAATTTCACCATTTCTTTGAGAGAGTGTCTTCACACCTAGGATTATTTAGCTGCTGAGAAAAAGAATATTTATGCTATCAGCATCGCTTGAACTACATTTCTGCAAAGCTACAAATATTTTTGAATTTTCGCGTTACCGAATATCCCTTGTATGTCGAAAGTATGGACTGAATTTTTTTATAGGGAAGATTCGTTTTAGAGGAAACGATATTTGAAGATTTATTCAGTTGAATCTTGGTATTACTCAAGTGCACGAGTACTCGACGAATATTCAAGTTCAATATTCTCATAAATGGATCTTCGTATGCACAAATTGAATTCTACATTTTCAATTCTTCGGTTCTTTTCGGTTTCACCACGAATTTAAAAATTTGTATTGACATATAACAAACATAGTTTTCTTGTTATTTTTAGTACTTACATTCTTCTTTACATGTATGAGAGCGCGAAAGCTAGATTATGGTGTAGTTCATCTAGTATTGTTCATGATGGAATTGAATGATTTAAAACGACACGAAGTTCTCGATTAATTCTCCGGTAGAGAAAACAGCGCATTGCGGTTTAATTCGAAATTGTAGACCATAATTATCCCTTCCGCGATAATGCAACGGAGTTCGTTAGTTTCGCGAGGCCTGGTTAATTTAGTCGGATATCGCGCAGCAGAAAGTTACTCGGATTTCGTATAAATCGCGCGGGATGGACGATCCATAAAATGGATCGCGTTATGCAGCCCTAGATGCGGGGCGAATCCGAAATCCTTAAATCGTGGATGCATATCGGGGCGTAGGGCGCATTCTCCGCGCTATCACCGACACGAGATAACAGATACCCGCAGAGAAATGTGTAGCCTTGCTTCTTGCCAGATCTCGTCTGATAAACGTAACAATATTAATCGCGAATCCCCTGCAACTGTAGGGTATTTCGATTTCAGGCGCTTCACCTTGCATACCAACGATTTACATCTGTCAATGAAACCATGGATTTAATACATAGAGCGTTTCATAAAATGCACATACATTTTGGGGTTGAATGCAAGATGTGACAGTGAGGGTAGCTTTTAATGTTCATTCATTCGTGAAAATTAAATTAAATTAAATCAGGCAATATTATTTCCATGCTTCACTTTTATGTGGATATGTATTTTAATATTCTTCATACGGAAAAACGGAATGAAAGTACAGAAAGAGCACGAAATGTATATCATAAGTGGTTCTGATGAGAGGAAGCTTAATATAATATAATTGATAATAATGAAATTTCTGAAATCGCTGAAGCAGAGTAGATTGGCTGAGAGTAATATAAATGATGAGATATTGAATTACAATGAAGTTACATTTAAATTATTAAGTGCTAGGGAAAATTATAATTTATATGCATCACTTTCTCCGTCCCTTTTGTTTGGGCTCTTTGATCGTAGATGTTGCTAGATAAAAGAACGAATTTCTACATTACCACAAACTGTCTGTCGGGCGGGCCAGCGTGCCCGGAAGCCTCGGGTAAGAAACTTCGAAGTTTCCCCCGAAAGTTTGACAGTTTCAATCTAACCGGCCGGCCTCTGAATGTGCACGAGGCAAGTTCACTGGTTCCTTCCTTGATAACCAGTCCACCACTTCCTCCTCTTCGACGTCCTCCCGTCGCCTTTTCCATTACGACGTGGCGGGAAGCGTGTATCGCGAATATCGACTCTGCGAGCAATATTCCCCGATTGCTGATTCCTCATCCCGAATCGTGAAATGCGAGAAACGCGCCAGGAGATCGTTATGAATGAAACATGAGAAAACAGAGGAAAAATTCAGGACCTTATACACAATTCAAACTGGAAATGTTTGATGGCTTGATGGATGTAATTAATCTATGGATAGTGGGAAACATAAAACTGGGACAAAATTTAGTACCGCTAAAAATAAAAAATTGGTAAAGGAGAAATGGATACGTTTAATAAATAATAAGTTATAAATTCAGAAAGAATATAAGCTCGGGCAGTTTGAGAGGGGTAGGAAATATCATCATCAAAGTAATCCAATAATTTTGAGACATCTTATATATATTTACCGAAATTTTCACTCCTTCGATATGACTTCTGGTAGAAAAAGGAATTTCCCGAGTGGGAACACCTTCGTAAAGTGTTACATTAGCCGCTGTTGAACGGTGATTTTTCAAAAATTTTCATATCGTATAATAACACGTGACGCAACCACCACCCCGATCACTGATAATTCCAAGCTCGAATGAACGGTCACGTAGTTACAACCGGCGCTTAGCGTCGAAGTCAGCATACAATATCGGCTAAAAAGCGGCGGGCAACTGGGCTGTGCGTGTTTCACGCGATAGCCGTGTTCGTTTCTTTTTCATTACTCCACGGTCGGCCATTAACCGTGCATCGTGGAACGAACCGTAGAAATAATCGTTTGCTCTCGCGCTCGGACCATTCTGATTGTTCGTCAGCGAGGGCGGTGGCTTCAGTTTAAACGGATAAGTGCCAATTACGCGACACTCCGAGGAATTTCTCACCGAGCAATTGCAATTCGAAATATGCTCGTACAATACATTCTTCTTAATCGCAGGTTTGTTGGTAGAAAATAAGAATTTACGTATCTGAAATCATTTTCATTTTCAAGCACTGATGGAAAAGAAGTATTGTACATTCTGTTGCTGCTGTTTTCTCCGATTTCGAATTTGCTATTGTTTCTCTTTCAGTTGAAACGATTTGTACAATGGTACTTTCTATGTACCTAGATATTTGATCGAGTACAGATGTTTGGAAATCCTTCACTTTCTGTCATTTTGTGAACACAGAAAACACGAGGAGAGCAGATTAATGAAATTTTCATAGTAACTGGGATAAAAAGTTTGTTCACTGATTGATGTATGAATATATTTGCAATAAAAATATGGAATGGTTTTAAAAGATGACTGAGGATCAGAGATTATTTTCTTCGAAAGGATTATATTCTCAAAGTCCACTTAAATAGATGTTATCGGTATTCCGTTCCTTTGAAAAACATTCCTACAAATTTTTTTTGATGATCACCATATATTTCAAGAGTCAGCACTCAGAAAAAAGAATTTTATTACCAAACGATATCCCCTTTTGTATATTATAAACTACATTCGACAAATTCTTTCCCTTGGAAACGTTTGAAATTAACAGTTAGCAGCTGCCAAACCACATCATACATCATGTGACATAAATCACGAGTATTTCTTTAAAGTCCCATTTTCCATGTAAAGTTTCCTACATCCTCCATTTAAACGCCCCTGTCGCGTCGAATACCTCATTTCCTCCGCATTGGGAATATTCCCGCTGAAATGGTGGAATACGCTGCATACTCGTCGATTCGAAGTCGAGCTTTCGATCAAAGAGACGCGCATAGTTCTCGTTCGGGTATGTCAATAATCGACCCGACGTCTTTTGAACCACCTACGTAGTGTCTCCTTTATGATTGATGAAGCAACGAGTGGTGCCGTCAACCGATTATATCGTGAGTGGCGCGTAGACAATGGGACATCGCGATGGACTGAAAAGAACGTTTTTTTTTTCTTTGGGGAAAAGTCGACGGTGACGTTATTCCGGCAGATGAACGCCCCCGTTGGCATAATTATAATTCGCGTTATAAAATGAAATACGTAATGCTGGAGTTGCAGTGAGTTGTCGCACGGTGATGTAACGTTTTCATTTTGAAGTGAATAATGCATCTTATTTCGAATACGGTATTAATAATGTGCAAACGGGGGCAATGGTGTTTTTGAATATTGAACTCTTACCGGGGAAAGGAATGTGCATTGGATAATTTCTTTTAATAGATTTTGGAATAGTATTTATAATAAAATTTAGTATTTAATAATATAATATAAAATATAATATTTCCGTATTTTATTTGATTCGTAGCACTTTATTATTTTTCATCCCTTGAATACTGAATCGTGAGATTTCTTCATCAAAAAGGTCACTTCCTCTGTGTTGTATTTCTCGTTTCTTTCCGCGTAAGCAAAGAAGTCCCGTACATAGTATTATTACGTCAATTTGTTCATGGAAAATGTCTCTCGCATTTTAATCGGCATTGGAAACCACAAACGCAATCACTCGGTTCGTTTCCTTCGTTGGAAGAATTGACGGAGTCGTCGACGTCAAGGAAACGTTTGAATTCGAACTCGAGTGGGTATTTCCTTGCTTTTTAAGCCCTTTCCATGGTCCTTTCTAGCCTCCTGAGACGTACCTATCTTAACTCGACTCGTTGAATAGGGTGGAAAACGATTAAAGGAACTCAATATGGGCGACAAACGATTAAAAGGCGAAACGCAGTATCGTCGGGGCAAAAGCCTCGTTTGAGAAATTCGATGGGAATCTGGGGAGACAGATTCCTTAAGATCGAGGGGATACTGGTAGAAGGGAATGCTGGGTTTATTGAAAGATTCGACGAAAGAAATACTCGTTTTCTTGCTTTTATACTTGGTTATACTACTTGTTTATCGTGGTTCAAGTAAATAATGTATAAAAGTTTAGTGGATGTTGAATTGGCATCGTGGGCTTCGGGGCACTTTAGACTACTTAACCTGAAAATAATTACTTTGATTATTATTTGACTCTTAAAAATATTAGAAGCTTAGATGATGTTTGGCAGTTCTGACGAGCTATCGGTTTCCATAATTGCGTATTGAGAATACTTTTCATTGTCAATTTATCACCAGTCAAGGTCCATCGAACCACTCAGTAACCATCAAGACTTAAACTTTTCAAATTCAAAGAATATTCTAAACGAATCTAGGCTGGGCGACGACAGAATCAATTAAAAGTTCACAAGATTACCCACCCGTCACTGCTTGAAACATAAATTAAGTGTATAAAACAACTTAAACCCCTCGTTGAAAACAAACACGGGTTAAATTTCAGCAGATATGCCCCTCGTTCCCTCTCCACCCTTGTTTAATGTTCACGGTTCAAACTATCACAATTTCCTCCTGCCGATGCACCGTTGGACGAGAGGTTCCCTGCACCCGCACGAAGTTTCACTGCTTCCTTTCAACTTTTTTTCGGGTGGCGCCCACGGCGACGCCTCAGAAGCCCGTACACGAACGCTTTCACGCGGTATTCATCCAGGCTTGCGAGGAAAATACGCTCCCGCGCTCTCGAATCTTGCCCCTCGATCGCATGTGTAGTCCGCAGGGGCTCCCAGTTTCGCTCCGGGGGTGAACACGACGCGTTAATGTAAGTCGCAGCGCGTGCAAGCGAGAGGGAAAAGAGATTGGGTGTCTAGACACCCCCACCCCGTGCGGGTGGATTCTAGACAAACCGTACTTTACTCGTTAAACGCGGGAACAACGACGGTAGGTCGGGATTAGACGCGACGCGTGGCGTTGATGTTTGCTCGCGTACGTGATACCTGTCACCCTCAGCCGAGGCGTAAAGCGAGAATGGGGAAGGTTGAGCTTGAGATGAACGAATAGAGAAAGGTATTTAACTATTTGCCGCGTGTCTTTATTGAAACTGTTGGACTCAACTGCATCGAGCAGTTTATCAGATTTGTGGGAGGTGAATACAGGGGATTGCAGCGGTTTTCGAATTTTCACAAAAAAAATGTAATTAAAATAGAAAATAAATATATGTACTTTTTTTAAAATTTTTCAGGTTTTTTAATATTTATGGAATTATAAAAGTGTAACAAAATAAAGTACACTCATTTACATTTTTTTATTGATATTTACTAAAGAAATATGTAGCGGTTTTGCGATATATTAAAACTGACCTTGCTGCGGACACTTTTATGCTCAATTCTTAGGTAAGAATGATATGTTTTTTTGAAGTATTTACCTTTTTTGCAAAAATCATATTTAGAAAATTTCTACATATTTCTTTAGTAAATATCACGTGAAAAATGAAAATGTTGGGTTTCTTACTCTAAGTCCAACTGCTTTGCAGATATATTGCACAACAATTTGGCGCGCTCAAAAAAGAAGTTTACATAGACCGGATCCAGTGACGCCCTTTGAAACGAAGGAAAGAAACTAGATTTTTAATTTCCTTCATCATCTTCTCAAAAAAATTTAACAAACAACTGCTTTTATTAAGCTCCAAAGTGCTGTAATCCCTTAAGTCTAATTAACTCCTTGCATTCTCTAAAAAAATGATTCTTGAAAAACCAAGATCACTACTTTCACAACCACTACTTAACATCTTAATCCGAAATAACCTCCCCACATCGCGATGCCACCAATCCCAACAGGCCCCAATCGCCGTAGCCCCGAAGTAGCAAAAAAATGTTGTGCAACTCGGGAACACCCGCATAAATTATGGCGCTCCAGCCAGCTCGCAGGCCGTACGCGCGAATCTGGATTAGATAATCGCGATTAAGCTGTCCCTTTGTGTCGGCCGTGACAGTTATGCGCGAGCACGTATCGACCGAGCCGTATGCATGTGAAACGTCATCAAGAATTCGCGCTTGCAGCCGGTAACGAACGGTTACCGCGAAGTGCCGTGCATTAACTGGAATCGTGCGTGCTGATGGAATGCCAGCGGTCGAGGTCTTCTGCGAAAATGCGCGGCGACAGTCCCCGAGGTCGACTTCATTGACGATTTCTCTGAATGCTACCTTCGTTAGCCTGCCCTTGGGATTTTGTCTCCCGCCAGCGAATGGGACTTCCTGTCTCTGCGCTCTGTCGCTAAAAGCCTTTGTGATCCATTCTGTACATTCGATCTGCCTGTTGAAGCAAAATAGGTCACCGTGTCAGGGTCTTTCGAAATTCCTTTTATATGGAATTTACACGAGGTAGATATGGAATATTGGAATGATCACTTCGTAGAATTCGGAGGATAAATTCACTATGGTTATTTATTAGGCGGCATTTCTTTACTGTCTCCATCAAATATAGCTACTCCAAAGCTCACAACTGAAACGTCTATGTGGTCTGTTGAAGTATAACAGGTCACTGTGTCAGGGACTTTTGAAATCCAATTTCTACAAATTCATACACGCTAGACTTGGATTATCGACTTCGTAGATCCAGAGCAATTGATTCTGTCGGAAACCATAGGAAATCATCCATTCCTAGAACCACCCACTGTGCGCTACTTCTTATATGTTTACACGATCATAAAACTACTTATCTAAAATCTTTATAGAATCTCAAAAGTAGCTATATATCTTTTAACTACTTAGTATATTTTCTCAAGAATTTCTCGAGAAAAAGTTTTTGATTTCTCATTTCTCGAGAGATTGTGTAATTTCTCGGAAATTGCTCGATGAATATCCTATAATGTTCGTAAAGTAAAAAATAGAAGAATTACGGTTAAGGTTAAACTAGAACCGATAAGGACCGATACTAGAACCGTAACCGAAACCGGTATTAGGTCAGAACCGTTATTCCAATAACAGTTCCAACATTATGTGTAACTGTTTCTGTAAGAACCAATATACAACAGTTTGAAATAGTTATTTTGGGAACCTTTTCAATCCCTGAATTCGTCGCAAACTTGTATCAACGTTTATTGTCCTTATTTATTTATTTAAAAAATATTATTATTACATAGGACTCGTTTTTTAAGATATTGATGTTTGATTATTTAAATATCCACTCGCAACAAAATCGAATTGAATTTAAAGTTATATACTATCATCAATAAATTCAAGAATTCTCGAGAATTCTCGAGAAATACAGAGTAAGATTTCTTTTCTCAAGATATGACAAATGTCGAGAAATCAGAACCAGCACTGCTAACATAGTATCTTACAGGAAAAGTCATTGTTGGTGGAAGTCAACAGACCAAACTGCACAGATACTTTCTGCCTCCGCTGTAATTACCAGCATAAGCAAGAGATACACGGCGCGCCAGAACGGCGTATTACGTAAGACGGTCGGCGTTTCGTTGCCCCTTGGCTCGAGAATAGATTTTCCCGGAGAAACTGGGCGAAGATGGCATAATTCGATATGGAATTGAAGGTATTCCCGAGTTTCCAGCTAGTGTCGGCGTGGTGTGACGCGGAAGGCGGTTGGAAGGAAGGCTCCTATCGATGCATAAGTTGAAGTCGCCTGGTGCTCGGTGATTTATAGTTGGCCGAGCGCGGCTGGACGGGTATATACGTTCCCGAAATATCTTTTTCCGGCGCCTGTGTCACGGAGCGTGGCTGTAAGCCGCCTCTTCCGGTCGTCGCGCTTTCCCTCGAGCATAAGGAAAACGGAATGACGAGGGGAAGAGAGGGGAGGGGGGAGCCGAGAGGGTGGAAAGAGGAGGCTGGGAATTGCCAAGGGGTGTACTCGAAGAACGTGCACGGGTCCAATGACACGCGAGAGATCTTTTGCAATGTGCTCCTCTGCGATGATACTGACTGGGGCTTGTAACTTGGGGGTTGAAGGGGACTTTGGAGTGGAATGCTTTGGTAATGGAATAATTGACTGGCGAGTAAGTTATTCGTACCAGAAGGAGTTTTGTTGAAATTGGTTTCCATGTTTCTGAAACGTATTGTGGAGTGTGGGGTGTGTAAGTGCATGAAGGAAGAAACTTGTGTAAATGATAGTAGATCGTCCATTACACAGACATTAATTCGTTGGATTAGGTGTAGTACTTGAAGAGTATGTTCCTGTTACCCGGATGTGTAATTAGAAATTCTTGGACTACAGAATTCGGATGGTTTTGCATACATGGCTGCATGGGAATATTAATATTCCTCCCATACTAGTATCCTTTTTGTATAATTAAATTGAGCAGAACCGACTGGGGAATTTGTTACACGTAAATGATGGAATTACGCTGCTTTTGGCAAGTAGTAGTCAAATTGCAGAAATTAATTTCTGTGGTTTCTGTCACTAAACCATTCATTAATGATTAACTTATTATTAAAATTGTTTTACTGTAAAATATTTCGTGAAACATTCATCGAAGGCATTCCTCTGTCCATCCCTTCGACTAAAGTATTCAAGCATTTAGCTGGAGTATGGAATTTTGTTCTTCGAACACTTGGCTGTATAAATTAGTTTGCATTTTTTAAATAACTTCCTCCTTCCAGCGGCGACTTTTATTTGTTCGTAAAGTAAATCTGTAAGTCTTTTAAATTTAATTAAATTTAATTCACAAATTAAATTCCCATGTAAAAGGTAATCTTAAATTGCAATCTCCCTCTAGTACCTGTTCTCTTGTATCCTATTATTTAGAGTCTCATTAAACAATTTTAAAAGATTCCGTTCAATGAAAATTCCTTATTAGTTACATAAAATTAATGTACACAAAAGAATGTACAAAGTTCCGTTTTACTGTGTGATTCCCTGAAACTTCTATTTGTGCTTGCAATAGTTCATAAAAGTATTCAGTAATATAATTACGAATTATAATTGACGATAAATTACTGTTTTCAATGAAAATCTCACTTAATCTCTGACAGCATCCATTTGAATAGAAATTCATGCAAATGCAACTGCTATTTAATAATAAATGTAGTACCAAGTATTATTTTCACATACAAAAGTCGTGAAATTTGTAGAAAGTGTTTTACTAATTACAAGAGAGTATCCACAACATTGCAATACATTCTTTCGACGACTTTATCATACAAACAAGCATTTCTTTTTTCATTGTGAAGAAATTTTCAAGAGTAGAAATATAGAAATTTACGATTACTATTCGATTAGAACCAGGTAGACGGAAACGGACGTGTAGTCACTGGCAATAATGAATATTCGACGAGAAGAATCCCTCAAATCCAGCTGGATTTCCAGGTTTTAATGAAAATCCTCCCCGGGGTCGTAATGAACTTGACCGAACTCTATCGTCGCGAGTTCATCAGCGAATTTAATCGGAGGCTAGTGAAGCGGATAACCGATCAGACGTGAACAATGGAGGTCGCCAAGTTATCCTGCCGTGGCATTAACGTGACGTTAGGATAAGTCAAGTTTCCACGCTAGCAGTGGTGTGGTAGGCCATGGAAATTGCTCGGTGCTTAAATTTTCATTCCACCCGGCGAAAATGTGGAAGTTTTAACGATTACGACCCAACCGAGTAATCCGTTCATTACAGACTAGCCAAACGTACGATTATTTCACGAGGGTAATCTTTCGTTACTAGGGAGAATCGATGGACACTTAAAAGTCTATCCCAGCTGAACTTCAAAGCGAACAACAAAACGAAGAAATAAAGCAGGAAAATAAAATAGAAGAACCATGAAATTTATGTTCCACTAAAATTCTACTATGTACAAAGCTCTACCATAACTTCGACTTAAAACATCGATCCTATGAAGCCTTTGAGCTCGCACCGTTCCGTATGAATATTATTTTTAAATACACAGAGATATAAACTTTGGCTTCTAGAATTTAAAAACGCAAATACTCCACGTATACGCATATTACTTTCAGGTGGAAAGTAATTTCGTACGTGGTCGGTGTAGGTCAAAGGTAACGATTTTAAAGTTACAACTCCAGTTGCAAAAGAATCCTTCTTGTACCGTGTCCAACGTATAATCTAAAAGCTGCAGGAGGGGCGAGTCGGTGGGAATTTAAAAAAGTAAGGTCATTAGGAGGAAGTACGAGTAAAATGCAGAAGCAAGGAGGGAAAGACAGTGGCAACCGGACTGGGATCTAATTCCGTCGCTGTACACAGAAGTTCGGGGCCCTCGAAACGTCCAGGAATACGTAAAATACTCGAGCGTTTTTCTCGAGCAGGCCGAGGGTAACCCGTTTTACTGTCGCTGAAAGTTCTTATGATAATCGTGGTGAAACTTTTTCGGTGCCCACTCGCCCGGACTCGGCCGCGATCAGCTTCGAAAGCTTCTTCCGCGTCGACGTCTCGATGCTCCCCTGCCAGCACGACTTTTGAATTTCAATTCGTCCGGCTCTATTTTCGCGTCGAAGCCGGGACCGCTCTCTGTGTCTGCTCGATTGTGCGCTGGTGTGCTGGCTCTCGTACACTGTCCCCCAAAAGTTTACTGGCGGCTGTCGGGGACAAAGAATTCTGCGGGGGTTGCTGTCAGACGCAATATGGGTCGCGGGAAATTTATTACAAAATATTCAGTTCGTCAGTGCTCACTATCCTTCGCGATGCCTAATTACCATACTTTCTACGTCCTCGTTTTCATGTATCATAACTTTGCAATTCTGATGTGCATCTGGGACATAATACACCTGGGACATGCCCTATCTGGTATGCAATAATCTTAGCTAGTGTGTCAGATTTGCGGTAAAGGGCAGGTTAGATATGACTGGCAAGTGTTGCCGTTTTTGAATATATTAAGTGCGTGTGCTATGTATTGGACAGATTTTTAGTAAGACTTTTTGGCTACCTCGTAGGTGATGTTAGGAAAACCCCTTTGCAGTATCGTTTTCTGTTCAAGATTTATGAAAGCTTCAAAAGCTGGGGTAAGAAGTCGTTGACTTAGTAGTGGTAGCCTTGATGTGCAAAAGCTCTTTCAATAACCTGTACATGTACATATTCTGGGGCATTTAATGTTGTAACATTATGTAAGCAGTGACTTGGTATTGATTCGAAACAAATTTAAATATGCAAACTCGTAATCAAAGGGATTGTATTGTTTAATATGTTCACGTTTCACTGTTAAATAAGTTGTGATTTTATGATTAAGGGAGTTTGTAGTTTTTTCAGTTGTATATTATTTAAATAATGAGTGGTCACAAAGCAACAATTGTCCAGAATTTATTTTTCTACCTTTTCCTACATATTTCAAGACTACATGTATGTAGACAATATTTGTGCACAGACACTTTTGATCGACTGTATACGATTCAGTCGATGCCGGATATCAATTATTTATCAGCGCGCTCCATACAGGATTTCGTCGACTGATCGTTTCTTTCTGCTTTCTGTTCCAGATCTCCTCCATCACCAGCTTCTGCAGGGTGAGTAGCTACTTGTCTGCCGATTTATTGGATATTGATTCATCTGCTTTTGAACGTGGAGAACAATGCCTGCTGTCTGTTCGACTTTCTCGATCTTTTCATGTGTCAGGTGCAGGGTATATCTGAAGGATGTACAAATATTGAGAAACCTACGAGATGTCAATTCAGAGATAGTCGTGTTACCATTACATGTGTAGATAAGGGTATTGTTCGCTTACAGTGCTTCCCTCTACGTTAGATTAACTGTCAAGAGTTATTCTTTCAGTGACAGAGACACAGTTACCATTGATTATGTCCATCATGCACATGCCAAATGATTATTAGAAATGCCACTGTTTCTGTTAGCTGATAAAGTCAACGCTGGCCCGGTTGGCTGCTCGACATCACATAATAGACATCCTTACAGAATTGTTATGCTAAGTTTATACCTTTCGAGTTTTGAATAAGATAGAAACTATTATAGTATACTGTACCAATGGTGGCCATATCTGACGTGATTAATTATGGAAATAGTAATGGGTGGCCAATTAATTTGGTGCACAATAGTTCAAGAATCTAGAGTATTTGAAAAGTCCATATTTAAATCTATGAATCTTAGTGTTTAGATTTATGAAAAAGGGTTATAAGATTATTTAAGTATACAAACAAGAGAAAGTCCATTAACTACTTATCCTGTTCTTTTTAAACAAATTATAAACCAATAAACTGATGACTTAAACCTTCCCTAATTTCATGTAGACTATATCATATTCCAATTTCATAAAAATCCCAGGTAAATCAGTTGAATGAGTCTTTTTCTCTCTACAATTTCCAAGGATAGGATGACCCATGTTTATTCACATTCGAGTTCCCCATTATTTTAAATATTGAATCTTGTGTCTGAGTGCAACTGTCCTCATTAATTTCGCCAAAGGATAAACGTCAGCAAGCTTTACTAAGAGCTTCGAGCAGTTCCAAATCACTCAAGACAACCTTTAAACCACTCGAATTCTTCCCTGCAGACAATAATATTTCAACACATTAAATCATCCATAAGTCACTAAAACTTCTACTTCTTCCTCCATTATTCAATGAACCATATCTAAAAAATAAAACATATTCTCGAACCGGCAGCCATAAAACAGAACACCACGGAGCACTAAATAAAAGCATTTAATCGACCCGATCGATCGCAGCCGCCAGTGTCTTGACATAAATTTAAGAACCAATCGAGAGTTAAAGCACCAGCCCCGTACCGTTTCGAATATCGGTTTGTCATATTTCTCCTGAACGTCGATAAAGCCGGTATCTCGTGTAGAACCCAGCAAAAGGGTGGAAATAAAAAACAATCGTGCTGTCCTTTCGGCCAATAACGAATAATATATTCTCGACTCCTTCTCTCCAGAAAATTTTCCCGCTTTTCATGAAACATCCAAGAGTCGATCCCCCGCATTAAGATCTGTTCACACTTCTGCGTCTATATGGTGTTTCAAATATATCTACTTGTCACAAACAGTACTGCTTGAAAACCGTTTCCTGCGAAATGATTTAACACGTTTCTGTTCGTTTCACGGTGTCTTTCCTTCCGCGTGAAATTTGCCAAGTACGCTTGACCCGGAGAAAGACAGATACACGTGAGAAACTGGAATAATCGTTAGCTGAAGAAGAAATGTCCTCGGTGGAAATAAGAAGTTAACGAAGAAAAGAGAAAACGATAGAAGGAGCATCTTGAGCTCCCCCGTTGTGTCCTGAGGGGGTAGGAGTCGAGGGATAGGGAGGTTGCAGCCCGCGGACATAAGGAGATGGACGATTGGAATCCTGTTAAAAATGGCGGCCATTTCTCGGAGGCACGAAAAAGTTCCAACTCCGTCTTGCTTTCCCTCGATCCGTTGAGGCGGCGAATGACGAAAGTCCGATAGAAATCGCGACAGGAGGGATTCTTCGTTCAGTAACGCGTTCAAGATGGCTGCTGTGCCCTTGTTTCCACGACCCCGTATCTCACTGTAAAACAGTTTGGATGCCCGAACTTGCTTTCAATGTTGTGGAATTGGAGCTAGAATCACGTTGAAGAATCGAAAGCTGATTAACTGTAAATAGGACAGATTTATATTCCTTGTTTTGAAGCTGTTTCAAAATAATAATACGATGAAAGACATCATGAATTATTGTAGAAATGTTTAGTCGAAACACTCGTTCTTTTGCATTCAAGAAAGAACCTTCAGGAAAGTTTGTCGAGTCTTATTGCAGGGCCCTTTGCGAGTCCAATGCGAAAGTACATGTAAGGGCTGGAGGTAGCTTCGCCTTGCGAACTACCTTTCACTTTGAAGAAACAGAAAAAGGGAAACGCTTGGCGTATTCTGCTACTAGAGAAATGGCGGAACGCGAGGCGCTCGGTGGGGCAGAATTACAAAGGAAGGATCTGGTTAAAAATGGTCATCATTTATTAAACTGGTCGTGAGGTTCCCTCTCGACCCTGACCGTTCCTACGGTATTTCATTATTAATTTTTCGTCGGAGCTTGAACGATGGAGGTTGAAAGAAACTCTGCTCTCGGTGGAACCGCGTTCCTTCGAGATACTTTTAAGATCTTGTTCGAAATTGGTTTTTCTTTCGCCCACGAAGCCACCGAGTGCCATTTCTTTCTTCCATCCTCCTCTTCCTTCCTTGACTAGAACCCGAAGCCCTCAAATCACGTCCTAGAACACCATTCGATGGTAGCTGAAAAATTGACGATGAAAAGAAGTCTCTTAAATATATAGGGAATATTGGAGTGCATAGACATATGGAGTTTTCGATAATGCTCTGTCACTTGTTCAAATTTTGTTCAGAATTGTCATTGGTAAAGGTTATAACACTGGTGATACAGCAGATATGACAGAAATTTTAAAGCAGCTGTTTTATATTTCTTTGTCACTGACAGAACAGTTTAAAATTCGAAAGGAACTAACGCAGTGACTATAAATAAATTTCTTTTCTTTAAACTCGATGTGTGGACGAAGTTTATTATGAATTTTGAAGATTGCTGTCAGCAAGGACCGCGCTAAACTTTATGCACAAAGTAGCAGTTATCAGCGAGTTTATTTTAATAATTATACTCTGCTAGTTATCATAAGTACTGTACATGTAAAACGAAACACTATACTGCAATATGCAAGGATGAGAATGGTAACGAACGAATTTCATGCAGCTACATTATACGCGTGCAATGCGAAGTTATATGTCGGTTAATTTAGTGTGTTACATACTCGGAAATTACGAATATTGCAATTAATACATTTGCATATGTAAACCATTTGCATGTGCATAACGTTTATTTGAATTACAAACGTTATTTTACACAAGGAGACGGTAAAACGCTTCTTTGCAAAATATTTACAAACGAGTAACTGAGATATAAAGGAAAATTCAACTATGGTTTTGTTATTTATAAATTCTCCAACATTTAGGCGCGAGTGATATAGATATTTGAAAAAAGCAAAGATTTTATCAATTCAATTGCGACACGACTAATTCAAATGTCTTTTACTCAAATTTATTGCACTACTATGTAATCTATATTCATCCGAATAAAAACGTATAAAGGTTTCGTGTATATATTCCGCTGGGACTCGTGGCTCAAAAGCGTTCGATTCTCTCCACGTAAACGTTTTTAATTTCACCGCAAAACGAGTATCGATGCTTCGTTGGCGCGTCCAACGTTGACTTGCCCACACAGACACGTGGACGAGTGGTATGAGCTCACAGTGGAATAAATTAAATTAAAATGTAAATCGGCGGCCCGTGCTTTGCTCGAAGTTGAAAATAGAGGAAATGGTTTAAAAACCGAAGCCAGGACAAAAGAATACAAAAAATATAAAATATTTTAAGAAGAGGACGATCTTTGCAATCCAGATGTTTTAGTCCTAAAGAAAGGGAATATTGCAATTTAATCTGACAGAAAGAAAGTTATTGTTTTTTTAAGGGGATGAGTACAGTCGCTTGTAGGTACTTACAGACTGTTATTATATTATTCAATTTTTTTGCTAACAAATAATATACTCGGTTACTTTACTTAATACAAAGTGTTCCTATTACAAACAATGTTCATAAATTTATGTTAAATATTCAAGTGATTTCTCTTTTAAAATTCATTCTATTGAGGGCATCATACTTCCACGTGCAACGGAAAATTTAAAACTCTGCTTAATAGTGCAAACGACAGTGTCTTGAGAAATTTAAGTAGAACAGCCAAATAATTTCGTAGGTCTTCACAAAGTTTTTGTTAATCTTCGCAAAGTTCGACAGAAAAAGTGCAAAATAATGCATAGGTATGGTAGATAATGCAGTAAGATACAGAAAAGTGTCGGACTATTTCGAGTAACTAAAGTAAATTAAGAAAACACTGCAAGTAGAAGTGGCTCGTCTATAGGCAGACATGTCTTGCATTCAATGGCGTAGGAACCATATTTCACTATAATTCTGTATACTGCATCATCTTTAAAATTATTTCGCGTAAACGTTACTGAAAATACCTAGAACCTTAAAAACATGCATAAACTAAGTAGCCATTCCATTTAAGGCTCAGGGTAAAAGCTGAAATTTTAGTAACCATATGATTATCGCTAAATTTAAACAAATATGAAATTCAATAGTAACTTCAAGTAAAGTTACTAATGTTGTCAAGTTAAATATCAAGTTCCTTTAAATAACCAGCATTTCATAGAAACTGTGAAACATTTCAAGGAGTCCTCTGTTAGCAAACCCTCCCGATATCAGTGTCACGACGCTTCCAGGCAGAAGAGACGCTCGAAACGTTGGCGGTTCTTAAGGAAATGGTAAAAAGTCAAGCCTGACACGTCTCGCCTGCGCTTGACTGCCTCCTCGAATCACAGGTCGTAAAAAAATTCTGACACGCGAATAAAAACGAGACTGTGCTTGATTTCGTAACTCCCTTCGACTCCGTTTCACGGTGGAAATTTTCGTTTAGAGGAAAAATATTTCTCCTGTTGTTATTGGATGGCCAAATGTTTGACGCACGAACTGTTCTGGCTTCACGTAATTCCCCGGTTAATAAAACTATGTCCTACTCTCATGTTTCGCGTGAAATAACGACACCGTTAATTTGCAAAACAAATTAAGGCTTATTTATTGGCTACGCTCATTATAAATTCACACTCAGTCGAAACGAAAATGTTTCGTTCTCGAACAATAACGTTTCAAAAACCTGCTAAATTATAAAGTATAATAAAGGATCCCACTGTAGATGCTTTCAAAATCGAACGATTGATCTAAACCAAAATCTCTTTGGAAAATTTTAAGTACGCTTATTACCTATCCTCTAAACAAAACTTCTTAAAATGAATCTCCATTTCGTGGAAATCTACAATCATTCAAAATACTAACGATCCTTCCTTTGTTCCAAACGATATCTAAACTCCACACACCTACCCGTAAATTTCCTCGAAACAAGTTAGAAACACTTCTATTTCATCTTTGCCCAAGCGCCACACGTTTCCTCGCCAATGAACTCAAGATCCTCGTTGACTGACGCTTGAATGAATTCGGTGATGGCATAGCGGTGCTTGCCTACCTTTTCTACCGCCTGCTCTTCACTCTTTTTGAATGTTTCCCCGTTTTTCAGAGATTTCGCGAGCCGCTTTCCAGACGCCCGTGGCATCGCCGTAATTTACGATCTCGTTAAAAACGGAGAAATCATTTATTTTCGCGCGACATGATCTACGAAGGCTCTCGAGAGGAAGCCGGCTACGCTAGAAGGGGCGAGAGGGGCGGGGTGGTTTTCAGACGGCCCAAGAAAGACGAGTTGCGGGAATAGATCATTTTGCAACCGCGGCCGTGCAACTTTATTGCGTAATGAGCACCAATCGAGCGCTTCCCCCGGCTAGACTGACGGGGATCGTTAAAACCGTGAAATCCCGTTACGCCATTAATCGTGCTGCCCTGCCGCGCGGTATTAATGACTCGGAAGAATTAAATGAGATGAAAATATTCGCGCATCGTCGTTTGCTGCCGCCTGGTCCGCGGATATTTACGAACGCGACATTTTTAATGGTAACGCGAACCGTTTGTTAATTTCGTCGAACGAGGGTGGAATACTGCCGAGGCAGGGGGTGTTTGAATCTGTTGCAAATTTTAATGACATTTCCGGACCATTTCGGTGCACTGATTGGGCTACATGAAATGCAATACACTGTTTCGTTGAAAATTCTTCGGGACAATGTTCCTGTATTGGGAAATATGAATGAAATGAATCGGAACACGGACGCTACGATATGGAACCATATCTACAATCAGAATTCTGCATAAAACACCAGAAACTTTAAAATAAAGTGTCTTACGTTATTATATACGTAAATGTGCTCTACCTATACTTTTGAATAATAATAAAGTATGCGATTGATATTTAGTGCAATAATGCCATTGAGTTATATAGAAATGATAAAAAGTTGCCCTGTAATGCTAAATGCAATCAGAAATATGTTTGGAAGAAATAAAAACTAATAAGATTAAAATATACTTTTAGTTTTCTAGAGCGTACTTTTTTTTATACTCCACAAAAGCAAATTTACGTTATATTTCTGTAAAAAAGTTGACAACGCTTATTCCAAGGGAGCCGCAAAAGAAATAGAACCCCTTTCAACGAAATTCGCTACAGAATTAACGGTGCCGCATTTTAACGCGAATTTCAGACTGTTCCGTCGTTTCCTGTATTATTTCCTTCATTTTACCTTCTCCTTTGACGAGCACTCGTGGATGCCTAGTTACCACCACGTATCCCACGTTCACCATTCCCGTTCCGAGGCGCGACAAATAATCAGAGGTATGAGGATCGAGGCGAGGCTCGTCAGGCGAGAGATTTCGTTTCGCCTGGGCTCGCGAATCACTCTGCTTCTCTGGCCAAGCGACGCGCTCACCGTCGCCCGGGGCGCACGGAAGCGTACAGCGGTCGCCGAAGATGGCCGCAACGTTCGCCATATTAACGAGGGTGGAGACGACACGCGGGGAATTGGAAAGGCCCGTGTGGAAGACAGTGGCGATGTGCGCGAAACACGGGGAACACGGACATCAAAGTGGAGCGAAAGAGAAATGGGAAACGTACACGGCGGACGGAGGTTCATGAAGACGAGTGGATGAAATGGAAAATGAAGATAAATAAGAGGCGGGGGAGGGGTGGAGAACGAAGGGACTGCGGAGGAAATGTGACAAAGAGGGCTGGAGAATGGAACGTGGAGAGCTGAGCATGAAAATAAATGACTAGGACACGAGTCTACCATAACAGGGTGATTCTGATGCGAAAACAAATTGTCGCCCATTCATTTTAATGGATCTATACAGAAAGCAGAAATACTCGATTGATTATTGACACTTTGTATAGATGTTTAATGGTTACAGCGATATTGTGATAACAAAGAATTCAAACGCACTTCTGCACCCCCTTGCGAAATACTATATTTACAACTATCTCAATCCATTCCTAGACAAAACTGCTGTTCTAAGAAGGGAGAAAGAACAAAATGGAATGAAGAATAACTGAGCACACACTAGCAGTGGGAAGCAAAACCCCGAAGATTTAGAGAATTAAAACCTTTAAGAAGGAGAGTTTAAGAGCAAGGAACAACTCTCAGACGCTGCGCACAAGTGAAAGAACCGGAGGAGGGGCCTTAACGTGGAAGAAACACGAGGCCCAGGAAAATGGCGACATGGTAATAAGGGGAACGCGTAACTGTTAAGGGGAAAAAGGAGGAGAACGAGGAAAGAGGCCGGAAACGGGGGGAGCAGAAAACAGAAAGAGAGAGAATTAATGAAACAAGTAAACTGCGCCAGGCTGCAAGCCCCACGGTGTAATTTACTTGGCCCGCAAACCCATATGTTTCCAAGCCTCAACCCCTTCTGCCTGCTTCCCATCGGCCAGCAGGCTTTCTATTCGAGGCTGCTAATTCGTATTCAGAGGTCCACCCACGGAATCGGACTTCGGATCCTGCGGCGACGCCTCTGCGCCCTGGAAAATTGCTTAACGCGATTAACTCGGCTCGCGACCGATATTTCTTTCGGCAAACGACATTCAGGATAAGTTGCGAAAGGGTCAGGGTTCCCTGCATTGCTGGAATAACGGTTTTTAATCGCGGGGAGTAATTACTTTCACGTTTCTTTCTGTGGGAAATTAGGCATACATGGAATTAAATTCGTTAATTAATTCGTTGCAGCCTAGAAAGAGAGGAGAAATTTTCAGTTGAATTTTCATAATTCATGCAATTAGTTTTGGAAGAATGTTTTTCTGTATTTCACGAGAATTTTCTTCATAAATGTTAGTATACAATATTCTTTTAAACTACTAAACTGGGTAAAATTTTGTTACAATTGATCGGGAAAATAAATTAAAATTCACATCACATTTCCGAAAACGTTTATCTGCTAGGTGAAGACTCAGTAGTAGTGGAGCAAAAGTAAAACTCAACAAGTTTCATAAGAAGACTGTAACGTTTGGTTCATAAACTATCAATATAAAAATCTCTAAAGCTTGTTACCATTTAACCAGAATTCTTTTCGAGCCATGGTGCCATGATTTTACGTGGGTTAAACTCTTTCCTGATTAGCGTTTTTCTCATTTCCTCGGTGGAGCACCATCGTGTGCCTTAATAAGAAATTCATTCGCCGCTCTAAGAAAAAGTCTGCATTGAAAATAAAATGCTGACAGTAACGAGTAATTTCCTGTTTTTCTGTACACAAGACGGATCCCGTGGCAGCAACTCAATTTCCTCTGAGTGAAAAGCGTCTGTAGTAAAACTAAGCACACTGTTCAGCAATATTTGCCACGGGAAGTTGGAATAATTAATGTATCTCGAGATGTAAATAGAGCGGATCTGCCCAACGGAAAGTCGGAACGAAATTATCGTGCACGCTGTCGCGTCACGTGCGAAGTAAAGAGTTGGGAGGAGGAAAAAACCTCGTTCGCCACGGCCCTTTCTGGAAAATTGCTTAACGCGATTTACTTGTCGGCCAAGATTTCCCGACAGCTAATGTGACAAGTGAAAGCTGACGTTGCCTTGAAACGTACACGCAATAATGGCGCGCGGTCGGCCCCTATCTTCTTCGATATCCACGGTAAAGGGGGTCGAAGTTTACTGAAGCTACATTACTGCTGTTCGACAAGTCAAATTTAAATTTCACTTGTCGATCTTCGTGCACGGCGACTTCCTGAACTGGGACGGGTTGTTTCTATTTTCTACACGAAAATGTCACTGACCTTCCAACGTTCAGCGAGAACCACGTTTTCTTGGATGTCATTAATCAATCTATCAGTTAAGAGTGTACCTGCTTTTAGACCCTATTTAGCTTCTTTTAAAGTGAATGAAGCGGAAGATATATTAATATACAGTAGTAGGTGATGTACAGTGGATAATATACACGTAAGAAGACTTTAAGCTATGGATGGTAAGATGATTAATAATAATAATCCTTTAGTGCACTAGTAGACATTACGAATAATAACAAGAAGATAAAAAGAAACAAATACATATAAAAATAGAAGAAAGAAAAAATAGAATTAGAAATTTTATAATATATAATATATAAGATAGTTCCATCAGAAAGAATTATATCTTAAATTTATATTCCCTATATTATGGGGTTTACTAGAGTATACCAATGATACCAGCATAATCCCAGTAACGTAAATCCTAGTATGAATTAAATTTGCCACGCAGCATGTAAAAAGATGAGTTCTAATCTTCCATCGACCACTGTAGGTATTTCATAATTTCTGAGGTATAGATTAAAGAATACACTCAAAGTCCTCATTTACTTACAAGTAGATATACCTACAGTACTGGAAATATATGTTGCATCAGCCCCAAATCCACGTCCTATGAAACAATCTTAATAACTCCATGATTGGTTCGAGTGAACGCAGATAGTGGTCACTGGTCACTGGGAACTTAAAATTGACATCCACGTTAGCCAAATAAAAAAAGAGGCACTCTAATTGGTGAAACGTCCGTGCCGTCGGAAGCTGTGCAGGATTTGAGAGAGATTCGAAATTAAATCGTGTATCAAAGGGAGTGTATACAGAGCTTTTTCCTGGTTCGAGGGAGAATGGCGTGGGCAGACCCCCAGGCAGCCATAAGAACAGCTTTTGTAAACGAGCTTAATGCGCGTAAAGCCTGGGAAAAATTCTCCCCGAGCCAGTTTTTCCATCCCCATCGAGACAACGACGGTGAACCGCTCGGGTAAAAACCGCGTGAAGAGAGAAAAAATGTCAAGGATCCCCGCGCGTCGTCGCGTCCTGATGGCATCGTAAAATGTGTGCCGCGAAGGACTCGAGGACTTTCACTGCTGCTTCCGGTCGTTGATCCTGCGACACGTCCCTGCCACGATTTTCCATTGGTTCTGGCTGGTTAATAAAATTGCTGGAACGTGAACGCGTCCCTGGAGGATCGATTCCAACGCAGCCTATTACCGACACATCCTTCAGCTTGGACCATTTTTACGCGAGTGTTTACATCGGAGGTGGACCTTTACGAATTTATCGATAAGTCTTTACGGGAATTTTGATCGTCAATACGGTGATTTGTTGCGGGAATGTAGTTCAGTGGGAATTTAGATGTCGATGGACGTATTGAGAAATTTTATTGGATAGTGAAAGATGAAATCGTAAGGGAAATGACACTTGGAGGATTTCGGGTATGAAAGTCTTTGTGAAGCGATCATGCTTCGTAGTTCGTGTTGCTTTTGACTCTCGGTTGGTCTGATTTTAAATAACGAAGTGATTGGTTTTATAGTTATGGTGGATTTAACGTTATTCTATTTGTTATTAGTCGTTTTAATTGTTTGCTATAGTGGTATGTTAAGGCTTTTGTATCTTTGTAAGTTTCGCGAGTAAGAAAGTTACTTGTATTGATCTTGAAGGAGGTCGAATTTAAAAAGCAGTATCACGCAAATTTGCTTATACAATACCTACTCAGATAGATATGAAATATATATTTAAAATAATTGGGACCTGTATATAAAAAGTCCTTCTCCTGAGATGTTGCAGGTACATAAAATTATTTGAACATTCATTCATTTACAGAGTCCATTTATTCTTATTAAACAGCGTCGTGACAACCCATCACTCATTTAAGTAGTATAATCTTTCACATGTCAGACAGACTAATCAACTGTGTGCACTGTAATGCAGAAAGAGTATAGAGACTATTTCCAGGTATTCAATTTCCGTTTACAGTCTATCAAAACTATTTTCAATACTCGTAAGTACTCCTCGCGAAAACTGATCCCGCGAAATTAATCGGGCTCAATTTTCCACCCCATAAAAGCGCAACGAGTACCATCGCGATTAAAAGTTTCTGCCGAAGAGTGGCGCTATTTTCGAAATACGAGTTTCGTCTTTCAAACGGAAATTAGTTGCCCGCATGAAAGCGGTCCTTCACCGCGCAAATTGCGCTGCACTTGAAATTACACGCGCGGTGCTATTATTTCAAATTTCTCTGAACGACCTTCGTCCCGTGTAATTTCGCCGATTTAACGAGGACACGCCGATTTAACTCGACCGTCCATTTACGTTCCGGTGATACATTCCGCGGCAAACTGGAATAAAAATCGTCCTAACAATTCGGCGCAATTTAGCGGACGACAAAGAGCTCAGCGGCACTCCCGCTTCCCTCATCCGGGCTGCTAACGGGGAATTTTCATGGAATTCTGGGCGTACACGCGGATGGGCGGATTTACATGATCGACGGGTTAGTCGCAAAAATCAGTTCTCGCGCCGTGTTAAACTCCAGGCCCCTGATTTAAAGGTCCACGGAACGGTGCAGCACATTCCCCGCGTAATAAACCATTTCTCTTTGATGCGTGTACGCGGAGCAACGGATCGAGAAAAACGTACAGGCCCGTGCGTATTTGCTTCAGAGGCTGCTGGCAAACGCAGCAATCACATTGTTACGAAGAATATTTACGGCCAACGAAAACAAAGAATTTCTTTACGCGAAGTAGGTTTACAGAAATGAAAGGAGCTTTGGTAGTGCAACGAAACAAAGAAGCACAAAACGAAGGCAGTTTAATTGTTAGTATAAAGTATTTCCCCGCTGTAAAGGGAGCTAGAGTCAAAGAAAGAAATTTTTTTGGTAACTGCGATTGCAACTTTGCAATTAGTTCCTTCTGAACATAGTAAACGCAGGAGTGAAAAGTAATCCATGTTGTTTCAGAATTGATTAAAAGACTAACTTTGAAGCGTATGCGCGTTATGTGTGCTGTGAATCGAGTTAACTGTATTGTCAATCGTGTATCAAACATAGCGGACTTTGTCTCTTCACTGTCTTCACTAAATTTTTACACCCTCTAAATCACAAAACACCCTTTCGCTCTTTACAACCCCTAAAAGCATTACTTTCGTTTCAAAGAACGTCCTTGAATCCTTTCGTCGCCAAACAAGAATCGCTACTCCATATAATAATAATGCGTCGAATATATTTTACACAAACCAACAACAGCGTTCTGCTATTAAAATAAACCTAAATCTCAATTATTAATAAATTACCTGATTAATGAATGAAAGATCCGTTAACCGTTCGTCAAGCGTACATCAAACGCGCAGCCTAAAAACAGCTCGGGGATGAAATTTATGAGAGCAGCGTGTAATTACGAGGCGAACAGACACGCTGATTGCTCTTATCTCGTTCGAAACTCCAGCTACGAAGATCTCGTCTGTAGGCGATATACCGAAGTTTCGCGAAACAGGAGCCGCTCCATGCTGCGCGCTGATTGTGGCGCGTGTAAGTTTTAATTGCGCGGAAGTTTGAGGGGTCCGCGACCCTGGAACAGCCGAGTCGCGTACAATTCCCCGAAGAACAACGAATTTCGATTGGGCCGCAGAATAAACTTTAACATTCTACTTAACGTCGACGGGGCACGGGTGTGTCGCCCCCCAAGCTTGTATCCGTTTCACTCGCGAACTTCCAAGATATTCGCAATGTAACTAGGGGCATAACGCGCTCGCGAGCTGGATAGTCATTCGGCCGAATTTGTCGCGACGAACGAATATTAACACGACGCGTTCCGTTGTAAGGGCCCGTTTCAAACAGCAGTTAAGTGCCAACGACACCGGCGAGTCAACAAGGGAGGAAGAATATTAGACGAACTTCCCTAATCCCGTTTCGTCAAGTTTTAAGCGAGGTAGTGCGTTCCTAAGATGCTTCGTAACAGGTAGGAAAAGAATATTAGAGAATATAAGTTACTGTTTTTCAAACCCCTGTGGCTTTGGGCAAGCGGAACCTGTCATCCGAGCAGTGGAAAGTTTGCGATGAACGGAGAGAGGATAGTCCTGTAGGATCGGATTTAAAAATTCGTAGAATCAGCGTGAGGAATCCTGTGTTTTTAAGTAATGTGTCTGTAAGGTGTGTTTGGCGCGATTTTTATAGCAAGGGAAGTTCGGCGATTCGAAAATTAAAAAAATTCATGGAGTCCTTAATTCTTCTTAATTAAATCTCTTAGGCCCGAAGCGAAGCGGGGAGGTATTTTGCTAGTTAGTTATAATGTCCAAAAGTTCTCGTAACATAGTGTTGTAATTTAAGATTTCAACTATTCAAACAAAAGGATCCTTATCTCAAGTACCACTGCTCATCAACACCACAATTACTAAAAATCGTGGGAAGGAAACAAAAATCAGAAGTTATCCCAGTTTTAAATTTGAAAATTAGCCAATTCCATGTAGCAAAGATTTTCTAATAATCATTTCAACCCCCGATCTGTATATTCCCCCACCACTTCGCACCACAATTACACCAAACATGACCAATCACCTAAATTGCAAAAGGCGTTGCAAATGTATTAAACACCTTCCGCAAATTTTCCTTTATTTGGTATTTTAAATTAAAACCATAAAATAAAATCAGTGAAAAGTATTAAATCTGTATAAAATATCACAATTTCTGCAAATGCAGCAGGTGTTCTAACACTTAGGTATGACCGACAGTGTACATAATTCGCAAAATCATGTAGCAACCTCCACGAAGTATAGTAGAAATCATCAATTCCATCAGCATCGCTGAACCCTCCAATTCACGAAATCATGTACCAAGCACTACGAAGAATCATCGTTCATCTCGCCAGCGTGAAACGGCGGCCCCCATAAAGCTCGGCGTTTAGACAAGGGCCCGTTCTCGCTCGCGGCATCCTCGAGTGCTCCATTACGAGTTCGCGGAAAGGCGTCGATAGTCGTTATTTCCCCGTTATCCTGCCCCTCTTTCATCCTCTCTTTTCACGATTCAGGAACCCCCGGCTGAGTCTTCAGCGAAAAGGGCTTTGCCGGAGTTTCTTGCCGCCATTCCTCCGCCCACTGGCTCTTTTCGTTGCTGTAATTAGACTGCTCTCCTGCAAAGGATGCTTTTCCTTCGGACCACAGCCCGAGCAATCTCTTCATAATTCCCGCGGCCTTATCTCGGATGTTTCTTCGCGAGCAAACAGACCCCGGCTGGAGAGGGGAACTTCAGCGTGATAAAATTAAGGGGGAGCAGTTCGTTAAGGGGCTCGCGGGACCCTTTCCAAGGCGAAAGTTCCCTTCGCTGGCGAGCTGAGTGGTGCATTACGATGTTTGCCCTTCCACTCGCCGCCATGCCGGATATTGTTGCCAAGACTTCGATCGAGGGCTTCCCAGCCACTTTGTTTCCTACCTGGCTGGCTCGTCGAAGGATATCGTGTTCCACTGCTGCGTGGAACGGTGCTCGATGCGTGTTGGGTTTCTAGCCGCGGAAACGGCGTGAAATCTCATTGACGGAGGTGACGGGGCTCTAATCGATCAACGTGAATTGCGAACGATCGAGACACTTAAGGTTTGATTTAACGCGTTCACTGTGAAAATTCACCTTGATTAATTTTATACGGTGACTTTTTGACGAGCCTGTCAAAGGGAAATATACGATAAGGGAGAAGAACTTCTGCTTACCTAATTTGTCAGACCTTGCAGTGACTTCTACCAATCAGTTGCTCAAAATTCATCGCGTTGCTTCTGCACATGAGCTCAGTGAAGCACAAGAACAAAGACTACGAAACAAATGACCTCCCACGACAGCGTTCCCTCATTTTCCCTTTTCAATCTCCAAGCATAGCTCGTGCAGCGTGCCTCGTGGCTTGCTTGAATACGTTTTTACGTCGATTAGCTCTGCATGCTTCTTACAAAGACACTACATCCGCCAACATCGCGGGCCGTGATAAAGGGAATACCGCGGGAACACTATTCGAAATTTCCACCCTTTTTTCCCTCTATCAAGGGTCGTTAATTAACAAGGAAAAAGATCTTAAGCGCCGCAGGGAGCAACGGCCGCTATCGTTTTTCCGTCCACTCTATTTGTCTCCGTCCAGGGAACAAGATCGTCCTCCCTTAACGGCAAATTAAATTCCCAACGTAATTGTTTAGGGCCCTCGTTACCGTTTTTGCCGTGATAGACGTCAGTGGCCTATTGTCGGGGCAGGGAAATTAGGATTGAGATTTACAGTATGGATAGTAACAGTAGAAATTGAAAAATACTCGAGGTACTATACATGTGTATATTCTTGGAGCGTCTTTGAAAAGATCAAGAGAGAAAAGTATGCCAGAATTTTGTAGTGGAGACTATTAACTACGTAACCATGGTCCCATTAATGATTAACTTTAGACTCAAAACTTCCACCATTCATTCCCCATTAATTACTTTGGAACAAAAGTTTCCTTTTCGACGTGCCGAGCAGCAAGCAATGTTCTCCACTTACCCCGCGAAGAGAGTAGAGGCTTACAATCACTCACAAGTCTATATAGACTTATTTTTATGAAAGTGACCAAAGCACCTGTATCTTTAGACAGCTGAAATTTAGGACAAGTGTATATGACTTTGGTGATTGACTGCGCGTGAAACACAAGTACGCCGTTCATCCTGAGACGATAGAACACCCCGAAATTGATCAAGTTCGACGAAAATGAGGCAACACGCGTGTCCGATGAGATTGCCGTCATGTAGAGGCTGTCCTCGGCGGCGAAATTTAATTTCTGGCCGCGTCGAAGCGTGTCTTCGTCTCAGGACGAGTTGGCCGTACTTTAATCTGAAATCGGGTTCCAGCGGGCGCTTTTAAGCCGCCGCTGGAGGGTGAAGCGTAACTTTTCGGAAAGCCCTTACGAAACTTTGCCACCCTATGGCTTGTGTGTTGCAGCTCTCCGCCATCGTCGATGGGATTTACGCGGAGCATGGGCACACTGCGGGCTCGTTCACACATTTGGCGAGCGATCGACTGCTGGTGGGCGGGGGCGCCGAGGCGAGATCCCTACAGGGCGCCAAAGGGATCAACAACTTCGTTGGATGCCTCAGAAAGGTGAGATCCGTTCCCCCGTATCGATGTGATCCACTTCTACGTTTATTTGGGTCGCGTGGAATCAGGCGATCAGGGGATTCGTGCGGGCGGCATGTAGAATTTTTGGAAGGGGTGTAGAATAAAATAGTGAAATGCTTCTACATTCGAATAAAAGAACAATGGGCTGTGTGTGGTTAGCAGGTTCGTAGTTGAAGACTCATTTATGAAACACGTTTCTCGCGAAAGTAGGCAGAAATTGTAATCTTCGGTGGTTAATATTTTTCAAACGGATTAGATTTTAGCAAAGCGATGACTTAAACTCCCCTTAATTTCACGTGGACTACAGCATGTTTCGATTTGATCAAATTTTTATTATGATATCAGGTGCAAACGGTGATCGACTTGACGTGCATTTAGGTGCAATGTTGGAATCACTGGGTGATTTTATTTAGAAATCCTTCTAAGGATTAAGCTTCAATATTGTATATTGTATATTTAGAAACGCCTTAAGGAAATTAGCCCAGTCAAGGTAAATATTTCGTTCCAGTTTACGGATAGAATTGTTTTACTATAAAAGTCAGTTGTATTGCAAAAAAAGAAAACGTTAGATGTAACTTTTCAAAATTCGTTAAATATGCATGTGCGAACATGTTGTCCTTTAAAATTCTATTTCGCACGGTCGAACGGGACAACGGCCCGAAAACTAACAGGTGCGCCACGTTGCACCGATTGCAACTGCACTTGTGCATTTTTAATCCGTTATCGCTGCCATGACCGCATCGTAATGTCTGACTGGTCGTCGTTTTGTCTCGCGGCGTACCGTTTCATTAAAAGATAAAACCTCGTGTTGCTGTCCTTCCGGCGCCAAACACCCGGCATAAACGGGGCAGAAATGCCGGGAGTTCATAATTTCCGGTTTAATGGAATATAGAAATTATTTTGGAGCGTCCTCCGCCATGCGAGTCACGAACTTCTTACGAGCAACGAAAAATAATGTGTGGATTATTTTTAGAAAGAACTTTTTAATTGCAGTTTACGAAATTTCCTCTTACCACGGGAAACATGGATGAAATCGGAAATAGAATTTTTTGTGTGAATTAAAAATTCAGAAGTTCCACCTTTCATTGCTTCGTAACGTAATATTCAGCAAACGATAAATTCGGGTAAAAATATTAATGACTTTCCTAATTTGCCAAGTATGCATAAATGCTATTACATATTTACATCATGGAATACTTACCTATTATACGAAATGTAAATAACAATTTGGTAACATAATAATGTGAAATATTTCCAGTAGGTCGATTAATGTGAAAAGCTACCACGCACAAATTTAAAAAATAAGTCGAGTCAAGGGAATATTAAGTCCTCAAAAAAGTAGTTCAATTATAAATTTCTCATATTTCTTATAGCTATAAAATACGTACTACACGCATTTTGAAGTATTCAAATATCTTACGTAATTATTGAGAAAAGAAATGGTAATTATTCAGGTTGTTACTCCCATATCAACCTAACAAGAGATCTGAAATTTCTCGCAGTGTTTTTTTTAGGCAAATAGCATTATTTGGTATACCTAAATAATAAAATTGATCTAGAGCCGCTTTCCTATGTTCACCTTGTTATACCCTTTAGACTTCAAGTAGTTCAGTAATCAAAATAATTCTAACCGTAATAAGAGTAATCGCAGCAGTAAGATCCCCCAATAGCCCTGAAATTGAAAAGAACCCTATCTCGAGGGGAGTTCGGTCTGACAGATGCGTCGTTTGCTGGATAACGAGCGGACAAACCGCCCCTGGTGCAGCATTTAATTCATTAACCCCGTTCCTTTTGTAACATTCGCCTCCTTCCCCGGCCAACGGGCAAGTCGGAGCTTCGTCATCGTAGCAATTACCTTAATACGAAAATTGCAGTCGCCGATGTGCTATCTGCCGCGTGGATGCCACGTTTAACGCGTTATTAATTACGTCCCCGCGTGTCGCGACGCTTCTTTCCCCCTGTTTCATCCCTCATTTTATCCCTCGCCAAGTTTGCACGTTCGTTTGTCCCGTCTCGTACGTTAACTCTATTCCCCGCGAATTTTAACGAGCCACTAAAAAAACCACGATGATTTTCTGAGGTTCTCTTCCGGTGCTTTCATCAGAAACGTTTTTACAGTAACTCGCTTTTTATTTCTGGAATTGTATCTCGTTGTTGTCCAGCCGAAGAACTCGATTTAAAGCGTAACGTTTTTCGTCGAACTTGAGTCTGCTTGCTAATATTTTCTTAAATTTGCTTTCGGGAAAGTTGCAGGACGGGTGTCTGCTGATTTGAAACCTGCGGTGGGCCGAGGATTTTTGCTCGCCTCGGTTTGATTATTCATGAAGAGCAGAAGTTGGGGAATTATGGCTCGTGCACCGTGGTACTTTATCAGGAGCTTAGCTTGGTTACAGTTTACTGGAGTTATTTTCGTCTTTTAGGTATTGTTTAAGTGGTTGATAAGTCATTCTTGTGGAGAATGTGAATAACTTTGCAGACTTTGTAAGTTGGGATCTGGAAATTATGTGGTATTATGATTCTTTTTGTTCCAAGTTCTAGTTAGAATCTGATTGAGATAGAAATATATCGTCGAGGCCCACATTTCTATGTGCATAGATCTCGTTACCAAAGCAATCTTCTCTTCCAGCCTTCCCCTTATTACAACAAAATAAAAGAAGCAACAGTCTTGATCGTACTATCTCAATACTCAATACACTATAAATAACAAACGACTTCTTCAGTAGGTGTGCGAAACATGCAGTTGCGCGAACTCCCAATGGGAAAGCTAGTTTTTGCAACTTTTTGCCTCCCGTGGCGCCACTAGCACACGTGCCACTTGTCATCGACGTTTTAAATAAATAAATAAATACAATGTAAGAGTATGATAAATAGATTTGCCTGTCCAAATTGTTAAGAATATTTATTATTTTTAATGTTGGGATATTTGAGTTAGAATGTATGCCTTTATATGCATGTACATAACTATAGGGTGATCAAGTACATAGTCATGATAGAATATATTATTTATATCATAACTACTCTGAAATTGAAACAAACCATTATAGGGGGTTAAGGAAACCCTCAGGTATGGCGTGGTCAGGTAGGCTCTCAATTAAAACCCAGAATAACAATAACGTAACTTTATTAAATGAAGATGTGATCGCGCACGGGACGGTTCTACCAGTCAACGTCTTACGTCGCTCGCCAACAGAGAACTGCCTTATTTTACCAGTCGAAGACCTCTCCTCAACCGCCACATGGCTCACCCCCATGGCGTCGCCAATACGCCTTCGACAATCGCCTGTTT